>OY728133.1:124338651-125776151 GCA_963277665.1 Viscum album | reverse complement strand
TTGGATAATGACCATTAATTAATAGTATCCCCCCCATAAAGATAGTATCTAATGCTATGGAACTTCTCATAAAACTATTGTTCTTGAAGAATCATCTCGAGAAGAGAGGATTTAAACTAAACACTAGCCAAGGAAACCTCAAACCAAAATTCCTAGACTCTAATATGCAACTGTTCGAAAGGAGCCATCGATTTCCACTCATCTAAGGATTATTTCATGACATGTGTTAGAGGTTTTCCACTCAAATAATCTATAATGAAATTTCCTTTCCCAAGGGAATAGGCCAAGTAAAATTCAAAAAATTGAAGGTATTACACCCAACACCTCTTCTGGAGATTCAAATATGTTTGATAGAATATATAAGTTAAGATCTTATGGTTGAAATACATGGTGAACCATTATTTTAAGAGGTTGAGCTGCTAAATCTTAAGTGCATGAATCAAAACTGTGAGTTCCGGGTCGTGGTTTGAATAATTATTCTCATGTTTCCTATGATTCCAAGAGTCATAGGCAATGACATGATCACCCTGTATAAGAATGTATCCCAAACCTAAACCCGATGAATCACTAAAGACCACATATCCATTATTGTCCTCTAGAGGAGTCAACAATGACATAGTAATCAAAAGGTATTTTAGCTCAAAATAAGAATTCTAACATTTCTAATCCCAAAAAAACTTTATTTCTTTCTAAGTTAGAGCATTCATCAGAAAAGACAACTTTGTGAAGTCCTTTACAAACTAAAAACAATACCCAACTATACCAAAAAAGCCCAAAATTTCAGAAACATTTCGTAGTTGTTCCCAAGTCTTAACAGGTTTTACCTTTTGAGGATCAACTAAAATACCATGTTCTGACACCACATGTTATAAGAGATTCACTTCATGAATCCATAAATCACATTCAAAATATTAGCATAAAGATAATTATTTCTCAACAAATCTATAACTTCTCCAAGATGATGAACATGATCCTACTTGGAATTAGAGTAAACAAGGGTTTAATCAAAAAATGAAACCACGAATGTCTCAAAATAATCATGTAAAATCTTTTTTATTATATCCACAAAGACTACATAATAATTGTATAGAAAAAAATGGCATGACAGGGTACTCATAATGGTCATACCTATTACGAAAGGTGGTTTTATGTATCTCATATTATTTTATTTTCAATTGATGGTAACCATATTGAAGATAAATATTTTATAATCACTTCTATCCTTTTAACTAATAAAATAAGTCATCGATCTATGGAATCATATATTTTTTCTTTACCATGAATCTATTTAGTTTTCGGTAATCAATGAAAAGGTGAAGCAATCCATCATATTTATTAGTAAAGAGAACTGGTTTCACCCAAGGTAAAATTCTTAGGTATATAAATACTTTCTCTAACTAATCATCCAACCAAGTATTTAGATATTTAATTTTAGTTGGTTCCATGTGGCAAGAAGGAATAGATACTGTTTGAGTACCGAGCACTAAATTGGTAGAAAACTTGACCTCCCTTATTGGTGAAAAAAAGAGAAGTTAGAAGGAAAAACATTGGGAAACTTGATGAAAACTATAGAAAGATCACCACTCAAAGATTCATGATCCAGATCAAAATTGAACACTGATATTACTTTCTCAAAATCAGGATAAGATGGTTTAACTTTACTCAACCTTGGGCCCCATTCTCCTTGAAAGATATGGAACACCCCATTGGGTGCAGTAAAGGAGAAATACCAAAGATAACAATCAATATGGGAATTATTGGAAATTATCCAATCCATCATGAAAATTAATTCAAGATATTTCATGCTGAGAACTAAAAAATATCAAGAAATATCAACATTTGATAGATAGAAAACACAAGGACTATGGAGACCCTACTCTCTCTTGGTTCCAAGGGGTGCAGTAATATCCATCACAAAAGATAAAATATCCATAAGAAGATTATAATGATTCACCATATGGGTTGAAATAAATGAATGAGAAGAACCAGTATCAAATAAAGTAGTTATTAATGGCGAAGCTATAGTTATGGTACCTCGCACAATCTCTGGACCCGTATCTGTATCCTCTAGAACCTCTTCTATTGTGTAAAGAAGCTTTTTTCCAGATGCCTATGGATATAACCCCTTAGTTCATGAAATATATTATAGTGACCCAGCCTTTTATTACATTACTATTACACCATTTTAAAGATAACCAACATAATATTATTACACATAGAGGATCAAATGTTTTAGTGTCTTGGGAAAACTAGAACTATACATAACAATTACAACATCCAGCATAAACATTTATTCAATTTCTTATTCTCTAGCTTCTTACTGGAACCTGACCTCTCCTTAGTACATGTAGTCACCTAAGGATATACATCAAAAGAGCTGAGATATAAGACTATTAAGGGGATAGATAATAACAATATAGCATGGGGTGAGCATAATCATAACATATGCAAAGGATCATGAACATAAGAGGAAGCATAAATATAAGACTTGGAATGTGGCAATGCATAAAAATGAAACATCATGTATTAGTGGTTAAATACAACACCTAATTGTGAAAAAATCTAGAATCTTTTTCACATTATTTCACATTTACTCATGAGATTCATCACTTTACCCAATGCATTGGAGCACTGTATAATTCCAGGCGCACCCGTCACATTTAAACATTCATATTGCGCTATATAATTCAGGGCACACCCGTCACATCATAACATCTTCATTATCATTCATGCCACATAGAACATATATCAATAATGAACATAAATAAAAAATATAAAGGAATGGTTTTCATCTCATAATAACACATTCATAAACTTTGGGTTCCCAAAATAAAGAGGGAACAACATACTTGATACAAGAACCATCAACCATGAATGAGAGGTAAAAAGTGAGTTCTTAAAAGAAGATTTCTTTTGGAAAACATTTTGTTTGACATAAACTTCAGTAGAAAAAATTTATATCAAATAAAAGGTAATATAATTAATAAAAAATTGTTTTTAAGGAGCGATCATACCAAATTTGGAGTTAAAGGGGGAGAACCCGAAGAAAGAAAATTGGGTTTGAGATTTTCCCCTTACCTTATATATGAATGATTCCTTCACTTTAATGTCCCGTATAATGAAATTATATTCATTAATTAGAAAAAAAAACTTTTATAAATTGAAAGGGTCCATTTTGGTTTCATTATATTATTTTATGGTCCTTTTTATGAGTTATAGGGTTTAAAAACATTGTTCGGGAATGTTTGTTTTTACGGTTTTCTTGAGCGGTTCACTTGTATTCATAAATTGAAGTTCAGGTAGAACATGGGTAAACATAAAGAACTGGTATTACATGTTATTAATGATATTACAAGAGTTTTAATGATATTATAATTAATTGTGTTATATACCATGTGTATAAATCATTATATAGGAATTAAATGATGATTGTTTGGGTTAATTTGGGTGGTTTTTCGACCACAACAAACTTGTTTTGTTTACTCATTTAGTAATATATACATAAGTTAGTTACAGAACCTTTATTAGGACATAATACCTATAAAATATTCTGTTTCAACCATAAAAATGGTTTCATTACCATATCTAAAGGTATAAAAGGAAAAAGAAAACATGTCGTTCTTGAAGGTGATAGATTAACACCTCTCGAACAACGTTTTCTTTTATAAAATAAAAAGAAGAGGTTAAAGGGGGTTAGATGATATAATATCCCATTCGTATCATAAAATTATAGTATATTTATTATAATAGAGTTAACATACCATTTTTACAAAGATAGGTGGGGATAGAATAAGAAAAGAACTTGAAATTTAAAGGGAATAAAAGGAGAAGAGGGAGAGAAATTACCTCTTGAATCCTCCTCTTGAGATCCTCCTCAAGGGGCCTAAGCTTGGTCTTTTGATGAGACCAGAAGCTATTGGATATGGGGGAGGGGATAGGGAATATTCTTGAGCATAGTTTAGACACGTATTGAAGCTTGAGAGGTGTGAGGGAATGAGGGAGTGAAGGGTAGTATTTATAGTGGAGGGGAGAGGGGTTTTCTCAATATAAAATTCATTAATTTATTATTTCTCCACAAGATAAGGAATAGTGAGTCTTCCATGACAAAGAATATAAATTTTATGTTGTAATCCCGAAAAAAGTGATATTACATCAGCATAACATCACACATGACTCTATAATTAGCTTTTTTAGCTTATTTTCGTAAATTACGGTATTTCACTATTCATAAAAAATTCATGTATTTCAAAAAAATCCCAAAATTTCACCCCAACCATTTTTTGACATGTAAAATAAAAAAATTATTTCTATTTTTCAAAAATAATTTTCTAAATATGATTAATTTAATATTTAATTAAAATCATAATTTACTTGAAAAATACAGTTTTTAAAATTTAAACTGATTTTATAATGCTTTCAAAAATTATGTAGCGTCTTATAAAATTATCTAAAAACTATAATAAAAAGATTTTTTAATTTGTGAAAACATTTTAAGAAAATATAAATTCTTTTAAATTAATTAATTAATTATAATTAATTATTTATGACTCACAAAAATACCAAAACGTTTACTATGGTCAAATTGTCACTTTTTAAGATGCCCAAATTTTATTTAATTATTCATGGGTAAGGTTACTCTTATTTCAGAAGATTTACTATTCATAAGGTTCATACTAATATTTATAATGGTAGGTTACTATTCATAAGGGTAAGTTACTATTCACCAAAAATTATGTTGGTTTTATTAGTCTCCAAAAAACATCTTGAACACAACTGTGTATGTCAGATTTTCAAAATTACAAACACAGAAGTGAAAAACTTATGTTTAAAGGTCACTTATCACTTAGTAGTTTATTGTGTTTTGTTTTCATGTGATTTTATGACATTTTTATGAGAAGGGAATTTCCATTTAAAAACTTTGGGTCGTTACATTCTTCCCCCCTTATGAAATTTCATCCCCAAAATTTCACTTTAAACAAATAGGTAAGGGTACTTATCCTTCATCGCCTCCTCTAGCTCCCAAGTAGCTTCTTCAAACTTATGGTTCCTCCACAACAATTTGAAAATTTGGGTTGTCTTGTTCCGTAGAACCTTATCTCTCCGGTCCAAAATCTCTATTGGATGCTCCTCATAAGAGATATCATCTTACAACTATAAAACCTATGAGTTTAGTACATGTGAGGGTTCAAGTATGTACTTCCTTAGGAGTGATATGTGAAAAAATCATGAACCTGAGCCATATTTAGTGGAAGTGCAAGCCGATAGGCCACAACTCTTATTTGGTCCAGGATTTCAAAGGGGATAATCTACCTTTGTCTTAGCTTCCCTTTCTTCCCAAATCACATGACTCTATTCCATGGTGATATTTGAAGAAATACTTTATCTCCAACGTAGAACTCTAAGTCCCTTCAACGGTTATCAGCATAACTCTTTTGCCGACTTTGAGCAGCTTTGATGTGTTTCTGGATGACTTGAATCTTCTCTGTCATCTCTTGCACAAGATCAGGTCCAAGTATCTTACTTTGTCCAACTTCATCGTAACAGGTTAGAGTTCTACATCGCTTTCCAAACAGAGCATCATATGGAGCCATCCGAATACTCGAGTGGAAGCTATTGTTGTATGAGAACTCAACCAATGGGAGATACTGGTCCAATCCACCTTTTAATTCTAGAGAGGAGACTCTCAACATATATTCAAGTGTTTGAATAGTCCTTTCATATTGGCCATCAGTTTGGGGGTGATAGGACATGCTGAAATTTAATTCAGTACTCAAAGCATGTTGAAGGCTCCTCCAGAATTTAGATGTGAACCTTGGATCACGGTCCGAGAAAATTGAAATAAGAACACCATGTAGTCTCACCACTTCCTTCACATATATCTTTGCAAGTTGTTCAAGCGAGAGATATTCCCGAATAGCGATAAAATGGGTAGTCTTGGAGAGTCGATCAACCACAACCTATATCTCATTATTTCCCTTAAACATATTCGAGAGACCTGTGACAAAGTTCATAGTAACATTTTCCCATTTCCACATGGGTATAGTCAATGTCTGTATCAACCCTTTGGACTTTTGTTGCTCTGCTTTAACTTGCTAACATACCAAGCACTTTGAGATATATTCTGCAATCTCCTTTTTCATGTTATCCCACCAGAAGTGTTCTCAAAGATCACGATACATCTTGGTACTATTAGGATGTATAGAGAATGTTGAGCTATGTGCATTGTCCAATAAGTCCTTCTTTATCCTGGGTGATGAAGGCACACAAAGCCGCGTTCCAAACCGAATCACACCATCATCGTCAATATGGACCTCGTGCAACTTCCCTTCCTTTACTGCATTCACCCTCTTTTGTATCTCCACATCATCCCTTTGTGCTTCCTTAATCTTCTCTTGGATGGATGGTTGGGAAATAATTTGGGAAAGGTAGGATGTATCCTCTACCCTTATGATTTCTAAATCCATTCTTTGCATATCCAAGAAGATATGGTCTTTCTCGATCCGTAACATGGGTAGAGTAGCAGGTTCTTTTCTACTTAGATCATCAGCTACCTTATTCTCCTTTCCAGGATGATAGTGAATAGAGAAATTGTAATCCTTTATTATCTCTAAACATCTCCTTTGACGCATGTTGAGCTCCTTTTGTGTGAATATATATTTTAGGCTCTTGTGGTCGGTGTATATGTCACACTTCTCTCCATAAAGGTAGTACCTCCATATTTTCAAGGAAAAAATCATGGATGCCTGCTCTAGATCATGCGTTGGGTAGTTCTGCTCATGGATATTCAACTGTCGTGAGGCATAGGCTATCACATTATCATTTTTCATGAGTACACACCCCAAGCCGTTCTTTGAAGCATCACTATTTATCACAAAACTTTCTCCACTTTTTGGTAGTATGAGTACAGGTGCAGTGATCAACCTTCTATTTAGTACCTTGAATCTTCCCCCACATTCTTATATCCAGACATACTTTACGCCTTTCCTTGTTAACTTAGTTAGCGGGCTTGAAAATTGTGAAAAGTTTCTCAAAAAACATCAGTAGTACCCAGTTAATCCAAGAAAACTATAGATTTCAGTGACACTAGAGGGTCTAGGACATTCCACAATTGCCTTTATTTTTGGAGTATCCAATGAAATTCCCTCACTTGTGATCACATGTCCCAATAACGTGACTTGATTCATCAAAAAGTCACACTAGCGGAACTTGGCATACAACTTCTGCTTTCTCAATGTCGCCAACACAAGTCTTAGATGTTCTTCATGTTTCTCCTTGCTCTTGGAGTAGATGAGAATATCATCAATAAACACTACAACAAATTTGTCGAGGTAATTTCTAAAGAATCTATTCATCAAATTCATGAAGATTGTAGGGGAATTAGTAAATTAGAAGGGAGTAACCCGAAACTCATAGCACCTATATGTTGTATGGAAGGAAGTCTTCTGAATATCTTCATTATTCACCTTTAGTTGATGACATCCAGAATGAAGATCCACCTTTGAGAAGTATTGAGCTCCTCTTAACTGATCAAACAAGTCATCAATCCTTGTAAGAGGATACTTGTTCTTTACAGTGATCTTGTTTAGTTCCCTATAATCGATACACATCCACATTGTTCCATCCTTCTTCATCACAAAGAGCACTGGCACACCCCCAGGTGATGCACTAGGGAATATGAACCCTTTGTACAGATGATCTTGTAACTGTTTCTTTAACTCCTCCAGTTTGATATGATCCATCCTATAGGGACAATTTTATATAGGATTAGATCGAGGTATGAGTTCTATTGAGAACTCTACCTCACGATCCAGGGGAATTCTGGGTAACTCTTAAGGAAATACATCACTGTATTCCCTCATGATGGTCATTTTCACAAGGTTGGAACTTTCATTTGACTCAACCATTTGGGATAGGTATGCTTCTTCAGAGGGAATCAACACCCACACCATTGAATTATTTTTCAAAGGTGATTCATGATCTTCCTTCTATTTTTAGAGAAGCATGGGAGGGTTAAGAATTTGAAAAGAAATTTCATTTTCCCGACAGTTGATATGTGCTCTATATAATGAGATCCAATCCATTCCCATTATAGCATCGAATTCTACCAAGGTAATTATTACGAGATTCACTGGAAGAATCTTCCCACATACACCAACAAGAGAAGAGTCAAAAAATTGGGTTTCAATGATTGCACCACTTGGTGTTTTTATAGATATCTCTACTTCAAGGTTTTGGGGATTTGATTTTAGAGTTCTAGAAAACTTGAATGATATAAAGGAATGCGTAGAACAATAATAAAATAATAAATTTTCCATTCTTGAATGAATAGGAAGTGTACCTTATACGACTTCATTATCATTATTTACTTCTGCAGTAGTGATGACATAAGCCTTCCCTTGTTCATTTGGATTTAGTGGCTGCTGATGCTGATTACCCTTGAGAGCTTGAGGTTTAGTGCACTAGTTTTCATAGTTCCCTAGCTCCCTACAGTTGTAGCATTGAACCTTGGGTGGTTCTTTCCTTTATTCGACTACATTCTCCTTACTTTTTTTTGTCTTTTAGAAACTCTTTATTATGGTGTCATTCTTTCCCACACTTTAATCATTTCCCCATCCCTTTGAGGCAGTTCCCATGGTGCAACTTACCACATTTTTGGCATGTGGGTCATTGAGTTTTCCTCCCACCTTTTTCATTAGATCCACCGACTTGGAACTCCATCTTTCATTTCTTATCACCATAGTCATGGAACCATTATCCAAAATCCATCTCTACTTTGAGAGCACATCGAACAACTTCTTAATAACTCACAAAGTCTCAAATTTCAAAATCCTTTAAAAGGTGTGGTTTTAATCCACTAAAGAATATATCAATTTTTCTATCATTATTGATAACAAAACCTGAAGCATACCTTAGAAGCCTGTAAAATTCACTTCGTAGGTTTTGACAGATTCTACTTCATTTTTCGTGAGCTCTATGAATTCTCTCTCCATCTTCGTGTGAAGAGTTATTGGAAAATACTTGTTAAAAAACATTATCTTATAGTCTTGTCATTCAATCTCTTCAATTTCATCCCTTGGATTGGTGTTCTTAATAAAATCCAACCATTGATCATCCTCTCCATCAAGATGATAAATGGCTAGTGTCACCTTCTCCGTCTCAGAATAGTGAAGAACAAAAAATATCTTATCCATGGAGTTGACCCACTATTCCGTAACTAGTGGATTGGAGATCCAGTAAATTTTGATGGTAATTGCCGCATAAAAAATTCGGTAGCCTGTTTCTCTCTCTTTGGTGAAGGAGGGTGTTCCCCATTATTATGGTTATTTTTCATAACCTAAGATAATTGGGTAAGCATCACTATGAAGTTTTGAACTCCACCTCCCAAATCATTGGGGATGTCATTCGGGAAATCGTTGCATTGGACCTCACATGAGTTGTTGGCTTAGTTTCTCCTAGTTCCCACTATTTTCTAAAATAGAAAAGGTTAGCACAAAACATAAGTCAACAAGTCATGAATAAATAAATTATTCATTAGAAAAATTTATACTAAAATCATATCATATGATATCCCTAGGTAAAGCTTCTCGTGTGCATATTTGTACTTAGTTTCATACTAGAGGTTTTCTCTAGGGTTCACTAATCCTAATTCCCAAATTAACTAAACCTTTCCTCTGATACCAACTATAGAGACCCAACATTTTATTAAATTACTATTACATCATTTTAATGATAAATAACATAATAGTATTACACATAGAGGATCCAACGGTTTAGTGTCTTGGGAAAACTAGGACTATACATAACAATTACAACATCGAGAATAAACATTTATTCAATTTATTATTCTCTAGATTCTTACTGGCACTTGACCTCTCCTTAGTACAAGTAGTCATATGAGGATATACATCAAAAGGGGTGAGATAGAATCCCATTAAGGTGACAGATAAGAAAAATATATCATGGGGTGATCATAATCATAACATATGAAAATGATCATGAACATAAGAGGAAGCATAAATATAAGACTTGAAATGTGGCAATGCATGAAAATGAAATATCATGTCTTAGTGGTTAATTAACACACATACTTGTGAACAAAGATATCATATTTTTTCACATAATTTCACATTTACTCATGAGATTAATCACTTTAACCAATGAATTGGAGCTCTGTATAATTCCGGGCACACCCGTCATATTCAAACATTCATATTGAGCTATATAATTTCGGGCGCACCCATCACATCATATCATTATCATTATCATGCATGCCACATAGAAAATATATCAATAATGAACATAAATAAACCATGGAAATCAATTTTATTCATCTCATAATAACAAATTCATAAAATTTGGGTTCCCAAAAGAAAGAGGGAACAACATACTTGATACAAGAACCATCAACCTTGAATGAGAGGTAAAATGTGAGTTCTTAAAAGAAGTGTTCTTTTGGAAAACATTTTTTTTGAAATAAACATCATTATAAAAAATTTATATCCCAGAAATGGTAATATAATGATTAAAAAAATTATTTTTAAGGAGTGAAAAAACCAAATTAGGAGTGAAAGAGGGAGAACCTGAAGAAAGAAAATTGGGTTCGAGATTTTCCCCTTACCTTATATCTGAATGATTCCTTCAATTTAATGTCTTGTATAATGACATTATATTCATTAATTAGAAACTATAGAACATTTTATAAATGAAAAGGATTCATTTTGGTTTAATTATTTTATTTTATGGGCCTTTTTATGAGTTATAGGTTTCAAAAACATTGTTCGGGAATGCTTGTTTTTACGGTTTTCTTGAGCGATTCACTTGTATTCATAAATTGAAGTTTGGGTAGAACATGGGTAAAAATCCAGAACTAATATTACATGTTATTAATGATATTAAAATATTTTAAATGATATTATAATGAATTATGTTATATACCATGTGGATGAATCATTAGATAAGAATTAAATGATGATTGTTTGGGTTAATTTGGGCGATTTTTCGACCACAACGAACTTATTTTTTTACTCATTTCTTAATATGTACATAAGGTAGTTCCAAAACTTTAATTAGGAGATAATACTTAAAACATATTCTAGTTCAACCATAAAAATGGTTTCATTACCATATCTAAAGGTACAAATGGAAAAAATAAAATATGTCGTTCTTGAAGGTGATAGATTAACATCTCACGAATAACGTTTTCTTTTATAAAATAAAAAGAAGAGGAGAAATGGGTTGGATGATATAATATCCCATTATTATTATAAAGTTAAATTATATATATTATACTAGAGTTACCATACCATTTTCACAAAGACAGGTGGGGAGAGAATAAGAAAATAACTTGAAATTGAAAGGGAATTAATAGAGAAGAGGGAGAGAAATTACCTCTTGAATCCTCCTCTTGAGATCCTCCTTAAGAGGCCTAATATTGATGTTTTGATGATACCAGAAGCTTATGGAGGTGGGGGAGGGGCTAGAAAAGTTTATTGGGTAGATTTTAGGCAAGGTTTGAAGCTTGAGAGGTGTGATGGAATGAGGGAGTGAAGGGTGGTATTTATAGTGGAGGGGAGAGGGATTTTCTCAATATAAAATCGATTAATTTATTATTTATCTATAAGAAAAGGAATAGTGAGTATTACATGACCAATAATAGTAATTTTATAATTTAATACAAAAACAAGTAGGCTTACATCAGTATAACATCACACATGACTCTATAATTAGCTTATTTATCTTATTTACGTAAATTATGGTATTTCACTATTCATCAAAAATTCAAGTATTTTAGAAAAATCCCAAAATTTTACTCCAACCATTTTTTGACGTGTAGAATCCAAAAATTATGTCCATGTTTCAAAAATAGTTTTCTAAATATGATTAATTTAATATTTAATTAAAATCATAATTTACTTGAAAAATACAGTTTTTAAAATTAAAAAAGATTTTATAATGCTTTAAAAAATTATGTAGGGTCTTATAAAATTATCTAAAAACTATAAGACATAGATTTTTTAATTTATGAACACATTTTAAGCAAATAAATTTTATTTTAAATTAATTAATTAATTATAATTAATTATTTATGACTCACAAAAATACTAAAACGTTTACTATGGTCAAATTGTCACTTTCTAAGATGCCCAAATTTTATTTAATTTTTCATGGTAAGGTTACTCTTATTTTGGATGATTTACTTTTCATAAGGGTTATACTACTATTTATAAGGGTAAGTTACTATTCATAAGGGTATTTTACTATTCACCAAAAAATATGTTGGTTTTATTAGACTCCAAAAATCATCTTGAACACAACTGTGTATATTGGATTTTCAAAATTCCAAACAAAAAAGTGAAAAAATTATGTTTAAAGGTCACTTAGAACTTAGTAGTTTATTGTGTTTTGTTTTCATGTGATTTTATAACATTTTTATATGAAGGGAATTTCCATTGAAAAACTTTGGGTCGTTACACATATGATTGCACCACAATAATTTTTGGTGATTATGATCCCATTCCACTATGAGGAACGTAATTGACATGGAAGAACATATTCAAGTGACATGAGAATCCACAAGAGAAAAAAATATTGGGCGCCTTAGTGAAAACCTATTTTGATTGAATAGTGTTTGCACAATGGTAACAAATCAATGGTTCTCTTCTAGGACATGCACGAGGTCTTGAAAAACCTTATTGTTGAGAACCACCATGAGAACCATTACTCTTCCTCTTCCCTTAACAGGAATTCATAGAGCCACCATTGGGATCAAAAGGAACTTCCATCAACCCTGAATTACCAGTGAGGTCCATTTCGACTATCGACACTCTATCCCGCACATCAGCATAAGAAAGCAGATTCAGAAAGAAAAAATGAGAAGGAATATTGAATCTAAGTCCCATCTCTAGCCTTAGAGTCTTCATCTTCTTTTTTATACAATCTTAGGTGAAAACTGCAAAATCATAGCAAAGTGATTTGCATATTCTGTCATAGTCTTGTCAGCCTTTTGAAGTTTGAAAAAATCCTTATCCATAGCCAACACCAATGAATCTAGATAGAACTAGTAAGTGAAAATAACTTTAAAGCCTTTCTAACATAAGACCTCATTATTTTTTATCATCACCATCGTTCCCCACCATCTGTTGCTTAGTCTCTCTCGCATAAAGGTGGCACACTTCACCTTGATATCATCAGGTGTTTCTAAGAACTCAAAAAATCTCAATCCTTCTCAACCAATACTTAGCCTCTTCAGGATCATTGGAGCCTTTGAACACTATTGGATTTTGAAGAAGGAACTCCTAATCATGATTTTAGAGAACATCCCTCAGAAGTTCCATAGCTAGGGTCTAAATAGGAACTGGTATATGTGCATGTCCTAGATCTTGGACAATATGCACAATTACCTTAACTAGATTCTGGTCAATGAAAGGAATTGATAACCGAGGTACATCAGATTCTTCCTCCTAGATCCAATTTTCACATCTTCTCAGAGGCATTATGCTACACAACATTAGCAGAAAACACTGAAGACATCATATTAGAAGTCAAAAAAAGAAAAAAAGAAAAAATAATCCCAACAAATAGATAAAAAAGATTTGGATTTTATCATGTACAAATGAAAAATAGGGAAAAGACCCAAACTAATCCTCAAGATGTCTTTCCACGAACCACCCATGGTGAAATAAGGATCATTACGATGATAGATGGTTAGAAACTCAATCATAACAACCTCCCAAGTCCCAATAATATTGCACAACTACATACTGACATTAAGGAAAGATGCTCAACCTGCACCTTTGATACCACCTTTTCATGAACCAACCCAGATAACCTGGTAACCTAATAACAAATATGATCCCAACATGGACTGAATAGAATTTCTGATCACCACAGGTTGATGATTATCACCTGAAATCCTACAAGATAAATAGAGAACAGTTTTTCCACATAAAAAATAGAAAAAACAGTTACAAGTCAGTATGTTCAAAAGTAAAACATCATAGGGAGAACTGTACTAGAAGTGAAACCGATAAATAATACTAAAGTACAACAAAAAAGTAATATAAAATAGGAAAAAAACCCAATTCCCAATGAACACAATTTATTAAAGCCTAAAGATCAACCACAATTACCACCTCCAAGTAGTGCTTCCCCTTTCCCAAAACTCACAGGATAAAATCTATAAACTCCCAAAGGAATAGGTAGGGTGTGAGCTAAAATCCTAGTAGGGTCTCCACAAGTATTCCAGAAAAATATTCTACAATTAATTAACCAAATAAAGCTTTCAATTTTAAATAAATAGATATGTAGTTTAAAAATCATATTTAAAAAAAATCATGATTTACATTTCAAAATGATGGAAATGCTTCAAAAAATTTCATAATAACTTTTTTATATAAAATAGTTTATATAAATTCATAAGGCATGCATAAAATAGTTTTAAAATAGTGGTATATATTTAAAATATAAACAAACAAGCAACATGGTCATCTTACAAAAGGTACGATAGTTCTAGGTTATGAGTTCCTCACACTCTCATATGATGATAATGACAATGTTCACACACATTCTTCTAACACTAGTAAAAGAATACTAACCAACATGTCATTGGAGATAAGATATGCCTATAAGTTTATGTTAGAGTTGTAAAGAATCAATTATTTGCTAGATAAATTCCAAGATAGTGTGTTTGTCCCAAATAAATCACTAACTACCTATAATTTCATGTGCTAAAACATTATTCAATAATAGGTAATTTATTTCAAAACTATTTAAAATATAATTCAAACCATTTTTACATTTCAATATGCTAATTTCCATTTAAAAAACCAAAATATTTTTTTAATAAAATAATGCATTTTAAAGGATAAAATGAATGGGTTTCTATCAAAACAATTTAATCTTTTTTAATCAAATAAAAACTTTAAATCAATTTAACAAATAAATTTCAAAATTTAAATTCCACTATTTAATTTCCAAAATTTTCACCAAATAGAAATCACACACCAA
This sequence comes from Viscum album, assembly GCA_963277665.1. NCBI lineage: Eukaryota > Viridiplantae > Streptophyta > Magnoliopsida > Santalales > Viscaceae > Viscum > Viscum album. The sequence continues at coordinate 125,761,145 of OY728133.1, read as the reverse complement.
TTCATGGGAATTGGGGGGTTTCCCAATCTATTTACAAATAAAATCCGAATCCTAATTTTTGAAAAAATATGTTTTCACAATTCAATTGAAATAAATTTTACAAAAATAAATAAATTTAGGATTAAATAAATTGTTAGTCATAAACAGAATCACCTACCATCAGATCACAGGATCACAAATCACAAAGCCCTAAATGGGAAACTACAAAGAAGAAAGTTGACAATGAAGATATGGGAATAAAAACTAGATTGAAGATCTAAAAAACCTTATATTATATCCTCCAACAACATAGATATATAATAAACCTTAGGGAGGAGAGAGGACAGAGTGGAAGATAGAAAATGGGAAGAGGAAACTTACTGGGAAAGGACAGAAAAAAGATATCCTAGATTTGATCCACCTTGAAACATGTTTGAAGGAGGGAAAATTGGTCATTGAGAGAACCACTAATGTATGAAAATGTTCTAGTTTGAGTTTGGATTGAGTGGGGGTATAAATGAGGACTTGGAAAATTTTAACCAATTTTTGGGTTAATTAAAAGCTGCATGCATGGTTTCCTAAGAAGAGCCACACAATTAGAAAAACCATGAACCCTAACCATGTGCCACCTATTGTAGGGTTTCATAGTTTCTCCTATTGCGTTCACATTTTCAAAACTGTGCGCCAACCATACAGACTATCACTATCTCAATTTGCATAGTTTTCACTAGTAGGGTGCACAGTTTTGGAAAACTGTGTGCCAACCGTGAACATCCCAAAATCTATTTAAAATTTCTGAAATTTCACCTGAAGAATACCTAAACAAAACCCAAGAAAATAATGTTCAAAGGATGGTTTTAGGAGTACCTAAAAATAGTAACAGGATGTTACAGTTCTAATCCCAATGGTCACATTTCACTTTATACCCTATAAATACCACTTCATTTTTAATCAAAAATTCACTAAAATCCCACCCCGAGGTTATATTTTCATTTATTAAAATGTTAATTCGTTTAATAATAATTTTTTTCATTTATTTAGTATTGGATTTGGGGTGATTATTCTAGTATATTGGGTAAATCCATATTTTCCTGTTTTAGATATTCTATTTTAGATTTTTTTTATCTAGTTGTAATGTTTTTCATTTTAATTAGTTTCATAGTTGACTAATGTAATGATCATTATTAATTAGATAAAAATTTGATGGTTTCTCTTTATTTTATATGTGTATAATATTATATAATATGTAACACACATTAATTTAGGAAATAAATATTATTTAAAAAATCTAGGTCTTTACAGTTTCCACTCCATCGACATAATTCCTCTAGAGATAAATGGATAGTTGTGGCTACATCGCACTCGCCACCGAGAGATCCTAAATTCCTATCCTTGGAAGATAATTTGGTGTAGTTTAGGTCCTTGAAAATCTCATATGGATCAATGAATAATTACTAAGGGGTAATATTTCCACCACGTATCTCCTCCAAAAATAAGTGACTTCTTCTCCTCCTACTCACTAAGAGGGGGTCAATATACCCACAAGAGTAGAATCTTAACACCAGATTTGATCTTGATCTAGAAAGTGATTATATTTGAATAAGGGAACTGAGAAAGACCTAGAGTTCACTCCATTATGATATTCAATTCACTCATATTGAGATAGTCACCTAGTCCCAACATGAACCAGTAATCAGCAATTGGATGATGTTGGATGATCCCGTCTAGCCTTTCCCATTACTCACACTCAAGGGAGTACTATGTCAATGTCCCCCAAACTCCTTAGCACCAAAAAGTCTCTTTCAACTCAAATGGAATCCATGGAAGGGTGGAATACCCTAGTGTATCCTAAAAGGAATCTATATCTTGAATGGGTGGATGCAATTACTCCTTCACCCAACTTTGAGAATCCGATTTTTCCAGTCTTCAATGGAATGGGAGATTCAGAGTAGTATCTCCCACACTTCATTTCATGATGCTACCATATGATAGGCCCACAAGACCAGAAAGAGGAATAAAAACTAATATGTTTTGTGTATACTCTAGTGGGGATAGATTTTTTGGTATAATAGTCTACTAATAGAGTTCATCAAATTCTGGGAAGACCTTTTTTGTTAGTTCCATTATCAATTTAGCTCCACCCTAAGGAAAAAATGGTCGTGGACCTCACAAAATGTTAATTGCATAAAAATTAAAGTTTCTATGACTTTATAACTATATGGAAAGGATTTATTTAATCACTAAATATACCACTCTTATAGTAATATTTATTGAAACAATTTAAAAAAAAATTATGTGGTGAAATTCATACACCACTAATCTCATTAAAATAGTGATCCAATTTCTTGGAGTTTTTAAAAATGAAATATCATCTAGAATATTATATATTGATAACTAGAGGAAAATTTTATCCCATTATCATTATACAAGTTAAAAGTTCTGGTAAGTAATATTCTACCACCATCACACTCAAAACAACACCATTGATTATTGAGGCACCCTGGCAAGCTCTGCATCACTCAAAACATCCCACCGAGAAACAAAAAAACTACTACCCTTATCTAAATAAAAGGAAAGAGAAAGGATATTGATTATTTAATGAATGAAATAAAAAAAATTATTTGGGAAATAATAGGTTCCTATTAACTTTATCATAGTCATTGAAATTTATCTCCTTAAGCAGCTTAAGTGTAGGAAACCCGATGAAGTTTCCCTTAGTGATCATATTGACTATTTCCCGTTTCATTAGAGGTTTGGACACAACATCCAATACTTATTTATATTCAAATAAATCTTATATAGAAAGGTTTATTAAATATATGTGATACAAGGAAATTCTACAGTGTGAGTGGTCCATGTGTCTACCACCTAATCAAAGGAATAAGGTGATTATTAAGAAGTTTATGCTAGGCGTAAACAAAAGTTGGATGACTAGATGACATAGAAGATAGTTAAATATAAATATTATGTTTTTGTGAAATAAATTAGTCAAAAAAATATATTCATGAACAATCCTAAATTATCTAAATAGATATCATCAAACCCATCCTCTGGATGAAGACACAACCGAATGAAATAGAAAAGGAAACATGAAAAAGTGTCTTTCCTGACTCAAAAATTGGTCTAGGCTCTTGAATATTTATTTCCCTAATTATTTGGGGAATGAGAACGGATCTACCAAATGTGATCCCTATCCAATAGAGAATATCCCTTCAGTTATGTTAACATCATTCATTTAATAGAACCCTTCTTTGATGATGAATATGCATAGAAAATTGAGTTCCTCATACCTAACTAGGGAGATAGAGGTAGAGGCCACATAAACCAAGGGAACATGGGAATATGAAATCATGGATGAGGCAAGTATTCCAAACACTTATAAACTAGATCCATATATGTGGTTATGATCTATAAGAAATAACTCCAGCAATACCATTAGGATTATGGAGGCACCTCAGAATCTTTCAAGAGTCATCCAAACCCAATTAATCAGGAAGACCATTTAGTGGATGTTCTACTATCCAACCAGCCTAGACGAGTGGGAAGACTAGATCAAATCAATACGTTAGGGTTAATCATGCCTTCAACTTTCATCTAAGTGAATGTTCCATCCAACTCAAGCACTACATCTCCTATGACACATGCCTAGGAGCTAACCCACATTGGGAAGTGTAGATATATAATACATAAGTATGAAATTTTAAAATAATTGGAAGCTATTTTGGACAAGATCTAAATCCTTTATGCTCTTCATCTTTTAAAATTAACTAGGGAGGCACTTATTAGGCCCCCCTATAGTTCTCAAGACTTTTATATAGATTTCTCCATAGCCATGGGATATGTGGTAGACACTAGTTTAGTAGAATGTCGCACCACTATCTCATTCATAGAACATGATTGAGAAGAATCCATTTTGGGTTATATCATACCCCTATAAATTTGAGGAAATCTTGAAAATTTTAAAATTCGATATGAAATGGTTGATAATAGTTCTTGGATTAATATTATCATGGTCTAGAATCTCCAATGTTTAAAATACATTGAGGAAGATTTTCATCCATCAAAGATGACCATTTATGTGTATGAAAAGAGTGAGAAAAATAACCATAGAATGATAAAAATAAAGGTATGTCCAATCAACTAATATCGAATTCCAAGTTCATTAATATCTATAAGACACAACATATAATTTTTTACCCAAAATACCTAGTCTTAATAGCCATATGGAAGTGTAATTTTTGTACCATCATTGCATGAAGTAATCCATCAATTGAATGTTTGGAATTCTATGTGGTGATATAACCCCTTGTAATCATGTGAATCATATTATGTTGAGAGGGTTTATAAAAGAGACAAGGAAAGGAACATATGAAAGAGGGTTATATACAAGCTGCTACTCCAAATGGTTTGAGGACTACTCCTGTAAACCCTTGGAGATTTATCTATGGTGATTATGTATTTCTTATTATCCCAATAAAGGTAGTAGGTCAAGATTCAGTGATCCATCATAGTTTAAAAACTTCATTGGTCCATGTCAATATAATAAAAACCATTCTAGCTAAATAAATCCTATCTAGAGGAAACATTGTCACACATAGGGAGAATAATTCCCTAAATAAGAGTGATCCTTTTTCATCACCAACCAGTTTGGATAATTCTTCTGTACCATGAGAACAAATTAAAAATAAACCTCTGATGTCTCTTACAAATTGGGATGGCAATTTTTATTCTACCCTCAATGACAATGAAGAAGAATGGGAGTTTCTCTAGAGTACTCTAGATCATGATACCCATGTATTGTAACTCAAAGTTCCCATGAATGACTTTATATACTTCAAAAATGATAGATATGTGCACAGACTAATTACCAGTATCATGGAAACTTCTGTAGAGGTTTATATGGATGCCGAAAATGATGACCTTGGAGATTCCCCTATAGTACTTGAGGAAGGAATCTCTATAATTATGAATAAGTTCATACAAGTTAATATAGGTAAAGAAGAGGATCCAAGACTCACATTGATCAATGCTAACATGCCTTAAGAAGAGAAAGATATGTATATCTCCGTCTTGAAATATCATTTTTATGTTTTTCCAAAAATTACATAAATATACTACAGATGTATATTTATGTGGATACACATCACCTAGGTCTACTAGATGATTATCAAGGATTCATGTAGGTGGCCAAAACAATTCATCCTTCACAAGATTCTATGGTAGAGTTTAAATTTTGTTAAGATCATTAAATCCAACTTCATTACAAAGTTGAAATATCTGAAATGAATCTTCAACTTTTTCCCCATTAAGAAAAATATTGGGAATATCAGGGTTTTCATCAATTTTTGGGATATAAACTAAAATTTCTCAAAGAGTTATTTCCAAGTTCCAATTACAGAACTCCTGATCAATGGAATCATAGGTTTCCAAGTACTTTCTTTTATAGATGTGTACTCAGGGTACAATCAGATCAAGATTTACTATGAAGGTGAGGAATCCAATAATTCTAGAGCAACTAAAGTCATATTATGCTACTAGGTCAGGCACTTTGGTTTTAATAATGAAAACTCTACTTACCAATTCACCATGTATCAAAATTTCAAAAAAATTCTAAGAAGAATAGAATAATTCTATGTCAATGATCTAGTTTTTAGGCCTTTGTAGCATTGTGATCATCTTGCTGACCAATAAATAATATTTGGTATGTTTTATCAACATAGCTTGAAGAAAAACCCTTTATATCATGTCGTTAGGGTAATGTCCGGAAAATTACTTGGTTTTTTTATACACCACTATGACATTGAAGTTGATCCTGAGACAAGTAGTATAATACAAAAAATGGTGCCTCTTTGAAACCTTAAAGAGTTTAGAGAGATTTAAGGAAACCTCCCTAACATTAGGTTTTTCATATCCAATATTGTAGGAAATGTATTCCCCTTAATTTAGTTGATGAAAAACAGATGTTTTTATCAATGGGATGAAGATTACAAATAATCCTTCAAAAACCTCAAGTGATATTTTTTTCACCCACTGGTTTTAATGCCATTGGTAGGAGGGAATAACCTCATCCTATATGTTTCCACTATAGAAAAATCTATTGGTTCTCATATATTATAAAATAATTATGTATTAATAGAAAATAGTATCTACTATCTCAGTATAATGATTTTAGATACTGAGACACGATATTATGATATCGATAAGAACTAACTTCCACTCATTTTCATAGTGAAAAGGATGAGGAAATACTTTCAACACTATGAAGTCCACTCAATCTCTTGTATTGACATTCTAAAGTAAATTTTCAACCACCCTATTAGGACTAGGTATTTGGACCAATGATTGGTTTTATTATAACAAAAACACATCCAATTTATATCATAGAAGGTAATGAAAGGGAAAGATCTAACATATTTCCTCATAGTACATCCTACCTGATAAAACATGCCATTAAATACTGATCTGTCAGGATAAGAGGTTATATATTATTATAACACTCCATAAACACAGAAGATGTATTTTTATGGATCCTCTCTAATTCTATTAAAGAAGAGAATGGAAATACTAAAGCTCAACTAGGCTAGTATGGTGGCTGTGTTTGTTTCCATGACCAGGTAAATTATTCCTTATTCATTCCTACTATCTGAAGTCAACACAAAAAATGTGGTGGAATAAAAATCCATTATCTCAAGCCTATAACAAGACATGTAGCTACATATATCACAACTAAAATTAAATAGAGATTCTGGAGATTAGGTAGATCAATGGTGAATATGGAATTAAGAAAGAAGAGTTATACCCTCTCATTGGCTATGTGAGGGGACTGATGGTAGAGTTCCCTTTTGAAAAAATGATGAATCAAATCCCCCATTCACAATATATTCATGCTGGTGAACTGGACAATTCATCAATAACCCTATCCAACCTTAACATGAATGAGACAATCATCCACATTACACACTGAAATGTAGTATCCCCAGTCATCATTTGTCACATGGAATAAATCAATTAGTTTGTTTATATGAGAATCTATGATCCAATATTCCCATTAACCACTACTAGATGGATCAGCCCCATAATGTGATACCTCTAAAACATGACCCTCCCTTTAAACCAATGTAAAAAGGAATAGATATGACAACTATTGGAAAAATTAACCCTTCATGATATGAAAAATAAATAGAAAGTCCTATATAAATGATATTTTGATAGAGTCCTACTTATATGTATTGAAGATGGAGAGACCCTCACCATCATGTAATAATTCCTTCCCGGATATTGAGGTGACCATCAGTCAGGAATCAATATTTCCCACTAAATTTGGTGGTTTGGTTATTTCTAGCCGACAATGATACAAGGCTGTACTGAATTAACTATAAAATTTCATGCCTGTCAAATACATGAAAATTTAATTTATCATCACTCAAATTTTTTATATACGAGACAATACTCCCAACCATTTTCTATATGGTTAATGGATAATATGGGGCCAAAGGTCACGAACTGACCCAAGTCGGGGCTCAAGCTGCAACTACCCAAATCCCGCCTCCATTGACAATAGGCTGGAGACTAGTTCTGAAGGAATAACTAACATAGAAAGGCATTTTCCTAAGTACCTGTAAGAACAAACACATCCATATCAATGCATAAGTATAGAGGAAAGAGATTAAAAGATTAAAAACACTAGGTAAATAACCATGAATGAAAAACCTCTAGAAATTTAAAGAGTAAGACAATATAAAATGAAAAGTAAATGGTAAAAAATACAAACCAAAAAAAATATGTCACAAACTAACCAAAAATGAAAAGTAAAATGTTGAGAGAACTGAACCCTTGATATCCAAGACACAACCACTGTATGTGGTCCAAAGTTCCAGGTATACCTAAGCTCTTATGTAGTCACCATCAACTTTTTGGTCATCTATATAAGACACAAAACCCTCAGAAAATACCATGAAAGGGTGAGTATATACATACCTAGTAATATTACTTGAAATATTAAGGGGTATTAGAAAGAGATACAATAAGAAAAGAAATATTGTAGATAGTAAACATGATATAGAAAGTAGTGAAAGAGAACAACTCAACCCAATCCAAGAGAGATTAACCTTGTCAAAAAACAAGGGGCTCAACACGACGTGAATATAAACTATATGTCAAGTCATTTCCACCTATAGTAGAAGAGTATAATCATAAAACTATGATAATCTAAACATATAAAACCTATGTCATGACCCTCATGTCTTTGAAACTCATGTAAAGAGAGTAACCAAATTCAAAGGTATGGATAAAAATGAATATATATATTCTCAGTCAAAAGGAAACCCAACAGAGAGAAAATGGGGATCGCTGTATCAAATCTTATTCTAGGAATAAGAGTCACCAATAATTCCAAAATTCCACCGACTATGCCCAATATCTCATGCTTCTTCTACAAAGTAATCATTCAAGTCAAGAAATGCCTCACCACTATGCCACACAGTTGAGGGGTCACAATATCTAGGTATAAGACCCATTACATGGTATGATAGGATGTTTCCACTTTGTTGTAGAGGACCCATTCCCAGCCTAGTTGGAGGGTTCCACTCTAGAATTCATTGAGGACCCATTATCATCCAAGTTGGAGGGTTCTACATAGGAGGTCTATAGAGAACCCATTCCATGGTATGAGAGGAGGGTTCCACTATGTGGTAGAGGACCCATGCCCCACCCAAATAGAGGGTTCCAATCTAGAATTCATCAAGGAGCCACTAATAGCATAGCTAGAGGGTTCCACTCATGAGGTCTATAGAGGACCAATTCCCTGTGCCGGTAAGAGGGTTTTACTATAATAATAGAGTACCCATACCCAACCCAGATAGAGGGTTCAAATCCAAAATTCTATGGAGTAACCATGACCTTCCCAAGAGGAGGGTTCCACTATGATAGTAGAGGATCCATTCTTATCCTAGCTAGAGGGTTCCACTTAAGGAGTCAATGGAGGACTCATGCTCTACCTAGCAGTGGGTTCAACTATAGTAGTAGACAACCCATGACCAATCCAGTTGGAGGATTCAACTCTACTTATCAGGGACCCATGCTCGGCCCAACTAGAGGGTTTTACTAGGAGGTCTATAGAGGACTGATGCCCTGTGCCGACATAAGGGTTCCACTCTAATAGTAGAGGACCCATTCCCATTCAAGTTGGAGGGTTCCACTCAGGATGTATCTATTTATCCTACTTGATCATTTCCATTGTCGAGCATCACCTAACAAGAATAATTCCTTGAAAATTTCACATCATATCCTAAAAGTAAAAAAAATAAGGGACCATAATGTTCTATGTTAAAAAAACCCCAGAATATGATACTCATGGGCTAGAATTCGAGTCCAAATGAAGGAAATACAAAAGCAAGAAGTATCCTCAAAAGAAACCAAGGGGTAAAAGGCATATAAGGGACCCACATGGGGTTTGGTCCCACTCTTTCCCCTATCCATGTCCCTATAAGTACACAAATACCAACCATGTAGAGTTACACATGGTGTAAGGGATATACACGTTGTACCCATTCTACCTAGGGTCCCACCTATGTTCTTGGTCGTGTTCGCGTAACCACCTCGTGTCTGTGTAGTTTTCCCCTATATATGTACTTTGGTATAAAACCATGTAACAAGCCATGCACTCCCACATGGGGTACCATAAATGTGATACAACACATAGATCATTCACCTGGGGATGAGGTACATGTAATTTAGTGGGGATACATGTTATGTCTTCATCACAATACAAGATATGTATTCGTGACTTTTCTAGATTTGTAGATCCACTATCCATGACTCAATTATATTGATTCCTCTTAAATTTAGGCTTTTTTCTACCCAAAATTAGTGGATTTAGAAGTGGATCATTGTTTTTGTCTGTCGTTCACTAGAAATCAGATTCTGTTAGTCCTTAGAGATATGGCGCATGTTCTGCATGCCATGGGTTCCTCCACATATGAAGATCCAGACTACGATCATTGAAAAAATCTTACATAACTCAAAAACATCCTATATATTTACTTTTTTCATCGATCCATCCCTCACTCATCAATCTTTCATTATTACAAGGGTTTTATTGGGCTTGGTATCACTCGAAAACATCAAATGAGGACCGCAGGGTCCCACCAGTGAAGAATGTGAACTAATTGGGGGAGAGAAGCACAAGAAAGAATGTTTAAAGATCATTGGACAAAATTTCTTGTAAAATGATCAAGAACAGGGATATCTATATCATAAAATAATTGAATAAACTATTTAATTGGTACATGGGTTCATGAAAAGACTAAAATTGGTGTAGATTCAATAAAGGGATCGATCTACTCAATAAATTTAATCAAAATGGGTGTAATACACAAATTGATGTGTACTACTTGTAGAGTGGATTATTCATCATTAAATAACACACTCACCAATGATTGGAAGATGTTATTGTGTTTTTTTTTTATCCAATCTTCTCTGATCCTGTGTTTTATTTCCATCCTAGGTGATTCGCTAATGAAATGAGGAAGGATAAGCTCTCAACGGTCGCAAGATTATGAGACTGAACCTGGGAGATTCTCCATGGAAGTATTCTCATAGAAATTTAGTTTAGGTCAAATTAATGAATGAATGAATGAATACACTAAACATACCAACAATGGGTTAGATGTCTGAACACCCTGCGATGGCATATTCTAGGTCACGTCTAGGGTAAAAACTGTGTTCTAGACTCAACCATAGTCTTAGTTTTACGATTAGAGCTTCCATTTAAGATTTATACCATTTTGTTTAATAAACTATGCATGTGTAGTATAAAATATATTAAATATTTTTGTAAAATTAATTCTGAGCACACCGGGCCTCAGAATCACACACCGTCTCAGCTCCTAGCATATGAAATATATATAGAAATATTTCAAAGTCTTACAAGGAAAAACCTGAGTCTCTATATAATTTCATACTTTTAAGATTTTCATCTCAAAAAAATAAAAACTTAACCAAAAACTTGGGATACCAATAAAAAACGATGGTTAAGGTGGTTATTTAGTGGTCTAGAAGTAGTTTAAACCACTGCCGAATTGTTTAGCGGTAGTTCATAAAACAACAACATATTTCACGGTCTCTAGTCAATTGACGGTAGTTTTTTTATTTCATAGTTGTTTATTTAGTGTCATTTTTAGATAATTTAATAGTGGATTGTTTTTTAATTTTCATCAGTTTTTTTAATAAAAAAACTATCCACTGGGAATATCAATAAAATAGAAATAACCATTGAAAATAATTTTACAGCAGTTAATCTAAGACGCCACTAAATACATTTAGTAATATATGTTTAGTGGTGGTTACAAAAAACTGCCACTAAATAAATTTTGATTTTTTTAAAAAATATTTAATAAAAAACTATAAATATACAAAAAGTGAGATTCTATAAACTAAAACATAAATATATGATAAACCCATCATTTATACATCACACATCCACAGTCATACAAACAACCACTATCATCATAACCTAAGTCTCATTCACCCCTACATAAACCAATAACTTGGTCGTCAATATATACATATAAAATATGTCCAAAAATATCCCATGCTGAATATACATCCATGTCATGACCTCCACTGCATTAGTTTGCCTCCACATCATCTCATCAACTAAAACTGACAACTTCATCTCATCATCTACAATAAAAAATGAAACAAAAAATAAAACTAAACATAATAAATTAGAATTATAGAAGAATAATTGATAAAATTTCAACCTAACAAAAAAACTCAAAACCATCATGACTGTCTTTTTAAAATGACATGGATTAGAATGGTGAGAAAATTTCCTATTGCCAACATCTACCACCTACAATGAAAACCAGAACATTTAAGAAGAAAATGTGAAAAATAAAAGACACAAAATTTATTTAAAATGCTGCACATAAAAATTTGTAATTTTGTTAATAAAACAGAGGTAATTTTAACATAAAATAATAATATATAATGAAAAATACTTTGAAAACATAAACATACCTACCTAAGATAACATTCAACACTTGAAACTAAAATGAGATAAGTAAATATTCTAATTTATTTTAAATCAACGTATGGTGTTATTGAAAAATTTATTCAATAAATTTTTTAAAGATTATGATATCACATCATGTCTTATATTTCAAAAACAACTAATCTTCCATATCAATTTGATGGATTTTGTTATGGTTTTGACCGTTCCTCTCATGTTTTAGTGTTTTAAATCACTAAAAACACATTTATGACCATAAAGGGAAAACCATCATTCAGAATGGTGAACTATTAGTTCATACATTTTACAATTAAATATATAGTTTCCCCCTAATTTTAGGACAATCTGACAACATTTTCCTTATTTTAACCATTCCACACACGTTTTAGTGTTTTAAAACACTAAAAATGTATTTACTATCAAAATGGGGAAACCGTCACTCTGAATGATGTGCTATCTATTCCTACATTTTAAAATTAAATCTATAGTCATTGTCCCCTAATTTCAGGGAAATCCAAAGTAATTTTCTGGGTCTTGACTATTCCATACATGTTTTAGTGTATAAAACACTAAAAATCATTTACGACCATAATGGGAAAACTGTCATTCAAAATGATGTGACTTCAGTTACTACATTTCATAATTAAATCTACAATGGTTGTACCATGATTTCACATAAATTGGAAGTTGTTTTCATGTTTTGACCGTTCCATGAATGTTTTAGTGTTTTAAAACACTAAAAACGTGTTTACGACCATAATGGAAAAACTGTCATTTAGAATGATGTGATGTTGGTTCTTACATTTAAAAATTAAATATATGGTAATTATAGCCTCATTTAGGAAAATTTTACATCTTTAACCTGGTTTGGATAATTCCATGCACGTTTAGTGTTTTAAAACACTAAAAACGTATTTACGGCCATAACGGAAAAAATGTCATTCATAAAAACGTGCCATTAGTTTATACATTTAAAAATTAAATATATGGTCATTATACCCTGATTTTAGGAAATTTCAATGTCGTTTGTTTAGTTGTGACAATTCCTCGCACGTTTTAGTGTTTTAAAACACTAAAAATGCATTTACGACCATAATGGGAAAACCATCATTTGGAATGCATAGTCATCATTTACTATATTTAAAAATTAAATCTATGGTATTTTTCCCTTTATTTGAAGGAAATGTAACATTTTTTTCATGGTTTTGAATCCCTAAAAATTATTTTTAAAGGCCTTTTTACCTTTTATTAGTGTTTACTGAGTAATTATGATCACACCGCACATCGGATTGACATTTTGTTTACGCATACACATTAAAAAAACTAAATGGTGGTTGTACCTTGTTTTTTGGAAAATCCAACATTGTTTTCTTGGTTTTGACCATTTCACACATGTTTTAGTGTTTTAAAACACTAAAAATGCATTTACAATAATAATGGGTAAACCGTCATTCAGAATGACATACTGTTAGTTCCTATATTTCAAAATTAAATATATGATGGTTTAAACATGATTTCAAACCAATTAGAGGTATTTTCTTAGGTTTGATCATTCCACGCACGCATTAGTGTTTTAAAACACTAAAAATGTGTTTACAACTATAATGATCAAACCGTAATTTAAAATGATGTGTTGTCAGTTCCTATATTTCACAATTAAATATATGATTTTCCCATGATTTGACATCAATAGCATTTTTTCCTATTTTTTACCATTCCACGCTCATTTTAGTGTTTTAAAACACTAAAAATGCATTTACAACCATAACAGGCAAACCATCATTTGAAATGACATGCCGTTAGTTACTATATTTCACAACAAAATCTATGGTCTTTGTCCCATGATTTCAGGATAATCCAATTTCTTTTTTGAAGTTTTGACTATTCCACACATGTTTTAGGGTTTTAAAACACTACAAACACATTTAAATCCATGAAGGGAAAACAAACATTTGGAATGAAATGACATCAATTATGAAATTTCACAATTAAATCTATGGTGGTTTACCCTAATTTCAGGATAAGATGACATTTTTGTCTGGTTTTGACTATTCCACACCCGTTTTAGAGTTTTAAAACACTAAAAACGTGTTTACAACCATAATAGGAAAACCAGAATTCCAAATGACTTGTCTTCGGTACATATATTTTAAAATTAAATTTACATCCATTTCCCCCTAATTTTATGGAAATATGGTGTCTTTTTCCTAGTTTTGATCCCCGGACACTTGTTTTTAAAAGTTTTTGTACCTTTTATAAGTGTTTACCGAGTCAAAACTGATCATACCACATGTTAGATTGATATTTTTTCTGCATGTACATGTAAAAAACAACTAATTGGTTGGTTTACCTTTATTTCAATAAAATATGACATCATTTTCTTGCTTTTGACCATTTCATGCACATTTTAGTGTTTTAAGACACTAAAAACATGTTTACAGCCATAATGAGAAAACCATCATTCTGAATTACATGTCATCAGTTACAACATTTCAAAATTAAATATATGGTATTTTTACCTAGATTTCAAGAAAATACAACATTGTTTTCTTTCTTTTTACTATTTCACACAAATTTTAGATTTTTAAAACACTAAAAATGCCTTTATAGTCATAACGAGAAAACCGTCATTCAGAATGATGTGCTGCCAGTTCCTAAATTTGATAATTAAATGTAAAATAATTTGCCCCTAATTTATGTACAATATGATGTTTTTTTGGTTTTTACCATTCCATTCATGTTATAATGTTTTAAAACACTAAAAATGTGTTTATGACCACAACGACAAAACTGTCATTTGGAATGACATGTCATCACTTCCTATAATTCAAAATCATATGTACGATATTTTTACCACGATTTCAAGAATATAAGATGTATTTTGTTTTATTTTGAACATTCCACGCGTGTTTTAGTGTTTTAAACACTAAAAATGCATTAATGGACATAATGGAAAAACTATCATCCGGAATGATGTGCCGTCAATTCCTACATTTTAAAATTAAATATACAGTTGTTGATCCCTAATTTTAGGGAAATATGACATCATTTTCCTAGTTTTAACCCCATTAAACTTGTTTTTAAATGCTTTTTTAACTTTCATAAGTGTTTACCGAGTCAAAACTGAGAAACCAAGCTTGAATTGTTTTAAAACTTATGGATAAAAATATATAATTTATTTTTAACATATAGGAATCAATCACACATAAATATGGATGAATATGTGGCTAGTATAACTCGAAATACATGTTTTCTATATAAATATTTCATTTTAGTTTTTTATAGATGTTGTATGTGTTCGTTGTAAAGTCCTTGGGTGTGAAACAGAGTCAGGGACATAAAAATGAAAAAAAACTAGAAATTAAAAACATAACACTTTATAAGTATATTAAATATTTTACTCATGTATTTTAAATTAGTTATCAAGGAATATTAAATTAATATTTCCTTTACTTTAGTATCAACAACATCATTTTTCCAAGCTTTAGGAATATGACTCCAATCATTATCTGTTTAAAAAATATAATAAAATATTTTTTTTGAAAAATGAAATACATTACAGTAATGATAACCAGAAAATATAACCTAGATAAATGGGTGACCAATTGCACCATCGCTAAAGGGGAATCAAGTTGTGGGCTATCAATGACATTCAGGGGAACATCTGGCTCACTAGTAGTCTTGGGTACAGTAGAATAACTAGGATCCACAAAAGATGATGGTAGTGGTGGCGTTCTCTAAGATGCTAATTGGCTAGAATCCGGATTTTTTTGGCTTTCCTGCATTTCAAATGGCTAAGGTATATTAAATATATAAAAATTAAATACAAAAAGCTTTTTATAGAAACAAAAACAAAAACTAGAACAATGCATATATGTACGAAAAACTTATCAATGATAAATTTTAATGTAATTTCATTACGAATTTATACATTCAATTATATTCATATTCATCATCTTTATTATTATCAACCTCTATTGCGTCGATTCCTTAATTTTCACCTTCTCTTTAAAGTTACACCATTTCAATATTGTGAGTACAAAACGTTTAATATTTTGTGGTTAATGTAGTTCACTATCACAATGAAAAAATTGATCTTCATCACCTATATCATATAAGTCTCTCTAATTTAAGTGTACAAAAACACTCCAACCTTCATGTATTTCACCATCTATAAAATAAACCATCTTCTCTTGTAAAGAAAATCTAAATGGTTCATGATCTACATGCTCACTGGTATTTATAAAGTGAGTGAAGTTGACATAAGTAAAATGTAATGAATCTTTCATTATACCCCTATCAATGTTGACCCACTTTCATTTGAATAAGATAGCTAAAAACTGGATATTATAGTTTAATTAAATTATATCAATCAACTTTCCATTATATCCCACCTTTGAAAATGTAAATACACAACTGATTTTAGTTTTTAATTAATATTTATGATAAATTTTACGAAACCTGAAACCATGAATATTGTAGGCATCAAATCTCTTAGCGTCTATTAGAGTAACTCAATCCAAAAAATTCAAATCATTTGATATTTTAGATTGATTTTCAACATTCATTTTCTGGAAAAAATATATATAAGTTTTTACTTTTAACATAAAAAAATTACACATAAATACTATAAATATGAGTATATACTTACATGATGGGTGAACCATTCTACAAGTTTCTTATTAACATCTTTTTTTTTAATTCCAACTCATTTTGAGCTCGACCCTTTAGGAACCTCTTTATTTTTAGTCACAATTATTTAATAAATGGATCTACAATAAAAAAATTGAGTAGTACATATCTATGTGCTTGTATCAAATCCAATTCAATCATTGTAAAATTTTACCCCTTTACAATTAGTCATTCAATAGTTGGAAATATCGATGAGTGATTTTCAGAACTAGAATTAGTGGATATGTCACCAACATATCAAACATAGTTGAATATAGTCTCAATAACATCCAAATACCTAAAACATAAGGTCAAGAACTCTTAAACTATGTAACTTTTAGAAATAGACCCTTCTAGTTGAGCTTTATACCTCACATATGATTTCAAATGACCTAAGTACCTGATGAAAAAAATAAGAAACATATTAAAAAAATTTAGGAAATGATTTGATAAAATAAAATTTAATAATTAAAATAAAAAAATATCAATGTACCTCTCAATTGGATACATCCATTGATAGTGTACTAGTCCACCATGTTTGGCTTCTTAAACCAAACAAAAAGTCAAATGAATCATGTCTGTGAAGAATGAAGGTGAAATAACATCTCCAAAATATATAGTGTCAAAAGAATTATTTCTTTAAGTTAATAAAGCTCAGTTGTATTTAGATTTTTTCAGCAAATATATCTTAAAAAGGTACAAAACTCAACTAGAAACATATTTATTTTTTAGGTAAATTATAATGCAATGAAAACAGTAATAACTTCTCCATGAAAATATGTGAGTCGTGACATTTGAATATGTGTAAATTTTGATGTTTTAAGTCAATGCACATTGATATGTTACATGAATATCCATATGGAACTTTTAAATTATTTAAAGTTAGAAGGAATATGTCTTTCTCATGATTTTTCACTATAAAAATAGCTAAAGGATACTTTCTATTATCATTTTTCCACAAAACATTATCTATATTCATTGACTCCAAATCCTTATGAGCAATAAGGTGATCCTTCGGTTTATCCAACTCTTTAAGAAATATAAAAACTATATTATCATAGATGTTATTATCAATATTCATTACATAAAAATTATAATATATCAAATTAAACTCCCAATAAGGAAGTTTGAACAATATTATCTTTTTCTTCCATTTTTGTGGTCCATCTTCTTCGGATACTATACCTCGTAACCTTCCCCCTTCTTTAAACTGATGAAATTTTCTGAATTCTTCAGTGATATTAATTAATTTTACCAAGATTTATGAACTATATAACACATTTGGTGACTTTATACTTTCATTATATATATTTAATCATGTCTTGTTAAAATTTAATATATAAGAAGCATCAAGAAATCTATGATGAAACATAAAACACCAATCTCTGCTATGAGTTAATCGTTGGGGTTCAAAATAAAAATTAAAAACTAGAAAAGACTAACCAGTATGAGTGTTCCATCTATATAAATTTCCTAGTCCAAGAAAGTCAGTAATTTTCCACAATAAAGAACCATTCATTTTGAATAGTTTCTATTTGAAGCACCATATGTTTCCACAGTATCATCACATAATTATCACAATTGTTTGATTAGATGTTGAAGGTATACATCAATGTCAATTCCCAGAAGGTTATTTCTTGAAATAATCATCAAAATAATAAAAGAAGTATTATTTATAAACATTCATAGAGGTAGATTATAGGGGATAAAAACAACTAAAAAATTATATAATTAGTACTTAAAGTACCAAATGGGTTAAAACCATCAAAATCCAATAAAAAACATACATTCCTAGGATTTGAAGAAAAATTTGGGTATAGAGAATCAAAAATATTATATGATGTTGAATCTTTTGGATGTATCATCAAGACAATGTTACTATCCTGAGCATGCCACTTCATGTTGTATGCAGCCTTAGACATCATGAATAACCATTTCAAGCGTGGTTTCTGAGTAAAGTAACACAATACCTTTGTAGGAGTTTTCTTATTCTCTTTCTTCTTGGGGTTACATATATTTATAATCTCACTATTTTTCATTAAATTATATATACGTTTATTAAATCCTGTACATTCTTCTTTATCAGACTCTTCTCCCCATAAAATCAGGCTATTATTAGGGAATACATGTATATTTTTATAATAAAGTCTAGTTTTTTGATGACTTTATTCATCTCAATGAATGATGTAGGGATCTTAGCTTCACTAAATGAATCGTAAAGAAACTCTAAAATCATGGACATTAATTTGTTAGTAATTCCACATAGACACTTAATATGATACAAATTATGTATAGAAGAAAAATTCAAATACTTGGAACACCCTTTATATAGTTCTTGCTGTCTGTCTTCAACTAATTCATAACAATCATTTTTTGATCACTGAATTTTTTAGAAATATTAACCTTATTAGGATCAATTTATTGTTCTTTTAATATATTGAAATCCTGGACATTGTATTATACAAAACCAAATGCATCATTTAACAAATTTAGAATTGAATTCTCCTATCCCAAGTAACTTTATATTTCATTGATAGTATTTTCATTATTTTTTCTTTCCATAATACTTGATTCACCATGACAAACCCAACATACATATTGAGTAGGAAACTGTTTCAATATCTAATGTTCATATACTTTGTTTCTATTCAACCATCACTTGAACATACATTCTAGGCATAAACATTTTATTCTATCATTGACTAATTGATTTTTAATTGCATAATCTAAAAATTCTTCCAAATGCTTGGAATATCAAAGTGTGTTTCAAGGTAAATTAATCAAACTTTTATCCATAGGTATTGGATTTTATTCTCCCTATACATTCAGATATAAATATATAAATTTTTAATCAAACAAGTAAAATAAAAATTAAATACCACCCAACTTCAACATTGACTCTTTAATAACAACTATAAAGGAAATTGGGATGAATCAAATAATGAAATTTTTCTTAATAAACTTATAGTATAAAAATACGAATCAAATAAATTATTATTTCTCACAAACATAGATAAATGTGATGAAAAAAATAAAAGACAATGGTGTATTATAACCTAGTATTATAACTATTTATGGTTCATTCCATTAAAAAATTATCTACATTGATTAATGTATGAACCATTTCCCATGATCTAACTAAGACCAAGAGAACCCCTTAAAAAATATGAATGAAAAGTTTAATTTATTTTTATTTCATGATATGTCATGAATACCCAAAATATACAACTCTATATGTCTATATTCTATCCAACTGCTTTAGTGTGACTTCATATTGTTCCATTAATTGTATAAATCAACTATGTTCACATAGAGTCAAATTGGATGTTCCTTCAATTTCAGTTAAACATAAAAACCATGATTTGAACATAAATTTTAATAATCACTATTATTATCTTCAAATAAAATGATAAAATATTAGTTACTTGACTAAAAAAACAAACTACACACAATAATTAGTTTTTTTTAAATCATGTTAGTTAAAATAAAATCAACTAAACTATGTTGAATGTTCCAATTACCATAATCAATAATTGATTATCATGCATGAAAAACTTAACCCTAACTACTCTATAATCATTTGATATATTTTATTAAACTAAATGATTCATCACATATGAATAAAACATGAAACATTATAATAAATTTAAAAATAGTCTAATATCTCATTTTCATGGCCTTTATCCTTAGATCCCTTTATAGGGTTGGTGATGAAACCATGTGTGACCTCAAACCCCACCACCAATTGGTCATGAGTTAGAAAATAGCCTCAATAATGCATCTGTAAAAAATTGATGGCACTATCATATATAGTAGAAATTTTAATTCATTAATATCAAATACAAACCATGAAATTATTAATGAAATAGATTCCATAACCAACATATATCATAATTTTTTTAAATTTAATACAACATAACCAAAATTAATGATTATTATAACTCTAAATAACTAACTAAAAAAAATCCAAATAACACATTATAAACCAAAATTACATATATATTTATATTCCAATGAATAAAAAAAATTATATACTTTTTTTCACCCATGATTTTCTATACAATTCTAATAAATAATAAAATTAGGGTAAGGATGATGAAACCTTTAGGGTGGTCAACACTACTGATGACGAGGGGATCCGAGCCAGGTTGGGGGAGGTCGGGGGGTGGGGGGTCCACATCACTGCCTAAGAGGGGAACCAAGCCGGGGTGAGGAAGTTTAGAGGGGGGGGGGGGGGTTCATGTCACCATTTGTAGAGGAGGTCATAGGGTAACCGGGGTCATGGTTAGAGGGGGGGGGGGGTCACGAAGTTATGGCTGTAAGCTCAGGATCGTAGCCTAGGAGAGAAGAGGATGAGAGGTGCGGCGAAAGGGGGTCATAGACTCGGGGTCATCATCGGGGAGAGGAGAGGAGGAGTTCGGGGGGAGGGGGGGGGGGGGTTAGGGTAGCACAGAGGGAGCAAGGGGAGTGGAAGGATTATGGATTTTTTTTAAATGTCTTGTGGAGGTCTAAATGAAACTGATTCTAGTTGAAAACATAAATTTTTTTGGTGGTTTTATGAAACCGATGTTATATTATGTATTTTTTAACTATAATTATTTTCCAATAGTTACTAGAACCATTATGAATAAAAACTTCTAAACATCACTTTTTTCCAGTTTACTAACCCCGCATTTAGCTATCCCACTCCTAGGAACTCTCTTAAAGTGTTTCTATGATGCTAAAACACAAATACCAAAGGAGATGATCCATCCATGTAGGGTCCTCTCTTGTTGATCCTCTATCACAACTAGGTGCTCCGCAAAGGTGGATCCATCCTCAATTTCTAGCTCTCCCTAGTTGATGATTTTTTTAGATCATGAACATATCTCCTCAGCTGTGACATGTGGAAAATTTCCAACACCCACTCCTATTGTGGGGGTAGGGTGAGGCAGTAAAAAACCTCACTATCCCTATTCATGATCTTGAACATGTCGATGAACCTTATGGATAAATTTCCTCCCTATACAAACCTCTACAACCCTCATTGTGGGGGAGGGTGGGCTATCATGAAAATGTGGTATCCCTACTCAAACTCCAAGGGCCCATGATAGTGATCTTTGAAATATTTCTACATGCTTTAATCCATCCTCATATACTCATAGATGACATTGACCTTCTCCGTCATCACCTGCACCATCTTTGGACACACAATAGATATATTTTTGATCTATTTCTAGCACAAGGGTTACCTTTAGGGTCTCCTATAAAGGGACTCAAAAGTTTCAACGTAGATAGTAGAGTAGTAGCTAATGTTTTACATAAGATATACTAAGGGTAAGCGATCCTTCCTATTCTGGATGACATCTAACACGTATACTCTCAGCATATCCTCCAATACCTTGATATTTCCCATTATCTAACCATATTTCTAGGGGTGAAAGGATACACTCATCCTTATTTGGGTCCCAAATGGATCTTGTAGTGCTCTCCACAATTGTGATGTGAACCGAACATCATGATCAAAGACAATAATTGGGGGAACCCCATGAAGGTGAATGATTTATTGTATGTAAAACTAACCCAAACTCTCAACCGAACTCTACTCCCTAATAGAAAAAAGTGTTCTAACTTTTTGAGTTAATCAACTATCACCTTGATGGTGTCATGGACATTCACTATTCATAGAAACCTTGTGGAAATGACCATGGATATTCCATCCCATTCCACTCTAGAATCTCTAGGGGATGAAAAAAAATGTTAGAACTTGTTGCTAAGCCTTCACCTATTGATAGATAAGGTAACAATAGATATACTCATCTACTATTCATATCATTCTGAACCAAGAAAACTACTGTTTAAGGTCTCTATACATCTTCCACACACTGAGATGTACAAATAGTGGAGAAGTGTGGAACTCCTTCATCACCTCCTCCTGTATTGTGACTGGAAACACCATCCATCCCTAGAAAAAGATGACACGATTCCCTCCTTCAGAATACCCATTTAATGACTCCCTCATGAATATATCTTCACATACTACTTAATAGTGGATGTATTCCAATTGAGATTCTCTCACACACTTAGGAATCGGAGGTGTCAACTCCATCCATTGAAGAAAAGTTGTACCCTCATGATCCACCAAGGTCAGTTGTAAGGAATTAAACTGATCAAAATTTTCCTACTCCAAGAAATACCAAGACTTCATGATAAGGGTATCTTATACTATGTTTCACTTCCCTAGATTATAAACCATCTTGAATTTATAGTCTTGTAGGAACTCCAACCAGAGATGTTGTCTCAGGTTTATGTCCCTCTGCATGAAATCATACTTGAGACTCCTACGGTTTTTGTAAACCACAATGAGCTCCCACAGAAGCTAATGTCTCCACATCCTAAGGGAAAAGACTACCAATGCTATCTCTAGGTCATGTTTCACCTAGTTATTCTCATGGGGTCTCAACTACCTCCATCCATAAGCTATAGCTATATGTCACCACATCAACATGCAATCAAGCCCATCTCTAAAGGAATCATAATACACTACATAGTCTACAACCTCCTCTGGTAGTCTCAACCCAATAGCACTTGTTAGCCTCAAAATAAAATCCTTGAAGTCACTCTGGCACATCTTCCTCTAGATAAATGGATTCCCTTTCCGTGTCAAGGCGGTCGAAGGGGTTGCAATTATATAGAAGTCAACCCTAAACCTCCTTTAGTACCTTTCCAAGCCTAAAAAGCTCTGCAACTCTAAAATTCTCTTGGGTGGCTCCCAAGAAACAACTGCATCAATCTTCATTAAGCCAATGGTTAAACTATTATTAGAAATAACATTCCCTAGAAAGTGTACCTCATGAATCCAGAACTGTAACTTCAAGATTTTCCCAAAAAGATGGTGCTATTAAAGAAAAACTAGAACCATATTCAAATGATCTGAATGCTCCTCCTTTTATGTTTAGTAGATGGGTATGTTGTCAATGAATATGACTATAAACTAGTCAAAGTACGGTTGGAAGAACTGTTTCATAAAATCCATCAACATGGATGGGAATTAATCACACCAAAGGGCATCAATAGGAACTAATAACGTTTTTAGAAACATTATAATTATAGATTTCAAATATGAGACTCAAAAACCCTCAACTGGTGGTAGAAGGACCAAAGATATATCTTCAACAACCATCTCGTGCCTCACAACTAGTCAAAGAGTTAATAAAACCTCTATAAGTGGTACTTGTTCTTTACTGTTTCCTAGTTCAGGTGATGATAATCCATGCAAAGCTGCAAACTCCCATATGCCCTTTTCAAAAACAAGACTAGAGATACCTCGGGGAACACATTGGGTCTGATGAAATCCTTCAGTTAAAGGTTTTCAAACTACAACTGCAGCTCTCAAAACTTGGTAAGGTCCATCCAATATGCCGTAGAAGATATCAGAGTGGTGCTAGGATATAATTTAATTCAAAAATCCATCTCCCACACTGGTGGTAGTCCTTGAACATCCTTGGGAAATACATTCATATAATGTTCCACAAATAAAGGAATATAAATACTTGAAGATCATGATACACTAAGGGATATACTCACCAACTAATGGGTGATGGGTTGTATAATCCTTCTCAAAGAACCCCCTCATAATTCCATGTGATCTTCCTCACCCATAAAGGTGAATATCATCCCATCAGTGTGTAGGGAAATAACTCATATACAGTGATAGTCAATATGGGATCAGACCATGGATATCCAATCCGTCCCTAAGATGATGTCATATGGTTCCATCATGATGGAAAAAAGGTTCCACATTAACCTCTCTCCACCAAGAAATAGCTCACACTACTGTAAGATAAAAGATACAGAAAAATAGGTCCTTGTAGGAACCTCAAGATGAATCTGCTAGGATAGTAACTCAATTGGGAGATCCATATCTTACACTAGGAGTATATAGATGAAGTAATGAATGGAAACTATGTCCACTAAATCTAAATAATGATTATAAAAAACACATATCATACCTCTAATCATGTTGTGCATTGTGAGGTCATAAGCCTCTAGAGCCTACAACTATCCGCGAACCCAACCTTCAAATCCATAAGCCATATGTGGGCCACCTGGTGGTGGTAGTGGAACGATATAATAACTTTTTCTACTAACCATGGATTCTAATACTCCTCCTCTAACTTCTACTCTCTAGGAACTACTCTTCCCCTACTTAGTAGATCCATAATCACAACACTACCTCTTTCATGGAGGTCTATCAGCTATCTGCATGTTCTCCTTAGCACGTCTAGTCAGGAATTCATGTACTACGTGACCTCACCCATCATAATAATATCACCAACCCTCTCCGAGATACCCTGGTTCTATGAAATATCCCTATATCGCATGACCATGTGACTGATTTTGATAACAAAAGGATATCTTACATTGAGATCCCACCAACTGGTACCTACTAGCTGCTATTGACGACTCATCTCTATGATGCCCACTACCAGCTCCAACTTTCTAGCATCCCTCTAATAGAAATATCTCTATCACCAGTGCCTTCTCTAGTAGCCTGACATAGGCGGGGATGTACAAGGGAACCACTTTGGAATGAATCTCTCTTTAGAGTCTCTATTCAAATTTCTATGCTCAAAAGTATCCATACTGGATCCTGTTAAGGGAGTACTAGGTAAGGTCTGTAAAACTCTCTACATACTCATCCACTATCATCCTTCTCTACCATATATCTAGAAGCTTATGAATCTTAATTAAGTTCAAATGGGAGGGGTAGTACTCCCCACAGTACAACTGTTGGAATTCGGTCCATGAGAGTGTCGAATCATTGTGCATATGGGTTACACGACTCCACTAACCATGCCATGGAATAGGTTGGATTCTAGTGAAAACACATAACCCTTAGGGTTATGAATAATACTAAGGATATATACCATTTACTCTAGCCAATCCTCTACTACTTTCAGATCTATCTCACCACGGAACCGCAACGGCCTATGGTGTTGGAATTTGCAAAGCACGCTAATCCAACGTACATCCTCACCATTCTCTGCAGGGATGATCCACTACTCAAAAGGTGGTGGTGTAGCTACCTTCCCACTTAGAGAAATAATCTCATGAGATAGACCCTAAACTGAGGCCTCATCACTCATCGGATCATCATCATGATCTGAAACTGGTATCCTGGCTGTCTGTCTTCATAGAGGAATCCTAAAATTTATCATGACGTACCATGGTCAAATGAACACACACACCCACACACACATATACATATAAACAAAAATGGGGAGATGACTCAATAAGGACAGTCAAAGACTCAATCCTATATCATGTATTTACTATTGATCCCTACAACCAATGTATCAGTATAATGAGTCAAAAAAGTAGGTAGTCGAGGACTTGGTAAATGGATACATTGGCCGCCCACACCATCACTGGATTCCTTGGACTGATATCCTTACTCGAGACACTCTGAAACTATTTATCTAATCCCAATGAAATCATCATAATGGGACTACTCTAACCATCATCCTAAGGATTGAACCTCCTCTGATACCAATCTGTTATGACCCGACCCAATCCGGGGATCGAGCTGTAACTACCCCAAGACCACCTCCATTTTACAGGGGTTGGTGACCATTGAAAATGGAATAAATAACATGGGTAGGAATTTTCCTATGTATCTGTATGCACACAAATATCCATCTCAATGTAGAAGTGCAGAGGAAAAAGAGTAAAAGATGAAAAACAAAAGGGAAACAACCATGCATGTAAAACCTCTAAATAGTATAAGGCAAGGGTAGTGTAAAATGAAAAGTAAATATGAAAATACCCATCCATTAAGAAATATGTCAAAAAATGACCAAAACATAAAAGTAATGTTCTGAGATAGGCTAAATCCGGATCCCAAACTGCCACCACCATACGCATTCCAAAGTACCAAGTATCCCTAAGATCCTATGTAGTCACCTCCAACTCATACACCATTTTCACAAGAAAAAACATGCATAGAGAAAGCTCAGGTAGGGGTGAGTATATACATACCAAGTAGGGCTCCCCAAAAGTAGAAGGGGGATTGGTAAGAGATAAAACAGGAAAATAAATATTGTAGATAGTAAATAAGATGCAAAAAGTAGTGAATGAGAATAGATCAACCCAAACCAAGGGAGAGTAACCTACTCCAAACATAAAGGGATCAACATAGTGTGTAGATGAACTACATGTTTAGTCCTTCCACATATAGTAGAGGAGTAGACTCATCCATCCATGAGAAGCTAAATAAGTAGAGAACATGGCATACCCCACACATCATTAAATATGAGGGAAATAGAGTAAAAAAATTCAAATGTATGAATATAGATGAATTTATATATATATTATCACTTAAAAGAAACCCAACTGGGAGAGAATGGGGATCTATATCTCAAAGATAATCCTAGGAATAAGAGTCATCAATAGTTCTAAAATTCTATCAATGATTCCCAACATCTCATGTGTATGCTCGTAGGTAACCATCCAAGTCAATCCATGCCTAATCAATGCATCACATAGTCTAGGGGACACAATATATAGGTTGAGGACCCATTACCTAGTAAGAAAAGATGGTTCCACTCAGTGGAAGAGGAGCCATTCCCAACCCAGCTAGAGGGTTCCACTCCAGAAGTCATTGAGGAACCATTCCCAACCCAGCTAGAGGGTTCCACTCAAGATTTCTACATAGGACCAATGCCCTATGCCGAAACTAGGGTTACAATATAATAGTAGAGGACCCATGACTATCCTAGCTTGAGGCTTACACTCCAGGAGTCGATGGAGGACCCATGACCTTCCTTGTAAGAGGGTTCCACTCTAGTGGTAGAGGACCCATTCCTAGACCAGCTGGAGGTTTCCACTCTAAGAATTGATAGAGAACCCATGCCCTTCCCAGTTGGAGGGTTCCAATCCTATGGGAGAGGACCCATGTACAACCTATATGGAGGGTTCCACTCATAAGTCTGTAAAGAACCCATGCTCTATGCCATCAAGAGGGTTCCAATATAATGGTATAAATATTATTCCTATCCCAACAAGAGGGTTCCACTCTAGGAGTCATCAAGGAACCATGACCAGCCTAGCTGGATGGTTCCACTCAGGATGTCTCTAGTGATCATGCATGATCATTTTCGTCGTCGAAAATCACCTAACCAAGTTTCATTACTAAAAAATTTTATATCATATCCCAAAATCCACAAATTAGGGAACTATCATATTCTAAGAAAAAAATCAGGATAGGCTACTCACATGAAAAAATATGAGTCTAAATGAATGAGATACCGGTGCATGATGTTTCATCAAAAGGAACTAAGGGGTACATGATATGTGGTATGGTTGCGCCCAAATTTACCCTACTAGTAAAAGCGGTTGTTGAAGTACAAGTAGGGATCAAATCCACATGGACCGAAGAAGAAACCTTGAGACACTGAGATTGGATACGGGATTGGCTATGCAGTGGCCAACTTTGGATTGAATTTATTTAAAGAAATATTGATTTAATTTAAAGAACAAAACAAATAAAATTACTTGAATTAAAACAACTGATTAAGGTGAGTCGATCCTAGGTTGTCTCTTGGGATTTATTGGATGTATTTGTTTTTCATTTGATTTTCTGTTCATCGGTTCAAGAGGTATCCATTAAATGAAATAATTCCCCAATATCATTCTCTGATTTAATCCATACACAATTTCAAGGATAATCACCAATTCACTTATAGGATCAATTAAATGAGCACTGCAAGGAATTTGATTGTACTATCACTCAAAATGTGTCGTCGTTAAAGTCAGTGAAGACAAATAAGAAGATAAATCAAAGAAAGGAACTCTTAAAATAAAGAACAAATTTAAGAATTTAAGAACATAAAATAAAATTCAATCTAACTCATGCAACTCCTTAGGATCAACCCATAAAAGTTTATCCCTTCATTGATTATATTCTATCAATGGAAGCGGGCAATTGACTTAAAGAAGCGGGATTGAAGAAGAAATAAAAAAACATCAATCAAAATGAACACTCCACCGTTGTGTGATGAATTCACAAGTGCGGGTGTGAATAAATTCACACTACGATTCAACGGTATCAACATGTGAAGAAAAGGAAAATAAAAAGTTAAAAAGAATAAATTTTATTAAAAAAATAAACGTGAATGAAAAACTTACATTAGAGAAATTGACGATGCCATTACAAAACGAAAGCGGGAAATTACAATTGAAAGAAAGACTTGGATTCAAAGGAAAATGTTAGATGATTATTCCCTTAACTAACATCTTCTTATATAGGAATATTAGGAGCCTTAGTTCCACCCCCCACAATCAATTCACCCCCCAAAAATTAATAGAGTCAAAATGAGGGTGAATAATCAAAAGGAAATTGACGTTACAAAGTTGACCACAAAACCAGCCAGATTCATCCTCCATTTTTACATGTGCGTTTGACACTTAATATGGCCGAATTCAAAGGTGTCATAAATAGAACATATCTTTTTCAATGTTTCTTATAGAATCTCTCAAAATTTCAGGAAAATGGGCTCATCCGTTTGGAAGTTATGGTCGAAATGGTGGGATGGATTTCTGTGTATTAATGTCTGGTCCACCATTTAAATCTCAACTTCAGATCCCTTTATCATCATGAAAAAATCAGAATTAGCTCCGTCCACAGTTGAATAAAATGATCCTCATATTTTTATCTTTCTACTGTATAATTTTCAGCTTCATTGGGCTTGGTTTCTGGGCCCCACATTTGTTTGATGGGCCTTAGGCCCATTATGCTTTCTCCAGCAAATTTCTGCATTCGGGCGCAAAATTCTCCATCTTCCCTTGATATTCATACATAGGGACTAAAAGATAAAATGTTCCAAACAAAGTGGTAAATCATATCCCAAAATTTAAAATTCAGAAAATGAATATAATGTTGTCTACAAACAATTTAATGATTGGTCCCAAATTTGCATTTTAAACATGAATTGCATTTAAGATGAGAAATGAAGTTCTATTTATGTAATGCACTAAAAAAATGTTTATGGACTTTGGAACAATGAATATAAAGATATTAACAATAAATATTAGCCACTTTCAGTGACTAATAACACCCCCCAACTTGAGTTTTGCTAGTACCGAGCAAAATAAATTACAAATATGAAATTCAAATCCCCTTTTCCAAAAACATTTTAATACACATTGCTCACCCAAAGACATAATACCAAAAAAATTATGAAACCCATCAAAATAATTTAAAACAAGCTAAGTCCATAAGCATATCCCAATCCCAAGACCATTCCTTTGTTCAAATTTATTGCTACATTTCATCCAATTCCAATTAAGCATGATAAAGTGTTGTGCATCATAAAAGATATGGGGCCCATTTTATTGTTCAAGGGGAAAAAATGGAAGCGCTAGGTGGGAATCACATTAAACCTTAAGATGAGTATCCATTTTTTTGATTTTTTTTGATTTTTTTTAACCACAATAGATATGAAAAGACTAACTCTGGGAAAGACAACTATGGAGTCACGATCCCCAAGTGCCAGACGCCACACATATTGTCAATTTCATGCTCTACAATAGAGATATAAAGCCTAACTCTGGGCAAGAAAAATATGGAGTCACGACCCCCAAGTGCCGGACGCCACGCATTTGGACAAAACATTTCTCTATGTGGTCATTTTTTTTTGTTTTTTATTTTTTTTATTTATGGATACTCAAATTAAACTAAAAGTGACCCCAGTACCCTATGCTATAATAAAAGGGACCCAAGAACGTAAATTTACACCCATGATCCAGTAGACGTGCATTGTGGCATTTTTATTAAGAGAATGAAAATGTAAACATTGAAAAATCACATCGGACAACCGCACTTTCCAAAAACTATGCTCATGAACTTAAACTTGCATTAAAATCAGAATCAAGGCATGAAAAATTTATTTGATATCTAATTTTAGAGTTTGCAATGTGTGTTATGATGTTTATGGTTAATGGAATTTTTCTTTTCATGCATGTTTTTATTCACAAAAAAATCATTTTTTATCTCCCCCCAACTTAGAATAACATTGTCCCCAGTGTTTAAAGAAAAGAAAAGTTAGAAGGGGATAGGAGAGGAGTTCAAAGAAGAAATTTAAAATGAAAATCATGGAATGAAGTCACCTGGTGGTTGATGATGATAGTGCATTCTATAGTCTCCCTTCAATCCTGGATTTGAGTCTCAGCAGCTTGGATGGTGGTGAATGGATTTTCCTTATGGCTTACGACATGTCCTTTTATTTTTTTAACCTAAAAAAACATAAAAATAAAACAAAACAAAATAATCTGATGATATATTGTCTTATTTTTAGATTTTTGGGTAAGGTATTACTCAGAGATCACGCCACGTGACACGGATGAATATGACACTCTCCTTTCATACCCATCCTTACTCATAAAAGAAGAACAGGTCAACAGTATATGTTAATTTATTATATGAAAAAGAAAATGATTCAAAATGATTAGAAACATGAAAACCATGGGTTGCCTCCCATGCAGCGCTTTTGTTTAACGTCGTTAGCTCAACTTGAACCCCCCAAATTATCCAATTCCAACTTTCAAAATTTTAATTAACCCATCTTTCTCCACTTCAACAAGATTGATATTGATTGTTTTTTTGAAATTTTTTTCGTATGAAATCCTATTTTCTACAATGATTGGTAAAATCCAAGGAATATCTAAAATGGTTGATCGTGTTTTATCTGGAGTATTTCCTATGATTTCAAGGTTCATTCCAACATGGTGAGATTCTTGATGAAAATTGATGATAATTGAATGGTCTTGGTTATCATAAATAGAGGGATTATTGAGTAGGGAATGAAGTATTAAAACATCGAGTTCAGTTTGATTGAATTTTCCTAAAGAAGAATGATAATTTGAATCAAAAATTGTTTCTTCTATAAAAACATTTGAAAGAATTGGTTCCTTTTGAAAAGATGATTCATCCAAAAAAATTTCCAATTGAATTTCATGAGTGGGTATAGAAACAATATTCGTTATATCTCCCAATGGTTCAATGATCGGTGATTCTAAAAAATTGTTATTGGAGCAATATTCCAAACACTCAATCCATGAAGACAAATTTTCCCCTTGTGAATCCAAAAAATTAATTTCATCCTGATTTAAATACCCTTCAACATTTCTTTGATCTTGTTCAGTTATCCCATATCCAAAGGTTAGTTATTTTTTCAATTC
The DNA here is from genome assembly GCA_963277665.1 of Viscum album. Classification (NCBI taxonomy): domain Eukaryota; kingdom Viridiplantae; phylum Streptophyta; class Magnoliopsida; order Santalales; family Viscaceae; genus Viscum; species Viscum album. Next base: position 125,729,263 of record OY728133.1, on the reverse strand, counting down.
ATGGGAGGTTTTTGGGATAAAAGATTCATCTATCAATGATGAGGAAAGAACATCTTGAGTGGGAACAGGTTCCTCAAAAGTCTTAAAGATTTTTAATTCTAATCTGAAAGATGAAACTTTTGAATTCATTTTATCCATTTGTTCACAAAATTGTCCAAGAATTGTTTTAGGATTAGGGTTGATATATGTTTTTACATCATTGACTTCCTCATTATTTATCTTTTCAATCATTATTGATAGGTATGGAAATTGATCTTTTAAACATTCAACATCCCATTGATTGTACATCTCATCTGGTGTGGTGTATTCAATTAAGGTCTAGTCAATGAAATTCCGTATGTGTGGTGTTTCAAAATATTGATTTTCCAGTTGATTATAGCATTGATTTATGAATGGGTATTTTGGAAGATAATCTATTGGAATTGATTGAAAATTTGGATTTGGATTTTTTTGGACACACGAAAACAGAAAGGGGAAAAGAAAAGAGAAATATAGGTGAGAAAAGATAAGTTAGGTGAGAATAGAAGGTGGGTGTCTCAGAAAACTTACTTAGGTCCCCGACAACGGCGCCAAAATTTGGTTGCGCCCAAATTTACCCTACCGGTAAAAGCGGTCATTGAACTACAAGTAGGGATCAAATCCACAAGGATCGAAGAAGAAACCTTGAGACACTAAGATTGGATACGGGATTGGCTATGCAGTGGCCAACTTTGGATTGAATTGATTTGAAGAAATATTGATTTAATGTAAATAACAAAACAAATAAAATTACTTGAATTAAAACAACTAATTAAGGTGAGTCGATCCTAGGTTGTCTCTTGGGCTTTATTGGATGTATTTGTTTTTCATTTGATTTTCTGTTCATCGGTTCAAGAGGTATCCATTAAATGAAATAATTCCTCAATATCATTCTATGATTTAATCCATACAAAATTTCAAGGCTAATCACCAATTCACTTAGAGGATCAATTAAATGAGCACTCCAAGGAATTGGATCGTACTAGCACTCAAAATGTGTCGTTGTTAAAGTGAGTGAAGACAAAGAGGGAGATAAATCAAAGAAAGGAAATCTTAAAATAAAGAACAAATTTAAGAATTTAAGAACATAAAATAACATTCAATCCAACTCATGCAACTCCCTAGGATCAACCCATAAGACTTTAGCCCTTCATTGATGCTATTCTATCAATGGAAGTGGGTAATTGACTTAAAGAAGCGGGATTGAAGAAGAAAGAAAAAAACATTAATCAAAATGAACACTCCACCGTTGTGTGATGAATTCACAAGTGCGGGTGTGAATAAATTCACACTATGATTCAACAGTATCAACTTGTGAAGAAAAGGAAAATAAAAAGTGAAAAAGAATAAATTTTTTAAAAAAACTAAACGTGAATGAAAAACTTACATTAGAGAAATTGACGATGCCATTACAAAACGAAAGCGGGAAATTACAATTGAAAGAAAAACATGGATTCAAAGGAAAATGTTAGATGATTATTCCCTTCACCACCATATACTTATATAGGCATATTAGGAGCCTTAGTTCCACCCCCCACAATCAATTCACCCCCCAATAATTAATAGAGTCAAAACGAGGGTGAATAATCAAAAGGAAATTGACGTTACAAAGTTGACCACAAAACTAGCCAGATTCATCCTCTATTTTGACGTGTGCGTTTGACACTTCATACGGCCGAATACAAAGGTTTCATAAATAGAACATATCTTCGTACATGTGTCTTCTAGAAACACTCACAATTTCAGGAAAATTGGGTCAGCCGTTTGGATGTTATGGTTGAAATGGTGGGACAGATTTCTATGTATTAATGTCTGGTCCACCATTTAAATCTCAACTTCATATCCCTTTATCATCATGAAAAAATAAGAATTAGCTCTGGCCATAGTTGAATAAAATGATCATCATATTTTTATCTTTCTAATTTATAATTTTAAGCTTCATTGGTCTTGGTTTCTGGGCCCCACATTTGTTTGATGGGCCTTAGGCCCATTATGCTTTCTCCAGCAAATTTCTGCATTCGGGCGCAAAATTCTCCATCTTCCCTTGATATTAATCCATAGGGCCTAAAAGATAAAATGTTCCAAAAAAAGTGATCAATCATATCCCAAAATTTAAAATTCATAAAATTAATATAATGTTGTCTACAAACAATTTAATGATTGGGCCCAAATTTTTATTTTAAACATGTATTGCATTTAAGATGAGAAATGAAGTTCTATTTATGTAATGCACTAAAAACAATGTTTATGGACTTTGGAAAAATGAATATAAAGATATTAACAATAAATATTAGCCACTTTCAGTGACTAATCATGGTACCACTATTTATTCTAGAAATGACCTTGTAGGTACATAGATCACCAACCCTATAGATTTAAATGATCTTTAAGTGATATACATGGTGTTCCCATGCCTCTTCGGGTCCTTCTCATTTGATTGGACGTGTCCGTGTAACCACCCCATGTATGTGTAGTTTACCCTATGTCTATGTACTTTAGTTATGGATGTGTACTCCCATACAAGGTTCTTTCCATGTTCTCCATCACATGGATCGTCCACCCAGGGATGAGGTACATGGTGTGTATGGGGGATACACACTATTCCATCCTTATTATTTTCCAAAACTCTATCTGCCATAATAAAGGGGATACACACTATGTGTTCATCATGGTACATGGAATGTATTAAATATTTTTCCGGATTCTAATATATGCTCTCAACACCTCAAATCCATCCATTTTACTTCGGTTTTGACTTTTTTCTTACCTGCAATTAGTGGATATAGTCATTGAGTATAGTTTCTAACCATCATTCACTAAAAATCAGATCTTTTGGTCCTCAGAGATATGTCGCACATTACACATGCCATGAGTTCATACACATCTAAATATCCAGCCTCTGATCATTGAAACGATATCCCATAAATTGCAATTATCCCATATCATTCCTTGTTTCATTGATCTGTCCCTCGCTCATCGAGTATTCATGATTCTGAGGGTATGATCAGGCTCAGTACAACTCGACAATGTCAATCCAGGACCATAGGGTCCTACTGGTGTAGAACATGAATAAATTTAGGGATATAATCACAAGAATAAATGCTTAATTATCATTGGAAAATATTTATTTTCCATCAATAAATAAGAGGGATATCTTGGATAGAAAACAATTGAATAAATAATTTAATCTGTACACGGGTGTATACAAAGGATGTAATATGCACAAATCTAAGAAATGGATTGATAATATCAATATATTTAATCAAAATTGGTGTAATCCACAAATTGATGAGTCCTACATAGATAGTGGATCACTCATTGTTGAAGAAAATGATCACCAATGATTGTAAAAAGTCATTACATTCACTATGCTCTGATATGATCTTATACAATGTTTCGTCATCATCCAAGGTGATTCTCCAATAGAAGGAGGAAGGTGAATCTCTCGACAGTACTAGTATCATGAGAAAAACTTTGGGAAATTTTTCATCGAATTATTCTTATAGACATTTAGATCATGTCAAATTAATGAATGAATGAATTAAATAATTAATTAATCCACTGAACATACCTCCAAGAGGATAGATTTCATAAATCCATGAGACGACCTATTTTAGATCTCACCTAGGGTAAAAACCACATTATAGATTCAACTTTAGTCTCAGTTTTCATATCTAATATTCCCTTTAAGTGTTATCCCATTGTATTTAATAAAATGTTCATACACAGTATAAAATATATTTCATATTTTTATAAAATTAATTCCGAACACACATGGACTTGTAATCACGTGCTATTTTAGCAACTTGCTATATAAATATATATATATATATATAATTATTTCAATGTATTATAAAAAAAATTTGGGTCGCTATACCAAATCCCCTAGAAATAGATAAGATATTTAAACATATCCTCACTACCAATGAATTATTTTCCAAATGGGTTGGTCAAATAATCCTCATTAAATTTTGGATAAAAATATAATCCACTTCATGATTTATAACATTATAACCATATTTAGTGTACCTAATATGATATTGATGGGAAATGGAACCTATTTATGCTCTATAGAGTTTAAAATGTTGTATCATGAGTACAACATTGAGTCCAACCATTCATCTCACTATTATGCATCCAAAAATGGGAATATATAGGATTTAAATAAGACTCCATCAAATAAACTCTAGAAAATGGTTGATAAATACATTAATTCTTCACTAGAAAAAAACCTAATTACCTTGTGGGCCTATTATACCACAACCTTCACTACCAGATAAGAGACTTCATATCCTCTTGTCAATGGAACATAAGTGGTGATTCCCATCAAAGTATAATTTCACTCACTTCTAATCACTAATAGTGGTCATTTCTTAGAAGATTAACTATCATGGAAGTGACTTAATGAGTTAGAATGACTTGATGATAATTGGTTTTATATATTAAACAATATACAATTCCATCAAAATTAAATTGTGTGAGATTTTAATAAGAAGGTCATACTATGCTCATTTCATCTAGGAGAGTTAGTATTGCTTCTTAAAACCCCGATGTTACTATGAAAGTTTCCTTTAAAGCTAGATCCAAAGTGGGAATTAAATTATGTTATACAAAAAGTTTTATTTAAATTGGATTTACTCCTTGGCTATTATAGATAGGGAATATATTACACCCATACCAATGTAAGGTTTCTCATTAAATATGTTTCATAATTCTCATGTCAACATCTAAGTCCTTGGGGAATTAAATTAAAATACATAGCATCCAATTACTAATGGTAAAAAATTAAACTAAATATCATCTAATTCTTGGAAGAAAGGATTTAAACTATATATAATCCAAGTCCTGGTGTAAATACTTTAAGCTCTATAACATCCAAGTCCTGATGGAAATAATTTATATTGAAAAACACCCATGTCCTCACCATATGAAATTAAATTTCATAGTCAAAATCCCTAATACACAAAGTTAAACTACAAGGTTAAAGTCAATATTTAATGACTCTAAAATATATAGAGTGTCCTATTCCATGTGGAAGCTTTCTCCCATATATGAGATCTCAATCCATATATAATTCATTGGAACATGATCTTCTTTTGCCTACATTAATGCCCCATATTCCCCACACATGTGCCAAATCTATGCAATTAATAATATTTTAAAATAACTATATGTGGCTTGATTCCTGTGCTAACATGATTTATAGTGATTCCCATATCATTTTTCTTTATCCCAACCAACAATTTCGAAAAAATAACCCTTGTTTTCTAAGCAGATGAGTCAGATCTATACATGGGATATTTATTTCAAGAACTATGTGTGGCTTGATTCATGTTATAATGAGATACATAGTGATTCCCATATCTCTTATCCTAGGTCCAGTCATAATAAATAAATGTGCTATTATTTCTTAGTGTTTGATACTTTCTAAAAATACTTCATTTCCATGATGAGACTACACTAAGGTGAGGTTCAATTTTCTTTACATATATATGAGGCAGATATAGAGGAGGCCTCACAAAAAATTTGCATGGATTGATAAAATTAAATGTCCTATATATGATATTGATATATATGGGAGTATGAATCATATATTTGTTCATTTGTGAACCTATGATGAAAATACTCACCTATGTGAACTATCTTTCCCTATATGGAGAACAAAATACAATAACAATATGTGGATTGATTATTATCGACACATGACATGTAGTGATGCCCAAATATCTTATATTGGGTCTAACCATACTTTCCAATAAAAAATTCCACTCTCCCTAATACTATCTTGAACTATGTAGGGAACATTTAAAAACTACATATGGATTGATTCCTATCAACACATGATATATAGTGATTCCATAATTATCTATCCTAGGCCTAGTCACAAATTGAAAACAAAAATACCTCACTTCCCCTTATATATAAACCATATTTGTGAAATATACTTATATTATAAGAAGTATATGTGGATTGATTCCTGTTATCATAAGATATGTAGTGACAATCAGATATCTTTTCCTAGGTCTAGCTATAATATCTTAGAAAAAAATACCCCAACATATGAGCCAGATCTACATAGGGGATTCCTTTATAAGAAAAAAATTGAATGTTTCTTACCTCTATAGGATACCTAGGTATGATATGACTCCCTATCCTAGGGATAACTATAATTTTAAAAAATATGCATCCTTTTACCTTAATATACTAGTTATATCAGTGACATTTCAAATTTTATAATATCAATATAGTAAGGTGAAACCTATCTTTCTTCCCTCACTAATTAACTTTATCTATATAGAAGAATCTAAATAAAATACCCACCCTTTATGTACAATATTGATCTATATGGGATATTTCACCATTGAGTTTTTCAGGAACCAATGTTAAAAATTCCCTCACCCCTATGTAAAATCGGGATCTATATAGGAAATTAAAATATAAGAGCTATATGTGGATTTATTTTTATCCATAAAGGATATGTAGTGATACCCAGATAGGTCTACCCATATAAATAAAAAATTACCCCACCTCATCTTGGTGCTTGATCACATCATCTTACTTTCATAATAGGCCATGTTTATTCATAGTACTAAGATGAGTTTGTTTCACATCATCTTACTTTTCCTAATTATTGTCACCTTAAGATAAGCCTGGATCTTTTATTGAAGGCCTTGCCACAATTTCTATCATCCAAAATTCCACCATCTTCTATGAATTTGAGGTTTAGATGCAGTTCCATTAACAAACCTACACAGAGGAATGAGAGATCATGGAAATTCCCACTTATATAATTTTCATGTATTCATTGACTCATATTATGATAAATTATTCCCCATATTTTTTTATCCCACCTTTCTCATGATCTATTATGAAATAATGTGAATTTAATTATCCAATTTTCTCCTATTTATCACACTGATCCTAACTTATGTGATCTTAGAGGGTTTAGATGGTCATCCCTTTTAGCATAACCAAGAGAATCATGACTAAATACAATAAGCAAAAATGGTACTTCTTATAGAACCTTAAAATGGTCAATAATGGTCTAGTCCTTGAGGCATGATCTACTTACATATGAGTAATATCTATGTATGACCCCCAACATATAGTTATTTAACCACAAACATATACAAGGATAAAAATATCACCTGCATTCAAACACACATAATTAATGTAACATGTCACTAAGGATACATTCTATGTTATTCATATCAGTTCACAATGTCCTGACCACATGATGTTAAACTGTATGATCCTTATCGTAGTTGTATGATATTAAACTATGTAGAATAAATTTCTTATCATGTTAAGTGGAAATAAATGATATTAATGCCCCTATCACATGATGTTAAACTGCACTACATCTATGTCATTATGACATAAAATTAAACATGAAATCTTTGTCATTTTGATGAATACCAAATGAAAAAATCCGTAATATATTTCAACTCCCCATTAAAGGAAAAAAATATCCAAACCATGTTTAACCATGTTTTGGGCTATTTCCACCACCTTTAAAGATCATTATTGTCTATAAATCACACTTCATGATTTGGGTATCTCAAGTTTTCAAAAATATTTGATGGCTATCTATAATGAGTGTATCCAACGTCAAGGGACACCCCTGGTTGGATATACATGAACACCCTAATTTGGATCATTTATATATGCACTTATACTGAACTACTAACTAAAGGTATCTTGATCCCAAGAAAAAGTGTCCAATTATCTTTGTATACCCTGAAAATATTGAAATTGATTTCGTCCTTCAAATATGGTCAGTGCTAACCTCTTGCGTGTTTGTCCCATACCATTATTCATGATTTGAGAACATTGATCTAGGATTTATTGCATCCTTACCCCCATTCAAAATAGAGTTAGAGTATTCTCAACCTTAGTAATCCTAATTGAGTTATTGTGTCACCCTTCACCCTTTTAAAATGTACACACATAAGAAACTAAAACTATTTGAACTCTAGTATATGAATTATAGGTTTAAGCTTCATGAAACCTGGCCAAATATGTTTAACCTTAATCTTTAATCATAGATGGTTGAAATAACAATGCCCTAAAATGACAGTAAAATAGGCATAAAACTTTTTAGACTAAAAAACCATAAAAGTATGAGAAATGGTCAAGTATTTACCCACTAATATTTAATCATTAAAATATTATTAAAAAGTTAGAGCATAAATAAAAGTGTAACAATGATTTTAGGTCCCATATTTTAACCCTAGAAAAATATAATCCTTACTCACTGAGAAATTTTGGTCTAAGAAAAAGTTAGAACAATGATTTATAAATAACTACACTTTTCCTAATTATTTTCACCTTAAGATAGGCCTAGATCTTTTATTGAAGTCCTAGCCACAAGTTCTATCATACAAAATTCCATCCTCTTGTATGTATTTGAGGTTTCAATGCAGGTCCATTCAAAAACCTACACAGAGGAAGGAGAGATCATGGAAATTCCCACTTACATAATTTTCATGTATTCATAGACTCGTATTATGAAAAATTATTCCCCATATTTTTTATCCCTCCTTTATCATGCTATATTATGAAATAATGTGCATGTTATTATCTAATTGGCTCCTATTTCTCACACTAATCATAACTTATGTAAGATTAGAGGTTTTTTCTAGTCATCCCATTTAGCATAACCAAGAGAATATTGACTAAATACAAGAGGAAAAAATCGTACACATTATATAACCTTAAAATGGTCAATAATGGTCTAGTCCTAGAGGCATTCTATACTTACATATGAGTAATATCTAAGTATTACCCCCAACATATGGTTATTTATCCACATCCATATATAATGATAAAAATATCACCATCATTCAAACACACATAATTAATGTAACGTGTCACTAAGGATACTTTGTATATTCTTTATATTTGTTCACAATGTCCTGACCACATGATGTTAAACTGTATGATCCTTATCCTAGATGTATGATGTTAAACTATGTACCATAAATTTCTTATCATGTTAATGGAAAATAAATGATATTAATGTCCTTGTCACATGATGTTAAATTGTACTACATCTATGTCTTTATCACATAAAATTAAACATGAAATCAATGTCATTTTGATGAATACCAAATGAAACAATACATAATAAATTCTCACTCCTCATCAAAGGAACAAAATAGACAAACCATGTTTAACCATATTTTGGTCTATTTCCACCACCTTTCTAGATCACCATTGTCTATAAATCAGACTTCACGTTTTGGGTATCTCAAGTTTCCATAAATATTTGATGGATATATGTAATGAGCGTATTCAACTTCTAGGGACACCCTTGGTTGGGTATACATGAACACCCTAATTTGGATCCCTTATATATGCACTTATATTGAACTAATAACTAAAGCTATCTTGATGCCAAGAAAAAGTGTCCTATGATCTTTGTATACCCAGAAAATATTGAAAATGATTTCATCCTTTGAATATGGTCAGTAATCACCTCTTGCATGATTGTCCCTTACCATTACACATGATTTGAGAACATTGACCTTGGATTTATTGCATAATTATCCCCATTAAAAATAGTGTTAGAGTATTCTCAACCTTAGGAATCCTAATTGGGTTATTGTGTCACCCTTCACCCTTCTACACAGTACATACATAATAAAATAAAACAATGTGAACTCAAGTATATGAATTATAGGTTTAAGCTTCATGAACCCTAGTAAAATATGTATAAACTAATGCTTTAATATTGGATTGTAGAAATCAAAATACCCTAAAATTCTAGTAAAATAGGCATAAGAGTTTTTAGGCTAAAAACCCATAAAGGGAAGTATGAGAAATGGTCAATTATTTACCCACTAATCTTTAATCTTTAAAATATTATGAAAAATTTAGAGCATAAATAAAATAAGAACAAAGCTTGTAGGTCCCATATTTTAACCCTAGAAAAATCTAATCCATACTCCTTGGAATATTCTGGTCTAAGAAAAAGTTATAAAAATGATTTATCACATCCCTTAATCTAGATAATGTGTTCAATACAAGATGAAGCAACTTTTAGGGTTCTAAAACCCACCTTGTACATTGTTCTCTCAATAACCTAGTTTATTTCCTAGGTTTTTTGAGTCCTCAAAAACCTTTCATGGATATTAGTAATGAGTGTATCCAACATCAAGGGTCACATATTTTTGGTTATTCATACATCCCCCAATTTGGATCTTACATATACGCCCTCAGTATAGCCTACCAACCAAAGGTGTTTTCACCTCAAGAAAATGGGTCCTATAATCTCTGTGTGCCCTGAAAGTATCCCAACAAAACCCATCATTTGAATATAGTTAGCATTCATCATTTTTATTACATTTACTATCTCATTATATTTGATTCAAACTTCTAGATATATTATTTACACAACCCATAATCCAACTATTCAAGGGGATTCAACATCCTTGACATTACACCACCATATACCTTGCACATTCTCAGGGAAAAAATGTAGTACCTAATTATTGAGCCTCTTTGAAAGTCCCAGTCATGCGACTCAAAACTGTATAACACATTGGTTTGAATTTCATGACCTTAAACATCCTGAGTAAATATACATGGTACTCACTTGGCTCAGAACCCATAAAGGGTGGCCTGGGAAAAGTTGAGCCTCTTCTCACTGAACATGAACCTTGCACGATCTAGGAAAAACTAAGCATTTTAAAAATAAAATGAAATAGTCATAAACCTTATTTGGACATAAAACTGTAAAGGGAGGCCTGATAAAAATCCAATTCCTTACCTTCTAATCCTTCCTCCAGTGAAGATTATTAAAAAGTAAGAACAATTAGGAAAAAAGGAACAACGATTGTGGGACCCACCATACGGTCCCCACAATAGTTAATCTATGCTCGCTAGTTCTCTAAACTAGGTAAAAGTTAGAGTATTCCATTTCAATAGAACGCAAACCCAAATCACCCCTTTGTGATGAACCATTCACCATAATTCTATATTGACCGATTCTAGTGTGTTGGTGATGGTTTTTATACTAATATACATTCGTGAGCCACACCTAGGAGGAATTATTCTTTATTCGTGAATATACCAGATCTAGTGCATTAGTGAGAGTTATTATACTGATATCCATCTGTGAGACATGTCCTATAAGAATTCATCATCATTAGAAATGAACCAGATCAATCATATCAGGGATGGTGTTTATACCGATATCCACCTGTGAGCCAAACCCAAGAAGAATTCATCATCATTCCATATAGACCAACTCTATTACATCATTGATAGTTCTTATACCGATATCCTTCAGTGAACCATTCCTATTAGGAATTTATCATCATTCCAAATGGAACAACTCTAGTGATTTAGTGATGGTGTTTATACCAATATCTATCCATATACCACACCTATGAGGAATTTATCATTATTTTGAATGGACTAGATCTCGAACATCAATAAAAGTGTATATATCGATATCAACCATGATCGACACCCAGGAGGAACTCATTATGGATCAATTATTTAAATATGGATTTGGGTTTACATAAAGATTTAGAGATGATTAATGTGACTCTATGATTTAAATGATATTGGGTCATCAAGAGACTATGAATAATAAAAATATTGACAAGAACTCATGGAAGGAAAGTAACATTATTCGTTGATAGTACCAAAAAGGGGAGTAATATCCATGATTTAGAGTCTCTTCTATGTTTTTGATACTCAAGAAACATAAAATGATACAAGATTATGATATAATATAATTGGAAGACCCATCAAGCTTCAATAAAGGATATCTTAGAGTGGTTATATATTGGTTTGATTGGTTTACCATTGTAGTTTCTGTATATTCAGTCTATCATAAAGTATATTATCTAGAAATAAATTGCGTTTATTTTTTTTCACTTCATCAACATGCTTCTATTGTTCTATATCCATATTCTTTGTATTAGTAAGAATATAACACATGCAAGAAAACTCCTATTGAAGATTTTAAATTTCAGATCTCCTTTCATTGACCAAGATTTGATGTGTTACCACTTCCATTGCATGTTGGAAGGCTTTGTTAAGAGGATCATTTCTATATTTTATGATCAAAGCTTAATAATTTTCCACTAAAATTCTAAACTCAAGGGCCCTATTATGCTCCCTATATAAACCACCTCTTTCACCCTGGTGTGGAAGGATCAGTAGTCAAACTCGCCATAACTACATGTATTAGAGATTTCTTAATCAATCCTTGTAATATTAGAATAAGACCACCATAATTCATATCTAGATGCATCCACACACTTATCGTATGTGATGCTATTTAATTTACAATTATTTTGATCCTTGACCCATGCCTAGCCTAAGGAAAGGGATGTATTGCAGAATTAATTCACTGAGTGAGGGGTTAGTTTTCTCATCTTCTAGAGGTCTTTATATAGAATAGGCTTTCACCTCATCTATTTTATTTAGGAAATATCCTAAAGCAATAGTATTTATTATCTATAATATCTGATGTCGAAATAATGAAATTAAATACATAAATAATTTTAGTTTAAAAATTTTAACAATGTTTTTAGAAAATCCATAAATCTATTAACCACTGAGAATATACATTTTCAGATACAACAACATCTACTCCTATCACCTCAACCTCAACTGGAGGGAAAAGAGAGATGTTCTCCTATGGAAAGAGACCCTAGGATATTGATGATGTCTCTAAAATAAATTTAGTTCTCTTAGAGTGTGTTTCGAGATCATCCCAATGAAGGGATGTAAATATAGATAGACGTCAGAAATTATAATATCACCTCAATTGTATACCCAATTTTAAAATGGAAAATTACCCATTCCAATGATACCTCTATACTATCAAGATCAATATAAGAATATTTTCTTATGTAGAGAGCTTCCAAGAGCACACTCACATTAAATAGATCAAACTTTACGAGGAATAATGTATTTGAATTAGGAAAAGGGTCCAATTCCATTTGGATCCCGGTCATTTCCACCCATACACAGACCTCCGGACGAGGTTGTTTTGTCTATGAAATCACTCTATTTATATTCCCATACCATTTTTAGAGAATCCATTAAAACATAATAGGTTCATAAGGTACTAGAGGAGGAATTAGTTTAAAAATTATCTACATCGCTTCTAGGTCAATAATCATCACTTCTATGCATTCCATTTGACAAAGAGAGATTGGATCCTCAAATAGCTTTCCATAATGTGAACCAACCTCATATTTCATCCTCATAAGAGAGTATACCAGAGAATCAAGAGATGAACAAATCTCTCTAGCCTCTTAAAATATTAAAAGGATAGATAAGTAGGGTCTCAAAAACAATAAAGACTATGTTAGTAAAAATAAAATTTATCTCACCTTTCCACTAGAATTAGGCTAGCCTCCCTTGCCATCATGAGTTTTCCTTTTAATGGAAATTATCATTTATAACACCATGTCTATATAATGAATCTATACTTGAACAGAGTGTATTAAAATATTTATATCCTAAAGGAATTCCTCAAATTTAGTGTGATACTCCTCATATGAGATTTATTTAGGAGAATTTACACTCCCAAATTCCTCTATATCTACCTCCTCTTGACAAATAACCTTCCAAGATTCTAGGAATAACATTTTTATTCTATAATCATCCAATTAATGACATGTAATGGGACACACTACCATGATGAGAGTAGTTTATAAGGATGGGACCCCAATCACCAGAACATAACTTATAGGAACTCCTCCCACTATTATTACATCCTCTAGTGATCCAATCGATGAAGTAGATAGCCCTAAGTGCTTAACCTACTTCTGGGGAATTTCTGGAGCCACTAGTCTACTGGAAGCTAAATTCTCTACGAGGCTTCATATTTTCAATGTTGTTGGATCCCCTGAGGTATCAACCCTAATAGATAATGGTTTTTGTTTGGATATAATTACTAGAATAACCAATTTAACACTAGGATAATACTAGATCTAGGTGTCAGCATATTCGTTTGAGATACCAATACCCCTACTCACTGAAGGATAGGTCAACCAGATTTTATTTTCTTCCTAGGTAAACATGGTATAAAACTAGTGAGATACCATGGGGTGTCTCTCAACATAAATATTTTAAGTAGGACTAGGGAACTTCATATTGAAATAATAAAAATTCCACCCAAATTGGAAAGGCACATAAAATTCATAAACTATCTTTCCATTAATCCAAGTTGACAAGACGCCCTCACGAACATCTACAAGATAAGAACGAACTTCAATATCACCCTTAGTAGTGTGAGTAATGGAATAGGTTTAATATCTATACAAAAAGAACACAAATTGATTATACTGAAGCAATTTTTTTCTTATCTCCCAATTCTTCAGCATACTAGACCTGATCCCACTAATTCTCTATAAGAATGACTTGAGCCATGCATTGGGAATGACTTGGGTATTAGTAAAATTATAACCATCCAAATGAGCACCCATCTACCCCCATAAATAATTAAGGGCCCAGAAATCATATATGGTCCCTCAAAATATAAATATAAATAATTTAATGATATAGTTTATTTAATAACGGAATCACGAAGACAAGTTTCATTTTTTGATGAATAGTAAAAAATATAGAATTTTAATTGAAAACTGCCTTTTATTTTAATTTATTTATAATGTTAAATTATATTTTAAATTGATTTTAAAGTAAAATTAGTAAAATTATACATTAATAAATCCAATTTATCTCATTGTAATGAATTTCATATTGAATTTTGATATAGAAACATTGAAAACTTTTGAATATTTTCTCTTTCAAAACCCACTTTGTCATCACACCTGCGAAATTAATTTTAAATTAAAATTGTCCACTTAAGAAAATTAAATTTGAAAAAATTAATTCCATATTTGGAATGATAATAATTTATATTATCTAATAAGTTAAACTTAATTTTTGACCAAAATTAATAGTGAAAATGGTAAAAATTAATTACCATGGTTAAGGTAAAAATGGATTTAATGGGGGTTAAACTAATAATATAATGATTAAAATGACTATAAAACTTGTAAAATTTAAATTTTATGGACATATTTCAATATTATACTTCCTAATATTGAATATATGTTCATTATGATTCCTTTTTAACAGATAATTACCTTTTTATTTTTCATTCTTTTGGGAAATTTATAAGTAGTTTTCAAGTGGGTTCCTTTACCCCACTTATAAAAGGAAACCACCACCCTCCAATTATTCACACCTTTAAAGACATATATTTAGACAAAAAACTACCAAAATACCTCCATAAAATCCCCATAAATATTCTATATATTTTATTCCTCTCAAAATACTAACACTAGGGTTCTTGATAAGATATCCAAAGGAGGTTCTTTTATACAAAGATAATTTTCTTCACTATGATCCTTCTTTTTATTTCATATTTTTTATTTCTTATTTACCAACCTATAATTTTTTATTAAATATTATGATATTAAAAAATTATCTTCTATATAGTGATGTTTTATTACTTTAAAGTAATAACCTATATCCATTCACACTTCTATAAAATGGGTTATGAAATCATCATTTGTGTGTATGATGGACTATCGCCTCGCTAACCAATGTCATTAGTTTTTCCATTTCCACCTCACACAAATGGAAATAATTGTGGATTTATTAGTTATATATTATATTTATGATATTAATTTATTTATGGAATTATTATATCACACATACATTCATACTCCCCATTTTGTAGGAATATGTGAATGTCACTCATGTGTACGATGAACTACTACCTTGCGAAGCAATGTCGTTCATTTATGCTTTATATATAAGGTAATAAAGATTATTTTAATAAAAATATGTGACATATATGAAATAAAAACGATTCTTAAATGGTAATATATCATTTAAATTTCTTTATTTAATCCTGGAAAGAAAATGTAAACAACGTTCATGCCTACATACGACCAATCGTCTCCTTGAATGATGTATTTCATTTTCTATCACTTAATTTTATGGATTACTATAAATATATATATGATGAATATATATGGTATTTATATCATGTTCATAAATATAAATATTATTAAATCATGATCAAATTAATATGACCAAAAAATAAAAAATCAAAACATATACGAAAAATAAAGTGGTTATTACCCGAAACATAACATTAACATGGAATTGTTAATTATAGGGTAAGAAAAGGTCATAAAAAATAATATATGGTATTATATATATTAATATTTTTCTATAATATATTTATAATAAAATTATAATTTTTCTGTTTAACACCCATTTTTCTTCCAAAACAATGTTTTTAAAAATGTTGTCAAACATGTTTTTTTAATTATTCAAATTATTTTTTAAATAATTTTTTACCTAGGTTTGAATTTTTAATTTTTTTGAAATGAATCATCATTTAATCTTCCAAACAAGGCCTATTTGGATTTTACCAAAAATTTGATAATAATATTTGTTTTTAAAATGTATAAAATGAAAAATATTTTCTACTGTCACAACCAATCAATGATTTCAATATTCCTTTACAAGTTTTTAAGGTTCTTTCCAAAGAAAACTTTTTCCTTAAAATTGGTGTTTTTTTATTTTAAATAAATTATTTCATAGTGAAAATGATTTAAAAAATGTTTGATATTTTAAAAAAAAATTCAAATAAGAAATTATATTTTCCTCGAGAAATGATTTGAATGTTTTTAAAGATTTATTTATAATTTTTAATTTTATTTACGTTGAAAATGTTTTTTAAAATGATTTTAGTTTTTAAAAGTGATTTTCAAAGCAAATTTATCTTCCTAAATAATTTTTTTAAATGATCGATGAAAATATTTTTCCATATAAGATGAAATCCATTGATGTTAACTTTTCCTTAATAGGGATATTATCCGAGGATACCATTCTTATTATTTCTCTTAGTGGTTTATTTTTATGATGGAATGATTTTTATGAAACCCATTTCTCTTCCACGGGTTATACCATGAAAAAATTATTATGAAACCATATTCTTATTTCCATTGGTTATTCTATTATAAAATTATGAAATGATTATGAATCATTTCCATTTTCTATAGGTTATAATATGATGAAATGTTTAAAACCCATTTCATTTCATGTGTTATGATATGATTAATGTTTTAGGACCTTATATCATACATATGGATTATTTTCATTATTTTATTGGTGGGACCTATATCTCCTTCAAATTCATTGGTTAATGATTTATATCTGATGAGATAGAAAAGTCTATAATAGGGAGTGAACCTAGTTTAGTATGGGAATTTTTCC
The DNA here is from genome assembly GCA_963277665.1 of Viscum album. Lineage (NCBI taxonomy): Eukaryota > Viridiplantae > Streptophyta > Magnoliopsida > Santalales > Viscaceae > Viscum > Viscum album. Next base: position 125,711,974 of record OY728133.1, on the reverse strand, counting down.
ACTATGATGGTCTTAGGTGTAATCCTTGATGGTTATGGGAGTGAATCCATTCCACTATCATAGACTCGATAGTGATCCTTGACTAATATGGGATTGATTTTATGTTATTATGTGTATTCCACAAATCTATATCTTATGCCAATATTATACTCTCATGGATCATGTTATTTGATTCCCTTATGAATCATGTCTTATAAAATTACAATCATTATTCCATGACTTAAGATTATGGTATTTGAAATGAAGGGTATTATTTTAAAATGTTTTTATCATGTTCTCATAACCTTATGTTCATTTTATGCTCATGTATCTCCCTTGTTTACCCTTACTGAGCATCTGAGCCCACTCTTTCTTATTTTTCCTTTCCCCAAGTTATGAAGAAATGTATTAAATAAAATATTTCTATGAAGGCTGGTTGTTATGAGGATAATCGTGGGAGATGATGTTGTTTACTTATGGAACAATTGTTTGCATTTGCATGTTTGAAAAGACATAAAACTATTATAGTCCTCAAGCATGTGTTTGTGTAATGTAATGAATATTCATAATAAATATGTAATATCTATGTATGATAATCATGGTTCATTATTGTTGTAATGAGGGGATACATTTAGTTAAACTTGGGAAACCAGGATAAGAAAACTTTAGTTAGATCCCTAGGGATATTTATAATTATATGTCTTGGGATACCAATAAGGATATGACTAAGGATGATACAAACAATAGGAAAATGTAATGGAATTTTGGTAATGTATAGAGAAACTATTTTTTGAGAAATTAAATCCATGTATTGATATTAAAAGTGGATGTGGCTCTGTCAAAGAGGTAAATAGGTGTAATAATTATGAAAATGGTGCATTTAGATAGACTTGATCATCACCTAGTGCATAATAATTGGCCTTATTGAACACCTATTTTGACACTCCCATGGGATATTTTTTTGGAAATTCACAAAATATATACAAAGAATCATCAAGTATTTAAATATATAATGACTATGAATGACCTAGGATAAACCTAATGTTTCATATATTAAAAATAAGGTGTCATGATCTTGACATTATTTAAGTAGTTTTTCATGATTATGTGGTTCTCTACTATGATTATTGTTTCTTACAATATGTTATTTGGTTTTAGGTAATGGATGGAACCCAAAGGAACCATGTTAATTCTGATTGGAATAGATAATTAAATGACTATCCTCATGAGCTTCCAAACATTATAAGAGTTGGAATAAAAAATCTCATAGATATGCTCACACAACTTTCTCAAGATATCAATAATACTTGACTTACAAATGAACAAATGAGGGAAAAATAATCTATTGATACCTTTATGAGGAAATTTCCACCTTCTATTAGGGGGTATTCTGATAGACTAGTTTTTGAAAAAAGGGATCAACACCACTGAAAATATAGTTTCCATTCTCTAGTATTTAAAAGATGAAAAATTCATTTTGGATGTATACCATTTGGAAGGTGAAGTGGTTAAATGGAATAATATTATAAAGAATATGAGATAATAGGATGAATTGACTCCATGTATTGGAATGAGTTCAAGTAATTATTTTTTAATAATTAGTTTCCTAATATTCATTATATGAAGATGGAGAAAGAGTTCCTTGAGCTAAAAAAATGATGACGAATCTGTTTGTACCCATGAGGAAAATTTTAAAAGACATATAAGGTATACGTGTGGTATTATCATCCAACCCTAAAGTAAAGTTGATTAATTATTCAGTGGATTAAAAACAAGTCTTTGAAGTTAGTTATGCACAAGAGACTTTAGAATCTATGAATATATTTTCAATGTGCTATCAATGTGGAAATGGATTTTAGAGTTACGTATCAATCTCATGGATTTTAAAATAATATAAAAAAATTTAAATTAAAATATAAGAACCATAGAGAGAATAATATGAACTATTATTTATACTCAAAGTGTGGGAATAATCATGTAAGAAATTTTCTTAAGGGGGATATTATTATTTTTTAAGTATGGAAGGGAAGGTCATCAGACAATTGATTACAGAAGTTATAGAAATAAGTTAGCTAATGATGTGAATGGAGATAAATCTAAATAGAATGGACCACCCACACTCTAGTTTTTATAATGATTGAAGTATGAGCATTATGATCACCAATGTCCAAATATAAAGTTTAATGATGATGATTGAGATTAAAAACCTCTTAATCTAAGAGGAAAAGGGAAATATCATGAGATCTCTTTTTCTGATGAGTGGTGCACTAATGATATGGTGAAAGATAAACTTACCATCCACTGTAGAATTGATAACTTCATATTTGAATACAGATCTAACCATTATTTCATATAAAATAATTTTATAAGGGTATCAAGATGCCACCTAAATTATTAGATGTAGAATTAGTAGTGGAAACCCCTAATGGAATGATGATCGCATATCAAGTGTAGGATTTCTCTCTAATTGACATTGGTGTGAATTTTCTTCCTATAAATATTTTCATTCTTCCTCTTGTTGAATTTGATGTCATCTTAGTAATGGATTGTCTTTCTCTACATAAATCCATCATCAACTGTCAGGGAAGAGAAGTCGCATTTCATACTCCAAACAAAACTATGATCATCAGTCAATGTGATGATAAGTAATAACACTCTATGAAGATCACATCCATTGTATGGTTATTGATTCCTATTCATAATGGGTGTTTGTCTCAAATGGTTGGGTAGAAACTTGGCATTGATGATATGCCTATTTTGTGTGTATTTGTTTATGTCTTTACAAAATAGTTTCCTAACCTTCTAGAAAAACATAAAGTTGAGTTCTGAATATAACTCATACCTGGTGCCATAAAAATTTCAGAGTCTCCCTATAGAATGAACCCAATTTATTTATAAGAATTTAAAAAGAAACACCAGGAATACATTGACAAGGGATTAATTTGGAAAAGTTTGTAACATTGGGGTGTAGCTATTTTAAAAAATAAATAAATAAGGGTCAATGATACTATATTTTGATTACCATGACCTGAAAAAGATCACGATCAATAACAAGTATATTCTTCCCCATATTTATGACTTATTTGATCAATTTCATAGAGCTCAATACTTTTCAAATATTGACCTTTATTTTTGATATCATCAATTGAGGTTCAAGAAGGATGATATACCGAAGAAGACATTCCATACAAGGTATGGACACTATGAGTATATAGTGATTCCATTTGGTCTTACTAGTTCTCCTACATCTTCATGGATTTAATAAATATAGTCTTTATATATTACCTTGATCAGTTTTTGATAGTATTTATAGATGATATTCTTATCTATTCAAAGATAAAGTGAGATTATAAATAACAATTTATAATTGTACTAAAGACCCTAATGAAGGAGAAACTATATAGAAAATTTACAATGTGAATTTTGGTAGTAAAAGGTTTCATTTTTGGTTCATATAATCTCAAGAGAGGGTATATCAATTAATCCATTAAAGACGGAGGCTATTAAATGTTAGCACAGACCAACCGCATTGAATAAGATCCATAGTTTACATGATTTAGCTAGAAATTATCAATGGTTTGTTGAAAATTTCTCATGATCATATAATCTGCTAACTATTTAACTCAAAAAGGATCCAAGTTCCCCTAGATAGATGAATGTGAGGAAAATTTCAAGGAATCAAAGAGAATAATTGTCGCCACACCTATACTTAAATTACCATATAGTGGAGAAGGGTTTGTAATTTTTAGTGATACATCAAAGAAGGTATTTGGATGTTTTATTATATAGAATTACATGGTTAGAGATTATGGATCATGAAAATTGATGATTAATGAACAAAATTACCCAAATCTAGATTTGGTAATTGCTCCAATATTTTTTGCATTAAATATATTGAGGAATTATCTTTATGGTGAAAAGTGTGATATATATATCGATAATAAAATTATAAATTATTTGTTCAAAAAAATGAGTTTAATGTGCACCAAAGAATATGGTTAGAGACAATTAAAGATTATGACTGCTCAATAAATTACCACCTTGGGAAAGTGAACAAGGTGGCCAATGATTTGATTTGAAAGGATCATGCTAGATTATCCATGATGATGATTACAAAAGGTACCATATTTTAAAATTTTCAAAGTATGGATATAGAAATCTTGAAGGAAGAGGAGAAATCTTATCTTGCTCAATTGAATGTTAAACCATATATCCGAGTGAAAATTAAATAGGTGTAGAAGGAAGATGTAGAGCTTAAAAAAAAGGTTAGAAATATCCCTACGTTTAACCTTGATCATGATAGAATGATTAGGTACAAGAACCATGCATGTGTTCTTCCATACCAGATTAAAAGAAGAAGTTTTTAGAGGAATCTCACAGTTCTTTATTTTATATTGATCCTAGAATTATTAATATGTATAGATATTTATAAGAGTATTTCTATTTAGATGGCATGAAGAGAGATATCATAGAGTTTGTATCTTGGTGCTTGATATGTTAAAAAATTAACGATAAAAGAAAATAGTATAATGTTATGTTATGTCCATTACCCCTACCAAAATGTAAATGGGAAAACATCACCATGTATTTTGTTTTTAGACTACCCAAAAAGCATAAAGAGAATAATGCTATATGGGTTGGAGTCGATTACCTTACTAAGTCAGCCCACTTCATCTCTATCAAATAAGACTTCTCTCTGAATCATATTTCTAGGATATACATTAAGAAAGTGGTAAGGTTGAATGTAGTACCGCATTCAATTGTGTCTAATCAGGATATGAGGTTTATCTAAAAGATTTGGTGAAGTATTCAGAATGCTCTTGATATAGAGTAGAGTTTCAACATTATGTACTATACTCATATAGATGGTCTTTCTAAGAAAAAAATTCAAACCCTAGAGGATATTTTGAGATCTTGTTCTTTGGATTTCAAATATAGTTGGGATCAACACCTTCCTCTAGTTGAATTTTTAAACAAAAATAAATTTCAATTGATAATTTCGATGAAACCTTATGAATATCTCTATGGAAATAAATGTAGAGCTCCAACGTGTTGAAATAAAGTTAGATAAATAATTCTATTGAGATCGAAGATAACTAAATAAATGGTAGATAATGTTAGATACATACAACAACATGTAAATCCATCTCAATGTCAGTAGAAAAGTTATGATGATAATCACCGGTGTGATCTTGAATTTTACGTTAGTGATAAGATGTTTCTAATAATTTCTTCATAGAAGAAGTTTAAGAGATTCAATAATAAAAGGAAACTATGACCCATTAATATTAGAACATTTGAAATTTTTTATCATATCGGGATAGTAGATTATCACTTGGCACTTCCAACAAACCTCTATCAAGTCCATGATGTTTTCCATGTATCTCTCCTGAGAAAATACATACCATACCCTTCACATGTACTGAACTCAGAGGTCATACCACTAGAAGAAAAAGTTTTTTATGAAGAAAAATTAGTGGAGATTCTAGATCATACATAGAAATTTATTCAAAATAAGACCACTCACCTGGCCAATGTTTTGTGTATGAACCACTAGTTTTAGAAAACCACATGGGAATTTGAGGATATGATGAGGCAGAAGTATCCTTATTTTTTGTATCAGAGTGATGAATTTTGAGGCATAAATTCAATTTATGGGGGGTATAATATAACAACCTTGATATTTATTTCACATTAATACTTGATATATTAAATAAGAATAAACTTAATACAACCTGAATGATCAATAAGTCTAGTTTATTTGGTAATTTGGTACATTACATGACAACATAAAATAGGGGATACAACATCATTTTTGAAAACTTCTTTAACATGACCAAAATACTCATTTGAACTTAAAACTACATGGCATAACCTGAAGAGATACATAATAAAGGGGTGAGCTATAAAGTCTAGTAAGGGAACAAACATGAAATAAGTGATACATGTTATACAATAGGTATATCAATGAGTAATAAAAGGCACATGAATAATAAGTCATTTTATAACATGATAATCATAACATGGGAAATGTGAAAACAACATACAACACTACATCATAAACATAGGCCAAGGATAAACCAACAAAAAATCATGGTGGAAAAATTAATATAAATAAATAAGGTTCACTCCCTATCACAACGTGATGTATCATGATACTAAACATTACACAAAGCATTGAAGCACAATTTGGGCACACCCATCATATTCATTTCATATTCATACTTATGTGTACCACATAGATCATACAAAATGAATTCATTGATCATCACAATTTATTCCATGATTAAGGAATGTATAATAAATACATGTAAGTCCCCAATAAATAAGTATATGTGCATAAATGTGAATACCTTTGATATAAAAAATGGGTATGGTATTCACTACACAATTTTTTGGCATGTAAAATCCCACTGAAATTTTGGCAGAATAACGTCATCACATAAAAATTAATAAAATGGATGGATGAAGGAGAAAGGTGTATATTATAATTTAGAAATGAAATAAAAAGTAATATGGACATGGAAATACATGTCCCAACATGAGGAATTATAAATATAAGTCATACGATATTGAAGAAAAATTAATAAATATGAGAGAGGAAAGAACCCAAACAAAATTTTGGCGTGGTAATAAGTGTACATAAGGGTTCATAGGAGGAAAAAATGAGAGTTAAAGGGGATATAATAATTTATACATAAAATTTTAAGTATGGGGGAATTGGAAGAACATATCCCAATTTATATAAATTTAAATTAAAAGACATAACATAAAAGGAGTTCTTGATAATAGATGAGAGTGGAGGACTGTTAATTGGAGTGTGTGACTCAAAAGGTTTGGTAGGGGATTATTGAGATATTGGAGGTGCCTTTAGAGGACTATAGGTATTAGAGGTTAGAGTGTTTTCATTCTCCAAGGTGTTTTAGGGAAGAAAATGGGTGCTTGGGTGGGTTTATATAATAAAAGAGGGGTATTTATTTATTATTTAGGTATTGGACTCTACATAATAAAATATACAAAACCAAAAACCATCCCATGGTGATAAATGGGATTGTTTTTTTTATTATTTTGTAATTCCTAGGTATTAACTTATAAAAATAATTCTCTTACTTATGTGGAGGTGAGTCATGCTCTTAAAGAAATTATTTTAAAAACGTAAAATATATTCTAGGTTTTATAGGATTCATAAAGACTTTAAAAAACAAATAAAATAAACTTAAAATCTTATTATTTTAAAGGGAAAAAAATTTATTTTTTCATGGATCCAATTTTTAGAAATTATTACATCACTTTTGTGTAATTATGATGTCATAAAATACAAAGTAAAATTATATGGTATTTAAATTTTTCCTGAAAATTCAACTACCTCAAAAAATTAAGAAAAATTAACCGTTGGATAATTTAAAAGCTCTAATTCCAAAAATTAATATTAATTTTATCTAAATAATTTTTTAAAATGAGAATTTTTTATTTTAAAATAAAATAAAAATTTATTAAGAAATGCCTAGTTTTTTGACAATAATTTTTTTGAACCCTTTTAAAAATTAAATTTGACTTCATAAAAATTATATGATCATTTATATTTGATAAAAAATATTAAAATATTAATTATTTAACAAATGCATCAATTTATAAATTCACTAATTGAATTTAAATATTAACCAAAAATACAATTTTTACTTTATTATATCAAAATGAAAATCATTTACAAAGTAACAATAATAGGATGAAAATATATTCATTATTATATATAATTTACATATTCCTATTACTGGGGTCATGATACATATCCCTTTAATATACCATTATACACCCTAAGAGTAAGGTGTGCGATGTTGGGACTTTCATGGAGTGGTTCAACAAACATGGTTTGGGTCATGATATTGATAAGCTTGAACTTATCTTGTAAATGGGTTTACTCATGATCAAGTTATTGGATCTTATAATGGGATTGGTTAAGGGAAAATCCCATGGAATCTATATCCCTTAGAAGATTTGATAAATGGTATTCATAGGGTATGATTCTACTGGTTGAGGACATCATTTCTCTTTTTATGTCAATTGGATTGTTAAAACCATATATTTATACAAACCATGTGATCACTGTTAAATGACTATATTATCAATGGGAATGATTCATAATAGTCAATTAAATACTATACGATATAATTAAACCAAATAAGTGCATGTGTTTTCTATAACCATATTTACTTAATAATATATTTAATTAAATCAGAAGGGGAATTTTATTTATAACAGTTTGGTTTGTTACAATATCCCCCCCTTAAAAAATTTCACCCTCAAAATTTTATTTTCCTACAATAAAATAGATGAGGGTAACTCTACTTCATCACCTCCTATAGTTCCCACATTTCATATTCAAACTTGTGGTTTCTCCACAACACTTTGACGAGGTACATTGTCTTATTTTGTAGAACTTTTTCTTTATGATCTAATATTCTCTCTAAATGATGTTCATAGAAATAGTTATTCTTCAATGGTAACACCTATGTATTGAGTACATGTTGTTGGATTGGTATTTACTTCCTTAGGAAGGATAAATGGTATACATCATGTACTTGAGATAGGTTTAGTGGGAGTCCTAGTCAATAGACCATCGTTCTGATGTGATAAAGGATCTCAAAAGGGTTGGTGTACCTTGGAATAAGCTTTAACTTATTAACAAATCTCATCACTTTATTCCATGGAGATATGAGGAGGAATACAATGTCTCCAACATCAAACTCTTGTTATCTCGATGATTATCAACATAGATCTTCTATCGAATCTGAGCAGCCATGATGTGTTGCTAAATGGTATTAGACTTTTCCACTATTTCCTCAACCATTTCATGATCTAGAAGCTTTTGTTCCCAAAATTCATCCTAAAATCCAGGTTTTCTACACCTCCTCCTCTAAAGAGATTTATAGGGTGTTATTTGGATACTCAAGGGGAAACTGTTGTTGTAAGAGAACTTGACTGGAGGAATATATTTCTCCCATCCTCTTTTAAATTCAATTGACCATGCACTCAAAATTTCTTCAAGTGTTTGGATAGTACACTAAGATTTTCCATCATTTTGAGGGTGATAAGATGTACTTAAGTTTATATAAGTTTTTAGAGCATACGAAAGACTTTAACAAAACTTAGAGGTGAATCTTAGATCTTGACTGTTAAAAAATTGATAGTGGTACCTTATACAGCCTCACCACTTCTCTGATGTATATCCACAAAATTTGATCTAGTGAGAAATCCTCTCAAATCGCAGTAAAGTGTGCAGTATTTATAAGATGGTCCACAACATGCCAAATATAATTGTTTCCTTTGGAAGTCTCCAGAAGTCCAGTGACAAATTCAATGGTGATGTTTTCCCATTTCCATGTTGGTATGGGTAATGGTTGCATCTCACCCTTATAAATTTTCCTTTAAGCCTTTACTTTCTATCACTCTAGGAACTTTGATTAATATTCAACGATCTACTTCTTCATGTTTTCCCACAAATAGTGCTCTCAAAGATCTCAAGACATCTTTGTGTTTCCTAGTTGAATGGAAAAAGTTGAACTATGTGAATCATCCAACAGTTCCTTCTTGAACTCTGGATTTTATGGAACACATATTCTTGAGCCAAATCACACAATTCCTTCTTCAATAACATTAAACTATAAGGATTTCCATTTTCTTATATTTTCCACTTTCTTATAAATTCCCACATCAGATTTTGGAGCATCGTTTTACCTTTCAAGAAGAGATGGTTGAGAAATAATTTCTAAAAGGATTGATGATGTTCTTTGATTTATGATATCCATGTCCATCATCTTCAATTATATTAAGATCAGATCATTCTCAATTCCCATCAATGACAGTTTTTTTGGATCTTATGTACTTAAAAATCCACCACATTATTTTCTTTACTAGAATGGTAGTGAATTGAGTAGTCATAGTCCTCGATCAGATATAACCATATTCACTGGTTTATATTAATCTCTTTCAATGTGAATATATATTTTAGGCTCTTGTGATTAGTATATATCTTACACTTTTCCCCATAGAGTTAATTCTACCATATTTTCAACACAAAGATCACTAATGCCAACTCGAAATCATACGTGGGATAGTTTTGCTCATGAATTTTAAACTAACTTGATGCGTAGGCTATCAATTTATCATTTTGAAATAGTACATATCCTAGTCCATTCTTTGAAGCATCTCTATATACCACAAAGAGTTCCCCACTGGTTGGTAGTGTGATCACTGGTGTAGTGATAAGCTTCTTTTTTAGCCTCGTAAAGCTTTCCTCACATTCTTGCATTCAAAAAAACTTAACTCCCTTATGAGTTATCTTGGTAAGAGGGTTTGAAAATTGCAAGAAATTTATCAAAAAATAGATAACAATACCAAGCTAACCCATGGAACGTATAGATGTATGTTATATATTTGGGCCTTAACCATCCTTCGATTGCTTCCATCTTTGAAGGGTCCATAGGTATCCCATTTCTTGTGATGATATGACCCAATAAAGATACTTACATCAACTAGAACTCACATTACTATACTTGGAATAAATATTTTCCTCATAAGGTATTTATCATAGTGATCAGATTCTCTTCATGCTCCTCCTGGATATTGGAGTACATTAGAATATCATATATAAAGACTACCACAAATTTTTTGAGGTAATCTCTAAAGACTATATTCATCAAATCCATGAATATCTCAAGGGAATTAGTTAGTCCTAATGGCATCACTATGAACTCATAGTGCCCGTACCATGTATGAAAAATGGCCTTGGGGATATATTCCTTCTTCCCCATTAATTGATAATATCTTCACCAAAATCCACATTGGAGAAGTATTGTGCTCCATGTAGCTAATCAAACAAGTCATCAATACATGGAACATGATACATAATCTTTATCATCATCTTGTTGAGGTCACAATAATCAATGTAATGGAACATTGACCCATCATTCTTCTTGATAAAGAGAACTAGTGCACCCCATAGTGAAGCCCTTGGCCAAATAAAATATTTATCCAGATTCTCATGTAGTTGTTTCTTCAGCTCCTCAAGTTCTACAAAAACCATTCTATATAGATTCGGGGATATTTATAATTCCCTAGGTATATGGTCTATTGGAAATTAAACCTCTTGACTAGGAGGAAGGACAAAAAAATCCTCAAGAAACACATCAATATATTCCCTCATGATGGGCATGTATTTAGGGATGATTATTTCCTTAGACTCAATCATTTGATATAGATATACTTTCTCATATGGTAGTAATATCTATGATTGAGAAGATGATGCTAAATTAAATTCATCTTCCTCCTTTCACTTGTACAAAATAAGGGGGAAATTCACCATACATAGAGTGATTTACTTCTCATGGAAATTTATGTTGGATCTATATAGGGAAATCCAATCCATGCCAAAAATTACATCAAATTCCACCAAAGGTAGTATGTCAAGGTTCACCAAAAATTTAATCCCACAAGTTGTGATAGGGTAGGAGTTATAAACTTAGCATGAAATAATTTCACCATTTTTCATTTTAACTAATATCTCTACTTCCAATATTTGTAGTGGTGTTTGAATATTTCTAATAAACTTTCATGATTCAAAGGAATGCATAGAAACAGAATCAAAAAGTACATTCCCTATTATTGAATGAATAACTAGCGTACTTGTCACCACATCATTTCTGGGATCCAACATAGTGGGTTTGATGAAAAAATATTTCCCTTTCTTCATTGGAGGTTGTTGGTTGTCTCAAAAAACCCTTAGATTAGGGAATTTATTTGCAAAGTGCCCTGGTTTCTTGAAGTTGAAGCAATGGAAAATGCATTGTGGGTTGATCGGAACATTCGTTTCATCCATCTCATTAGTGGGTTTCTCATGTCCGTAAAGGTTATCCAGGTGTCCTTCATTCCCACACCTAAAACATTTATTTATTACCTTTAGCTTTCAATAAACTTTGATGATTTTAACTAATAGCTCTACTTCCAATATTTTCAAGTGGTGTTTGAATAGTTTTAATAAACTTTCATGATTCAATGGAATGCATAGAACCAGAATTAAAAAGTACATTCGCTATTCTTGAATGAATAACTAGCGTACTTTTCACCACCTCATTTCTGGGATTCAACATAGTAGGTGTAATGAAAAAATATTTCCCTTTCTACCTTGGAGGTTGTTGGTTGTCTCAAAAAACACTTAGCTTAAGGAATTTATTTGAAAAGTGCCCTGGTTACTTGAATTTGACACAATAGACAGTGCATTTTGGGTTGACCAGAGCATTCCTTTCATCCATCTCATTAGCGAGTTTCTCTTGTCAGCAAAGGTTATCCAGGTGTACTTCATTCCCACACCTAAAACATTTATTTAGTACATAGCCTAATCCATTATTTGAAGCATATATATATACCACAAAGAGTTCCCCACTAGTCGGCAGTGTGATCACTGGTGTAGTGATAAGCTTCTTTTTTATCCCCATAAAGATTTCCTCACATTCTTGCTTTCAGAAAAACATAACTCCCTTATGAGTTATCTTGGTAAGAGGGTTTGAAAATTGAAATAAGTTTTTCAACAAATGGAAAATAATACCTAGATAACCCAATGAATATATAGATATATGTTATATATTTTTTCCTTAATCATCCTTACATTGCTTCAATCTTCGAAGGCTCTATAGGTATCCCATTTATTGTGATGATATGACCCAATAAAGATACTTACATCAACTAGAACTCACATTAATATACTTAGAATAAATATTTTTCTTTCATAAGGTATTTATCATAGTGATCAGATGCTCTTCATGCTCCTCTTGGATTTTAGAGTACATTAAAATATCATCTATAAAGACTACCACAAATTTTTTGAGGTAATCTCTACAAACTCTATTCATCAAGTCCATGAAAATTTCTAGGGCATTAGTGAGTCCTAATGGAATCACTATGAACTCATAGTTCCCATAAATTGTATGAAAAATGGCCTTGGGGATATATTCCTTCTTCACACTTAATTTATAATATCCTGACCAAAGATCCACATTGGAGAAGTATTGTGCTCCATGTAGCTGATCAAACAAGTCATAAATCCATGGAACATGATACGTATTCTTTATCATCATCTTTTTGAGTTCACAATAATCAATGCAATGGAACATTGACCTATCCTTCTTCTTGAGAAAGAGGACCGGTGAACTCCATGGTGAAGCCCTTGGGCAAATCAACTCTTTATCCAAATTCTAATGTAGTTGTTTTTTCAGCTCCACAAGTTCCAAAACAACCATTCTATATAGATAATTGGATATTGATAATACCCTAGGTATATTGTCTATTGGAAATTAAACCTCTTGACTAGGAGGAAGGACAAAAAATTCCTCAAGAAACACATCAGTGTATTCCCTCACGATGGGCATGTATTCAAGGATGATTATTTCCTTAGACTCAATCATTTGAGATAGATATGCTTTCTCATATGGAAGTAATATCCATGATTGAGATGATGATGCTAAATAAAATTCATCTTCCTCCTTGCACTTATACAAAATCAGGGGTAAATTCACCATACATTGAGTGATTTACTTCTCATTGAAATTTTTGCTGGATCTATATAGGGAAAGCCAATCCATGCCCAAAATTGCATCAAATTCGACCAAAGGTAGTATGTCAAGGTTCACCGAGAAGTTAATCCCACAAATTGTGATAGGGTAGGATTTATAAACATATCATGAAATAATTTCACCATTTTTCATTTTAACTAATAGCTCTACTTCCAATATTTGTAGCAGTGTTTGAATAGTTTTAATAAACTTTAATGATTCAAAGGAATGCATATAAACAGAATAAAAAAGTAAATTTGCTATTCTTGAAGGAATAACAAGAATACTTGTCACCACTTCATTTCTGGGATCCAACATAGTGGGTCTGATGAAAAAATATTTCCCTTTCTTCCGGGAGGTTGTTGGTTGTCTCACAAAACCCTTAGCTTAGAGAATTTAGTTTCCAAGTTCCCTGGTTACTTGAAGTTGAAGCAATGAAAAATACATTGTGGGTTGAATAGAGAATTCCTTTCATCCATCTTATTAGCAGGTTTCTCTTATTTGAAAAGGTTATCCAGGTGTTCTTCCTTCCAAAACCTAAAACATTTATTTATTACCTTTAGTCAATTTCCTCACAACTGTAAAATTCATAGATCACCAATGCTTTTCATAGACTAGGTTTTATCCCACCAAAGAAGCATCTAACCTTAAATTCAGAGGTAACATAAAAACTAGAGGTGTATCATGAAATACTTGTATAGTTTTTCTTGTACACCCTAATATATAATTCATTTTTTTCTTGGGTGTAAGAAAATAACTTTCTATTTTAATATATAGTTGGAAATTATTTATTGGAAAACATTTTCCATAATTCCTTCCACTCTATTCATTTGATCTCTTCCTCTGGATTCATATTATTTATCAACATCCACAACTAATCTGATTCTCCATCCATATGATATATATATATTAAAGAACCTTCTCTTAGTGATTAAATTGAAGGATGGAGAATATCTTCTCAATGGAGTTGACCTATAGTTCTGCAATTAAGGGATCAGAATATCCATTGAATGTAGCAGGCATTTGTCGCATCAAGATCTCAATTTCAAATTGTTATATCATGGGGGGGGGTTGGATGCTCCTCCTGGTCAATGTTTCTATTCCGAACCTAAGTTAGTAGAGAGAGTATTGTCATTAAGTTCGTGATTCCTTCTCTCATCAGTTTTGGCATCTCATTAGTGTAGTCATCACATTGCCCATCACATTGATTGTTTACCCAATTCCTCCTATTTCTGGCCATTGGATAGAATAAAATGAAAAATAGGGGTGAGTATTTTTAAACTATTAAACTCATAAAAGGGAATCCAAAGAAATTAAAGGGATAAATTATAAATTACATTTATTTCATTAAATAATTAATTTATAGGCTCCAATCTATGTTATCCATGATCTATATCCTAACATGTATTCTTATTGGTATTTTTTTACCATAATATTTTTTTTAATGAACTTATGAATTTATAAAATCATATTCTATGGGAGTGTCATACTAGGTGCACAATAAGGTCTATTGTCGTATACCGAGTAACCCCGAGTTAGGGCCAGAACATCCTGTTGGTGTTGTTACTCCTAGGTAAATTTGTGTTAGAACCATGTACACTTGTATTATCCTAAAAGGGATGTATTTTATTAATAAAACACTATTGTCACTCACCAAATAAGCATCAGGAAAAATTAAAAAGGAACAAATACTTGAATAGGGGTATTACCTTCCCCATAAAATAAAAGGAGCCGAGACTTGCGAATCACATTATCCTCCAATGAAATCTTGATCGTTTGAAAATTTCAAGGTCATATGAGGAATCCATGTAGAGTGCATAAACTATTTAAAATCATGTGCATATCCCCTTCAAAAAACATTCATGATCTTGAGAGGATCTCTAGAAAAACGAATGAGCATCCCTAGGCCACATGGGTTTTCATTGGAAAGTACCTGAAAACCGTCCCAAATTATTCTGAGAATAAGGAGGAATAATATAAAAAGGGAAAGAACCCAAAT
This sequence comes from Viscum album, assembly GCA_963277665.1. NCBI lineage: Eukaryota > Viridiplantae > Streptophyta > Magnoliopsida > Santalales > Viscaceae > Viscum > Viscum album. Next base: position 125,696,392 of record OY728133.1, on the reverse strand, counting down.
GGTTTTAAATATCTTGCACTATATCATCATTGGTAAGAATATAATTCCTTGATTATATCTAAGAAAAATCACAAGACCCCTGAAACTTTGTAGAATAAAACAGAGGAGATAAAGTGGAGGAGGATAGAGGTACCCATAGTCATTGAAAGACATAAAATACATCCTTGGAGACCCGTAAGACACTGCGAGATGTCGAAAACATGTCTTCCTCATCTCGTGAAGTCCCTTTGTCTTGGAAGCCTCACCGCACTGATGTCCTAAGGTATGTCCAGGAAACTCTATTCTTCCCCTTTGGTACCCTAAGGAAACATTGATATATTTTTCCACAATGTGCACACAAATTCTCATATGAACCATATTTATCATGCGAGACATCATAAAAAAATCGAGTAAATTCCTTGACATTCCTAATGAAAACTCACATAATCCCTGGACTTTGTAAAATAAGACAAGGGGGATAAAAACGGGTGAGGCGTCAGATATCACGGTCATTGAAAGAAATGTGACATGCGAGGATGTCCCTAACATGGCCCTGAGAGACCTCCTGACAAGTCGGACAGATCTCATGCAGATGCCTAAACAAGCCACCTTTTCCCCATGAAGTGTTCTAGTCAGGGCATCGAGCACTCACAAAGGCCCTTGGGCATGTCCGTAGTACAAGATAAAAAGTCCTTTGACATACCCAGATGATCAAGCAATTCTTAATTAATTAGAAATTATCCTATAAAAGAGACGTTGACGGAATAGATTTGGGATTGCTAAAAATAAGGTGACACACTTGGAATAACCCACAACAAAGACTTGAGAAATTGTGTGATTCCATCCCCTTCATCGAATCCATCCTGGATTTGCACCAGATACGTTAGGTGAATTAGTGTACAATCGGGGTGGAGAGGCCTATAAATTCCCCACGACAAACTCAAAATTGGTTGGATTTTTTGATATCAGAGCTTAACATGACTCTATGTGAAAGAACTCTTGGAGTCTCACATCAGTGCTAGAGAGGATTTATTAGAGCAACCGATCAAGTAAATAGCCCACCTTTTTCTAGGTAATATACCAGTGGGTAGTCAGAGTAGTCATGAACCATGCATGAGACACTTCACGTGATCATTCATAGATCACATGAAGGTTCTCTGGTGGGATATGTGAAGAACATATTGCATGCCTACTATATCATGCGAGACTCAAGATAAATTGACATTGAATAATACCAAGGCATCTATAAGAAAAAGGACAGAACAAATAATTAAGGTGGAAGAATTAAGTCAAAACATGTTCATTGACCCATGTGTGCTTTGCATGAGCATCCTAATGACACACGATAGCACTAGGACATGTCACCCTGATCTCACGACGCTCCTTCAGCATGATACATGGGTCACACGAAACCCTCTGAACATGTCAAGGAAAAGTCTCATGACCCCCTTGAATGTATCACCATAGTCTCATAAATTTCCCCACGGTCTTGTCACCCATGCCTCACGACATCCTTCATATTCATCGCCTGAATCATATAATGGTGCCTTATCATGTCAGAAAAGTCTCGCAGAAGCACCTAGACATATCAACGGGCTCTGGAAACTTCCTCCAGACATGTTATACAAGACCTGCGATGCCCCCATAGGTTTCATCCAAGACATGATACATCCTGTGGACATGTCAACCAAGTCCTATGAGAGCATCATGGGATATCAACTAGCTCTCGCGACATCCTCTGGGCATATCAGCCCAGCTTTGGTGATGCCCTCCAAACATGATGGTCAAGTATCATGATGGATTTCAAGGATATTATCTAGGACACACGACATCCTTAGAACCATGTCACACTGACTCTTTGACACCCCCCATAAGTGTCAGGACAGGTCATGCAATGTATTCTGGAACAATCGAACCAGGTCATGCGATGTCCTCTGGAAAGGTCAACTAGGTCACGTGACACCCTCTAGACAAGAAGGCTAGGTCTCCAGGGAATTCTAGGATTTGATAGCCTCATCCATCCCTGGTTGGTAAGACATGAATAAAAGGTAATCCTTATTGTGTAATCCCCAATATAAAAAGAATTATGTCAACTCTGATTCTTTCCATGTTGAGTATACATAGGCCACCTCTTCAAGGTTTGAGTTCCATATTGACCATACATGGAAATCCCAGTATCTAATCCCCATACCCAAATAAATGGAATTGATCACCTTCTAACCCTTTTTTCTCACAATGAGTATAGATCATGTGAGATATGGGAGATTCACTGATCATTTCATCTTTATTATACACCCCAAGGTTATAAGGGAAACCTCAGTGCATAAGACCTATTACCAACATCATATATCATGTCCTCGATCAATATGGAATCCATTACTGACATCATATAGAATTTCTTCAATCAATATGGAATCCATATTGGTGTAAGCCCCTAGCATTCATGAAACCTTGAAGATGGTTATAATATCCTCAAGAATGACCATTCACCTTATTCAATCAAAATGTTAAGGGATAACCAAACTATGATGAATTTTATTACATCCACACTCATAATACATAAGACTCCTTATCATGCTCAAGATCTATACCAAACAACCCAAGGACTATCCCAATACATAATTACCATATCTACATGCCATGAGACTGATCATATATTCCACCTTGTTTCTCACATCAAGCACAACTCACATGGGATTAGTGAGATGCAATGTACACCACATTAGCCATCATGAATTTACACTAACCAGCTCAATCCTAGAATGTAATCCTAGATGAGTGGTTTGTGAACACCCCTAATATAAGGGCATATACCTTGGGGCCAATCCCAAGGGAATGATTGAACTACAATGAAATTGATTCTTACCATAACCCGGATACGTATGACATCTCCCTAGGACCCGAGCTCAAACATTTGGTGTCTCAGTACCCACGAATATGTCCTATCCACATGATACTAAATTAAACGAGATTAAATAACTACATGGGTTTTGATTCCTATAATAATTAGAATATTTAGGATGCCTCATAATGGCTCAATCCCCCATCAGAATCTTAACCACCTCCTCATGTGGTAGCGCATTTCGAAGAATTTTTTCATATATATTAATCAAATAAAGTATCTATTCACTATTAAGAAAATGGATAAAGAACCTCATACAGATACAGATGGATTCACTAATGAGACAAAACTCCCATCCGTTCATCAATAAGACTCCTTTTATTTGTTAAATGAGAGAATTAACTAATGAGTCATTTTACTTGGGTAACTAGTCCCGTATCTGGGTTAGGAAGAGATTCACTGACAAATCATAAATCTATAAGAGAGTAACCAAGTAGGAAAAATCCCCCCCAAAGGATGCGATGATCCCGACCTCCCATTCTCTCAATCAATTTGATTCCCCAATAATCGTTGGGCATAAAAACTCAGATGACCACTGAAATTTGTAAAATAGTTATATACCCAACTGTAGACGGGGGGGGGGGGAATTAAGAGTTTATTGAAAAAGTGAAAATGGTAGCCTGGTGATAGAAATCCATTCCACTCCTTAAAACCTTATGAAACAAAAATGGTGAACCTAACGTAAATCTCTCCAATGAAAAAATGATTGGTTGTTATTCGTTAGTTCATTTCATTTTCCCCTATATGAAAAAATGGTAAAACTGACTTAAATATCTATGAAAACAGAATGATTAGGTTATAACGTGTCAAGACACTTTATTTTAAAAACCTTATAAAAAATAATTAATAATTACAAGTTCTTATAGATTATACATTATAACCAGGGTTCTCATGAAATAATTCCATTTTCATTTTGACAAGTCCAAATGAGTAGAATGGAAAAATCAAGGGATATTAGGACAATTGTGTTGAACATGAATATATGAGTGATCAAATTATTCCTATGATATTTCACTAATTTTTAACCTTATTCCTTCTTGTCTTCATGACTACAGATATTGAAAACATCTCGATTCGAGAAAATGTCTTCATCATCCAACATTCTATCTAGAAAATCATCCAAGACTGCAACCTCTACGAGTCATAAGATAATTTCACCTAATAAAAAACTCAAAAAACAGGTATAAAATACAACATTTTGGGAGTACCATTGACATGGTACAATCCCAGCCATAGAAGATTATCATGATGTTCTCCAAAAACAATAACACTTGAGTCTGCATCACCTAGGAAAGGCTGCTGCTAAGCTAGTAGACCTTGTTTCTATGACCGTCAACTTTAGGAGCTTATCCCCAGAGTGCAACAACCACCACCACTCATATCTAATAATGGAGAAACATGATTCCAACTATGATTCCTTTTTTGGTTCAGGTGCAACTGAGGAGGGTACCTGTCAATAATTGTCACCAACACCATCCTGTTGGTACCCATTAGTCACCTGCTAATGGTACCATTAAAAACACAACTGCCTTTGATGCCCATACACATGATACAAGGAAGACTCTTTGGAGGAGGAAGACATTGGATATACAAGAAATGTCTCATATTCCCACTCTTTCCAATTATGTATGTTGGCATAATAAGGCAGGGATTGGAACATATACTCATATACCTGCTCATTCAGAACAAGTCTACGAGCATATTCCCACAACAAGCATGGGGGTGGTGAATACTTATACCCCCATTCACAAATCCCATCAACATATTCTGGTGGCACAACGAGGACATAAGTTGGACCATATCCCCACTTCAATTGAAAACATCTACCGTAATATGATAGATATAGAAAATGTGAAGGCTCATATACCTGTACACACATTAATTAAATGACAATATATTTTAGCAATAAATGATGAACTATACTGGAATATTCCAACATTATTGCAGATGAAGGTACATGCGCATAATCATATTTATATAGTCAGGATATCTCAACAGTATAATAATCACAAACAAGTGGTTGTACCAGAGCAGGAACACACTCTTGCTCCCCCCGAGAGGATTATCAACATATTCTAATGATGGGAAAGAAATCAGACCGAGATCATATTCCCATTCCAACTAGGGATTAGTACGTAAGAGGGGAACAAGCCTTGAGACATGCTCATATTCGTATTAAATATGTCTAGCATCATACTCCAAAGGCCCAAGATCGAGCTCATATCTCAGTTTTGGTTAGGGATAACCATGTAAAAATGACACAAGCCTCAGGAAAGGCTCACATTCCTATCATTGAATCTTCCTAGAATATTCAATCAAATCACAGAAGAAAGGAACATGTTTCTACTTCCACCAAATAATGACTGCTCCAGTATCATTCTAAGGCAAAACATGGGGAGGATCATATTCCTTCTCCCATTCCCAAGGTCCATCAATATATCTTGATGGGGAATGCATATTCAGAATATGATCATATTCCTAATCCAACTGTGTCCCACCAAGTGAGAGTGGAACATACCCCGGGGTAGGCTCATATTCCTTCCAGGAAAGACCAGTGGAATTTTCCTAAGGCTCAATATTGGGATCATATTACTATCCTAACTGAGGCTCACCACGTGGGAATGAAACATGCATTGGGACAAGCTCACATTCTTGTCAATAAAGAGATAGATCATTGGTATATTCCAGGAGCTTCTCATTAGCAAGATCATAATCCTACATTACCATAAGATTATAAAAAAGTTCTAGAAACTTTCTTATAGAAGGATCATACCCCTGTACAAACCCAAAAGGTAGGTTAGAAAATTCTGACCATGATGCAGAACATGATCCCTATTTCTAATCTGGCCAATGATAGTGTACTTGAGGTTGTTTGAGACACATTATAAACTCCACAGAGTTCCATAGACTCTTCTTTTGAAGAGGAAGCATAATAAATTGATTACCACTATAGTCCTCCTCACAGTAGTGTGGACATGGATTGCATGGACTTTTCTCCTAACATCCACCATGGTCAACCTCCCCATGGGGAGATCTCCCATGGGAAAGGAAATCCTCCATTTGTAAAAACACCTCTATATAGAGTGTTGAACCAAACTCTAACACCTTTGTATAGAGATGTGTTTGAATCATCAGGGTCAACTATATATGGTTCCCCATAAACTTTCAACAACACCCCACTCCTGTTAGCAGATGACCATTAGAGCCATCTTCTATGGTTTAACCAGATGGAGGCATTTATGTCCAATAAAGAGGAGGTAAAAATTGAAAAATGAAAAAAGTTATCCAGAAACAACCTCCCCATCATGTTCTAACCCATCTCTACTACTGACTATGACATCCCACATGAGATAAAAAAGGAGTGCATGTATTATCTATGATATAATATGTGGGATACTCATGAGGGAATAAAGTCTTGACATCTCCCTTTTCTAGGGTTTGAGTATCACTTTCCAAAAATCAATATACTCTATTTTTATTTAGACTTAGCTTCTATCTCTATGGCCTAGGATGCAAAAACAGAAAAGAATAGTACAAACCTACAACCCTCTTTGTGCCATTGCATCAAAACTCTACAGTAGTTGATCTCTAAAGCCAAATCAAGAATATGTATTCAAGTATGGGGAAAATATGTAGAGTTACACTTTGACACTCCCTTGGAACAAAAAATACACTCAGATGACGAATCATACAATGTTATATCCTCTGGAAAAATCAGGAGACCAGGTAACAGTCTGGCCAGTTGGTAACTAGATAGAATTACCCCACTTCAATGGTGTCTAGAAACCATGGAAGGGGAAAAAGGATAGACAAAATTATTTTAAACTAGACCCCTCAAGATAATAGGATGACATTAAAAACATGGATACTGAATTTTCAATCACCCGGACAACTTCCCGTAAGGGATGGTTCTCACTATGGGATTACATCACACCCAGTTCCTCTGCGAGCATAGCTACTACGTATCATGCAAACCATGGTAGCAACTACCATGGTAGTCTTCTAAAAGTGGACTCACCCCCAAGTCAAGGATAATATCTACCACTACCTCCACCCCTAAGATCATCAACTCCTAAGAGGATTTATGACATACCCTCTGAAACCACAGGTGAACCCCATCTCGTTAGGATGGTGAAATGTATTTCACAATCATCATCACTAGATTCCTTGTCCCCTCAGAGGAACTTGGAGAAATCAATGGTGATTCCAGATCTCCCCCACCCCAATGGGCTGGGGAAATTATGGCCCTAGATGATCCCCAACCCATAGGGATAGGGAAATTTTCCTCATCATCACCACCACAAAAGGAATCAATATTATCTAGGTTAGGAGGAATCAATCAGCAGTTGAATTTCCACCAACTCCTCCCGCCATAAGAAAAACCACTTCTGGTTAGAGAACATTTGGAAACCATGATATGAAACTCCCTTATAGTCATTTCTCATAGAAAAAAATGGGAGTAATGTATGGAGAATACAATCAGACCCTACTGGGGACACAATCCAAATCGGACCAATATGGACCAGGGTTTGAATAACAACCCTAAAGAAGAAAGTAAAGAATCAAAATGTTATATCAAAAGTAATGGCACAACCACCATTTACTGAAATGAGTCTATTAATATTTTCACTTTCCACATGGAAGATATTAATCCAGACACAAATTTAAGGGTCTGCGACAAAGAAAACATACCTTGGGAGGAGGGTGACTTGGATGTACCAAATGAGGTTTCACGCACCAGGAACAAAAGACGACTCAAAAATATGGAACCTCTGAATATCGAGTTTCCACCTCCATGACCGAATATTACTATAGGGAAGGGTACACCCACGTACCGATCACCTCCTAGAATAAATGGAGTTCTTTCTTCAGAGGAACGATTATCATAATGTGAGAGTGAAATAAAAAATCTATGAAAGAAAAATTAGGAGATACTCAGAAGAAATATTCCCACTGGGATCATCATCATGTAGAGAATAATATTCACCCTCCCATAGAAAATCCACCAGCAATATTAGTATATAAGCATCAAGTTGGTTCTAGATATTTATATCCACTCCACATAAATTATGAAGTAGAAAATGATCATGACTTCCCTCCATTGTGGAAATAGCCCCTCCCTCACTTGGAAAACTATTCAATCTTGGAATGAATAAAAAATTAGTAGAAGATAAAATTGGGACCACTTGGTCTACCCCCAACACCCCCTATGTATGGGATATAGATTAGGAAATAGTTCCCCTAAAGCTTCTTAACATCAATGAGTCACTAACTACTCAAATGGAATCCATGGAAGGGCGACGTTCAACTGTGCATCCTGAGAGGAATCCATATCCTGACTGGGTCGATGAAACTTTTCCCCCACCCAATTTAGGAAATCATATATTTTATACCTTTGATAGTTCAGGTGACCCTGGACAATGTCTCACCCACTTCATGTACCATTGTGGGCTGATGATGGGTCCTCAAGATGAACATGATAAAATAAATATGAGGTGTTTTGTACAGAATTTTACGGAGACAAAATTTATTTGGTATATCATTATTTTAGAAGGATCCACGTTAGGATGGAAAGACCTTCATCATTAATTCATTTATCAATTAAATTCTACACAATTAATGACAACAATCATCAACCTGATGAACTGCAAAAAACATGAGAATGATAGGGTGTCTAACTTCATAGAAAGGTGGAAGGTTTTAACCTACTCACTAAAATATCTGAGTGGATTCCACGAGTTTTTAAAAATGGCCCATTGTTTATAAGAATACATCCAATGAACCTAATCCAAAACTCGAATCATGACTGCAGCACAAGGAAAATGGCTAGCTAGAGTATAAATTGCAGTAGTCACCATCAAGATAGAAGCAGCGCCTATCCAAATGCCCAAGTAGGCCCTAAAAAACCCAAAACTTTCTTTTGAGTGATGAAAACTACCGAATATCCCTTAGTCAAGAGTAAATTAAAATCAGGGTTGTTTGGGATTTGAAGAATGAATGAATAAGGTGTAATACTTCTGAAATGAATAGGTCCGCAATTATTTCTTAGTAGCCATGGATAATAACCCAATCACACTTCTACAACCCTAGAAGCCTGATGAGGTCAACCACACCAACCGTCCCAGTTACTAGATTTTCCATAGAAGGTTGGGTCATAATATTTAGAACTTCCTCATATTCAGAGTTTTCCTCCAAGTCATGATCGGTTTCAGAAAAGTGGTGTTAGATAATTACCTATAACAGGTAGATTTCATAATTGTGATCCAACCGAAATAAGATGGTGATTAGAAAAAAGTATCAACCATACATGAGTAAAATTTCAACAACTGGATGACTCGAAAGACAGTTGATCAAGCCCATGCCACTATAAAAGAATAGTTTTGAAATCCCAAAGTAGCTCCACCAACCAAAAAGGAGACACCAAATGTTCTCCCTGAAGGTGGGTTTGACCACCATTTTTATGAAGAGACATAGGAGGTAGAGTCATATTCTCCTCCAAAGTGAGCCTTATCTCTTGATAATTTCTTACTTACAGAATCCAATTTATGGGCACTGGCCCACTAAACCGAACCCTCATCAGATAAATAACTCATATTTGGTTCTTTCAACATGATACACTTGTCATAACACTTCTCCAATGATGATTTTTCCCCAAATCATGATTTTCTCGCACAAAACCGGGGAACAGGAGACCAAATGTGTAGGAAACAATAATATGGAGGATAGGGTGGGCATGGTAAGACCCAATATTTTGGTCTTGTCCCTATGGAAAATACATATGAAGTTGAGACTCATAGGAAAAAACTAAAAATATTCTAACAAGGGTAGGTAGGCATCTTTAAACCCTCCAAAAACCATCCACACCCGATTTTCTTGCTTGACTTCTTAGTGGGGGTTCAATCATCCGAATTTCCCATAAAAATGGGAATAACAAGATCGACTATTCCACTAGTAGTAGATTCTCCCACAGCCCCTACACAAGCATCAAGTTTTCCTCCCCAAATTCCTTATATCCTCATATTCATGTCCAGGAGAAACCATATATAGGGAAGCACCAACAACCAACAAAAAAGTACAATGTTATAAAATAGATGGCAGAAGTCCCAACCAAACTCTCAATCCTCGATGTGCTCTATCTTTCCAAATAACTGAGGGAGGAACTTGTTGAAGCCCTTTAGAGCTAACAAGAGTTCGAGACAGATGTCTTTGCTACCGAGGTATATCGAGTAGAGAACATGGTATAAGAATGTCACATATCCATCTCATTCACTAATCAAGATCAGTAGGAGGACCTCCAAGGAAATATCATACTCCTATATGTCTCGGGTAGACTCAATAATGTTATTTTCCAAAGGTATCTAATTGATAATGGTTCCATGATCAATCTTATCCTAGTCTAAACCCTACAATGTTTGGGATATGGAGATGTGGATTTTTCTCTCATTAAGATAACCATATAACGGTATGATAAGAATGAGCAAATTAATATTGGGAAGATCAAATTTGAAGCCTAGTTTGGAGATCTTTCATCTGATGCTAAGTTTATAGTAATCCAGTAAGACACTGCATATGACGTTTTGCTCGGAAGTCCCTCGCTCCATATCCACTTGGCGATACCTTCAACATTCCATCTATGTATGAAGTATCCCACTAATGGAAAATTCAGAAAACTAAATGGTGATAGTGCTCTCTTAGAGAATTTTAGGGCCACATATGCTGAAACTGATTTCCATAAAAAGGGAGGAAAACGACTAATAGAAAATGATGATATACAAGTTACCAGTCCCAATGGCTTTGGGACCATGCCTTTGTATACCTAGAGTATTATCTTTGGTGACTATGTACTCCCCATAATCCTAGTTGAGGTTATAGATATAATACAAGAGGTATAAGACCTTTCTATCCCCAGTGAAAACATTGAAGACTATCAACCCCGACATATCTCTGCAATGAATCAGTCAATAGGGGATGGTGATGTCTCTTATCATTTCCTCTCTCACTTTGATAATGACATTGGGCTCCCCAAATTTCTGTCTTCTTTTGAAAAAGTCTCTATATATTTTTATATGGAAGAAGTTGAGGCTTACCTCAGGAATTCACCTACAAAATTTGAGGAATGTGCCTCCACCACCATCGATGAACTCAAGTAGTTAAATCTGGAAACATAGGAATATCAACATCCTACAGTTATTAGTACCACCATTCCCCTAAAATATCAATTTATGTAAATCTCATTTTTGAATAAACATCAATATGTGTTAGCATGGAACTACACAAAAATACTCAGACTGAACCAAGATGTGGCTACACACCACCTCGGGTTACCAAATGAGAATCAAGGTGTTAAGAAGGAATCTAGGAGGATGCACCCCTCTCATACCACTAATATAGAAGCAGAGGTTGAAAATTTGATTGAATATAACTTTGTATGAGAAGTGAAATAACTAAGGTGGATTACCAACACCATCTCTATCAAGAAGAAGAATGGAAAGATTAGGGTATAAATTGATTTTGGAGACCTTAATCAACTTTTCCCAAAGGATGATTTGCCATTTTCGATCACAAAAATCCTGATCGATGCAACTGCTAGTTTTGAATCCCTTTATTTCATGGATGGGTACTCGGGGTACAATCAGATAAAGATATTCCCTGATGATGAAGAAGCCACTTAATTCAGATCACCTTAAGGGATCTTTTTAAACCTGGTTATTCTCTTTGGTTTGAAGAATGATGGTCCCACATATCAACGTGCCAAGAACCATATTTTTAATCCATTATAGGGAAAGATACCCATATGTTATGTAGATGACCTGGTGGTTAAATGTAGGAAATGGTGTGATAAATTCATGAACCTTAAAACAATTTTTTACAAGTTGTGACATCAAAGTTTGAAGATGAATCCACTGAAATATGATTTCAGGGTAACATCAGGGAAATTCCTTGGCTTTGTGGTATTCCACTATGACATTGAGTTTGACCAAGAGAAGAATAGTTCTATCTTAGCAATGGAACCTCCAATAAATCTCAAATAATTGGGGGGGGGGATCCAAGGTCACCTCAATTACATTTTAATATTCATTTCCAACATGGAAAACAAAGATCTTCCCTTCACCGAGCTAATGAAGAACGGAATTTCCTACCAATGGGATGATTGGTTCTAAAAGACTTTGGAATTATCATGCAGTACCTTAGTCACCTACCGGTCATGATGCCTTCAGTGGAATGGAGGCCACTCATATTATATGTGGCTTCCATGGATTTATCATTGGGTTCCCTCCTTTTACAAAAGAATGATACAGGGAGAGAAAATAGTCTCTATTACCCCAACCAGATTATTCTAGGTACTGATTCCCAATACCCTGATGTCGAGAAGAACTCTTTCCCACTAATATTTACAATGAAAAAGATAATGTATTACTAGTCTCATAACAAAATACAATTCGTATCTCATATACATCCACTCAAGTACATCCTTGGTCGTCTAATTATGATTGGGTTCTTGGCCCGATGGGTGGTCATTCATCAGAAATATGACATTCATTTTGTGTTAGAGATGTTAGTGAAAGGACAATCCTTGGATGATTTCCTCATAGAACATCCTACCCTAGTGAATATAAAGGAAGTCACCAAGAATATAGATGAAGAGGTATTATATTCCCATGACTCTGCCCAAATGTGGGAGATTTATTTTGATGGTGCCTCAAAAAGTATTATTGGTATAATAATGGAAAACCCAAAGCTCAACTAGGCTGGTATAGGGATCATATTCATCTCTCCAGACAAAGTAGTCTTGTCCTAACCTTTCTCACTGTCTGAAGGCTACAAAAATAATAAGGCAAAATACCAAGCCATCATCACTAGCTAGGAATTATCCCTATAGCTACAAATAGCCTACCAGAACATCAAAGGGGAATCAGAGTTTTGGATAAAGTAGGTCAATGGATAATACACCATCAAGAAGGAAGAATTTGACCATCTAATAGGATACGTTAGGGGACTAATGGAAGAATTACCTTTTGATCCCACATTTCATCATGTTCCCTAATCACAAAATTATCATGACGATGAATTGGCCAATGCGACCACCATCTTGGACGAACCTGATCAGGAAGAAGAATTCTTATATATTACACATCAAATAATGGTCTCAGTAATCATTATATGTGATATGGAACGGATCAATCAGTTCAACATATCCCTAGAGTTTTATGCACCAATAATCACTCCTAGATGTATGGAGCCCATAATCGGCTATCTGGAAAATGGGACTCTCCCAATAAATAGAGCCAGAAGGGAATATATTTGGTGTCGTGCTGTGAACATTACCCTATAGGATGGCTAAAATGAGATGAAAACCCTCTATAAGAATGTATTTTATTGGATACTCCTTCTATGCTTAGCAGAATGAGAGATTTATATCTTCATGGAAGAAGTCCATGAGGGCTCTTATGGAACCCATAAATTTGGGACTAGGCTGTAATGCCCCGACCCCAGTTATCCAGAGTCGGTGCATTATTACATAACATTGGAATGATCACAAAAGATCAAGTCTCAAAAGACCGATTATTTTAGTATCCTTGGAATAACTAGATACAATCATAAAGTTTACATTACATTATAAAGTGAGAACTACAACAATATTTTGTCTGCACGCTCATATCCCCTTACACTATCCCTGCAAGTCATTCATAAAATAGTTCTTCACATCCTGGGAAAAATAAAACATAGAAAGGGGTGAGCTCAAATTCCCATTAAGGATAACAATATAGCAGAAACTTTCATAAATAAGAATAAACATTTAAGGCAATGTATAACTAAAACAAAAGCCTTTTAAACATGAACTTCAACATAATATGGTAGAAATAAAATGAAATAATTCCATTTACTTATTCACATGGATATTCTACTAGTCGAATAATCACATGAAATATCAATAACAACTTTCATAATGATGGAATGCATAATGCCAAACTATCATAACCACGTAGCCAAGGCCTCGTGCCAAGACTACAATTAAGATTTTGTCAAGGCCTCATGGAAAGGCACTAGTTTGTCTCATTAGACCTACCGATGCATCGAGGAGCTATAGTGGGCTCCACAAATCACTTATTAAGTCCAATGCATTCCTTATATGAACAGGTTTAACCATAACATAAACATTCATATTAAAACTAGCATACGAAATGTCAATACTTTCTCCAGAAACCATTAATGGTATAAAAATAAAACATCCACAGTCAAACATATCACAAAACCTTCAATAAAATATGGAAGTTTTGTAGAATAATAAATTAACATTAATAAGCTTAAAATCCATCAAATGATGTTGACATAGATGAAATCAAAACTATTTGAGATAAATATCTTTTTTTTGAAATCATTGAAAAGTCACACATTTATGAAGGAAGCAATTTAAAAGTTATTTTTTTGAATCAAAGTGTCCCATACCACATTGAAACTTTTGAAAAGAAATATCATTTCAAAAAATTCATTTCCATATAAATAAATCCTTAAAATCATTTTGAAAACATGGAAATTAGTTAAAAATATTTAAAAATATAAATCTTTTAAAACATTTAAAATTATGATCTTGATAAAGAGTACCTTTCACAAATTCTTAAAATATTAATTTTGAAATCATTTAAAAGTCACATAATTATAAAATAAAAAATTTACTTTCAAAATATTCTCATAAGATTGTAAGGGAAGCTTTGACTATTTTTATAGTAGTGGAAAATAGCCGCACCCACTGTATAAGTTAAAAAAAAGACATTCTTACCATAATTTTGTCGAAAAGGTTAAAAAGCACCTTGTTTGGAAAGTGATGGAAAGATTCTTTTATAAACATCTTATAAAAAGAAAAAAGGGTATAAAGGACTTTATCCAATATTCTATAAAATAGTAATAAGGATTTGAAAACCATTTTTCAGAATCATGGATGTGGATGATAAATAGGTCCCAGTAGATAATTACGTATAAACAACCTCGGATAATGAAGAGATTGTGATATAAACCCTTACCTTGAACTTTTACTTAGTCAATGGTATATTAACCACTTGTATAATAGTTAAAACTTTTTATTAAATTATACAAGAACCATATACATAATTATGATATCATATATGATCTTTTAAAATTGCTTTTTTAATAATATCTTAGTACTATTGTCGTTTCGGGTGTTAACTTCATCATTTTCTTTAAAATGTTTTGTTACATAAGACATGTTTGTTGTGGACAGGTTGTATCTTATTCATATACAGAATTATATCAAGTCCTTAAACATTATTTCTAATCATCAAATAAAATTTATTCTTTAATGGATACGATGAGGAATGAATCTCATCGCGTTCGTGGAGACGGTAATCCGTACGTATGCACGAACGCTACTTCCATTTCATTTTTCATTTTAAAACTAATAAAAAATAAATGATACATAGGTATATTATTATTCCAGTATAATATAATATCTTATATTTTTTACTTAAGTTCATTAACACCATCCTTTATACATTCCATGTATGGTATGAATGAGTCATATCACTTTGAGGGGGCGGTAGTCCGCACTTCCTCAAATGAAATTATCGTATATATATACAACATGAAATGAATAATGGTATGCCATAAAATGGAATTACAGAAGATTATATATAAAATAAATATCATAAATATCATATTTAATTATAGTTCCATCATAATGTCCACCTTGATAGTTGGTAGGAGATAATTTGAACAATCACTGTTTCATGAGGCGTTTGGTTTCCATCCACAGAAACATTATGTTTTTCACCCATTATATGGAGGTGTGTGTAAGTGTAGTTCTAATAATTCTCATAACAACACCCTAGTATATTTAGGATACTGGTTTTGTTACAAAATAATAGAATAAAAAGAGTTTAGGGGTTGGAGAAGTAAAATAAAAGAAAAGATGTTAAGAGAAATCGTTACCTTTAATTTGGGTAACTCCCTTTGGTTTGAACCAAAAATGAATTTTGAAGTGCCTTATACCCAAAGTAAGGCTTCTAGGATGACGAGAGGGATGTATAGAGCTTAATTGGTTAGAGGTTTGACTATCCAAATGGATTTATAGGTGTGAGGAATTGGTTAGAACTGGTGTCCTTTTATAAGGGGGAGGAGGGTCTGTTTAGGGAAAACTTAAAGTATTAATTTATAATTAATTCATATTCGGTTTCTAATGGATAAAAAGTATATTATTACAAGTATAAGGTTGGTATGGGTCTAAAAACACTCAACAAAAATATTTTAGATAGGTTTGAGTCACTATAATAACCGTATCTTTTAGATTTAACTCTTAGGTAAATAGTTTGACATTTACCATGTCTCTTTGTATTTTTATATTATATTGTTAATAAACTTACTATATACTTCCAAGAAACCCCCAAGTGGTCCATTAATGATAAAAATATCATTATATAAGTCCTTTGGCCGAACCTTATATTTTTAGAAATATAATTTCAATTAATAATATAATAGTTTTTTAAAAAACTCTTTTATGTCAATTGTGACTATATTTGGTATTTTATTTTTTTTAAAATCATAACAGCATTATTACATCGAAAAAACATAATTAAATCAATAATAAAAAGTAATATTAACCTATAAATGTAGTTAAATTAATAAAAAGTCAAAAATTACATTTATTTGGATATTTATAATATCAATTATTTTAATATTTCATTAATTAGGTAATTACTGCATCACCATTATGTCATAAATAAATTAAATTATTTAATGTCTAAAAATTATAAATAAAATACCATTATGTAGGAATATTTTTATATTACTAATTAATATTTAAAATCTAATTTATCTTATGTATAACCCTATATAAAAAATGTTTTAGTAATTATACGTTGATTTTAACTCTTTTAACTCTTCTTTGAATTAAATAATAATAAATGTCCTAATCTAATCCAAGTGGAGATAAATGACAATATTTTTTTCATAAGTTTGTTTTTTTGGTGGATATAAGCTTTTCCAATAGAATTAGGACATGTGTTAGGGTAATATTAATATCATTTTTACCCTTAATTACCCTATTTACTTTTAAACGTGGTAAATAAAAGTAAAAAGTTACTATTCACCAAAAAAAATTTATCTTATTGAATAACATTTTACTCCTTGATATTATCCATGTGTCTCAGAATTTTGAAATTCCACTCACAGAAGCGGTAAAATTATGTTTTATGTGAATTTACAAATTCTCATAGGAGGTGGATAAAAAACGGTGAAAAGTTCAATAAAATTTTTATATATCTAAAATTATTATAAACTGACTCCAATGAATTACATTGGACATATATAGGTATTATGTATCTATTTTTACATAAAATAAATTTAAATAAAATAAATAATTATTTAAATAAAAATTTGGTTTTATACTATAACTTTGTGTTTTCATTATTCATCAAAAATTAAAAGATTTCAAAAAAATACAAAAAATTTACCCTAAGCTAATTTTGTTATTCTGAATTCAATAATGAATTATATTTTATCAAATTCAAAACATATAAGTTGAATTTATTAATTTAAAATTAATTCCCAGTGTCAAAACCAAAAGGCGTATTTTTAAGAAATAATAACTATCAAAAGTTTGACACTTGTTTATATCCAATTTCAAAGTGAAATTACTTACAATGATCATCATTGGATTAAATGGTAAAAACATAATCTATTTATAATTCCAAACCATTAAAATGTATAATTTAACAATATAAATTATTTTGATTTAAAAAGTTGTTTTTAGTTAAAATATAGTATTTTTCGCTATTCACCCAAATATGAAATTTATCAGATTAACCCCAAAAATTTATTGAAACTAAATTCTTATGCCCCGATTATAAAGAAGAAGTTTATTTTTTCAAATTGAATATATAAAAGTTTGAAATATTCGATTTAAAAAGGCTTCACCATTAAAAGGTGGTAAAATTGTATTTTTTGAAAAATACTTCTTTTATCTGAAAAAAATGTATTTGTTCTTACATTATGTATAAGAAACTCATAATATGGATTCTAAAAATATAAGGATTATATAAAGTTAAAAATTCTGTTAATACTATTCATAACAACTTTTTAACGGCTTGTTTGGTAAGTCATGGTGCGCTAGAACTCGGTGTTGCGTGTAGTGAAAGTTATTGAATTACTTTGAAGAAATAACGTTATATGAAATCTTGGGGTGTTACATTCTTCCCTCAATAAATAAATTGCATCCTCACAATTTGAAATTATTTTTTGAAAATAAACGGTTGAAAATAGAAAATACCTTTGGGAAAACCCACATCGGAAATTAGGTTAATAAAATTTAGTCTTAATAAGAGTAAAAGGGAAATGAAAGGGTCACCACCAAATTATGATCTCGATTAAGAGAACATTGGTGGAAATTAAAGACATACAATAGGAGGGAAAATGTAATTATTTATAGGTAGTGATTGAGGTCATCAATCATAAACAAGTGTAAAATTTAGGGCCTTAAATTCATCAATCTATGATGATTTAAAATACCATCGGTTCAACAAAACATATGGTATTAGGATAATACATTTTTTTGTTTTAAGATCCCTTCACTAAAGTATAAAAATTAATTTCTTCATAGAATAAGAGAAGAATAAAAATATATACTTGACAAGTGGAGTCCCATACTCTAACTAATTTCTACCACAAACTCATCTTTCACTCTAAAAGATAATATAACTTGAAAATAATATTCTATTTATCCTATTCATATAGGGTTCAGAAAAATGAATTTATAATTAATCAACCGAAATATTTTTTTAAAAAGACTACATTATTCAATCCAGGACATCATGTGGGCCAGTGGTAGTTGATACACCCTTGTCTCCCTTCGATTACAGGTTCAAGTCTCATGGCCTAGCCAGACGTTACAGGTTGCCGCCCGACCTTTAGGTTGTCCTTTTATGGCAATCCAAAAATAATCTCAAACTAGAATTATCCAAAATACTTCTATCCAAACTCACAATCCAGAATTTATAAGGAAGGTAAACATAATGAAGATCCATTTTACGCTGTAATAGCATGTGAATGCCTTCATCATGTATTCTTTTAAAACAATAAAACATCCTGAATTACCATAAAACATTATTTATTACATTCATGCTCCCTCATTACTTATAGAATATTGGATGTACTTCATCCATCCAAAAATGTTGTAAACTCCAACAATGATGGAATATACAAATCTTTAATTAGTTTCAAGTAAGTCAAGAATATCCAATATAATTTACCAAATCAACCATATTTTATTCGAAAATCAGTACCCCAATATTAGGACTATATTAAGGTTTATCTTTCCTTCAACCATGTAATTTCCAAAAAATTTAACTTGCTATAGAGTCAGTTTTCTTAGTACCATAAAATCTCAAATCCTCAATGAAATAGTACTACATTACAATCTTTATTTATTTCCAGTACATCATTGATACAACACTTCAATGAAATAATTCCAAAATAACAACATAAGAACACTAGTGATTCTTCTTCATCTGTGGTAGTATAATAACTTGATTATTATCCAATAGCATCATTTGCAGCATAGTCTAATGACTAGGACATTGGTTTGCGTAGTGTCCAAACTCCTTGAAGATGAAGCATTGTACATTTGAAACCTTTTTCTTACCCTTGCATTCATGTACTTGGTGTCCTTTTTCTCCAAACTTATAACATACTCTCATTCCCTTTAAGAATTTTCCAAGGTGATTCTTCCCACAATTATCACATATGGGAAAATACTTCTTTACCTTATTCCCTTTATCTGTCCTTCTCTCTACCATCCTTTCATTCTCTGGCTTCCCTTCAAAGCCATGGGACTCCGAGAATTTTTTACTTATCTTATCAACACATGATACTATTTCTTCATATGATGATAATATGTCGGAGACTATTTCCCTTATAAATTCTGGCTTAAGAACATGAAATATATGATCCTTCTTGCTCTTTGGATCATGCATATTACTGGAGTTCTCATTTATTCTACTGGGCGCCATTTATAAACAATGGAATAAACTATATTAGTTTATGAATAGAAATACCTAATCCCAAAATTGTAAAAAAATTAACATAAATTAAACAGTTTATGGATATAATCCATAATCATAAAAATGTTTTCTTTAAGGATGTATATACTCATAAAACCTTCATAATGGTTTGTAAAGAAAATGAGAATTATACTAAGAATATCCCCCGGGAGTGTCGTAGCCAAGAGTGCATCAAGGCCCGTTTTCGTGCACCAGTTCCCGTTCGAGTCTAGCTAAAAGCGGTGTTTTTGGGTTTTACCCCTAGGTGCATCTGTGCCAGAGCCGCCTCTACCTGCTCATATCTAGACATGGACTCATTTTCTTGGAAAAATCACAAAATCTATACATTAACAAAATTCTAGGAATTTCTTCTATACTAATCCTCAAAGTCCATCTTAGATCTATGTGCTCTAATCAGAGTTTTTCTAAATCTAGCTTCCAAGGTTTGTACTAAACTTCCTGTGATACCAACTGTAATGCCCCAACCCCAGTTACCCAGAGTCGGTGCATTATTACAAAACATTGGCATGATCACAAAAGATCAAGTCTCAAAAGACCAGTTAGTTTAGTAGCCTTGGAATAACTAGATACATTCATAAAGTTTACATTACATCATAAAGTGAAACTACAACAAAATCTTCTCTCCACACTCATATCCACTTATACTATCCCTATAGGTCATTCATAAAATACATCTTCACATCCTGGAAAAAATAAAACATAGAAAGGGGTGAGCTCAAATTCCCAGTAAGGAAAAAAATATAGCAGAAACTTTCATAAATAAGCATAAACATTTAAGAAAATGTATAACTAAAATAAAAGCCTTTAAAACTTGAACTTCATCATAATATGGTCGAAATAAAATGAAATAATTCCATTTACTTATTCACAAGGATATTATACTAGTCGAATAATCACATTAAATATCAATAAACACTTTCATAATAATGGAATGTATAATGCCAGACTATCATAACCACATAGCCAAGGCCTCATGCCAAGACTACAAATAAGATTTTGTCAAGGCCTCGTGCCAAGACACTAGTTTGTCTCATGAGACCTACTGATGCATCCAGGAGCTATAGAAAGCTCCCCCCGTCACTTATTATGTCCAATTAATTCTTCAAAAGAACAGGTTTAAACATAACATAAACATTCGTATTAAAACTAGCATACAAAATGTCAATACTTTCTCCAGAAACCATGAATGGTATAAAAATAACACATCCACAGTCAAACATATCACAAAACCTTCAATACAATATGAATGTTTTTTATCATAATAAATCAACATTAATAAGCTTAAAATCCATCAATGGATGTTTACATAGAAGAAATAAAAACTATTTGAGAGAAATATCTTTTTTTTAAATCATAGAAAAGGCACACATTTATAAAGGAAGCAATTTAAAAGTGATTTTTTGAATCAAAGTGTCCCATACCACATTGAAACTTTTGAAAAGAAATATCATTTCAAGGCATTAATGTCCATATAAATAAATCCTTAAAATCATTTTGAAAACATGGACATTAATTAAAAAGATTTAAAAAGATAAATCTTTTAAAACATTTAAAATTCTGATCTTGATAAAGAGTACCTTTCACAAATTCTTAAAATATTCATTTTGAAATCATTTAAAAGTCACATAATTATAAAATAAAACATTTAATTTCAAAATATTATTATAATCTTTTAAGGGAATCTTCGACGATTTTTATAACGGTGGAAAATAGCCGCACCCTCCGTATAAGTAAAAAAAAGACATTTTTACCATAATTTTGTCAAAAAAGTTAAAAAGGACCTTGTTTGGAAAGTGACAGAAATATTCCTTTATAAACATATTATAAAAAGACAAAAAGGGTATAAATGACTTTAACCCATAGTCTATAAAATAGTAAGAATTATTTGAAATACATTTTTGAGAAACATGGATGTGGATGATAAAGAGGTCCCAGTAGATAATTACGTATAAACAATTTTGGATAATGAAGAGATTGTGATATAAACCCTTACCTTGTAATTTTCCTTAGTCGATGGTATGTTAACCTCATTTATAATAGTTAAAACATTTTTATTAAATTATACAAGAACCATATACATAATTATGATATCATATATTATCTTTTAACATTTCTTTTTTAATAATATCTCAGTACTATCGTCGTTTCGGGTGTTAACTTACTCGTTTTCTGTAATATTTTTTGTTACATAAGCCGTGTTTGTTGTGGATAGGTTGTATATTATTTATATTCAGAATGATATCAATTCCTTAAACATTATTTTTAATCATCAGATAAAATTTATTCTTGAATGGATATGATTGGGAATGAATCTCATCACGTTCATGGAGACGGTAATCCGTACGTACGCACGAATGCTACTTCCATTTCATTTTTCATTTTAAAAGGAATCAAAACCAAATGATACATAGGTATATTATTATTCCAGTATAATATAATATCTTATATGTGTTACTTAAGTTCATTAACACTATCCTTTATACGTTCCATGTATGGTATGAACGAGTCATATCACTTGGAGGGGGCGGTAGTCCGTACTTCCTCAAATGAAATTATCGTATATATATACAACATAAAACGAATAATGGTATGCTATAAACTAGAATTACAGAAGATTATATATAAAATAAATATCATAAATATCATATTTAATTACATTTCCATCATAATTTCCACCATGAGAGGCTGTAGGAGATAATTTGAACAATAATCGTTTCGTGAGGCGTTTGGTTTCCATCCACAGAAACATTATGTTCTTCACCCAATAGATAGAGGTGTGTGTAATTGTAGTTATAATAATTATCATAAAAACACCCTAGTATATTTTGGATACTTTTTTTGTTACAAAATAATATAATAAAAAGAGTTTAGAGGTTGGAGAAGTAAAATAAAAGAAAACAAGTTAAGAGAAATCGTTACCTTTAATTTGGGTAAATCCCGTTGGTTTGAACAAAAAAGGAATCATGAAGTGCCTTATGCCTAAGGTAAGTATTCTAGGAGTAGGATTGGGATGTAGGAAGCTTAATTTGGCAGAGTTTGGATGAGAAAAAAGGATTTATAGGTGTGAGGAATTGGTTATAAGTGGTGTCCTTTTATAAGGGGGAGGAGGGGCTCTTTAGGAGAAACTTAAAGTATTAATTAATAATAAATTCATATTCTGTTTCTAATGGCTCCAAAGTAGATTATTCAAAGTCTAAGGTGGGGATGGGTCGAAAAACACTCACCCAATATATTTTAGACAGGTTTGGATCACTATAGTAACCTTATCTTTTAGATTTAACTGTTAGTTAAATAGTTTGACATTTACCATGTTTCTTTGTATTTTTATATTATATAGTTAATAAACTTACTATATACTTCCAAGAGACCCAAAAGTGGTCTATTAATGATACAAATATCATTATATATGTCCTTTGGCCGAACCTTATATTTTTAAAAATATAATATCAATTAATAATATAATATGTTTTTTAAAAACTCTTTTATGTCAATTTTGACAATATTTTGTATGTGATTTTTGTGAAAATCATAACAGCATGATTACTTCGAAAAAACATAATTAAATCAATAATAACATGTACTATTTACCTATAAAATTATTTGAATTCATAAAAAGTCTCAAATTACATTTATTTGGATATTTATAATATCAATTAGTTTAATATTTCATTAATTAGGTAATTACTGCATCACTATTGTGTCATAATTAAATTAAATTATTTAATGTATAAAAATTATAAATAAACTACTATTATGTATGAAATATTTTTATCTTTTTAATTAATATTTACAATATAATTTATCTTATGTATAACCCTATATTAAAAATGGTTTAGTAATTAAACTTTGATTTTAACTCTTTTAACTCTTCTTTGAATGAAATAATAATAAATGTCTTAATGAAATCCAACTGGACCTAAATGATAATATTTTATTCCTAAAGGTTGTTTTTGTTCGATATACACTTGTATAATAGAATTAGGACATGTGTTAGGGTAATATTAATATCATTTTTACCCTTAATTACCCTATTTACTTTTAGCCGTGGTAAATAAAAGTAAAAAGTTACTATTCACCAAAAATAATTTTTATCTTATTGAACCAAATTTTACTCCTTGATATTATTCGTGTCTCTCAGATTTTCAAAATTCCACTCACAGAAGTGGTAAAATTAAGTTTTATGTGAATTTGAAAATTCTCCTAAGAGGTGGGTAAAAGACGGGGAAAAGTTTAATAAAATTTATATATATATAAAATTATTATAAACCGACTCCAATAAATTACATTGAAATTATATAGGTATTATGTATCTATTTTGACATAAAATAAATTTAAATAAAATAAATAATTATTTAAATAAAAATTTGTTTTTAAACTATAACTTAGTGTTTTTCACTATTCATTAAAAATTAAAAGTTTTCAGAAAAATACTAAAAATTTACCCTAAGATGATTTTGATATTCCAAATTCAAAAATGAAGTATATTTTACCAAATCAAAAACATTTAAGTTTCATTTATTAATTTAAAATTAATTCCCCATGTCAAAACCAAAAGGCATATTTTTAAGAAATAATAACTACCAAAAGTTTGACACTTATTTATGTCAATTTTAAAGTGAAATTAATTAAAATGACCATCATTGGATTAAATGGTAAAAATATAATCTATTTATACTTCCAAACCATTAAAATGTATAATTTAACAATATAAATTATTTTTATTTAAAAAGATGTTTTCTGTTAAAATATAGTATTTTTCACTATTCACCCAAATAAGAAAGTTATGAGAAAAACACCAAAACTTTATTGAAACTAAATTCTTATGTCCCGATTCTAAATAAGAAGTTCAATTTTTCAAATTGAATATAAATAAGTTTCAAATATTGGATTTAAAAAGGCTTCGCCATTAAAAGGCGGTAAAATTGCATTTTTTGATAAATACTTCTTTTATCTGAAAAAATGTATTTGTTCTTACATTATGACTAAGAAACTCATAATATGGATTCTAAAATTATAATGATTATATAAAGTTCAAAATTCAGTTAATAATATTCATAACCGCTTTTGAACGACTTGTTTGGTAAGTCATGATGCGCTAGAACTCGGTGTTGCGTGTAGTGCTAGTTATTGAATTACTTTGAAGAAATAATGTACTATGAAATATTGGGGTCTTACATAGGCTCTCCCACTAGATTAGTAGGAAATTATATTACTAGAAAAACATGATAAATGACTTCATGGAATTCACCAAGAAATTTAATACATTCCAAATCCATTAAAACTCCATCCATAAACCTTTATAATTTCTACTTAGAGCTAAATATTCCTGGACATTTTACATTTAGGGTATGGATGTCATGGGGCCATATTCCCCAGCCACAACTAAGCAATTAAAGTACATCCTTACTGCTACCAAAATCTTTTCCAAATAGTCTAAGGTGATACCCATCATGTAATTCAGGACAAATAATATCATCAAATTTATAAAGTCCCATATCATCACTAGGTTTAGGTTCCCTCACACAATATTTACGTACAATGAAACCAATTTCTTTTTTGCAGAATTGAAGTAGTTGTACTAGGAGTACAATATCAAGTCCAATCACTAATCTCGCTATCATGTAGTAGAAAATAGAAAGATAGAGGACTTTAATAAGACTATCAAATAAAATCCAAAACATGGTGAACAAGGATAAGAATTATTTGATAAAAAACATTGCCATACTTTATGGGCCCACCATAATACCACACGTACTTCTACACAAGAAACACCATACCCATTGGTGTATGGTAATGAGGCAGTGTTACTTATGGACGTACAACTGCCATCACTCCAAGTATCCATCTGTAGGAAACTCTTAGATGATTAGAAATCACAAAAGTGACTAGATTAATTGGAATGTATTGATGAGAATAGTTTACACACAATGCAAAACCTTGAGGTCCACAGAAATCAGATTGCACAAGACTTCAATAAAAGGGTTCAAGTCCTCTCATTCCTCCATGGGGAACAAGTATTGGTCCTCAGAACCATTATGATACCAAGAAAGAAATCCCCAAAGATGGAGCCCAAATGGGAGGGACCTTACATCATACACGAGGTCTACCACAATGGGTCTTATTCATTGGCCACAATGGATGGGGAGTGTTTCACACCAACCACTAGTGTAATATTTATCAAGAAATAATTTGCATAGATATCCACACTAAGGGAATCCACATCAGTGTAAGTCCCATAATTCTTCCTAACAAAATGATGTTAAACTGTATGGAATTCATCCTGACCATGTGAAATTAATATGTACAAAATTCATGCTGACCACATGAAGTTAAAATATAAACAATTTTTGTTGATCACATGATGTTAAACTATATAGAATTCATCTGGTCCACAAGAAGTTAAACTATATGAAATTTTTCCTGACCACATGATGTTAAACTATAAATAATTCGTCTAGACCACAAGATGTTAAATTGAATGGAATTAATCCTAACCATAAGATGTTAAACTATACAGAATTATTCTTGACCACATGTTGTTAAATAATACATAATTCATCATGACCACATGACGTTAGACTATATGGAATTCATCCAAACCACATGATGTGAAACTATAAAAAATTCATTCTAACCACATGATGTTAAACTATATAGAATTAATCCTTACCACAAGACATTAAACATCATATCCAATGTACATAACACATGAATTTAAGCTTCACAGATATATGATATCCATTTCTATTCGCGTCGAGTCACATAATTCCTAACCATATGATGTTATACTATACTTTTCTTCTATAACTACGTATTTATTGATTATCATTTCCAATTATATACGTAGGTATTCCTCAATCCAATATCTTGGTTCAACTACCATATGATACAAACTGCCCATGTTATACCCTCAACTATCTCTGTATTATCGGGAAAACCTTTCCATTCATTGTTTCTCACACTGATCATAGCTCATGTGATCTTAGGAATTACGGTAGAGACTTAACCTCACAAGAACGGAATAGAGGTACACAATAAATCCATTACAGTCCTGAATGAAAGACCTATAAATTCATACCATGAGTCCTTACCGCATGATGTTAAACTGCACGGTTAATGTCCTTTCCATATGACTTTAAACTACACGGTTCTTCAGAACTATGTGTCATTTTATTCTCAATCTCATGAGACACTTAGTGAAACCCAACCATACACCCTTAGGCCCAACTACAATATTCCTATAAAATCACATCAGTTCACCTCTGTACTCATCACATGATGTTAAACTGTACAGGATTTCAAGAACTATGTGTGGTTTGATTCTCATCCTCTTGAGATACGTAGTGATTCCCGAACTTACATATTTGGGACCAACCAAAAAATTTCCATTTATTCACATCATTTCACCCTAATACTTACCACATGATGTTAAACTTCACGGAACATCAAGAACTGTGTGAGGCTTGATTCTTGACCTCACATGATATATAGTGATGCGGGGATCTTCAATATTGGGCTAAACTACAACGATCAATAAAAATAATGCCCACATCTATATATGGTCCATACATACATAGAGTATTTACCATTGAAGAACTATGTGTGAATTGATTCCTAATCTCATATGATATATAGTGATGCTCGAATTTCCAACACCGAGACTAGTCACAACAAAAAATATATAAATATTCGCCCTCCATACGTATGGGCCAGACCTATACAAGAGAATTAATTTAGAACTACATGTTCATTTATTATCATCCTCATGAGATACATAATGATACCTGAGTCTCCATATTTATTCCTAATAACAACATTTACACAATTCACATCGGTTCCCACATCCTTACTACATGATGCTAAATTGCTTGGAAGTACATCCTTACCATATGATGCTAAAGTGCATGGAAGTATGTCCTTACCATATGACTTTAAACTAAATGTAAGTATATCTTTACTATATGATGTTAATCTCCATGGAAGTACATCATTACTGCATGACATTAAACTACATGGAAGTACATCCTTACCCCATGACGTTAAGCCACATGGAGGCTAGTATGTCCCCGCTACATGATGTTAAACTGGGAAAACCATCAATAATCATCATGACTCATTAATGGTCCAAAATTTAAGGACATGGATTTTTCCTAATAAGAGTTTTAAATATTTCTAAATATTATTATAGAGCTAGCTGCTGAGATGGTGTACAATTCCTAGGCCCAATGTGCCTAAAATTAATTTTATAAAAATATTAAATATGTTTTATATTATGAACATGAATTTAATTAAATAATATTGGATATATCTTAAATGTTGATCGGATTAGAAATATGAGACCATGATTGGGTCTGGAATGCAGTGTTTACCCAAGGCGTGATATAAAATGAGTTGGCATGGGATTTTTGGACCCCTCGCTCGATGGTAGTATGTTAAAGGGATGAATTAAATTATTAATTTATTCATTTAATAGTTCAAACCTGAATAACTCATGGACGGTGACTCAGTTGAGAAATATGAGTCCACTGTTAAGTTCAGAACGTGGGTTTTACCCTAGGAAGGGTATAACCTTTGGCTTCGTCTATAAATCAGCTTATGTGTTATCATGGTTGAGTAATTAAATAATTAAATAATTATTTATTTAATTAATTGTTTTATATATTAACCTAATTGAGGGTTATAAATTCTCATTTTAGATAATTCCCTCATAATTATATTTTTTAAATGATTACAACCCTCTCCTCTCCTCTCCTTTATGTTAATGAATGAAGAACAAAGAACAATGATGAACCCCTGAATCTAGATGGATCAAAGTGCAGTGGATCCTCCTCCTTCATCAAAGAACATGTTCTATGTCAACAATGAAAGATACAATATAGGAAGGACTCATTATTGTTGTTATGATACTCTGAATTAAAATTTGATAATGTTGTCAATTTTTTCTTCAACCCTCACCTCTTGAATTTAAACTCCACATGTGCCCAAGTACTAGATTCAATATTGTTCATTCTATTCTCTAACTACAGAGAATGTTCATGATCATTGGTCAAGAACTCTTGGAAAACAATAAATAATTTTATTTTTGGTTCATTTATGCATCAAATTAATTGTGTTCTTCACTGATGTAACTCTTTGGTTCCCAGATCAACAATTGTCGGGTGACCTGAGCTCGATCAGGCACCCAGATTCAGGAGGATTTGTTGAATGAAAAAGGGATCAAAAGAAGAGAATAGATATACATAGATTGGGACATGAGGATCACAGATCTGTGTTTGTTTTAATTTTTGTGCTTAAAAAAAAGATGTTGTGTCCCACAGAAGGGGCAGTAGTGTGTGTGGTGCGGCGCGATTCCAGTAGGTGAAAACGACGATCCAATGCAGTTCTAGCAGGCATCCGACAAGGAGGTTTGGATGGGGAACATCAAGAAGTGGATTGAGGAGACAATGATATGGTTGGAGGTCATGGGTATGAGTCCAATAGGTCCATGGTAGAGTAGGGAAGTAGTCCTGGGTGAGGCGTTTAAATGGTGGGGATCCAGGGGACGGTGGTAGGACGAAAGACCAAGCGGTGGTGGAGGACGGATGACGGCGGAGGTCGGGCAGTTGGGATGACATCATGGGATGAGGGAGGTGGCCTATGTGAATCCCCATGGGGGGGATAGTAAACCTTAATAGGTGATAAAAAAATAAATAATTAATTAAAATTAAAATAAAAATTAAAATAAAAATAAAAATAAAAATAAAAATAAAAATATTATTTATTTAAACTCTCATAACTTCCCCGTGTGGCATCCAATTGAGGTGTCATCAATAGGGGAGTGACCCCATCGCTAATATGGTAGTTTCGAGACCATTTTGGATGATTTTATCTAACTCTCATTTTGTTCCCACAAAACACATGTGAAATAATAGATTTAATAATATTATTAAATCTTGGACCCGCCATAACTTCTATGTTCGACGTTTGTTTGACACGTCATCAGTGGTGGCGTGACCTTGGACCTTGAGTGAACTTTTAAATACTATCCTCAAATGTTTAAACTAAATTCATGTCATGGTACCCATGGTATTATTTTAAAGTGAAATGCGGAGAGGTATGACTTTTCAATCAGATGTCCATTTTGGGTGAATGAATAGTCGATCTTGTGTATTTTCCACAAGGATCATAACAGTGTGATCTATTTGGATATGCAGAGCCTCATTAAATGTAAAAACATGAAAGGAATACTGACAAAATATATTTTTGATTTTTTTAAGAGAATCCATGGCTTACGTCAGCACTGGATCTTGTGAGAGTAGAGAAGATGTATGAAGATATGTTGTAAAATGTTCTGGTATAATTTGAGGAGGCATGTCAGAAAAATTACTTTTTCACCAACCTGATCAATGATGAGCACTGCACGCTCATCGACCTTCCGACTATATGCGCTATATACTCATGGAGTACCTTGGCATTCCTAGGGGTACTTATTCACAATTTAGTACCCAATAATGGTTAGGTTGAAGGCCTAGTGATGGGGGGGGGGGGGGTCACACATTGTGTCTGCCCTACATGAACCATGTACTAATGTACGAATTATTCTACCTCTCACAACTCCTTCCTCTGAACTCAAATATTGGCATGCGAGTAGCCTATCCCAATTGTTTTTTGAGTAGAATGTGATGGTGAATTCTATAGTGAATTTCAAGTTATGTTGTGAGATATTCTAGGAATGAATCCTTTTTCTGGTGATGTACGATGACAATTTTGTTTAAAGGTACTATCCAACAGGGATGGACAATGTTCCTTGGTGCTTTCTAAGCGGTACTATCCAATAGGGATGAAAATTCTTCCACAATACTTTCTAAGAGGTACCATCCAATAGGGATGACCAGTTTTCCTCGATGTCTTTTCGAGAGGTACCATCCATCAGGGATGGCCAGAGAAGTTCTGAATGAATCCCTCTAGATGGGTTTAGCGTGGGTCCTCGACGACACTAGAGTGGAACCCTCCAGTTGGGCTGGGCATGGGTCCTCAACCTTGTGACACGACCTATCAATTGTGTGATAGTGACGAGGTGTTCTTTGACATGAATTTGGACTCTCGATAAAGAGGGACTCCTTTCCGAACAATATGTGTCCTTATGACGTGACCTAAAACCACAAGGATGAGACTATGCTACCCAAAGTGAATAGTTTCAAGCTGTGATGATTGAGTACCTTTGACTTTCAGTTCAGAGTAGACATATAGGATGCTGGGCATCGATGGTGGTGAATTTTGGTACTTTTGGAAACTCTCTTCTTGGTCTGACCTGTGAAATGGGGATCCCCTTACTCTCTCACTTGGGTTTCTTTCAATGATCACACACACACACACACACACAGATATATATATATATATATTCTATTTCCATTACACACTCCTTGGGTTTTAGTTACTGTCCTTCCAAGAGAGACAAATACGTGTGAGGTATTCCATGTGCTTTCAATATCTAGATTCTCATGGTTGGGTGAGTTTACTCACCTCTTATAGGAATATAATACTTGAATATAAGTTCATCTTATCACTATTTATCGCTCCTTGTGTTTGGATGATCTTACTTCACTCTCTTGTTAGGTTGAGCTTCACTCCTTTTTCTATACCTTGTATTATCTACCACTTTCTCTTTTTTGAGTATCTCTTATGTCTCCCCCTTCACCTCTTTAGAAATCCTACTAAGTGTTTTTATACTCACCCCTGTATGGGATTTTCCCACACATATCGTTCCTTATGGAAACGAAAAACATGTTGATCGTGACTTCATAGAAGCATAGGGATACGAGTTCTAGGACAACGTGCATCGTTCGTAGCTTGGGATCCAAGATAAGGGCTCTCTCAGCTATTTTTCTTTTCATTTTTTGTTAAGTTGTGGCACTTTTCTAGTAGGGTGTGTATTTTCCCCCTTTTTCCATTTAGATTACCCTACTATACTTGTATTTTTTAGTTTTTCATGCATGTTTGGTTTATTTATATTATTTTTTCATCTTTTGTTTCTTTCCCTATGCACTTTTTCATTGAGTTTGTTGTATGTGTGTGTGTGTGTATAGGTTCTTAGGAAAAGGCGTCCCCAATTTTTTTTCCTTCCGCTCTAGTCTCCAGCCCCTGGGCTATGAAGGTGGGCTTGGGGTAGTTGAAGCTTGAGCCTTGACATGGGCCAGGTCATGAAAAAGTGGTATGAGAGGTGGTTAGACCCTTGGGACATTGTTCAAAATTTTCCCTAAAATGTTCTTGTTTGGGATTAGGGAAACAATGTTGAAGTGTCTTGAGAGAGAATCTCAGGCCAGGGAGTCCGGTGATGGTATGGTTGGCCGACATATCCATTCACCAGGAACCTGATTACCTTCTTGTTAATTTAGAACCTAGAGAAAATTATTATTGGGAACAATGGTACATGCATCATATAGGATTTAGTCTTTGACTTTCCTTATTTAGTCATCTCCTTAGTGACCACGATACTCCTTGATAACATCCAGGATGTCTCCGCAACAACAAACAACTAGGATACTAGCTCTGTTTCATGATGACAAACCCATGAATGTGGAGGCCTCAATTCAGGATCCATCATGCGACCCCCTTCCTCCAAGTGGGTAGGTAGAAACACCCCACTTGTTGAGCGGTATAGAACCCTAATAGAGCAGGCTGAGGATGTCCACAAGTTGAGCGCACTTTTTGAGTTCCAGCGAGAGAGACCATTGAGGTTTTACTATGAGCTAGAACCTTAAGTAGAAGA
The DNA here is from genome assembly GCA_963277665.1 of Viscum album. Lineage (NCBI taxonomy): Eukaryota > Viridiplantae > Streptophyta > Magnoliopsida > Santalales > Viscaceae > Viscum > Viscum album. Next base: position 125,663,694 of record OY728133.1, on the reverse strand, counting down.
GGTTTGGTTAGAGTTGGTGGACCTCCTCTTTAGGCTTTCATGGACACCACCAGATCATATGGTGGCTTTGGTAGTTAGCCTTTTCCACGGAGTAGCTGGGCGTTGGTGGAGATTGGTTACTTAGATAATTGACGAGATAGAATTTTCATGGTATGAGTGCCAGTATATATTTAGTGAGGAGTACTACCAATCCTTCTTGTGCTCCATTTGACTTCAGGAGCTCCTCCAGTTTCTAAAGCTAGGGATACCGGTGACTGAGTACGCGACTAGGTTCACAGACCTTGCATGCTACTCTCTGGACATGATCCATGACTGTTACTTCTAATCATATAAGTTTTAGTAGGGAATTCAAAGAGGGACATGTGCTATCATAGTTCTCTTTTTTATCCCCACCTATAACATGGTGTTAGAGTAGGCACTGGTGGAATAGATATTCATGTCAATCCATACAACTGGTTGTGGCCGTGAGTACAACAGAGTTGAGACGTCTTCTGTAGATTGAAGAAGGAATTCGATAAGATCTTGACATAGGGGGACTCCCCATAATAAGTATCAGGAACATTTTCATATGGTTCCAAGGAAGTGAAGAGTGTGGGGATAGCCTAGTGAGGGCCGATGTTATGCTTGTGATGGGCGAGGTCACATGACTTGATACTGCCCGACCAGACATGGTGAGAACACCAAGAAGGAAGAACGTGAACCACTACGGTAGGGACAATGTTGTGATTAGGGTGGTGCTCAGGGAAGTGGTAATGGTAGAGTATAAGGATGATCTGGAGGTGGGGGATGATTTTATGAGGTCTTTCCACCACCACCAGGTAGCCCATGTCAGGCTCAAGAAGCTGGCAGCTAGGTCTACAAATAGACGCAAGATTTTTATGTCAATGATCCTACAGAGCATGAGATGATAAGAGGTATTCCTTGAATAATTTATACTTGTTACATAAGAACTTGTTAGTAACTATGTGAAATACCATTTTCTCCCTAATCCATTTTCAAGGTTTTACCAGGGTGATGTGGGTCATTAGTGTAACCCTTTTTTAGTGTTATTCGACGTAGATATGAATGCATGAGGAAGAGGGACACTTCCCCCACTGAGATGCATTTTCGTGACATGATCAAAGTCGTGGGGGTGAGACAGTACCACCCAAAGATTATAATATCGAGGTGTGGTGGAAGAGTCCCTATGACTTGTACGTTCAGGGAGAGTTTGTACGATTTTGTATCTAAGAAGGTCCTGACATTTCCAGTGGAGTTTTCTGCTTGACCTCCATTTGTATGGATTGCCACTAGTGGGTGTGGAAGAGTGCATATTTTGGTGCTACTCTCTTTACAATTGGGTCGAAGTCATGCGAGGTATACCAAATTAATTATGTGTTTATCATATTGCGATTGGATGAGTTTACTCACCTTCCCTATTCGTTGGTACCTTGTGTGATCAAATTCAAGTTTTAATGCTACATTTATCAAGTACATGTCGAGGTGACTGAGACCCCATAAACATAATGATGTGACTCACTATTTGGTGCTGGAAGCGGTAGTCTTTTCTATGAGAATGTGGAGAGGCTACCTTCTAGAAGAGAACATTATGTTTTTTTAGACCACCATATTACCAGGTACGTCCTCACCCAGGGAGACTTGATCCTAAGACAGTGATGCCAATTGAACTTCCTGCAGAACTAAGACTTAGAGATGGTATATACTCCATGAGTGGGAAACATTGTAGTAGAGGAACTTATAAGGAAGTATCAGACTCACATAGTGTGGGATGTTTCATAATAGTTGACTTCCCTACAACAGACCCCGATAGAGAAGGAAGGTACAATTATCTTTAGTTGAAAATGTTGACTCTTTCACTTCTTGAGCGTGTAAGAGGGTCTCGGTTATGATGCATTGATTATGAAATCCTGTCTAACCAAATATCCTTATGTGTCTTACCATATGAATATTCTAAAGGAGTGAATCACAAGACCCTATTATAGGAGAAAACCTTATGAGGACGGAGCATCCCTTTGGTTCACGTGTTGTTCCAGCACCGAAAATGTGCAGGTGTTCCTGGGAGCGGGAGATCCAGATGTGGGATCTATATCCTGAGTTTTTGTTTTGTTTTTATTTTCAGGGAAAAAAATCTTGAAGGAGGGAATGATGTAGAGATGAGTTTTTTTCCTAATAATACATTGAAAAATTTCTATATATTATTCCTGAGAAAGCCGCTATGATGAAGTACAATTCCAAGTCCCGGTGATCCTATAATTAATTTTATAAAAATATTTATTATGTTTTATATTTTTCAAACATTGTTAATTAAATGAAATGGGATAAATCTTAAATGGTTGATCACATTGAAAATTTGAGACCACATTTGGGACTAGAATGTGGTGTTTACTCTAGGCGCGACATAAAATGAGTCAGCATGGGACGTTCAGACCCCTCACTTGATGGAAGTATGTTAAATGGATGAATTAAATTATTAATTTATTCATTTAAAAGTGAAAATCCAAATAAATCATGGGCAGGGACTCGAATGAGAACTCTAAGGCTACCATTGAGTTCAAAATGTGGGTTTTACCCTAGGTAGGGTATAACTTTTTCTCGATGTCAGGGGATCTTCTTATGCTCCATCATGGATGAGTAATTAAATATTTATTTATTTATTTATTTGATTTATATCTTGACCTAATTGAGGGTCATAAATTCCCATTTTATAGATTTCCATCATAATTATGTTTTCCAATGAAGACAACCCTCTCATATCCTCTCCTTCTTGTTGACGAAATATGAACAAAGAATGACAAAAAACCCCAGGATCTAGATGGATCAAAGTGCAGCAGATCCTCCTCCTTCATTGATGAACATGTTATATATCCACAACGAGTGATCTAGTCTAGACAGGACTCGTTCTTAGTGTTATTATTCCCTAAATTAAAAGTTGAACATGCTGTCAATTTGTTCTTCAACCTATTCCGCTTTATTGCAAACATAACATGTTCCCAAGTACCAGATTCAATATTTTTCATTCAATTCTCTAACATGGGATCACATTCTTGATAATTAGCCAAGAAATCTTGTCCAAAAATCCAAAATTTTGTTTTTGGTGCATTTATCGATCAAATTATTCACTTTCTTCGCCGGTGGAGATTTGTGGTTCCCAAATCAATAACTGTAGGGTGACCCAAGATCAATTGGGCATCTGGATTTAGGCAGATTTATGAAAAAATGATGGAACCAAAAGAGGAAAATGGAGCTATGTAGATTGGGACTCTAGGATCATATATCTAGGTTTATTATAATTTTTTGTCTTATACTGAAGATGTTTTGTCTTGCTGAAGGGGTGACAGTGTGTGTGAGGTGGTCCGGTGCGGTTCTAGTAGGTGATGTTGGTGGTTTGGTACGGTTCCAATGGGAATCCGATGAGGCGGTTTAGACGGGGTGAATCAAGGCGGAAGAGTCAACATTGTGGATGGAGGACACAAGTATGAGGCTAGTGGGGCTAGGTTAGAGCAGGGTAGGAAGCCAAGGCGTGGCGACTGGATGGCGAGGAGCCAAGCGATGGCGGAAGGCTGGGTGACGGTGGTGGCCGGATGGCAGCAGAGGCCGGATGGCGACGGAGGTCGGGCTGCCCGGACGACGACACAGGGTAAGGGGAGTGACAGAGCCTAAGGGTGGGAACCCGCATGAAGAGCCATGTAGAGAGAGGAAACCCTAAGGGTTGTAAAAAATAAATAAATAATTAAAATAATAATAATAATAATAATAATATTATTATTATTATTATTGATTTAAACTCTAGTTACATCCCCATGCGACATCCAATTGAGGCATCGTCAGTGGCAGAATGACCCCATCAAAAATATGGTCATTTTATGACCATTTTGGATGATTTTCTCTGAATCTCTACCTAGGCCCACAAAATTCCCATGAAATAACATATTTAATAATATTATTAAATATTCAACCTACCATAACTCTTGAATGAGATGTCCATTTGATGCACTATTAGCGGAGGCACAACCCTAAACCTTGAGTATAAATTTCAAGACTATCCTCGGATGTTTAAACTAAAGTTGATTTGTGGGCCCCAAGGAATGCTTTTCAAGTGAAATGTAGTGACATACAACTTTTCAATCAGATGTATGTTTAGGAAGAATGAATAGTCAATCTCACCTGTTTTTCCATAAGGATCACAACAGTGTGATCTATTTGGATGTTTAGAGCCTCATTCATGATCTCATTAAATGTGGAAACATGAAAGTAAAATATATGGAAGATCCTTTTGATATGTTTCAAGAGAATCCATGGCTTATTTCAGCATCAAATCTTGTGAGAGTGGATAAGATGTGTGAAGATATGCGTTCAAATGTTTTAGGGCTGTTTGAGGAGGCATGTAAGAAAAATTACATTCTTTCCTCTTGATAAATGATGAGCATCGTGTGATTTTAGACCTTCTTCTAGATGCACCATATACTCTAGGATTCCCTTGGAATTCATAGGGATACTTTTTCATAGTTTAGTACCCGAGAATGGTTTGGTACACAACCTAGAGATGAGGTGGGGTCACATGTTGTGCCCGCACATGCCATGTACTACTGTGTGAATTATTATACCTCTCATAACTCTTTCCCCTGAACTCGAATATTGGCATCCGAGTAGCCTATCTCGAGTGTTTTTCCCCGTAGAATGCAATGGTGCCCTCTACAGTGGATTTTGAGTTATAATTCAAGATATTCCGAGCATGAAATCTTTTTCAGGTGTTGTATGAAAACAATTTTTTTCAGAAGTACCACCCAGAAGGGATGGCTAGTGTTCCTAGATGCTTTCCAAAAGGTACCATCTAGTAGGGATGACCAGTGTTCCTCAATGCTTTTCAAGAGGTACCATCCAATAGGGATGGCCTGTGTTCCACAATGTCTTTTCAAGAGGTACCAGCCATCAGGGATGACCAGAGTATTTCGAAGTGGAACCCTCCAACTTTTCTGGGTATGGGTCCTTGAAAACACTAGAGTGGAACCCTCAAGATGGGCTGGGCATGGGTCCTCAACGAGACTAGAGTGGAACCCTCCAGCTGGGCTGGGCATGGGTCCTCAACCTTGTGACAAGAACTCATGACTGTGCAATGATGATGAGGCATGATTTGAAGTGACATTGGAATCTCAAGAAAAGGGATGATTTTCCCACAATGATGCATCCTTGTGACGTGACCTAGAACTGTGAGGGAAAGACAGTTCCTCCTAAAGATGATAGTATCAAGGTATGTTGATTGAGTCCCTTTGTCCTGCAGTTCAGAGTACACATGTATGATTCTGGGCATCAATGGTGGTGACTTCTGGGACTATTAGTGACCCTCTTCTTGGTCTGAGATATGAAATAGATATCCCCTTACTCTCTAATTTGGGTTTATTTGATAGAGCATATACAAATTCTATTTTTAGTACCCACTCCTTGGGTTTCAGTTACTCTCCTTCCAAGAGAGGCAAAGACGGGTTGGGTATGCCACACATTTTCTATGTCTAGATTATCATGTTTGGGTGAGTCTACTCTTCTACTATAAGTAGAGAAGACTTGAGAAGAAGTTAATATTCTCACCATTTCTGTATCCTTGTGTTTGGATGATCTTACTTCACTCTCTTTTCAGGTTGAACCGCACTCCTTTTTAGGTAACTTTTCTTATAAACTACTTTAACTTTTTGGAGTACCTCTTACGGACCCCCTTCAACTTTTTGGGGCATCTTAATGAGTATTTTTATAATCACCCCTACATGGGATTGGCCTGAACAAGTCTTTCCTTTTGTAGATGATAGATAGGTTGATGGTGACTTCAGAGGAGTATAGGGATACATGTGCTTAGACTATGTGCAGTGGTCGTAGCTTGGGATCCAAGAGTGGGGCTCTCGCAGTTATTTTAATTTTTAGTTTCTATTAGGTTGTGGAAATTTTCTAGTATGGAGTGTATTTTTCCCTTTTCCCATTCAGTTTACTGTACTGTACTTATACAATTTATTTGTTCATGCATATTTGGTTTTTTATAGTAGTGTTGCATCTTTTGTTCCTTTCCCTCTGCAAATTTTCATTGAGTTGGATACATGTGTGTGTGTGTACAAGTTCTTAGGTAAATGCCTCCCTGATTTTATTGTGCCTTTGATTCTAGTCTCCAGCCCTTGGCCTATAGAGGCAGGCTTGGGGTTGTTGTAGCTCGAGCCCCAACATGGGTTAGGTCGTGACTCACAAGATACTTACCTCAACCAACCAGATAATGGGGTGCTTTCATCATCTTTTTAAGAACCTCAATCCATACACCACACTTCATCTTTATAGCATCTCGGGTCATCACCAAACTTTTATTTCCCATGAAAAATAAGATATATATCTTTGTTTTACTATGATATGGATGTAAGGGCTCAATACCATCGACCAGAGACATCTTAGCCTAGTATTAAGGTCTTTCTGATTCTTGTGAGCTTGATGTCACCATGACAAAACCTAACACCCCATTGTGTTTTAGGTTATCTCATAATGATTATCCAATATCATCACTCATGACCTAGGGACTATGATTTTTGATTTACAACACTTTCACCTCTCGCTCAAAAGAATTTTTGAGTAATTTTGACCATGGGAATCCTAATTAAGTTCTTGTGTAACACCTCCCATATTTGGTCCATAAGTGTAATGACCTTAAACCTCTCACACTTTGGTAAAATATAAAAGACCCTGAAATATATCCTATAATAATATAAATCAAAAGACATTAAACTACAAATTAAAGGGATGCGAAACTTTTCAGGCTGAAAACCCACAAAGGGATACTTGAGAAAAAGTCAAGTCTTTTCTTGCTAAACTCTTCATCTTCATATTTTAGGAAAAATAAGGGTGTAAATAAATAAGGAATAAACATCATATGGCCTCATATGTAGTCTGAGTAAAATCCAAGTTATGTTTGCTGGACCCCATGGTATAGGAAAAAATTAGAGTAATGATTTATCACATTTCTTCACCATGAGAATATGTTCAACAGGTGGTGGTGCAAATTTAGGGTGCTCAGACCCTTCTTGGATTTTAAATTTTCTATAAATCTCAATTCATGATCTAAATAATCTCATGTCATCGCCAACCTTACATTACACCAAATAAGAAAATAGATCCCTCTACTTGGTCATGCTATTGATGCAAGGGCTCAGACCCATCAACTAGAGACATCTTGGCCCAATATAAAGGGATTTTTGATTCTTGTGAGCTTCACATCATCACGGAGGAACTTAGCACCCATTGTGTTTTAAGATATCCCTAGTGTGGCTATCCCATACCATTCTCATGAACTGATCACTTTAGACTATGATTTAAAATCTCTATATCAGAATATTTAGGTGGATCTGATATCCTCAACATTAAATCACCATGTTTTGTTTTCTTTCTCAAGGTCGAAATGTGACCCTTCATTCTCGACCCTGCTATTGATGCATAAGGGATCATACCCACTGACTTGAGACATCTTGGCCCAATATAAAGGGATTCCTAATCATTTTGTGCCTCAACGACCTTGGGGAGGAACCTGAAACCCTATATTGTTAATATACATACCCGATATGTCTATCCCATTCTATATTACCTAGATGAGACCCTTTTATTGTGACTTAAATCACCCGTATTCTGACTATACAGGCGGCCCAATCTTATATAGTATTTCACCCTCAACCATATTCTCCCCATAAATCTTCCACAACCCCTCAGAAAGAAATGAAGATGATATTTTCATGACCATGCTATCGATGCATATGGGATTTAACCAACCAACTAAAATCACATCCACCTTTTAAAAAAGGAGCTCCAATCCCTATGAGGCCTAACAATACCATAGAGGAACTCATCACCCATAGTTATTTGAGTCATCCCAAGTCTTCCATCCCTATATTCCATAAGGTCTGAGCTAGAAGACCCTAAACTGAAGTGATGATAAGGTCTGAGCTAAAAGTCATTAAATTAAAATAAACAATTGTTTTGAGCTAAAATACCCTAAACTAAAACAATACCATGTTTGAGCTAAAATAACCTAAAATAAATCATGGTAGTAATCCAGTCTGCAGGATCTTGTAAGTTTCACCATATAGATGTACAAAATTAAAGATATAGTTTCCAATACTATCATATTTGTAAAATAATGGATCCCCCTACCAACAAGACATATATTTTACAATATAATAGGAATAGATTCACCAATAAGGAACGCCATGTTAGTGGGAATTCGTGAGTGTTTTGGAAAACAAATATCCAAATATAGACATTCTGATTTTCTTGATTTTAGGAAAAGGATGGCTATCACAAGTGATTCACATAATATTATAATGATTGGATGTTAGACATATCATAGACAACAGGATATGGATTGAAAAATGAAAATTTCAGAAGTTCAATTTGTATTATGAGGGGGGGGGTATCTTTACATTTTGGAGTCTATCTGAAGCTTCAACCAAAAAATGATGCATTAAAAGGGTCAACCTATGACCAAAGTTGATTGTCCACATTGGCAAGGTTGGTAATATGCTATCGATAAGCATAAATAGAATGTTGGAGTGCAGCTCTCCCCACATCTTCTGCTTCCTCTCCCGGATGAAGAGTCTCGATCGAAGTAGTCAAATATTCAACCTTCTTTTGAGAATTATCCAATGAGGATGATAATGTTGAAATATTAGAATTCAAATGATCAATTATTTAATCATACCCCCATGATTGTACCGATAACACATCCATATGGACTTGCAATTCAGATATTAGCCGATGAACCTACTCCAATGCCTCTGATGCCTCCCTCATATTCCTAGAAATGGGATCCTCATCCATAAAGTCATGAATATCCCATTCACCCGTGGCTAGATCTCACTGAATTAAAAAAATTTGCTTCACAATTTCACATAGAGGATGACAGTCAAAACCATTTCCCCCCATGTCATGAAATAATTATTAAAGGAATTCCCCTTGGTCATGAAATACCTCCAAGGGGGTTTCAGTGATCAAGGAATGAATCCATTTCCAGATCAACCTACATATATCCTAAGCTCTTGAAACTGAAGGCGTAGGTTGGATGGATGAAGGGATAATTAGATAAACCAATGAAAAAAAGAAGAGGAATCCCATAAATGCTTCCCTTAGTAGGAATATTGTCTGTAGATTGTACTGGAGGACTGATATCCTCATCAGAATATTATCTACTTTCCAAATAACCATCATCAGAGCGGGGTCACTTCCTTGATGCCTAGCCTAGGTCTTTAATCAATTCCATCAACACCATTGATAAAGTATTCAGTGATGAAAAATTCCTATCTATATGACAGACCAAATTTCCTAACACATTATTGGGATAAGCTATTACCCAATCCTGAGAATAATCCTAGTTGAGGAAAGTGGAAGCATCAGTTAGAGGAAGTATGATCTCATCACCAATATCTTCACTTGAAAATAGCTTCCAGAATTGATGAATGACATTGTGATGTTTTTATCCTCGAATTATGACCAAAGGTATGGGATGAACTCTCTAAAAATAGCCAAAATTTTGAGAGAATCAATATGGTGTGTATAGATTATAGATGACCAGCTCCTCCACCCTGGCTACGAGAACCCCATCACTAAGGGAGATCATATAAAATGTTTCATTGAGAGACTACTACCATAATCAATAATCATACCACCCAGTGCACAGAATGTAGTGAAGTCAAAGTTATCATATTGATGTAGTGCACCTTTGACCACATCAAGGCTTATAGACATAGTCCCAACCCCATAAATGTTCAATAATCTATGGAGAGAAGGGGTGTATGGGAACCTAGAAGAATCATTGTACTAATATAAATATAAGTACTCCCCTATATAACCATATAAGAACTGGATAGGGACACTACTCTTGTAAGGATTGTTTCCTTGTTGGATATGGCCCAATAGTTGGTTGAGGCATGCAAGGAATGGTACTGCGAGGTTAAGACACCACCCTTCACAAGTTGTGCCACCATCACCAGTATTCTAACTAAGATTCATGATCATGGATCCCTCACCAGGAAAATCAACCTGTTTAGAAACATAGATATAAATCCTTCCAACCTAAGGTCTAGAGAGACCTATGGATTGACCCGATATCCCCATGAGGTATAGTCCCTAACTTCTAGAATGACCCAATATGAGCCAGCACTATCATATAATTGTTGGGATGGGCACCGATGGGGATGAATAACATTTGGTCTTTCCCCGGTACAAACCAAAATAATATTGATCCAGTATGTGAAATAAATAATCAAGCACACTGTCAGCTCTGTCTTCAATTTTTTCTTCATGATAACAAGCATCACCCTCTCCAAAATTGGGTTTTGTAAAGGATTATCCAAGACATCCACAACCGAAAAGAATTCATGATACATCCCTCCAACAAGAGGAATAACACCCATTTGATGAATATACCATAAGATAATACCCTCCTCTCCTTGAAGAAGATCGAATGTGTTGGTTCTAGGACACCAATAACAAATCATTTCTTAGAGAAGGTTGGTCTGGTGGTAAATGATGAATTGAGAGATCCACATAGATTCGTAAAGATGAACCCTATACAGATCATCAACAAACACCAAAATTCATTTCCTCACCCAAAATGGCCATGGCTATTCATAAAAAAGTTACTGTTAGGATGAAGACCCCATTTCGTATAGCATTTACAACTAGAAGTGTCCAGATAAGAGTCGAGTATACTTGAATATATTTGAGTAATAATTTTTCGATGAATTCATGACCATCAAAACTCATAGGAGAGTTTTCCAATAGATATGATAGACCTTGGGATTGAGCTATAACTAGATGACCATCCTTGGTAACTATCATATGAACATAGTTGGGGGGAACCAAACACCCAAAAATATGGAGGATTAAATTTTGGGGGAGGTATGGAGGTGTCATATAGCAAGAAAAACTCATATAGAAGGATTCAACGAGACAAGGGTAGTCTCGAATCCTAGGTGAGAGGAATTCTTATAGACTCTCCTTAGAAGTATACACATGATAGCGGGGATTAACATTATGATTTCTGGTAATCAGGTCTCTTTGATTGGCCACCACTGAGAGACCTTGATGAGGACCGAAATCCATCTAAAAATAAGTAAGTGGCACATGTTAGTTAAAAAAAATAAATATTTTCAAAGCAAGAGGAGGACCAATGATGTTAGGTGCATCACATGACTCGGTAAGGGGTTTAGAAACCACATAATAACTTCACAGATATCCTAACCTTTAGAGGATTCAGGGGTCACATAACCCCCATAGGGAATCACACAAACCGCATGACCCCCTTGGATACATGAAATCGCGTGACCTAAAAATGGTCACACAAGTCAAAAATGATCAATTTATTGGGCCAAAAATTCTCATGAAGTCTTGAAGACAACCAATACCCTCATAACCAAAGTTTTAGTAGTTATCGTTGTGTGATTTATGGTTGGATCAGCCAAGAATCTAAGCAAAAAATAGTCTTGTAGAAAAGATCTAACGATATGGAATTGCAGCATAGACTCGGAAATGAGGCTCGTGATCAGGGTTTGCGGTATGGTCTTGCGATGAAGGTACACAATGAGGAAAAAATGATAGCACTTTAGAGAAGGGGTGACTGGAAGAATGAATTTTACTCCACCCCTACTCATATATAATACATCTCATGGAATAACATGCATCACCCGGTAGACTAAATGACACTTAAGATGACCAGTTCGTGACATCGCCAAAGATTTAGGCAGGAATTTGTTTTCCTCAGAACTAAGACTTTGTCCCCTTGGATGTCTCTATTAAGGGGCAGGGGAATTTGGTTGAAAACCTCAAAATAAGAATTATCATAAATAAAAAAGGAATAAATACTTGAATATGGGTATTGCCTTCCCCACAAAAGCAAACAAGCTGAGACTTATGAATCACATGTTCCTCCAATGGACTCGCAATCGTGTGACCATTTCATGGTCAGACAAAGACTCCACATGTAGCATATAAAATATGGTGAATCCCATGGATTTCCCCTTAGAAAACCTTCCTACTATTTCTAAGGCTCTCTAGAAAACCAAATGAAAACCCCCAATCCACATGGTTTTCCATTGAAAAGTGATTAAAAAAACATCTGAAATTATTTCAAGAAATAGGAGGAATAATATACAATGGGAGAGAACCCCAATGGTCATAAAGCTCACACACCATATCATCATTAAGAAGAATATAATTCCTTTATGATATCCAAGAAAAATTTCAAAACCATCAAACATTTGTAGAATAAAACAAAGGAGATAAAAGGGGGGAGGTGAGAGGTACTCACGGTCGCTGAAAGACATGCGACATACCCCTAGAGACCTACAAGACACCACGAGACCTCGATGACATGTATTCCTTGTATTAAAAAATCCCTTTGTCTTGTTAACCTCACCGAATAAAAGGTATCATGTATGTCTAGGAAACTCCATGCTTCCCCTTAGACGTTCTAAGAACAAATGGATAGATTTACCCCCAACATGCTCGCACATCCTCATATGACCCATATTATTCACGCAAGGAATCATCAAAAAATTAAGTAAATGTCCTTTAAATTCCACATGAAAACATTCATAATCCATAAAATTTGTAGAATAATGTGAAGGGGATAAAAAGAGAGGATTAAAGATCTCTCGCGGTCACTGAAAGACATGTGACGTGCTTGGAAGTTCCCAGTTTAGCCCCACGATACCTTCTAAAAAGTCAACTAGAACTCATAAAGACGCCTGGACAAGGAAAATTTTCCATATGAAGTGTTACAGGAAAGTCATAAATTTGTCACAAAGTCACTTGGGGATGTCCATAGGATAATATAAAAATTCATTTGACACAACCTTGTGATCAAGAAATAATTCATCAATTAGAAATAATCTGATAAAAGAGACATTGACGTAAAAGACTCACGATAACTAAAAAGTAGAAGATTCACTCATAGTGACCCACAACAATGATTTTTGAAGACACATAGTACCATCCCCATTTGACTAATATAGCCTAGATTCATTCCAGATACTCTATGAGAATCGGAAAATAATCAGGGTGGAGAGGACTATGAATCCCCCACCCCAACCACAAAGAGTGGTTGGATTTTTTGATCTCGGGGCTCACCACAAATATGCATGGAAGAACTCTTGGTGTCTCACACAAACAATAGAGAATATTTCTCAGAGAAACTGATCACAAAACCGACCATCCTTCCTTTAGGTAATACACTGGTGGGAAGCTGGAGTAGTCATTAATGATGCATGAGACACTTCACGTGATCATTCATAGATCCTGTGAAGATCCTTAGGTGTGTTATGCGAATAACATCCCCCACACCCACCAGATCACATGAGACTCGAGATAAATAAACAATGAATAAAACCAAGTAATCCACAAGGAAATAGATTTAATAAAGACTAAAGGTAGAATACTTAAATCAGAACATGTTTTCCAACCCATGTGCACTTCGTGTGAGCCTCCCTAAGGCACATGATAACACTGAGATATGTCACCCAAATATCATGAACCTACTTCAGCATGCTACTTGGGTCAAATGAAACCCTCTATACATTTCAATGAAAAGTCAAAAGACCCCCTTGGATGAATAACCATAGTATTACAGAATTCCCCATGGACTTGTCTCCAAAGCCTCACAACGTCCTTTGTATGTATCTCTTGACTAATATAATGGTGCCTTCTCATGTTAGGCAAGTCTCATGGAGGTGCTTTGGAATTCTAACAGGCTCTCGCGATGTCCTCAGAAAATACTAGATAGGACACGTGATTCTCAGAAAGGGTGTCATCCAAGACATGTGACATCCTCTGGACATGTTAACCAAGTCTCTCTAGAGCATTAGGGCATATCAATGGTCTCTCATGACATCCTCTGGGCATATCAGTCAAATCCTATGACACCATCCAGAAAATATGGTTGGGCTTTGCGATCGATTATAGGGATGTTATCCAAGAAACATGACATCCTTCAAACCATGTCACACTTACTCTTGTGACACCCCCATATGTGTCAAGACAGGTCATGTGATGGATTCTAGGAAAATACAACCAGGTCATGTGGTTTCTTCTGGATAGGTCAACTAGGTTATGTGACACCCTCTAGACAAGAAGGCTAGGTTTCTAGAGAATCCCAAGATTTGATAGCCTTATCCATATTCGATGTGTAAGACCTGAATAAAAGGGGATCCATAGTGTGTAATCCCCAATATAAAGAGAACTATGATGACTCTAATTCATTCCATGTTCAATATACATATTCCACATTTTCAATGTTCGAGTTTCATATTGATTATCCAGGTAAATCCAAGTATCAAATACCATTTTGCAAAGCAATGGAACTATTCACCTACTAAACCATGTTTCTCTCAACGAGCATACATTTTCTGGGATTAGGGAGTTTCACAGATCAAGTCTATAACACTCGAGTGTATCTATGAAATATTTTCTTTAAGACAAATTTAATTCATAAATAACTTTCGTTGCACAAAATCATGAGTTTAAATGAATTTTGATATGCCCTTATTATAAAATGTCCATTATAACCTAGTTTTTAGGTTAACGGTAATAAATATAACTAACTTATGAAAATTTATGGTGAATTCATTGGCTACCAATTATTTATGATAACATATAAATCAATTATATATTTGTATATTTTTATATTGAGGGGATTATTATTACTAAATGAAATTAATGAAATATATAAATTATATAATAAGTAAAATATTTTTTATATTCATAAAATAGATTTTTTTTGTCATAGGGTATGAATAAAACATTTTTGATGTATAGAAACCTATATTTTTCAAAAGTGAAATTTTATTCCTTTTAATGGATAACCCCTTTTAAATTAATATTTTGACACAATAATAATTTTTATAATAAAAAAACATTTTCTTTGGAATTGAGATCTAAAAAATTACATTGGATGATTGTTTGATATTTTTTCGATAACTTTCAAGTATTTATGAATAGTAAAATACACAAAATTTTAATTGAAAATAACTTTTTTATCAAAATAATTTATATGGTTAAATTATATTATTGAATGGTTTTAAAGTATAAATAGAATAATTTTCTAATAGTTAATATTATTTAGGTCATTGGAATTAATATTTCATTGAATTCAGATGTAAAAACATTTCAATCTTTTGCAATTTTTTAACATTGAAAACTCATTCTCTCAGTCTAACAACATGATTAATTTTAAATTAATTAATGAAATTTATAAGATTTATAATTTTTAAAAATAAATTCCATATTTGGAATCATTAGGTCCAAATTATTTAAATATATTTATTCTATTTTTTGGGCATACTTTGGTAGTTTTTATTAATTCATTAAAAAGGTAAATCGAATAATTAAGGGTAAGAATAATATTATAAAATTACCATACCACATGTACTGATAATATTGGATAAGTATGATTTGATCTAAATCATCCTTGGGCATAAATGGTATCCATTATAATCCACTTGGATGATATTAGAACATTTATTTTATTTTATTTAAATAAAAGTTTAATATGTCTCACTCGAATTTTAATAATTAAATAATTTTTAATATAAGGTTATACAAAATATAAATTCAATTATAAATAATCATTTGAAAGATAATTATTTTATTCATCATGATAATTTATTTTAAATTTTTAGGAAATAAATAATTACCTTAAAAACTTATACTTTGATGATGTAGAAATTGTCTAATTAACGAGAAATCAATAAAATAATTGTTATTAAAAAGATAATAATTGTTAAAATACACAAACACTTAACTAAATATTATTGGTGGAGTATATATCGACCATAATAATCAAAGGGTCTAGTAATTGACCATTTTTATCCTTATATAAGAGATTATGACACTTATATTATTTTATTTGAAGTGATAATAAACTTTTCACATTTATGTTTTAATATGTATAAAATTTTTAATGAGGAAATATATAGAATATATATTCTATTATAAATATTTTTATGAAATATAGAGGATTTATATTTGTCATAGTATTTGTTTTTAATTTTTATTCAACAAATAATCATATTAAAAAATACAAAATTGTTGTAGTAGTTATTTTATTAAGAAAAATCTCAAATAAATGTGATTAAAAATATTAAAATAAAAACAAATTGGGTTAATTAATATGTAAAATTAATTTTATAGATTAAATTGACCTATTAGTAATATAATAAATTAGTTTTTTTGAAGTTAAATTCTTATTTTAATATTTTTAAAAATCAATTACTTGAATAGTGTCAAAATTAACACTATTGATTGTTTATAAAAATAATGATTTATTAAATAATTTAAAAATATAAAAAATTAAAAAATATATAATAATTATTATATGGTTTAAAATGTTATAATTTATTTAATTTTGGTCTAATTGACATAATATAAGTAAATATTGAACCCTTTTAAAATTGAAATATTTGTTACCCTAGTTAAAAATTAAATAGAATAACTAAGTGTTAATTGAATTGATAAAGTTTAAATTAATATAAAAACGTGTCTAAAATTTATTTTTTGACTATATTAAAATAATATATCATATCATATTCTAAATTTGGATATTTTTGAGGTTTTTGGATGTGTTTTGATTTTATTATAATTTAACATTTTTAAAGATCTCAAAAGTGCCCCTCACATTAATTAAAAATGGGCACCTCCTCTCCCATATCTCCAATTAAAATTGATCCCTAAATCCCATCCATACCCAAACCATATACCTTATCAACTTACCTAGTTATAATATATAGGTTTTTGTCTTCTTCAAATACCAAATCTAGTGCTTTAAGAGGATATTTAGAGGGAGCACATCGAAGAAGAGGAAATATCCTCAAACGATTCATTCAAACTTATTTATTATTATACTTAAAATTCATGATTTGTTTCATTATAAAGTAATAAATATAGTATCAATTATATAATAAGATGTTATTATTAAGGAAAAACCATATTACCCCTTTTTTCTATCCCAGGAAAAATGAAATCACCATGCGTGCATACGTACGACATACCATCTCCACATCGCGGTGTAATATATGTTTCACCACCACCTTACATGGATGTGTATAATTATAGAAATAATAACTATATGATTATTATAAAATTATATTTATTATGAAATATTATACACCACCCACTTTCATACCATTCATAAATTATGGGAATGATATTGTCGCTCGTGCGTACGCACATCCTACCGTCTCTATGATGCGATGCGATTCATTCTAGATTATATTCATTAAAAATGATTATACAAATAAATTTAATGAATAAATATGATATATATTATATTAACATCATTCTTTAAATGATATAACTATAACTTAAGAATAGAAACAATAACTTACCTGACAAATCTTGTGTAAGAAAATAAAGAAGTTAATACTTGATAGACGAGTAATAATGTTACTAACAAACGAATGATAATATGATCATATATGATACCATAAAAAATAACATGATTATGGAATAAGTCAATGTCATTTTTTAAATCATTATACAAGAGTTTTGGATACATAAAAATGGAATTAGACCTCAGGTAAGGGATAATTTTATAATCTCATTATTATATGATATTTTTCATACGTAAGTATTTACTAAGGTATATTTATCATCCATGTCAATTTTTCCTAAAAATGTATTCCAAAATATTATTTATATCCTTGTAAAATTTTTTAAAGTCAATTTTTACCATTATTGAATTTTTATTAAATGGTATGAATGGAATATTTTGCCATTTTTTGTACAAGGTACTTTTCGACCTTCCAAAAAAAAGTATTAGAAGAATGTTTTATTTTGACTTATTTGACATGAATAGTTTTTTACATTTTCATAATAACTTACTTCCATGAATCTTACTTTACATGATTTCAAGTTTAGTTTCAAATAATTTCTTTTCATTTAAAATTTCAGGGCATTTTGAGAAAAGAAAACATTTTTGGAGAAGAAAGGAAATTTTCCTTAAGACTTAATTTCAAGTGTTTTATAAAAATTATTTTCCATATAAGATGAAATTATTTAATATGGATATGTTTCAAGTATACTATCTATATTATTTCTATGGTATGATTTTTTATGATTTAATTCTATTTTTAAAATATATTTTTTTCATGGATTATGTTATGATGGGATGATGTTTAATAAACCCATTTTATTATTTGAGTTATTCTATGATGAATGATTTTTATTTTTGTGGAATATGTATGAATTATTTAATTATGAGATGGGTGGGATCTATATCTCCCTCCTATTCACTAGGTAAATATTTATATATCATGAGATAAATATGGATAGAAGGAGAAATGATATCGGTTTAGTAAAAGAGGGTTGGAACGAGGAGTGAACACAGTTCAATAATAGACTTTGTCTGCTATGATGGTCTTGGCAATAATACCGGACTAGTATGAAATTATTTTATATAATAATGTGTATGCCAAAAAATTTCATGTCTTATGTTATGACTTTTTGGATTATGTTGAACTTTTATGATTCATCCCATGACATGATATCATGATCTTTTATAATTAGCATAAGATTTTCAGATGATATGTTCTTATGTCCTATGATTATGATATGATTGATATATACCTTGTTTATCCTTACTAAGAATCTGATCTCACCCCTTTTTATTTTTCTTTTACCATGACATGAAGAATTGTATTAAGTAAAATATTTCAAAAAGGGTTATTTTTATGAAGAAATAAGCAGGATATAATGTAGATGTTTTACTAATTAGTTATTTATGTTTCCCAATTTCTAATTAAACTAAACTTATATGGTCCTGGAATGGTTTTTTTATGTTTTATAATGAATACTATTCAATTTTGAAGTAATATATATTTATGTAAAGTATGTACCGTTATATTTGGTATCAGAGTGGAGGAATAGTTAACCTTTGGAAACTAGGATGAGAAAACCTTTGTAAAGAAACCTAAGGATATGTCGAAGTATAGGATAAAATCATAATGTTTTAGAAATGATCATGAATATACTAGGATAAAACCTAAATTTCCTAAATTAAAATATTATATTAGTCGTGTGGTTTTCCATTATGATTAATGTTTCTCACACTATGATTATTGGTTTTAGTCAATGGATGGAACCTGAAAGAACCATGTTAATGCTGAATATGAAGGGAAATTCAATGATTTTTCTCATGAGAAAAAAAATGTCATGGGATATGGAATGAAAAATATTATAGCAATTATCACACACCTTTTACAAGATATGAATCATACGGGACTTCCAAATGAGAAAATCAGGCAACAATATTCTACTAAGTCCTACATGAGGCAACATTCATCATCCTTCAGTGGGTATTTTGATCCATTAGTGGATGAACAGTGGATCCGTTACACTAGAAAGGTATTTTTAGTTCTATAATGTTCAGTACATGATAAAATCATCTTGGAAGTCTATCATTTGGAAGGAAAAGCTAATCAATGGTTAATTATTATCAATAATATGAGGAAAGGAGATGAAATTGAATATATGGAATGGGATCAGTTCCGAAATTATTTTTCAATAAGTACTTTCTTCATATTCATAGAAAAAAGATGGAGAAGGAGTTTCTTAAGATTAAGAAAAAGGATGATGAATCGATTGGTACCTACGATTAAAATTTTACAATACTTGAAATGTACACTTTTGGAATTATTATCCAACATGAGAGTAAAATTGATCGATTCATTAGTGGCTTAAAACCAAGTATCCTAAGGGCATTATCCATATGGGAATTAAATAGCTATGAGTAAATAATTTGTTTTTCTCTCAAGGTTGAGATGGACATTGGAGTAACCCATTGGTTCTATGGGTTTTATAAGAAGAGAAAAATGGAATTCAAGGGAAAATATAAAGAACAAACTGAAAAAAGTTGATTTTACATTTTTATCAAACTGTGGAAAGAAAAATGGAGGAAGTTATATGAAAGAGACTAGAAAATGTTTAAAGTGTGGGAGAGAAGGTAATCAGGAATTTGAATTTTTATGTGATGGGAAAAATATTTCTAATGATACGAATAAAGAAAAGGCTACACAGAATACACCTCCTACACTTTAATTCTTCAAGTACAAGGAAATGGGAAATTATGCCAATAAATGCCCTAATCCAAGGGTTATTGATGATGATAAACACCAACATACTCTTAAGACCAAAGAAAAAGGAAATTAACATGTGGTCACTATTGGCGATGTGGATTACAATAATGAATTGGTGAGATTTACACTTACCATCCACTCTAAAGTAGATTTGTTTTCATTTGATTCTGGATCCACCCACTCTTTTCTTTCTGAAAATTTTTCTAAGGGTATCGCCATATTACCTCTACAATTAGATGTTGAGTTAGTTGTGACAACTCCTAACAACACAATGGTTGCATCAAGTGGTTATACTTCTCTCCAATTTATGTTTTTGGGAAAGTGATTTCTGAAAATCTTGTGATCGTTAATATAGTGTAATTTTATGTGATTCTTGGAATGGATTGGATTTTTATATATGGGAAAAGTATCAATTTCCTGTAAAGGGCAGTCACATTTCTTCTTCTAGATCAATATATGATTATTTATCAATCCAAGGATAAATATAACCTTCCAGTGGAAATTTCATCCCTCTAATGGATATTGATTCCTATAAATTAAGGTCATATACCTCAAATGGATGGGGAGAAACTCTCCATTAGGTATAAACCTATTGTATGAGAGTTTGATGATGTCTTCCTAGAAGAATTTATTGGTCTTACACCGAATCGTGAGTTTGAGTTTTCAATATAACTCATAATGGTTGATATTCCAATTTCAAATACACCTTATAGAATGGCTCCAATTGAGTTGTAGGAATTAAAGAAGTAACTCCAAGAGAATCTTGACAAGAGATTAATACACCCTAGTGCGTCACCTTGGGAATCACCTGTTTTATTTTTAGTAAGAAATATGTATCAATGAGAATCTACATTGATTATCGAGAACATAACAAGATCACTATCAAGAA
This sequence comes from Viscum album, assembly GCA_963277665.1. NCBI lineage: Eukaryota > Viridiplantae > Streptophyta > Magnoliopsida > Santalales > Viscaceae > Viscum > Viscum album. The sequence goes on along the minus strand of OY728133.1, from coordinate 125,642,667 downwards.
AAAATATCTTTTTACCCACATTGGTGACTTATTAGACAAACTAGGAGGAGCTATATACTTTTCCAAGATTGATATTCATTCAAAATATCATAAATTAAGGGTAAAGAAGGAGGATATACAAAAGAAGAAATTCTGTACAAGGTATAGACACTTTGAATTTATAGTGATGCCTTTTGGTCTTACTAATTCCCCCTCTATATTCATGGATCTAATGAATAAAGTCATTATAGACTATCTTGATTAGTTTGTGGTATTATTTATAGACGATATTATTATCTATTAAAAGAGAATGTAAGAATATGAAGATCACTTGATAATTGAACTAAAGACCCTAAAAAAGGAGAATTTTTATGAAAAATTTACCAGGTGTGAATTTTTGGTATAGAAAGAATCATTTTTGGGTCACATAATCTAAATATAGGTGATATCTATGGGTCTAGAAAAAACAAACTTATAAAAACTTGAATGAGACCAACAACTATAACTGATATATGAAGTGTTATTGGTTTTTTTGGATATTATCAACATTTTGGGAAAGTATTTTCACAATTATCTAATGCACTCACCAAGTTGACTCAGAATGGAGTTAAGTTCGTGTAGAAGGAGGAATGTGAAGTGAATTTAAAGAGATAAAAAGATGGTTAGATAGTGAACTTGTGCTCACTATCTTGTAGTAGAGAATGGTTTGTGATCTATCATGATGCATCCAAAAAGGGGATAGGATTCGTTCACATGAAAAATGATATGGTGATAGCTTATGGCTCATGAAAATTAAAAATCCATGACAAAAATTACCCAACTTATGATTTATAGTTATTTGTGGTAATAATTTCATTAAATATATGGAGGAATTATCTTTATGGTGAAAGTTGTAATATTTATATTGATTATAAAAGTTTAAAGTATATTTTCACACAAAAGGAGCTGAATATTCACCAAAGAAGATAGCTGGAGTTGATTAAAGATTACACATGCTCAATAATTTACCACCGTAGGAAAGAAAAAAAGGTGGAAGATTCTTTGAGTAGAAAGAACCATGGTATCCTATCAATGTAGATGATCACAAAACATCCAATAATTATGGATTTATGAAGGATGGATCATGAAATTTTAATGGAATGGGAGAAATATTATCTTTCCCAAATGAATTTTCAACCATCTATACAAGTGAAGATTATAGAGGCACGAAAGGAATATGTAGAGCTACAAAATAAAGTGAGAAATGTTTCTTAATTAAACCTTAATTGTGAAAGAATAATAATGTTCAGAAACCATGTTGGTATTCCACCCATAATAGAATTAAAAAAGGAGATGTTGTATGAGGCTCATAGTTCATCATTATATATTTATCCTAGATGAAAAAATATGTGTAGGGACCTAAAAGTGTATTTCTAGTGGAATGGAATGGAAATAGATATTTCTAAATATGTCACTCAGTGTTTGGTTTATTTGAAAGTTAAGGCTAAGAGATAGAAGTCTAAGGGGATGTTGCAACCATTACCCATACCAAAATGAAAATAGGAAAACATCAGTATAGAATTTTTCATCATACTTCCACAAAATATATGAAGGACATAATGATATATGGGTTATATTTTATCGCCTTATGAAGTTGTAAAACTTTATTTCTATTAGAGAGGATATCTTTCTTGATCCTATTTTCAGTATATATGTAAAGGAAGTGGTAATATTGCAAGGAGTACCACTTTCCATTATATCTAATCGGGATCTGAGGATTAACTCTAACTTATAGTGAAGTATTAAGGAGAATTTGTATATAGAGTTATGTTTCAGCACTGCTTATTATCCTCAGATATATGATCAATTTGATAGGACAATTCAAACTCAATAATACATGTTGATATCTTGCTCTATGGATTTGAAAGGTGGTTGAGATCAACACTTACCTTTGGTGGAATTTTCTTACAATAATATATTTTACTCTAGTATTCATATGGCTCCTTATAAATCCCTTTATGGAACTAACTACAGAACTCTAACTTCCTGGGATGAAGTTGTGGAAATAAATCAATTAGGACCTAATCTTATTGATAAAATGGTAGAAAGGTTCAGGTTTATTAAATTACACATAATAATAACTCAAATTCAATAAAAAATGTATGCTGACAACTAATGAAAATACTTAGTGTTTGATGTGGGTGAAAAGGTGTTTCTATTAATATCTCCCTAGAATAGAGTAATGAGATTTCGAAAGAATGTAAAGATTATCCTTAGGTATATCTATCCTTTTGAAATTATAGATTGTGTTGGGAAGGTAACTTACTAATTGATGCTTCCACCAAATCTATCTCAAGTTCACGATGTGTTCCATGTATCTCTCCTGAGAAAGTACATACCTGATCCTTCACATGTACTAAACTCAAAATTTATACTGGTGGAGAAAGTTATTTCTTATGAAGAAGAACTATTATAGATTTTTGATCATAACTAAAAGGTTATAAAAAACAAGGGAACTCACTGGGTTAAAGTTTTATGGTAGAACCAACAATTTGAGGCAGGTATGTGGGAACCTGAGGATGTGACGAGGCAGGGGTGTCCTCATCTATTTTTATCCAAGTTATAGATTTCATGGGTGAAATTCAGTTTAAGGGGGGGGGGGGGGGGTAGAATGTAACGCCAAGATATTTTTATGAAATATTTTCTTTAAATAATTTTAATTATTCAATAGCTTTCATTGCACAAAATCATGATTTTAAACAAATGACAAGATTTTATTTCTATAAAATGACCATTATAACCTAACCATTAGGTTAGTAGGAATAAATATAACTAACTTATGAAAATTTATGGTGAATTCATTGGCTATTAATTATTTCTGAAAAAATCTAAATAAAATATATATTTATATTTTTTTTGTATTGAGCGAATTACTATTAAAAAATCAAATTAATAAAATATATATGTTATATAATTAATAAATTATTTTTCATAATTATCCAATATATTTTTTTTCACTGAGTATGAATAGTCCCTATTTGATGTATAAAAACATATATATTTTTTTAAAAGGGTAATTTTCCACCTTTAAATGGAGAACACATTTTAAATTAAGATTTTGAAATATTAATAATTTTTATATGAAAAAATAAACATTTTCTTTGAAATAGGGATATAAAAATGTATTTTGTATGAATTTTTAATATTTTTTTGATAACTTTCATGTTTTGATGAATAGTAAAAATACACTAAATTTTATTTGAAAAAACATTTTCATTGAAATAATTTATATGGTTAAATTATATTATTTAATGGTTTTAAAGTATATATAGAATACATTTTTATCATTTAATATAATTTATGTCATTGGAATTAAATTTATATTGAATTCAGATGTAAAAACATTTCAATCTTTTGTAATGTTTTTACTTTTAAAACATGTTATCTCATTCGGAAAGTGGGATTAATTTTCAATTATTCACTAAAAATTATATGTTTTGAATTTTTAAAAATTAATTCCATATTTGGAATTAGTAGATGAAAATTATGTAAATAGATTTATTTTATTTTTGGGCATTATAAATAGTTTTCTCGGTAATTTTTATTAATTCGGTAGAAGGGTAATTTAGATAATTAAGTGTAAGAATGATATTATAAAATTACACTAATACTTGTATTAATATCATTGGATGAGTAGGTTTCAACCTAAATCATCTTTGGGTGGTAATGATATCCATTGGAATCCACTTGGATGAGATTATGACATTTAATTTATTTTATTTATGGAAAAGTTAAATACGTCTCACTCAAATTATAATAATAAAATAATTTTTTATATAAGGTTATATAAAATATAAATTCTATTATAAATACTAATATGAAATATAAAATGTTTTTATTTATCATAAAAAATTATTTTTAATTTTTATGAGATAAATAATTACCTTAAAGACTTATACATTGATGATGAAAAAATTATATAATTAAAGAGAAATAAAAAAAATAATAATTATTAAAATGACAATAAACATTAGAATACCCAAACACATGACATAATATTATTGGTCAAGTGTATATCTACCATAATTATCCAAGGGACGAGTTATTGACCATTTTGAACCTTATAGAAGAGATTATGACACTTATTTTATTTTATTTAAAGTGATGATAATCTTTTCACATTCATGTTTTAATAAGTAAATTTTTTTAATGATGGATTATACAGAAGAATAATTTTATTATAATTATTATTATTGAATATATTGGATTTATATTTTTCATAGTATTTTATTTTAATTTTTTTTAAAAAAATATGCATATTAAATAATTACACAAAACTGTTGTAGTAGTTATTTTATTAAAGGAAATATCAAGTAAATGTTATTAAGAATAATAAAATAAATATAATTTGGGCTAATTAACGATTCAAATTAATTTTATATATTACCTTGTCCTTATAAGAATATAATAAAATTGTTTATTTTAAGTAAACTTGTTCTCTTAATATTTTTTAAAATCAGTGAATGTAATAGTGTTAAAATTGACAATATTATTTTTTTATCGAAATAATATATTATTAAATTATTTAAAAAACATAAAATATTTTTAAAAATATTTAATAATTATTATATGGTCTAAAATATTCTAAGTTATTTATTTAGGGCCTAATTGACACCAAATAAGTAAATATGTAACTCTTTTCATATTGAAATATTTGTTACCTAGTTAAAAATTAAATAGAATAACTAAGTATTAATTAAAATTATATGATTTAAATTGACAAAAAAAATTGTATAAAATTTATTTGTTGATTATATTACAATCCTATATGATATAATATTCTAAATTGGGACATTTTTGAGGTTTTTGTATGGGGTTTTATTTTATTATAAATTAATATTTTTGGAGATCCCAAAAGTGCCCCTCACCTCGATTATGAAAGGGAAGATACTATATCACCTATTCACTTCACTTTGTGCCTTAAATGTTGTTAATAACCTACCCATTTGCATTATAAACTTCTACAGTTACATTTTATAGGTTTTGGTCATATTAAAATACCAACTCTAGTGCTTCAAGAGGAGATTCAAAGGGAGCATGTCGAAGAAGAGGCAATATCCTCTACCGATTCTTTCAAACTTCTATCTTCTTATACTTCCTCATCATTAATTTTTTAATTATAAATTAATAACTCTATCATCACTTATATATTGAGATTTTATTATTATTGAACAAAAAAATTCCACTTTCTATCCATCCCATGAAAAATGAAATCACCACGCGTTCATACGTACATCTTACCATCTCCACACAGTGGTGTAATATATTTTTCACCACCACCATACTTGGATGATTATAATGATGGAAATAATAAATTTATATGATTATTATAACATTATATTTATTATGAAATATTATACACCATCTAATTCAATACCATTCTACAATTATGGAAATGATATCGTAGCTCGTTCGTACGTACGACCTACCGTCTCCACAATGTGATACGATTCATTATACATGATCTTAATTAAATCATGATTATATAAATAAATTTAATGAATAAATATGATATATATAATTCTAATATCTTTATGTAAATTATCTAATTATAACTAACTAATAGGAACAAGTACTTATCTGACAAAACATGCATAAGAAAATAAAGGAGTTAATACTCAATGGATAAGTAATAATGTTACAAAAAACAGATGATAATATGATCAAATATGATATTATAAAAATTAATATGATTTTAGAATAAGTCAATAAATTTTTTAAAATCATTATACAGGAGGTTCAGATATATACAAAGAAAATCAGACCTTAGGTAAGGGATAATTTTGTAATCTCATTATAATCCAAGATTGTTTATACATAAGTATTTACTAGGGTATATTTGTCATTTACATCCATGTTTCATAAATATTTATTCCAAAATATTCTTTCTATCCTTATACAATTTTTTTAAATCGAATTTTACCCATTAGTGAATTTTTATTAAATGTTATGAAGGGAATATTTTTTTGTTTTCGGTACAAAGTACTTTTTGACTTTTCAACAAAATTATGAGAAGAATGGTTTATTTTAACATATACAGAATCAATATATTTTTAAATTTTCATAACGTCTTATTTCCATGAAGCTTACTTTCAAAAATTTTAAGTTTATTTTCAAATAAATTTGTTTCCTTTAAAATTGTGTGATATTTTGAGAAAAAAAATATTTCTAAAGAAAGGATATTTTCCTCAAGAATTAATTTCAAGTATTTTATCAAAATTAATTTCCATCAATGATTCCATTATTTAATAAAGATATGTTTCAAGTATAATATCCCTAATATTCCTATGGTTTTAATTTTTTTATGATGGAATTCTATTAATGAAATCCATTTTTGTTTCATGGATTAGTTATGATGGAATGATGTTTAAGAAACCCATTTTATTCCTCAGTTTATGCTATGATGAATGATTTATATTTTTTTGGAACATGTATTAATGAATTAATTATGAGATGGGTGGGACCTATATGTACCTCCAATTCATTGGTTATATATTTATATCCCATGATATAGACATGGATTAAAAGGGAAATGATCTCAATTCAGTAATACAGGGCTGGAATGAGGAGTAAACTCAGTTTAGGAATAGAATTTATCTGCTATGATGGTCTTGGAAATGAGCCTTTACTATTATGAAATGATTTTATATGATTATGTGTATGCTACAAAATTTCATGTCTTATATTGGGAATTTTGTGATTATGTTGAACTTTTATTATTTATCCCATGACATGACATCATGATATTTTATATATAGGATGATATTTTCAAATGTTATGTTCTTATATCCTATTATTATGATAAGATTGATATATCCCTTGTTTATCCTTACCCAGAATATTAGATCACCCATTTTTATATTTTTTCCCCAGGTCATGAAGAAGTTTATTATGTAAGATATGTAAAAAGGGGTCTAGTTATGAAGAAATAAGCGGGAGATGATGTAGATGTATTATGAATAAGTTGTTTATGTTTCTTAGTTTCTAAAGACACTAAACCTATATGGTCATAGTTTGGTTTGGTTTTTTTTTGTAATGCATATTCTTTAATTTTTAAGTAATATCTATGTATGTAAAGTATGGGCCATTACAATGTCATCGACACTATACACCCTAGGGTTATAAGGGAATCCTTAGTGTGTAAGCCCAAATTACTGAAATCATATAACATGTCATTAATCAACATGGAATCCATCTTAGTGTAAGACCCTAGCATTCCTAAAATCGTGAAGATGGTCATAATTTCCCCGAGCATGATCATTCACCTTATCCTATCAGTAGGTTAAGGGATAACCAAACTGCGATGACTTTAATTCCTGCCATACTTAGGATATATAGGATGCCTTATCAAGGATCAAACTTTATACCAAAAAACCCAAGGAAATTCCAGTACATAAGTCCCATACCTACAAACCATGATATTTATAACATATTCTCCCTTGTTCCTCACATTGATCACAACTCATGTGGTCTTAGGAAGATACAATGAACACCTCATTAGGCATCATGAATTTCCACAAACCAAGGAAATCCTAGAATGTAAGCCCAGATGAGTGGTATGGCATAAACACCCCTCATATTAGGGAATATACCTTAGGGAAATTTCCAAGGTCATTATTGAACTTTGATGACTCTAATTCTTACCATAACCAGGAAACATAGGATGTCTTCGTGAGAACCAAGATTAAAAATTTGGTGTCTCAGTACCAGCACATATGTCCTCTCTACATGATGCTAAAATGCATGGTACTAATGAAATATGTGGGTTTTGATTCCTACAATAATCATGATACATAGTATGCCTCATAACAACTCAATCTCCTCCTTATAATATTAAACTCATCCTCACATGGTAGTTCATTCGGAAGCATTTGGTAATATAACTTCAACACATAAAGTAGATATTCACTATTAGGAAAATGGATGAAGAACCTCATATACATATATATGTATCCACTAATGATATCTCACTCCCATCAGTTAATCAATGAGACTCCCTTTCTTTTTTTAATGATAGTATTAACTAATGATTCCTTTTTAGGGTAACTAGTCCCTTATTGAGGTTAGGAAGAGATTCATGAACACATATTAAACCTATAAGAGAGTCCATGAGTAGGCAAAAAATCCCACAAAAAGGGTATGATGATCCTGACCTCCCATCCTCTTGACCAATGCACAACCCCAAGAGTCATTAGGCTTGAAAACCTAGATGACTACCAACCTTTGGAAAATAGTTTTATACCCAACTATAGATGGGGAACCATTTGGAATTTATAGGAAAAGTGACAATGGTAATCGGATAAGAAAATCCATTCCATGCCTTAAAACCTAGTGAAACAAGCACTTACTCTATACTAACCAAAATTTAGGGATTTTTTCTTATACTTATTCTTATCCCTAAGGATTTCTCTGGAGTTCTATAATCCCAATCCCAAAAATAGCCGAACTTTTTCTCTGATACAAACTATTACAACCAAGATATTTATTTCACATTAATACTTGATTTATTAAATAACACTAAACTTAATACAAACAAAATTATTTATAAGTTTAGTGTCTTTGAGAATTAGTAACATTAAATAACAACATAAAATATGGGACAAAACATATTTATTGATAACTTTTTTAACATGCTCAAAATACTCAATCAACCTTAAAACAACATGGGATAAACTATGGATATACATAAGAAACGACTGATATGAAAATCATAGTAAGTTAATAAGCATGGAATAAGTGATACAAGTTCGAAAATAGGAATATCAATGAGTAATAAAAGTAACATGAATAATAAGGTATGATATAGCATGATAATCATAACGTGGGAAATTTGGAAACAACTTAAAACACTACATCATAAAATTATTCCAAGGTTAAACCCACCAAGAAATCATGGTGGAAAAGTATCATAAAAGAATCATGTTTAATATCTATCCCAAAATGAAATATCATGACACTAAAAATCATGGTGCTATCTCAGTGAACCCATAATATTCATTTCATAGTCAAGATTAAGCGTTCTATGTAAATCATACAACATGGATTCATTCATCATTATAATTTATTCCACAATCATGGAATTTGGAATAAATAAATGTAATTCCTTAATAAATAAGTATATTTGAAAAATGGTGAATACCTTTGATAGAAAAAATTGGTATGGTATTCACTACATAATTGTTTTGGCATGGAAAATTTCGGCGAAATTTTTGAAGTATAATGACATCACATAAAAATTAACAAAATGTGTTGATGAGAGAGAAAGGGGTATATAATTATTTTTAAATGGAATTTAAAGTAATAGAGACATGAAAATACATGTCCCATCATGATTAATTGGAAATATAAGTTATACGTTATTGAAGAAACTTTAATAAATAAGTGAAAGAAAAGAACCCTTACAAAATTTCAGTATTGGAATTGGTCTACACAAGGGTTCATCAGAGGGAAAAATGAGAGTAAAAGGGGATATAATAATTTATTAATAAAATAGAAAGTAATAGGGATATGGATGAACATATCCAAACATATGAAAATTGAAATTAAAATACCATATATAAAAGGATTCTTGATAGAAGAGAGGAGTAGAGGATCCCTTACTTGAGTGTGTGTCTACAAAGGATTGGGAGGTGATTCTTGTGAGATTGGGGGTGACTTGGGAGGAATCTAGGTAGTTGAGGGAAGATTTTTGTATTGATATAATGAGTTTGAGTGAAGATAAATTGGAAATTAGTTGGGTTTATATAAGAAAAGAGGGGTATTTCTTTATTATTTCAGTTTTGGACTCAACATAATAACATATCCAAAAACACCAACTATCCTAAGGTTTTATCCAATGGTTTATTCCAAATTGGAGTGGTTTTTATTATTTTATAAGCCTAAGGTCCTTAAATATTAAAATAATTACCCTTATTATGTGGAAGTGAGTCACACTCTTAAAGAAATTATTTTAAAATCTTAAAATATATTATAGGTTTTGGAGGATTCATAATAGATTTAAAAAATAAATAAAATAAACATAAAATAACAATATTTTAAATTTAAAACATTTATTTGTTCTTATATCCTATTTTTAGTAATTATTAAATATCTTTTGGGTAATTTTGGTTTCATATAATATAAAGTATATTTATACGGTATTTAATTTTTACCCAAAAATTCGATTATCTCATAAAATTATGAAAAATTTACCGTTGGATAATTTTGACTCTGTGATTCCAAAAAACATATTCATTTTATCTAAATAATTTTTAAAAAATGTGAATTTTCAATTTTAAAATAAAATTGACAATTATTAAAAAAATTTGTATTTTTTTATAATAACATTTTTCAAACCCTTATAAAAAATAAATTTTACTTTTTAAAAATTATATGATCATTTATATTTGATAAAAAAGTTTTAAAATATTCTTTATTTTTAAAATCCTTTAATTAATAAATTTATTAATTGAATTTAAATATTGACCAATAATACAATTTGTTATTTATTGTATCAAAATAAAAATCATTTACAAATTAAAAATTATAGGATACAAATATATTCATTATTCTAAATAATGTACATATTCCTATTTCTAGGGTCTTGATATATATACCTTTAATAAACTAGCATACACCCTAAGATTAAAGTGCTCTATTTTTATACATTCATGGGGTGGTTCAGCAAACATGGTTTGGTCCTTGATGTCGATGAACTTGAAATTCTCCCATAAATGGGTTTGCTCATGCATAATTTGTTACATCTAATATTGGGATTCGTTAAGGGAAGATTGTAGAGATGATATCTCCCTCAGAAGATCTGATAAATGAGCTTCATAGGGTACGATCCTCTTGGTTGAGGCCATCAATTATTTCTTCTGTGTAAATTAAATTGTTAAAAACATATATTTGTACAAAACATGTGATCTCTATTCAATTAATATATTATCAACAGGAATGATTCATAATTTTCAATTTAACATGATAGGATATAATTAAACCAAATAATTGTATCTGTTTTCTATAACCATATTTACTTAATAAGATGTTTAATTAAATAAAAATGGGAATTTTATTTATAACATTCTAGGTCGTTACATAGAATGTAACACCTTGAGTTTTTATGAATTATTTTTGTCAAATAAATTAAATATATTTTATGTCTTGTGTTACAAGAAACATAGAGTTTTAACAAGACTGTGATATATTATCAATATAATTATTTAAACATGATCGTTATTACCTATCCTTTAAAAAAAGTTATATAAATAGTAATAAATAACTTTTAAACACAAATTATAATGGGTTAATATAAAAAAAATTTGATAATTAATACATAATTTTTTGTAATGTTTTAAAATGTTTCGAAAATTTAACTTTCTGAAAAAATGTTTTTATGACTTTTTGTAAAAAATAATATTATTAATTTTAGAAAATTTTTTAAAAATAAATTTAAAATTAAACTCCATTTTTCAAATTATCATATCAAAATTATCTTAGGGTTATTTTTTGGGTTTTTATGAAATGTTTCATTTCTTTGATGAATAGTGAAAAATACTAAATTTTAATTGAAAATTATATTTTATTTAAATTATTTATAAAGTTAAATTATATTTTAATTTGGTTTTAAAGTAAAATTAGTTTAATTACACATAAATAAAACCAATTTAGGTCTTTATAATCTATTTTATATTTAATTCGGATATAAAAATATTGTAAACTTTTGCACATTTACTCTTTAAAAGCCCACTTTCACTTCGCATTCACAGGATTGATTTTAAATTTGAATTTTACACTTATATGAATGAAATTTGAAAAAATTGTTCTCATATATATAATAATCATAATTTTTATTATATAATAAATACAAATTATATTTTTTACCAAAATGAATAGTGAAAACCATAAAAATTAATTATTGTAGTTAAGGTAAAAATGAGTTTACCAAGGATTAGACTGAGAAAATAAGGTTTAAAATTACTATAAAACCTGTCCAATTCATATTTTATTTTCATATTTAAATATTAAACTTCCTAATTTAGAATCTATGGTAATTTGGAAGCTTCTATATTGTGAATGAGCCTTTTTTGGATTATTTTGAGAAATTTTCAAGTAGTTTCCAAGTGGGTTCCTTTTGCCCACTTATTAAAGGCCAATGATACCCACCACTTATTCACACCTTTGAATACATATATTTTCGAAATATTCTGCCAAAATCCCTCCCAAACATTCCCATCCATGTTATATATCTTAAATTCATCCCATAATACCAACCTAGGGTCCTTAATAAGAGATCCAAAGGAGGTACTTCTAAGTGAAGGTAATTATCTTCACTAAGATCCATATTTTTCATTCTTCTTTTTATTTTTTATTTTTACACATTTAATTATTTATTAAATATTATAATATAAAAAAATAATTCTATTATATATACTCATATGTTATTATTTTAATTTAATTATCTATATCCATTTCCACTTTCATCAAATAGGTTACGAAATCATCGTTCTTGTGTATGACGAACTACCAAATCGTGAATTTATGTTCTTTGTTTTTCCATTTACACCTATAATGGATAGAAATAATGATGGATTTTTTATTTTTATATGATATTTATGATATTATTATAATTTTGGAATTATTTTATCACACATACCTTCATACTATCTGTTTTGTGGGAATAAAATAACTTCTCTCATGTGTACAATGAACTACCACCCCGCGAAGCATTGTCATTCATACACTATTTACATGGAAGGTAATAAGTATGGGTTTAAAGAATATATATGATATATATGAAAAAATAAAATTTTAATGAAAATATATCATTTAACTTTTTTTCTTCTAATCTGACAAGAAAATGGAAACAACGTTCATGCATATGTACAACCAACCATATCCATGAACGATGTATTTCATTTTCTATCACTAAATTTTATGGATTAATATAAATTAATATATAATTAATATATATAGTATTAATATCATGGTCAAAATTATGAAGATTATTAAATCACGATCAAAGTAATAGGATAAAAAAATAAAAAATAAAAACATATATGAAGAAAGAGGTTATTACCCAAAATGAAAATTTAACATGAGATTGTTAATAAATGTTTAATAAAAAGTCACAATAAATTAATATATTTTATGATATATATAAATATTTTTGTGTAAGAGATTTATAATAAACTTATATTTATTATACATGAGCTTCGAACGTGTACGGCGGAAGTCAAGACTTAAGGTAAGAGATTTTTGTCATAATTTTCATTCTTTGAGACATATGATTATATTATGCACCTATTTTAATTTATGAGGTGTATATAAGAAAACATTAACATGTAATATAATGAATTTTTTTTTCTCCATGATTTTTTATGTTTCGTTTAATTATATTCGTTTTTGGGGCTTATGTTTTAATGTTTCATGTGTGGTAAATATTTTATGTTACAATATCATCATTTATAAATATTGATTATGATTATGATTTTGATGATAAAATCATATGATCCATCTCTCAATAAACTAATTCCTTTTATTATTCATTGGTTAGTTCATGATAATTCATGTTTTTCCTTCATTTTCCCATATTTCTGTACCCAAGAGTTTAAAATAATTTTTTTAAGAAAAATCATATTTATTTTTCTCTCTAGTAAAAAACTCATTTTTCTTCCAAAACCATGTTTTCTAAAAGAAATTCAAAAATATTTTTTAAAATTTTTCCAATGACTTATTAAATAAATTTTTACACACAATTTTTTTAATTTTTTAAAGGAATCTTCATTTTATTTTCAAAACAAATTTTGTTTGGATTTTACCAAAAATGTTAAAAGAATAATTGTTTTTAACATGTACAACATGAAAAATATTTCTCGTTTTCCTTAATGATTTATGATTTTATGATTCCTTTAAATGTTTTCAAATTTATTTAAATTTTTTTCCTTAATATTCAGAAGTGTTTTTTTAATTTTAAATAAATTATTTCGAAGTGAAAATAATTTTGAATGTGTTTTATGTTTTAAAAAGAATTTTTCAAACAAGAATGGATATTTTACTCAAGAAATTTTTTCAATGACTATTAAATATTAATTTATAAGTTATAAATTTTATTTTCAAATTAACAGATTTTTAAAATGTTTTTAATTTTTAAAAGTTATTTTCAAGGAAAATTTATGTTCCTCAAGATATGTTTTAAATGACTGATCAAAATCATTTTCCATATAAGATGACATTCATTGATGATAACTATTATTTAATAGGGATATAATACAAGGATAAAATTCTTATTATTTCAATGAATGGTTTATGATTATTATAGCATGATCTATATGAAACCTGTTTCTTTTCCATGGGTTATACCATGATAAAATTCTTATGAAACCCACTTCTTTTTCCACATGTTATTCTATAATGAAATAATGAAATGATTATGAAAACTATCTCTTTTTGATAGTTTATGAAGTGATAAAATGTTTAGGAAACCTATTTAATTTAATGGGATATGATATGGTGTTTTTTTAATGATATCGTGTAACACATATGTATGATATTAATTATTTTATGGGTGAGACCGATATCTCCCTCCAATGCATTGGGTAAAGTTTTATATCTCACGATATAGACATGACTTAAATGGGGAGTGATCCTAGTTCATTTAGTGATTTTTTTCCTATATGATAGTCTTGGTAGTGAACCATTATTACAATGATGATTTGGGTACTGAACCCATTCCACTGTGATAGCCTTTTTAGTGAGCCTTGACTACTATGGAAATGATTTTTATGCTTATGTGTATGCCAAAAATCTATGTATTATGCCAATTTTGTGCCCTTATGGCCCATTTTATTTGTTACATTATGATTAATGTCTTAAGAAATTCTAATATTTATTCCATGACTCATGATTATGATATTTGATATGTGGGGTATGATTTTCTGATATTATTCTCAGGTTTTCACATCCTTATGTTCATGTTATTCTCATGTATCTCCCATATTTACCATTACTGAGAACTTAAGATCACCCTTTATTATTTATTCTTTCCCCATGTTATGAAGAAACATATTACATATGATATGCATAAGAAGGGTTCTAGTTATGAATATCATAGTGGGAGATGATTTAGTTTACCTATGGACCAGTTGATTATGTTTCAATGTTTCCAAAGACATTAAACTATTAGGGTCCTCAGACATGTGTTTGTGTAATTTAATTAATACCCATTAATTATGATATCATATTTATGTATGATAATCCTTTGTCTCTATACCACCATTCTCATAGATTGGAAATAAGTAACCACTTTGAAATATTGCTAAAAGATGAAAAATTGAACAATAAATCTAGTTATGATCCTACTTTATGTTTTTGTTGTATTTGTTTTCAATGTGTTACTAAGTGATGAATCACTTTACATAAATATGTATTTGAAAATAAGAGTATATAGTAAGTCTATTCGAGACCCCAAGATTTTTTTTATTAAATATCCATCCATAAGAAGTTCAATGGTCTAATGTTATGTTATGGATGAAGTGAATGCAACCTTGATGAATTTTTTTCTTTTATTAAGTTCAAAGGAACATGTTAATAGAGTTTTAAAACTAATTTTTCACCACAAGTGAATAATATAATGAAAATATATATTTTCATGATGAATTAATTGAATACCATGAAAAAATAATTTAATTTTTCATGAGGAGCAGTGAATAATTATTGAGGTTTTTAGAAGAAGAATTAAAAAAAATTCCATGAAATATATTTATATTTGTGCATGAAGAAGTTTTTATAAAGTCTATGAGGAGAATACCATGAAATATATATATATATTATTTTCATATTTCCTGAATAGTTTCATGAAGGATTTTTTTGGCATTAAAATTCTATACATGGAAAGTATACTAATTTTAAGTGGTAATAAAAAAAATGTCTGACCAATATAACATAATAGGATAGCTCAATCCCAAACAAGTGAGAGTGAGATAAAATATATTTGAGATATTTTCAGGGTATCCAAAATGTAAAAAAGAGTGAGTGGGATTTTATGGTTCCCATAGGGAACGTATAGGGAGGTGCACATGGAATGAAAAATGGATGCGTAAGTTTGACTAGGGGATCATGATGGTGTGGAGTGACCTGGAAAGGGTGTGTGAGATGTGTTTTGGGTGTCGAATACTAGTGTTGAATTTAGAAGTTATAGTAATAGGTATGTCTATTAAGTAGAGGCTGAACAAAGGCAACTCAAATGTGGGATTAAGGAAATGACGATAATTGTTCCTATATTAAATATATATGGAAAAAACATGGTCCACATGATGAGATAGATCTCAACTACCCATTGGAATATGTGCTTCATCTTAGACCTCTCAATGAGAATTTTCGATTCCACCCATATATAGTGTTTTTGGATCATCACACCAATATCCATACATAGTTATCAATTTGAGTGTACAAGATACACTTGGAAATCATAATCCATTATGATTTTATTTGAATAAGAAGCATGCATTTCATGAATATGATAGTTTAATTGAGCCATTATAAGAGTAGGATTGATCAACAGAAGTGATCACATGACATACTCATTCTAATTTCTTTGGATTATGAAATCTTGTGGAATCACATTAATCCATTATAATAGTCATCATGTCATTGTGTAAAGAATAATATATGAAAGATGATATTATCTCAAACAAATGTGATCACATGATGTAGTCACATAGAAAATGGGATATCTTCAATCATGTGAAAATTACGTCATGTAAAACATTCAACACATGAATACTTTTAGTAGTTATTTATCATATATCCACCAAGGTGTCACCTGATTAAGTGAATACAATCCAACAAATAGTCTATGCACTCTAGGATATGAATAATCCAAGACATTTGGCATTTGAATACTAGATATAAGATAAGATCTTTGGAAGCTTTAAAATCATATTTTTAGCTACAATTTTTATCAGAAAAAACACATATTCCATAATGGAAGAGGTGGTGGTTTCTAATTTATAAATTCCCAGGGAACAATTCAAGTAAATATTAATGAATAATATTAAGAGATATTATTCTTCTATGAAAAACATATCACCCAGTTGAACCTTCACATTTATTATTATGTGAAGAAGAAGATACTATGTGACTCATCTATGTGAAGGAAATACATAAAGTTATATTGAGCTCATGAAGATAATACCACATACCTACTTTTGGTTATGCAAAGAAGAAGAAGGAATAGGTTGAAAACCTTTTTTATATGAATTTGAAGTCCTCTCATATTAATTGTTCACATGATAAAGAATAAGAAACCCATGATGATTACTCATATTTCTTAAATAAGAAGAAGAAACATACAAAAAATTTATTTTTTCATGAAGAATAAGGGAAACCATGTATACATAATTGTTATATTACAGAAGTGACCTCACATGTTTCATTATAAGAAGTAAGACACAGAAATGTTTCATGTAGTACATTCATGCCTTGTACCCTAAGGGAAAACATTGAAACAATTCAACATTTTGGATGGATATTCTATGAAGAAATTCATGGGTTCTTGAGTTTAATATAAAAGAAAATTCATATAAAAAAATCATTATAATTATTTATATGTTCTAGGAATTTCATGAAAATTCCATAAAATAATTTCATGAAGACAACATCATATTCAATATTGATTTCTTATTAATTAAGTAAGGCCATGAATTTATTAGAAGAAGTAAAAATAACTTATTTGAGAAATTGGTTTATTGAGAATATAATATTGAATAATTACATATTTATTATGGAAAATATCATAATAATAAGGATATTTTTTAGGATATTATTTATTGATCGTCATTTTTGTTAGAAGATTTAGATATATGCCGTCTACAACATGTTCACATCATTATGACTGAATAAGGATTGACAACCTACTTCATTGCTACATATATGAGACATCCCACTTATTTTTGTGTTTGAGGTATCCCTTTGGGATTTCTATAGTTTGAGGGATATCATTAGAGTTTATTGGTGTTTTTTGAAGAATTCTTGTATTATAAAGCAGATCACTTTAGGAGGGACATGCTGATATACTATAATCTTGTGATAAAAAGTTAAATCTTGTATTATACCTAATTGGTTTAATTAGAACGAGTCTATGGAAACCCACTTTCTAGTGATTTAATGATAATAAAATAGAAGCTATGTGAGAGTGATATAATGACCACCACAAAATGAGGATGTAGTCACTAACACCAGATGTGAACCTCATTAAAAATCATGATGTTATTTGTGATTTATTGTCTAAAGATAAATATTACTAACAACATTTTATGAATAAATAGAATAATTCATTAAATAAGTGACATTATTATAAAAGGGATAAAATCTTTAAGGTGATAAAAACTCATCCCACCCTAGTTCACCCCCTTTTAGTGTGGTCATCATAAAGTGATCCTAATAATTAGTATCAGAAAAGGTCACAACTCTAATTAGATTATGTATTTGGAAGATTTTTTGAAGATCTTATTTATCTTATAAATTAATAATGGAATGAAAACTTGGATAATTTTTTTCTAACAAAAATAAGAACAATATCTTCATAAAGACATTTAAGAACATAAGAAATAAATAATTGATAAAGATGAAGAATACATCCCTCTTGATAATATAGGATGATGAATTAGTTTCCTAGTGCAATATTTATGAGAAATATAATTCATGCATGGGAGTAAAAGATCTAGTAGTTGATTATAATACCATATAAATAGAAAACAGTCATACCTTAGAATCTGATGAAGAGGTATCATATATGTTTTGATATTATTTCTTAACAAATGATTCATGTAAAAGTGGGGAAGATCATTTCTCAAATAATGATTATTATAGTTATATGTGTAATGGAATTATAAGATAATATAACTCATCTTTAATAAGATTATAATAAGGGAGATATTTCACTCACATAAGGGGTGATAACATTTGTAGATATCCTCAAACAATATAATTCCAAAAGTGATAGAATCTAAGAGATTGAAGAATCATGTTTCAGAGTTGGGAAGGATTGGTTTAAAGAAATACTAAATAAATATCAATCCATTGAGAGTATTTAATAATATTACCTTTAACTAGAATAAAACTATAAGAATATCATTAATATCAAGAATACGGAAATTGAAATTAAATAAAACAATATCATGGATCTTGAAACCTTGATATTGGAGAATAAAAAATGAATGATGATGAAGTTAGAAAGATGAAGAAAGAATGTGTACAAAGATTAAAGTTAGTAGAGGTTGAGAAATTAATACTAAATATGAAATTTTCTGAACATGTATTAAAACAAGAATATTTTAAAAATATTTGAGATGAGTCCACACAACAAGATGAAAGAGGAGTTTCTAGTACAAGAGTTGTAGCCACAAAAATTTATATAGATGATTATTATCCTAAAATACATTCATTTAGTGGAAAGAAAAAATTTAAAATATAAAATGATCAATATCATTCAGTCTCAAATAACCAGGTATGATAAATATCTATAAATAAAGTTTTTACTATTTATATTTCCACGCATAGTACAAGATAAAAATCAAAACCTGTATAAAAGTAGATAAATAAAGGTGATAAATTTCTTAACACTACATCTATTTTGAATAAATAAAATGGTAAAATAAGATGTTCACATAAGTAATACCATCTAAATAATTAAAAGAAACCAAAAAAGTAAACATATCAATCTGGACAGATGGTTATTCCAAAGAAGATGTCAATAATTTTCATAAATATTTGGTTCTACAAAAGATTTAGGCACATGGAATCTGATTATTGGTTTAATATATAAATATCCTAAAATAAAAGGATTCATACATTAAAGGGGGTGAACATTAGTGATTAATCAAATTATTTATATAAAATATAGGAATATTATCCTTACAAATATATTTTAAACATTGAAGTATCTCTATGAAATTTATAATGGAAGTGGTCATAGTGGAGAGGCATGAAAGTATAAATCATTCAAGTATTCCACTAAAACAATTTCGCTGAATATACCACCTAATCAAAATAATGGAGATAATATTACCTTAGAAAATAATTAGTATAAAATATTTAATAAAAAAATACTCAAAAATAGTAAAAATAAGATATGAATGTTAATCATGGGTGAAAATCAAAAGAAGACCTGATTCTTAGAAAAAACACAAGAAGAAATAAAGAGTGCTACACCAAATAGAATAAGGTCCTTATTTTTTGGAGGAAGAATCCACACCTTGAATTATTGTAAGAAGGCCGTGTATATAATGATAAATGGTAGAAATATTAAGTAACAAAGGGGAAGACCAGCCAAGAAAAAATTCATTGGACTAAAGTGATAAAAAATACACCTAAGAATCCATGTGGATCTAATAAGAAAGTCATGTATATTCCAAATGACATAATATTAATTCAACCAAATGATTTTGAGAGATAAATAAATTTGGAATAATCATAGATGAATATTGATGCTATAGGAAAGAATAATAATCCATATGAATAAATAAAATTTCATGAGAGGTTTTCAAAAAAAAATAGAAAATATTCTATGCTACCCAAAAATGTCAAGAAATTTAAAAAATATAGGATGAAGAGTTCAACCTCACATGAAAAAGAAAATAAGGGAGTTTTATGGTTGATAAAAATTCTTAGCCTTATTTTCCCACTAAAAAGTAAAGGATGTCCACTTTATTCCTATATACTATGTGATTTTTCATTATTTATATAGAATTCAAAGGTGAAGAACATACTCTGGGGGAGAAATGATTTGAAGAATCTACATTTCTATATCTAGAAGATGGAATATTCATTCTAAGATTTATGAAAAAAACCATCCTAGTTTGATATATCTATTGATATCTTTAATATTATTTATTACAAAAGATCAGATATCAACCTTGATAAATATTATCAAGTTATTATAGTCGATTAATAAATTTTAATTCACTATCATGTATGGGATAAAAAATTTATATTAACATCAATTAGAATAAAGAAGAAAAATTAATACTAAGATCTATCTTTATGAAGTGAAGTTGGAGATCATCCCTTTAGGGGGAGTATCTAAAGATGTTTCTAGATCCTTATATTCCATCCAAACCTGACATCTCTAGAATGTTGTTCAATAACACATTAATGAGGTATATTGGGTCACTCTCCTATCTTTATTCACAAAAAATAAAATAATGTATGATCTTGAAGGTGAGAACTAAAACGAATCAATGACATGAAAAAAATAATATCCAAGAAGTTATAGGATTTATTTCATGAAAATTACCTTCCTATTGTATTTCAATGTTTTTAATATATGTGTAGAGATGTGTGAAATAATTTTAGGATGAATGTATCATTTTTTTGGAAAGTGGTGTCAAAAAAATCCACTTGTGTTGTAACAATTGGTATAAACCAATAACCATCAAACTAAAAATAGTTGAATAGTATATGATAAAGGACATAGTTTTGGTAAATTAGTTGGTATCATATTATAACTTTAAAATGGAAAAAATTTATGTCTAAATTAAACCCTATTATTTTCTACATCAAGTTATCCCACACAGATTTAGAGTGGAATATTTGAAGGCACATTTCTTATTAAATAAATGGTACCACCCACTCCTAGGTTCTTTGTATTTTTCATCAATAAGGGTGAGATAAGATATTAAAAAAAAAGACCAAAAATTAAGAAAAAAATATTGACATCCAATTTTCTATATTGGTATTGACAACAAATAAAAAGGGGGAAATTGATGATATTAATTTGTTTTTTTGTTTTCTTTTAATGTGTTACTAAGTGATGAATCACTTGATTTCAATATGTAATGGAAAAGAAGAGTAACATGAATCTCTATTGGATATCCCAAGTATGATTTTTGTTGAGGATCCATATATAAGAAGTTCAATGCTTCTATGTTATTTTTGAATGAAGTGAATGTAACCCTGATGATTATTTAATTAATCTTAAGCAGAAAGGCATGTGTCAGTGTAGTTGTAGAACTAACAAAATGATTACTACAAGTGAATAATGACATGAAATTATCCATTTTCATGAGTAATTTGTTTAATAACAGGATAAACAAATTTATTTTTACATGAGTAGAAGTGGATAATTATTGAGTATTTTTAAATAATAATCAAAAGATGATTGAAGGGAGTAATAAATATTTATATTTATGCATAAAGAAATTTTGAATATGGACATGAGGAGGATACCATGAAATATATATATATTTATTTCATTTTTCATAAAGAATATCATGAAGAGAATTTGGTTTTCTTGAGAATTATATTCATGGTAATTATACTAAGTATAGGTGATAACCAAAAAAATTTGGCAAACAAAACTAGCCTACTAGGCCAGCTCAATCCCACACATGTGGGAGAGGGCTCAACCACATTGGAATTCCTACCAGGCTATCCCGCACAGTGTTAGGAGTGGGAGGGCATGAATATCATCGATAAGGAATGTTTAGGGATGTGATAATGGCGTGTAGGTGTTCTCAGGGGACTGTGTAAGTGTGGCATGACCTAGTGAGGGTGTGTGTACAATGTGTTCTGAGTGCCGAACCGTAGTTCCAGCTCGTGAAGTGGTAGAGAAAAATATTTATATTAAGTGGAGGGTTAATGAAGGAAACTCTAATGTGGGACTAAGGAAATGTATATCATTTTTTTTAGGAAAATTATATGAACAGAACATGAGATGCCCAACGATATTGATCTCAATCATCCATTTTCATTTGTGCTTCATCTTCAACCTCTCAATGAAGATTTTCTGTGCCATATATCTCCATCATTATATGATCATCCCTCCAATATCCTTCCCTAATTATCAAATATAATTAATGAGACATGATCAAAAATTATAATCCATTCATGAACCTATTTGAAGAAGAAGCATTCTTTTCATGCATATAAAAGTTTTACCAAGCCATCACAAGAACATGATAGATCATTAGAATTGATCACATGATATCATTATGTGAAGTTATTTGGATTACATGGTCATGTGGAATCACATGAATACATGTTGATAGTCATTATGGAATCATTTTAATAATAACATACACAAGATTAATTTCTCAGACAACCTTTATCGCATGACGCAATGACATGAATAAAAGAGTATCTATCTGTACGTGAAGCTTTTTTCATGAAAATATTTCATCATCTAAAGAATCTAGTGTTTATCAATCTGATTTCCACTGATGTTTCATATTATCAAGATAATATGATCATGAGAATCATGTATCCACTCTATCACATGAAGAAACTAAGACACTTGACATTTGAATAATAGAGATACACTGAGATATTCAAGATCATTAAAATTATAAGTTAAACCACCGTTTTTATTAGAAATGACATGTTTTTTTATGATAAAATGTTTTTTTATCATCTAAAAATACCTAGTGATTGATTCAATTTGATGTTGTTGAAAAATATTGAATGATATCAATATTCAATAAAAAGTAGATCATCCAGATAAGCCTTAGCGCATTTTCTGACATAAAGAAAGAGAGCCTGCATGAATCATTCACATGAATTATATCTATGAACATCAATTGAGATCACAAAGACATGGCTACATAAAAACTGTTGGTTACATGAATAATAGAAAAGAACAAGTCGAAAACCTTTTTTACAAAACATTGAAGGCCACTCATGTTATTTTTTCACATGAGAGGGAAGAAGAAACTCCTAATCCTTACTTGGATTTCATAAATAAGAAGAAGACACCTATAAAAAACATTAAATTTTATGAATATTGAGAGAAATTGTGTATTCATACCTGTTATGAGAAGGTAGTGTCCCCCCATGTTTCATTATATGATGGAAGAAACAAAAAAATATATAAAGTAGATGCATTCCATACATCATAAGTGAAAATATTGAAACACTTTAACTATTTTGAAGTAAAATATAAGAATAAGTTCAAGGGTTATTCAGTTTTATATATAAGAAAATACACATAAAATATTAATTATAATACATGGTATATATATGATTTTCATGAGAATTCCATGAAACAATTTCAAGAATATAACATCACACAAAATGTTGATTTCATGTTAATTGATTGAGGCTGAGAATTTATTATAAGTAGGGAAATTTTTTTTGAGAACATTATTTATTGATAAGATGATACTAAATAATTCCATATTTCTTATGTCAAAGATTAGATGAAAAAGAATATTTTTGATCTAGATGTTATTTTTTTATCATCATTTAGGTCAAAAGATTATGAGATATCTAGTCCAAAACATGTTTACATCATTGTGATCAAATAAGGTGTATAAACCTACTTAATTGATGTATATTTGAGATATCCCACTAATTTATGGGTTTGAGGAATCCATTTTTGATTGCATCAGTTTAAGGAAGATGACCAGAGTTCATTGGTGTCTATTTAATATGACCTATATTCTACATATAATCAATTTTGGAGGGAAATTCCAGTATCTTGTATTCATGTGCATAAATTCTAAATCTTTTATCATACCTAATTGGTTCTAGGATAATGGGTCCATGGAATTAACATTTATTGTTCTTTTATAGATAATAAAAGATAAGCTGTTTGTGAGTGGGATAATAACCACCGTACACTAGGAAAATATTCATCCACCCCGAAGGATAACCTTATTGAAAATCATGATGTTATTTGTGATTTATTATCTAATGTGAATTATTTATAACTATAGTTGAAAAATAAATATAACCATTCATTGAATAAGTGAAAATGGTGTAAAAATGGATAAAAGTTTTAAAGTGATAAAAAGTCATCCCACACTGATTCACCCCCTCTCAGTGTGGTCATCCAAAGGTGACCATAGTATATGGCCTAGGAAGTGAGTTTCCATCATTAGATGTTTTATTTACCTTCTAACAATATCATCCAATAAGCACCCTCATCCCCACAAGATTCATGTGATGTTAAAGCCTTGGTATTTTTATTTAATGGTTCATGATTGGTATTATTGATAAATAATGCAACCAATTTTTAAAGGAAATATCAAAACCTGGATATAGATCATTCCTAAGGAATTATTTGGAATAATTTATAAGACCCTTTTTAATTAGAGGATTCTATTAAGCCTCATCATATATAGAATAGGGAGGGATACATTCATCATACAAATCTCCAAATACAAGTTCATAACTAATCTTTTTTACATTCAAAAGAATTATATCGACATCACTATGCATTAGATGAAATTTGTTGGTGAATGAGCTCTACCACATGGTGAGGTATTCCATAAGAATTTTTTTTAAAAGGAAAGAAATTTTGAAACCTATACTAACTCATTTAATATAATTTTCCTCAATTATGTAGAGCAATATATGATAGTTCACTATAACCAGAATGGCTAGTCCCAATCCCTTCTAAAGGACCCCTTGATCAAAGGCCCAGTTTGATGACCATCCAAAATTTTCATTTCACATAGATTTCCAGATTATCCATCTATATACATGCATATTAGGCTCATAATTACAAAAATTACCTTAAATATATTTTAGAATAGGTCATATACAATAACTTTTAGAGTGATCCTCCTAGAAAATGAATTTATCCACCTACAATATATTCCTTTAAAATTTGTTTTGGGTCTTGATGATCTAAGAAGGGGGACGGTTCCCTATTTGAGGTGGTTAAATCGAAATGATATTTTGAATAATGAACTCATATAGGGGTATCCAATTTGAAAAAGTGTAATCCATTTGGTTGGTCCCCATTAAGCTCATATGACATCCATGAATGGACTCGATAGTATCACAATGGTTAATATTAACACTATTGACAAAGTATTTTAACAAGAAATAATCTCCCCAACATCCTTTTTTTATAAATCTACATATAAATGGATGATTTAGTTTAAGATTAAAAAATGGGGTTCAAATCAAAAGCAATTATTTAACTAATAGAAGTTCATGTGATTTCATGGATTATATAAAGTCACACAATCACATGACTACATAAGGTTTATAAAATCTCATGATCACTCTAGTATTATATAGGTGAAATATTATAAAGAAATCATGAGATGACATAAATATATGAAGGATGCACAATCCAAATAAATAGATAAGTGCATTAATTTTGGTTATCACATGAATGGAGTTACATGATTTCTTAACTTGTTATTTGTTACATAGAGGGTTTACATGAAGGGATCGTGTAAAGAAAGTTCTCTTAGAAAATGTTTGAAGCACATTGAATATTGAAGAATGAGTATTGAGGAAAACACTCACCAAAATATTTATAATGGTGAACATGAGAAATAAAAAATATATACCTGAAATGAAAAGATTCATATGAAATATCACGTGATATAGACTCATGTGGGCTTCTACTCCCTCAGAACCAAGTCCTCCCTTCCTCTTACAAACCTTGTTCATGAGGGGGGGGGGGAGGGTTTGTTGATACCTTCTAAATTAATGTCAATAATAAGAAGTGGTAAATAATAAATAAAGGATAAGGTACAACTTTTGTTCAATGGTCCTCTGAATGAAAAAAAATTATTTCAGGATCACCTGAAATTTTGGTGGTTATGCGATCATAAAATTGTTCTAGAATTATGCACAACATCTTGGTTATGATATAACGTTACCCCAACATCATCATGTGACCTACCCAAGAAATTTGATCCATGATGGAGGGATTCACTTTATCTATTGATAACATGATTCCCCCAAGATATATAATCTCTTAACCCTAGAATCTTCATGTGATCAAATTTATAAGATGGATGTGAATGACATAACCTCCTATGCTCACTATGAATCACATGATTCCCCCAATATATGTGATATCATAACGCTAATAAAGTTACATGACTAAAATTTGAAGAGGATATTGATGAAATAACCCATAATGATTTATTTTGATCATGTGACACACCAGAGTAAATATTATAGACATGAAATCTTAGTCACATGTGTCACATTAGATCATTCTAAATTATCTAAGTGTATTCTATCACCTTAGAAACACACATAATTTGTGTACATTTAAAAGAAAAAAATTATTTTTTTAAATTTTTTATAAACCCCCAAATTCCATTTAGAAAATGAAGAAAAAAAGATAGAATATTGGAATCCTGAGAAGGGAGATTGATATACGAAGGAGATCACTTGGAAATTAACAAGTAATTCCATCCAGAACTTATGAATAACAATTTTGATAGTGGACCATGTAACAAGCCAAGTAAGACTCAACCATGTAATGAGTCATGTAAATTACTAGTCATATATCCCTTCCATGTTCTCTCTTAACCACAACCGATTCATGAAATAGGCATAGGAAGAGGTTGTTGATGAGGAAGCATCTTGAATTCTTTGTTTATTATTAGACACATAAGAACCATGATTGAATACATGGAATCTCAGTCACATGGGTCACATGAGATGATTACAACTTATGTAGATATATTACATCACCTCAAACCCATGTATGTGGATTTTATAACATGGGAAGAGGAAAATATATCAGAGTATGATGTCTATAAAAACCTTGAATTCCATTCATAACACATAAAAACATAGATGTAAAAATGATAGAAGAAAGAAGGGATAAAGAGGAAAACTTTAAAAAAACCCATTTAAAAATTTCGTGAGTAAATTCAAAGGATAAAAACTTTTCAAAGGGATAAATGATGAGAATTCACATAAATACATGGTTAAGTATTGACTATGTAACCATTTATTCTTGTTCCTATATAGTGAATCCATATCAAGTATTTAATCATGTGAGATCCCCTCACTCACGTGATCAAATTGTCTGATCACCTCACTTAATAATGGTTAGGTGATCACAAGAACCCCTTATCTTTATGTAATCATGTGACCCATCCTTCTTTATGAAACTACATGACCTCATGATCTTCATGGGATAACCCCAATCACATCTAAATAAGATATTTCCACCTTCCATAAAAGTTTTTCCCATACCTATTTCATTGTTTCTTGTACTCCACATATAGGAGATCCTAGAATCCAGTCTGATGTAAGTCCCTAATGTTTCTAGCTTGTAATTATATATTTCCCATGAGTATAATCATATTTTCTGGTCCATCATCCGATGATAAATGAACCCACATCATGGGATTCCTTCCTAGGTATAAGGTTTAATGCATCTTATGATCACATGCAATGTATTTGATCTACTACTTATCATGTTTCTCACACCATGCATGGATCACATGGGATTAGAGATACCAACACCACCATATATATTTTTATTAAAAGACAATTTTATAGAGAAAGTGTGGAAAACCATAAAGCACAACCCAACCATTAGACAATATAACACATAAAAAAATTATTAAAGACCATCTTGAAACCATTTTCCTTAACTTCATTAAAAAATTTCTAGGAAGGAGTTGTTACCTTTTTTCTAGGATCATCCTTGATAATGTCCTCAAAATGAGAATCCAGCTTACTCCACGCTCGCAATAACTCCTCCTCAACTATTTTCAAGTTTTTGAAACCTACGATTATAATTATGTGTTTTTTTTCAATCCACTCACTTTGCTCCTTGTTCATGTCTTCTTGAATCAATCTTGCTTGCATCCTTTCCACAACCACAATAGAATCACATATGGGTACCTCCTTCTCTACCATTTCTTCCTCAAATTGTAACAAAAACTCCCATGGATCTTCCCTGATCACAAAATCGCCTTCCGGCTCCCCATGCATCTCCCCCCACTCCTACCTTAGCAGTTTAAACTAGTTCCCTATCCCGACCCTATACTCCATCTACACCAACCATGCAAGTTCCTGCTTCACACTGCAGACCAGGGGTTACCGCTGGAGTCACCTTCTTTGCATATAGTTTCAGCTCCTCTTCTTGATCTCCTTCCTTTGAGGGTTCATTCTCTTGCTTTTGATATTCAAAGACCAAATATTTCGGGAACTCCACTCTCTCCACTAGATGGATCTCGATTT
The DNA here is from genome assembly GCA_963277665.1 of Viscum album. NCBI lineage: Eukaryota > Viridiplantae > Streptophyta > Magnoliopsida > Santalales > Viscaceae > Viscum > Viscum album. The sequence goes on along the minus strand of OY728133.1, from coordinate 125,613,714 downwards.
CCTTGAGTATCCCCCCTTTTTTGGCCGACTGAGTCTCCATCAGTCTTGGAAGGTAAGAGTAGTATTTGCGCCCCTTCGGATTCGGCTTCCTAGAAACAATCCAGTACCCCGGGTCCCTGTTCTCATTGTTCCCTTTGTTCCTTCTTTGGCTGTGTAGGTCTTTTCCCACTCCTCCCAATCCATTATCATCAATAAACTGCTCATCACCCTCAGAATCCGCCTTAGATGGACCCTTATAATTACCCTCAGAATCTGCCTCATTGCTCAAGCTTCCAAATCAGTTGCTGAGGTCAATGTAGGATAGAGTTCCCCTCGAGTTGGTGTCCTTTTGGGTATCCAGTGTCCTGCATAACCCATGTGAAGATTTCTCCCACTCATGGCCTGCCTTCGACTTGCTCTCACCAGGAGACACCCTACCAGTGTTCCTACTAATTCCAGTGTGCACAACCATTGCATACGTGAATGAAGCCACTACCCCAGAAGACTGACCAAAAGCACCTACAGCTTCAAAAGACTCCCCCATAGCCTGAGTAGGTGCATTGTGAGTGTCCATAATTGCTTCATCCACTCCACTAGCCTGGGTTCCCCCAAACTTACTGCTATAAGGTCTATCCAGTTTACTCCAAACCTTTTGAAAACTTCCATAACACTAGGCCCCAGAGGGGAGGCCATATCAGGTTTATACATCCTGTCTCTACCCAAGCACGTGATATCCTTCATATCAATATTCCCTTGACCAGAACCAAAACCCTTCACCTATCACAATGATAAGATAATGGCCCTAGACACAATCTTTTTGGATCTCTAGAAAAAATCCATGTTTCCTCGTCGTTCACCTAAAGATCATCAGATTATGTCCCAAGATCTTACACGAAGAACAATATTCACTCCAGCATTCGAAGACGATAGGCTGATTTTATCAGAATTCTTCTCCCACAACAATCCAGAATGAGTCAATAGGTTCCTTTGAGACATCCACTTCGATACAAACCCTCTGGTAAATTGGGTGGCTCACCACACGGGTCTGACTATGGGCTTAGAGATACCCAATGATCATACCATCAACATGATGAAAATGCATCAATTATGGTTCTACTTGTTATGTGTAATACTCTAACATATCTTCTTTTCCTTCAATGGTACACACTCCCAATGAAGTATCTCATAGAATCCCACCATATTCCCAAGCCCTACAAGATTCTATTTTATCTCACCTTTTATAACATAGATATATTTAACTTAAGAACTACATGGAATATGATTCCTATATTAATATGATAAGTAGGATACCTCTGTAGTGCTCGATCCCCACATCCAAAATTCAAGTTTCCCCATATACATCCTCATATCCTGAAGTCAAACTGTGTTGACTATATTCCAGTTGCATGATATTAAACTACATGATAAAATCCTTACTGTATATTATAAAAACACATGGTATGATCTTGTCACATGAACCTAAACCATTTCATTCAGACTACATGGTCTTTGATTCCTTTTTCAATGGAATATGTAGGAAAACTCTCTAAGTTTCATACACTATATAATGAATCTTCCACCCACCAACACCTGTGGTCTATTCCCTATGAATTATCCCTCTATCAGTCCATATTTAAGAAAATATAACTCCCCAACTCAATGATCCATATCCCCTCTTGATATCATCATATTTTTCTCATCGGGCCATATTCTTGGTGAAACCTATTTCTATAGGGCTATATTCCTTGGGAGACCAACCCAATATCATTAGGCCATATTCCCTATGAGGTCAACCAAAAAGGGTTGATAAAAAATTAGTCCCAAACCAACCATTTCATGGAAACTTTTCCTTATTCTTCCATAACACATGTCTTAAGATACATGGATTGGTCCTTAACACATGACCTTAAAAGGTATGACGTGCCCTGCTATGTGGCACCAAACTATGTGGATTATGATTTCTTTCTCAATGATACATAGAAATCCCATTCATGGGATTGATCCTGACACCATAAACACTAAATTTCTTCCTAGATGGCGATAAACTACAAAGTACCATGTTGTGTGTCTTTGAAATGTAGTGACCAACAGAATAACAACACTATGTAATAATAAAATGAATACAAAGAACCTCTAATACTTATTGATTATTCCATTGGTGGAGAACCTCTATTAATACAGATATTCATGTTCAAAAGATTACCATGTTATATAAAAAAACTCACATCAACCTATTACCATAACCAATTATTAATGTTCAGGTAACTAGTCCCACATAAAGTTTCATAAAATATTAAAAAACATTTCATAAATCTATAAGATATTCCAAAAGTAGTTAATAATTCATCCAATAGGGTGTGATGAGGTTGACCTCCCATCCCCTCGAATAATATGAGTTCCTAAGTTCCTTTAGGATGAAAATCCAATGACTACCTATCTTTAGAAATTAGGACCATAGGTTATCATGGATGTGGTATCCATTTTATTTTTCTAGTTCCATGAATAAACCCCATTGGAAACCATTTGAGATAGGGGTTATGACCTGATATGAGGATTGCGCAGGCACACTCATCCCCACACAAACTAAGAATAGGGCCACCTTATCCCTGGTACAAGCATTATTATAATGAAATATATAGATACTATATTCAATTAAATATTTTAATATTCATCTAATAGTCTTTATAAGAAACAAAATTAAAATAAATTTAGTTGTATTCTTAAAAATTATTTTATCAAAAGAAAATTTTCATTCCATTTTTCAGTATTATATTAAAATTAATTTATACCAATTATAGAAATTTATTTTGATAAAATGGATTATATATTTAGAATCATATTTTAATTTTTTTAAGGAGGCCACTTTCATTTTTGTTTATAATTAATCGTAAAAACACTAAAAATTTGTTACCATAGTTAGGGTTAAAATGAGTTAACAAAGGGGGTTAAACTAAGATATATGAGTAAAAATTCCACTTAATATTTTATAAATATTATTAGATGAAGTTATTTAGAACTTATATTATCTTAAATTTAAATTATTATCCAATTAGTTCTACTTTAATAAGAAATTGACTATATATTATTCAAATATTTTAATTAATTACTTGTGCATCCCTCTCCACACTGATAAAATGGAACCTATTCTCCTCCATTATTCACAAAATTTCAGCACTAAAGGTAAACCAATACCTACCAAGATTCCTTCCTAGATTACCTAAATTAATTTTTGAGCTTCTGGTATTACCCTAATATCATCATAAAAACACTTAATGTGTAAGCCAAAGGACGTCCCTCAAAGAAGTAATTATCTTACATGAATCTTTCAAAGTTTATTTATTATTATATATAATATAAATATATTGTATCCATACTAAAATAATGAACCCAGTATCATAAATATACTAATATATTATTATTATCAGGTTATAACCCTTTTACACCCCCTTTTCATGAAATGGGAAATGAAAGTATCACTCTTGTGTACATGTGGACTACTACCTCCAGGAAAATATGTAATATATTTTACATAACCACCTCTCATAGCTAGTTATAATTATGTATTTAATGAATATATATTATATTTAAGATATAATTATAGTTTTTAAAGGTTATTTTTTATTTAAAATTCTTTTTTTTCTATCCATCTAAAAGTGAAAACATGAATCGTCCGTACGTACAGGCTTACATATCCACAAAGTGATGCAATTAATTTCGTATCACCGCTTTATATGAATGGTTATAAAAATTTATATAATGCATAAAAATTATACATATTAAATGATTAATATTATTGATATTATATAATCATGATAAATGTACAAGAATTGAAACTGCCTAACTGAAACACGCATGAAAAATGAAACAGTTATCACTCAGAAAATCGATTTTAATAAATTATTATTAATAGACGAGTGATACAAAGATATAAGTAAAAAATTTATTCGATTATAAGTATAAGTATATTTTTTAATTATAATAACTTTAAATAATTATTCATTCGGTTAGATTGATTACAAATAAAATCTTCCTCGAGGTAAGAGTTGTTTGTCATAATCTTACTTTTTATAGTTATTTTTATGCTAAAATTTATGATGATTAAATTCAATGATATATATATATATATAATATTATATATTTTTATTAACATCTAGTTATTTTTATAGATAACAAGTTTTCATTTCTTTTTTCCTCTCTCTTAGTACTCAAAATTTCTAAAGAATGTTTTTTGGAAAACCGATTTTATTTCTCTCTTAGGCCAAAACTATTTTCATTCCATATACATATTTTTTTAAAATATTTTCAATAAGATTTTTAATATTATTAAATGATTTATTATTTTAATTTTTACCCATTTTTGACTTTATATGAGAAGTTTTTAAAGGAATCCTCTTATCATTTTCTGAATGAGGTAGTTTTGAGAAAAGGTGTGAAGAAAACCTTTGATTTAATGTGTACTGCATGAATTAATTTTACCACAATCATGAATAATATTTACTTTAAAGATTTATTTACATGTTTCATGATAATTTTTTAATAATTTTTTTCTAATATTCTATAAATTTATTATGTTTTAAACAAATGATTTCAAAATTAAAAGGTTTATTTCCTCAAGAAATGTTATTGTTATCTTTTTAAGGTATTTTTATCTAGTTAAATTTTAAAGGTATTTTCATCTATGACAACATTCATTAATGTTACTTACGATTCACTAGGGATATGATACAATGATACCATATTTATTTACTCTCTATATTGGTTATTATTATAATGATTAAATATTGATGAAACCCTTTTTCTTTTCCATGAGTTAAGCTATGATGAAATGTTCAATGTTTTTCTGATATTTTTGCATAAATATGAATGGATTATGATTTTTTGATGGGTGGGTATATTATATCCCTAAAAGTGGGTATATAGGTGGTTATCACAATCCCAAAATTTGATAAATTTATTGGTTGATATCATTGACAAATTATTCATTTGATTATGATTATACCAATTTTTATTCCACTATATATGATATGTTTTTATTTTCATGATACGATATCATGGATCATGATCATTGATTCTTATAAAATTCATATTTTGTAAAATAGAAAATACTTATTCCATGATTATGATCAATAATTTACTCAATATTATTTTCAAAGGTTAATTTCATGTTTGCATACCATTATTCTCATGATATCCTTACATATTATTATTAATTGATATCTCCCATATTTACCTTCATTGAGAATCTAAGATTAAAATTTCTTATGTTTTCATTTCCCTAGTATATGAATAAAGGCTTTAAGTATGAAATTTATATGTATTGTACTATGTGAGAAGAAAATTGTGGGAAATATTGAAGATTATTTATGAAATAAGATGATTATGTATCTTTCTAGGTTGGTATCACAGGAGGGTTTAGTTATTTTTATAGATTAGGATTAGATAAATTTATTAAAAACCTTGGGGATAAGTTTAAGTTTAAGATAATATTATGAATCCATGGTAGAGAAAGGATTGTGTTTTTCTTAGAAAATAAATCTCAATCTAGACACTAGTAAGTGGATGTGGCTATAGAATAGTTTCACCTGGAAGTAAAAAATATGAAAAGGTAACAATGTTTTTTAACTCAATTATCACCAATGCATGATGAGTGGGTCTAAGACTACACACCTGGATAGAAACTCCTAGGGGATATGATTTTTTTAATTCACATTTTTTATGAACCATTAGGATGGATTTGAAAAGAGAATAACCATGGACAAACAATGTTAAATCTAATGTGTCATATATTAAAATTATGGTTTCATTATTTACACATCTTATGAATGCTTTTTAATGATTATATGATTTCTCACTATGATTATTTTTTATATTACTATGATTTTTTGTTTTTATTCAATAGATGGAACCAAAAGTAATCATGTTAATGCTGAATGTGACAGAAAATTTAATGATTTTATACCAAAGATATTGAATGTTATGGGAGTTAGAATCAAAAATATTATTGTTATTGTTATAAAAATTTCTTAATAAATGATTCATGTTAACATTCTAAATGATAAAAGGAGGGAACCATGGATTGTTGAGTCCTTTATGCGGAAACATCACCTATATTTTAGTGGGTATGTAAATCCACTAATTGATGAGTAATGGATGGGAGCCACCAAAATGATATTTTCTATTCTCCAATGTTCAGAGCATTAAAAATTTATTTTTAGTTGTTTATCATTTGGAAGGTGAGGCATATCAATGGTGGAGTCTTTTCAAGAACAAAATCAAACATAAATAAATTTAATATATAGAGTGGGATGTGTTTAGGAAGTTATTTCTCAATAATTACCTTCGTCATATTATTTGTATGAGAATAGAGAAGGAATATCTTATGCTAAATTAGAGGGATCATAAATCCATTTGTAATTATGAGGAAAATTATACTAGACTTTCGAGGTACACTGATGGTATTATCATTTTATGTTCTCTCAAAGTAGAAATATAGATCAATGTCACCCATAAATTTTATGGTTTTGATAAGAAAATCAAGATGTAATTCAAAGGAAATTCTACTAATAAAGACCATGGATAAAAGAAGATAAGTGTAACTTTATGCCAAAAAATGTGGAAAAATATTTAGAGGAAATTATCTTAAGGGGACCATTAAATTCATTAACTATAGAAATAAAGGTTTTCCAGAAATCAAATTTTAATTTTATGGGAAGAAGTTAGCTAGAAATGTGAATGGGGAGAGAGATCCACAAAATGAACCACCCACACTCCAAAGTTCCAAATTTATAGAGTATGGTCACTATGCTATCCAGTGTTTGAATTCTATGGTTAATTATGATGCTCAACATGATAAACCTATCTAGATCATAGACAAAGGGATATCTCAAGTGATCATTATTTCTAATGCTGATTATGAGAAAAATGCAGTGAAATGTTGACTTACCATCCATTATAAAAAATTTAATTTATTATTTGATTCTAATTCTACCCAATATTTTATATATGAAAAATTTACTAAAGTTATTACATAACTACCTAAATGATTAGATATTTAATTAGTAATAAAAACTCTTAATGGTTAAATGATGAAATATCAAGTATATGATTCTTTTCTGATTGAAGTTTGTGGGAATAAACATCCTAAAAATATTTTAATTATACATATATTTGTATTTTATGAGATTTTGGACATGGAATGACTATATATATATATATCCCATATCAATTCCCAAGGAAGGGAAGCTATGTTTCATATTATAAATGCAAATGTAATCATTTATCAGTGTAATGATGAATAAAAGCCTCCAATGGGAAATAATTCCTTTTTATGGGTCTAGATTCCTATTCATGTGGTTTATTTATCTAATATGTTGTGGGATAAAAATAACATCAATGATATAAATATTTTATGAGGTGTTTTTGATGTATTCTTGGAAGAGTTTCCTTTTATTCCTCTGAATCATGAATTTGATCTTGTACTACACTTATTTCCAGAGCTTTCTGGTATATTACAACAACTAACATGAACATGGTGCATATTCCTAATACCTCTATTGAAGAATGTTATTAGAATCCCTCAAAGGTAATATTTGAGAAGGATCATATCCCTTATACCATTACAGAGGTCTATAAGTATATATCAATGGGGAAATGAACATCAAAATTTGGCACATAATCCTATTTTGACTAAGGATTGCAGATATATTCCAGCATCCACCCAAAGGCGGGATCTTATTCTTGCCAACTATTAAGAATATTTCTAGAATATCCCAGAATCTTAATAATAGTGGGAACATATTCCTATAGTATCCAAAGATAGTCATCAATAAACCCTAGTTGATATCACATAGAAGGTGCATATCCTCAATCAACACCAAATGGCAAGTCGACATATTCGGAAGACAATGTAGGACGAGTCCCATATTCCTACCCTACACAATGTCTACATCCTTGAGGCTATAAAACACATATCAATAGTATCCTAAGAATCCACTGACACTTAATATAAAGAAAAAGGTCATAAATTCCATGTAATATTTCTTCATAATAGTATAGAGATAGATTATGGGGATCCTACCCTTGACATCCATTGTGGAAAACCACCCCTATGGTGATATATCACCCATGAAATGAAATTACCCCCTTCTTAGGGAACATTTTTATATAGATGATCTCGAATAACTGGGGTAAATAGAATATTCCCCCATCAACTGCTAATGATACCTCAAATCGATCATCATATTAACCTGGAGCAGTGACCATTATTCCTACCTTCTATAGGTAGTGAGTCACTATCTATGGAAAAGTGACCTCTGTGGTCTAAAAAAGAAGAGAAATATGCCTATAGTGACGAGGTTGGAATGGATATGTAGAATGAATTTTCCAAGAACAATCTACTGAATATATTTTTATCCATCACCTCTTTTATTTATGACATCCGAGATGGGTTAAATGAGGAATGTATGTCTTAATTACACCAGATCCCATAGAAAAATATTCATTAGTTAAAGGATAATAACCTCAATTATTAGGTATATGAGGGATAACTCTAGGTGTTGATTTTTTTTATCAAATAGGACTTGTTACATTATTCCTAGTTTGAGACCCAAAGTTAGAAAAGCACTATGAGAGCTTGTGGCATGACTATATCCATAGTCTAGAAGAACTCTGGAAGATAATTGTTAATGCATCATTTTATGTACACATCTGGGGATGGGGTTAGTATAGATCCTTTCACTTCACATAATCCTTAGTCCATCAAAGTCCCCTGAAGAAGGCATCCTGCAATGTCATAGCCATAGGATATGTAACACCCTAAAATTTTGTGATTTTTTTCTGAATTAATTTAATCCTTTTGATATTTCCACTTCACGCAACACTAAATATATATTTTTGTTATTATATAATATTAATAAGTTTTTATTAAATTATACACAACACCAAGTACATTTTTCATTACATGCAACACCAAATTGGCTTGCATTACACACAACACTGAGTTTCTACGAAACAACACTTTATTATTATAATCATTTAAATCAGATAGTTATAACCTAAATATTTAAAAAAACAGTACAAATATTAATAAATAATTTTTAAATGTTTTAACAGAAATAACATCTTTATAATGAAATTTATAATTTTTGGTGAAGTCTTTATATGTTTAGAAATACTATTTTCTTAAAGGAACTGCATTTTATGTCCTTTTGTGAATAATAATAAAATTAATTTTAGAAACTATTAGAAATTTAATTTGATAAAATAAACACCATTTTTAAAATTTTAATGTCAAAATTAACTTAGGGTAGGTTTTTATTATTTTTTGAGAAGTTTCATTTTTTGATGAATTGTGAAAAATAATGCAATGTAGTTAAAAAATTCCTTTATCTTTTAAATAATTATTATTATTTAATTTTTTTAAAGTCAAAACAGATCAATTATACATATATTAATACAATTTAGTTTATTAGAATCATTTTCATATTGAAATTATATATAAAAACTTATTGAAAATTTGAACGTTCTTTTTACGTGCATTCTCGCCATGTCAGCGGGATTAACATTAAACATAATTTTCCTATTTCTGTAATTTAAATTTTAAAAAACAAAAATACATGGTTATAATCAGTATGGTATTTAGAGTTTATTAAGATCAACTTAATATTTTGGATATTATAAATAGTAACTTTATTAAATTTTTATTTAATACGGTTAAGGGTAAATTGAATAATTAATGGTAAAAATAATATTATAATATTATTAAATTACCCTAAAGCTTGTAAAATTTTCATTATATGAGTGGTTTTCATCCAAAACTAAATATTAGGAAAAAATTATAACCTTTTTAAGCAACTTGTGTAGGAATATGACATTTATTATATTTTATTTAAAGATAAGTTTAAAATGTCATACCCATAATTTTAATAAGTAAATCATTTTTCATATAGGGGTATATAGAAGTTAAATTTGACTATAAGTATTAATTTTAAATATAATAACTTTATATTAATCATGATAATTTATTTTTAAATATTAAATAATTAATAATTTAATTAATGGCTTTCATAATGGTGATGTAATAATTTTTTAATTAATAGAAATATCAAATAAATGATATTAAAAATATTAAAATAAATATAATTTAACATAATTAATGACATACACTAATTTCATAGATAAATTTGACATGTTAGTCATATATTAGAAGTATTGGTTTTGAGTTATCATGTTGTTAGGACATTTTTAAAAAGACAAATAATAAATAGTATTAAAATTGACCTAAATAATACTATAAAATTAATAATATTTTATTAAATGATATAAAATTAATTATAAAATAATATTAGTCAAAATGCCTATAATATGTTTAAAAACATCATCAATGAACTAGGTGGGAATATTGTGGCATTTTATAGTAACTATATTAACCCTAAAGAGTAAAAAATCCAAGTTGTCATGGTAAAAGTTAAAGGGTCTAACTAAGGGTGAAAGCCAAAATATAAGGTTAATATTGTGATATAAAAATTTATAAAAATCATTGGTTGAGATTATTTCTACCTATAATCGTCTTATCATCTAAATAACTTACTTTTTATCTATTTAAAATTGAAAAAATATATTAATTTAATATTTTAAGAGTTTCTTAAAGTGCCCTTTACCTCAATTATAAATGGGAACCTCCTCCATCAGTTCTTCATATCACATTTAGCCTTCAATATCAGCCATAAAATAACCATTTCCCTTATAAACATACCTAGTAACATTATATAGGTTCTTTTATTATCAAAATACCAACTCTAGTGTCCCTAAGTGGAGATCTAGGGGGAGATCATCGAAGAAGAGGTAATCTTTTTACCGACTCTTTCAAAATTGTTTCGTATTATACTTACTATTTATGTGTTGATTACATTAAAAATTATTTAATACAGTATAAACTATATTCTAATATGTTATTATGATTATGAAACAACCATATTCTACCTTTTATTCATACTATGGAAAATTAAAAGTACCACACGTGCGTATATACGACTTACCATCTCTACTCCGTAGTGTAATATATTTTTCATTCCTACCTTATTTGGATTAGTATAATGATGAATATAATGGATATAAATAATAAATATAACATTATATTTATTATTTTTAATTAATATACCATTTAATTTCTCACCCCTTTACCGTTAAGATAATGATATCATTGCTCGTGTGTACATACGACCTACCATCTCTAAGACGTGATGAGATTCATCTTCCATGATAACCATTTCAAGAATGATTATAAAAATGTATATAATGAATAAATATGAAATATATGAGATAATAATTCTAATTTAATAATATATATACATATATTTCATTTATATTATTTCATTTAGAATGATAAAAAATGGAAATAGTGTTCATGCGTACGTACAACTTATCGTCTCTATGAACAATGCATTACATTATATATATATATACTAAATATATATGATATAGAAATTATGTTTTATATTATATATTATTTAATTAATTAAAACATGATCTAAGTAATATGATCAAGAATAAAAAGTTAAAACATGTATGATAAATAAAGCAGTTATTACCTGAAACATTTCCTTAACTTGGAACTTATAATAAACATATAATATAAATTCATAAATGAATCATATATTTTTTTTAGGTATGGTTGTGTTCTCGAAAAATTCCAGAACACTAAATTTTATTCAAAAAATAATGGAGAATAAGGGGAAATTACATGATACGATAAGTTGGAATTTTTCTGGTGTCTCTAATATAATAAGTAAGAAAATCTGAAGGAAGGTCATTCCTCCAAATGAATTCGTGAGAAAATCCCATATTTTCAAGACCATTAGAAATCATGTTCTCTTAATGGTAGGTGTGAGTGAAAATGAAATTTATATTCTTGATCGAGTTAAGGAAATCAATCCATCAGGAGGTGTGGCTTCAAGCAATATGAGCAATTCCATTCTAAATGGATTCCACTATGGTAGTAGAGTCGATCTTAATAATATCATTATGATTATTTTATAAGTTATTAATATGTTTAAAACCACTATAAATGAGTTTTTGACATGTACTAAGGGAATCTGATATAAGGTATGGGAATTTCATCTCACTTTTTATTTCACTGAGATACAAGCCATATTCACCACTCACCTCTTTTGTGTGGTGTATATAATGACCTATGACATTTTATATCATTAATTTTATTTATTTAAAGATATTAACTGCTTTAATTTATTTCATTATTTCTTGGAGATCATTATTCTAAAGTTACTCAAGTGGTAATTGATTTATGTCTCACTTTTATTTTTATGGGAAACACACCTTATAAACGACTTGTTTCTTCTACACAATGTATATACTACCCATGAATGTATTTTATGTTTTTTAACCATAATATTTTGTTATTTTTGTATCCATATAATTTCCTTTATATCATGGGGAATATTATTCTACTTATTATAAAGTTTTAGGGGTTAATTTCACAATATCATTTTTTTTCAAGATTGTTTATACATAAATATTTACTAGGTTATATTTATCATCCATTTCCATATTTCATAAAAATATTTTCCATAATATTTTTACTATGCTTTTACAATTTTCTAAATTCTTTTTTCCCCATGTATAACGTTTTATTAAATATTTTAAAAGAATATTTTGTTGTTCTACTAGATGAGGTACTTTTACGATAATAATGTTTCTTTAACATATAAGAAATGAATGCATTTTTAAAATTTCATGTCACCTTAATTTATTGAATATTTCTTTATAATATTACTAGGTTATTTTCAAGGAAAAATATTTCTATTAAATTTTTTCGTCATTTCAAGTAAAGAAAATGTTTCAAAAAAGAAAGAATATTTTCCTTGAGAATTTATTTCAAGAGTCCTTTCAAAATTATTTTCCACCTAAGATAATTTTTTTTATGTTACATATCTTTTAATGAGAATATGATTCTATATTTAAATTATTACTCTTTATATGAATGGGTATTTTTATGATGGAATGGTATTCATGAAACCCATTTCTTTTTTGTGGGTTATATTATGATTGTATGATGTTTATGAAACCCATTTCATTCCATGTGTTAGGATATGATACAAGAATTATGATCTTGTGGAACATGTATGTATGATTTAATTTTGAGATTTATGGGACCTATATATCCCTCCAATGAATTGGGTTATGATTTATATCTCATGAGAAAGACGTACAAGACCTTGTTCACAAAGACTATCATGGGAGTGAACCATGACTTCCAAGATGGTTACGGGAGTGTACCATGACTAATAAGATGGTATGTAAAGTGAACCCATAATACTAAGATGACCTTAGATTCGATTCCATAAAGACTATGGAAATAATTTTATATACTCATGTGTATGACACTGTTCCATGTTTTATTCCAATTATATTCTTTCATGGCTCAGGTTCTTTTTTTTACATATGATTAAAGTCTTATGAACTACCAATATTTATTCCATGAATCATGCATATGATCTTTTGATATGTAGGGTATGATATTTAATTGTTATAATCATGTTTTCAAGCCCTTATGTTCTTGTTATGTTTACATATCTCCCTTGTTTACCATTACTAATCATCTGAGCTAACCCATTTTTATGTTTCCTTTCACCCTGGTTATGAAGATATTTATTATGTTCTATGTGTATATAAAGGGTTCTAGTCAATAAGAACATAGTGGTAGAAAATGTCTCTCAATTATGTATTAGTGTTTATGTCTCCATGTTTCCAAAGTAACTAGACTAATATGATCTTTGAACATTTTTTTTGTGTAATTTATTTAGTATTCTACAAAATTAGTGTAATTTCCATGTATGAAAAGATAGGGTCACTATAGTTGGTATCAGAGCAAAACCTTAGTTAAAATTTGGAAACCAGGATGATAAAACCATTGTGATAACCCTAAGTACATGCCTAATGATAAGTCTAAGTATAATAAATAGTATAGGAAATTGTCTTGGAATTTTGGTAAAGGATAAAATGAGTGGTTTTATAGAAACACATCCTTGTCTGGATACTACAAGTGGATATGGATCTAGAACTGATATACCTAGGGGTGATAACTCCATTAAGGTGCATCAGACTTGACTTGATCATAACGTGGTATACAACAATGTGCCTTATTGTACACCTAGTTTGAAACTCATGGGGGATATGCTTTGTAAATTCACAAACTCTTCACAAACCATTATGAAGGATTGAAAAAGAAGTTTGCTATGAATGGTGTAGGATAAACCTAAGTTACCATAGATTAAAGAAGTATGTTTCATGATTTAGACATCCTATAAGTGATTTTTCAGGATTATGTGGTTTCCATTATGATAAATGTTTCTTACACTATTCTTTATAGTTTTATTCAATGGAGGTAACTAGAAAAAATTGGGTAAACATTGAATCTGATGGATAAATTTGTGACTATGAGGAACATAATTGGGTAATGACTCGAGAGAATGATATTGTGGTTATTCCAATTCATCTATTGGAATATATGATTAATAATGTTAAATTTTGTGGTATTACTAAGAAATTGAAAAAGATAAATATGGACTTTTATGCATTTTCACATGGTGAGGAACATATAGGAAAGAAGACTTATCTTCCTACTTGTCAAGAAGAAGGGAAGAAGAACTTTGAGGAATACCTCAAATGGAGGGGAAAATGTTATTTGTGTGGAAAAGGGTCCTGTAGTGACTGACTATCATAGAGTTCAATGTATTATCTATGGAGAACAGGGAATTACCAAACTCAATGCCCTGACCTAAGAATTTACTTATAAACTGAGGAAGTACCTATTCCATGCCAATCATTAAAGAGGACAGATTGATGTGTTTATGTATTTGGATTCATGAATTATGAAATATAAAAGGTTTTTTAGTTTACGTGTTTTTATCTAAGGATTTACATGAATAAATTCAATGTTTCTAATGGACTTGATAAGTGATGGAGGAATTTTGATTAAGGGAAAGATAATCCATAATATGTTCCTTATGTTAAGATAATGATTTTTAGATCAAGATATATTGGATGTTAATAAGTAAGTTGGATGATACTGGTTATTTAAGGATTTGTTAACAAGTGTGTTATTCTATCATATAAAAACTTTACAAATTTTTGGACTTAAGGAATATGTTCAATAAACTCTAGAATAAGGATACATCCATGTTTTCAGTGAGGATGTATGTTAAATGAGGTTATTACCATGTTTCAAGAGAATACATGATGAAGGTATTAACATGAGTGGAATGTGGAAACCAAGAGATACCTTATGATATATGGGAGATAAATGTTAAGACAATTTAGTGAAATTATTTCTAATGTTTTGGGTTTTTATCTTTTTAAAGGATTATAGGCTTATCCATTTAAGTAATTTTTTAGCTAAACTTAAAAGAAGTTTGTGAGAGTAAAGTATTATCTCACCATTTTTGGATTTATCCATATTCTATAACTTGTTATAAAATATTGTTGTTACAAAGATAGATTGAATGGCCTATCATTATATTTATGATCTACTAACATTTTAGGAATGAAAATATCAACTTTATTTCTTGTAATAGGAGATTAAGTGGGAATTAATCATGGTGTGACAAAGTGTTAGATTATGATTAAATCAAGTAAGTATATCTTCTATTGAAAAATCATCGACATTAGGAAATGAATCGTGATGAAAAAGGTTGTCATGTTATCATAATCATTGATGATGTCAATGAAATTTCTAAAGCCTCTTTGAGTTATGGATTTGTGATTTTTAACATTCTTTGGACCATGTTCTCTATCTTTCTCTATTAGAAATTTATGGTTAGATTTCTCTTTTATGTCAATGTTTTCACTTTCCACCTATGTTCTCTTGTGTGGATACCTAGTGATTAGTCACTTTGGGTAACCATTATGTTTCTAACATTCTTTTTTTAATGTAAGTTGTTAATATTTTTTTATGATGTGGGTTTCTATGAATGAAAATTTCAAGTATTAAACCTTTGATAACCATGATTAATTTCTAAGGAAAAATTTATTTTAAGGGGGTATAATGTAACACCTCAAGATTTTGGGGTTTTTTATGAATTATTTCAATATTTTTGAAATTTAAACTTCTAAAAGAAGTGAATATATATTTTGGTTATTATATAAAATCACTATGTTTGGATTACATAATATGAAACACCATGTTATGATTACGCTACATGCAACAACGAATTGTCTTGCATTACACACAACACTGAGTTTCTGTGAAACAACACTTCATTATTATAATTATTTAAATCATATAATTATAACCTAGCCATTAAACATAGTAATATGAATAGTAATATAAATTTTTTAAATGTTTTCACACAAATAAAACATATTTATAAGGAAATTTATAATTTTTGGTGTAGTCTTTATATGTTTAGAAAGACTATGTTCTTAAAGAAACTTCTTTTTATGTCCTTCTGTGAAGAATAATAAAATTAATTTTAGAAACTATTATAAATTTAATTTGATAAAATAAAAATAATTTCTGAATTTTGTAATTTTAAAATTAAATTACGGTGAGTTTATAGTATTTTTCTAAGAAGTTTCATTTTTGATGAATAGTGAAAATACTACATTGTAGTTAAAAACTGCCTTTTTGTTTAAATAATTATTATAATTTAAATTGATTTTTAAAGTCACAATAGATAAATCATACATATATTAATCCAATTTAGGTCATTGGAATAATTTTTATATTTAAATTAGATAGAAAACTTATTGAACTTTTGAACGTTCTTTTTACCCGCCTTCTCGCCAGGTATATAAGATTGGAATTAATATTAATTTTCCTATTATTATGATTTGAATTTTAAAATATATATATATATGGTTATTATAATTATAATATTTATAGTCTAATAGGATCAAATTAATATTTTGGATATTAAGAATAATAACTTTAGTAAAGTTTTATTTACCATAGTTAAAATTAAATTGGATAATTAAAGGTAAAAATAATATTTTAATATTATTAAATAACACTAACACTTGTAAAAAATTTATTTAATTAATGGGTTTAGAAAAAATAAACCTTATTTTAAAATTATTTTTTTTAATCCACTTTGGTAAGAATATGATATTTATTATATTTTATTTAGAGATAAGTTAAAAATGTCATACTCATAATTTTAATAAGTAAATCATATTTAATATCAGGTTATACAGAAGATAAATTTGAATATAAAAAGTAATTGAAAATATAATAAATTTATCTAAATCATGATAGTTTATTTTCATGTTTTAGATAATAAATAATTTAATTAATGGATTTCATAATCATGATATAGTAATTGTTTAATTAATAGAAATATGAAATAAATGGTATTAAAATATTAAAATAAATATAATATAACATAATTAATGATTTCAACGAATTTTATATTTAAATATGATATTTTATTGATATATTAGAAGTATTTTTTTGAATTTAACAAGTTTTTAGGATATTTTAAAAAAGAAAAATAATTAATAGTTTCAAAATTGACATAAATGATACATTAAAATAAATAATATTTTGTTAAATGATATGTAGTTCATAAAAATATAATATTCTGAAAACAAACTATAATATGGTTAAAAAATTTATCAATAATCCAGTTGGGGTTCTTTTTTCATTTTATAGTAACTATATTAACCCTAAAGTATAAAAAATCCAAGTTGTGATGGAAAGGGTTTAACTAAGGGTTGAATCCAAAAGATACAGCTAATATTATGACCCGAACTTGTATAAAAATCATTATTTGAGATTATTTATACCCATACTCATATTATATTCTAAATAACTTGATTTTGTTCTATTTGAAATCAAAAATCTATTTATATTAATTTAATATTTTAAGAGTTTCCTAAAGTACCTCTTACCTCAATTATAAATGGAACCTCCTCCTTCATTTCTTGATGTCACTTTGAGCCTTTAGATAAGATATTACTTGACTATTTCACTTCTAAAATTACATATTAAGATTTTATTGGTGTTTTTCTTCTCAAAAGACAAACTCTAATGTCTATAAGAGGAGATCTAGGGGAGATCATCAAAGAAGAGGTAATCTTCGTACTAACTATTTCAAAATTGTTTATACTTATACATCTTATTTATGTGTTTATTACATTATAAAATAATAAATATAGTATAATATATATTATTAGATGTTATTATGATTATGTAACAACCATATTATACCTTTTATTCATCCTATAAAAAATAAAAGCACCACGCGTGCATACGTACGACTTACTATCTGAACACCCTGGTGTAATCTGTTTTTCATCAATAATTTATCTGGATGCGTATAATTATGGATATAGTGGATATAAATAATAAATATGACCTGATATTGATTATTTATAATTAATATACCATCATATTACTCACCCTTTAACTATAAATATAATCATATCATCGCTCATGCGTATGTACGACCTACCATATCCACGTCGTGATGAGTTTCATCTTCCATGCTAACTATTTCAAAAATGATTATAAAAATGTATATAATAAATAAATATAAAATATATGAAATTATAATGATAATTATAATTTAATTATATATATATACACACATATATTTCATTTACCTTCTTTCATTCAGTCTGATAAGAAAACGGAAACAACGTTCATGCGTATGTACGACTTACCATCTCTATGAATGGTGCATTGATTTTAATATATATATATATCTATTATATATATTTATGTACAAAATATATATGATATATAAATCATGTTTTACATTAGCAAATTAAGTAAAACATGATCTATGTAATAGGATCAAGAATAACAAGTCAAAACACATACGATAAACAAAGCAGTTATTACCCAAAATGTATCCATAACTTGTAATTGTTAATAAAAAGGTAATATAAAGTCATAAATGAAAAATATATGATAACATAAATATATTTTTTATTCTGGTATAAGATAATAATATGTTTAAAACCATTATATTGGTGTTTTATACACATATGGAGGGAATCATACCTAAGGTAATAGGATTTTATCTCATTTTTTATTTCCATTAGATGTATGCCATATTTACCACTCGATCCTTTTGTGAAGTGTATATACTAACCTATGTAATTTTATATCACTAATTTTATTTTTTAAAATATATTAAATTATTTAATTGATTTCATTATTTCTTTAAGATCATGATTCCAAAGTAACTCACATAGTAAGTGATTTATGTCACACTTTTATTTTTGTGGGACACATGCCTTATACAAAACTTATTTCTTCTATGTGGTGTATATACTACCCATGAATGTTTTTTTACAAGTCTTAACTATAATATTATGGTATTTTTATACCAATATAATTTATTTTATTTCAAATGACATACAATTCTCATGATTATAAAGTTTCAAGGGATAATTTCACAATCTCATTATTTTCTAAGATTGTTTATACGTATATATTTAGTGGGATATATTTATCATACATGTACATGTTTCTTAAAAGTATTTTCAAAAATATTTTTAGTATAATTATAAAAGTGTTTAAAGTCATTTTTACCCATGTATGACTTTTTATTAAATGTTTTTAAAGGAATATTTTGTCATTTTCTTAAACGAGGTACTTTTGAATTTTCCAGCAAAAGTACAAGAAGAATGTTTTTTAAACTCATTGGGTCGTGTATGGGCCTTGTGACTTGGGCCTAATGGTGTTGTAAGGGTTCTAATTCAACCCTTAAAAGGGGAGTTATCTTATAAATAAATAAAAATAAGTATTTCTGGCCATTCAGGGGTAACTTATAGGGAATGAATGAATTTTTACACTTTCATGACGCCTTACTGTCTGGAATATTTCCTTACAAGATTACAAGGTTATATTCAAAGAATTTGTTTTCTTTTAAAATTATTTGGAATTTCCGGTAAATAAAAAAATTTCAAATAAGAAATGAAATTTTCCTTAGGAATTATTTAAATATTTATTTCAAAATTAGTTTATATACAAGATAACATTATTTGATGTTACATATGTTTTACGAGGGATATGATTCAATGTTTTCATTGTTAATCTTTATATGAATGGTTATTTTTATTTTTTAATGGTATTCTTGAAAACCCTTTCTATTTCATGGGTTATTTTATAAATTCATTATTTTTATGAAACCCATTTCATTTCATGGGTTCTGATATGATTCATGATTTATGATCTTGTGGAACAAGTATGTGTGATTTCATTACGAGTTGGGTGGGGCCTATATCTCCCTCTAATGTATTGGGTGATTATTTTTACCTCATGAGATAGACATAAAAGGCCATGTTCTCCATTATTTATATGGGTGTGAACCATGACTACCAAGATTATTATGGGATTATACCTTGTCTACTTAGATGGTGTGGGAAGTGAACCCATACTAGTACTATGGTCTTGGCTATGATTCCTTGAATACTGTGGAAATAATTTTATATGCTTATGTGTATGTCACAATTTCATGTCTCATGTTATTTATTTCTTTATGATTCAAGTCTTATGAAATACATCTGTTTATTACATGACACACGAATATGATCTTTTGATATTCAGAATATGATCCTAAATTGTTATGCTCACATTTTTATACCCTTATATTCTTGTTATGTTTACATATATCCCTTGTTTATCATTATTGAGAAACTTATCTCACCCATTTTTATATTTACTTTCACCTAGGTTATGAAAATATTTATTATGTTTTATGTTTTTAAGAAGGGTGCTAGTCAAGAAGAATCTAGTGGGAGATAATATTTCTCAATTATGTACAAGTGTTTATATCTCCATTTTTCCAAAGACACTAGATTAATATGGTATTTGGGAAAATTATTACATAATTTTTTAAGTATTCCACAAACATAATTAAATTTCTACGTATGAAAAGAGAGGGTCACTATAGGAGAGGTCACAGGTCCAAAAAACGTACACAATAGTTGGATAATCAAAAAATATATTCCTATATATAAGGCATATGAGTGCTATAATTAGAGAGAGAAGGCCATTGGTAGACTCTTGAGCCATGCCTTTTTAATGTTTTGACCACATCTCATATAAGATAACAAAAACCTTAGTCTGGAAGGAAATTCCTTATGGAAATTAGATCATGTTCTGAGTATGAACTACACCAAGATCATGCATGATTAAAAATAGACCAAATGAAGAAGATCACATTTACACCCACCATGGAAACCATCCAAAAGAAACCCCATACCACAGGGATGGGGGAATTTTTACGATCAGCTATACCCCTAGGGTCAACAAATCTTCAGTGGGTCTAGAAGATATTGGTGAAGGATCCAAATAAATAATAACCCATGGGGTTGTGAGAATTTTTACCGTGAACACCACCTATAAAATCTACAAATACTAAAAAGGTTTATAATGTATTAGTGGTGACCCCACATCAGCCCCAACCCTTAGGTGTAGGAGAATAATTATCATCTCCTCTGAGAAAATTAGTCCTTTATAGACTGGGAAATAGTTTCTAGTAGCCAACACCCTAGTTATTCCTACCATAACATGACATGACCATTTCATTTGAGACATGTTCAACAAGTATGTTCCGATATTCTTTCAAAGTCACTATTCGTAGAATAAAACTAGGGTAACACCCGACGAAGAAGATTAAACCTCATAAGGGTCACCAATGGAAGAGACCTATTTAGATAAGGGTTTAGGGGGAATAAATTGACATAAAACTTGAAGGGGGAGTGGAAAATGTATTGTCACTATATTACTCAGATGAAGAAAAAATGATACAAAATAAACTTCGGTGAAAATTACCACCATAAATATGTTAGATAACACAGATTAAGACATGCACACTAAGTCACATAGTGGAAAAAATACCCCTAGATGTAGGTTGTACCAAAAATCTACTTGAGGCCATGTGTACCTAAAATTAGAGGTGTAATTAGAATATATAAAATCAAAATTAGTAGTTTCTATGGAATCCCACCTTTTTATTACATATCATTTTCATTACAAGGGACAAAACAAAAGATCTTATAAACTTTAGTTTCCTAAAAATAAGGTACATAATACATGAAAACATATAACATTATTCTAAATTCACTTGAAATAAATCTTCATGGGTTAAACCTATGTCACTTTTACTAAATCTCATATCTTGGGGACACACAACAAAGGAAAGGGATGATCATGAATCTTGGTAAGGGAATAATCAAGGGAGAAAAAATCATGTGATCATGAGACATATTAATAAGAACAAGAGGCATAACCATAAGGATTGAATAAGATTCATATAATAATAATAATAATATGAATCATAACATATAAATGAGGCTATAACATTTAAATGAGAAATTCATATACATATAACCAAGGTTTATCATGAAGTTGTTATAAGTGAAAATTACTAATGTTATTCACCAATGTATTATAAAACATGTCATATCTAGAGATTAATTCTTTAATAAATTCCTTTGAGAACAATAAATGTGCACTATATATATGTATTAATTAATGAAATACCCATATATAATAATAAATCATTTAATTAATAACATGTGTAGAATAAATAATGGGTTTCTTATCAAAACCATGGTGTATAAAAGTGTTTAAAGACATGATCATTATATTATCTTCAACCCACGAAAATAAAATGTGGGTTTTATTTATGTAAATACCTAAAAAAATAAATCATTATTTCAACTAGGTAAATACCCAAGTAAAATAAATAGGTTTGGGTATTCAGAGAAAGAAAATAAATGATAATTTCCAAGTAAAAGAGAGAAATTTGAAAAGTAAATTCAACAGAATGACATGTATACAACATAATTTTAGAAAAGGGTAAAAGTGAGGGATAAATAAATTCCCCCATTGATAAAATAATATTTTTATGGTAATTTAATAATATAAATTAGATATTTTTTTTAATTTTAATACATACCATATTAAAAGGTAACTTGAATGGAAAGAGAATTAGTGATTTCCCTTACCATGAAGAGTTATTCCTAAAACATGGTGGTGGAACCTTAACAGCTTGAGGAAACCTTATGGGGAATACTTGGTATGGTAAAATCATGGGAAATTAATATATTGTGGATTATGAGTGAAGTGAAATGGTCAAATATGTGTGTATTTATAGAAAATGTAGAGGAATTTTTTAATACTATCCAAATACAAGACTTAAAAATCTAGGTTGTGGGAAATGAAAAACCATTGGCTTAAACATGGTTTTGGAAATTTTAATCAAAAATTATGATATTTTAATCCAATAGAACCATAAAACATTTATTAATATCCCTTTGTACATGGAAAGTAAACTATTCAAAAAAAAAATAATGCTTTTAAAATCAAATTTTCCATTTTAGATTTTTGAAAGTCTCTTATAGGTTTGGAAATTGAATAAAATTTATTAAAATAATTAATATTAAAAAATAAAATATTTTTTGTTTTTATTACATTTAATTAATTATTACATCATTATGATATAAATATAAAGTCATAAAATATACCAAAAACCCAAAAAGTGTATTTTTACTATCTATGAAAAATAAAATATTTTAGAAAATTATCATAAATTCACCATAAACTAATCCTGACTTGTTGATAAAAAATATAATTTTTATTATTTTCATAATAATTATCTAAACATTATAATTTTAACTTTTAAATATAAAAATCCATATTTATTTAAAAATAGAAATTTGTAGGGCACGACCAAATTACTAACACTTATAAAAAAATTTCTAGGACGTTATAAAATTGTTTTATTATTTATATTTAGATAAGTGTGTTTTAAAAGAATATTTGATTAAAAAAATATTATCCAAAATACATGAGTTTGTTATAAAATTTTATATATTTTTAAAATTATAACTTTGTTTTATTTTCATCTAAAAATCAATTTATCAAATTCATCTCAATTAAACATAAGTTTTATTAAGAAAAACTAGTCATGAAATTGAATTTATGGAATAACCATTTTATTTATAAAAGATAAATTACATTTTATGAAACTAATTCCTTTAAACTTAAGCCCATATTACTCTCACATATGCCATAAGGGTGAGGTGTGCCATGGTAGAAGTTGCATGGGGTGGCTCGGCTGACATTGAATGAGAGGTAATATAAAATATCTTGAACTTATCCTGTAGGAAATTTTGTTCAATATTGACTTGTTGATGCTTGGTTTGGGCTTCATCATGGTAGAACCCTAGTGGGATTCAAATATAATGACTCTACTACTTTAGGCCATTGATTTTCCTTTATACATCAACCATCCTTTTTCATTACTAATCATAAACACTAATTATAATGTTAAAAATATCTACCAAGGGTATAGTTTCCCACAGTTATATAGACCAATGATCATATTGAATAATAATCATATTGAATAACAATCATATTGACTATTGAAAATATTTTACCAACAATCATATAATGTTCAAATCTAAGGGTCATATTTTCCTTTATACCCTATAAATAACACTTCTTTATTTCAATCATAATTTACTAAAATTTACCCCAGAGGTTATATTGTTATTTCTTAAAATGTTTATTAGTTTACTAATACTTTGTTTAATTTCTCTAGTATTTTACATGGGGGGAAATGATTCTAGTATATTGGGGTGATCCATATTTTTCTATTTTAGCTAATTTATTTTATATTTTCTGTTCAATTGTAATATTTGGAATTTTAATTGTTTTCGTAGCTGACAAAGGTAATGATCATTATTAATTTGATAAAATTTTGTTGGTTTATCTTTTTTTTACATGAAAAATATTATATAATATCTAAAACACATTTACTCAGGAAAAATATTATTTAAAAAAACCGGCCTGTTACATTATTCCACCCTTAAGAAATTTTAACCCCATATTTGCAACTCATTCTATCAGTTTACAAAATGTGAGGGTACTTCTATCTCATTGTATCCTCTGATTCCCACGTCTATTATTCATATTTATGGTTCCTCTAAAATACTTTGACAAGGTGGATAGTTTTGTTGCATAGAAGTTTTTCTCTATGGTCTAAGATATCCATTGGTTGCTTCTAATAATAGAGGTCATGTTCCAGTTTTTTCACCTCTAGATTCAGTACATGTGAGGGATTAGGTATGTACTTTATCAAGAGAGATATGTGTAATACATCATGAACTTGATCATGATTTGGAGGAAGTTCTAGCTGGTAGGCCACTACTTATATGAGATCAAGGATTTAAATGGGGATAATCTTTCTAAGAATAAAATATCATTTATTTATAAATCACATGACTCTTCCATGGTTATATCAGAACGAAAAACTTCTCTCTAAAATAAAACTTCAAGTCTGTTCGATAGTTGTCATCATAACTCTTCTATCAACTCTAAGTAGCCTTATATATTGTATGATGAAATAAAACTTTTCTATCAAATCCTGTACAAGATCATAACCGAATAACTTATTTTCACCAATTTCATCCCAACAAGTAGAATTTATACATATGTTTTCAGATAGAGCTTCATATAGAATCATTTGAATACTCAAGTGCAATATTTTATTGAATGAGAACTCAAATAATGGAAGGTGCTGATAGAATCCACCTTTAAATTCCATTGTGCATGTTCTCAACATATCCTAGAGTGTTTTAATAGTCCTTCAATATTGGATATTAGTTTGGGGGTGATAGGCCATGCTGGAATTCAATTCAGCATCCATATCATGTTGAAGACTTCTCCAAAATTTAGACGTCAACCTTGGATCATGATAAAAAATGATAGAAAATGGCACCCCATACAGCCTCACAACTTCCTTTATGTATATCTTGGAAATTTGACCAAGAGATAAATATTCCCAAAAAGAGATGAAATGGGTAGTATTGGTGAGTCGATCCACTATAACCCATATCACATTGTTTCCTTTGGATGTTCTTGGGAGACCAGTGATGAATTTCATAGTGATATTTTACCACTTCCATTTTGGCATGGTTAGTGGTTTCAATACCCATTTGGGAAGTTGTCACTCTCTCTTAACTTGTTTAAAAACCAAGAATCATGTAGTGTAGTAAAAAATATTCATTTTCATATTATCCCACTAATAATAATCATGAAGGTCCCTATAATTTTTTTTGATTCTAGGATATATAGAGTATGTAGATCTATGAGCTTTATCCATCAGTTCTTTTTTTATCTCTGGGATAGATGAGGCACATAGCCTTGTTTGAAATTTTAGAACACCATATTGATTAATATTAAATTTAGAAAACTTCACATTCTTCATAACCTATAACTTATTTTATATCAAAATATATTCTATTTTAGATCTATTGATATTCTCTATTAATTATGGTTCAGAAATAATTTGGGATAGGGTTGATGATGTCCCTTCCCTTAGGATTCACATGTCTAACTTTACTAGGTCCTTGATCAATGAATATACTTGAATAATCATCATTTATAGCACAATAAGGTCTTTACAACTTACTGAATCAATGACATGTTTTCTCTTCTAGGATGATAATTAATTGAACGTTAATAGTATTTAAGAAGTTCCAACCATCTCATTTGTCTCATGTTTAATTCCTTTTTCATGAATATATACTTCAAACTGTTATGGTTTGTGTATAGATCACATTTCCCCCCATAAAGATAGTGGCTTTATAATTTTAGAGAAAAAATAACTACAACTTACTCCTAGTCATGTGTAGGATAATTTTTTTCATTTGTATTTAACTATTGAGATGCATAAGCAATCACCTTGTCATTTTTCATGGGGACACTCACGATAACTTTTAGTGATGTATAATTATAAATAATAAATCCTTCTCTAATAGAGGGTTGAGATAATGTATGTTCAGTAACCAATCACTTATTCATTTCTTGTAAAATTTCTTCACAATCCTTTATCGAGATGAACGTATCCCCTTTTCAAGTAAACATGGATAGTGGGTTAGAAAGTCATGAAAAGTTATTCAAAAACCTCCTATAATATCATACTAAACCAGGGAAACTATGAATCTCATTTAAAATTATATGATGTGGCCTCTCCTATATATCCTTTTTCTTCATAGGTTCAACTAATATTCCTTCATTGGTTACAATGCTTCCCTAGAATGAAACATATTGTAACCATAATTCACATTTTATATATTTTCCAAATTGCTTATTCTTACTAAATTTTTTCAATTTAACCCTTATATAATCCTCATGCTCCACACAACTTTTGGAATATATCTGAATATCATCAATAAAAACTTCCTGATTTTTTCAAGGTAGTATTAAATATTCGATTAATCAAATCCATAAATATAGTAGGATAATTAGTCAAGCCGAAGGGCATAAAAACAAACTCAAAATTCTCATATCTATTTCAGAAGGCAGACTTTGTAATATATTATTTATTGTCCCTCAATTAAAGATACCCAGACCAGAGTTCTATCTTGTAGAATAGCTGATCCCCATGAAGACGATCAAATAAATCATAAATAATTGAGAGAGGGTACTTGTTATTACCTATGATCCCATTAAGTTCTCTATAATAAATGCATAGCCGCATTGATCCATTCTTCTTCTTTAAAAAATGAATAGGTGAACTCCAAGGAGACACACTTGGTAGGATAAACCTATTATCTAAAAGATCTTGAAGTTTTTTCTTTATTTCCTCTAACTCTATATTTTCCATTCTATACAGGGTCTTTGATATCATCTTGGATCAAGGTATGAGTTCAATAGAGAACTAAAACTCTATTTCTAGGGGAGGTCTAGGTAAATCTTTAGGAAATACATCAATTTATTCATGAAAAATAGGGACATTATATATCTTTAAAATTTTATTTAATTCTCCGTCTTCACTAATTATCTTTATAAGAACGATATGGGAGGAACTTCTAGACAAATCATAGGTTGGGATATCTCTCCTTTGAAAATAATTGTAGGTTGTCCACTCAAGACTACTGAAATTTCCTTAATTCTATAGTTTATCTTATCATTATATTTGTATATCTATTCCATCCCTAGTATACTGTATAATTACTCCATGGGAATGAATAATATATTGGTGATGAGATTATACTCACCAAATTTAATACCATAGTTTCTATACACTGTTGATGCTAGGATAATCCATTTAGGAGTCTTGAATAATAACACTACTTCTATAATCTCAAGGATTGATTATATATTCTTTGAAAACTTGGATAAAATAAAGGAATGTTGATAACACAAATAAAACAAAGTAATTTTTATATTTGAGATTATAATGAGTACACATTACACCACATCATTTAGAGCCTCCACTTTATTCATCATGATAAAAAATTCCCAAACATGATCTCTTGGCCTATACTGAGGTTGATTGTGGTTTCCCTCCATTATATTTTGATTTGGAAATTCATTGTAAAATTTACCAAAGTTTTCACACTTGAATCATTGAACTTATGGATGGTCCTACACCATATTCACTTTGACGTTAGTATTGAGAAGTTGGGGCTCCCCCTCACCATGAATGTTCTGAGCTATATGGACATCTCTTTCCCACTTGTAACACTTTCAAATCCTAAGCATATAGTTCACAAAAATCTTCTCCCCACATTTTTTGTACGTGTGAAGTTGAACTTTCTTTCCTCCTCTTTCACGATCAAAATTCTTACCTATTTTTGGATCCATTTATCTCTTCTTTTCATTTGATCTATGTGACCACTACATCACTGAAAACTCCAATTCAAATTTCATAGCAATCTACACTATATCCTCATATATTTCATAGTCACAATTTTTTATATTCCTCTACTGATGGGGTCTCAGTCCACCAAAGAATTCACCAACCTTTACCTTAGGATCCATAATAAAGATAAAGTTTTATAGAGTAAGTCTTTTAAATTTTATCTCATAACTTCCCAATGATTCCTTTTACTTATTATTTAGATCTATTAATTTTTTATATATTATTTTTTACATAAAATGAGGGAAATATTTATTGAAAAATATTCCCATAAACTTTTCCCACTCTATAACATCAATATCCCTTCTTGGATTAATGTTTTTTATCAGTTTCCAACACTGATCGGCTTCTCTTTCTATATGATATACTACTGGGGTAAATTTCTCTATCACTAAACAATGGATTAAAGAAAAGATCTTTTCTATAGAGGTAATTCATTGTTGAATAATCAATGGGTTGGTAGATTCACTAAAAGAGGGTGCTCATTGACGCATGCCGGAATCAATGAAAAGTTATTACCTTTGAGGTTAGTTTAGTCACTCATCTTGATTCAAGTTGTTATTCTTAACATGAGATAGTTGATTATACATCCACATAAAGTATTCCATTACATCTTCCATCAGATTACCATCAGTGCATCATCCATTTCACTCATAATTTATGTAGTTCCTCCTATTTCCTTCTATTTTTCTAAAATAAGAAAACCTTAGTGAGAAAAATTTTACTTTTATGAATTTTATAATTATAATGGGAGTTTAATTCTTAAAACAACATGATTAAATATGTTATTAATATCCTTCATAATGGTTCATAAAAATATTATGATTAACTAAACATATAAACTAGGAGTATCAAACCAGCTATGGAGAAAGACCCATTTTCGTGCACCGATTCATGATTGATTCTAGTTCAATGTTGTTTTTTCAGGTGTTACCCCTAAGTATATCTAATCTAGATCTACATCAACTTTTAGTATCCAGATGGGGATGTATTTTCTTAGAAACCACTTACTTAAAACTTACCAAAATACCAGGATGTTTTCTTATATTTAGACTTATACCTTGGGTTATTACTAATATTTTCAAGTCCTAATTTGCACAAATAACTAAACAATCCTTTTATACTAACTATGTAATATTTCATTTTTATTACATAATTTTCATTACATGA
Organism: Viscum album; assembly: GCA_963277665.1. Classification (NCBI taxonomy): domain Eukaryota; kingdom Viridiplantae; phylum Streptophyta; class Magnoliopsida; order Santalales; family Viscaceae; genus Viscum; species Viscum album. Next base: position 125,583,877 of record OY728133.1, on the reverse strand, counting down.
GACAAAATAGTGTATCTTTTAATGTTCAGTTTCTTAGAAATAAGGTACATAATTCATGAAAACATAAAAATTATTAAAAATAAACGTTAAATACATATTTATGGGTTCAATATAAGTTAATTTTAATGCATCTCATATCCCAGGGACATACATCAAAGGAAAGGATAGAGCATTAATCCCAATAAAGGAATTATAAAGGGATACAAAAAACATGATCATGATACATATCAATAAGAACATGAGGCATAACAATAAGGAATGGAAATAGGAATATCATTATAATAATAACATTAATAATAACATGGAAATGCTGCTAAAAAATTTAAAAGATACATTCATAATAATATCCCCAAGGTTTAACACCAAAGTGTCATAAATGAAAATTACCAAGGTTATTCAACAAGGTATCATAAATCATGTCATCTTTAGAGATTAAATTAATTACCAAATGCATTGGAGTGATATAAGGTAACACTATTCATATGTATTAATTAATATGATATAAATAGATCATAATAAATAATTTCATTAATAACCTATAGAGAATAACGAATATGTTTCTTATCAATACTAGGGCATACAAAAGTGCTTAAATACATGATCATTACGTCATTTTTACTCCAAAAAAGGAAATGTGTGTTTTATTTATGTAAATACCAAAATCATTAAATCATTATTTAAAATAGGTAAATAACCATGGAAAATGAAGAGGATTGGGTATTCATAAAAATAAAATAATTGATAATTTCTCATGTAAAAGTGAGAAAATTGAAAAGTAAATTTGGCAAGAAGATGGGTATAAAACATGGTTTTAGAAAAGGTTAAAAATGAGGGAGAACAAAGGTCCCCAATTGATAAAATTATATAATTACATAATAAGATCATATAAATTAGAAAAAAAAGAACTTATTTTGGAAATATGAAGATATACTACATAAAAAGGTAACTCAAATGGAAAGAGAAGGAGCGATATCCTTTACCTTGAAGAGTTATTCCTAAAACATGGGTATGGAACCTTGGTGGCTTGATGATACCTTAGGGAGAATAATTGGGAAGAAAAATCACTATAAATTCATGGATTGTTAATTTTCAGTGAAGGGAAATGGTGAAATGGGTGGGTATTTATAGCGAAATAAGAGAAATTGTTTAATAATTTCCAAATATAGGTCTTAGAAATCTAGTTTGTGGAAAATGAAAAACCATTGGATTAACCATTATTTTTTATCCTGGTTTTGGAAAATTTAATCAAACATTGTTATATTTTAATAGACTATAAATAAACATCATTTTTAATACCCATTCAGACAAGGAACATTAAATTTCCCATAAAAAATTCTTTTAAAATCAAAATTTCCATTTTAGATTTTTGAAACTCATTTATAGGTTTGAAAATTGATTGAAATATATTAAAATACTTAATATTAATAAAATAAAATATTTTAGGTCATGTATTGTGCTTAATTAATTATTACATCATTATAAAATAAATATGAAGTCATAAAATATTCTAAAAACCAGAAACAGTATTTTTATTATTCATGAAAAAAACAAAGTATTTTAGAAAATTCTCATAAATTCACCTTAACCTAATTTCGAAAATATGATTTAAAATATAATGTTTAGTATTTCATAATATTCTTATTAATATTATTATTTTAAATTTTAAACATAAAAATTCATATTTATTTTAAAATAATAGTTTGTAAGGCACAATCAATTTTTAACACATATAATAAATTTCTTAGGCCATTATAAAAATATTTTATCATTTATATTTAGATAAGAGTGTTTTAAAAGAATGTTTTATTTAAAAATTTATTTCTAATAATTTAATTTATTATAAAATTATATATATTTTGAAATAATATAATAATGTTTTATTTTCATCCATAAATAAATCTATCAAATTCAACTCAATTAAACATATATTTTTTTAAGAAAAACTATTCTTAATATAGAGTTTATGAAATAAACATTTTATTTATACAAAATAAATTAAATTTTAATAAACCTAAGACATGAAATGTAACCCCTTATTACTCCTACATATGACCTAATGGTGAGGTGTGTGAAGATTAGTTTCATGGGGTGGCTCTGCTAACATCGTCTAAGTGGTAATCTCCACTAAATTGTGCTTCTCTCATAGGATATTCTTTTCAAGCTTCACTTTTTGAAGTGTGTCTTAGGGTTGGTCAAGGGAGAACCCTAGAAGGCTTCAAAAGGAACGACTCCACTGGTTGAGGCCATCAATTCATCATTCTGCATCAATTATCCTTTTTTATTAGTACTTATTTACAGTAATTATAATAGTGAAATTATCAACTAAGAGTATTGTTCCAACAATAATACTGACCTATGATCTTATTGAACAATGGTAATATCTAACAATGGTTATATTTACCAATAGTCATATTTCAACAATAATCATATAAAAATCATGACATGAACTGAAATGGATACCCTGGTATCCTGATAATTGAGCTGATCCCGAAATGGCCTGAAGGGTGTTCCCGACCCCCATAGGTTGGAAACAAGAACCTATAATCATACATGATAAAGAGGTAATTCGTTTTCCACATAAATAGTGGAATGAAAAGTTATAATTAAGTATTATCAAAAGGAAAACTCCATATGGAGAACTGTACCAGAAGTCAGATAGGCAAGGAAATCCAAAGTACAACCCCAATGTACCAGAAAACAAGAATAACAACCCAAGTCTAAAGGGACACAATAGCTCAAAGCCCAAAGATCAAAAGTAACTACCACCTACAAGTTGTGCTTTCCCCATGATTTAACTTTGTAGGAGTAATTCCACATGCACCTAAAGGTACTAGTAGGGTGTGAGCTAAAAGCCCAGTATGGTCTCACTAAGGATTCCATAATAATATTACCCAAGTAATTAACTAAATAATGATTTCAATATTAAATATAAATATGTGGAATTTCAAAATCATATTTGAAAAAATCATGCTTTCAATTTAAAATGATGGAAAAACTTTAATAAATGTATTAATAAACATTTATATAAAACAATTTATATAAATTTATAAGGCATGTGTAAAAAAGTTTACAAACAATGGAATATATTTTAAATATAAAAAAAACACTAAACATGGTCATATTCCAAGAGGTATGATAGTTATATCTTATGGAATACTCATACACTCTTACGATGATAATGTAAATTTTCACACACGTCATCCTGAAATTAGTCACAGAAGAATGACCCACACCCCACTACAGAAAATATCTACCTATAAGCTTATGTTATAGTTGTAAAGTGTAAATATATTACTTGGGAGATTAAAACCTAGTATGTTTGTCTCAAATAAATCACTAACTACCTAGGATTTCATGTTCTCAGACATTATTCAATAATGGTCAATTTATTTAAAAATTATTTAAAATACAATTCAACCGATTTTCCATTTCAATATGCCAATTTATATTTAAAAACCAAAATGAGTTTTTAATAAAATCAGGTCTTTTTCTAGGAAAAAACCAATGGATTTATATCAAAAAAATTTAATAAATTTTTATCAAATAAAAATTTGAAATAAATTTCACATTTTAAATTTCACAATTTAATTTCCACAATTCCCACTAAATAAAAATCACACCATAATTCACGGGAATTGGCGGTTTTCCCAATTTCATTCCAAATAAAATAAAAATAAGAATTTATGATAGATTTTATTTTCAAAATTATATTTAAATCAATTTAACATAAAATAATTTAGGGTTAAATAAATTTCCCATCATAAATGAAACCACCTACCTCAAGATCATGGTATCACTAACAATAAACCCCTAAATGAGAAACACCAATGAAGAACGTAGACAATGAAGATATGAGAATCAGACCTAGATTGAAGATATAAAACAACTTATATTAGATACTCCAATAACATAGAGATCTAATAAACCCTTGTTTAGAGAGAGAAGAGAGTGGGGGATAGAGAATTGGAAAAGGAAACTTACCCGGAAAGCACCGAATAAAGATCAAATAGATTCAATCTACCTTAGAAGGGGCTTGGAGGATCCAAAATCAGTCCTTGAGAGATCCAATGAACTAGGAAAACATTCTTGGTCAACTTAGGCCTAAGAGGGGTCTAAATCAGGGGTTCAATAATTTTTAAACAATTTTTAAATTAATTAAAATCCACACACACAATTTCATGGGTAGGGATACACAGTTAGAAAAACTGTGAACCCTAACCATTCAACCCATGTTATAGGGTTTCAAAGTTTCTCCTTGGTGTGTTTAGGGTTTTTTCGAACTATGTTCCAACCTTGTAAACCCACACAATATAAGTTTTCATGTCTTTCACTAGTAGGATGCATGGTTTGAAAAACCCATACACCAATAATGCAAAACCAAAAATAACTTAAATATTTCCAAATTTTTTTCCAAAGCATCCCTAAACAAAACCCAACTAAATAATGTTCAAAATATGGGTTTAGGAGTGCATAATAATAGTAATAAGATATTATAGCCTCCCCACCAAAAGAAATTTCTTTCCTTAGAAAGCCTGTTAAGAAGGTTCCATGTTAAAATAATGAGGCCACTACTCTCTCATTAATGCCTCCCTCTCCCAAGTCTCATGAGTATCAGATTTGTGATTCCATAACACCTGAACCAATGATATTGTCCAACCATGTAGTACCTTGGTTTCAGAATCAACTATCCTGACTACATACTCAGTCATGGATAAATCATGCTCGACATCAAGATCACTCTAGATCAAAACATGAGATGGATCTAAAAGATACTTTCATAGTTGAGGTACATGAAACATGTTATGTATGGATATCAGTTGTGATAGAAGTTCTAAATGGAAATCCATTTCCCCCACCTTCTCAACAACCTTAAAAGGTCCCACAAAATGATGAGAAAGTTTTATTTTTAGTCTTCTTTGGAAACCCCTAATGTTAGATTACACTACTAGAAGCCTCTCTAGACCATCTTTAGAAAGAAACTATACAAAAATCTACATTTTAAGGACCCTTACACCCCAAACTTAATAAAAAATGGTGATACTGGATTCCTCTAAGTGGTTTCTTTAAAAAACTTAAAGACTATTTCACTCTTTGTCTTAAAATTGGACATTCCAAAAAATCTTGTGAAAGTAAATCTTTTAATACATGCCCCCTCAAAAGACTCAACTCAATATGGGTTGAAAAAGGAGATCACAAGGGTTTGAAAAATGCTCCTGCTATAAATTTTGGAGATTTATCTAATAAGGATGTGGATCAGAACATGATTAAACCCTATAATCCTCAGACCCCTAGTAATTATAGAGTAGTGGATGCTTCACCAAATGAAAAACCTCTTGATGAGGATAATCTTGAGAAAAACGCTATCATGGATTCCTCACAGTACTTGCATGAAGAGGATAGGAAAGATCACTTTGATAATAGTGAATCCATGAATGATGATTATGAGCAAGCTTGTATGGTTGAGGAAGATTATTTAAGGTCGAGCACAAGGAAAGGTAAAAAACAAAAAATTGATTCAGATGGATACATTACTCTAAGCTAAAAAAGTCTCATAGGTGTAATGACTACTCTAACATCGAGAAAAAAATCATCACTAGATCCCTAGAGGCCTCTCAGAAAGAAAAACCCATGACCCCACCACAATAAGGGGGGTTACTAAACATCCAATGGAATCTCTTGATGAAGGAAGCATAAAAAACACCAAAATTATTGATGAGAATGACCCTACAGTGTGAGATTAATTTCAACATATGAGGATATAAGGGAAGAATTGGAATCATGGATGTACGAGAAAAATGAAATAGTTTTTAACAGATACATGAGAATTGAAATCTTTGTAGATACTTACCTAAAAATCAAAAAGTGTATGTACATGAAGATGTTGGATGAATATAAAAAACATCCAAATTTTAACTTCATGGACATCCCATGGCGATAATTTTACCCTTAAGATTTATATTTGATTTAAGTAATTTCTTTACAAGATGGATTAAGCTTGAATCAGTCTGGTTTTTATCCTGAGTGTAACACCTCGAGATTCCACGATACGCTTCTCTTTCAATAATGCAATGGCTTGCATTGTACGCAAGTTCGAGATTTTAACACACTGTGACTAATCAAAATAGCCATTATGAATAGTAATACCCAACTTTTGAAATTATATACATTTTATATTTCAAAATGGACTTCATTTTTGGATTCGAAATATCGAAATTAGCCAACGTTGAATTTTTGGTATTTTTCTGAGAACTTCCAATTTTTTATAAATAGTGAAAAATACTTAAAAACAACTTTTTTAATAAAAATAATTTATAGTGATAAATTATACTATTGAGTGGTTTTAAAGTATAATTAGAATATATTTTTACCATTTTATCCAATGGTGGTAATTAGAATTAATTTCACTTTGAAATTGGACATAAACAATTGTCAATCTTTTGATATATATTGTTTCTTAAAAACACGCAATTTGTTGTGCCAGCGAGAATTAATTATAAAATTAATTAATTCCACTTATATTTTTGTAATTTTTAAAATAGGCATCATTTTTGAATTCGGAATATCAATTATAGCTTAGGGTGAAATTATGGCATTGTTCTGAAAAACCTCAATTTTTGATGAATAATGAAACCACTAAGTAGTAGTTAGAAAACTGATTTTTCATTTAAATGAAACATTACCAATTCTGTGATTTTATTTTCAAAAATCCAACATACATGGTTGTAATTAGGAAGTAAAATATGGTTCAATGGGATTAAAATAATTTTTTTTTGAATAGTAACTTTTAAGTTTAATTAGTCGCGATTAAAGGTAATTAGTGAAATTTAAGGTAAAAATGATATTATAAAAATATGAAAATACCCTTAAACTTATCCTACCCTTATTGGATGAGTCATGGCCGACCCAGAAAATCCATGGGTCAACTTTTGGACCCCATGGAGACACTTGGGTAAGAAAATGACATTAATAACTTTTTATTTAAAGTAAAAATAAATTTGTCACAAACATGTGTTGTTTTACTAAAAAAATTATTACATGGGGTTATATAAGTTAAATTTTCAACTATAAATATTCATTGTAAATATAAAAATATTTCATACATCATGATATTTTTTTTATAATTTTTAGACATTATATAAATGAAATTGTTTATGACACCATGATGATGCACCGATTACCTCATTAATTAACGATTTAAATAAAATGAAAAGATAATGTAAAATCTAAAACATACACTGGTCAAAAACCTATTGGATGAGTATATTTCGAACCCTTATCACCTTATCCTCTAAATATATAAGTGTGGGACCTTTAAAATCCGAAACTCATTATATAATAAAGTAACATTTCATGACTTTCCAAGAGTGCCCCTCCCCTCCTCTTATAAAAGGCCCCCACCACTACCACCTTATTCACACCATCAAAGCCATTTGGCTCGACCAACATCTTACCAAATACTCTTTCAACATCCCTATATTACTCATAGAAGCCTCACATTGAGAATAAGTCTTCCTAAGGAATCCTTTGGCTCAAATCAAAAAGAGTTACCCGATTTTAAGGTAATGTCTTCTCTTTTGTTGTTTTGTTTTATTTTGCTTCTCCAACCCCCTAAACTCTTTTTATTATTTTCTTTTGTAACAACACCAGTATCTTCAATATAACAAGATGTTTTTATGAGAAGTATTTTATTTACACTTACACACACATTTTTCAAATGGGTAAAGAACATACTGTTTCTATGGGTGGAGAATTACTGCCTCACGAAACGATGATTGTTCAATATTCTTTTATCACCTCTCATGGTGGCCATTACGATGAAACAATTTTTTATATATTATATATATTATGTTTATGTTTTCCTTATGCTTATGTATTTTTCATTTATGGCATACCTTTATGATTTCCATTATGAGTAAATGCGATAATTTCATTTTAGGAAGTGCGGACTACCGCCCCCTCAAAGTGATTTGAATCGTTAATGGAATATGTGGGATATATAAAGGATGGATTAAATGGTATTATACATTATATTATACATTAATTATATTATACCTTTTTATAATTATAATTTAATTCCATTAAATACGAAATAGAAATGAAAGTAGCTTTCATGCGTACGTACGGCTTACCGTCTCCATAAAGGGTGCATTTCATTTCTTACCTCTAAATGTTATGTAATATTATAAATTAATGTATATAATGGATATATATGATATATATGATATCTAAATCATGAATATAATTCTGGATATAAGGGATATTTCACCACATGAACAACTTTTAATTATAAGAAGTTTATTTTTGACTCAAGTACCAAAGATCGACAAAACGACCATTATTAACATAAATATTTTCATAATGTTCATAACATGGTAATAAGTGATATAAAAGGAATAATAAACTTGAAAAAGGTTATTAAGAAATTATAAATTAAATCTAGTTTATTATTCAGGAGGTTAAAGAATGGTCGAGTCATGTCGGACACGAGGTAAGGGAACTTCTTAACCCAATTTATATTCTTTGGGTTAATCTCCTACTTTAAAATTATGTCATGATTTTATTATGTTGTATATTGTATTTGTAAATTATTTTATGTGTAATTATAGTGAATACACATAATATATCTATTTTATTTAAAAAATGATCTTTGTAAGGGACTCCGTCTCAATATGCTTTCATTGAGACATATTTTGGTTTTATACACAACTTTCCTTTATACGGTGTATATACCCCTTTGAATTTTACTTTTATTCAAAAGGAATATTTTTATACGAAGAATTTTTACTAAACGACAAAAGGAATGTTTTTTTCTTACGTATGCGGCAAAAATGACTTCTCCATCGCCGTGACTATTATTTGAGTTTCTGCTTCCTCTACAAGCCATAAATTTTTTTAAATGAAAAATAAATACCAAGATTTAATTTTCTTTTATTTTGGTATTGAAAATGATTTTGAAAGTGTTTTTATTATATCAATGTGTTGTATTGATATCTTGTTATTGAAATGTGGAAATGTTATGTTTCCTTTATGCATGTTTTATGTGATACGATATGTTATGGTTCATGATATGTTTAAACCTGTTCATATAAGGAATGAATTGGACTTAATAAGTGACGAGTGGAGCCCACTATAGATCCTCAATGCATCGACAGGTCTCATGAGACAAACTAGTGTCTTGGCATGAGGCCTTGACAAAATCTTATTTGTAGTCTTTGCACGAGGCCTTGGCTACGTGGTTATAATAGTCTAGCATTATGCATTCCATCATTATGAAAGTGGTTATTGATATTGCATGTGATTATTCGACCAATAGAATATCCATGTGAATAAGTAAATGACATTATCTCATTTTAATTTTGCCATATTATGTTTAAGTTCAAGTTTAAAAGGCTTTTTTTAGTTATACATTGCCTTAAATGTTTTTGTTTATTTATGAAAGCTTCCACTATATTGTTATCCTTACTGAGCATCTGAGCTCACCCTTTCAATGTTTCAATTTTTCCAGGATGTGATGAAGTATATTATGAAAGACCTTCAGGGATAGTATGAGGGGATATGAAGTCATGATGTTTTTTTAGTTTTGTTTTACATTATGATGTAATGTAAGACTTATGAATGTATCTAGTGTTTCCAAGACTACTAAAATAATCGGTCTTTCGAGACATGATCTTTTGTGATCATGCCAATGTTACGCAATAATGCACCGACTCTAGGTAACTGGGGTTGGGGCATTATAGTTGGTATTAGAGGAATTTTAGTACTAACCTTGGAAGCTAGATTTAGATAAACTCTGATTAGAGCACATAGCCCTAAGATAGACTTTGAGGATTAGTATAGATGAACTTCCTAGAATTTTGGTATTATAGAGATTTTATGAGTTTTCCAAGAAATACATCTCTGTCTGGATATGAGAAGGTAGAGGCGGCTCAGGCACAGATGTACCTAGGGTTAAAACCCGAAAACACCACTTTGAGCTAGACTCGCACGGGAACTGGTGCACGACAACGAGCCTTGCTGCACTTTTGGTTACGACACTCCTAGGGGATATGCTTAGGATAATTCTAATTTTCTTTACAAACCATTATGAAGGGTTTATGAGTATATATATCCTCAAAGAAAACATTTCTTTTTATGATTATGGATTATATCCATAAATAGTTCAATTTATGTTAAGTGTTTAGAAGTACAGAATTATTTATTTTGATTCATAAACTAATCAAGTTTATGCCATTGTTTAGAAATGGTGCCTAGTGGGAGAAATGGAAACCATATCAATGCACGCACTTCATATAGGGATTTCCCTCTTAATCAAGATAATTATAATGGATCTAGTGATACAACTAGTGCTGATCAGTTTATCACCATACTGGGACAACTCACTCAGGCTATGAATAATAACCTTACTCGTATGGAGCACCCTGATCTGCAATGTGGAGGATCAATGTTAGACCGCTTCATGAGGCAACAACCCCCAACATTCAATGGAATTACAAATCCCTTAGTAGCTGAGCAATGGATAAATTCCTTAGAGAAAATATTCCATGCCTTGGGGAGTAGTGAAAGAGAAAAGGTTATCATGGCAGTTTACCGCCTCACTGGAGATGCTAATCAATGGTGGTCATTTATTCAAAATACAAAGGAAGATGAAGAAGTATCAAGTATGGAATGAAGAGTGTTTAAAGATATTTTCATAGAAAAATACTTTCCTTGTGACCATCGAGCAGATATGGATAGGCAATTTCTGAGTCTGAGACAAAATAAGGATGAGAATGTAGCAAAGTATGAGTCCAACTTTACATGGTTAGCGAGGTATGCTGCAGATTATATATATAACCCAAGAAGTAAGATTAATCATTTCTTTGATGGGTTAAAACCATTTCTCCGTTGAGCTTTAGTATCACAATCCTTCTCATCGTACGAAGATATTGTCTCATGTGCTATCAAGACAGAAAAGGAATTCTCTATGTCTTATGACAAAAAAGTAAAGCAAGAGAAGAAGAGAACGGTGGAACAAGAGACAGATAAAAGGAAAAATGGAAAGAAGGATTCTCTATTATATGATAATTATGGGAATAATCACCCCGGTACTTGCCTAAAAGGAATGAGAGTTTGTTATAAATGTGGAGAAAAAGGTCACTAGGCTCATGATTGAAAGGGAAAGAAATAGGCTATCAATGTTAAATTCTACAATTATAGAGAAATGGGGCATTATGCAAATGAATGTCCTAAGCGTCAGGGAAACATACCTCCAAGAAGTCCAAGGGATCAAGGCCAAGTTTATGCTATTACTACAGATGAAGTTGAATAATTATTTTATTTGTGTTTTTGGACTCAAGAACTATATTATGGTTATAAGAATAATGTGATATATATAAGGATTTTACTGTAGTACTTGTTTTTTTCATTAATGTTTTAATATGATGAAGGTAATCATATTTTTAGTATGTTAAAATAAGAGAAACTTTACCTTGTTTGGGGAATCTGATGTTACAATTGATTTTGGAATTTAGAGACCTTTTACAGAAATTCTGGACAGAGGTATTTTGGATAACAATAAATGTTGGAATGGATTAAGTTGAACTTTGGATAGTATTGTTTAAGGTTAAAACATTTATGAAGACTATTTTTGGAATATTATAATACTATAGTTTTAGAAAAAGGACAACCTATAGGTCGGGGGATAACCCATCACGTCGGACAAAGCTGTAGGAATCGAACCCACAACCATAGTGCGACAGGCCTTTATTACTTACCACTATCTTACAGGAAGTCCCTGGTTATTACAAAATAGTTTTCCTAATCTAAATGATATGTGTTAATATTTTAATCCTTATACGATTTGGATAAATATAATATTTTAGAGTTCTATTATCTTTTTGAGTGAAAGATGAGTTCGTGGTAGAAATTAGTTGAAGGTTGAAACTCTACTTGTCAAGAATAAATATATGTATACCTATCTCTTATTCTACGAATAAATTAATTCTTAAACTTTAGTAAAGGGATATTAAAACAAAAAATGTGTTATCTTAATACCTTATGTCTTGTTGAACTGATAATATTTTAAATCAACATAGATTAAAGGCTTTGAGGCCTTCAATTTTACACTTGTTTGTGATTGATGACCTCAATCACTCCCTAAAAATATTTATGTTTTTCCTCCAATTATATGTCTCTAATTTCCACCAATGTTCTCCTTATCAAGATCATAATTTGGTGGTGACTTTTTCATTTCCCTTTCCCTCTTATTAAGGCTAAATTTTATAAACCTTATTTCCGATGTGGGTTTTCCAAAAAGGTATTTTCTATTTTCAACCTCTTATTTTCAAAGAAAAATTTCAAATTGTGAGGATGCAATTTATTGAAGGAGGGGAGAATGTAACACCCCGAGCTTCCACGATACGATTCACTTTCAATAATGCAATAGCTTGCATTGTACGCAAGTTCGAGATTCTAACACACCGCGACTAATCAAAATAGCCATTATGAATAGTAATACCCACATTTTGAAATTATATATATTTTATATTTCAAAATGGACTTTATTTTTGAATTCAGAATATCGAAATTATCCTATGTTGAATTTTTGGTATTTTTCTGAGAACTTCCAATTTTTTATGAATAGTGAAAAATACTTAAAAAAAACTTTTTTAATCAAAATAATTTATAGTGATAAATTATAATATTGAGTGGATTTAAAGTGTAATTATAATATATTTTTACCAATTTATCCAATGGTGGTCATTATAATTAATTTCACTTTGAAATTGGATATAAACAATTGTCAATCTTTTGATATATATTGTTTCTTAAAAACATGCTATTTGTTGTGACAACGGGAACTAATTAATGAAATTTATATGTCTGTAATTTATTAAAATAGACATAATTTTTTAATTTGGAATATCAATTATATCTTAGGGTGAAATTTTGGTATTGTTCTAAAAAACTTCAATTTTTGATGAATAGTGAAACCACTAAGTGGTAGTTAAAAAATTGAATTTTCGTTTAAATGAAACATTACCATTTCTGTGATTTGATTTTCAAAAATCTGACATACATGGTTGTCATTAGGAAGTAAAATGTGGTTCAATGGGATTAAAATAATTTTTTGGTGAATAGTAACTTTTAAGTTTAATTAATCGCGATTAAAGGTAATTAGTGAAATTTAAGGTAAAAATGATATTATAAAAATATGAAAATACTATTACACTTGTCCTACCCTTATTGGATGAGTCATGGCCGACCCTGACAATCCATGGGTCAACTTGGGGACCCCATGGAGCCACTTGGGTAAGAAAATGACATTAATAACTTTTTATTTAAAGTAAAAATAAAATTGTCACAAACATGTGTTGTTTTACTAAAACAATTGTTACATGGGGTTATATAAGTTAAATTTTCGACTATAAATATTCATTGGAAATATAAAACGATTTCCTACATCATGATATTTTTTTATAATTTTTAGACATTATATAAAATAATTTTTTTATGACACCATGTTGATGCAGCGATTACCTCATTAATTAACGATTTAAATAAAATGAAAATATAATGTAACATCTAAGACATAAACTTGTAAAAAACCTATTGGATGACTATATTTAGAACCCTTGTCACCTTAGACTCGAAATATACAGGTCTGGGTCCTTTAAAATCCGAAACTCATTATATAATAAAGTAACATTTCATGACTTTCCAAGAGTGCCCCTCCTCTCCTTTTATAAAAGGCCCCCACCACTAAAAACTTATTCACACCATCAAAGCCATTTGTCTTATCCAAAATCTGCCCAAATACTCTCTCAACTTCCCTATATTACTCCTAGAAGCCTCACTTTGTGCATAAGTCTTCCCAAGGAAGCCTTTGGCTCAAATCAAAAAGAGTTACCCGCTTTTAATGTAATGTCTTCTCTTATGTTGTTTTGTTTTATTTTGCTTCTCCAACCCCCTAAACTCTTTTTATTCTTTTCTTTTGTAACAACAACAGTATATAAAATATAATATGATGTTTTTATGAGAATTATTTTATTTACACTTGCACACACCTTCGTCAAATGGTTAAATAACATACTGTTTCTATGGGTGGCGAATTACTGCATCACGAAACGATGATTGTTCAATATTCTTTTAACACCTCTCATGGTGGCCATTATGATGAAACTATTTTTTTATATGATATATATTATGTTTATGTTTTCCTTATTCTTATGTATTTTTCATTTATGGCATACCTTTATGATTTCCATTAAGGGTAAACGCGATAATTTCATTTTAGGAATTGCGGACTACTGCCCCCTCAAAGTGATTTGAATCGTTGATGCCATATATGGGATGTATAAAGGATGGAGTAAATGGTATTATAAATTATTTTAAACTATAATTATAATATACCTTTATATAATTATAATTTTATTCCATTAAATACAAAATATAAATAAAATTAGCGTTCATGCGTACGTACGGCTTACCGTCTCCAGGAACGGTGCATTTCATTTCTTACCTCTAAATGTTATGTAATATTATAAATTCATGTATATACTGGATATATATGATATATATGATATCTACATCATGAATATAATTCTGGATATAATGGATATTTCACCACATGAACAACTTATAATTATAAGAAGTTTATTTTTGACTCAAGTACCAAAGATTGACAAAACCACCATTATTAACATAAATAATTACATAATATTCATAACATGGTAATAAGTGATATAAAAGGAACAATAAACTTGAAAAAGGATCTTAAGAAATTATAAATTAACTCTAGTTTATTATTATGAGGTTAAAGAACGGTCGAGTCAAGTCGGACACGAGGTAAGGGAACTTCTTAACCCAATTTCTGTTCTTTGGGTTAATCTCCTACTTTCAAATTATGTCATGATTTTATTATGTTCTATCTTGTATTTGTAAATTATTTTTTGTGTCATTATAGTGAACACACATAATAGATCTATAATATTTAAAAAATGATCTTTTTAAGGGACTTTGTCTCAATCTCCTTTCATTGATACATATTTTTGTTTTATACACAACTTTCCTTTATACGATGTATAAACCCCTTTGACTTTTACTTTTATTCAAAATGAATCTTTTTATATGAAGCTTTTTTACTAAATGACAAAAGGAATGTTTTTTTCTTACGTATGCGGTGACAACGACTTCTCCACCGCTGTGACTATTATTTGAGTTTCAGTTTCCTCTACAAGCCATAACTTTTTTTGAATGAAAAATAAATACCAAGATTTAATTTTCTTTTATTTTGGTATTGAAAATGATTTTGAAAGTTTTTTTTATTATATCAATGTGTTGTATTGATATCTTGTGATTTAAATGTGGAAATGTTATGTTTCCTTTATTCATGTTTTATGTGATACGATTATGTTATGGTTTATGATATGTTTAAACCTATTCATATGAGGAATGCATTGGACTTAATAAGTGATGGGTGGAGCCCGCTATAGCTCCTCGATGCATCGGTAGGTCTCATGAGACAAACTAGTGTCTTGGCAGGAGGACTTGACAAAATATTATTTTTAGTCTTGGCACGAGGCCTTGGCTACGTGGTTATGATAGTCTGGCATTATGCATTCCATCATTATGAAAGAGGTTATTAATATTTCATGTAATTATTCGACCAGTAGAATATCCATGTGAATAAGTAAATGGAATTATCTCATTTTAATTTTTCCATATTAGGTTGAAGTTCAAGTTTAAAAGGCTTTTGTTTTAGTTATACATTGCCTTAAATGTTTTTGTTTATTTATGAAATCTTCAGCTATATTGTTATCCTTACTGAGCATCTGAGCTCACCCCTTTTAATGTTTCAATTTTTCTAGGATGTGATGAAGTATATTATGAATGACCTGTAGGGATAGTATGAGGGGATACGAAGACATGATGATTTTTTAGTTTTGTTTTACTTTATGATGTAATGTAAGCCTTATTAATGTATCTAGTGTTTCCAAGACTACTAAACTAATCGGTCTTTCGAGACTTGATCTTTTGTGATCATGCCAATGTTACGCAATAATGCACCGAATTTGGGTAACTGGAGTCGGGGCGTTACACTGAGGCTTTGCTCTGGTGTATAAGGGACTTCTCTGGTTCCTTCTGCTCATTTCTATATTCTATGTTTTATGTGGACTTGTACTTTTAATGCTCGATGAAGTTACTAGTTTGGTTAGTTGTGGGTGGCTATGGTATCTTCCTCGTTTTTAGTGGTAGCATCTTTCTGGTTGTATTTTCTATATGTATGTATGTTCTATATGTAGAGTTGCATTTTCTTGGATAGAATCAACTATTGATGATGGGTTTTTCTTGTTTTTTATCTTACACTACCTTTTAGAGGGACAAAGTCTTCTTGTAATGAAACAATCCACTGACTACTTATACTGGACCTTTGTCATTTCATCTCTGACATTGGCATAGACCTTTGATCCACCTTTGGTTGATTCTCCTATTTTGATTGTGTTCGAGTTTTCTTTTACATCTTATTGAGATGAGCTAGATGTTCTCTTGATTAATCCTTAAATAATACAGATCTTGAGGCCATAGAGATTGCTTAGAGTTTCCACACTTTTGGTATGAGGTGATTTCTTACTTGAAGGCATGATGTTTCAGGCATCCTGATCCTATATGAACTTTTTTTGATCTTTATTACTTTATCATCATGTTTCTCTATCATTTTTGTGTTGGTGTAAACTCATTACACCTCAATCATGTATTTTAACACCTTTTACTTAATAAATTTCTTAGGGGTGTGATTTGGGTGACCAATTCATGTCTCCGTTTGTATCAAAAAAATATGAGCAAGTTTCCCTTTCCTCCCAAGCTATTGGTGGCCCTAAAAATGTGAAAATTTCAATAAAAACTAGTCACCAACTAAGAATTCCAACAGTCTATGACAACGACAAACATAATACTTATACCAAATTTATTTCATCAACTTTCTTATATGAATAAAATAAATCATCGATGTCTTATCTTGATCCAAGATTATTATACAAAAATAACTTTCACCAATATCTGAACAACATAACTCAGATTTACAAGACTATCCATATAAGACCTTAAAAGGATCCATTCTGATCATGGACTGATAACTATTTTTATAGGAAAACTCAACAAGCCATAAATGGTCAAACAAAGCTCCACCAAAGTCAATAACATAGGCACAAAGCATATCCTCAAGAATCTATATAGATTTTTCTGTCTGGCCATCTGACTGCGTATGATATGTCATACTCATATGAACCATATATCCTAGTTCCTCCTAAAGGCCTCTCCAAAAATTAGAAGTGAACTTGGGATATCTATTAGATACTATAGCATATGTAACTCCATGAAAATGAATAAACTCTTTCACATAGAGATTACCTAAATCTTTATCTTTGATTTAATCAAAAATGGGTATAAAGTGAGGCAATTTAGTCCAAATATTAATCACAACCCATATCACATTCTTCCTTATCTGGGTATGTTGAAACCTAACCACGAAGTCCACAAAGATCTCATCCCACTTCCAAGTTGGCACTGGAAGTGGATAAAAAAAATGAAGGTCTCTGGTTCTTGTACATGACTAACTGGAACATATAACAATGTGAGAAAGATTAAATAGTTCTCATCTTATACTTGTACACCACAATCTACACATTATATCATAAAACATATTCATGGTTCCGAGGTGAATTTCCCACCATGAATTATAAAAATCCCCCATTGCAGATTTCTTAATCGATAATGGTACCATGAAATGATTCCAATAATTTATAATTACATTTGTGGATAATGACCATTAAGTAATAGTATCCCCCCTCCAATAAAGAGAGTGTCTAATGCTGTGGAACGTCTCATAAAACTACTGTTCTTGAAGAATCATCTCGAGAAGAGAGGACTAAAAACTAGCCAAGGAAACCAGAAACTGAAATTCCTAGACTCCAATATGTAACTGTGCAAAAAGGGCCATCGAGTTCCACTCTTCTAATGATTCTTTCGTGACATGTGTTAGAGGATTCCCACTCAAAGAATCTACAATGAAATTCCCTTTCCCTAGGGAATAGGTGATGTCAAATTCAAAATATTGAAGTTATTCCACCCAAAAACTCTTTCGGAGATTCATATCTATTTGATAGAATATATAAGTCAAGATCTTGTGGTTGAAATATATGTTAAACCTTTCTTTCAAGAGGTTGCGCCGCAAACTCATAAGTGCATGAATCATAATTGGGAGTTCCAGGTCATGGTTTTAATAATTATTCTCATGTTGCCTAATATTCCAAGTGTCATAGGCAATGACATGATCACCCTGTATAAGAATGTATCCTAAACCTAAACCCAATGAATCACTGAGGACCACATAGCCTGTATCGTCCTCTAGAAGGGTCAACATTGACATAGTAATCAAAATGAAAATTTAGCTCAAAATAATAATTCTAACATTTATAATCCAAAAAAACTTTACTTCCTTCCATGTTATAGCATTCATCGGAGAAGAAAACTTTGTGAAGTCCTTTACAAACTAAAAACAATACCCAAATATACCCAACAAGCTCATTTAATAGTTATTCCCAAGTCATAACAGTTTTTACCATTTTAGGATCAAATAAAATACCATGTTTTGACACCACATTTCATAAGATAGTGATTTCTTGAGTCCATAAATCACATTCAAAATATTAGCATAAAGATAATTATTTCTGAACAAATATAGAACTTCTACTAGATGATGAATATGATCCTACTTGGAATAAGAGTGAACAAGGGTTTCATCTAAAAATAAAACCACAAATGTATCGAAATAATCATGTAAAATCCTCTTTATTATATCAACAAATACTACATAAGAATTGTTTAGAAAAAAATGGCATGACAGGGTACTCATAATGGCCATACCTGTTAAGAAAGGTGGTTTTATGTAAGATAGATTCTTTTATTTTCAATTGATGGTAACCATATTGAAGATAAATATTTGAGAATCACTTATATCCTTTTAACTAATCAAATAAGTCATTGATCTACGGAAACATATATTTTTTCTTTACCATGAATCTATTTAGTTTTCTATAATCAATAAAAAGGTAAAGCAATACATCATATTTATTATTAAAGGGAACTGGTTCCGCCAAAGGTAAAACACTTGGGTATATAAATAATTTCTCTAACTAATCATCAAACCAAGTCTTTAGATATTTCATTTTTGTTGGTTCCATGTGTAAAGAAGGAATATATACTGGTTTAGTACCAATCACTAAATTGGTAGAAAACTCGACCTCCCTTATATGTGAAAAAAGGGAAGTTAGATGGAAAAACATTAGGAAAATTGATGAAAACTATAGGGAGATCACCACTCAAAGATTCATGATCCAGATTAAAACTGAAAAATGATATTACTTTCTTCAACTCTGGATAAGAAGGTTCGGCTTTACTCACCCTCATGTCCCATTATCCTTGAAAGATATGGAACACCCCATTGGGTGCTGTGAAGGAGACCTGCCAAAGATAAGAATCAATATGGGATTTATTGAAAATGATCCAATCCATACTAAAAATTAAATCAAGAAGTTTCATGTTGAGAACAAAAAAATACCAAGATATATCAACATTCAATAGAGAGAAAACAAAAGGACTATGAAGACCCTACTCTCCCTTGGTTCAAGGGGTGTAGTAATATCCATCACAAAAGATAAAATATCCATAGAAAGATTATAACTATTCACCATATGGGTTGAAATAAATGAACGAGATGCACCAGTATCAAATAAAGCAGTCAGTAATGGTGAACCTATAGTTATGGTACCTCTCACAATCTATGGACCTGCATCTGCATCTTCTGTAGTCTCTTCAGTTGTGTGAAGAAGTTTTTTTCCAGATTCCAATGGCTATAACCCCATAGTTCATGAAGCATATTATAGCAAACAAAACTTTTCGTACATTACTATTAAATAATTTTAAAGATAAATAACATAATATTATTACACATATAGGATCCAACGTTTCAGTGTCTTGGGAAAACTAGAACCATACATAACAATTACAACAGCGAGCGTAAACATTTATTCAATTTCTTCTTCTCTAGATTCTTACTGACACATGGCCTCTCTTTAGTACATGTAGTCACCTGAGGATATACATCAAAAGGGGAGATATAGAAGCCTAGTAAGGGGATATATAATAACAATATAGAATTGGGTGATCATAATCATAAAATAGGCAAAATATCATGAACATAAGACGAAGCATAAATACAAGACTTGAAATGTGGCAATGAATAATTATGAAACACAATGTCTTAGTCGTTAACTAACACACATAATTGTGAACAAAGATAGAATCTTGTTCACATAAATTAACATTTACTCATTAGATTCATCACTTTAACCAATGAATTGGAGAGTTTTATAATTCCAGGAACACCCGTCACATTGAAACATTAATATTGCGCTATATAATTCCGGGCACACCCATCACATCATAAACTTATATTTATCATCCATGCCACATAGAACATATATCAATAATGAACATAACTAACCCATGGAAAAGAATGGGTTTCATCTCATAAGAACACATACATAAACTTTGGGTTCTCAAAATAAAGAGGTAATAACATACTTAATACAAGAACCATCAAACATGAATGACAGGTAAAAGGTGAGTTCTTAAAAGAAGAGTTCTTTTGGAAAACATTTTTTTGACATAAATTTCATTAGAAAACATGTATTTCCCATAAAAGGTATGATAATTATTAAAAAATTAATTTTAAGGAGTGACCATACCAAATTTGGAGTGAAAGAGGGAGAACATGAAGAAAGAAAATTAGGTTCGAGATTTTCCCCTTACCTTATATCCGAACGCTTAATCCACTTTAATATCGTATTTAATGACATTATATTAATTAATTAGAAATTAAATAAACTATTATAAATGAAAAGGGTTCATTTTAGTTTCATTATGTTATTTTATGGGCCTTTTGATGAGTTATAGGGTTTTAAAACATTGTTCGGGAATGATTGTTTTTACGGGTTTCTTGAGCAGTTCACTTGTATTCATAAATTGAAGTTTGGGTAGAACATGGGTAATAATATAGAACTAATATTACATGTTATTAATGATATTACAGGATTTTTAATAATATTATAATTAATTGTGTTACATACCATGTGGATGAATCATTATATAGGAATTAAATAATGATTGTTTGGGTTAATTTGGGCGGTTTTTCAACCACAACAAACTTATTTTGTTTACTCATTTTGTAATATGTACATAATTTAGTTCCATAAATTTAATTAGGAAATTATACATATAAAATATTCTGGTTCAACCATAAAATGTTTTCATTACTAGATATATAAGTAGAAATGTATAAAGAAAACATTTCATTCTTGAAGGTGATAGATTAACACCTCACGAACAATGTTTTCTTTTATAAAATAAAAAGAAGAGGAGAAAGGGGGTTGGATGATATAATATCCCATTAGTATCATAAAATTATAGTATATGTATTATAATGGAGTTACCATACCATATTTACAATGATAGGTGGGGATAGAAGAAGAAAAGAACTTGAAATTGAAAGGGAATTAAAGGAGAAGTGGGAGAGAAATTACCTCTTGAATCCTCCTCTTGAGATCCTCTTTAAGAAGCCTAAACATGGTCTTTTGATGAGACCATAATCTATTGGATGTGGGAGAGGTGCTAGGTAAGATGTTTGGGTATATTTTAGGCAGGTTTTGAATCTTGAGAGGTGTGATGGAACGAGGGAGTGAAGGGTGGTATTTATAGTGGAGGGGGGAGGGGTTTTCTCAATATAAAATTCAGTAATTTATTATTTCTCCACAAGACAAGGAATAGTGAGTCTTCCTTGACCAAGAATAGAAATTTTATAATTTAATCCCGAAACAAGTGGGATTACATCATCATAATATCTTACATGACTCTATAATTAGCTTATTTAGCTTATTTTTGTAAATTACAGAATTTAACTATTCATAAAAAATTCACGTATTTCAGAAAAATCTCAAAATTTCACCCCAACCAATTTTCTATGTGTAGAATCCAAAAATTATGTACATTTTTCAAAAATAATTTTCTTAATATGATTAATTTAATATTTAATTGAAATCATATTTTACATGAAAAATACAGTTTTTAAAATAAAAACTGATTTTATAATGCTTTTCAAAAATTATGTAGGGTCTTATAAAATTATCTAAAAACTATAAGACTTAGATTTGTTTATTTATGAACACATTTTATGAAAATAAATTTTCTTTTAAATTAATTAATTAATTTTAATTATTTATTTATTACTCACAAAAATACCAAAACATTTACTATGGTCAAATTGTCACTTTCTAAGATGCCCAAATTTTATTTAATTATTCATGGGTAAGGTTACTCTTATTTTGAACGATTTACTTTTTATAAGGGTCGTACTACTATTTTTATGGGTTGTTGACTCTTCATAAGGGTTGGTTACTATTCACCAAAAATTATGTTGGTTTTATTAGACTCCAAAAACCATCTTGAACACAACTGTGTATGATGGATTTTCGAAATTCCAAACACAGAAGTGAAAAACTTAGGTTTAAAGGTCACTTATCACTTTTTAGTTCATTGTGTTTTGTTTTCATGTGATTTTATGACATTTTTATAAGAAGGTAATTTCCATTGAAAAACTTTGGGTCATTACATTCTTCCCCCCTTAAGAAAATTCGCCCCCGAAATTTCACTTTACACAAATAGGTGTGGGTACTTCTCCTTCATCACCTCCTTTGGTTCCCAAGTAGCTTATTCAAACTTATGGTTCCTCCACAACACTTTGATAAGGTGGTTTTTCTTGTTGTGTAGAACCTTATTTCTTCGGTCCAGAATCTCTATTGGCTGCTACTCATAAAAGAGATCATCTTCCACTGTACCACCTTTGAGTTTAGTACATGTGAGGGATCAAGTATGTACTTCCTCAGGAGTGATACGTGAAAAACATCATGAACCCGAGCCATATTCGGTGGAAGTGCAAGCTGATAGGCCACGACTCCTATACGGTCAAGCATTTCAAAGGGGCCAATGTACCTTGGTCTTAGATTCCATTTCTTCTCAAATCACATGACTCTCTTCCATGGTGATATTCAAAGAAAGACTTTATCTCCAACGTCAAACTCCAAGTCCCTTCGACAGTTGTCAGCATAGCTCTTTTACCGACTCTGAGCATCATGGATGTGTTTCTGGATGACTTGATCCTTCTCCATATTCTCTTGCAAAAGATAGGTTCCAAGTAGCTTTATTTATCCAACTTCATCCCAACAGGTTTGAGTTCTACATCACTTTCCATACAGAGCTTCATATGGATCCATCTGAATACTCGAGTGGAAGCTGTTGTTGTATGAGAACTCAACCAATGTGAGATGTTGATCCCATCCACCTTTGAATTCTAGTGAGTAGGATCTTAGAATATCTTCAAGTTTCTGAATAGTCCTTTCAGATTGGCCATCAGTTTGGGGGTGATAGGACAGGATAAAATTTAATTCAGTACTCAAAGCATGTTAAAGGATCCTCTAGAATTTAGATGTGAACCATGGATCACACTCAGAGACAATTGAAAGAGGAACACCATGCATTCTCACCACTTCCTTCACATAAATATTTTCAAGTTGTTCAAGCGAGAGATCTTCTAGAATAGCAATAAAATGGGATGTCTTGGTGAGTCAATTAACCAAAACACATATCGCATTATTTCCCTTCGATGTCTTCAGGAGACCTGTGACAAAGTCCATAGTAACATTTTCCCATTTCCACATGGGTATAAGCAATAGCTGCATCAACCCTTGGGACTTTTTCACTCTTCATTAACTTTATGACATACTAAGCACTTTGAGATATATTTTTTGATCTCTTTTTTCATGTTATCCCACCAGAAGTGTTCTCGGAGATAACGATACATCTTGGAACACCCAGGATGGATAGAGAATGTTGATCTATGTGTAGTTTCCAATAGATCCTTTTTTATCCTAGGTGATGAAGGCACACAAAGCCACATTGCAAACCATATCACACCATCATCTTCGATATAGAACTCATGAAACTTCAATTTCTTTACTGCATTCAACCTCTTTTGTATCTCCACATCATCCCTTTGTGCTTCCTTAATCTTTTCATGGATGGATGGTTGCACAATAGTTTGGGCATGGTAGGATGTATCCCCTACCTTTATGATTTCTAAATCCATTCTTTTCCTATCCCAGAAGATAAGGACTTTCTCAATCCTTAACATGGATAGAGTAGCAGGTTATTTTCTGCTTAGAGCATCAGCTACCTTGTTCGCCTTTTTAGGATGATAGTGAATAAAGAAATCATAATCCTTGATTAGCTCTAAACATTTCCTTTGAAACATGTTGAGCTTATTTTGTGTGAATATATACTTTAGGCTCTTGTGGTCGGTATATATGTCACAATTCTCTCCATAAAGGTAGTGCTGCCAGATTTTCAAGGCAAAAATAATGGCTTCCAACTATAGATCATGAGTTGGGTAGTTCTTCTCATGGATCTTCAACTACCATGAGGCATAGGCTGTCACATTATCATTTTTCATGAGTACACATTCCAAGACTTTCTTTGAAGCATCACTATATATCACAAATCTTTCTCCACTTTTTGGTAGTGTGAGTACAGGTGCAGTGATCAGCCTTCTATTTAGCTCCTTGAAGCTTCCCTCACATTCTTATATCCAGACATACTTGAACAATTTCCTTGTTAACGTAGTTAGTGGGATTGACCCTCATGAAAAGTTTCTCACAAAATGTATGTAGTACCTAGCTAATCCAAGAAAACTATGGATTTCGGTGACACTAGAGGGTCTAGTCCTTTCCTTAATTTCATTTTTTGAAGGATCCACAGAAATTCCCTTACTTGTGATCACATGTCCCAAGAACGCAACTTTCTTCATCTAAAATTCACTCTTGCTGAACTTGGAGTACAACTTCTCCTTTCTCAATGTCGCCAACACAAGTCTTAGTTGTTATTCATATTCCTCCTTTCTCTTAGAGTATATGATAATATCATCAAAAACACTACCACAAAATTTTCAAGGTGATGTCTAAATATTCTATTAATCAAATCCATGAAGATTTCATGGGCATTAGTAAGTAAAATGGGCATAACCAGAAACTCATTATTCCCATACCTTGTACCTAAGGCAGTCTTCTTAATATATTCCTTCTTCACCTTTAGCTGATGATATCCAGAACGAAGATCCACCTTTGAGAATTATTTTGCTCCCTTTAACTGATCGAAAAATCCATCAATCCTTGTAAGATGATACTTGTTCTTTATTGTGATCTTGTTTAGTTCCCGATAATCGATACACAACCTCATTTTTCTATCATTCTTCTTCACAAAGACCACTGGACCACCCTAAGGTGATGCACTAGGTCATATGAACCCTTTGTCCAGATGCTCTTGTAGCTGTTTCTTTAAATCCTCCAGTTCGATAGGAGCCATCATATAGGGACACTTTGAAATAGGAGTAGCTTCAGGTATGAGTTCTATTGAGAACTATAACTCATGATCCGGGGGAATTCTGGGTAACTCTTTGGGAAATACATCACCAAATTCCCTCATGATGGGAACTTCTACAAGGTTGGAACTTTCCTTTGACTCAACCATTTGGGAGAGGTATGCTTCTTCACAGGGAATCAACACCCACACCATTGTAGGTTTTTTCAAAGGAGATTCATGATATTCCTTCCATTTGTAGAGGAGCATAGGATGGTTCAGAATCTGAAAAGATATTTCCTTTTCCCGACAGTTGATATGTGCTCTATATAATGGGATACAATCCATTCCCATTATATAATATTATTCTAACGTGGAAAGTATTACGAGTTTTGCTGGAATAATATTCTCATATATGCCAACAAGAGAAGATTCAAACACTTGTGTTTCATTGATTTCACCACTTGGTGTTTTTACAGATAACTCTATTTCAAGGTTTTGGGGCTTCGATTCTATAGTTCTATCAAACATGCATGATATAAAGGAATGCGTAGAACCAGAATCAAATAAGGCTTTTTCTAATCTTGAGTGAATAGGAAGTGTAAATTGTATGACTTTATTATTTTCCTCCACTTATTCCATAGTGATGGCATAAACCTTCACTTGTTCCTTTGGATTTAGTGGCTACTGATGCTTACTACCCTCGAAAACTCGAGGTTTAGTGAACTGGTTTTCATAGTGCCCTAGCTCCCTATAGTTGTAGAATTTAACCATGGGTGGTTCTCTCCTTTCTTTGTCTACATTCTCCTTCCTTTTTGTGTCTTTTAGAAACTCTTGAGAATGGTGTCCTTCTTTCCCACACTTGAAGCATTTATCCTTCCTTTTGAGACAGTTCCCATGGTGAAACTTCCCACATTTTTGGCATGTGGGTCATTGAGTTTTCCTCCCACCTTTTTCATTAGATCCACCGTCTTGAAACTCCATCTTTCATTTCTTATCACCACAGTCATGGGACCATTCTCCAAACTCTATCTCCACTTTGAGAGCACAACGAGAAAATTCTTCATAACTCTCAAAGTCTCAAATTTCAAGAGCCTTTAAAAGGTGTGGTTTTAATCCACAAAGGAATCTATTAATTTTTCTATCATTGTTGATCACAAAACCCAAAGCGTACCTTGAAAGCCTTGTAAAAATCACTTCGTAGGTTGTGACAAATTCTCATTATTTTGTCTTGAGCTCTATGAATTCTCTCTCTATCTATTTGTGAAGAGTTCTTGGGAAATACTTGTTAAGAAACATTATCTTAAAGTATTCCCATTCCATCTCTTCAATTTCTTCCCTTGGCTTGGGGTTCTTAATCAAATCCCGCCATAGATCAGCCTCTTCATCTAGAAGATAAATGACTAGTGTCATCTTATTCATCTCATAAAATCGAAGAATAGAAAAGATATTATCCATGGAGTAGACCCATTGTTTTGCAACTAGTGGATCGAAAGATCCCCTAAACGTCAGTGGTCATTGCCACATAAAACATTTAGTATCCAGTTTCTCTCTCTTTGGTGAAGGAGGACGTTCCCCATTATTATGGTTATTGTTCATAACATACGATAATTGGGTAAGCATCACTATGATGTTTTTAACTCCACCTCCCAAATCATTGGGGATGTCATTCGGGCAATCGTTTCATCGGCCCTCACATGAGTTGTTGGCATGGTTTCTCCTGGTTACCACCATTTTCTAAAATAGAAAAGGTTAGAATAAAACATAAGTCAACAATTCATAAATAAATAACTTATTCATTTTTACAATTTATACTAAAATCATAGAATATGGGATCCCTAGTTAAATATTCTTGTGTGTGTATTTGTACTTAGTTTCATACTAGATGTTTTCCCTAAGGTTCACTAATCCTAATTCCCGAATTAACTAAACCATTCCTCTAATACAAACTATAGTGACCTATCCTTTTCTTACATTACTATTACATCATTTTAAAGATAAATAACATAATCATATTAAACATATAGGATACAATGGTTTAGTGTCTTGGTCAAACTAGGACCATACATAACAATTAAAACATCTAACATAAACATTTATTCAATTTCTTCTTCTCTAGCTTCTTACTGGAACTTGACATCTCCTTTGTACATGTAGTCACCTGAGGATATACATCAAAAGGAGTGAGGTAGAATCCCAGTAAGGGGATAGATAATAACAATATACCATGGGGTGAGCATAATCATAACATAGGAAAAATATCATGAACATAATAGGAATCATAAATATAAGACTTGAAATGTGGAAATGCATAAAAATGAAATATCATGTCAAAGTGGTTAAAAAATACACATACTTGTGAACAAAGATAGAATCTTTTTCACATCATTTAACATTTACTCATGAGATTCCTCACTTTACCCAATGCATTGGAGCACTATATAATTCAGGGTGCACCCATCACATTCAAACATTCATATTGCCCTATATAATTTCAGGCGTACCCGTCACATCATAACATTGTCATTATCATGCATGACACATAGAAAATATATCAATAATTAACATAAATAACCCATTTAACGGAATGATTTTAATTTCATAAGAACACATTCAAAAACTTTGGGTTTCCAAAAGAAAGAGGGAACAACATACTTGATACAAGAACCATCAACCTTGAATGAGAGGTTAAAGGTGAGTTCTTAAAAGAAGAGTTCTTTTGAAAAACTTTTTGTTTCACATAAACCTCAGTATAAAAAATTAATATCCTATAAAAGGTAAGATAATGATTAAAAAATTATTTTTAAGGGTTGACTATACCATATTTGGAGTGAAAGAGGGAGAAACCGAAGAAAGAAAATTGTGTTCTAGATTTTCCCCTTACCTTATATCCGAACGCTTCCTTTGATTTAATGTACTGTATAATGACATTATATTCATTAATTAGAAACTCAAAAAAAAAATTATAAATGAAAAGGGTTAATTTTGGTTTCATTATGTTATTTTATGGACCTTTTATGAGTTATATGGTTTAAAAACATTATTCTCGAATGTTTGTTTTTACAGTTTTCTTGAGCGGTTAACTTTTATTCATAAATTGATGTTCGGGTAGAACATGGGTAAACATCCAGAACTGATATTACATGTTATTAAATATATTATAGGAGTTTTAGTGATCGTATAATGAATTATGTTATATACCATGTGGATGAATCATTAGATAAGAATTAAATGACGACTGTTTGGGATAATTTAGGCGTTTTTACCACAATGAACTTGTTTTGTTTACTGATTTAGTAATATGTACATAAGATAGTTCCAGAACTTTATTTAGGACATAATACATATAAAATATTCTGATTAAAACAAAAAAAAATGGTTTCATTACCATATATATAGGTATAAATGGAAGAAGAAAACATGTTGTTCATGAAGGTGATAGATTAACACCTCACAAACAACTTTTTCTTTTATAAAATAAAAAGAAGAGGAGAATGGGGGTTGGATGATATAATATCCAATTAGTATCATAAAAGTAAATTATATGTATGATAATAGAGTTACCATAAAATTCTGACAAATATAGTTTGATAAATAATAATAAAAGAACTTGAAATTGAAAGGGAATTAAAGGGGATGTGGGAGAGAAATTACCTCTTGAATCGTCCTCTTGAGATCCGCCTTAAGGGGACTAAGCTTTATCTTTTGATGAGACCAGAAGCTCTTGAACGTGGGGGAGAGGCTAGGAAATATTATTGGGCATAGTTTAGATA
The DNA here is from genome assembly GCA_963277665.1 of Viscum album. NCBI lineage: Eukaryota > Viridiplantae > Streptophyta > Magnoliopsida > Santalales > Viscaceae > Viscum > Viscum album. Next base: position 125,554,601 of record OY728133.1, on the reverse strand, counting down.
AGGCTTGAATCTTGAGAGGTGAGAAGGAATGAGGGAGTGAAGGGTGTTATTTATAGTGGATGGGAGATGGGTTTTCTCAATATAAAATTCATTAATTTATTATTTCTCCACAAGACAAAGAATAGTGAGTATTCCATGACCAAGAAGATTAATTTTGTAATTTAATCATAACTTACTTTAAAGTACAATTTTTAAAATAAAAATTGATTTTATAATACTTTCAAAAATTATGTAGGGTCTTATCAAATTATCTAAAAACTATAAGAAATAGGTTTGTTTATTTATGAACACATTTTTGAGAAAATAATTTATATTTTAAATTAATTAATTAATTATAATTAGTTATTTAAGACTCACGAAAATACCAAAATGTTTACTATGGTCAAAATGTCACTTTCTAAGATGCACAAATTTTATTTAATTATTCATGGGTAAGGTTACTCTTATTTTGGACGATTTAATTTTCATAAGGGTCATACTAATATTTATAAGGGTAGGTTACTATTCTTAAGGGTCGGTTAATATTCACCAAAAATTATGTTGGTCTTATTATACTCCAAAAATCATCTTGAACACAGCCGTGTATGTTGGATTTTAAAAATTCCATACACAGAAGTGACAAACTTCTTTTTAAAGGCCACTTAGCACTTAGTATTTCATTCTGTTTTGTTTTCATCTGATTTTATGACATTTTTATAATAAGGTAATTTCCATTAAAAAACATTGGGTTGTTACACATATGGTTGCACCGCAATAATTTTTGGTGATTATGATCCCATTTCACTATGAGGAGCGTAATAGACATGGAATAACTTATTCAAGTAACCTGAGCATCCACAAGAGCAAAAAATATTGGTTGCCTTAGTGAAAAACTATTTAGAGAGACTATGTTTTCCAGACTGGTAATAAATCAATGGTCCTCTTCCAGGACATGCAAGAGGTCTAGAAAAACCATGTTATTGAGAACCACCATGAGAATCATTACACTTCTTCTTCCATTTAGAGGAATTCACAGAACCGCCACTAGGATCAAAAGGAACTCCTGTCAACCCTAAATTACCAGTGAGTTCCATTTCGACTATCAACACTCTATCCAGCACATCATCAAAAGAAGGTAGATTCAGAAAGAAAAAATGATAAGGAATATCGAATCTAGGTCCCATATCTAACCTTAGAGTCTTAATCTTCTTATTTTATACAATATTAGGTGAAAACTGAAAAATCTTAGCAAAGTGATTTGCATATTCTGTCATAGTCTTGTCAGCCTTCTGAAGTTTGAAAAAATCCATAGCCATAGACAACAACATTGAATCTAGATAGAACTAGTAAGTGAAAATAACTTTAAATAATTTCCAACATAAGCTGTAATTATTTTTTGTCATAACCATCATGTCCCACCATCTATTGCTTAGTTGGTCCAGCATGAAGGTGGAACACTTCCCCTTGATTTCATCAGGCATCTGCAAGAACTAAAAAAAATCAATCATTCTCAACCAGTACTTATCCTCTTGTGGATCATTGGAGCCTTTGATCACTATTGTATTTTGATGAAGGAATTCCTGATCATGATTTTAGAAAAAATCCCTCAAGTGTTCCATAGCTGGGGTCTAAACAGGAACTGGTAAATGTGCATGTCCTAGAGCTTGGACAATATGCACAATTACCTTTACTAGATTCTGGTCAATGTCAGGAATTGATCACCGAGGTACATCAAATTATTCCTCCTATATCCAATTTTCCCATATTCTAAGAGGCATGATTCTACACAACATTAGCATAAAACACTGAAGACATCATATTAAAACTCAAATAGAGAAAAAAAGAATAATTAATCCCAACAAATAGATAAACAAGATTTGGATTTCATCATGTTCAAATGAAAAGTAGGGAAAATACCCAAACTAATCCTCAAGATGTCTTTCCCCAAACCACCAGTGGTGAAATAAGGATCATTATGATGAGAGATGGTTAGAAACTCAGTTATAACTACCTACAAAGTCCCTATAAGAATTCAAAACTACATACTAACACTAAGGAAAGATGCTCAACCTACACATTTGATACCACCTTTTCATAAACCGACCTAGATAACCTAGTAACCTAATAAAAAAGATGATCCCAACATGGAATGAAGGTAATTCCTGATCCCCATGGGTTGATGAATATCACCTGACATCCTACAAGATAAATAGAGAACAATTATTTCACATTAAAATTGGAAGAAACAGTTACAAGTCAGTATGATCAAAAGTAAAACATCAAAGGGAGAATTGAAATAGAAGTAAAACCGATAAATAAACCTAAATTACAACAACAAAGTACTATAAAATACGAAGAAGAACCCAATTCCCAATGGAAAAAGTAGCTTAAATCCTAAAGATCAACAACAACTACCACCTTCAAGCAGTGCTTCCCCTTGATCAAAATTGGCAGGATAAAATCTACAAACACCCAAAGGAATAGATAGGGTGTGAGCTAAAATCCCAGTAGGTTCTCCACAAGGATTCCATAATAATATTCTACAATTAATTAAACAAATCAAGATTTAAATTATAAATAAATAGATGTGTAATTTAAGAATCATATTTAAAGAAAATCATTCTTTACATTTCAAAATGATGGAAATTCGTTTACAAATTTCATAATAACTTTTGTATATAAAATAGTTTATATAAATTCATAAGGCATGTGTAAAATAGATTAAAAATAGTGGTATATATTTCAAATATAAAAAAGCAAGAAAAACTGTCATCTTCCAAGAGGTACAATAGTTCAAGGTTATGGGATCCTCACACACTCATATGATTATAATGACAATGCACACAAACATTCCTCTGACACTAGTAAAAGAATACTAACCAACATCCAATTGAAGATAGGATCTCCCTATAAGTTTATGTTAGAGTTGTAAAGCATCAATTCGTTTCTAGGTAAATTCCAACATAGTGTGTTTGTCCCAAATAAATAACTAACTACCTAGACTTTCATGTGCTAAAACATTATTCAATAATAGGTAATTTATTTCAAAACTGTTTAAAATATAATTCAAACCATTTTTCCATTTCAACATGCCAATTTCTATTTAAAAAACCAAAATATTTTTTTAATAAAATAATGCCTTTTCTAGGATAAAATTAATGGGTTTCTATCAAAACAATTTAATCTATTTTCATAAAATAAAAATTTGAAATCAATTTAACAAATCAATTTCAAATTTTAAATTCCACTATTTAATTTCCACAATTTTCACCAAATACAAATGACACTGCAATTCAAGGGAATTGGGGGGTTTTCCCAATCTCTTTACAAATAAAATCTGAATCCCAATTTATGAAAAATTAGGTTTTCACAATTCAATTGAATTCAGTTTTACAAAAATCAAGCTATTTAGTGTTAAATAAATTGTTCATCATAAACAAAACCACCCACTTCCCGATCACAGGATCACAAATCACAAATCCCTAAATGGAAAACACCAAATAAGAAAGTATACAATGAAGATATGGGAATAAAACCTAGATTGAAGATATAAAACAACTTATATTATATCCTCCAACAATATAGAGATATAATAAACCTTAGGGAAGAGAGAGGAGAGAGTGGAAGATAGAGAATAGGAAGATGAAACTTACTGGGAATGAACTGAATAAAGATCTCCAAGATTTGATCTGCATTGAAAGGTGTTTAGAGGAGAGAAAATTGGTCATTGAGAGCACCACTCACATAAGAAAATGTTCTAGGTTGGGTTAGTAGTGAGTGGGGGTATAAATGAGGACTTGGGATATTTTAACCAATTTTTGGATTAATTAGAAGCTGCGTGCATGGTTTTCTAGGAAGAGCCACACAATTATAAAAACCATGCACCCTAAACATGTGCCACCTATTGTAGGGTTTCATATTTTATCCTATTGGGTGCACATTTTTCAAATTTTAGACCAACCATACAAACCATCAGTGTATCTAATTGCATAGTTTTCACTAGTAGGGTGCATAGTTTGAGAAAACTGTGTGCCAACCATGAACATCCCAAAATCCATTTAAAATTTCAATAATTTCACCTGAACAATCCCTAAACAAAACCCAACCAAATAATATTCAAAGGAGGGTTTTAAGAGTACATAAAAATAGCAACAGGTTGTTAAAGTTCGAATCCCAATGGTCACATTTCACTTTATACCCTATAAATACCACTTCATTTTTAATCAAAAGGTCACTACAATCCCACTCTGAGGTTATATTTTCATTTATTAAAATGTTGATTGGTTTACTAATAATTTTTTTCATTTATTTAGTGCTGGATATTGGGTGATTATTCTAGTATATTGGGTAAATCCATATTTTCCCATTTTAGCTATTCAATTTTATATTTTTTTATCTAGTTGTAATGTTTTTCATTTTATTTGGTTTCATAGTTTACTAACGTAATGATCATTATTAATGAGATAAAATTTTGTGGGTTTATATTTATTTTATATTTGTATAATATTATATAATATGTAACACACATTAATTTTGGAGATAAATATCATTTAAAAAATCTTGGTCTTTACAGTTTCCACTCCCTCGACATAATTCCTCTAGAGATAAATGGATAGTCATGGCTATATCCCACTCACTACCAAGGGATCCTAAATTCCTCTACATGGAAGATAATTTGGGGTAGTTTAGGTCCTATAAAATCTCATATGGATCAATGAAGAATTATTAATGGTTAATATTGACATCAAGTATCACCTCCAAAAAGAAGTGACTACCTCTCCTCCTACTCACCAGGAGGGGGTCAATATACCCACCAGAGTAGAATCATAGCACCATATTGGATCTTGATATTGAAATTGATTCTATTTGAATAAGGGAATTGAGAAAGTCCCATAGGTCACTCCATTATGATATTCAATTCACTCATATTGAGATAGTCACCCAGTCCCAACAAGAATCAACAATCAGCAATTGGATGATGTTGGATGATCTCGTCCAGCCTACCCCTTTACTCACACTCAAAGGAGTACTATGTCAATGTCACCCAAACTCCTTATCACCACAAAGTCTCTTTCCACTCAAATGAAATACTTGGAAGGGTGGAATACCCTAGTGTATCCTAAAAGGAATCTATATCTTGAATGGGTGGATGCCATTACTCCTTTACCCAACATTGAGAATCCGATTTTTTCAGGCTTCAATGGAATGGGAGATTCAGAGTAGTATCTCCTACACTTCATTTCATGATGCTACAATATGATAGGCCCACAAGACCAGAAAGAGGAATAAAAACTAATATGTTTTGTGTAGACTATAGCGAGGATATATTTTTTTGGTATAGTAGTATACTAATAGAGTCCATAAAAGATTGGGAAGACCTTTTCCGTCAGTTCCATTATCAATTTAGCTCCATGATAAGGGAAAAATTGGTATTTAACCTCACAAAATGTTAATAGCCTAAAAATGAAAGTTTCTATGACTTTATAACTATATGGAAAGGATTGATGTAATAACTAAATATACCACTCCCATAGGACTATTTATTGAAACAATATTAAAAAAAATTATGTGATGAAATTCATACACCACTGATTCCGTTAAAATAGTTATCTGGTTTCTAGGAGTTTGTAAAAATGAAATATCATCCAGAATATTATATTTGGATAACTATGGGAAAATTTTATCACATTATCACTATACAAGGTAAAAGTTCTGGTAATGAATATTCAACCACCATCACACTCAAACCAACACCATTGATTATTGAGGCACCCTGGCAAGGTCCGCATCGCTCGAAACAATCCCACTGAGTGACAAATAAACTACTACCCATATCTAAAGGAAAGGAAGGAAAAAGGATATTGATGATTTAATGAATGAAATAAAAATAATAATTTTGGAAATAATAGGTTCCTAGTTAGTTTATCATAGTCATGTAAATTAATCTCATTAAGCAACATAGTTGTAGGAAACCTGATGAAGTTTCCCTTAGTGATCATCCTGATTATTTCTCTTTTAATTAGAGGTTTGGACACACTATCCGATACTTATTTATATTAAAATAAATCCTCTAGAAAAAGTTTTATTAAATATAAGTGATAATAGGAAATTCCCCAGTGCAAACGGACCATGTGTCTACCACCTAATCAAAGGAATATAGTGATTATTAAGAAGTTTATGCTAGTCATGAAAAAAAGTTTGAAGACTAGATAACATAGAAGATAGTTAAATATAAATATTTTGTTTTTAAGGAATGAATTAGTCAAAATAATCTAGTTTTTAACACTCTAACATTATCTAAATAGACAACATCAATCCCATTATTTGGAGGAAGACACAACCGAATGAAGTGGAAAAGGAAACATGAAAAAGAGTCTTTACTGACACAAAAATTGGCCTAGGATCCTGAATTCTAATTTCCCTAATTATTTAGGGAATGAGAGCTTCTCTAATAAATGGAATACCTATCAGATAGAGAATATCCCTTCAGTTATGTTTACACCATTAATTTAACAGACCCCTTCTTTGATGATGAATATGCATAAAAAATAGAGTCCCTCATACCTGCTTGGGGAGATAGAGGTAGAGGCCACAAAAACTAAGGGAACATGGGGATATGAAATCATGGATGAGACCAGTATTCCAAAAACATTCAAACTGGATCCATATATGTGGTTAATATCTATAATAAATAACTCTAGTAGTACCATCAGAATTATGGAGGCATGCCAGAATCTTTCAAGAGTCATCCAAACCCAATTATTCAGGAAGACCATTTGGTGGACATTCTACTATCCAACCAGACTAGACGAGTGGAAAGAATAGATCAGATCAATACGTTAGGGATAAGTATGCATTAAAATTCTATCTAAGTGAAGGTTCCATCTAACTCAAGCACTAAATCTCCTATCACACATTCCAAGGAGCTAACCCACATTGGAAAGTGTAGATCTATGATACAGAAGTATAAAATTTTGATATAATTGGAAGCTATTTTATCCAAGATCTCAGTCCTTGATGCTCTTCATATTTTAAAATTAACCAGGAAGGCACTTATTATGCCCCTATATAGTTCTCAAGACTTTGATATAGATTTATCCATAGCCATAGAAGATGAGGCAGACACTAGTTTAGTACAATGTCGCACCACTATCTCATTCATAGAACATTATTGTGAAGAATCCATTTTGGGTTATATCATACCCCTATACATTTTAGGAAATCTTGATAATATTGAAATTCGATATGAAATGGTTGATAATAGTTCTCTGATTAATCATATCATGTTCCAGACTCTCCAATGTTTAAAATACATTGAGGAAGATTTTTATCCCACAAAAATGACCATTTAGGGGTATGAAAAGAGTGAGAGAACAAACTATAGAATGATAAAAATAAAGGTACGTCCAGTTAACTAATATCAAACTCCAAGTTCATTATTATCGATAGGACACAACATTTAATTTTTTACCAAAAATACATAGTCTTAATAGCCATATGGCAATGTTATTTTTATACTATAATTTCATGAAGTAATACATCAATTGAATGTTTGAAATTCTATGTGGTGATATAAACCTCTTGGAATCATGTGAATCATATTATGTTGAGATGGTTTCTAAAAGAGTTAAGGAAAGGAATATATGAAAGAGGTTTATATAAAAGCTACTACTCTCAATGGTTTGAGGACTACTCCTTTAACCCCCTAGAGATCTATCAATAGTGATTATGTATTTATTTTTATTCTGATAAAGGTAGTAGGTCAAGATTCAGTGATCCATCATAGTTTACAAACATCATTGGTCCATGTAAATATAATAGAAACCATTCTAGCTAAAGAAATCATATCAATAGGAAACACTGTCACACCTAGGGAGAATAATTCCCTAAATAAGAGTGTTCCTTTTTCATCACCATCCAGTTTGGATAATTATCTTGTACCATGAGAATAAATTATAAATAAACCTATGATGCCCCTTACAAATTGGGATTTCAATGTTTCTTACACCCTATATAACGAAGAAGAAGAATGTGAGTTTCTCTAGAGTACTCTAGACCATGATACCCATGTATTGTAACTGAAAGTTCCCATGAATGACTTTATATACTGCAAAAATGATAGATATGTGCCCACACTAATTACCAGTATTGTGGAAACTTCTGTAGAGGATTATATGGATGACGAAAATGTTGACCATAGAGATTCCCATATAGTATTTGAGGAATGAATCTCTAAAATTATGAATAAGTTCATACAAGTTAATATATGTAAAGAAGAGGATCCAAGACCCACATTGATCAATGCTAACATGCCTTAAGAAGAGAAAGATATGTATTTCTATTTCTTGAAATATAATTGTTATGTTTTTCCTAAAATTACATAAATATACTACAAATGGATATTTATGTGGATACACGTCAGCTAGGTCTACTAGATGATTATCAAGGATTCAAGTAGGTGGCCAAAAGAATGAATCCATCACATGACTCTAAGGTAGCGTTTTAATTTAGGTAAGATCATTAAATCCAACTTCATTACAAAGGTGAAATACCTGAAATGGATCTCCAACCTTGTCCCTGTTATGAAAAATACTGGTCATATTAGGGTTTTCATCAATTTTAGGGATATAAACTGAAATTTATCAGAGGGCGGTTTCCAGGTTCCAATTACAGAACTCTTGATCAATGAAATCATAGGTTTCCAAGTCCTTTCCTTTATAGATGTGTAGTCATGGTACAATCTGATCAAGATTTACAATGAATGTGAAGAATAAAATACTTTTAGAGAAACTAAAGTCATATTATTCTACTAGGTATTGCACTTTGGTTTTAAGAATGAAAACTCTAATTTCCAATTCACCATGTATAAAACTTTAAAAAAATTTCTGAGAATAATAGCATAATTCTAGGTCAAGGATATAATTTTTAGGTCTCTGTAGAATTGTGATCATCTCATGGACCAAAAAATAATATTTGGTAAGTTTCAACAACATAGATTAAAGAAAAACCCTTTATATGATTCTTTTAGTGTAATGTTAGAAAAATTACTTGGTTTTATTATACACCACTGTGACATTGAGGTTCATCCTGAGAAGAGTAGTATAATCCAAAAAATGCTGCCTCTTTGAATCCTTAAAGAGTTTATAGAGATTTATGGAAACCTAACTTACATTAGGTGTTTCATATCCAATCTGGTATAAATATTACCCCCTTCACGAAGTTGATGAAAAAGGGAGGTTCTTATCAATGGGATGAAGATTATGAAGAATCCTTCGAAAACCTCAAGTGATATTTTTTTCACCCACTGGTTTTAATGCCACTGGTATAAGGGAATAACCTCATCCTATATGTTTCCACTATAGAACAATCTCTCGGTTCTCATATCTTATAGAATAATTATACATGAAAAGAAAATAGTTTCTACTATCTCAGTATAATGATTCTTGATACCGAGACATGATATTATGATATCGATAAAAAATACCTTGCACTCATTTTCATAGTGGGAAGGATGAGGAACTACTTTAAACACTATGAAGTCCACTCAATATCTTGTATCGACATGCTCAAGTAAGTTGTCAACCACCATATGAGGACCAGGTATTTGGATTGATGGGTAGTTGTCTTATAACAACACACCTCCAATTTATTTCATAGAAGGTAATAAAAGGGAAAGATCTAACATATTTCCTCATAGTACATCCTACCCCAGAAAACATTCCATTAAATAATGATCTATTAGGAAAAGGTGTTTTATATTCCCATGAAACATCCTAAACATAGAAGATGTATTTTTATGGATCCTCTCTAATTGTATTTGGGAAAAGAATTGAAATACTAAAGATCAACTGGGCTAGTATTGGGATTGTGTTTGTTTCCCCGACCAGGTAAATTATTCCTTATTCATTCCTACTATCTAAAGTCGACAAAAAAATGCGGTGGAATAAAAATCCATTATATCAAGCATAAAACTAGCCATGTAGCTACATATAGACCAACTAAAAGTCAATAGAGATTCTTGTGATTAATTAGATCAATGGTGAATATGAAATTAAGAAAGAAGACTTAGACCCTCTCATTGGCTATGTGAGGGACTAATGGTAGAGTTACCTTTTGAACAAATGATGAATAAAATCCCCCATTCACAATATACTCATGCTGCTGAACTGGCTAATTCATCAATAACCCTATCCAACCTTAACCAAAATGAGACATTCATCCACATTACACAATATAATGTAGTATCCCTAAGCATCATTTGTGACATGTAATAAATCAATTAGTTTATCACTTCTATGATAATTAATGAGCCAATATTCCCATTAACGACTACTAGATGGATGAGACCCATAACGTGATTCCTCTAAAACATGAAACTCCCTTTAAACTGAGGTAAAGAAGGAATAGATATGATACCTATCATAAAAATTAACCCTTCATGATGGGTCAAATAAATAGAAAGTCCTATATAAATGAGATTTTGATAGATTCCTACTTATATGGATTGAAGAAGGAGAGACCCTCACCGTTATGTAATAATTCCTTCCAGGATCTTGAGGTGAACTTTAGTTAGGAACCAATATTTCCCACTAAATTAGGTGGCTTGGTTATTTCTACCCGATAATGAAACAAGGCTGCACTGAATTCACTATGAAATTTCATGCCTGTCAAATACATGAAAATTTAATTTATCGTCACTCAAATTTTTTATATACTATAAAATACTCCCAAACATTTTCTATATGGTTAATGGATAATATGGGGCCAAAGGTCATGAACTGACCCAATTCGGGGCTCGAGCTGTAACTACCCCAAGCTCGCCTCCATTGGCAATAGTCCGGAGACTAGTGTTGACGGCATAACTAACATAGAAAGGATTTTTACTAAGTACCTGTAAGAAAAAATACATAAATATCAATACATAAGTATAGAGGAAAAAGATTAAAATATTAAAAACACTAGCGGCAGTTTATTTTAGTTCATATCAGTATTTTAAGTGTCATTTTTAGAGAATTTAATGGGGATTTTTTGTTTAATTTTCATCAGTTTTTAATAAAAAAACTATCCACTGGGGATATCAATAAAATAAAAATAACCATTACAAAGCATTTCATAGTGGTTAATCTAAGACACCACTAAATACATTTAGTAATATATGTTTAGTGGTGGTTACAAAAAATTTCCACTAAATCTAATATAATTTTTAAAAAAATATTTAATAAAAACTATAAATATACACAAAGTGAGATTCTATAGACTAAAACATAAATATATGATCAACCCATCACTCATACATCACACAAAAACAATCATAAAAATAACCACTATCATCATAAACTAAGTCTCAGTCACCCCATTCATCAAATAATAACTTGGTCATCAATATATACATATAAAATATGTCCAGCAATATCCCATGTTGAATATACATCCATGTCACAACCTCCACTACATCAATTTTCCTCTACATCATATCATCAACGGAAACCAACCACATTATATCATTATATTCAATAAAAAATGAAACAAAAATTAAAACTAAACATAATTAATCAGAATTATAGAAGAATAATTGATAAAATTTTAACTTACCAAAAAAACTAAGAACCATCAAGACTAAATTTTTAGAATGACATGGATTGGAATGGTCAACATATTTCCTTCTTCCAAAATCTACCACCTATAATGAAAACTAGAACATTTAAGAAAAGAAATGTGAAAAATAAAATACACAAAATATATTTAGAATGTTGTACATAAAAATTTGTTATTTTTTTAATAAAACATGGGTAATTTTAACATAAAAAAATAATATATAATGAAAAATACTTGGAAAACATAAACATACCTACTTAAGATAAGATTCAACACTTGAAATAGAGAAGAGAAAAGTAAATATTTTAATTTAATTTTAAAGCAACGTATGGTGTTCTTGAAAAAATTATTCAATATTTTTTTAAAGATTCTGATATCACAACATGTCTTATATTTCAAAAAAATCAATCTTTCATATCAATTTGAGGTCGTCTACTATGGTTTTGACCGTTCCACACATGTTTTAGTGTTTTAAAACACTAAAACAACGTTTATGTCCATAAATGGAAAACTATCATTCAGAATGGTGCACCATTAGTTCCTACATCTTACAATTAAATCTACAGTTGTTTTCCCATAATTTCCGAACCGTCTGACAAAATTTTCCTTATTTTTACCATTCCACACATGTTTTAGTGTTTTAAAACAATACAAATTTATTTACTGTCAAAATGGGGAAATTTTCACTCTGAATGATGTGATATTAGTTCCTACATTTCACAATTAAATCTATGTTTGTTTTACCCTAGTTTCAGAGAAATCCGAAGTAATTTTCTTGGTTTTGACTATTCAACACATGTTTTAGTGTATAAAAACACTAAAAATAATTTAAAAACATAATTGGAAAACCATCATTCAGAATGACATGACTTTAGTTACTACATTTCATAATTAAATCTTCAATGGTTATACCATGATTTCACATAAATTGGAAGTTGTTTTCATGTTTTGACTGTTCCATAAATGTTTTAGTGTTTTGAAACACTAAAAATGTGTTTACGACCATAATGGTAAAACCATCATTTATTGTGATGTGATGTTGGTTCTTACATTTCAAAATTAAATCTATGGTCATTATATCCTCATTTAGGACAATTTTATATCTTTAACATGGTTTTGACCATTCTATGCTCGTTTTAGTGTTTTAAAACACTAAAAATGTATTTATGACCACAATGGAAAAAATGTAATTTAGAAAAATGTTTCATTAGTTTATACATTTCAAAATTAAATATATAGTCATTATACCCTAATTTTAGTAAAATCCGTCAATGTTGGTATAGTTGTAACTATTCCTCACATGTTTTAGTGTTTTAAAACACTAAAAATGCATTTACAACCATAATGGGAAAACCAACATTTGGAATGATTAGTCTTCAGTTACTATATTTAAAAATTAAATCTATGGTCTTTTTCCCTTGATTTGAGGTAAATGCAACATTTTTTCGTGGTTTTGAATCCCCGAGAATTATTTTTAATGGATTTGGTACATTTTATTAGTGTTTATCGAGTAATTATGATCACACCACACATTGGATTGACATGTTGTCTACGAATACACATAAAAAAAACTAAATGGTGGTTGTACCATGATTTTAGGACAATCAGACATTGCTTTATTGGTTTTGACCATTCCACACTTGTTTTAGTGTTTTAAAACACTAAAAACGTGTTTACAACCATAATGGGTAAAACGTCATTCAGAATGACATGCTATTAGTTTGTAAATTTTAAAATTAAATATGTGATGGTTTGACCATGATTTCAATTCAATTAGAGGTATTTTTCTTTGGTTTGATTTTTCCATGCACACATTAGTGTTTTAAAACAATAAAAATGTGTTTACGACCACAATGGTCAAACTTTCATTTAGAATGATGTGTCCTCAGTTCCTATATCTCATAATTAAATATATGATGTTTTTCCCATGATTTCACATCAATATCATTTTTTCCTATTTTTTACCATTCCACGCTCATTTTAGTATTTTAAAACACAAAAAATGCGTTTAAAGCCATAACGGGAAAACCGTCATTTAAAATGACGTGCCATCAGTTACTATATTTCAAAATAAAATCTATGGTCTTTTTCCCATTATTTCAGGATAATCCAACTTATTTTTAAAAGTTTAGACTGTTCCAGACACGTTTTAATGTTTTAAAACACTACGAACACATTTAAAGACATAAAGGGAAAACAATCATTTGTAATAAAATGACATCAGTTGTTACATTTCAGAATTAAATATTTGGTGGTTTACCATGATTTCAGGAAAATATAACATTGTTTGTCTTGTTTTGATTATTCTACAAAGGTTTAAGTGTTTTAAAACACTAAAAACATGTTTACAACCATAACAGAAAAACCAAGATTCAGAATGACTTGCCTTTGGTACATATATTTCAAAATTAAACATACCTACATTTACCCTTAATTTTAGGTAAATACGATGTCATTTTCTTGGTTTTGATCCCCTAACACTTGTTTTAAAGGTTTTTATACATTTTATAAGTGTTTACCGAATCAAAACCGATCACACCACATGTTAGATTGATGTGTTGTCTACATGTACATGTCAAAAACAACTAATTGGTTGTTTTACCTCTATTTCAATAAAATATGACATTATTTTCTTGGTTTTCACCATTTCATCCACATTTTAGTGTTTTAATACACTAAAAATGTATTTACAGCCATAATGAGAAAACTGTTATTCTGAATTACATTCCATTAGTTACTACATTTCAAAATTAAATATATATTCTTTGTACTTTGATTTCAAAAAAATACAACATTTTTTTATTTCTTTTGACTACTTCACACACGTTTTAGTGTTTTTAAAAACTAAAAATTCATTTATAGTCATAACGGGAAAACTGTCTTTCATAATGATGTGCTGTCAGTTCCTAAATTTCACAATTAAATGTAAAATAATTTTCCCATATTTTATATACAATATGATGTTTTTCTATTTTTTACCATGCCATGCACGTTTTAATGTTATAAAACACTAAAAATGTGTTTATGACGACAACGAGAAAACCTTCATTTGGAATGACATGTCATCACTTCCTATATTTCAAAATCATCTGTATGGTATTTTTACCATGATTTCAAGAAAATAAGACGTATTTTGTTTTATTAGGACCATTCCACGTGTGTTTTAGTGTTTTAAACACTAAAAATACATTAATGGCCACAACGGAAAAACTATCATCCATAAGGGCGTGACATCGGTTCCTACATTTTAAAATTAAATATACAGGTTTTGTTCCCTAATTTTAGGGAAATATGACATCGTTTTCCTAGTTTTGACCCCCTGAAACGTTTTTTTAAATGCTTGTTTACCTTTCATAAGTGTTTACTGAGTCAAAATCGAGAAACCAAGCTTGAATTATTTTAAAACTTATGAATAATGATATATAATTTATTTTTAAAATGTAGAAATCAATCACACATAAATCGGGATAAATATGTGGCCAATATAACTCAAAATACATGTTTTTTATACAAAAAGTTCATTTTAGTTTTTTATTCATACTTTATGTGTTTGTTGCAGAGTCCTTGGGTGTGAAACAGATCCAGGGGAATCAAAATGAAAAAAAATCTATAAAAAAAACATAACACTTCCCTAGATCCATGCCATCAGGGCTTGCTCCCCCTCCCAATCGGAGGGGGGAGGCTCGCGTTCGTCGGCGTCTGAGAAGGATGATGAATGTTCTCTTCCCTTCCTTAGGATTTATCTTTCCCCAAAATCCCCTAATCTCTTCCGAGAGGCACCACAATTATCTATATTCTTCTGTAAGAGCTTAATAGCACTGAGGATCTGCTCAAATATACCTTGGTGGATCATTTTCATCCTCATCGACCCTCGGTTGATGTGTTTTCCCAGTTTGTCTCTGTTTCTTGGAGGCTTAAGGAGCGAACGGTCATTAGGTTGCTTGACCGAAGACACATAATGGTATGTTTCGGCTCAGAGGAGTATTTGGTTTCCGCTTGGTCCGGGGCTCCTCGGAGGTGCGGTGAATCTTCTTTCTTGTTATTCCGGTGGAGATTTGATTTTCACATGCAGCGAGATCCCTCTTCGGTTGCAACTTGGGTAAGTCTCGCTGGCCTTCCTCTTTTGTTTCAAAATACTTCTTTTCTCTGTGCCATTGGTAATATAATTGGGAGGTATTTATGCTCGGATCAATGGACTGAGTCTGTGACAAACCCAATTTTCCCGTGGATTTGTTTTAAGGTTGACGTCGCCAAGTAGCCTTTGCGTTGTGTCTGGATTACCGATGGGAAGGAATTACACTAGATGTAGGAGGTTATCTTTGAATCTTGGATGATGTTCTTTGTTGGATTTCGACGGTTTGGGCACCTGGAGGCCATTTTCTGCAATGCCAAGGTGGGTGTTTTCTCTCGGGTGGTGGAGACGCAGTGTAGTGGTGGATGTGATCTTGGTGTTGATGAGAGGTTGCCTCAAAAGATTGTGATGGATGGCTTTGGGATGTCTACGGTTGGGTCTGGGAATGTGAATGGGGTTCTGAGTTCTCCTATGGAACCTGTGCTGTGTTTCGATGTTGGAGATTCTTCTAGGAAGGGAGCTCGTTTGGAGGCTTCCAACACTAATTTGGAAATTGTTAAGGATATTTATCATGGGAATTTGGAGAGGGAGATGAGGCAAGGTCTTACTGTTGCTATGCCGAGTCCTGGTTGTAGTATGAAGGTAGTGGAGGTGTCTTTGAACCCAACCGTGTTGCAGGTTTTTGACAGGTTGAGATGTGACCTTGGTGTTGAGTCCTGAACTGCAGCAGATGGGGCAAGCCATCTGCAGTTGGTTCCTATTCCTCAGGAGTCTTTGGCTAATTCGGCTTTGGGTTCTAAGAATATGGGTACCCCTGTGACCTGCAACCGGTTTGAGAATCTGGAATCTGAGGAGATGCCTCTAATGCTGGAAGATCCAAAGATTTTTGAAGATGGTTTCTTGCAGGATGTTGTCACTAAAATAGGAGGAGAAGTAGAAGCAACAGTGGAGAGGGAGCCTTTTGTTGATAATAGTATTTTTCATCGTGAGGAAAACATGAAATATCTTTCCATGATTGATACTAATAGTCATTTTGAGAAAGAGCGGGGAGCAAATAATGGTTGCCAAGAAGTGAACGCCTCTAGAAAATTGGGGGATCTTTCAGATAGTGACAAGGAGAACAATAGTGGCAGGACCCGACTCTCTTATAGTGAGATTGTTCTGGGAGAGAAGAATAATGTGTCGGGAAATGAGAAAGCTAGGACTAATCTGCCAAGGAGGAATCAAAGGAAGTATTATTCATCCATGCCAAAGACGATGACTACTCGGTCCTCAGCCATCAAGGGAAAAGGTATGAATTCCTCTGATGAGTTCCTATATTTGGAAAAGTTAAATCTCAGAAGGAAGTATGTCAAGGCCCGGGCAAAATATGATAGCTCAGAGTGGGAGTCGGCTACTGCAGATGAAGCAATGGATCATGGTTATGGATATGGGCATGACTTCTATGATATGTAGTTGTTTTCATGGCTTTTGTTTTTTTTCTTTGTGTACTTTTCTTTAATTTTAATAAATTGTCAGGGACTTTGTCTCTGGCTGAGCTTTCCTGGAATATTAAAAAATTAGTCATGTATTTTAAATTAGTTATCAAGGAATATTAAATTAATATTACCTTTACTTGAGTATCAACAACATCATTTTTCCAAGCTGTAGGAATATGACTCCAATCTTTATCTATTTTAAAATTTTAATAAAATATAATTTTTTATGAAAAATGACATACATACCAGTAATGATAACCTTCCAATATACCCTAGATAGATGGGTGACCAACTGCTCCATCGCTAAAGGGGAATTAGATGGTGGGATATCAATGACATTCATGGGAACAACTAGCTCACTAGTAGTCTTGGGTATAATATAATAATTATGATCTATAGGAGATGATGGTAGTGGTGGTGTTCTCTAAGATTCTTACTAGCTTGAATACTGAATTTTGTTCGTGGATTTACTGCATTTCAAATCGCTAAGGTATATTAATATATACAAATTAAAAACAAAAAGCTTTTTATAGAAACAAAAAAAACTAGAACAATGTATATATGTACAAAAATATTATCAATGATAAATTTTAATATAATTCTATTACCAATTTATACATTCAATTATATTCATATTCATTATCTTCATTATTATCAACTTCCATTGCGATGTGTCCTTCATTTTCACCTTCTCATGTAAGTTCTACCATTTCAATATTGTGAGGAAAAAGCGTTTAATATTTTGTGGTTATTCTAGTTCACTATCACAAAGAACCAACTTATCTTCATCACCTATGTCATATAAGTCTCTCTGATTTCTGTGTAGAAAAACACTCCAACCTTCATGTATTTCACCATCCACATAATAAACCATCTTATATTGTAAATAAAATATAAATGGTTCATGCTCTACATGCTCACTGGTATCTATAAAGTGAGATAAGTTGATAGAAGTAAATTTTAATGAATATTTTATTATACCCCCATCAATGTTGAGCCACGTTCATTTGAATAATACAAGTGAAAACTGGATATGATAGTTTAATTCAATTATATCAATCAACATTCCATAGTATTCCACCTTTGAAAATGTAAATACACAACTGTTTTTAGTTTTCAATTATTATGTATGATAAATTTTATGAATCCTAAAGGCCTAAATATTGTAGGCATCGAATCTCTTGGTGTCCCTTAGAGTACCTCAATCCAAAAACATAAAATCATTTGATATTTTAGATTG
This sequence comes from Viscum album, assembly GCA_963277665.1. Taxonomy (NCBI): domain Eukaryota; kingdom Viridiplantae; phylum Streptophyta; class Magnoliopsida; order Santalales; family Viscaceae; genus Viscum; species Viscum album. Next base: position 125,536,237 of record OY728133.1, on the reverse strand, counting down.
ATTTTCAACATTAATTTTCAAGAAAAAAAATATAAGTTGTTACTTTTAACAAATAATTACACATCAATACTATGAATATGAGTATATACTTACATAATGGGTGAACCATTCTACATGCTCCTTATTAACATCTTTTTTTAATTCCAACTCATTTTGATCTCGACCTCTCAGTCACCTCTTTATTTGTAGTAACAATTATTTAATAAATGGATCTACAATAACACTATTGAGTAGTACATATCTATGTGCTTGTATAAACTCCAATTTAATCAGTGTAAAATTTGACCCCTTTCCAATTAGTCATCCAATAGTTTGAAATACTGATGAGTGATTTTTAGAACTAGAATTAGTGGATATGTCACCAGAATATCAAACATAGTTGAATATAGTCTCAATACCATCCAAATACCTAAAATAGAAGGTCAATAACTCTTCAACTATGAAACTTTCAGAAATAGACCCTTCTAGTTGAGCTTTATTCCTCACATATGATTTCAAATGACCTAAGTACCTGATGAAAAAAATAAGAAACATATTAAAAAATTTATGCAATGATTTGATGAAATAAATTTCAATAATGAAAATAAAAAAATATCAACATACATCTAAATTGGATTTATCCATCGATAGTGCACTAGTCCACCATGTTTGGCTTCTTAAACAAAAAAAGTCAAATGAATCATGTCTATGAAGAATAAAGCGGAAATAACATATCCAAATGATGTAGTGTCAAAAAAATTATTTCTTTAAGTTAATCAATCTTGGTTGGATTTAGAGTTTTTCTACAAATATCCCTAAAAAAAGGAACAAAACTCAACTAGAAACATAGTTACTTTTTAGGTAAAGTATAATTTAAAGAAAAATTATAATAACTTCTCAATGAAAATATGCGAGTCATTACATTTCAATCTATGTAACTTTTGATGTTTTAAGTCAATGCACCTTGATATGTTACATGAATATCCATATGGAACTTCTAAATTCTTTGAAGTTAGAAGGAATAAATCATTCCCATTATTTTTTATTGTAAAAATAGCTAAAGTATACTTTCCATTATCATTTTCCCACAAAACATTATTCATATTCAATGACTCCAAATCCATACGAGCATTAAGGTGATCCTTCGATTTATCCAAATCATTATAAATTGTAAAAAGTATATTATAATAGATGTTCTTATCAATATGAATTACTTAAAGATTATAATATATCAAATTAAACACCCTATAAGGAATTTTAAACAATATTATCTTTTTCTTCTATTTTTGTTTTCCAGCTTTTTCGGATACTATACCACGTACCCTTCCCCCCTTCTTTAAACTGATGGAATTTTCCGAATTCTTCAGTGATATTCATTAATTTTCCCAAGATTTATGAACTATATAACACATTTGGTGACATTATCATTTAATTATCTATATTTAAACATGTATTGTTCAACATGAATATATAATAAGCATCAAGAAATCAATGATGACACATAAAACAAAAATTTCTACTATGAGGTAATCATTGAGGTTCAAAATCAAAATTACCAACTAGAAAAGACTAAACAGTATGATTGTTCTAGCTATAAAAAATTCCCAGTCCAAGAAAGTCACTAATTTTCCACAATAAAGATTCATGCATTTTGAATAGTTTCTATTTAAATAATCATATATTTCTACATTATCATCCCATAATTCTCACAATTTTTTGGTTAGAGGTTGATGCTATACATCAATGTCAATTCCAAGAATTTTATTTCTTGGAAGAATCATCAAAATAATGAAAGAATTATTATTTATAAACATTCATAGAGGTAGATTATAGTGGATCAAAATAGCTAAAAAAATTCTATAATTATTACTTAAAGTTCCAAATGGGTTAAAACCATTAGAAGCCAATAAAAAACATACATTCCTAGGATATGAAGAAAAATTTGGTTTTAGAGAATAAAAAATATTCTATGATGTTGAATCTTTTGGATGTATCATCAAGCCAGTGTTACTATCCTGAGCATGACACTTCATGTTGTATGCAGCCTTAGATGTCATGAATAATCTATGCAAGCGTGGTTTTCGAGGAAAGTAACACAATACCCTTGTAGGAGTTTTCCTCTTCTCTTTCTTCTCGGGGTTAAATATATTTATACTCTCACTATTTTTCCTTAAATTCTATATACTTGTATGAAATCTTGTACATTCTTCTTTATCAGACTCTTCTCCCCATAAAATCATGCAATCATTAGTTCATGCATGTATATTTGTATAATAAAGTCTAATTTTTTGATAACTTTATTCATCTCATAGAATGATATAGGGATCTTAGATTCACTAAATGAATCATGAACAAACTCTAAAATCATGGAAATTAATTTTTTAGTAATTACAAATAAACACTTAATATGATATAACTTAATTATAAAACAAAAATTCAAATACTTGGAACACCCTTCATTTAGTTCTTTCTATCTGTCTTCAACTAATTCATAACAATCATTTTTTGATCACTGATGTTTTGAGCAATATTAATCGGCTTAGGATCCATTGAAGGTTCTTTTGATATATTGAAATCTTTGACATTGAATTATAAAAAACCAAATGCATCATTTAACAAATTTAGAATTGAATTCTCCTCTCTTGAGTAACTTTATATTTCATTGACAAAATTTTCATTGTTTTTGGTTTCCACAATAGTTGATTCACCACGCCAAAACTAACGTACATATTGAGTAGGAAACTGTTTCAATATCTAAGGCTCATATACTTTGTTTCTATTAAACCATCAATTGAACTCACAATCTCGGCATGAACATTTTATTGTATCATTGACTAATCAATTTTCAATTTCATAATCTAAAAATTCTTCCAAATGCTTGGAATATCAAAATGTGTTTCAAGGTAAATTACTCTGACTTTTATCCATACTTTCTGGATTTTATTCTCCCTATACAATCATATATATATATATATATAATCAATCAAGTAAAATCAAAATTAAATATCACCCAACTTTACCATTGACTCTTTTATAACAACTATAAAGGAAATTGGGATGAATGAGATAATGAAAATGTTCTTAATAAACTTATTGTATAAAAATATGAATCGAATAAATTATTATTTCTCACAAACATAGATGAATGTGATGAAAAAAAAGATAATGGACTATTCTACACTATTATTATAACTATGGATGGTTCATTCCATTAAAAATTTAGCTACATTGACTAATGTCTGAACCATTTCCCATGATCTAACTAAGACCAAATGAACCCCTTAAAATATGAATGAAAAGTGTACTTTATCTGGATTTAATGATATGTCATGCATGCCCAAAATATGCAACTCTATATGTTTATATTCTATCCAACTGGTTTAGTGTGACTTCATGTTGTTATATGAATTGTATAAATCAACTATGTTCACATAGCATCAAATTGGACGTTCCTTCAATTTTAGCTAAACATAAAAACCATGATGTGAACATAAATTTTAATAATCTATATTGTTATTTTCAAATCAAATGATAAAAAATGTATCACTTGACTAAAAAAACAAATTACACACAATAATTAGTTTTTTTAAATAATGTTAGTTAAAATAAAATCAATTAAACGATGTTGGCTATTCCAATTACCATAATCAATAATTGATTATCATGCATGAAAACCTTAACCCTAACTACTCTATAATCATTTGATATATTTTATTAAACTAAACGATTCATCACATATGCATAAAAAATGAAACATTATAATAAATTTAAAAGTAGTCTAATATCTCATTTTCAAGGCCTTTATCCTTAGACCCCTTTATAGGGTCGGTGATGAAACCATGTGTGACTTCAAACCCCCCCACCAATTGGTCATGAGTTAGAAAATAGCCTCCATAATGCATCTGTAAAAAATTGAAGGCATTATCATATATAGAAAAAAGTTGAATTCATTAATATCAAATAGAAACCATGAAATTATTAACAAAATAGATTCCATAACCAACATATATCATAAATTTTTTAATTTAATACAACATAACCAAAATTAATGATTATTATACCTATAAACAACTTACTGAAAAATCCAAATAACATATTATAAACCACAATTAAATATATATTTATTTTCCAATGAATAAAAAAAATTATATATTGTTTTTATCACCCATGATTGTCAAACTAATTCCAATAAATAATAAAATTAGGGTGAGTATGATTCAATATTTAGGGTGGTCAACACTACCACTGAGGAAGGGATCCGAGCTAGGCATAGAGAGGTCGGGGGGGGGGGGGTCATGTCACCATTTTGAGAGAAGGTAGGAGGTTCATCGGGGTCATGGTCAGGGGGGTGACGGAGCCAGGGCTATAAGCTCGGGATCACATATTGGGAGAGGAGAGGATGAGAGGTGCGAAGAAAGGGGGTAACAGACTCAGGGTCACTGTCGTGGATAAGAGAGGAGGAGTTTGGGGGGGTCAGTGTAGCATAGAGGGAACAGGGTGAGGGGAGAGATTAGGGTGTTTTAAATGTCTAGTGGAGTTCTAAATGAAACTGATGCTAATTGAAAACTTAAAAAAATATGTGGTTTTATGAAACCGATGTTATATTATGTATTTTTTTAACAATATTTATTTTCCAGCAGTTACTAGAACCATTATGAATAAAACACCGCCAAACATCACTTTTTTTGTTGTTTACTAAGCCCGCATTTGGCTCTCCCACTCCTAGGAACTCTCCTAAAGTGGTTCTATGCTGCCAAAACACACATTCCAAAAGAGATGATCCATCCACGTTGGGTTCTCTCTTGTCAATCCTCTATCACCACTAGGTGCTCCACATAGGTGGATCCATCCTAAATTTATATCTATCCCTAGTTGATGATGTTTTTTTTGATCATGAACATATCTCCTCATCTGTGACATGTGAAAAATTTCTTACACCAACTCCTATTGTCAGGGTAGGGTGAGGTAGTAATCAACCTCACTATCCCTTTGCATGATCTCTAACATGTCAATGAACCTTAGGGATAGATTTACTCCCTAGAAAAACCTCCACAACCCTCATTGTGGGGGAAGGGGGATATCAAGAAAACATGGTATCTCTACTCAAACTCCAAGGTCCCATGATAGTGATCTTTGTAATATTTATAAATGCTTTGATCCATCCTCATATGCTCAAAGATGACCTAGACCTTCTTCTTCGTCACCTGCACCATCTCTGGACCATCTAGAGATGTCTTTTTGTTCCCTTTCTAGCACATGGGTGACCTTTAGGGTCTCCCGTATAGGGACTCAAAAGGTTCCACATTGATAGTAGAGTATAAGCTAATGTTTTACAGACAATCTACTAAGTGTAAGTGATCCTTCCTATTCTGGACAACATCTAACACGTACACTCTCATCATATCCTCCAACACCTGGATATTTCCCTTGATCTAACCATATTTCTTGGGGTGAAAGGATACAGTCATCCTTATTTGGGTCCCAAATGGATCCTGTAGTGCCATCCACAATTGTGATGTGAACCGAACATCATGATGAAAGACAATCATCAAGGGAACCCCATGAAGGTGAATGATCTATTGTATGTAAAACTAACCCAAACTATCAACCAAACTTTACTCTATAATAGAAAGAACGTGTTCCAACTTTGTGAGTTAATCAACTATCACCATGATGGTGTCATGGCCATTCACTATTAAAATAAACCTTGTAGCAATGTCCATGGATATTCCATCCCATTCCACTCTAGGATCTCTAGGGGATGAAAAAACAAACTTGTTGGAACTTGGTGCTAAGCCTTCACCTATTTACAGATAAGGTACCAATAGATGTACTCAGATACTATTAATCTCATTCTGCTCCAAAAAAACAATTTTTTAAGGTCTCTATACATCTTCCACACACTAAGATGTACAACTAGTGGAGAAGTGTGGAACTCCTTCATCACCTCCTCCCGCATTGTGACTGGAAACACTGTCTTTCCCTTGAAAAAGACGATGTGATTCCCTCCTTCAGAATACCAATTTGGTCATTCCCTCATGAATATATCTTCACATACTACTTCATAGTGGATGTATGCCAACTAAGAATCTCTCACACACTCAAGAAGTGGAGGTGAAATTCCATCCATTGAAGAAATGTTTTACCCTCATGATCCACCAAGGTCAGTTGTAAGAAATTCAACTGACCAGAATCCTCCTATAACAAGAAAGACCAAGACTTCTTGATAAGGGTATCTTATACTATGTTTCCCTTCCCCATATTATAAACCATATTGAATTTAAAGTCTTATAGAAACTCCAACCAGAGCTGTTGTCTCAGGTTTAAGTCCCTCTTCATGAAAACACACTTGAGACTTATATGGTTTGAGTAAACCACAATGAGCTCCCATAAAAGCTAGTGTCTCCACGTCCCAATGGAAAATACTACCACTACTATCTCTAGGTCATGTGTAACCTTTTTATTCTCATGGGGTCTCAACTGCCACCACCGGTATGCTATATCTATATGTCACCACATCGACATGCAACCAAGCCCATATCTCAAGGAATCCTAATACACTACATATTCTACAACCTCCTCTGGTAGTCTCAACCAAAGAGCACATGTTAGCCTCAAAATAAACTCCTTAAAGTCACTCTAGCACTTCTTGGTTTGGTAAATGGATTCCCTTTCATTGTCAAGGCGGTTGAAGGGGTTGCAATTCTGCATAAGTCAACCACAAACCTCCTGTAGTACCTTGACATGACTAGAAAGCTCTACACCTCTAAAATTCTATTGGATGGCTCCCAAGAAACAACTACACCGATATTTATTGGGTCCATGGTTAAACCATTATTAGAAATGACATTCCCTAGAAAGTGAACCTCATGAATCTAGAACAGGAACTTCAAGAGTTTCCAATAAAGTTGGTGCTATTAAAGAAAAAATAGAACCATCTTCAAATGATCTTCATGCTCCTAATTTGATGTATAATAGAAGAGTATGTTGTCAATGAATATGACTATAAACTAGTTAAGGTACGACTGGAATAATTGGTTCATAAAATTCATCAACATGGAGGGGTAACTTATCACACCAAAGGGTATCACTAGAAACTCATAACGTCTTTAGAAACATTAGAATTTTAGATTTTAAATATGAGACTCAAAAACCCTCAACTGGTGGTAGAAGAACAAAATATATATCTTTAACAACCATCTCGTGCCTCACAAATGGTCAAAGAGTTCATCAAACCTCTACAAGTGATACTTGTCCATTATTGTTTCCTAGTTTAGGTGATGATCATCCATGAAAAGCTACAAACTCCCATATTACCTTTTCAAAAACAAGACTAGAGATACCCAGGAGAACACTTTGGGTCTGATGAAATCCTTCAATTGAAGGTTTTCCATCTACAACCATGGATCTTAGAACTCGGTAAGGGCCATCCAATATGCCGCCGAAGATATCATAGTGGTGCTAGGATATAATTTAATTCAAAACTCTATCTCCCACATTGGTGTTAGTCCCTAAAAATCCTTGGAGAATACATCCATATAATACTCGACAACTAAAGAAATATTAATACATGAAGATCTTGATACACCAAGGGATATACTCACCAACTAATTGGTGATGGGTTGTATAATACTTCTCACAGAACGCCCTCACAATTCCATATGATCTCTCTCACCCATAAAGGTGAATCTCATCCCATTAGTGCATAGGAACCTAACTCATCTGCAGTGACAATAAATATGGGATAAGACCATGGATATCCAATCCATACCTAAGATGATGTCATATGGTTCCATCATGATGATAAAAAGGTTCCACATGAACTTATCTCTCCCATGAAATAGCTCACACTACTAGAAGAAAAAAGATACAGAAAAATAGTTCCCTGTTGGAACCTGAAGACAAATCTGCTGGGATAATACCTCAATTGGGAGATCCATATCTCACATTAGGAGTATATAGATGAAGTAATAAATGGAAACTATGTCCACTAATACTAAATAAAGAGTATAATAAACACATATAATACCTGTAATCATCTTGTTCATTGTGAGGTCATAAGCCTCTAGAGCCTACAACTATCTTCGAACCCAACCTTCAAACCCCTAAGCCTGATGTTGGCCACTTGGTAGTGGTAGTGGAAGGATATAATAATTTTTTTTACCAACCATGGATTCTACTACTCCTCCTACAACTTATACTCCCTAGGGATTACTCTTCCCCTACTTGGTAGATCCTTGATCACAACACTACCTCTGTCATGGCGGTCTGTTAGCTATCTGCATGTGCTTCTTAGCACATCTGGTCAGGAAGTCATGGACTATGTGACCTCACCAATCACAAGAATAGAACCAAGATCTCCGAGATACCCTGGTTCTATGCAATATACTTATATTTCATGACCATATAATGATTTTGATAAGCAAAGGATATCTTACACTGATATCCCACCGACTGGTACCTACCAGCTGTTGTTGATGACTCATCTCTATGATTCCCACTACCAGCTCTAACTTTCTAGAATCCCTCTAATAGAAATATCTCTATATCTTGTGCTTGCTCTAGCAGTTTGACATCGGTGGGTATGTACAAGGGCACCAGTTTGGCATTAATCTCCCTATAGAGTCTCTATTCAAACTTCCATGCTCAACGGTATCCATCATGGATCCTGTCAAGGGAGTACTGGGTAAGGTATATAAACCTCGCTACATACTCATCCACTATCATCCTTAGATAACATAGATATATAAGCTTATAGATCTTAAATGAGTTCTAATGGGAGGGGTAGCACTCCTTACAGTATAAATGTTGTAATTTGATCCAAGAGATTTTCGAATCATTATGCATATGGGTTACAAGACTCCGCCAACCACGCTATGGAATAGGTTGGATTCTAGTGCAACTACCTAACCCTTAGGGTTTTGAATAATCCTAATGATATATACCATTTACTCTATCCAATCCTCTTCTACTTTTGGATCTGGCTCTCTGTGGAACCGCAATGGTCTATGGTGTTGGAACTCGCAAAGCATGCTAATCCAATGTACATCCTCACCATTATTTGTTGGGATGATCCACTACTCAAAATGTGTTGGTGTAGCTACATTCCCACCTAGAGAAATAATTCCATGAGATAAACCCTAAATTGAGGACTCATCACTCATCGGATCATCGTCACGGTCTGAAACTGGTATCCTGCCTGGCTATCTTCACAGAGGAATCCTAAAATTTATCATGACGTACCATGGTCAAATGAACACACACACAAACACACACATATATATATAAACAAGAATGGGGAGATGAATCGATAAGGATAGTCAAATAATCAATCCTATATCATGAATTTACTATTGATCCCTACAACCAATGTATTAGTATAATGAGTCAAAAAAGCAGGTAGTTAAGGACTTGGTAAATGGATACATTGGCCGCCCATACCATCACTGGATTCCTTGTCCTGAGAGCATCACTCGAGACACTCTAAAAATCTTTCTCTAATCCTGACCAAATCATAATAAGGGGAATACTCTAACCATCATTCCAAGGATTAAACCTCCTCTGATACAAATCTGTCATGACCCGACCAAATCTGAGGATTGATCTGTAACTACTCCAAGCCCACCTCCATTTTCTAGGGGTTGGAGACCAGTGAAAAAGGAATAAATAACATGGGTAGGAATTTTCCTATGTACCTATATTCCCATACATATCCATATCAATGTAGAAGTGTAGAGGAAAAAGAGTAAAATACAAAAAACACAAGGGAAACAACCATGCATGTGAAGTCTCTAAATATTATAAGGTAAGGTTAGTGTAAACTGAAAATTAAAGATGAAAAATACACACCCAACCTAAAATATGTCCAAAAATGACAAAAACTTAAAAGTAATGTTCTGATATAGGTTAGATCTGGATCCCTAAGCTGCGACCACCTTACGCATTCCAAAGTACCATGTATCCCTAAGCTCATTTGTAGTCACCTCCTTCTCGTACATCATTTTCATAAGAATTTTTTTTAGAAAAAGCTCATGATGGGGTGAGTATATACATACCAAGTAGGGCACCAAAAAAAGTAGAAGGGGGATTGGTAAGAGATAAAATAGGAAAAGAAAGATTGTAGATAGTAAATAGGATGCATAATTTAGTGAAAGAGAATAGCTCAACCCAAACCAAGAGAGAGTAACCTCATAAAGGTATCAACATAGTGTATAGATGAACTACATGTTGAGTCTTTCAACATATAGTAGTGGAGTAGACTCATCCATCCATGAGAATCTAAATAAGGATAGAAAATGGAATGCCCCACACATCTTCACATCTCAGGGAAATTGAGTAATAAAATTCAAATGTATAGATATAGATGAATTTATATATATATTATCAATTAAATGAAACCCAAATGGGAGAGAATGGGGATCTCTATCTCAAAAAGAAGCCTAGGAAAAACAGTCATCAATAGTTTCAAAAGTCTATCAATGATTCCCAACATCTCACACATATACTCAGAGGTAACCATCCATGTCAATACATGCCTCATCAATGCATCACACAGTCGAGGGGACACAATATATAGGTTGAGGACTCATTATATGGTAAGAAAAGAGGGTTCCACTTAGTGGTAGAGGACCCATTCCCAATCCAGCTAGAGGGATCCACTCCAGAAGTCATTGAGGACCCATTCACAAAACAGCTATAGGGTTCCACTCAATATTTCTACATAAGACCCATGCCCTATACCGAAACTAGGGTTCCACTCTAATAGTATAGGACCCATGACTATCAAAGATATAGGATTCCACTATATGTGTAGATAGAGGACTCATTCCCTTCATTGTAGGAGGGTTCCACTCTGGTGGTAGAGGACCCATTCCTAGGCCAGTTGGAGGGTTCCAATCTAAGAATTGATAGAGAACCCATGCCCTTCCCAGTTGGAGGGTTCCAATCCAATGGGAGAGGACACATGCCCAGCCAAGCCAGAGGGTTCCACTCAGAATTTTTTAGAGACCCCATGATCTATGCCAACAATATGGTTCCACTCTAATGGTATACATACAATTCATATCCCAAAAAGAGGGTTCCACTCTAGGAGTCATCAAGGAACCATGACCAGCCTAGCTGGATAGTTCAACTCAGGATGTCTCTAGTGATCATGCATGATCATTTACATCGTCAAATATCACCTAACCAAGAATCATGCCTAAAAATTTTATATCATATCCAAAAATCCAAAATTTAGGGAACCATCACGATCTATGAAAAAAAACTCAGGATAGGCTACTCACAGGATAAAATCTGAGCCTAAACGAAGGAGATACAAAAGTATGATGTTTCATCAAAAGGAACCAAGGGGTACATGATATGTGGTACCACTATTTCTTTTAGAAATATCCTTGGAATTACATAACTCACTAACCCTATATAGTTACATGATCTTTAATTTATATACACGATGTTCCCATGGCTATTGGGCTCCCGCTCATGTGATTGGATGTGTCCGTGTAACCACCCATGTCTGTGTAGTTTATCCTGGGTCTATGTACTTTAGTTATGGATGTGTACTCCAATACAAGGTTTATATCATCCCGCCATTTTATTAAATAACATTTCATTACATTTTACAAACAGAGGATCTTTAAAGTACAGTGTCTTGAAAATCAGGAACATAAAACATGAGAACAACATAAAACATTCTTCTAAACCACTAGTAAGGCTTCTTCATTGTTCATAATAAGTTCATTACAACATCTCATAACCTGGTAGCATACATAAATGGAAAGGGTGAGCAAAAGTCCCAGTAAGGGAAATAAGAGAAACATTTTACATGTGAACTTGAGATACATCAATAAAGTCATGATAAATAACTTTAAGGCATGAGAAAGAGGTCATGAGGCATATCATAATAAAAATAACGTGATTCATAAATTAATGATGTGGATATAACATTTAACTTATACAATCATTTCCATATCACCAAGGTCCATCCCCAAGGTGTCATTAAAAAAATTACCAAGGTTATTCACCAAGGTATCGTTAAAATGGTCATCTCTAGAGATTAAGTCTTTACCCAATGCATTGGAGAGATATCAGGGGAACCATTAATTTTTCATTATTATCATGTGATACAAATATATCATCATAAGAAATTACATAAATTACTCATATATCCTAAAAGAAATGGGTTTCATTTCATAATCATACCATTTTAAAAACTCCTTTAAAGACATGATCTTTATGTCACTTTAAACCCACGGAAATGGAAAGCGGGTTACATGTATGTAAATACCATAATTAAAATATAAAACTTTGATATATATGTGAATAAACTTATAGAATAAAGATCTTTGAGTATTCACTTAATGAAATTTAATAATTTGATAAAACGAGAGAGACATTTTGAGACGAAAATGCTGCAGCATAACAGCTATGTTACTGGGTTTTAGAAAATATTGAAAAGAGAGAGGACATGAGCCACCCATTCATAAATGATCAATAAAATAGTATAGGTACATAATATAAAGGATATAAGAACATGGTAATTAAATTTGAAATACATACCATATGAAATGAAAAACATGGAAGGAAAACAAAAATAAGATTTCTCTTATGAAAATTCGGCAGCCTAACGATGTCAGTTAAAACATCAAAAAATGAATTAATGAGATCAAATAGGGTCTCTCATCATGTGAACATAAAATTAAAGTATGATGAATATAGAGATCATACCCCAACAAGGAAAAAAGTTACTTTAAAGACTTTCCATGAAAGTAGAACTTTGAAAATGGGAAGAGTGAATGAATCCCTTACAAAAATTTGGCAGCTTAACGACGCCACTTAAAACTTCATAAACTGAAATGATGGGATCAAGAGTGGGTATATAATCATATGACCATGAAAATTAGAGTAATATGAATATAAAATAACACCCCCAAAATGAGAATATGGGGATTAAAAGAAATGACATAAACGAGGGTACTTGAAAAGAAACAGAGAGGTGGGATCCCTTACATTGAAGAGTAACTTCGAAATCTTGATTTTTGGGACCTTGAGAAGCTTGAGAGAACCTTGGGAGGACTCCTTGGGAGGTACGGAAACCATAAAATCATTGAGTGGGATTTCAGAAATGAAATGAATGAGGGAAAGGCTTGGTATTTATAGGAGAAGTGAGGGGACAAAACATTAATTGCTAAGGGACACCTCATCGGTGGTATTGGAAAAACCATGGGCTTGAACATGGTATTTGCCCATGGTATTGGCCACTTGGGACACCTCATACCTTATATTACTATTCATAAGTCGACCAGAAATATTTCATAATTATTACATCCTTAATGATGTCATTAAACACCGGAAACTCAAAAAACCGAATTTTCACCATTCACTGAAAATTCAACTTTCTCAGAAAAATCCCAAAATTTCACCTTAACCAAATATCGATGCTTTGATTTCAAAAATTTACTCTATTTTATGAAAATAATTTTCTAAATATTTTTAATTTAATTTTTAAATAAAAACACTATTCACTTAAAATTCAACTATTTTAGAAAAATCCCAAAAATTCACCTTAACCAAATATCGATGATCTGATTTCAAAAATGAACTCCATTTTATAAAAATAATTTTCTAAATATTTTTAATTAAATTTCCAATTAAAAAACACTATTCACCTGAAAAAAGTAATACTTAACCAATAATTTCTGAAACAGTTATTTACCTATTTTATTGAATTGCATTACTTAATAAAGGTGCTTAAATTATATTAATACTTTATTTAAGTGAGATTACTAATACATTTGGTCACATTACTAATCCTAAGCATAAAATCACTATTCATAATTCACTATTCATCAAAATTAAGTTGATCTTATTAGAATCTAAATTTCATACTGAACACAACTGTAGAAGACCATTTTTTTGAAAATCATTACACATTTTTAATTACTTAAGGTTTACATAAATATTTTTAAAATATCCTTTTTCTAAAATTCATCAATAATATGCATACAATATTAATATAGACATTTGAAAATTCAAAAACATAATCATAAGAAGAAATCACAATTCTTATTTAAATCAAAGGATTACCTAAGGTCTTTACGGTCTTGTTACATAACCTCTTATAACACCAGCATAGGACCAAAGTGTAAGGTGTTCTAGGGAGATAGAATCTTGGGGCGGCTTATCCAACATTGCTCAAGTAGTGATTTCTATCAGCTTGAACTTCTCACGAAGGCGATTCCGTTCCAGCTTCACCCGATGAATTTCGGCTTGGGTTTGGTTCAGAGCAAAGCCCAAATGTGCTACCTCCTTCTTAAGTTATGTTAGATGGGCTTCGATCGGCCCAAGACTACTGGATGGGGCCATCAAATATTCTTTCTATATTAATCATGATCACTTGTATTTATAGAAAATAATCGCAACATTTATTTTCCAACGGTCTTATTTTTATTATAATCATTTTATTAAATGAAATAGTTTTGTTGAGTATAAAATAAAATAACACACAAAGTTAGGAAACAAAATTTATTCAATATTTCAGGTTGTTACAATCTTCCCCCCTTAATAAATTGCATCCTCACAATTTTAAAATTGGGATTGGAAATTTTGTTGAACGTCCTAAATTGGAAAAGAGTCAGTAAAACTATTACTTTAAAAGAAAGAAAGGGAAGTACAAAGGTCACCCAAGTTAACCCATACTAGGATTTCATATAGGAAAAAAAGGATATAGAAGAGAAAAAAAGGTTCAAGTTTTGATGGAGAGTGATAGAAAACATGATTAGGAGAAAATTAACCACAAGAATATCACAAACCTAATATGTGTTAAACAGTATTTGATTACACAGTAGAAAACGTAGACCAAAAACGTTTTTCTTTTACGTTCCTTTTCATAATTTTGAGGAATTCATTTACTACATAGAATAAAAACATAAGGAAATATATTTACCTTCAAGTAGAGTCTCATCCCTTAGTAAGTTTCCACCAAGAATAATCTTTTCTCCAAACAATGAGCATCCAAAAAGACTTGGTCTCATAAAAAGCACAAGAATCATCTTCTATAGAATCACATAATCCACAAAAGAATAACTATTTTTTCCCTTGTATTTTTTCATCATCTAAAACTAAAAAGGTTAGTATGAGATCATATAATTTCCAAAAAGGATAATACTTTATAAAAAGAAATATGACTATTAATCTCCAAAATTCAACAAAAATACCCAAAGTTTCAGAAAGACCATTCAATACACAACCATCCTTAAAATTCTTCATAATAATCTAAACTAAAATTGGAACACAAAACTCAGAAGGATTTAATCACATAGTCTTCCAAAACAAATCTTAACATTTATCTCTAAATAACATCGACTACTATTAAAGTCTCATACTAAAGTGTAATTAACCTATTTATATATTCTCTATGCTAGGTTCATTATTTTCCATAAATAACCCAAATCACCATATGTCCATAATAAATACATAAATTCTTACAAAAAAAATTCAACCATTCCTCCCCAATTTACATCCTGTAGTATCTTAGGCAAATAGTACTCCAAAAGAGAAAACATCATCCAAAATAACCTTTATCATTTAATCACCAAATAATTTTCCTATACAAATGATATCCATTTGATATAAGTTTCAAAAATCAACTTATTCTTGATCCATAAAAATAGGAGGTTCATTAGTCTAAAGGGCATAACAAAAAACTCATAATTCCCTTATCTTGATCGAAAGTCAGTTTTTGGAATATCATCATTCTTCATCCTCAATTGATGATAACCAGAACAAAGATCAATCTTAGAGAAGAATTTAGTCCCACAAAGTTGGTCAAATAAGTCATCAATTCTTGGAAGAGAGTATTTGTTCTTCACTGTGATCCCATTCAGTTCTCTATAATCAATGCATAGTTGCATCTATCCATCCTTATTCTTCAAAAAGAGAACTGGTGCTCCCCAAGGATACACACTTGGTTAGATAAACCCATTCTACAAAAGATATCGGAGTTGTTCCTTTAATTCCTCTAACTCCACATTTTCCATCCTATAAGGGGTATTTTACATCAGATGAGATCCAGGTATGGGTTCAATGGAGAACTCTACCTATCTTTCTGGGGAAGGTCTGGGTAACTCCTCAATAAATACATCAATGTATTCCTAGATGATGGGGAAATTTTCTAAAAGAATAAATCCTTCGTGGGAAACTTATTTCATTTATTAATATTTTAACTAAAAAGGATTTTATTTCTTAAAACTTCATGCTAAGACAAATTACATTTTTCTATAATTTCATCATAAGGATTCATAAAAATCTTGTGATTAACCAAACATATCCCCTCAGGAGTGTCGTAACCAAGAGTGAAACAAGGCCTGTTTTCGTGTACCAGTTCCCATTCGAGTCTAGCTCAAAGCGGTGTTTTTGGGTTTTACCCCTATTTACATCTGTGCCAGAGACACCTCTACCTGCTCGTATCCAGATAGGGATGTATTTTCTTGATAAACCACTTACTCAATACTCACCAAAATACCATGAAGATTTCCTATATTTAAAATTTTCTATAGGGTTATTCCTAATGTTTTCATATCCTAATTTCTATAAATAAATAAACTATCCTTTGATACCAACTATAGCATCCCACCTTTTTATTAAATAACATTTCATTACATTTTACAAACAGAGGATCTTTAAAGTCAAGTGTCTTGGAAATTAGTAACATAAAACATGAGAACAACATAAAACAATTTTCTAAACCACTTGTAAGACTTCTTCATTGTTAATCCTAAGTTCATTACAACATCTCATAACCTGGGAGCATACATCAAAGGAAAGGGTGAGCATAAGGCCTAGTAAGGGAAACAAGAGAAACATTTTACATCAGAACTTGAGATACATCAATAAAGTCATGATAAATAACTTTAAGGCATGAGAAAGAGATCATGAGGAATATCATAATAAAAATAACGTGTTTCACAACTTAATGATTTGGATACAACATTTAACTTAGAAAATCATTTCCGTATCACCAAGGTCCATCCCCAAGGTGTAATTAAAAAAAATTACCAAGGTTATTCACCCTGGTATTGTTAAAATGGTCATCTCTAGAGATTAAGTCTTTACCCACTGTATTGGAGCGCTATCAGGGTGCACCCTTAACTTGTCTTTATTATCATGTGATCCATATATATCATCATAAAAAATTTCATAAATAACCCATATAGCCTAAAAAAATGGGTTTCATTTCATAATCATAACGTTATAAAAACTCCTTTAAAGACATGATCTTTATGTCACTTTAAACCCACAGAAAATGAAAGAGGGTTTCATGTATGTAAATCCCAGAATTAAAATAGAAAATTTTGATATATATGTGAATACCCATATTGAAGAAATATCTTTGAGTATTAACTTAATAAAATAAAAGTATATCAGTAAAAGAGAGGGACATTTTGAGATGGAAATGTTGCAGCATAATGGCTATGCTACATGGTTTTAGAAAATATTGAAAAGAGAGGGGTCATGGGTCACCCACTCAAAAATGATCAATAAAACATTAGAGGAACATAATATAAAGGATATAAGAACATGGTAATGAAATTTAAAATACATACCATTTGAAATGAAAAACATGGAAGGAAGACCAAAATAAGATTTCTCTTATGAAAATTCATCCGCCTGACGACATCACTTAAAACTTAAAAAAATGAATTGATGAGATCAAATAGGGTCTCTAATCATGTGAACATAAAATTAAAGTATGATGAATATAGACATAATACCCTAACAAGGAAAAAATGAACTTTAAAGACTTGACATGAATGTAGAACTTTGAAAATGGGAAGAGTGAATAAATCCCTTACAAAAATTCAGCAGCCTAACAACGCCACTTAAACATTCATAAAATGAAATTATGATATCAATAGGGGTATATAATAATATTAACATGAAAAGGAAATTAATATTAATTTAAAATAACACCCCCAACATGAGAACATATGGATTAAAAGAAATGACATAAACAAGAGTACTTGAAAAGCAAGAGAGAGGTAGGATCCCTTACCTTGAAGAGTAACTTCGAAATCATGAAGTTTGGGACCTTGGGAGGCTTGAGGGATCCTTGGGAGGACTCTTTAGGAGGTGAAGAGAACAAAACATCGTTGAGTAGGATTTTTGAAATCAAATGAATGAGGAAAAGGCTTGGTATTTATAGGAGAAGTGAGGGGACAAAGCATTAATTGCTAAGGGACACCTCATCGGTGGTATTGGCAAAACCATGGTTTTTCCCATGGTATTAGTCACTTGGGACACAAAATACCTTATATTACTATTCATAAGTCGACTATAATTATTGCATAAGTATTACATCCTTAATGATGTCATTAAACACCCGAAACTCAAAAAACTGAATTTTCACTATTCACCAAAAATTCAACTTCCTCAGAAAAATCCCAAAATTTCACCTTAACCAAATATCGATGCTCTGATTTCAAAAATGAACTACATTTTATGAAAATATTTTTCTAAATATTTTTAATTTATTTTTTAAATAAAAACACTATTCACTGAAAATTCAACTCTTTTAGAAAAAATCCCAAAAATTCACCTTAACCAAATATCGATGCTCTGATTTCAAAAATGAACTCCATTTTATAAAAATAATTTTCTAAATATTTATAATTAAAAAACACTATTCACCCAAAAAAGTAATACTTAACCAATAATTACTAAAACAGTTATTTACCTATTTTATTGAATTACATTACTTAATCAAGGTGCCTAAATAATATTAATACTTTCTTTAAGTGATATTACTAATCAATTTAGTCACATTACTAATCCTAAGCATAAAATCTATATTCATAATTTACTATTCATCAAAAATTAAGTTGATCTTATTAGACTCTAAATTTCATACTAAATACAACTGTAGAAGACCATTTTTTGAAAATCATTACACATTTTTAAATATTTAAGGTTTACATAAATATTTTTAAGGTATCCTTTTTCTAAAATACATCAGTCATATGCATACTATATTTATCCGGACATTTGAAAATTAAAAAACATCATCATAAGAAGAAATCACAATTTTTATTCAAATTAAAGGATTACCTAAGGCGGTTAATGTCTTGTTACATAACCCCTTATAACACCAGCATAGTACCCTTAGAGTAAGGTGTGCTAGGGTGAAAGAATCTTGGGGCGGCTCGGCCAACATTTCCCCAGTATTGATTTCTATCAACTTAAACTTCTCACGAAGGCGATTCCATTCCAGCTTCACACGATGATGTTCAACTTGAGTTTGGTCCAGAGTAAAGACCAAAGGTGCTACCACCTTCCCAAGTTCTGTCAGATGGGCTTCGATCGGCCTGAGACTACTAGATAGGGCCATCTATTCTTTTTTCTATATTAATCAAGATCACTTGTATTTATAGAAAATAATTGTAACATTTAGTTTCCAACGATCTTATTTTAATTATACTCATTTTATTAAATGAAATAGTTTTGTTGAGTATAAAATAAAATAACACACAAAGTTAGGAAACCAAATTTATTCAAAATGTCGGGTCGTTACAAGGTTCTTCCCATGTTCTCCACCACATGGCTCATCCACCTAGGGATGAGGTACATGTTGTGTATGGGGGATACACACCATTCCATCCTTATCATTTTCTAAAACCCTTTCCGCCATAACAAAGGGGATACACACTGTGTGTTCATCATAGTACATGGCATGTAGTAATAACTTTTCCAGATTCTAATATATGCTCTCAGCACCTCAAATCCATCCATTTTTCTTCGATTTTGACTTTGTTCTTGCCTGCAATTAGTTGATATAGTCATGGAGTAGAGTTTCTAACATTCATTCACCAAAAATTGGATATTTTGGTCCTCAGAGATATGTCACACATTCCACACGCCATGGTATCATACACGTCAAAAGATCCAGCCTCCGATCTCTGAAAATATCTCCCATAAAACACAATTATCCCATATCTTTCCTTATTTCATAAATCTGTCCCTCACTCATTGAGTCTTCCTGATTCTGAGGGTCTGATCTAGCTCAGTACTGCTCAACAGTGTTAAACCAGGATCATAGGGTCCTACTGGTGAAGAACATGAAGAAAATGAGGGATATAAGAGCAAGAATAAATGTTTAATGATCATTGGAAAATATTTCTTTTCTAACAATAAAGTAGAGGGATATCTTGGCCAGAAAACAATTGAATAAATAATTTAATCGGTACATGAGTACATACAAAGGCTGTAATATGAAAAGATCTAAGAACTGGATTGATAAGCTCAATAAATTTAATCAAAATTGGTGTAATCTACAAATTGATGAGTCCTACATAGAGAGTGGATCATTCATTGTTGAAGAAAATGTTCACCGATGATTGGAAAAAGTCATTACATTCACTGTTCTCTAATATAATCTGATACAATGTTTCATCGTCATCCGAGGTGATTCTCCAATTGAAGGAGGAATGAGAATCTCTTGAATGTTCTAGAATTATAAGGATAACTTTGGGAAATTTTTCAAGAAATTATTATTATAGAAATTTAGTTCATGTCAAATGAATGAATGAATGAATGAATGAATTAAATAATTAATTAATCCACTGAACATACCTCCAAGAGAAGAGATTTCAGAATTCCATGAGACGACCTATTTTAGATCACACCTAGGGTAAAAACCACATTATAAACTCAACTATAGTCTCAGTTTTCATATCAAAGCTTCCCTTTAAGTGTTATCCCATTGTATTTAATAAACTGTTCATACATAGTATAAAATATATTTAATATTTTTATAAAATTAATTCTGAACACACATGGACTTTTAATCACATGCTATCTTAGCACCTAGCTATATAAATATATATAGAAATATTTCAATGTCTTATAAGAAAAAATTTGGGTCTCTACACCAAATCCCCTAGAAATAGATAATAAGTTTAAACATATCCTCACTACCAACGAAATCTTTTCCAAATGGGTTCATCCAATTATCCTCATGAAATTTTGGATAAAAATATAATCCACTTCATGATTTATAACATTATCACCATATTTATTGTACTAAATATGATATTGATGGGAAATGGAACCAAATTATGCTCTCTAGTGTTTAAAATGTTGTATCATGAATACAACATTAAGCCCAACCATTCATCTCACTATCATGATTCAGAAAATGGGAATATATAGGATTTAAATAAGAATCCATCAAATAAACTTCAGAAAATGGTTGATAAAGACATAAAGTATTCTCAGGAAAAACACCTAATTACCTATTGGGACTATCATACCACATCCTTCACTGCCAGATAAGAGACTTCATAGTCTTTTGTCAATGGAACATAAGTGGTGATTCCCATCAAAGTCTAATTTCCCTCAATTCTAATCACTACTCATGGTCATTTCTTATAGGATTAACTATCAGGGAAGTAAATTAATGAGTTTGAATGACTCGATGATAATTGGTTTTATACATTAAACAATATATAATTCCAACAAAATTCAATTGTGTGAGCTTCCAAAAATAAGGTCATATTATGCTCATTTCTTCTAGGAGAGTTAGTATTGCTTCTCAAAACCCTACTGTTACAAGGAAATTATCTTTTAAAGAAAGATCAAAAGTGGGAATTAAATTATGGTATACAAAATTTTTATTTAAATTGAGTTTACTCCTTGGACATGATATATAGGGAACATATTACACCCCTACCAATGTAAGGTTTCTCATGAAATATGTTTCATAATTCACATGTCAACATATAAGTCCATGAGAAAGTACATTAAAATACATAGAATCCAAGTCCTAATAGTGAGACATTAAACTACATATCATCTAATTCTTGGAATAAAGGATTTAAAATATATATAATCCAAGTACTGGTGTAAATACTTTATGCTCTATAACATCCAAGTCCTAATGGAAATAATTTATATTAAAAAACACCCATATCCTCACCATATGAAATTAAATTTCATAGTCAAAATCCATAATACAAAAAGTTAAAGTACAAGGTTAAAGTCAATCTTTCATGACTCTAAATTATATATAGTGTTCTATTATATGTGGACACTTTATCCCATATATGAGATCTAAATCCATATATAATTCATTGGCACATGATCTTCCTTTGCCTAAATTAATGCCCCATATTCCTCACACATGAGCCAAATATATGCAATGAATCATCATTTAAAATAACTAGATGTGGCTTGATTCCTACGCTAACATTATTTATAGTGATTCTAATATAATTTTTCTTCATCCTAACCAACAATTTCAATAAAATAACCCATGTTTTCTAAGGAGATGAGTCAGATCTATACATGGGATATTTATTTCAAGAACTATGTGTGGATTGATTCTTGTTATAATGAGATACATAGTGAATCCCATATCTCTTATCCTAGGTCCTCTCATAATAAATAAATGTTCTATTATTACTTAGTGTTTGATACTTTCTAGAAATAATTAATTTCCATTATGAGACTACACTAAGTTGAGGTTCAATTTTCTTTACATATATATGAGCCAGATATATGTAGAGAAGTCCTCACAAAAAATTTGCATGGATTGATAAAAGTAAATTTCCTATATATGATCTTGATCTATACTGGAGTATTCATCATATATTTCTTCATCTGTGAACCTATGATGAAAATAATCACTTATGTGACCTATCTTTCGTTATATGGAGAACAAAATAAAAGAACTACATGTGGATTGATTACTATCGACAAATGACATGTAGTGATGCCCAAATATCTTATATTGGGTCTAACCATACTTTCCATCAAAAAATTCCTCTCTCTCTAATACTATCTTTAACTGCATAGGGAACATTTAAAAACTACATATGGATTGATTCCTATCTACACATGATACATAGTGATTCCATAATTATCTATCCTAGGCCTAGTCACAAATTGAAAAAAAAATCACTTCCCCTTATATATAAACCATATTTGTTCAATAGACCTATATTATAAGAACTATATGTGGATTGATTCCTAATATCATATGATATGTAGTGACAATTGGATATCTATTCCTAGGTCTAGCTATAATATCTAAGAAACAATACCCCAACATATGAGTCAAATCTACATATGGGATTCCTTTATAAGAAAAAATTGAATGTTTTATACCTCTATAGGATACCTAGGTATGATATGACTCCCTATCCTTGGGCCAACCATAATTTAAAAAAAATGCATCCTTTTACATTAATATACTAGTTATATCAATGACATTTCAAATTTTAGAATATCAATATATTAAGGTGAAACCTAGATTTCTTCCCTCACTAATGATCTTTATCTATATAGAAGAAGCTAAATAAAATAGCCAACCTTTATGTACAATCTTGATCTATATGGGAGATTTCACCATTGAGTTTTTCAGGAACCAATGTTAAAAATTCCTTCACCCCTATGTAAAATCATTATTTATATAGGGAATTAAAATATAAGAGTTATATGTGGATAGATTCTTATCCATAAAGGATATGTAGTGATACCCAGATGGGTCTACCCATATAAATAAAAATCACCCCACCTCATCCTTGTACCTGATCAAATCATCTTACTTTCACAATAGGCCATGTTTATTCATAGTACTAAGTTGAGTATGTTTTACCTCATGTATGAATCAGATCCATGAAGAACTAGAACTATAGAGGTCCTCCTTCTATATATAAGCTAGATTTGAATAGAATCCTTTGGCATGTGTTCCCTCATTTATAGGTCTATACTTAATAAGTTCCCCCTTCTCCTATGTATGATTTATATCTATGCGAGGGGAAATTATTTATAAATTACTACACTTTTCCTAATTCTTGTCACCTTAAGATAAGCTCGTATATTTTATTGAAGGACTAGCCACCAGTTCTATCATCCAAAATTCCATCATCTTCTATGTATTTGAGGTTTCGATTCAGGTCCATTCACAAACCTACACAGAGGAAGGAGAGATCATGGAAATTCCCACTTGTATAGTTTTCATGTATTCATTGACTCATATTATGATAAGTTATTCCCCATATTTTTTTATCCCTTTTTTCTCATGATCTCTTATGAAATAATGTGAATGATATTATCCAATTTTCTCCTATTTATCACACTTATCATAACTTATGTGATCTTAGAGGTTTTAGATGGTCATCCCCTTTAGAATAACCAAGAGAATCATGACTAAATATAAGAGGAAAAAATGGTACTTCTTACAGAACCTTAAAATGGTCAATAATGGTCCAGTCCTAGAGGCATGCTCTACTTACATATGAGTAATATCTACGTATGACCCCCAACATATAGTTATTTATCCACAAACATATAAAAGGATAAAAATATCACCTGCATTCAAAAACACATAATTAATGTAATTTGTCACTAAGGATACATTTTATATTATTTATATCAGTTCCCAATGTCCTGACCACATGATGTTAAACTGTATGATCCTTATCCTAGTTGTATGATGTTAAACTATGTAGCATAATTTTCTTATCATGTTAAGTGAAAATAAATGATATTAATTTCCTTGTTACATGATGTTAAATTGCACTACATCTATGTCATTATCACATAAAATTTAACATGAAATATAAGTCATTTTTATGAATACCAAATGAATCAATACATAATATATTATCACTCCTCATCAAAGGAAAAAATATCCAAACCATGTTTAAACATGTTTTGGGCTATTTCCACCACCTTTCCAGATCATCGTTGTCTATAAATCACACTTCATGCTTTGGGTAGCTCAAGTTTTCACAAATATTTGATGGCTATCTGTAATGAGCATATCCAACTTCAAGGGACACCCCTGGTTGGATATACAAGAACACCCTAATTTGGATCATTTATATATGCACTTATATTGAACTACTAACTAAAGGTATCTTGATCCCATGAAAAAGGGTCCAATGATCTTTGTATACCCTGAAAATATTAAAATTGATTTTGTCCTTCAAATATGGTCAGTGGTCACCTCTTGCGTGTTTGTCCCATACCATTATTAATGATTTCTGAACATTGATCTAGGATTTATGGCATCCTTACCCCCATTCAAAAGAATGTTAGAGTATTCTCAACCTTAGGAATCCTAATTGAGTTATTGTGTCACCCTTCACCCTTTTACACAGTACACACATAATAAACTAAAACTATGTGAACTCTAGTATATGAATTATAGGTTTAAGATTTATGAACCCTGGCCAAATATGTATAACATTAAGCTTTAATCTTATATGGTTGAAATCAAAATACCCTAAAATGACAGTAAAATAGGCATAAAACTTTTTAGACTAAAAAACCATAAAAGTATGAGAAATGTTCAAGTATCTACCCACTAATATTTAATCATTAAAATATTATGAAAAAGTTAGAGCATAAATAAAAGAGGAACAAAGCTTGTATGTCCCATATTTTAACCCTAGAAAAATCTAATCCATACTCACTAGATAATTTTGGTCTAATAAAAATTTAGAACAATGATTTAACACATCCATCAATCTAGATAATGTGTTCAATACAAGATGAAGAAACTTTTAGGGTGCTAAAACCCTCCTCTTACATTATTATCTCCATGACCTACTTTATTTCCTAGGTGTTTTCAGTGCTCAAAAACCATTCATGGATATTAGTAAGGAGTGTATCCTGCATCAAGGGTCACATCTGTGTGGTTATTCATACATCCCCCAATTTGGATCTTGCATATACTGCCTCAGTATAGCCAACCAACCAAAGGTGTTTTCACCCCAATAAAATGTATCCTATAATCTGTGTGTGCCCTAAAAGTATCCCAATAGAATCCATCATTTTAATATAGTTAGCATTAATCATTTTTTTACATTTACTATCACATTATATTTTATTCAAACTTCTAGATATATGATTTACACAACCCATAATCCAACTATTCAAGTGGATTGAACATCCTCGACATTATTCCACCATATACCATGCACATTATCAGGGAAAGGATGTGGTATCTCATTCTTGATCATTTTTGATAGTCCTAGTCATGTGACTCTAAACCGTATAACACATTGGTTTGAATTTCATGACCTTAAACATCCTGAGGAAATATAAATGGTACTCACTAGACTCAAAACCCATTAAGGGTGGTCTGGAAAAAATTTGATCATCTTCTCATTGAACATGAACCTTGCATGATCTATGAAAAACTAAGCATTTTAAAAATAAAATGAAAGAGTCATAAACCTTATTAGGACAAAAAAATATAAAGGGGGCCTGATAAAAATCTAAGACCATAACCTCTAAGACTTCCTCAAGTGAATATTATTAAAAAGTAAGTGAAGTTAGGGGAAATGGAACAAAGATTGTGGGACCCACCATACAATCCCCACAATAGTTAATATATGCTCACTAGGTCTCCAAACTAGGTAAAAGTTAGATCATTCCATTTCAATATCATGCAAACCCAGATCACCCCTTTGAGATAAACCATTCACCATCATTCCAAATTGACTGATTATTGTGTGTTGGGGACGGTGTTTATACTAATATAGGTCCATGAGCCACACCTAGGAGGAATTCTTATTCATTCTTGAATATACTAGATATAGTGAATTAGTGAGATTTATCATACTGATATCCATCTATGAGACACGTCCTATAAGAATTCATCATCATTTGAAATGGACCAGATCAAGCATATCAAGGATGGTGTTTATACCGATATCCACCTATGATCCAAACCCAAGTGGAATTCATCATCATTCTATATAGACCAACTCTATTACATCATGGATGGTTCTTATACCGATATCCTTTATTGAACCATTCCTATTATAAATTCTTCATCATTCTGAATGGAACAACTCTAGAGAGTTAGTGATGGTGTTTATACCAATATCTATCCATAATCCACATCTATGAGGAATTTATCATCATTTTTAGTGGACTAGTTCATGAACATCAATAAAAGTGTCTATATCGATATCAACCATGAGCGACACCCAGGAGGAACTCATTATGGATCAATTATTTATATTTGGATTTGGGTTTACATAACACTTTAGAGATGATTAATGTGACTCTATGATTTACTAGATATTGGGTCATCAAGATAATATGAATAATAAAAATATTGACAAGAACTTATGGAAGGAAAGTAGCATTATTCATTGATAGTACAAAAAAGGGGAGTAATATCCATGATTCGGAGTCTCTCCTATGTTTTTTATACTCCAGAAACATCCAAAGATACAAGACTATGATATAATATAATTTGAAGACCCATCAAGCTTCACTAAATTCTATCATAGAGTGGTTATATATTGGTGTTATTGATCTAACATTGTAGTTTATGCATATTCAGTCTATCATAAAGTATATTATCTACAAAAAAATTGAGTTTATCCTTTTCCACTTTATCAACACGCTTCATTTGTTCTGTATCCATCTTCTTTGTATTACTAAGAATAAAACACATGCAAGAAAACTTCTATTGAAGCTTTTAAATTTCAGATCTCCCTTCATTGACCAAGATTTGACTTGTTACTACTTCTATTGCATGTTGGGAGGCTTTATTAAAAGGATAATTTAAACATTTTATGATCAAATTCTAAGAAATTTCCGCTAATATTCTTAACTCAAGGGCCCTATTATTCTCTCTGTTATAAACCACCTCTTTCACCCTGGTGTGGAATGATCGGTATTCAAACCCACCATAACTAAGGGCCCTTTAAATGTATTATAGATGGCTTAATAAGTCCATGTGATCTTACAATAGGACCTCTATAATTAAGATATAGATGCCTCCACACACTTATCGTATATACCTCTATTTAATTTACAATTATTTTGATCCTTGACCATGCCTAGCCCAAGGAAAGGGATGTATTCTAGAATTAAGTTACTGAGTGAGGGGTTAGTTTTCTCACCTCCAAGAGGGATTTATACAGAATAGGCTTGCACCTCATCTATTTTATTTAGGAAATATCCTAAAGTAATTGTATTTATTATCTATAAGATCTGATGAGGAAATACTAAAATTAAATTCATAAACAATTTTAGTTGAAAACTTTAAACAACATTGTTAGATAATTAATAAATCTATTAACCACTGAGAATATAAATTTTTTAGCTACAACAGTATCTACTCCTATCACCTCAACCTCAACTGGAGGGAAAAGAGAGATGTCATCAGATGGTTAGAGACCCTAGGATATAGATGATGTCCCTAAAATAAATTTAGTACTCTTAGAGTGTATTCCAAGATCATCAAAATGAAGGTACATAAATATAGATAGAGGTCAAATAATATAATATCTCCTCAATTGTATACCCAATTTTAAAAGAAATATTTACCCCTCCCAATGATACCTCCATACTATCAATATCAATAGAAGAATATTTTCTTATGTAGAGATTTTAAAAGAGAACAATCATATGAAATATATAAAATTTCATGAGTCTTAATGTATTTGAATTAGGAAAAGGTTCCAATTCCATTTGGATCCCTCTCATTTCCACCCATACAAAGACCTCTGGACAAGGTTGTTTTGTCTATGAACTCACTCTATTTATATTCCCAAACCATTTTGAGGGAATCCATTAAAATATAATAGGTTCAAAAGGTACTGGAGGAGGAATTAATGTAAAAGTTCGTTACATTTATTCTTGGTCAATAATCATCACTTCCATTCATTCCATTTGACAAATAGAGATTGGATCCTCAAACAAATTTCCATAATGTGAACCAACCTCAGATTTCATCGTCATAGGAGAGTATACCAGAGAATCAAGAGATGAAAAAATATCTCTATCCTCCTAAAATATATAAAGGATAGATAAGTATGGTATCAAAAACAATAATAATTATGTTAGTAAAAATAAAATTTATCTCACCTTTCCACTAGAATTAGGATAGCCTCCCTTACCATCACCATTTTCCCTTTTAATGGGAATTATCATTTATAACACCATGTCTATATAATGATTTTATACTTGAACAGAGTGTATTAAAATATTTATATCCCACTGGAATGTCTCTAATTTAGTGGGATTCTCCTCATATGAGATTCATTTAGGAGAATTTACACTCCCAAAGTCCTCTAGATCTACCTCCTCCTGACAAATAACCTTCCAAGATTCTAGGAATAACATTTTTTTCTCTAATCATCCAATTGATGAAATGTAATGGGACACACTACTATGATGGGAGTAGGTTATAAGGATGGAACCCCACTCACTAGAACATAACTTGTGGGAACTCCTCCCACTATTATTACATCCTCTAGTGATCCACTTGATGAAGGAGTTGGCCCTAAGTTCCTAAACTACTTTTGGGGAATTTCTGGAGCCACTAGTCTTCTGGAAGATAAATTCACAATGGGGCTTCATCTTTTCGATGTCGTTGGATCCCCTGTGGTATCACCCCTAACAGATAATGGTATCTATTTGGATCGATTTACTGAATAACCAATTTAACATCAGGATAAGACCATATCTAGGTGTCAGCATATTCATTTGAGATACCAATACCCACACCCACTGAAGGGGAGGTCAACTGGACTTTATTTCCTTCCTAAGAAAACATGATATAAAACTAGTGAGATAACATGGGGTGTCTCTCAGCATGAATATTTTAAGTAGGATCAGGGCACGACATATAGAAATAATAAAAATTCCACCCAAATTGTAAAGGCCCATAAAATTCATAAACTATATTTCCATTAATCCAAGTTTACAATACTCCCTCACGAACATCTACAAGACAAGAAAGAACTTAAAGATCACCCTTACTAGTGTGAGTAATAAAATTTCTTTGATATCCATACAAAAAGAAAACAAATTTATTATACCAAATTAATTTTTTTCTTATCTCCCAATTGTTCAGCATACTAGGCCCGATCCCACTAATTCTCTGTAGGAATGACCTGAACCTTGAATTAGGAATGACTTGGGTATTAGTAAAATCATAACCATCCAAATGATCTCCCATATAACCTAATAAAAATGTAAGGGCAAAGAAATAATATATGGTCCCTCAAACTATAAATATGGTGAATTTGATGATATAGACTATTTAAAAACTGAATCACCAAGACACGTTTCATTTTTTGACGAATATTAAAAAAATAGAGATTTTTCATTGAAAACTGCCTTTTCTTTTAATTTATTTATAACGTTAAATTTTATTTTAAATTGATTTTAAAGTAAAATTAGGTCAATTATACATTAATAAATCCAATTTATCTCATTGGAATAAATTTCATATTGAGTTTTGATATAAAAACATTGAAAACTTTTGAATAGTTTCTCTTTTAAAACCCACTTTCTCATCACGCCTGTGAGATTAATTTTAAATTAAAATTTTACACTTGTGAAAACTAAAATTTAGAAAAATTAATCCAATATTTGGAATGATAATAATATATATTATCTAATAATTTCAACTTAATTTTGACCAAAATTAATAGTGAAAATAGTAAAAATTAATTACCACGGTTAAGGTAAAAATGGATTTATTGGGGGTTAAACTAATAATATAATGATTAAAATGAATATAAAACTTGTTAAATTTCTATTTAATGGATATATTTCAATATTATAATTCTTAATATTTAATATATGGTCATTAGGATTATTTGTTTCTAGATAATTATATTTTTATTTTTCATTCTTTTGGGAAATTTATAAGTAGTTTCCAAGTGGGTTCCTTTCCCCGAGTTATAAAAGGACACCACCACCTTCCAATTATTCACACTTTTGAAGAAATATATTTTTACCAAACCCTACCTAAAATCTCCATAAAAATTATATATATTTTATTCCTCCCAAAATACCAACACTAGGGTCCTTGATAAGATATCCAAAGGAGGTGCTTCTATGCGAAGATAATTGTCTTCACTGTGATCCTTCTTTTTATTTCCTATTTTTTATTTCTTCTTTATCCACATAAAATTATTTATTATATATTATAATATAAAAACAATTATATCATATATATTTATATGTTATTATTTTAAAATAATAACCTATATCCATTCACACTTCCATCAAACGGGTTATGAAATCATCATTTGTGTGTACGACATACTATCACCTCACGAACCGATGTCTTTAGTTTTTCCATTTCCACCTTGCACGGATGAAAATAATGGTGGATTTATTATTTATATATTATATTTATGATATTAATTTACTTATGGAATTATTATATCACACATACCTTCATACTTTACATTTTTTAGTAATATGTGATTGTCACTCATGTGTACGACAGACAACTGCCTTGCGAAGAAATGTGGTTCATTTATGCTTTATATATAAGGTAATAAGGATTATTTTAATATAATATGTGACATATATGAAATAAAAATGATTATTAATTGGTAATATATCATTTAAATTTCTTTATTTCATCCTGGAAAGAAAATGGAAACAACGTTCATGCGTACATATGACCAATCATCTCCTTGAATAATGTATTTCATTTTCTATCGCTTAATTTTATGGATTACTATAAATATATATATGATGAATATATATGGTATTTATATCATGTTTATAACTATAAATATTATGAAATCATGATCAATGTAATAGGAATAAAAATAAAAAATCAAAACATATACGAAAAATAAAGCTGTTATTACCCGAAACATAACTTTAACATGGAATTTTTCATAATAGGGTAATAAAAGGTCATAAAAAATAGGTTATTATATTTATTAATATTTTTATATAATATATGTATAATAAAATTATAATTTTTCTGTTTAACACCCATTTTTCTTCCAAAACAATGTTTTTTTTAAATATTTTCGAACATGTTTTTTTAATTATTCAAATGTTTTTTAAATAAATTTTTACCTAGGTTTGAATTTTTTTTAAATGAATCTTAATTTAATCTTAAAAACAAGGCATATTTGGATTTTACCTAAAATTTGAAAATAATCCTTGTTTTTAACATGTATAAAATGAAAAATATTTTATTCTATCACAACCAATCAATGATTTCAAGATCTTTTTACACGTTTTTAAGGTTCCTTCTAAAGAAAATTTTTCCTTAAAATTGGTGTTTTTTTATTTTAAATAAATTATTTCATAGTGATAAGGATTTAAAAAATATATTATATTTTAAAAAGTGTTTTCAAAGAATAAATTATATTTTCCTCAAGAAATGTTTTAATTTTTTTTAAATATTTATTTATAAGTTTTAAGGATATTTTCTCATAAAGGATTTTTAAAATGTTTTTAGTTTTTAAAAGTGATTTTGAATGAAAAGTTATCTTCCTAAATAAATTTTTTAAATGCCCGATCAAAATATTTTTCTATCTTAGATGAAATCCATTGATGTTAACTATGCCTTAATGGGGATATTATCCAATGATACCATTCTTATTATTTCTCTTAATGGTTTATTTTTGCGATGGAATGATTTTTATGAAACCCATTTCTCTTCAAAGTGTTATACCATGATAAAATTATTATAAAACCTTCTTCTTCTTTCCATCAGTTATTCTATGATGAAATTATGAAATGATTATGAATCATATCTCTTTTCTATAGGTTATAATGCGATGAAATGATTAAAACCCATTTCATTTCATGGGTTATGATATGATAAATGTTTTATTATCTTGTATCATACGTATGTATTATTTTCATTATGTGATTGGTGGGAAATATATCTCCCTCAAATTAATTGGTTAATGATTTATATCTCACGAGATAGAAAATGCTGGAATAGGGAGTGGACCTAGTTTAAAATGGGAATTTGTTCATTATGATGGTCTTAGGAGTAATCCTTGATGGTTTTGGGAGTGAATTCATTGCACTATCCTAGCCTCGATAGTGATCCTTGACTAATATGGGATTGATTTTCTGTTATTATGTGTATTACACAAATCTATATCTTATGTCAATGTTATACTCTCATGGATCATGTTATTTTATTCCCTTATGAATCATGTATTATAAAATTCCAATAAATATTCCATGACTCCAGATTATGATCTTTGATAGTCAGGGTATGATTTTAAAATGTTTTTATCATGTTCTCATACCCTTATGTTCATTTTATGCTCATGTATCTCCCTTTTTTACCCTTACCCAGCACCTGAGCTCACCCTTTCTTATTTTTTCCTTTCCCCAAGTTATGAAGAAATGTATTAAATATGAAATTTCAATGAAGGGTGATTTTTATGAAGATAATTGTGGGAGATGATTTTCATTACTTATGGAACAATTATTTGCGTTTCTATGTTTTAAAAGTCATAAAACTATTATAGTCCTCAAGCATGCGTTTGTGTAATGTAATGAATATTCATAACAAATATGTAATATCTATGTATGATAATCACGGTTCACTATTGTTGGTATGAGGGGATACATTTAGTTTAACATGGTAAACCAGGATAACAAAACAAAATTGAGATCCCTAGGGGTATTTCTAATTATATGTCTTAGGATACCTATAAGGATATGAATAAGGATGATACAAATAATAGAAAAATGTATTGGACTTTTGGTAATGGATATAGAAAGTGTTTTTTGAGAAATTAAATCCTTGTATTGATATTAAAAGTGGATGTGGCTCTATCACAAAGGTAAATAGGGGAAAAATTATGAAAATGGTGCATTTAGATAGACTAGATCACCACCTAGTGCACAAGAACAGGTCTTATTGCACACCTAGTTTGACACTACCATGGGATATACTATGGAAATTCCCAAAATCTATATAAAACATCATCAAGGATTTAAATAGATAATGATTATGAATGAACTAGGATAAACCTAGCGTTTCATATAATAAAAAGATGGTGTCATGATCTTGACATTCTTTAAGTATTTTTTCATGATTATGTGGTTGGCTACTATGATTATTGTTTCTTAAAATATGTTCTTTTTGTTTTAGTTAATGGATGGAACCCAAAGGAACTATGTTAATTCTGATTGAAATAGATAATGAAATGACTATCCTCATGAGCATCGAAACGTTATAAGAGTTGGCATAAAAAATATCATAGATATGCTCACATAACTTTCTCAAGATATCAATCATATTGGACTTCCAAATGAACAAAAGAGGGAACAACAATATATTGATACCTTTATGTTGCAATTTCCACATTCTATTAGGGGGTATTCTGATACACTAGTTTTTGAAAAAATGTATCAACACCATTGAAAATATAGTTTCCATTCTCTAGTGTTCAAAATAATAAAAATTCATTTTGGATGTCTTCTATTTGGAAGGTAAAGTGGATAAATGGTGGAATATTATAAAGAATAAAAGATAACAGGATGAATTGAATCAATGGATTTGAATGAGTTCAAGAACATATTTTTCTATAAGTAATTTCTTAATATTCATTATATGAATGTATAGAAGGAGTTCCTTGAGCTAAAACAAAAGGATGATGAATCTGTTTGTACCCATGAGAAAAATTTTAAAAGACATGTAAGGTATACTTGTGGTATTATCATCCAATCTGAATGTAAGGTTGATTGATTTTTCAGTGTCTTAAAAATAAGTCTTTGAAGTTATTTATCCACAAGAGAATTTAGAATCTATGAATGTATATTCAATGTGTTATCAATGAGGAAATGGATGTTAGAGTTATGTATCAATCTCATGAATTTGAAAAGAATAGAAAAATGGAATTAAAATTAAAATATAAGAACCATATAGAGAATAATATGCACTTTCCTTTATACTCAAAGTGTGGGAATAATCATGGAGTAAATTTTCTTAAGGGGGATATTAAATGTTTTAAGTATGGAAGGGCAGGTCATCAGACAATTGATTACTGAAGTTATGGAAATAGGTTAGCTAATGATATGAGTGGAGATAATTCTAAATAGAATGCACCACCCACACTCTAGTTTTTAAAATGAAATAAGTATGATCATTATGCTCACCAATGTTCAAATATGAAGTTTAATGATGATGATTGAGATTAGAAACCTCTTAATCTAAGAGGAAAAAGGAAATCTCGTGAGATCACTATTTTTGATGAGTGGTTCACTAATGATGCGGTGAAAGATAAATTTTATACCCACTATAGAGTTGATAATTTCATATTTGAATATGTATCTAACCATTCTTTCATATCTAAAGAATTTTTTAAGGGTATCAAGATGCCACACAAATTATTAGATGTATAATTAGTAGTGAAAACCCATTATGGTATGATGATCACATCTCAAGTGTATGATTTCTCTCCAATTGACATTGGAGTGAATGTTCTTCCTAAAAATATTTTCATTCATCCTCTTGTTGAATTTGATGTCTTCTTAGTAATTTATTGGCTTTCTCTACATAAATCCAGCATCAATTTTCAAGGAATGTAAGTCACATTTCATACCCCAAACAAAAATATGATCATTTGTCAATGTGATGATAAGTAAGAATGTTATATGGAGATCATATCCATTGTATGAGTATTTATTCCCATTCATAAGGTGTGTTTGTCTAAAATAGTTGGCTAGAAACTTGGCATTGATGATATGCCTATTTTTTGTGAATTTGCTGATGTCTTTACAAAATAGTTTCTTAACCTTCCAGAATGACATAAAGGTGAGTTCTGATTATAACTCATACCCAGTGCCATACCAATTTCAAGGTATCCTTATTGAATGACCCCAATTGATTTATAGGAATTGAAGAAGAAACACCAGGAGAAAATTAACAAGAGATTCATTTGAAAAAGTGTGTAACATTGGTGTGTACCTATTTTTTAAAAAATAAATATGGATAAATGAAACTCTCTTTTGATTACTAGGAGATGAAAAAGATCATGATCAATAAAAAGTATCCACTTCCCCATATTGAGGACTTGTTTGATCAATTTCATGGAGCTCAATACTTTTCCACGATTGACCATTATTTTTGATATCATCAATTGAGGTTCAAGAAGGATGATATACCCAAGAAAACATTCCATACATGGTATAGACACTATGAGTATATAGTGATTCTATTTGGTCTTACTATTTCTCGTATATCTTTATGGATTTAATAAATATCGTCTTTATATATTACCTTGATCAGTTTCTGATAGTCTTTGTAGATGATATTCTTATCTATTCAAAGATGAATTGAGATTATAAAGACCAATTTATGATTGTACTAAAGACCTTAAGGAAGAAGAAACTATATGGAAAATTTACAATGTGTGAATTTTGGCAGTAAAAGGTTTCATTTTTGGCTCATATAATCTCAATAGAGGGTATATTGATTGATCAATTAAAGACAGAGGCTATTAAATGTTAGCACATACCAACCACAATGAATAAGATCCATAGTTTTCATGATTTATGTGGATATTATCAATGGTTTGTTGATAATTTATCATGAATCATAAGGGATCCATGTTTTCCTGGATAGATGAATATGAGAAAAATTTCGAGGAACCAAAGATAAAAATAGTCACCATACCTATACTTACATTACCATATAGTGGAGAAGTGTTTTTAATTTAAATTGATACATCAAAGAAGGTATTTGGATGTTTTATTATGTATAATTACGTGGTTATAGATTATGGCTCATGACAATGGATGATTCATGAACAAAATTACCCAACTCTGGATTTGGTGGTAGCTCATGTATTTTTTCATTAAATATATAAGGGAATTATCTTTATGGTGAAAAGTATGATATATATATCGATAATAAAAGTAAAAATTATTAGTTAAAAAAAAGAGTTTAATGTGCACCAAAGAAGATGGTTAGAGCCGATTAAAGATTATGACTGCTCAACACATTACCACCTTCAGAAAGTGAAAAAGGTGCCTGATGATTTGAGTCAAAAGGATCATTCTAGATTATCCATGATAAAGATTACCAAAGGTACCATTTTTTTAAATTTTCAAAGGATGGATATAGAAATATTGAAGGAAGAGGAGAAATATTATCTTGCTCAATTGAATGTTAAACCATCTATCCAAGTGAAAAATAAAGAGGAATAGAAGGAAGATTTAGATCTTTAAAAGAAGGTTAGAAATATCCCTATGTTTTACCTTGATCATGATAGAATGAATAGGTACAAGAACCATGAATGTGTTCTTTCATACCAGATTAAAAGAAGATTTTTTATAGGAATCTCACAGTTCTTTATTCTCTATTTATCCTAGAATTATGAATATGTATAGAGATTTGGAAGAGTATTTCAATTTAGATGGCATGAAGAGAGATATTGTAGAGTTTTTATCTTGGTTCTTGATATGTTAAAAAATTAAGGATAAAATAAAATAGTCTAAAGGTATGTTATATCCATTACCCTTACCAAAATGGAAATGGGAAAACATCACAATGCATTATGTTTTTGGACTCCCCAAAATGTCTAAAGGGAATAA
This sequence comes from Viscum album, assembly GCA_963277665.1. Taxonomy (NCBI): domain Eukaryota; kingdom Viridiplantae; phylum Streptophyta; class Magnoliopsida; order Santalales; family Viscaceae; genus Viscum; species Viscum album. Next base: position 125,498,899 of record OY728133.1, on the reverse strand, counting down.
TTCTATATGAGTTGGAGTTGATTACCTTACTAAGTCAACACACTTCATCTCTATCAAAGAATACTTCTCTCTGAATCATATTTCTAGGATATACATTAAGAAATTTGTAAGGTTGAATGTAGTACCACATTCAATTGTGTCTAATCAGGATATGAGGTTTACCAAGAAGTTTTGGTGAAGTATTAAAAATTCTCTTGAAATAGAGTTCAGTTACAAAACTATGTACCATCCTCATATAGATGGTTGTTCTAAGAGAAAAATTAAAAACCAAGAAGATGTTTAGAGATCTTGTTCATTGGATTTCAAATATTGTTGCGATAAAAACATTCCTCTAGTTGAATTTTTATATAAAAATAATTTTCACTTGATAATTTCGATGGATCCTTATGAATATCTCTATGGAAATAAATGTAGAGATCCAACGTGATGGAATGAAGTTGGATAAATAATTCTATTGAGACCGAATATAACTAATGAAATGGTAGATAATGATAGAGACATCCAACAACATGTAAACCCATATCAATGTCAGTAGAAAAGTTATGATGACAATCACTGGTGTGATATTGAATTTTAAGTTGGTGATAAGGTTTTTATTAGAATTTCTCCATAGAAGAATTTTATGAGATTCAATAATAAAAGGAAACTAAGACACATGAATATTAGAACCTTTAAAATTCTTGATCATATCAGGATAGTAGATTATCACTCGGAACTTCCACCAAACCTCTCTCAAGTCCATGATGTGTTCCATGTATCTCTCCTTAGAAAATACATACCAGACCCTACACATGTACTGAACTCATAGGTCATACCACTAGAGAAAAAATATTCTTTTGAGGAACAATCAGTTGATATTATAGATCGTACATATAAATTTATTCGAAACAAGACCACTCACCTTTTCAATGTTTAGTGGATGAACCACTAGTTTTGGAAAACCACATGGGAATTTGAGGATATGATGAGGCAGAAGTATTCTTATTTTTTGTATCAGAGTGATGAATTTTGAAGCCAAAATTCACTTTATGGGGGGTATAATATAAAAAACTGGATATTTATTTCACATTAATACATGATTTATTACATAAAAATAAAATTAATAAAACCTGAATGATCAATAAGTCTAGTGTATTTGGTAATTTGGTACATTATATAACAACATAAAATAGGGGATACAACATCATTTTTGAAAACTTATTTAACATGCTCAAAAGACTTATTCGAACTTAAAACTGCATGGGATAACCTAGAGAGATATATAAGAAAGGGGTGAGCTATAAATTTTAGTAAGGGAATAAACATGAAATAAGTGATACTTGTTATACAATAGGTATATCAATGAGTAATAAAAGGAACATGAATAATATTTCATGGTATAACATGATAATCATAACATGGGAAATGTGGAAACAACTTAAAACACTACATCATAAACATATGCCAAGGATAAACCCACAAAAAACTCATGGTGGAAAAATAACTATAAAGAAAATCGGGTTCACTCCCTATCACAACGTGATGTATCATGATATTAAACATTACACAATGCCTTGAAGCACTATCTAGGCACACCCATCATATTCATTTCATACTCATGCTTATGGGTACCACATAGATCATACAAAATGGATTCATTGATCATTATAATTAATTCCATGAAAAAGGAATATATAATAAATACATTTAATTCCCCAATAAATAAGTATATGAGCATAAATTTGAATACCTTTAATAGAAAAAATGGGTATGGTATTTACTACATTATTTTTTGGCATGGAAAATCACACTGAAATTTCGGAAGAATAGTATTGTCACATAAAAATTCATAAAATGGATTGATGAGAGAGAAAAGGGGTATATCATCATTTAGAAATGAAATTAAATGTAATTTGGAAATGTAAATACATATCCCAACATGAAGAATTTGAAATATAAGTCATACGATATTGAAGAAACATTAATAAATATGGGCGAGGAAAGAACCCAATTTTTTTTGACATGGTAATAAGTGTACATAAGGGTTCATAGGAGGAAAAAATGATAGTTAAAGGGGATATAATAATTTATACATAAAATCTTAAGTATGATGGAAATGGAAGAACATATTCCAATATATAAAAATTGAAATTAAAAGACATAATATAAAAGGAGTTCTTGATAAAAGATAATAGTGGAGGACTCTTAACATGAGTGTGTGACTCAAAAGGTTTGGGAGGGGATTATTGAGAGATTGGAGGTGCCTTCAGAGGACTATAGGTATTATAGGTTAGAGTTTTGTCATTCTACAAGGTGTTTTAGTGATGAAAATGGGTGCTTGGGTGGGTTTATATAAGAAAAGAGGGGTATTTATTTATTATTTAGGCATTGGACTCTACATAATAAAATATACAGAACAAAAAACCATCCCATGGTGAAAAATGGGATTGTTTTTTATTATTTTATAATTCCAAGGTCTGAACTTATTAAAATAATTCCCTTGCTTATGTGGAGATGAGTCATTCTCTTAAAGAAATTATTTTAAAACTGTAAAATATAATCTAGGTTATAGAGGATTCATAGAGACTTTAAAAAATAAATAAAATAAACTTAAAAAATATTATTTTAAAGGAAAAAATTTATTTTGTCATGGATTCCATTTATAGTAATTATTACATCACTTTAGTGTTATTATGATGTCATAAAACACAAAGTTTATATATACGGTATTTAATTTTTACCGAAAAATTCAACTACCTCAAAAAATTAGGAAAAATTCACCATTGGATAATTTCAACACTATTATTACAAAAATAATATTAATTTTACCTAAATAATTTTTTAATATGAGAGTTTTTAATTTTAAAATAAAAGAAATATTTATTAAGAAATGCTTAGTTTTTTGACAATAATTTTTTTGAACCCTTTTAAAAATTAAATTTGACTTCATCAAAATTATATGATAATTTATATTTGATAAAAAATATTAAAATATTATTTATTTAAAAATTCCATTAATTTATAAATTCACGAATTGAATTTAAATATTAACCAAAAATATAGTTTTTACTTTATTATATCTAAATGAAAATCATTTAAAAATTAATAATAATAGGATTCCAATATATTCATTATTATATATAATTTACATATTCCTATTGCTGGGGTAATGATACATATCCCTTTAATATACCATTATATGCCCTAAGAGTAAGGTGTGTAATGTTGGTACTTTCATGGGGTGGTTCAACGAACATGGTTTGGGTCGTGATATTGATAAGCTTGAAATTCTCTCATAAATGGGTTTACTATTGATCACATTATTGGATCTTAGAATGTGATTGGTTAAGGGAAAAGACCATTTAATCTATCTCCCTTGGAATCTTTGATAAAAAGGATTCATAGGGTATGATCCTACTGGTTGAGGACATCATTTCTTTTTTCTATGTCAATTGGATTGTTAAAAACATATATTTATACAAACCACATGATCAATGTTCAATGAATATATTATCAATGTAAATGATTCATAATAGTCAATTAAATCACATACGATATAATTTAACCAAATAAGTGTGTGAATTTTCTATAACCATATTTACTTAATAATATATTTAATTAAATTAGAAGGGTAATTTTATTTATAGCAGTCTGGGTTGTTAAAATCTACCCCCTAAAAAAATTTACCCTAAAAATTTTATTCTCCCACACTAAAATAGGTGAGGGTAACTCTACTTCATCACCTCCTCCAGTTCCCACATTTCTTCTTCAAACATGTGGTTTCTCCACAACACTTTGACAAGGTACATTTTCTTATTTTGAAGAAATGTTTCTTTATGATCTAATATTTTCACCAAATGACCTTCATAGAAATGGTTATTCGTCAATGGTAACACTTCTAGATTGAGTACATGTTATGGGTTTGGTATTTACTTATGAGGGATATATGGTATATATAATGTACTTGAGATAGGTTCGGAGGTAGTGCTAGTCGATAGACCACCATTTGATGCGATAAAGGGTCTCAAAAGGGTTGGTGTACCTTGGAATAAGATTTAAATTATTACCAAATATCATCACTTTATTCCATGGAGATATGAGGAGGAATACCATGTCGCCAACATCAAAATATTGTTATCTCGATGATTATCAGCATAGATCTTCTGTTGAATCGGAGCAGCCTTGATGTGTTGCTGAATGGTCTTACAGTTTTCAACAATTTCCTCAACCATTTCATGACCTAGAAGTTTGTGTTCCCCAACTTCATCACAAAATCTAGGTGTTCTACACCTCCTCCACTAAAGAGATTTATAGGGATCTATTTGGATGCTCGAGTGGAAATGTTGTTGTAAGAGAACTCGACCGGGGGAATATATTTCTCCCATCCTACTTTAAATTCAATTGACAATTCTCTCAACATGTCCTCAACTGTTTGGATATTACCCTCATATTGTCCATAATTTTGAGGGTGATAAGATGTACTGATGTTCATATCTGTTTTTAGAGCATACTGGAGACTTTTAAAAAACTTAGAGTTGAATCTTGGATTTCGGATGAAAAAAAAATCGATAGTGGTACCCCATACAACCTCGCCACATCTATGATGTATATCCACACAAATTGAACCCGTGAGAAATCCTCTCTAATCGCAATGAAGTGTGCAGTCTTTATAAGATGGTCCACAACATGAAAAATAGAATTGTTTCCTTTGGAAGTCTTCATAATTCTAGTGACAAATTCTATGGTGATGTTTTCCCATTTCCATGTTGGTAAGGGTAATGGTTACATCTTACCCTTAGAAATTTTCCTTTCAGCCTTCTCTTTCTATCAAACTAGGAACATTGATGTATATTTAGAGATCTTCTTCTTCATGTTGTCCCACCGAAAGTGCTCTCAAAGATCCCAAGGCATCTTTGTGTTTCCTAGGTGAATAGAGAAAGTTGAACTACGTGAATCATCCAATAGTTCGTTCTTGAACTCTGGATTTTATTGAATACATATTCTTGAGCCAAATATCAAAATTCCTTCTTCATTAACATTAAACTCTAAGGATTTCCATTTTCTTATATTTTCCACTTTCTTATAAATTCCCACATCAGCTTTTGGTGAATCATTTATCCTTTCAAGAAGAGATGGGTGAGAAATCATTTCTAAAAGTATTGATTTTGTTCCTTAACTTATGATATCCATGTCCATCATGTTTAATTATATGAAGATCAGATCCTTCTCTATTCTCATCAATGATAAAATTGTTGGATCTTATGTACTTAAAAATCCACCACTTTATTTTCCTTACTAGAATGGTAGTGAATTGAGTAGTCATAGTCCTTGATCAGATCTAACCATCTTCACTGGTGCATATTAATCTCTTTCTTTGTGAATATATATTTTAGGCTCTTGGGATCAGTATATATCTCACACTTTTCCCCATAGAGATAATTATACCAGATTTTCAATGCAAAGATCACTACTGCCAACTCAAAATCATATGTGGGATAGTTGTGATCATGAATTTTCAACTACCTTGATGTGTAGGCTATCAATTTATCATTTTGAATTATTACATATCCTACTCCATTCTTTTAATCATCCCTATATACCACAAAGAGTTCCCCACTGGTTGGTAGTGTGATCACTGATGTAGTGATAAGCTTATTTTTTAACCCCGTAATGATTTCCTCACATTCGTGAATTCAGAAAAACATAACTCCCTTATGAGTTATCTTGGTAAGAGGGTTTTAAAATTGAAAGAAATTTCACAAAAAATTGATAATAATACCCAGATAACCCAAGGAATATATGGATATATGTTATAGATTTTGGCCTCAACCAACCTTCAATTTATTCCATCTTTGAAGGGTCCATAGGTATCCCATTTCTTGTGATGATATGACCCAAGAAAGAGACTTACATCAACTATAACTCACATTAATATACATGGAATAAATATTTTCCTTTCATAATGTATTTATCATAGTGATCAGATGCTCTTCATGCTCCTCCTGGATTTTGGAGTACATTAGAATATCATCTATAAAGACTACCATAAATTTATTTAAGTAATCTCTACAGACTCTATTCATCAAGTCCATAAAGATTTCTAGGGAATTATTGAGTCCTAATGGAATCACTATGAACTCATAGTGCCCGTATCTTGTATGAAAAATGGAATTGGGGATATATTCCTTCTTCAACCTTAATTGATAATATCATGACCAAAGATCCACATTGGAGAAGTATTGTTCTCCATGTAGCTGATCAAATAAGTCATCAATCCATGGAATAAGATACGTATTCTTTATCATCATCTTGTTGAGGTCACAATAATCAATTCAATGGCACATTTACCCATCCTTCTTCTTGAGAAAGAGGACTAGTGCACCCCATGGGGAAGTCCATTGGCGAATCAACTATTTATCTAGATTCTCATGTAGTTATTTCTTAATCTCTTCAAGTTCCAGCATAACCATTCTATATAGATTCCTGGATATTTCTAATTCCATAGGAATATGGTCTATTGGAAATTAATCCTCTCGACTAGAAGGAAATACAAAAAATTCCTAAAAAAAAAACGTCAATGTATTCCCTCACGATTATCATGTATTCAAGAATGATTATTTCCTTATACAGAATCATTTGAGAAAGATATGCTTTCTCATATGGCAGTAATATCCATGATTGAGATGATGATTCTAAAGAAAATTCATCTTCCTCCTTGCACTTGTATAGAATCAGGGGTCAATTCACAATACGTATAGTGATTTAATTCTCATGGAAATTTATGTTGGATCTATATAGGGAAAGCCAATCCATACCAAAAATTGCATCAAATTCCACCAAAGTTAGTATGTCAAGGTTCACTGAGAAGCTAATCCCACAAATTGTGATAGGGTAGGAGTTATAAACTTAGAATGAAATAATTTAACCATTTTTAATTTTAACTAATAGCTCTACATCCAATATTTGTAGTGGTTTTTTAATAGTTCTAATAAACTTTCATGATTCAAAGGAATACATAGAACTAGAATAAAAAAGTACATTCGCTATTCTTGAATTAATAACTAGCGTACTTTTCACCACTTTATTTTTGGGATCCAACATAGTGGGATTGATGAAAAAATATTTCCCTTTCTTCCTTGAAGGTTGTTGGTTCTCTCAAAAACCCCTTAGCTTAGGGAATTTATTTGCAGAGTTCCCTAGTCACTTGAAGTTTAAGCAACGGACAATGAGTTCTGGGTTGACCAGAGCATTCCTTTCATCCATCTCATTAGCGGGTTTCTCTTGTCGGAAACGGTTAGCCATGTGTCCTTACTTCCCGCACCAAAAACATTTATTTATTACCTTTAGTCAAATTACGAGTTTTTCTTTTCACACCATTGATAACTGGTATGTTGGAATTTATTGGAACCATTAGATTTCTCCATCAGACTTCCAGAATTAAAATCCTATTTATGTTTCTTATACCATTTACACCCTTCATATTCTTCAATATCCATCTCAAATTTGAGGTCGTATTAGACAATTTCCTCACAACTGTAAAATTCACAGATCACCAAGGCTTTTCATAGACTAGGTTTTATCCCAGCAAGGAAGCATCCAACCTTAAATTTAGGGGTAACAAAAATACTGGAGGTGTATCATGAAAGTCTTGTATTGTTTTTCTTGTACACCCTAATATATTTTTAATCTTTTTCTTGGGTGTAAGAAAATACCTTTTCATTTTAATATGGAGATGGAAATTATTTATTGGAAAACAATTTCAATAATTGCTTCCACTCTATTCATTTGATCTCTTCCTTAGGATTCATATTCTTGATCAATGTCCACAACTAATCATATTATCCCTACCGATGATATATATAACTTGAATAACCTTCTCTTATTCATAACATTGAAGGATGAAGTATATCTTCTCAATGGAGTTGACCTATAGTTCTACAATTAAGGGATCAGATGATCCCTTGAATGTAGGAGGCCTTTGTCGCATCAAGATCTAGATTGAAACTTATTATATCTTGGGGGTGGTGGTGGTTTGGATGCTCTTCTTGATCAGTGTTTCTATTCAGAACCTGATTTAGCCGAGAGAGTATTGTCAGGATGTTCGTGATTCCTTATCCCATCGACTTTGGCATCTCATTGGTGTAGTCATCACATTGCCAATCACATTGATTATTTACCCAATTCCTCCTATTTCTGGCCATTGAATAGAATAAAAGGAAAATAGGGGTGATTATTTTTAAACTATTAAACTCATAAAAGGGGATCAAAATAAATTAAATGGATTAACTATAAATTACATTTATTTTCTTAAATAATTAATTTATAGGCTCCAATCTATGTTATCCATGATCTACATACTAATATGTATTCTTATTGGTATGTTTTTACCATAATAATGGTTGGTAATGAAATTATGAATTTGTAAAAGCATATTCCATGGGAGTGTCAAACCAGGTGCATAGTAGGGCCTGTTGTCATGTACCGAGTTACCCCGAGTTAGGCCTAGAACATCTTGTTTGCATTGTTACTCCTATGTAAATTTGTGTTAGAACCATGTAGACTTGTATTATCCGGAAAGGGATGTATTTTATGGATAAAACACTATTTTCACTTGCCAAAGAAGCATCAGAAAAAATCACAAAGGAATAAATACTTGAATAGGGGTATTACCTTCCTCATAAAGGAAAAGAAGCAGAGAAGTGTGAATCAAATTATCCCCCAATGTAATATTGATCTTGTGAAAATTTCAAGGTCATATGAGTACTCCATGCATAGCGCATAACCTATAGAAAATATTGTTGATATCCCCTTCAAAAAACCTTCATGCTCTTGCGAGGATCTCCAGACAACCGAATTAGCACCCCCAGGCCACATGGGTTTTCATTGGAAAGTACCTAAAAACCATCCCAAATTATTTTGAGAATAAGGAGGAATAATATACAAAGGGAGATAACAATAATGGTTGTAAATATCATGCACCATTTCATCATTGGGAAGAACATAATTCCTTGATTATATCCAAGAAAACTCACAAGACCCCTGAACCTTTGTAGAATAAAACAATGGAGATAAAGTGGAGGAGGATAGAGGTACCCATAGTCATTGAAAGACACAAAACACACCCTTTGTGACCCATAAGACACTGCGAGATGTCAAAAACATGTCTTCCTCATCTCGTGAAATCCATTTGTCCTGGCAGCCTCACCACACAGAAGTCCTCAGGTATGTCCAGGCAACTCTTTGCTTCCCCCTCGGTACGCTAAGGAAAAATGGATATATTTGTCCACAACGTGCACACACATCCTCATTCGACCCATATTTGTCATACGAGACATCATAAAAAATCGATTAAATGTCCTTGAAATTCCTCATGAAAACTCACATTTTCCATGAAATTTTTAAAATAAGACAAAGGGTTTAAAAAGGGAGGAGGTGTTAGATCTCACGATCATTGAGAGAAATGTGACATGCCAGGATTTACCTAACATGGTGCTGAGAGACTTCCTGAAATATCGGAAAAATCTTGTGAAGATTCTTGAACAAGCCACCCTGTCCCCATGAAGTGTTCCAATCAGGGCATCGAGCTCTCGCAAAGGCCCTTAGGAATGTCCGTAGTACAATATACAAATTCCTTTGACATACTCAGATGATCAAGCAAGTCGTCATTAAATAGAAATTATTTGATAAAAGAGACGTTGATGGAAGAGACTCCAGATTGATAAAAATTATGTTAAACACTTCGAATAACCCACGATAAAGACTTGAGAAGTTGTGTGATTCCATCCCCCTTCATCGAATCCATCCTAGATTCATATGAGATACATCATGTGAATCAGTGGATAATCAGGGTGGAGAGGCATATAAATTCCCCATAGAAAACTCAAAATTGGTTGGATTTTTTGGTATCAGAGCTCAACACGACTATGCATGAAAGAACTTTTGGAGTCTCACATCGGTGCTAGAGAGGATTTCTTGGAGCAACTGATCACGTAAATAGGCCACCTTTTTCTAGGTAATATTCCAGCGGGTAGTCAGAGTAGTCATAAACCATGCATGATACACTTCAAGTGATCATTCATAGATCACATGAAGGTTCTCTGGTAGGATATGTGAAGAACATCTTGCATGCCCACTAGATCATGCAAGACTCAAGATAAACTAACATTGAATAAAACCAAGGCATCTGCAAGAAAAAGGACAGAACAAATAATGAAGGTGGAAGAATTAAATCAAAACATGTTCATTGACCCATGTTTTCTTTGCATGAGCCTCTCAAAGACACACGATAGAACCAAGACATGTCACCCATATCTCACGATGCTCCTTCCGCATGCAACATGGGTCATAAAAACCCTCCGAACATGTCAATGAAAAGTATCACGACCCCCTTGAATGTATCACCATAGTCTCAAAAATTTCCCCATGGTCTTTTCACCCATGCCTCAGGAAATCCTTCATATTCATCACCTGAATCATATAATGGTGACTTCTCATGTCAGCAAAGTCTTGTAGAGGCACCTGGACATATCAATGGGATCTTGAAACTTCTTCTAGACATGTTATCCAAGACTTGCGATGCCCCTAGGGTTGTCATAAAATACACGAGACATCTAATGGACATGTCAACCACATCCTATGAGAGCATCGGGGGATATCAACAGGCTCTCGCGACATCCTATGGGCATATGATCCATGCTCTGGTGATACCCTCTAGATATGATGGTAAGTTACCATGATGGATTTCAGGGATGTTATAAAAGAAACACAACATCCCTCGAACCATGTCACACTAACTCTTGAGACACCCCCCATATGGGTCAGGACAGGTCATGCAGTGTATTCTGGGAAAAGCCAATCGGGCCATGCGATGTCCTCCTGAAAGGTCAACTGGGTCATGAGACATCCTCTGGACAAGTAGGTTAGGTCACCAGGGAATTATAGGGTTTGATAGCCTCATCCATCCCAGGTTGGTAAGCCCCGAATAAAAGGGAATCCTCATTGTGTAATCCCCAATATAAAGGGAACTATGTCAACTCTAATTCCTTTCATGTTGAGTATACATAGGCCACCTCTTCAAGCATTGAGTTCCATATTGACCATCCATGGCTCTCCCAGTATCGAAGCCCCATACCCAAATAAATGGTATTGATCACCTTATAACTCTTTTTTATCACAACAAGTATGGATCATGTGAGATTAGGGAGTTTCACTGATAATTTCATCTTTATTATACATCCCAATGTTATAAGGGAAACCTCCGTGCATAAGATCCAATTACCAACCTCATATATCATTTCCTTGATCAATATGGAATCCATTACTGACATTATATAGCATTTCGTCAATAAATATGGAATCCATATTGGTGTAAGCCCCTAGAATTCATGAAACCTTGAAGATGGTTATAATGTCCTCAAGCATGATCATTCACCTTATCCTATTAGCAAGTTAATGGATAACCAAACTATGATGACTTTTATTCCATCCATACTCAGGATACATAAGAATCCTTCTCAAGATCATGCTCTATACCAAACACCCCAATGACTATCCCAGTACATAATTACCATATCTACATGCCATGAGACTGATCACATATTCCACCTTTCTTCTCACATCGAGCACAACTCAAATGGGATTAGGGAGATGAAATGAACACCACATTAGGCATCATGAATTCAAACTAACCAGCTCAATCCTAGAATGTAAGACTAGATGAGTGGTTTGTGAACACCCATCATATATGGGAATATACCTTGGGTCCAATCCCAAGGGCATGATTGAACTACAATGACACTGATTCCTACCATAACCAAGATATGTATGACATCTCCCTATGACCTGAGCTCAAACATTTGGTGTCTCAGTACCCACAAATATGGTTTATCCACATGACACTAAATTGCACAAGATTAACGGACTGCATGGGTTTTTATTCCTATAATAATTAGAATATTTAGGATTCATCATAATGGATTAATCACATCATCAGAATATTAACCACCTCCTCGGGTGGTAGCACATTTTGACGAATTTTTTCATATAGCTTAATCACATAAAGTATCTATTCACTATTAGGAAAATGGATAAAGAACCTCATATAGATACAGATGGATTCACTATTGAGATAAAACTCCCCTCAATTCATCAATGAGACTCAGTTTCTTTGTTAAATGAGAGAATTAACAAATGAGTCGTTTTTCCTGGGTAACCAGTCCCGTATTGGGGTTAGGAAGAGCTTCACTGACAAATCATAAATCTATAAGAGAGTAACTGAGTAGGAAAAAATCCCCCCTCCCAAAGGATGCGATGAGCCTGACCTCCCATCCTCTCAACCAATTTTAGTCCCCAAGAATCGATGGGCCCAAAAACCCAAATGACCATCGAAATTTATAAAATAGTTATGTACCCAGCTGTAGATGGGGGGTATTGGGAGTTTCTTGGAAAAGTAAAAACGGTATCCTAGTAATAGAAACCCTTTCCACTCCATGAAACCTGATGAAACAAAAATTGTGAACCTAACGTAAATCTATCCAATGAAAAAATGATTGGCTGTTATTCGTTAGGCCATTTCATTTTCCCCTATAGGAAAAAAATGGTAAAACCAACAAGAATCTCTATGAAAATAGAATGATTGTGTTATAATGTGTGAAGACACATTATTTTAATAACCTTATAAAAATAATAATTAATAATTACATGATCTTATAGATTATACACTATAATGAGGGTTCTCATGAAATAATTCCATCCTCATTTTGACAAGTCCAAACGAGTAGAATGGACACATAAAGGGATATTGGGACAATTGTGTTGACCATGAATATCTGATTGATCAAATTATTACTTTGATATTTCACTAATTGGTAACCTTATTCCTTCTTGTCTTCATGACTACAGATATTTAAAACATCCCGATTCGAGACAATGTCTTCATCATCCAGCATTCGATCTGTAAAATCGTCCATGACTGCAACCACTACGAGTCACAAGATAATTTCACTAATAAAAAACTCAAAAAAGGTAGAAAATACGATGGTTTGGGAGTACTGATGACATGGTATAATCCCGACCATGGAAGATGCTCATGATGTTCTCCAAAAACAATACCCGATGAGTCTGCATCACCCAAGAAAGGCTGCTGCTAAGACAATATCCCTTGTTGCTATGACCGTCAACTTTAGGAGCTTATCCCCAGAGTGAAACAATCGCCACCTTTCATATCTAATAAAGGGGAACCAATACTACAACTATGATTCCTTTTTTGGTTTAGGTGAAACTGAGGAGGGTACCTATCAATCATTATCACCAACACCACCCCGCTGGTACCCATTAGTCGCCTGCTGAGGGTACCATTCAAAACACAACTGTCATTGATGCCCATACATGGGATACAAGGAAGAGTCATTAGAGGAGGAAGATATTGGATATACAATAAAGGTATAATATTTACACTATTTCCAATGATGTATGTTGGCATAATTAGGCAGGGATTGGCACACATACTCATATCCCTGCTCATTCGGAATAAGTCTACGGGCATATTCCCACAACAAGCATGGGGGAGGAGCATACTTATACCCCCATTCACAAATCCCATCAACATATTCTGGGGGAATAAGGAGAACATAAGGAGGCACATATCCCCACTTTAATTGAAGACATCTACCAGATTATGATAGAGATAGAAAATGTGAAGGCTCATATCCCTGCACACCCATTAATTAAATGACAATATATTTTATAAATAGATGAAGAACACTACCGGAATATTCCAACATTTTTGTAGATGAAGGTACATGAACATAATCCTATCCATATAGTCAGGATAGCTCAATAGTCTAATAATAACAAACAAGTGGTTGTACTGGAGAAGGTACACACACTTTCTCCCCCCCAAAATGATTATCGACATATTCTGATAAAGGGAAATGAATCAGACCAAGATCATATTCCCATTACAACTAGGGATCAGTACATAAGAGGGGAACATGCCTCAAGACATGCTCATATTCCTATTAAATATTTCTAGCAGCATACTCCAAAGACACGGGATCAAGCTCATATCCCAGTTTTGGTTAAGGATAACCCTATGAAAATAACACATGCCTCAGGACAGGCTCACATTCCTATAATTGAATCTGCCAAGAATATTCCATCAAATCACAGAAGTAAGGAACATGTTTCTACTTCCACCAAATAATGACTACTCCAGCATCATTCTAAGGAAACACATGGGGAGGATAATATTCCTTCTCCCAATATAGAGGTCTATCGATATATCTTGATGGGGAATGAATATTTAGTATATGATCACATTCTTGATCCAACTATGGCCCACCAAGTGAGAACAGAACATACCCCGAGGTAGGATCATATTCCTTCCATGAAAGACCAGTGGAATATTCCCAAGGCTCAATATTGGGATCATATTACCATCCTAACCGAGGATCACCACGTGAGAATGAAACATGCCTTGGGACAGGCTCACATTCTTGTCAATAATGAGATAGATCATCGGTATATTCCATAAGATTCTTAGTAGCAGGATCATACTACTACATTAACATAATATTATATAAAAGTTATAGAAACTTTCATACAGAAGTATCATACCCCTGCAAAAACCCAAAAGGTAGGTCATAAAATTCCGACCATAATGTTGAACATGATTCCTATTTATAATCTACCCAATTCTAGTGTACTTGATGTTGTTTGATACACATTCTCAACACCACAGGGTTCCATCGACCCTTCTATTGAAGAGGAAGCATAATAAATTGATTACCACTATAGTCCTCCTCAAGGTAGTGTGGGGATGTATTTCATGGAATTTTCTCCTAACATATACCATGGTCAACCTCCCCACAGGGAGATATCCCATGGGAAAGGAAATCCCCCCTTTGTCCAAACACCTCCATATAGAGTGTCGAACCAAACTCTGACACCTTAGTATAGAGATTTGCTCAAATCATCAGGGTCAACCCTATATGGTTCCCCATAAACATCCAAAAACACCCCACTACCATTAGAAGATGACCATTAGATCCATATTATATGTTTTAACTTGATGGAGGCATTTATATCCAATTAGTAGGAGGTCAAAATTTGTATATGAATAAAGTTAGCCAAAAAAAACCTCCCCATCATGTTCTAACCCATTGTTACTAATGACTATGACATCCCACATGCGATAGAAAAAGAGTGCATGTATTATCTACACTAGAATATGTGGGATACTCATCAGTGAATGGAGGCTTAACATATCCATTTTATAGGTTTTAACGTCACTTTTAAGAATTCAATATACTCTATTTACAGTTAGACCTAGCTTCTATCTCTATGGCCTAGGATGCAAAACCATAAAAGAATAGCACAAACCTGCAACCCTCTTTGAGCCATTACATCAATGCTCTTTATTAATTTATATCTAAAGATAAATCATTCATATGTATTCAAGGATGGGGAAAATATGGAGTGTTACACTTTGACACTCCCTTGGAACAAAAAATCCACTCAGATGAAGAATCATACAATGTTATAACCTTTGGAAAAATCAGGAGACCAGGTAGCACTCTAGCCAGTTGGTCACTAGAACAGAATTCCCCCACTTCAATTGTGTTTAGAAACCATGGAAGGGGAGAGAGGATAGCCTAAATGATTTCAAACTAGACCCCTAAATATAATAGGATGACATTAAGAACAAGGATACTGAATTTTCAATCACCCGAACAACTTCCCATAAGGAATGGTTCTCACTATGGGCTTCCATCGCACCAAGTTCCTATGCGAGCATAGGTACTGCGTATCATGAAAACCATAGTAGAATCTACCTTGTTCGTCTTGTAAGAGTGGAATCTCCCCCTAGTCCCAGATAATATATACCACTTCCTCCATCCCTCAGATTGTCAACTCCTGAGATGATTTAAGACATACCCTTTGTAACCGTAGCTGAACACCATCTCGTTAGGATTGTGGAATTTATTTCTCAATCATCATCACTAGATTCCTTATTCCCTCAGAGGAACCCGGAGACATCAATAGTGATTCCAGAAGACCCCCACCCCACTGGGATGGGGGAATTTATATCTTCACGTCCATAATGAGAATCATAAATTCCCTGAATAAAGTCATTGGTTCCTAAAAAGATAGATCAATCTATGCCAATTATGGCCCTAGATGATCCCCACCCCGTAGGGATAGGGAATTTTTCCTCATCATCACCACTAAGAAAAGAATCATTATTATCTAGGTTAGGAGGAATCAATCAGCGGTTGAATTTCCACCAACTCCTCCCGCCATAAGAAAAAACCCCTGCTGGTTAGAGAAAATTTGGAAACCACGATAGGAAACTCCCTTATAGTCATTTCTCAAAGAACAAAATGGAAGGAATGTATGGAAAAGACAATCAGACCCTGCAGAGGACGCAATCCAAATCAGACCAATATGAACAAGGGTTCGAATAACAACCCTAAAGAAGAAAGTAAAGAATTAAAATGTTGTATCAAAAGTAATGGCACAACCTCCATTTCCCTGTATGACTCTATGAATGTTTTGATGTTCCACATGGAAGGTATTAATCAAGAAACAAATGTAAGGGTCCGCGATACAGAAAACATACCTTGGGAGGAGGGTGACTTGGATGTACCAAATGAGGTTGCATGCACCATGAACCAAAGAAAACTCAAAAACATAGAACCTCTAAATATCGAGTTTCCACCTCCCAGAATAAATGGGGAAGGGTATAAACACATACCTATCACCTCCCAGAATAAATGGGGTTCTTTCCCCGGAGGAATGATTGTCATAATATGAGAGTGAAATACAGAATCTCTGAAAACACAATGAGGAGCTACTCTGAGGAAATATTCCCACTAGGTATCATCTTTAGGTAGAGAATAATATTCCTCCTCTCATGGAAAATCCACCCACAAGAGTAGTATATAAGCATCAAGTTGGTTCTAGATATAGATAGCCAGTCGACATAAATGAGTAAGTAGAAAATGATCATGACTTCCCTCCATTGTGGAAATATCCCCTCCCTCACTAGGAATACTATTCAATCTTGGAATGAATAAAAAATTGGTAGGAGATAAAAGTGGGACCACCTGGTCAACCCCCATCACCCCCTATGGATGGGATAATGATCAGAAAATAATTCCCCTGAAGCTTTTTTACATCATCGATTCACTGACTACTCGAATGTAATCCATGGAAGGGCGACGTTCACCTGTGCATCCTGAGAGGAATCCATATCCTGATTGGTTATATGACACTTTTCCTCCACCCAATTTAGAAAATACTATATTTTCTACCTTTGACAGTGCAGGTGACCCAAAACAACATCTCACCCACATTATATTCCCATGTGGGCCGATGATGGGTCCTTATGATGAACATGATCAAATAAATATGAGGATTTTTGTACAGAATTTGATAGGGACAATATTTATTTGTTGTATCATTCTTTCAGAAGGATCCATGTTAGGATGGAAAGACCTTCATCATCAATTCATTTATCAATTAAATTCTACACTAAGAATGATAGTAATCGTCGCCTGATGAACTGAAAAAAATGTGAGAATGAGAGGGTGTCTAACTTTACAGAAAGGTGTAAGGGTTTAACCCACTCACTAAAATATATTAGTGGATTCCACAAGTATTTCAAAATGCGCCAATTTTTAGAAGAATACATCCAATGACCCTGATCCAAAACTCGAATCATGCCTGCAACATAAGGAAAATGGCCATCCAGAGCAGAAATCACAGAAGTCACCATCAAGATATAAGCAACACCTATCCAAATGACTTAGTAGGTCCTGAACTACCCAAAACCTTCTTTTGAGTGGTGAAAACTACATAATCTCCCTAAGTCAAGAGTACATTGAAATCATGGTTGTCTAGGATTTGAAGAATGAATGAATAAGGTGTAATACTTATGAAATGAATAGGTCCCCGATTATTTCTTATTAGCCATGGATAATAACCTAGTCACACTTCCACAATCCTGGAAGCCTGATGAGGTCAACCTCATCGACCATCCAAGTTACTAGATTTTACACAGAAGGATGGGTCATAATATTTAGTAATTCCTCATATTCAAAGGTGTCCTTTATGTGATGATCAGTTCCAGAAAAGTGGTGTTAGATAATTCCCTATAGCAGGTGGATTTCATAACCATGATCCAACTGAAATAAGAGGGTGATTGGAAAAAATTCTCAACCATACATTAGTGAAAGTTAGGAAACTGGATTACTCGAAAGACAGTTTAGCAATCCCATTCCACTATAAAATCACAGTTTTGAAAGCCCAAAGTAGCTCCCCCAGCCAATAAGGATACAAAAAATGGTCCCTCTGAAGTTGGGTGTGACCACCAGTTTTAGGAAGAGACAGGGGAGGTAGAGTCATATTGTCCTCCAAAGTGAGCCTTAACTATTGAAAATTTATTCCTTATAGGATCTGAAGTATGGGAACCACCCCACTAAATGGGACCATCATCAGATAAATAACTCATATTTGGTTCTTTCAACATGATACACTTGTCATAACCCTTCTCTGATGATGATTTTCCCCAGATCATTATTTTCTCGCACAAAACCGGGTAACAGGAGACCACATGAGTAAGAAACAAGGATATAGAGGATAGGGAAGGCATGGTAAGACCCAATATTTTGGTCATATCCCTATATAAAATACATATGAAATTGAGACTCATAGGAAATAACTCAAAAGATCCTAGCAAGGGTATAGAGGTGTCTTAAAACCCTACAACAACCGTCCACACCTAATTAACTTGCATGACTACTTAGAGAGGGTTAAATCATCTGATCATCCCAAAAAAATGGGAAGACCAGGATGGCCTATGCCACAAGTAGCAGATTCTCCCACAACCCCTACACAAGCATCAAGTTTTTCCTCTCCAAATGCCTCATCTTCTCATCTACATGTCTAAAAAAATCCCATATAGTGAAGTACCAACCACCAACACAAAAGTACGATTTTTTAAAAATTTAGTAGAAGTCCCAACCAAACTCTCAGTCCTTGATGTGCTCTATCTTTCAAAATAACTGATTGAGGAACTTGTTGAAGCCCTTTGGAGATAACAAGAGTTCGAGACAAATGTCTTTGCTACCGAGGTCTATCGAGTAGAGCCCATGGTATAAGAATGTCACATCTCCATATCATTCACCAACCAAGATTGGTAAGAGGACCTTCAAGGAAATATCATACTCCTATATGTATCAGGTAGACTCAATAATGTCATTTCCCAAAGGTATGTATTTGATAATGGTTCCAAGATCAATCTTATCCCAGTCTGAACCCTACCACATTTGGGATATGGAGAAGTGTATTTTTCTCCCCTTAAGCTAACCATCCAATGTTATGATAATCATGACCAAATAAATATTTGGAATATGATATTTGAAACCCAGTTTGGGGATCTTACATCTGATGCTGAGTTTATAGTAATCCAGAAAGACACCGCATATACCATCTTGCTCAGAAGTCCCTTGCTCCATAGCCACTTGGCGATACCTTCAACATTCCATTTGTGTCTGAAGTATCCCATTAATGGAAAATTCGTCAAACTACATGGTGATAGTACTCTCTTAGAGACTTGTAGGGCCACATATGCTGAAACTGATTTCTTTAAAAATGTAGCAAAACTACTAATGGCGAATGATGATATACAAGATACCAGTCTCAATGGCTTGGGGACCACCCCTTTGAATCCCTATAGTATTCTCTTTGGTGACTATATACTCCCCATTAGCCTGGTCTAGGTTATAGATATAATTCAAGAGGTATAAGACCTTTATTTCCCCAACAAAAACATCGAAGACCATCAACCCCAATATATCTCTGTAATGAATTAGTCAATAGGGGATGGTGATGTCTCCTATCATGTCCTCTCTCACATTGATAATGACATTGGGCTCCCCAAATTTCTATCATCTTTTGAAAATGTATCCATATATTTTGATATGAAATAAGTTGAGGCTTAACTCAGAAATACACCTCCATAATTTGAGGAATGTGCCTCCACAACCATCGATGAACTCATGTAGATAAATCTGGAAACATAGGAATACCCACATCCTACACTGATTAGTGCCACAATTTCCTGCAAAGAGAAAGAGTTTTAAATCACATTTTTGAAGAAACATCAATATTATTTAGCATGGAACTATACAAAAATACTCAGACTGAACCCAGATGTGGCTATGAACCACCTCAGGTTACCAAATTAGAATCATGGTGTCATGAAGGTATCTAGAAAGTTGCACCCCTATCATACCACTAATATAGAAGTAGAGGTAAAAAAGTTGATTGAATCTAACATTGTATGAGAAGTGAAATAACTGAGGTGGCTTACCAACATCATCCCTATCAAGAAGAAGAATGTGAAGATTGGGGTCTACATTGATTTTAGAGACTATAATAAGCTTTTCCCAAAGGATGATTTCCCATTTTTTATTACAAAAGTCTTGATCAATGAAACTACTGGTTTCGAATCCCTTTCTTTCATGGATGGGAACTCAGGGTATAATCAGATAAAGATGTCCCCTGATGATGAAGAAGCCACTTCATTCAAATAACCTTAAGGGGTCTTTTTCTAGCTAGTCATTCCCTTTGGTTTGAAGAATTATGGTGCCACATATCAATGTTCCAAGCACCATATCTTTAATCCATTCTAGGGAAAGATACCCGAATGTTATGTAGATGACCTGGTGGTTGAATTTAGGCAGTGGTGTGATCACTTCATGAACCTTAAATCAATTTTTGATGAGCTGTGACATCACAGTATGAAGATGAATCCAATAAATAGCGCTTTTAGGGTAACATCAGGGAAATTCCTTAGCTTTGTTGTATGCAACTACGACATTGAGTTAGACCAATATAAGACTAGTTCTATCTTAGAAATGTAACATCCTAGAAATCTCAAATAATTGGGGGTGGGGGGGGGGGGAATTGAAGGTCACCTCAATTAAATTTTAATATTCATTTCCAAATTGGACGACAATGATCATCCCTTCACTAAGCTACCAATGGGATGATTGTTTCTAAAAGCCTTCAAAATTGTCAAGAAATACCTTATCGCCTACCAGTACTGATGCCTTCAGTGGAAGGGAGGCCACTCATATTATATGTGGCTTCCAAGGATTGATCATTGGGTTCCCTCCTTTCAAAAAATAATGATATAGGGAGAGAAAATATTTTTCATTACCCCAATTAGACTATGCTAGGTTCTAAATCCCAATACCCTAATATCGAGAGGAACTACCTCACACATATCTTTACAATGAAAAATATGATGCATTACTTGCATCATAACAATATAAAATTGGTATCTCATATCCATCCACTCAAGTACATCCTTGTTCGTCCAATTATAATTGGGTGCTTGGCCCGATGGCGACCATTCATTAGAAATATGACTTTTAGTTTGTGTTAGAGAAGTTAGTGAAAGGAAAAGCCTTGGATGATTTCCTCATAGCACATATTACCCTAGTGAATATAAAGGAAGAAACAAAGCATCTAGATGAAGAGGTATTTTATTCCCATGACTCTCCCCAAACGTGGGATATTTATTTTGATGGATCCTCATAAAGTCCTATTGGTACAATGATGGAAAAACTGAATCTCAACTAGGCTGGTCTAGGGATCATATTCATCTCTCCAGGAAAATAATTCTTGACCTAAACTATCTAACATTCTGAAGGCTACACAAATAACAAGGTAGAATACCAAGACCTCATCACTAACTTGGAATTATCCCTATAGCCACCAATAGCCTACCTGAACATGAAAGGGTACTCAGAGTTTTTGATAAAGTAGGAAAATGGATAATACACCATCAAGAAGGAGTAATTTGACCATATCACAGGATACGTCAGAAGAATAATGGAAGAATTACCTTTTGAGTGCACATTGCATCATGTTCCCTAATAACAAAATTATCATGCTGATGTATTGGCCAATGCGAGCACCATCTTGGATGAACCTGATCAGGAAGAAGAAATATTATATATTACACATGAAAGAATGGTCTCAGTAATCTTTATATGTGATATGGAAAAGATCAATCAGGTCAACATATCCCCAGAGTGCGATGCACCAATAATCACTTCTAGATGTATGGAGCCCATAATCGACTATCTAGAATATGGGACTCTCTCAATAGATAGATCTGAAATGGAATAGATTTGGTGTCATGCTACAAACATTACCCTACGAGATGGATCAAATGACAAGAAAACCCTCTATAATAATGGATTTGATGGGATACTCCTATTATGTGTAGAAAAATGATAGATTTCTATCTTCATGGAACAATTCGATGAGAGATCTTGTGGCACCCATCAATTTGGGACCAGGCTCTCCCACTAGATTAGGAGGAAAGGAAATTACTAGAAAACCATGATAAATGACTTTGTTGAATTCACCATGGAATTTAATGCATTCCAAATCCATGAAAAAATCATCCATAATCCTCTATAATTTCTACTCATAGTTAAATATTCCTAGACATTTCCCATTTAGAGGATGGATGTCGTGGGGCCATATCCCACAGCCACAACTAAGAAATTCAAGTACATCCTTATTTCTACCAAAATCTTTTCCAAATAGTCTTAGGTGATACCCATCAATAGGTGATACCCATCCATACTATAAATTCCCATATCATTACTAGGTTTAGGTTCCCTCACACAATATTTATGGACAGTGACACAAATTTCTATTTCGTAGAATTGAATTATTTGTACTAGGAGTACAATATCAAGTCCAATCAGTAATCTCCAAATCATGCAGTAGAAAATAGAAATATAGAGACCTTTAATAAGAATCTATCAAATGAAATCCAAAATATGGTGAACAAGGATAAGAATTATTGGATAAAAAAACTTCACCATACTTTATGGGCCCACCATAATACCACATACACTGTTACATAAGACACACCATAATTATTGGTGTATGGTACTAAGGCAGTGTTACTTATGGAGGTACAACTCTCGTCACGCCAAGTATCCATCTATAGGAAACTATTAGATGATTAGAAATCCAAGAAGTGACTAGATTAATTGGAATGTATTGATGAGAACAGGTTTCACACACTGCAAAACCATGAGGTCCATCAAAATAAGATTGCACAATAATTCAATAAAAGGTATCATGTCCTCCCATTCCTCTATGGGGAACTAGTATTGGTCCTTAGAACCCTAATGATACCAAGAATGAATTCCCCAAATATGGATCCCAAATGGGAGGGACCTTACATCATACATAAGTTCTACCACAATGGGGATTAGTTATTGGACACAATGGATGGGGACCGTGTCACACCTCCCACCAATGTAAGATTTATCAAGAAATAATTTTCATAGATATCTGCACTAAGGGAATCCACATCAGTGTAAGTCCCATAATTCTTCCTGAAAACATGATGTTAAACTGTATGGAATTCATTCTGTCCATGTGAAATTAAGCTGTACAAAATCCATGCTAACCACATGAAGATAAACTATAAACAATTTTTCTTGACCACATGATGTTAAATTATACCGAATTCATTTAAACCACATGAAGTTAAACTATATGAAATTCGTCCTGACCACATGACATTAATCTACAAAGAATTCATCTAGACCACATGATGTTAAATTGTACGGAATTTATCCTAACCACAAAATGTTAAACTAGATGGAATTATTCCGGACCACATGATGTTAACCTGTATAGAATTCATCATGACCACATGACGTTAAAATATATGGAATTCATCTGAACCACATGATGTTAAAGTGTACAAAATTAATTCTAACCACATGATGTTCAACTATATAGAATTCATCCTTACCAAAAGACATTAAACTTTATAGCCAATATACATAACACATGAATTTAAACTACACATATCTATAATATCCATCTCTATTCACGTCGAGTCACCTACTTCTTAACTGCATGATGTTAAACTACAATTTTCTTTTATAAATACATATTGATTGATTCTCATTTCCAATGATATATGTAGGGATTCCTTGATCCAATATCTTGGTTCAGCTACCATATGATACAAACTGCCCATGTTGAACCCTCAACTATCTCGGTATTGTTGGGAAAACCTTGCCATTCTTTGTTTCTCACACTGATCATAGCTTAGGTGAGCTTTGAAATTATTGTAGGGACTTACCCTCACAAGAAAAGAATAAATTTATACATTAAATCCATTATAATCCTGAATGAAAGACCTTGAAATGAATACCATAATTCCTCACTACATGATGTTAATCTACACGGTTAATGTCCTTTCTATATGACTTTAAACTACACGGTTTATCAGAACTATGTGTGGTTTGATTCTCAATCTCATGAGACACGTAGTGACACCCAACCCTACACCCTTAGGACCATCTACAATATTCCCATAAAATCACATGAGTTCACCTCTGTACTCATCACATGATGGTAAACTGTATTGTATTTCAAGAACTATGTGTGGTTTGATTCTCATCCTCTTAAGATATGTAGTGATGCCCGAACTTACATCTTTGGGACCAACAAAAAAATTTCCATTTATTCACATCATTTCACCCTCATCCTTAGCACATGATGTTAAAATTCAAAAAACATCAAGAACTGTGTGTGGCTTGATTGTTTTCCTCACATGATACAAAGTCATGCCTAGATCTCCAATATTGGGCCCAACTGCAATGATCAATAAAAATAATGCCTACCTCTATATATGGTCCATACATACATAGAGTATATACCATTCCAGAACTATGTGTGACTTGATTTCTACTCTCATAGGATATATAGTGCTTCTCGAATTTCCAACACCGAGACTAGTCACAACAAAAAATATATAAAATTCCCCCTCCTTGCGTATGGGACAGACCTATACAAGAGACTTAATTTAGAACTAAAAATTCATTTATTATCATCCTCATGAAATATATAGTGATACCCAAGTCTCCATATTTATTCCCAATAACAAAATTTACACACTTTCATGTCGGTACCCACATCCTTACTGCATGATGCTAAACTTCTTGGAAGTACATCCTTACCATATGATGCTAAACTGCATGGAAGTATGTCCTTACCATATGAATTGAAACTCAATGGAATTACATCTTTACTATATGATGTTAAGCTCCATGTATGTACATCATTACCACATGACATTAAACTATATGGAATTACGTCCTTGCCCTATGACGTTAAACCACATGGAGGCAAGTACGTCCCCACTACAAGATGTTAAATTGGGAAAACCATTAATCATCATCATGCCCAATCAAAGGACCACAATGTAGAGACATGATGTTTTCCTAATAAGAGTTTGAAATATTTCTAAATATTATTTAAGAGCTAGGTGCTGAGATGATGTACAATTCTGAGGCCAATGTTCCTGGAATTAATTTAATAAAAATATTAAATATGTTTTATATTAGGAACATGCATTTAATTAAAGAATATTGGATAAATCATAAATGGTATATTTTATTAGAAATATGAGTCCATTATTAGGTCTGGAATGTAGTATTTACCCTAGGCGTGATATAAAATGAGTTGGCATGGGATGTTCGGACCCCTCGATCGATGGTTGTATGTTAAATGGATGAATTAAATTATTAATTTATTCATTTAATAGTTCAAACCCTAATAAATCATGGACGACATCTCAATTGAGAAATATGAGTCCACTGTTGAGTTCCAAACGTGGGTTTTACCCTAGGAAGGGTATAACCTTTGTCATTGTCGGTAAATCAGCTTATGTGTTATCGTGGTTGAGTAATTAAATAATTAAATAATTATTTATTTAATTATTTGATTTATATATTAACGTAATTGAGGGTTATAAATTCTCATTTTAGATAATTCCCTCATAATTCAATTTTTTAAATGATGACAACCCTCTCCTCTCCTCTCATTCCTCTTGATGAATGACGAACAAGGAATGATGATGAACACCTGAATCTAGATGGATCAAAGCACAGTGGATCCTCCTCCTTCATCAAAGAACTGTTCTATGTCAACAATGAGAGATCCAATCATGAAAAGACTTGTTCTCAGTGTCATTGTACTCTGAATTAAAATTTGATCAAGTTTTCAATTTGTTCTTCAACCCGCACCTCTTGGATTTAAACTCCACAAGTGCCCAAGTACTAGATTCAATATTGTCTATTCTATTCTCTATCTTTGGAGAACGTTCCTAATAGTTGAAAAGGATATCTTGCTCAACAATCCAAAAATTTTATTTTTTGTTCCTTTATCCATAAAATTATTACGTTCTTAAACGATGGAACTCTGTGGTTCCCAGATCAACAATTTTCGGGTGACCCGAGCTCAATCAGGCACCCAGATTCGGGTGGATTTGTTGAATGACAAAGGGATCACAAGAAGAGACCGGATATGCATAGATTGGGACATGAGGATCACAGATCTATGTTTGTTTTAATTTTAGGTCTTAAAATGAATATGTTGTGTCCCACAGAAGGGGAAACCGTGTGTGTGGTGTAGCATGGTTCTAACAGGTGACAACGACGATCCGATGCGGTTCCAGTGGGCACCTGACAAGGAGGGTCAGATGGGGAACAACAAGGCGGTGGAGTGAGGAGATGACAATATGGATGGAGGTCATGGGTATGAGGCCAATAGGGTCAGGACAGATTAGGGAAGGATTCCAGGGTGAGGCGGCCAAATGGTGGGGATCCAGGCGATGGTGGTAGGACGAAAGGTCGAGCGGTGGTGGAGGACGGACGACGACGGAGGTCGGGCAGTTTGGACGACATCATGGGATGAGGGAGGGGGCCTGTGTGAAGCCCCATGGGGGGAGAGTAAACCCTAAGAGGTGATAATAAATAAATAAATAATTAAAAATAAAAATAAAAATAAAAATATTATTTATTTAAACTTTCGTAACTTCCCAGTGTGGCGTCCAATTGAGGTGTCGTCAACTGGGGCATGACCCCATCAATAATACATTTGTTTTAAGAATATTTTGGTTGATTTTTTTCAACTCAAATCTTGGTCCCACAAAACACATGTGAAATAATAGATTTGATATTATTATTAAATCTTGGACCAGCCATAAGTCCTGTGTTCGACATTTTTTTGACACGTCATCAGTAGCGGCGTGACCCAAGACCATGAGTGAACATTTAAATAATATCCTCAAATGTTTAAACTAAAGTCATGGCATGGGACCCATGGTATTATTTTCAAGTGAAATGCAGAGAGAAACAAATTTTCAATCGGATTTCCGTTTGGGGAGAATGAATAGTCTATCTTGTGTGTTTTACACAGGGATCATAATAGTGTGATCGATTTGGATATGCGGAGCTTCATTTGTGGTCTCATTAAATTTAAAATCATGAATGGAATATCGGTATAAGATCCTTTGGATGTGTTTTAAGAGAATATATGGCTTATGTCAGCACTAGCACTTATGAGAGTAGAGAATATATATGAAGATATGTGGTCAAATGTTCTCGGAAAATTTGAGGAGGCATGTTAGAAATATTATTTTTTCACCCTCCTGATCAACGATGAGTACCACACGCTCATTGACCTTAAGACTATAGGTTCCATATACTCAGGGAGTACCTTGGCATGTCTAGGGGTACATATTCACTGTTTATTACCCAATAATGGTTAAGTTCAAGGCCTAGAAATGAGGGGGAAGGGGGGGGGGGGTCACATGTGGTGTCATCCCCACACGCACCATGTACTAATATTTGAATTCTTCTACCTCTTGTAACTCTTTCCTATGAACTCAAATATTGGCATGTGAGTATCCTATCCCAATTGTTTTTTGTGTAGAATGTGATGGTTCCCTCTGTAGTGGATTTCACGTTATGTTATGAGATATTATAGGCATGAAACCTTTTTTTGGTGATAGACGATGACAATTGTGTAATGAGGTTCCATCCAACCATGATGGAAAGTGTTCCTCGGTGCTTTTTGAGAGGTACCATCCAGTAGGGATGGCCAGTTTTCCTCAATGATTTCTAAGAGGTACCATCTAACAGGGATGCCCAATTTTCATCGATGTATTTTAGAGAGGTACCATCCATTAGGGATGGCCATAGAAGTTCCCAGTGAAACCCTCTATATGGGATGATCTTGGGTTCTCGTTGACACTAGAGTGGAACCCTCCAGCTGGGCTGGGCATGGGTCCTCAACCATATGACACTACCTATCGATTGTGTGATAGTGACGAGGTGTTATTTGACATGAATTTGGACTCTTGATAAATAGGGAATCCTTTCCCAACAATATGTGTCCTTATTATGTGACCTAAAACTATGAGTCTAAGACTGTGCTGCCCAAAGTGGATAGTATCAAGGTACGATGATTGAATCCCTTTGACTTGTAGTTCAGAGAAGACATATAGGATGTTGGGCATCGATGGTGGTGACTTTTGATACTTTTGAAAACAATCTTCTTGGTCTGACCTGTGAAATGAAGATCCCCTTACTCTCTCACTTGGTTTTCTTTTAATGATCATAAATATATTCTATTTCCAGTAACCACTCATTGGGTTTTAGTTACTTTCCTTCCAATAGAGACAAAGATGCATGAGGTATTCCATGCGCTTTCACTGTCTATATTGTCATGGTTGGGTGAGTATACTCTACTCTTATAGGATAATAATACTTGAATGTATGTTCATCTTATCACTATTTCTAGATCCTTGTGTTTGAATGATCTTACTTCACTCTCTTATTGAGTTGAGATTCATTTCTTTTTCTATCTCTTGTCTTATCTGCTACTTTTCCTTTTTTTAGTATCTCTTATGGATTCTACATCACCTCTTTTGGCATCCTACTCGGTGTTTTTATCCACACCCTGTATGGGATTTTCCCACACATATCGTTCCTTATGAAAATGACAAACATGTTGATCGTGACTTCAGAAGTGCACAGGGATACGAGTTCTAGGACCACATGCATCCGTCGTAGCTTGGGATCTAAGAGCGGGGCTCTCTCAACTATTTTTCTTTTCAGTTTCTGTTAGGTTGTGGAACTTTTCTAGTTGGGCATGTATTTTCTCCCTTTTTCTGTTTAGTTTACCTTACTACACTTGTATTGTTTAGTTGTTCATGCATGATTGGTTTATTTATAATAGTTTTTCATATTTTTTTTCTTTCCCTCCACACGTTTTCATTAAGTTGGTTTTATGTGTGTGTGTGTGTTTAGGTTCTTAGTAAAAGGCATCCCCATGTTTTTTGTTCCTTCGGCACTAGTCTCCAGCCCCAGGCCTATGGTGGTGGGCTTGGGGTAGTTGCAGCTTGAGCCCTGACATGGGCCAGGTCATGAAAATGTGGTATGATAGGTGGTTAGACCATTGTGACATTGTTTTAATTTTCCCTAAAATGTTTTAGTTCTTGTTTAGGGAAACAATGTTGAAGTGTCTTGAGAGAGACTCTCAGGCAAGGGAGTCCAGTTATGGTATGGGCAGCTGACGTATCCATTCACCTGGACCCTGATTACCCTCTTGTTATTTTGGAACCTGGAGAAATTTTTTGCAGGGAACAATGGTACATGCATCATATAGGATTGAGTCTTTGACTTTAGTTCTTGAGTCATCTCCCTTGTGACCACGATACTCCTTGATAATATTGAGGATGTCTCTGCAACAATAGCCAGCTAGGATACCAGCTATGGTTCATGATGAATAACCCATGAATGAAGAGGCATCAATTCAATATCCATCATGCAACCACCTTTCTCCAAGTGGGCAGGTAGAAACACCCCACTTGTTGAGCTCTATACAACCCCAATAGAGCAGGCTGAGGATTTTCTCAAGGTGAGTGTACTTTATGAGTTCTTGTGAGAGAGACCACTAAGTTTTTACTATGAGACAGACCCTTAGGAAGAAGATAATTTGTTTGAGTTTGTGG
Organism: Viscum album; assembly: GCA_963277665.1. Lineage (NCBI taxonomy): Eukaryota > Viridiplantae > Streptophyta > Magnoliopsida > Santalales > Viscaceae > Viscum > Viscum album. The sequence continues at coordinate 125,469,000 of OY728133.1, read as the reverse complement.
ACCTCCTCTTCAGGCATGCATAGACACCTGCATATCATATGGTGGCTTTGGTAGCCAGCCTTTTCCATTGAGTAGCTGTGCATTGGTTGAACATGGTTACTCAGATACTCGACGAGACAAAACTTTCAGGGTATAACGTCTAGTTTCTATTTCATGAGGAGTACTACAAATATTTCTTGTGATCCATTTGACTTCAGGAGCTCCTCCAGTTTCTGCAGGTAGAGATACCGATGAATAAGTACGCGACTAGGTTCACAGACCTTGCATACTACTCTTTGAACATGATCCTTGACTGTTTCTTTTGAGCACATAAGTTTGAGTAGGAAATCCATAGAGAGATATTTGATATCATAGTTCCCTTGTGCATCCCCACCTATAATGGGGTGCTAGAGAAGGCATTGGTGAAAGAGAGATTCCTGTGAAGACACCTAAATGGTTCTGGAAATGAGCACAACGGAGCTGAGGTGTCTTCCGTCGCTAGAAGAAGCAAGTCGATAAGATCTCAACATAGGAGGACTCCCCATAATCTGTCTCAAGAAAATTTTCATATGGGTTCAATTAATTGAAAAGTGTGGGTTTATCCTGGTGAGGGCCAATGTAATGCTTGTGATGGGAGAGGATACATGACTTGATACTGCCCGACCAGACATGATGAGAACACCAAGTAGGCAGTAGTTGAACCACTACAACAGAGATAGTGCTGTGATTAGGGTGGTTCTTAGGGAAGTGGTAATGGCAGAGGAGAAGGATGATATAGAGGTGGGGGATGATGTTATGTGGTATTTCCACCACCACTAGGCAGCCCACATCAGGGTCAGGAAGCTGGTAGCTATGTCCATAGATAGACGCAAGATTTTTATTTCAATGATCCTTCAGAGCATGATATGATAAGAGGTATTACTTGAATAATATCTACTTTTTATAGAATAAATTTCTAGGAAATATGTGAAATAACATTTTCTACCTACTCCTATCTTGAGATTTTACCAGGGTGATGCGGGGCATCGGTGTAACCTTATGTCAGTGTTGTTCGACGTAGCTACGAATGCACAAGTATGAGTGACACTTCCCCCACCGAAATGCATTTTTGTGACATGATCAAAGCCTTGAGGGTGAGTCAGTACCTCCCAAAGCATATAGTATCAAGGTGCAGTGGAAGAGTCCCTATGACTTGTATGTTCATGGAGAGGTTGTATGATGGTGTATCTAAGTAGGTCCTAACATTTCCAGTGGAGTTTTCTGCTTGACCCCCCTTTTTCTAGAGTTCCACTACTGGGTGTGGAAGAGTGCATATTTTGGTGCTACTCTCTTTCCAAGAGGGGTGAAGACATGTGGGGTATACCAAATTTATTCTGTGTTTAGCCTATTGTGGTTGGATGAGTTTACTCACCTGCCCTGTTTGTTGGTACCTTGTGTGCTCGACTTCCTGTTTTAATACAACATTTATCAAGTACATGTCAAGTTGATGGATACCCCATAAATAGAATTATGTGACTCACTATTTGGTGCTGGCAGCAGTAGTCATTTCTCTAATAATGTGGAGAGGCTACCTTCTAGAAGAGCGCTTTATGGTTTTTTCAGACCACCAGAGTCCCAGGTACGTCTCCACCTAGGGAGACTTCATCTTGAGACAATGATTACAATTGAACTTCCTACAGGGCTAAGACTTCGAGATGCTAAATACTGCATGAGTGGGAAACATTGTAGTAGAGGAACTTAGAAGGAAGTCTCAGACTCACATAGTGTGGGATGTTTCAGAGCAGTTGACTTCCCTACAACTAACCCTAGTGGAGAAGGTGGGTACAATTTTCTTTAGTCGACGGTGTTGACTTCTTCACTTCTTGAGTGTGTAAGAGGGTCTCAGTTATGATGCATCGATTGTGAAATCCCGTCTCACAAAATATCCTTAAGTGTTTTACCAGATGAATATTCTGAAGGAGTGAATGACAAGACCCTATTATAGGAGAAAACCTTATGAGGATGGTGCATCCCTTTGGTTCTCATGTTGTTCCAACACCGAAAATGTTCGGGTGTTCTTGGGAGCGGGAGAGCCAGATGTGGGATCTGTATCCCGAGTTCTTTTTTAGTTTTTCTTTTCATGTAAAAAAATCATGAAGGAAGGAATGATGTAGAGACATATTTTTTTCTAATAATACTTTGAAATATTTTCAAATATTATTCATGAGAAAGGCACTAAGATGACATACAATTCCAAGTCCTAGTGTGCCTGAAATTAATTTTATAAAAATATTTATTATGTTTTATATTATTCACACATATTTAATTAAACAAAATGGGACAAATCTTAAATGGTTGATCTCATTGGAAATATGAGACCATAGTTGGGACTGGAATGTGGTGTTTACCCAAGGTACGACATAAAATGAGTCAGCATGGGATGTTCAGAACCCTCACTTGATGGAAGTATGTTAAATGGATGAATTAAATTATTAATTTATTCATTTAATTGTGAAAACCTGAATAAATCATGGTAGGGGACTCAGATGAGAACTCTAAGGCAACCATTAAGTTCAAAATGTGTGTTTTAGCCTAGGTATGGTATAACCTTTCTCAGCGTCGAGAGATCATCTTATCTTCCATCATGGTTGAGTAATTACATAATTAGATAATTATTTATTTTATTTATATCTTGACGTAATTGATGGTTATAAATTCTCATTTTAGTGAATTACCTCAAAATTATATTTTTCCAATGAAGACAACCCTCTCATATCATCTCCTTATTGTTGACGAAAGACGAATGAAGAACGACAAAAAACCCCAATATATAGATGGATGAAAGTGTAAATAATCCTCCTCCTTCATCGATGAAAATGTTCTACATCAATAACGAGTGGTCCAATCTAGAAAAGAATCGTTCTTAGAGTTATTATTCCCTAAATTAATAGTTTAACTTGTTATCAATTTGTTCTTAAACCTACGCCTCTTGATTTCAAACTCAACATGTGCCCAAGTACTTGATTCAATATTTTTCATTCAATTCTCTAACTCAGGATCACGTTCTTGATATTTAGCCAAGAAAACTTGGCCAATGATCTAAAATTTTGTTTGTGGTACATTTCTCCATCAAATTATTCGCGTTCTTCATCGGTGGAAATTTGTGGTTCCTGAATCAATAATTTCAGGGGCAACCCAAGATCAATTGGGCATCCAGATTTAGGTGATTTATAGAACATTGATGTAACCACAAGAGGAAACTGGATCTACATAGATTGGGACCCGATGATCATAGATATGGGCTTGTTATAATTTTTTGGGATTATAACGAAGATGATGTGTCTCAACAAAGGGGAGACAATGTGTGTGAGGAAGCCTGGTGCGGTTCCAACAGGTGATGTTGGTGGTTTGGCATGGGTCTAGTAGGCATCCGATGAGGTTGTTCAGATGGTGCGCATCATGGTAGAATAGTCGACATTGTGGCTTGAGGCCATAGGTATGAGGCCAGTGGGGCCAGGTCAGAGCAGGGTAGGAATCCAAGGAAAAGCGACTGGACAACGAGGAGCCAAGTGATTGTGGAAGGCTAGGCGATGGTGGAGGCTGGATGGAAGTGGAGGTCGGGCGGCCCAAACAATGGCACAGGCAGAGTGCGGCGACACGGGCTGAGGGTGGCGGCCCGCATGAAAAGCCATGGGGGGAGAGGAAACCATAAGGGTTATAAAAAAAGAAATAAATAATTAAATTATTATTATTATTATTATTATTATTATTATTATTTATTTAAACTCCCATTACATCCCCATGCGACATCCAATTGAGGTGTCGTTTGTGGCAGAATGACCCCATTGAAAATATGGTCATTTTATGACCATTTTGGATGATTTTCTCTAAATATATACCTTAAACCAAAAAATGCCCATGAAATAATATATTTAATATTATAATTAAATGTTCAACCTTCCATAACTCCTACATGAGATGTTCGTTTGATCCACTATCAGCGGAGGCACAACCCAAAACCTTGACTAAAATTTTCAAGACTATCCTCATATGTTTAAACTAAAGTTGAGTTGTGGGACCCCTGTGATGATTTTCAAGAGAAATGTAGTGTCATACAAATTTTCAATCTGATGTACGTTTAGGGAGAAATAGTTGTCTATCTCACATGTTTTTCCATAAGGATCACAAAAGTGCGATCTATTTGGACGTGCAGAGCCTCATTCATGATCTCATTAAATGTGGAAACTCGAAAAGAAAATCGAGGGAAGGTCCTTTGATATGTTTGAAGAGAATCCACAGCTTATATCAACATCAAATATTGTGAGAGTGGATAAGATGTATGAAGATACATGGTCAAATGTTTTGGCGATGTTTGAGGAGGCGTGTAAGAAAAACTACATTTTTTCCACTGGATCAATGATCAGCGTCATGCACTTTTCGACCTTCTGCTAGATGCACCATATACATTGGGAGTCCCTTGGCAGGAATCGAGGTACTTTTTCACAGTTTAGTACCCGAGAATGGTTAGTTTCACAACCTGGAGATAAGGTGGGGTCACACATTGTGTGGGCCCCACATGTTCCATGTACTACTGTGTGAATTATTCTACCTCTCATAACTCCTTCCCCTGAACTCGAATATTGGCATACGAGTTTCCTAACCCGAATGTTTTTCCATGTAGAATGAAATGTGGCCCTCTATAGTGGATTTTGTGTTATGATGTGAGATATTCTGAGCGTGACACCTTTTTCAGGTGTTGTATGACAACAAATTTATTCAGAGGTACCACCCAGAAGGGATGGATAGTGTTCATTAGTTCTTTCCAAAAAGTACCATGTAGTAGGGATGTCCAATGTTTCTTAGTGCTTTTCAAGAGGTACCATCAACAGGGAAAACCAGTGTTCCACAATTTCTTTTCAAAAGGTACTATCCATCAATTATGGTGAGAGTATTTCCAAGTGTAACCCTCCAGATGGGCTCGGTATGGGTCCTCGAAAACACTAGAGTGGAACCCTCGAGCTGGGCTAGGAATGGTTCCTCAATGAGACTAGAGTAGAAGCCTCCAGCTGGGCTCGGCGTGGTTCTTCTACCTTGTGACAAGAAATCTTGATTGTTCAATGGTGATGAGGCATGATTTCAAGCGACTTTGGAATCTCAATAAAGAGGGATGCTTTTACCACAAAGATGAATCCTTGTGATGCGACCTAAAACCTTGAGGGCAAGATAGTGACTCTTAAAGAGGATGATATCAAGGTATAGTGATTGAGTCCCTTTGACTTGAAATTTAGAGAAGACATGTTGGATTTTGGACATCAATTGTGGTGACTTCTGGGACTATTAGTGACTCTCTTCCTGGTCTGAGCTATGAAATGGAGATCCCCTTACTCTCTAATTTGGGTTTCTTTGACTGAGCATATATATATTCTATTTACAGTACCAAATTGTTTGGTTTTAGTTACTCTCCTTCCAAGAGAGGCAAAGACATGCTGGGTATGCTACGTGCTTTCTATGTCTAGATTATCATAGTTGGGTGAGTCTACCCTTTTACTATAGGTATCGAAGACTTGACGAGAAGTTCATCTTCTCACCATTTCTGGATCCTTATGTTTGGATGAGCTTACTTCACTCTCTTTTTGGGTTGAATTACACTCCTTTTTATGTAACTTGTCTTATATACTACTTTACCTTTTCTGATTATCTCTTACGGATCCCCCTTCACCTTTTCAGGTCATCTTAATGATTATTTTTATAATCACCCTAACATGGGATTGGCCTGCACATGTCTTGACTTTTGCATATGATAGAAATGTTTTTGGTGACATCAGAGGAGTATAGGGATACAGGTACTTGGACTGTGTGCGGTGGTCATAGCTTGGGATCCAAGAGCGGGGATCTCGTAGTTATTTAAATTTTTAGTTTTTATCAGGTTGTGGCACTTTTCTATTTGGGAGTTTATTTTCCCCTTTTCCCATTTATTTTACTCTACTGTACTTATAACATTTATTGGTTCATGCATATTTGGTTTATTTATTGTAGTGTTTCATATTTTGTACCTTTCCCTCTAAAAATTTTCATTGAGTTGGATACATGTGTGTGTGTACAAGCTCTTAGGTAAAGGCCTCCCTAAGTTTTTTTTGGCTTTGATGCTAGTCTCCAACCCTTGGCCTATAGATGTGGGCTTGGGGTAGTTTCGGCTCAAGCCCCAACATGGGTTAGGTCGTGACACACAAGATACTTACCTCAACCAACCAGATAATAGGGTGCTTACATCATATTTTTAAGCACCTCAATCCATATGCCACACTTCATCTTTCAAGAATATCAGGTCATCGCCAAACATTCATTTCCCATGAAAAATAAGATATATCTCTCTGTTTTTCTTTACTATTGATGTAAGGGCTTAGACCCATCGACCAGAGACATCTTGGCCTAATATTAAGGTCTTTCTAATTCTTGTGAGCCTAACGTCACCATGACAAAACCTAGCACCCCGTTGTGTTTTAGGTTATCTCATAAAGAACATCCCATATCATCACTCATGACCTAGAGACCCTTATTTGTTATTTACAACACTTTCACCTCTCGTTCATAAGAATGTTGGAGTAATTTTGGCCATGGGAATCCTAATTAAGCTCTTGTGTAACACCTCCCATATTTGGTCCATAAGTTTCATGACCTTAAACCGCTCAAACTTTGGTAAAACCTAAAAGATCTTAAAATCTATCCTATAATATTCTAAATCACAAGACTTTAAACTACAAATTAAAGGGACACAAAAATTTTCAGGTTGAAAACCCACAAAGGAATAACTGAGAAAAAGTCAAGTCTTTGCTTGCTAAACTCTTCATCTTAAAATTTTAGGTAAAAATAAGGGTGTAAATAAATAAGGAATAAATATCATATGGTCTAATATGTAGTTTGAGTAAAATCTAATTTAGGCTCGCTGGACCCCATGGTATAGGAAAAAATTAGAGTAATGATTTATCAGATTTCTTCACCATGAGAATATGTTCGACAGGTGGTGGCGCAACTTTTAGGATGCTCAGACCCTTCTTGGATCATACATTTTCTTTAAATCCAAATTCATGATCTAAATAATCTCATTTCGTCGCCAACCTTTCATTTCCCCAAAGAAAAAAATAGATCTCCCCACTTTTCCATGCTATCAATGCAAGGGCTCCGACCCACCAACTAGAGACATATTGGCCCGATATAAAGGGATTTCTGATTCTTGTGAGCCTTCCATCATCATAGAGGAACTTAGCACCCATTTTGTTTTAAGATATCCCTAGTGTGGCTATCCCATACCATTCTCATGAACTGATCACTTTGGACTATGATTTATAATCTTCATATCAGAATATTCAGGTGGATATGATATCCTCAACATTGAATCACCATGTTTTGTACATATTCTCAAGGTCGGAATGTGACCCTTCATTCTCGACCCTGCTATTGATGCATAAGGGCTTAGACCCACTCACTAGAGATATCTTGGCCTAGTATAAAGGGATTCATAACCATTGTGTGCCTCAGTGACACTGACGAGGAACCTAAAACCCCATATTGTTAACAGAAATACCTGATATGTCTATCCCATTCTGTATTACCTAGATTAGACCTTTTTATTGTGACTTACATCACCCACATTCTAACTATATAGGCATCCCAAGATTCCAGGTATTTCACCCTCAACCATATTCTCATCATAAATCGTCCATAACCCCTCAGAAAGAAATGAATATAAGCTTTTCATGATCATTCTATCGAGGCATATGGGATTTAACCAACCAACTAAAATCACTTCCACCTTTTATGAAAGGATCCCCAATCCCTATGAGCCCTGACAATACCATAGAGGAACTCATCACCCATAGTTATTTGATTCATCCTAGGTCTTCCATCCCCATATTCTATAAGGTCTGAGCTAGAAGACACTAAACTAATGTGATGATAAGGTCTGAGATAAAAGTCATTATATTTAAATAAACATTTGTTTCGAGCTAAAAGAACCTAAACTAAAACAATACTAGGTTTGAGCTAAAAGACCCTAAACTAAATAATGGTAGTAATCCAGTCTATTTAATCTTGAAAGGTTCAATATATAGACGTACTAAATTCAAGATATAGTTTCTAAAACTATCATATTTGGAAAATAATGGATCACTCTCCCTCCAAGACATATATTTTACAATATAATTGGAATAGATTTACCAACAAGGAACACCAAGTTAGTGGGAATTCGTGAGTGTTTGTAGAAACAAATCTCCAAATACAAACATTCTTATTTTCTTGATTTTAGGCATAGGATGGCTATCACAAGTGATTCACATAAATTTAGAATGATGGGATTATAGACATATCATAGACAATAAGAGATGGATTGAAAAATGAAAATTTCAGAAGTTTTATTTTTATTATGATGGGGGGGGGATATCCACATTTTGGAGTCTATCTGAAGATTAAACCAAAACTTGATGAATTACAAGGGTCAAACTATGAAAAAAGTTAATTGGACACGTTGGTAAGGTTGGTAAGATGATACCGAGAAGCATCGATAGAATACTGGAGTGCCACTCTCCCCACTTCTTCTGCTTCCACTCCAGGATGAAGAGACTTGATCGAAGTAGTCAAATATTCATCCCTCTTTTGAGAATCATCCAATTAGGATGAAACTTTTTAATGATAAGAATTTAAATGATCAATTATTTACTCATAACTCCATGATTTTACTGTCGAAACATCCATATTGGCTTGTAATTCAGATATTAGCCGATGACCCTACTCCAATGCCTATGATGCCTCCCTCATATTCCTAGAAAGGGGATCCTCATTCATAAAGTCATGTATATCCCATTCACTCGTGGCTAGATCTCACTGAATCAAAAAAAATTTCTTCATAATTTCATACAGAGGATGACAGTCAAACCCATTCCCCCCCAAGTCATGAAATAATTAGTAAAGGCATTCCCCTTAGTCATGAAATACCTCAAAGGGGGTTTTAGTGATCAAGGAATGAGTCCATTGCCGGATCAACCTACATATCTCCTAATCTCCTGAAACTGAAGGACTAGGTTAGATGGATAAAGGGATAATTAGCTGAACCAATGAAAAAGAAAGAGAGTAATCCCCATAAATTCTTCCCTCAGTATAAATATTGTATGTAGCTTATACTGAAGGACTGGTCTTCTCATCAAAATATTATCTACTTTTCAAATAACCATCATCAGAGTAGGGAGACTTCTTTGATGCCTAGACTGGGTCTTTAATCAATTCCATCAACACCATAGATAAAGTATTCAATGATGTAAAATTCCTTCCAATATGACATACCAAATTTCCTAACACATTATTGTGACAAGTTGTTACCCAATCCGGGGAATAATCCTATTTGAGGAAAGTGGAAGCATCAGTTGGATGAAGTATGATCTCAGGTCCAATATCTTCCTGTGACAATATCTTCCAGAATTGATGAACGACTTTGTGATGTTTTTCTCCTCAAATGATAACCAAATGTATGGGAGAAAATATATAAAAATATCCAAAATTTTGAGAGAATCGATATGGTGTGTACATATCATAGATGACCAGCTCGTCCACCCTGTCTACGAGAACCCCATTCCGAAGAGAGATCATATAAAATATTTCATCAAGAGATTAATACCATAATAAATAATCATGCCACCTAGTGCATAGAATGTAGTGAAGTCAAATTTATCAGATTGATGTAGTTCACCTTTGACCACATCAAGTCTTATAGACATAGCCCCAACCCTAAAAATGCTAAAAAATAATGGGTGAGATGGTGTGTATGGGACCCTAGAAGAATCATTGTACTAATAACAATTTAAGTACTCCCCTATATAACCAAATAAGAACTTTATAGGTACACTACTCCTGTAAGGATTGTTTGCTTGATGGATATGGCCCAATAGTTGGTAGAGGCATGCAAGGATTAGTATTGCGAGGTTAGGTCACCACCCTCTGCAAGTTGTGCCACCATCACCAATATTCTAACTCGGATTCATGATAATGCATCCCCATCCAGGAAAGTCTACCTATTTAGAAACATAGATAGAAATACTTCCAACCTAAGGTTTGGAGAGACCTACGGCTTCACCCGATATCCTTATGAGGTATAGTCCCCAACTTCCAGAATCACCGAATATGAGCCAGTACTATCATAGAATTGTTGTCAAGGGAACCGATGGGGATGAATAACATTTGGTCTTGCCCTTCTATGACACAAAATAATATTTATCCAGTATGTGAAATAAATAATCGATCATACTGTCAGCTCTATCTTCAATTTTTTCTTCATGATAACAATCATCACCCTCTCCAAAATTGGGTTTTGTAAAGGATCATCCTAGACATCCACAACCAGAAGGAATTCATCATAAATCTCTCTAAGAGGAGGAATAAAACCCATTTTATGAATATATCATAAGCTAATACCCACCTCTCCTCAAGGAAGATGGAATGTGTTGGTTCTAGTATACAAACAAAAAATCATTTCTCAGAGAAGGTCAGGCTGGTCGTAAATGATGAATTGAGAAATCCACACATATTTGTAAAGATCAAACCTGTAAAGATCATAATAAAACTCCAAAATTATTTCCCTCACCAATAATAGACATTCCTATTCATCAAAAAAGTTACTTTTAGGATGAAGATCCCATTTAGAATACCATTTACCACTAGAAGTGTCCAGATAAGACTCAAGTATACATGAATATAATTGAGTAATATATTTTGGGTGAATTCCTGACCATCCAAACTCAGAGGATATTTTTCAAATAGATAAGATAGACCATGGGATTGAGCTTTAACCAACTGACCATCCTCGGTAATTATCATACGAACATAGTCGGGGGGAACCAAACACCCAAAAATATGGAGGATTAAATTCTGGGGGAGGTATGAAGGTGTTATATAGCAAGAAAAACTCATATATAGGGAGTTGATGAGACAAGGGTAGCCTCAAATCCTAGGTGAGAGGAAGCCCATTAGACTATCATTAGATGTATACACACGATAGCAGAGATTAACATTACGATTTCTGGTAATCAAGTTTCTTTGATTGGCCACCACTGAGAGACCTTGATGAGGACCTAAAGCCATCTAAAAATAATTATGTGGCACATGTTAGTTGAAAAAAAATATTGTTAATGCATGATGAGGAACAATGATGTTAGGTGCATCACATAACTCGGTAAGGGGTTTAGAAACCACATAAGAAGTTCGTGGATATCCTAACTTCTAGAGGATTCACGGGTCACATAAACCCCATAGGGAATCACCCAAACAACATGACCCCCTTGGATACATGAAATAGTGTGACCTAAAAATGGTCACAAAAGACACAATTGATAAACTGATTGAGCTAAAAACTCTCGCGATGTCCTGAAGACAACCAAAAACCTCATAACCAAAGTTCAAGCCGTTATTGATGCGTAATTTGTGGTTGGATCAGCTGAGAATCTAATAAAGAAATAGTCTTGAATAAAAGATTTGATGATATAGACTTGCAGAATAGACTCGTAAATGAGGCTCGCGATCAGGGTTTTCGGCATGACCTTGCGATGAAGGTACAAAATTAAGACAAAAATGATAGCACTTTGGAAAGGGTGACTAGAATAATGAATTTTACTCTACCCCTACCCATATATAATACATCTCATGTAATAACAAGCATCACCTGGTAGACCAAATGACACTTAAGATAACCAGTTCGCGACATCGCCAAAGATTTAGGCGGGCATTAGTTTTCCTCAGAACGAAGCTTTTTTCCCCTTGGATGTCTCTCTTGAGGGATGGGGGATTTTTTTGAAACCCTCCAAATAATAATTAGCATAAATCCAAAAAGAATAAATACTTGAATATGGGTATTATTATTCCCCACAAAAGCAAACAAGCTGAGACTTATGAATCACATGTGCCTCCAATGGACTCACAATCGCGTGACCATTTCATGGTAACGCGGGGAATCCACATGTAGCACATAAAATACTGTGAATCCCATGTATTTACACTTAAAAAAACTTCCTAATATTGCTATGTCTCTCTAGAAAACCAAATGAGAACCCCCAAGCCACATGGTTTCTCATTTGAAAGTGATTGAAAAAACATCTGAAATTTTACAAAGAATTAGGAGGAATAATATAAAAATGGAGAGAACCCCAATGGTCATAAAGCTCATGAACCATATAATAATTAGGAAGAATATAATTATTTTATGATATCCAAGAAAAATTTCAGAACCACTAAATCATTGTAGAATAAAAAAAGGGAGTCAAAAGGGGGGGGGGAGGTGAGAGGTACTCACGGTCACTGAAAGACATGCAACGTACCCCTAGCGACCAATAAGACACCGTGAGACCTGGATGATATGTCTTCCTTGTCTTACAACATCCCTTTGTCTTGTTAGCCTCACTTCACAAAAGGCTTCAGGTATTTATGGGAAACTCCACACTTCCCCTTCGATGCTCTAAGGACAAATGGATAGATATATCCACAACATGATCGCACATCCTTATATGAACCATATTGTTCATGAAAGGTATTATAAAAAAATCAATTAAATGTCCTTTAAATTCCTCATGAAAACAATCATAATCCATAACCATTGCAAAATAATGTGAAGGGGATAAAAAGGGAGGATTAAAGAGATCTTGTGGTCACTGAAAGACATGTGACGTGCTTGGAAGTACCCATCTTAGCCCCACAATACCTCCAAAAAATTCAACTAGAACTCATGAAGATTCCTGGACAAGGAACGTTTTCCCTATGAAGTGTTCCAGGAAAGGCATCGAGCTCTCACAAAGTCCCTTGGGAATGTCTATAGGATAGAATGAAAATTCATTTTACATACTCGTGTGATCAAGAAAGTATTCACCAATTAGAAATAATCTGATAAAAGGGACATTGATGGAAGAGACTCACGAACACTAAAAATCAAGATACGCACTCATAATGACCCACAACAATGATTTGAGAAGCCACGTGGTACCATCCCCCTTTAATGAATCTAGCCTGGATTCACACCAGATACATTGTGAGAATCGGAAAACAATCAAGGTGGATAGGACTATGAATCCACCACCCCAACATCAAAGAGTGGTTGGAATTTTTGATCTCAGATATCACCACAAATATGCATGGAAAAACTATTGGAGTCTCACACCGAAACTTGAGAATATTTTTTAGAGAAACTGATCACACAACTGACCAACCTTACTTCAGGCAATACATCGACGAGCAGCTGGAGTAGTCATTAACGAAGCATGGGACACTTCACGTGATCATTCATAGATCATGTGAAGAGCCTTAGGTGGGTTATGTGAATAATATCCAACACACCCACCAGATCACATGAGACTCGAGATAAACTAAAATTTAATAAAACCAAGAATTACATAAGGAAATAGATGTAACAAAGACTAAAGGTAGAATACTTTAATAGAAACATGTTTGCCGACCCATGCACTCTTTTTGTAAGGCTCCCAAAGACACATGATAGCATTGGGACATGTTACCTGGATATCGTGACGCTTCTTAAGCATGATACTTGGGTCATATGAAACCCTCCAGACATATCAATGAAAAGTCAAAAGACCCCCTTGGATGTATAACCATAGTCTTGCAGAATTCTCCATGGACTTGTCTCCAAAGCCTCACAACATCCTTTTTAGGTATCGTCTGACTAATATAATTGTGCCTTCTCATGTTATCCAAGTCTCTCAGAGGTTCTTGGGAATTTCAACGAGATCTTGCCACATCCTCAAGACATATTAGACAGGACACGTGATTCCCACTAAGGGTGCCATCCAAGACACACGACATCCTCTGGACATGTTAACCAAGCCTCTCTAGTGAATTAGGGCATATTAATGGGCTCTCATGAAATCCTCTAGGAATATCAATCAACTCATATGACACTATCCAGAAAAGATGGTTAGGTCTCACAATGTATTCTAGGGATGTTATCCAAGACACATGACATCCTTCAAACCATTTTGCACTTACTCTTGTGACACTGCCATATGTGTCAAGATAGGTCATGTTATGAATTCTAGGAAGATCCAAACAGGTCATCTGGGTTCTTCTGGATAGGTCAACTGGGTCATGTGACACCCTCTAGACAAGCAGTCTAGGTTTCCAGAGAATCCCACGATTTGATAGCCATATACATATCCAGTGTGTAAGCCCTAAATAAAAGGGGAGCCTTAGTGTGTAATCCTAAAATATAAAGGGAACTATGACGACTCTATTTCATTCCATTTTCAATATACATATGCCACATTTTCAAGGTCTGAGTTCCATATTGATTATACAGGGAAATCCAAGTATCTAATCCCCTTATGCAATGCAATGTAACTATTCACCTTCTAAACCTTGTTTCTCACAATGAGCATAGATTATGTGGGATTAGGGAGTTTCACAGATCAATTCTGTAACACCCGAGTGTATCTATGAAATATTTTCTTTAAAAAAATTTAATTCTTCAATAACATTCATTTCACGAAATCATGAGTTTAAATGAATTATGAGATTCCCTTATTATAAAATGTCCATAATAACCTAGCTGTTAGGTTAGCAGTAATAAATATAACTAAATTATGAAAATTTATGGTGAATTCATTGGCTACCAATTATTTATGAAAACATATAAATCAATTAGATATTTGTATATTTTGATTTTGGGGGAATTATTATTAGTAAATGATATTAATGAAATATATATATTATATAATAATTAAAATATTTTTTTATTCATCAAATAGATTTTTTTTGTCATAGGGTATGATTAAAACCTTTTTGATGTATAGAAACCTATACTTTTCAAAAGAGTAATTTTATTCCTTTTAATAAAGAACCCATTTTAAATTATTATTTTGAAACATTAATAAATTTTATAATAAAAAAAAATTTGGAATCAGGATATAAAAAATTACTTTGGACAGTTTTTTCATATTTTTCTTATAACTTTCAAGTTTTGATGAATAGTAATATAAACTAAAAATTAATTGAAAATAAAATTTTTATCAAAATAATTTATATAGTTAAATTATATTATTAAATGAGTTTAGAGCATAAATATAATATTTTTATAATAGTTAATATAATTTAGTTCATTGGAATTAATATTTTATTGAATTCAGATGTAAAAACATTTCAATCTTTTTCAATGTTTTAACTTTAAAAACTTGATCACTCATTCTAACAATGTGATTAATTTTACATTAATTAATGAAATATATATGATTTTTAATTTTTATAAATAAATTCAATATTTGGAATCATTAGGTCCAAATTATTTAAATATATTTATTCTAGGTTTTGGGCATACTTCGGTAATTTTTATTAATTCAGTAAAAGGGTAAATCAGGAAATTAAGGGTTAGAATGATATTATAAAATTACCATAACACATGTATTGATATCATTGGATAAGTATGATTTGATCTAAATCATACTTGGGCCGAAATAGTATCCATTAGAATCCACATGGATGATATTAGAACATTTAATTTATTTTATTTAATGAAAATTTTAATATGTCTCACTCAAATTTTAATAATTAAATAATTTTTAATATAAGGTTATACAAAATATAAATTCAGTTATAAATAATCATTTGAAATATAATTTTTTTATTCATCATGATAATTTATTTTTAATTTATAGTAAATAAATAATTACCTTAAAGACTTGTACTTTGATGATGTAGAAATTATCTAATTGATGAGAAATCAATAAAATAATAATTATTAAAAGGATAATAACTATTAAAAGACCAAAACACTTAACGAAATATTATTGGTGGGGTATATATCGACTATAATAATCCTAGGTTCTTGTTATTAACCATTTTTAGCCTTGTATAAGTGATTATGACACTTATATTATTTTATTTGAAGGGATAATAAACTTTTCACATTCATGTTTTAATAAGTATATCATTTTTAATGAGGTAATATATAGAATATATATATATATATATATATTATAAGTATTATTTTGAAACATGTAGGATTTATATTTTTAAAAGTATTTTTTTATTTTATATTCAATAAATAATCATATTAAATAACACAAAATTGTTGTAGTATTTATTTTATTAAGAAAAGTATCAAATAAATGTTATTAAAAATATTAAAATAAAAAAAATTTGGGTTAATTAATATGTAAAATTAATTTTATAGATGAACTTGACCTCTTATTAATATAATAAAATAATTTTTTTAAGTTAAATTCTTATCTTAATATCTTTAAAAATCAATGAGTTGAAGAATTTCAAAATTAACATTATTGATTGTTTATCAAAATAATAATTTATTAAATTATTTAAAAATCTAAAAAAATTAAAAAAAAAATATTATATATTATATGGTTCAAAATGTTCTAATTTATTTACTTTTGGTCTAATTTACATAATATAAGTAAATATTTAACCCTTTTTAATATTTAAATATTTTTTACCCTAATTAATAAATAAATAGAATAACTAAGTGTTAATTAAAATTAAAAGGTTTAAATTACCATAAAAACGTGTCTAATTTTTTTTGATGTTATTAAAATCATATATCATCTCATATTCTAAATTGGGATATTTTTTAGGTTTTTTGATGGGTTTTGATTTTATTATAATTTAATATTTTTGAAGATCTCAAAAGTGACACTCACTTCAATTTTAAAAGGGCACCTCCTCTCCCACATATTCACTTCACATTGATCCCTAAAGCTCGTCCATACAATTTTTTTTTACCTTATTAACTTCCCTAGTTATAATATATAGGTTTTGGTCTTCTTCAAATACCAACTCTAGTGCTTTAAGAGGATATTTAGAGGGAGCACATCGAAGAAGAGGCAATCTCCTCAAATGATTCAATCAAACGTATTTCTTCTTATGCATCCAATTCATGATTTTTTTAATTATAAAGTAATAAATACAGTATAAATTATATAATAAGAGGTTATTATTATGGAAAAACAATATTCCATCTTTTTTCCATCCCAGGAAAAAAAAATCACCATGCGTGCATACATACGTCTTACCGTCTCCACGTCATGATGTAATATGTTTTTCACAACCACCTTACTTGGATGTGTATAATTATAGAAATAATAACTATATATGATTATTATAACATGATATTTATTATGAAATATTATACACCACCCACTTGAATACCATTCAAAAATTATGGGAATGATATTGTCACTCGTGTGTACACACGTCCTACCGTCTCTATGATGTGATGCGATTCATTTTACATGATATTCATTAAAAATGATTATATAAATAAATTTAATGAATAAATATGAAATATATTATATTAATATCATTCTTTAAATGATATAACTATAACCTAAGAAGAGGAACCAGAACTTATTTGACAAATCATGTGTTGGAAAATAAAGAAGTTAATACCTAATAGACAAGTAATAATGTTACTAACAAATGAATGATAATATAATCATATATGATATCATAAATAATACCATGATTATGTAATAATTCAATGACATTTTTTAAATCATTATACAAGAGTTTCAGATGCATAAAAATGGAATTGGATCTCAGGTAAGGGATAATTTTTTAATCTCATTATTATATTAGATTTTTCATACATAAGTATTTACTGAGGTATATTTATCATCCATGTCAATGTTTCATAAAAATTTATTACAAAATATTATTTCTATCCTTGTAAAAAATTTTAAAGTAAATTTTTACCATTGGTGAATTTTTATTAAATGGTATGAATGGAATATTTTTTCTTTTTTGGTACAAAGTACTTTTTGACTTTCCAAAAAAAGTATGAGAAGAATGTTTTCTTTTAACTTATTTGGCATGAGTGGTTTTTTACATTTTCATAAAAATTAATTTCCATGAAGATTAATTTACATGATTTCATGTTTATTTTAAAATAAATTCTTTTATTTTAAAATTTCATATCATTTTGACAAAAGAAAACGTTTTTTAAAAAGAAAGTATATTTTTCTTAAGAATTAATTTCAAGAGTTTTATCAAAATACTTTTCCATATAAGATTAAATTATTTAATATAGATATGTTTCTGTTATAATATCCCCATTATTTCAATGGTATGATGTTTTATGATGTAATTATATTTTTTAAAATATATTTTTTCCAGGGATTATGTTATGATGGGATGATGTTTAATAAACCCATTTTATTATTTGAGTTATTCTATGATGAATGACTTCTCTTTTTGTGGAACATGTATGAATAATTTCATTATGAGATGGGTGGGATCTATATCTACCTAAAATGCACTGGGTAAATATTTATATATCATGAGATAAACATGGATGGAATGAGAAATGATATTGGTTCAATAATAGAGGGTTGGAACGAGGAGTGAACGTAGTTCAGTAATAGACTTTGTCCGCTATGATGGTATTGAAAATAATAATTGACTAGTATGAAATAATTTTATATGATAATGCATTTGCCACAAAATTTCATTTCTTATGTTATGAATTTTGGGATTATGTTGAACTTTTAGGATTCATCCCATGACATGATATCACGATCTTTTATAATTAGCATAAGATTTTCAGATGATATGTTCTTATATCCTATGATTATGATATGATTGATATATACCTTGTTTATACGGACTAAGAATCTAAGATCACCCCTTTTTATGTTTCTTTTCCATAGGATATGAAGAAGTGTATTGAGTAAGATATGTCAAAACGGGGTCCAGTTATGAAGAAATAAGCCAGAGACATTGTAGATGTCTTATGAATCAATTGTTTATGTTTCCCAATTTCTAATAAACTAAACATATAAGGTCTTGCCATGGTTTTGTTAGGTGTTATAATGAATATTATTCAATTTTTAAGTAATATATATGTATGTAAAGTATGTCCCATTATAGTTGGTATCAGAGTGGAGGAATAGTTAGCCTTTGGAAACTAGGATGGGAAAACCTTAGTAAAGAAACCTAAGGATATGTCGAAGTATAGGTTAAAATCATAATGTTTTAGAAATTATCTTGAATATACTAGGATAAAACCTAAAATTTCCTAAATTGAAATATTATTTTAATCGTGTGGTTTTTCATTATGATTAATGTTTCCCACACTACGCTTCTTGGTTTCAGACAATGACTGGAACCTAAAAGAACCACATTAATGCTGAATGTGAAGGGAAAAGCAATTATTGTCCTCATGAGAAAAACATGGTTTGGGATATAGAATGAAAAATCTTATATCAATTATCACACAACTTTCCCAATATATGAATCATATGGGACTTCAAAATGATAAAAGAAGGCAACAACATTCCGCTGATCCCTACATGAGGCAACATTCACCATCCTTCAGTGGGTATTTTGATACATTAGTGGATGAACAATGGATCAGTTCCACTAGAAAGGTATTTTTAGTTCTATAATGTTCATAAAATGATAAATTCATATTGTAAATCTATCATTTGGAAGGATAAGCTAATCAATGGTGAATTCTTATCAATAATATGAGGAAAGTGGAAGAAATTGACTATATGAAATGGGATGAGTTCAAGAAATTATTTTTCAATAATCACTTTCTTCATATTATTAGAAAAAATATGGAGAATTAGTTTCTTAATATTAAGAAAAAGGATGATGAATCCATTGGAACCTATGAAGAAAATTTTACAAGACTTTCAAGGTAGACGTTTGATATTATTATCCAATATGAGGGAAAAATTGATCGATTCATTAGTGGAATAAAACCAAGTATCCTAATAGGATTATCCATATGGGAATCAAAATAGATATGAGTAAATCATTTGATATTCTCTCAAGGTTTATATGGATATTGGAGTGACCCATTGGTTCTATGGGTTTGATAGGAAGATAAAAATAAAATTCAAGGGAAAATATAAAGACCAAACTGAAAAAGATGATTTTACCTTATGCTCAAAGTGTGAAAAAAAACATAGATGAAATTGTATTAAAGGGACTAGAAAATGTTTTATGTTTCAGAGAGAAGGTAATCAGGCAGTTTAATGTTGAATTGATGGGAAGCATATTTCTAATGATCCAAACAAAGAAAAAGCTACACAGAATGTACCTCCTACAATTTAATGCTTCAAATATAAGGAAATGGGGAATTATGCCAATAAATTCTCTAATACAAGGGTTATTGATGATGATCAACACCAATATACTCTTAAAGCCAAAGAAAAAATGAATTCACATGCGATCACTATTGACGATGTAGATTACAATATTGAATTGGTGAAAGGTACACTCACCATCCACTCTAAAGTATATTTTTTTCATTTGATTTCGGATCCACCCACTCTTTTATTTATGAAAACTTGTCTAAGGGTTTCACCATATTACCTCCACAATTATCTGTTGAGTTAGTTGTGACAACTTCTAATGGCACAATGGACACATCAAAAGGTTATACTTCTTATCCAATTTAAGTTTTTGGGAAAGTGATTCATGAAAATCTTGCGATCTTTCATATAGTGGAATTTTATGTGATTCTTGGAATGGGTTGGATTTATCTATATGTAAAACATATAAATTTCCTATAAAGGGATGTCACATTTGATCTTCTAGATCAATTTATGATCATTTATCGATCTAAGGATAAATATGACCTTCCAGTGGAAATTTCATCGATGTAATGGGTCTTGATTCCTATAAATTAATTTCATATATCTCAAATGGATGGGGAGAAACTCTCCATTAAGTATAAAACTATTGTACGAGAGATTGATGATGTCTTCCTAGAAGAATTTATGGGTATTACACTGAATCATGAGGTTGGGTTTTCAATAGAACTCATAATGGGTGATATTCCAATTTCAAATACACCATATAGAATGGCTCCAATTGATTTGTAGGAATTGAAGAATAAAATCCAAGATAATTTTGACAAGAGATTCATACACCCTAGTGCGTCACCTTGGGAATAACCAGTCCTATTTTTAGTAATAAATATATATCAATGAGACTCTAAATTGATTATCAAGAACATAACAAGATCACTATCAAGAAGAAATATCTTTTTCCCCACATTGGTGACTTATTCAACCAACTTGGAAGATATGTATACTTTTCCCAGATTGATATTAATTCAGGATATCATAAATTAAGGGTCAAGAAGGAGGATATACTAAATACAAAATTATGTACATGGTATATACACTATTAATTTATAGTGATGCCTTTTGGTCTTACTAATTCCTCTACTACCATCATGGATCTAATGAATAAAGTATTTAAAGACTATCTTGATTAGTTTGTGGTAGTATTTATAGACAATATTATTATATACTAAAAGAGAAAGTAATAACATGAAGATCACTTTATAATTGTACTAAAGACCCTGATAAAGGAGAGTATTTATTAAAAATTTACCAAGTGTGAATTTTTGATATAGAAAGAATCATTTTTGGTTCACATATTCTCAAGATAGGGGATATATATGGATATAAAAAAAATAAACTTACAGAAACTTGACCGAGACCAACAACTCTAACGGAGATATGGAGTTTTCTTGGTTTGGATAGATATTATCAAAATTTTGGGAAATACTTTTCACGATTATCTAATGCACTCACCAAATTGATTCAAAAAGGAGTTAAGTTCGTGTAGACGGAGGAATGTGAAGTGAAATTAAAAGAGATAAAAATATGGTTATCTAGTGAACCTATATTCACACTACCTTGTATTAGATAAATGTTTGTTAACTATATTGATCCATCAATGAATGGGATAGGATGAATTCTCATGAAAAATTATATGGTGATAGCTTATGCCTCCTGAAAATTGAAAATCTATGAGAACAATTACCCAACTTATGATTTGGAGTTAGTTGTGGTAATATTTGCATTAAAGATATGAAGGAATTATCTTTATAGTGAAATTTGTGATATTTATATTTATAGTAAAAGTTTAAAGTATATTTTCACACAATAGGAGTTGAATATTCACCAAATAAGATAGCTGGAGTTGATTAAAGATTACGACAGCTCAATACATTACAACCTTAGGAAATAAAAAATGTGGAAGATTCTTTGAGTAGAAAGAACCATGGTAACCTATCCATGGAGATAATCACAAAAGATCCAATATTTATGGATTTATGAAGGATGGATCATGAAATTTTAATGGCATGGGAGAACTCTTATCTTTCCCAAATGAATGTTCAACAATCTATACAAGTGAATATTAAGGAGGCATGAAAGGAATATGTAGATATAAAAAAGAAGTTGAGAAATATTCCTGAAATAAACCTTGATTGTAAAAGAATAATACGGTTTAGGAACCATTTTTGTATTCCTCCTATACTAGAATTAAAAAAGGAGATGTTGGATGAGGCTCATAGTTCTTCATTCTATATTCATCCTAGAAGTACAAAGATGTGTAGGGACCTAAAAGTTTATTGATTTATTTTAATGGTAAGGCTGAGAGATAGAAGTATAATGGGATGTTACAACCATTACCCATACCAGAACTAAAATAGGAAAACCTCACTATGGAATTTTTTGTCAGACTTCCCAAAACATATGAAGGCCATAATGATATATGGGTTATATTTGATCGCCTTAAGAAGTTGTAAAACTTCACTACTATTAGAGAGGATTTATTTATTGATCATATTTTTAGGGTATATGTAAAGGAAGTGGTAATATTGGAAGGAGTACCACTTTCCATTATATCTAATTGGTATATGAGGTTTACCTCAAAGTTATAGTGAAGTATTCAGGTGAATTTGTATATAGAGTAATGTTTCAGCACTACTTATCATACTAAGATATATGATCAATATTATAGTACAATTAAAACTCAATAATACATGTTGATAGCTTTCTCTATGGATTCAAAAGGTGGATGGGATCAACACCTACCTTTGGTGGAATTTTTTTACAATAATAGATTTCACTCCAGTATTCAGATAGCTCCTTATAAAGACCTATATGGAATAACTACTGAACTCTAACATCCTGGGATGAATTTGTGGAAATAAATCAATTAGAACCTGATCTTATTGATTAAATGGTATAAAGGGCCAAATCTATTAAATTACACACAATAACAGCTCAAATTCAATAAAAAAATTATGCTGTCAACTGATGAAAAGACCTAGATTTTGAAGTGGGTGACAAGGTCCTTCTATGAATATCTCCATGGAAGAGAGTAATGAGATTTGGAAAAAAGGTCAAGATTATCCTTAGGTATATCTATACTTTTGAAATTATTGAATGTGTTGGGAAGGTAACTTACTAATTGATGATTCCACCAAATCTATCTCAAGCTCACGATGTGTTCCATGTATCTCTCCTAAGAAAGTACATAGCTGATCCTTAACATGTACTAAACTCAAAAGTTATATTTTTTGAGCAAGATCCTTCATATAAAGAACAACTGTTAGAGATTTTGGATCATAGCGAAAGGGTCATAAAAAAAGGGAACTCACTAGGTTAATGTTTTATGGTAGAACCAAAAATTTGAGAAAGCTATGTGGGAACACGAGGATGTGATGAGGCAGGGGTATCCTCATCTGTTTTTATCCAAGTGATAAATTTCATGGGTTAAATACATTTTAATGGGGGGGGGGTATAATGTAATGCCTAGATTTTTTTTATGAAATATTTTTATTAAATAATATTAAATATTCAATAACTTTCATTACACACAATCAACAGTTTAAACAAACGATTAGATTCCCTTAGTATATAATGACCATTATAACCTAGACATTAGGTTAGTGGGAATAAATATCACCAACTTATGAAACTTTATCGTGAATTCATTAGCTATTAATTATTTATGAAAAAATATAAATCAATTATATATTTGTATTTTTTTTGTATTCAGTGAATTACTATTAAAAAATTAAATTAATGAAATATATATGTTATATACTTAATAAATCATTTTTTATTCATCAAATATATAATTTTGTCCCTGAGTATGAATAAACCTATTTGATGTATAAAAACATATATTTTTTTGAAAGGGTAATTTTCCGCCTTTTAATGGAGAACACCTTTTAAATTAAGATTTTGAAATATTAATAATTTTTATATGAAAACATAAAAATTTTCTTTGAAATAGGGATATAATGATTTATTTTGGATTAATTTTTAATATTTTTTTAATAACTTTTAAGTTTTTATGAATATTAAAAATAAACAACATTTTAATTGAAAAAAACTTTTTCAGTGAAATAATTTAGATCGTTAAGTTATATTATTGAATAGTTTTAAAGTATAAATAGAATTTATTTTTATAATTTAATATAATTTAGGTCATTGGCATTAATTTTATATTGAATTCAGATGTAAAAACATTTCAATCTTTTGTAATGTTTTTACTTTTAAAACTTGTTATCTCATTCTGAAAATGAGATTAATTTTCAATTAATCAATGAAAATTATATGTTTTGAATTTTTAAAAATGGATTCCATATTCGGAATTAGTAGATAAAAATTATTTGAATAGATTTATTTTATTTTTGGGCAATATGAAAAGTTTCCTTAGTAATTTTTATTAATTCGATAAAAGGGTAAATCAGATAATTAAGTGTAAGAATGATATTATAAAATTACCCTAACAATTTTATTAATATAATTAGATGATTAGTATTCGACCTAAATCATCCTTGGGTGGTAATGGTGTCCATTGGAATCCACCTGTATGAGATTATGACATTTAATTTATGTTATTTAAGGAAATGTTAAATAAGTCTCACTCGAATTTTAATAATAAAATCATTTTTTATATAAGGTTATATAGAATATAAATTCTATTATAAATACTAATATGAAATATAATTTTTTTTATTTATCATGATAATTTATTTTTAATTTTTAAGATATAAATAATTATCTTAAAGACGTATACATTGATTATGCAGAAATTATATAATTGAAGAGATATCGATGAAATAATAATTATTAAAATGATAATAACCATTAGAATACCCAAACACATGACCAAATATTATTTTTCAAGTATATATCTACAATAATTATCCAAGTGATGAGTTATTCACCATTTTTAACCTTATAAAAGATATTATGACACTTATTTTATTTCATTTAAAGTGATGATAATCTTTTCACATTCATGTTTTAATAAGTATAAAATAATTAATGATGGATTATACAAATGATATATTTAATTATAAGTATTATTATGAAATATAGAGGATTTATATTTTTCATATTATATTATTTTAAATTTTTATTCAACAAATAAGTATATTAAATAACAACACAAATCTGTTGTAGTAGTTATTTTATTATAGGAAATATCAAATAAATGTTATTAAGAATAATAAAATAAATATAATTTGGGATAATTAATATGTAAAATTAATTTTATATATTACCTTTTCCTTTTAAGAATATAATAAAATTGTTTCTTTGAAGTTAACTTGTTATCTTAATATTTTTTAAAATCAGTGAATTGAATAGTGTCAAAATTGACACTGTTGATTTTTTATCAAAGTAATATATTATTAAATTATTTTAAAAACATAAAACATTTTTAAAAATATTTATTAATTATTATATAGTCCAATATATTCTAGGTTATCTATTTATGGTCTAATTGACACCAAATAAGTAAATATGTCACCCTTTTCATATTAAAATATTTATTACCTAGTTTAAAATTAAATAGAACAACTAAGTATTAATTAAAATTATAAGGTTTAAATTGAAAAAAAATTGTATAAAGTTTATTGGATGATTATATTATAATCTTATATGATATCATATTCTAAATTGGGACATTTTATAGGTTTTTTATGGGGTTTGATTTTATTATAAATTAATATTTTTGGAGATCCCAAAAGTGCCCCTCACCACAATTATGAAAGGGAACATAATATATCACCTATTAACTTCACTTTGAGCCTTAAATGTTGGTGACGACCTACTAATAGACACTATAAACTTCTAAAGTTTCATTTTATAGGTTCTAGGCATATTAAAAGACCAACTTTAGTGCTTTAAGAGGAGATTCAGAGGGAGCACGTTGAAGAAGAGGCAATATTCTCTACCGATTCTTTCAAACTTCTATCTTCTTATACTTCAGCATCATTAGTTGTTTCCTTATAAATTAATAACTCTGTCATCAATTATATATTGATATGTTATTATTATTGAATAACCATATTCCACTTTCTATCCATCCCATGAAAAATGAAATCACCACAAGTGCATATGTACATCTTACCATCTCCACGCTATGGTGTAATATATTTTTCACCACCACCATACATGGATGATTATAATGATGTAAATAATAAATTAATATTATTATTATGACATGATATTGATTTTGAAATATTATACATCACCCAATTCAATACCATTCAAAAATTATGGAATTGATATCATCGCTCGTCTGTACGTACGACCTACCGTCTCCACAATGTCATACAATTCATTCTACATGATCTTAATTATGTAAAGACCCGGAAATTTGAAGGAAAATTTTTTCTTAACTTTCTTTGGAATTTTAAAAGAACGCAGTTTCTGACGGTGACTGATTCCGAGGCCCAGTGTGCCCAGAATTAATTTCCGAAGATTGGCTCAGGTACGTCCAGTGAACGAGCGAGCGACTTTTTCTAACCTTTGAACCAGTACCCGGAATTGAAATCTGATGGCACCGATGAACTCGCAACGCCGGTAATCGCTTAAGGGAACCTTTACCATAGTTGCGTTTGTGCGGGAGAATAAGTTAAATTTTGGGGATTAATTAAATAAAGTGAATAAAATTGTTGAATCAATTTTATTTCATGTTGTGTGGTTAACTTATCCCATGAGAAGTTGGTGGTGGGACCACATCCATCCAACTTCCCATGTGTGGATATTTGAATGGGTGGGGCCCACACGACCCTCCCCACCTTTTCAAATTCCTTAAACTCCCTAACCCTCTTAACCCCTCACTTCCCTAACCCTCTTAACCCCTCACATTCCAACTCCCCATTAACTCACCGTCTTTAATATTTGACAACATGTTGTAATTAATTTGGTGAGTTACATGTAGGTTTTTGAAATTCAAACAATTGAATTTCAAATGCTTTGTTGTGTTAATAAAATAAGTTTAGAACTTATTTTATTTGGGTTGGAGTTTTGTTGATTGGGAGCCTTTGGAGAAAATGCTTAGGAAATCCCGAGTCCTTCTTTCTCTACGACGAAGAACACGAAGAACGTATCTTCCGCCACTGAAGCACGATGACGCCATCTTCTTCATCGTTCTTCAACCGAGGCAAGGAAAGGGAAGCGACGCCCACGACATCTCCAACGACCTTCATCCGCGTCAAAGGAGAAGACGTCGCCTGCGAAGAATGTCGTCAACGACGACGTCACCTCCGAACGCTCGTCCACCAACGATGAGCACCCTTCTTCCTTTCCGACACATGAGCGTGAGAATTGGGAGTGTGTGACGAACACAAAAATCGAGGAATCGATATCCGCCCTTTTTCCGAGATCGTCAACGAATGACAATTACGATGTAGGGGTTTTAATCATTTATATTTGTTCGTGAATTTCCAACTTGATGATCTTCGTGGTTTAAAACCATTTGATATCGAATTTCATCTTCATGGTTTAAAACCAAATGATATTGAATAACATGAGGGGGACGGACCACACGAACACGGCCGACCCTCCTCCTTATTTTTTCGTTTTGGTTTCTTTGTGGTTGGTACGAGAATGCGTCGTGCCGTCGCACCACATGGTTCATGCGGAAGGATACGCGCGACGCCATCGCACCGCGCCGTGGAAGGAAGTTTAAGAATGCCACGCCGTCGCACCGCGTCGAAGAAAACCAAAGAACCGCGGTCGGAGTCGGACCGCGGCGAAGGGGTGCGGCGCGATCGGGTCGCGCTGGAAAACTACAAGACAATGCTAATCGTTTTGACGTGCGGATTGACGGGCGATGACGAAGCAGGCCGTTTGGGCGTTTGAATTCCTTCGCAGTGAAGGTGGGGTCCCGGGGGGACCATAGGCGTAGACGAAAGAAGTAATGGATCACCGGAGCACATCCGGTGGTCCGCGGAAGGCGGCGGCAGCACGCCGCCGGAAAGGAGGCGGCCGGCGAACCGCTGGCCTCAATCAACGGCGAAGGGCGGGGGAGCCACGCGCCCCGCCCTCGTGTCCGCTCGGCCGCACTGGCCGAGCCGCGGCTGGCCGGTCGGGCTAGACCGAACCGGACTGCGCCGGGCTATGCCGGGCCCAGCCGGGTCGGACCCGGGTCAGGTCGACCCAGTTCGGGCCGACCCAAGGGGGGGTCGGCCCGGGCCCAGACCCCCGTTTTCGGGCCGCTTTGGGTAAAATGCCCATAAAATGAGCTACGGGCCTCCAAACGACTCGTCGTCAGTGGGAACATGATCCTTGGATCGAGACGGTCGTTTCGATATATCTCACTCAAGGTTTCGGAGAACTTGGGGTTCGGCCGGGTTGGTTCGTACACGAAACCAACAGGGCCCTCGGAGCGGAAACGCCTGTAACTTGAGTTCCGGACGTACGAATGAAGTGTCGTCGACTTTGTTGATTTTCTCTAAGTGAGACGGATTTTTTGGCTTACTCCGCTTGAGGTTTGTATGTCATCGGAGTGCGGTCGGGTTGGTTCGCTCACGAAACCAACCGGGCCCCTGGAACGAAAAAGCCAATAACTCACAGACCGGGCGTCTGATTGACGCACCGTCTGTCTCGTTGTTTTCCTCTTGTTGAGATGGAACTTTTGGCATACTCCACCCGAGTTTTGGATGTAGTTGAGATACAGCTGGGTTGGATTGTACCCAAAATCAAACCGGGCCCCTGGAACGGAAAAGCTGATATCTTTCAGACAGGATGTCCGTTTGACGAACCGTCAACGGCGTTGTTGATCTAATCGAGAAACGGTCCATATGAGTATACCCTATGAGAGTTCGGGGTACAGTTGAGATATAGCTGGGTTGGTTCGCTTACAAAACCAACCGGACCCCTGGGACAAAAAGGGTAATAAATCGCAGACCGAGCGTCCGATTGACACGCCGTCTGTTGCGTTGAGACCCCTATGACGAGGCGGTCCTTTGAGATACTTCTTCGTGGGACTTTGAGATACTTGGAGTATCGTCTTGTAGCTCGTGGAGCGGACCCTCCTAGAGACAAGCGTACGGAGTACGGAGACCGTGTAGCCGGAAGAGACCTGAATACTGCTTGTCCGATTCGCTTCGGAGTGACTTACGTAGCCCAGTGGGGAGCACTACTTTGTGAGGTGACAGACCCATAGTGGAGGAGCACTACTATATGAGGTGGTAGACCCACGGTACTCGACAGGAGGAGTACCTCTGTAGGCTATGAGAGGGGAGCACTACTATGTTTGGGTGGAAGACCCCGGCGGGAAGCACTACTGTGTGAGGTGGCAGGCCCGCAGTACTCGACAGGAGGAGTACCTCAGCAGTCTTAGGTTAGTGAGCAGTACCTCGGAGTCGTGACAGGACCACTGTACACTCCCGAGATGGATCTTTTCAGCAGTTACAGTTTCGATAATGAAAATCCTGGTTTGAGCTGAGACTTTTGACCTTTGTGTTTACCTCATGATTGAGATGGGTCACTTGATAACTTAGGTATATGTATGGGCATATACCTGGGTAGTGGTTATCTGTTTATTTCACAATCCTTGTGTTTCCTCATGATTGTGATGGGTTACTTGATAACCTAGGTATATGTATGGGAATATATCTAAGTAGAGGTTATCTATTGAGATCTTTTTGTGGTTATCCTTGTTGGTTTACTGAGACCTTGAGGGCCTCGGGGTCCCTACTGAGTATCGTTATACTCACCCCTGCACGGGCTATGCCCGCACCTCGTTGTGTTGGTTGCAGACGATGGGCAGTGCTGACGAAGGCCGAGTGTTCGAGGACTGGTCGGTACCCGGAGGTGGACTACACGACGAGTTTGTACCCGGAGGTGGACTACACGACGTGACGACTAACAGAGGAGGTTGACAGACGAGAGGGTGGAGGAGGCTATTTGTACCTACCCTTCAGGTAGGATCCGTGGTGGGCGACCAGGAGCTGCGCTATCTGTACCTACCCTTCAGGTTGGATCCAAGGAGGACGACCCAGGAGATGCTTCCTTCATTCAGCTGTTTGTCTTTTTGCTGTTGTACCCTGTTCAGTTGTAGTCGTACTTTCTTTTGGGTTTGTATTCTGGCCCATTTACTTTTCCTCAATTCTTTTGTACTTAGTTTTTTGCTTCCGCTTGTTCTCTGTGGTGCTTGTTTTCTTTTATAAAGGCAATGCCTTCCCAGATATCAGGATTTTACGCCTTTGGTGCTAGTCTCCAGCCCCTGTCCTATGGAAGGCGGGATTGGGGTTGTCACGGCACGGGTCCCGAGGACGGGTCCTGAAAAATTGGTATCAGAGGAGTTCGGTTCTACCGCAGAACTTATAACTCTGATGTTTCTTTCGGTGAAGCAATAGTGTTAAGATTTCCAAGTGTGGTTTTCAGTTCAGGGAGTCCAGTGTTGGTCCGGGCGGCCGACGTAACCATACACCAGGACCCTGACAACTGATTTCCGACTTTGTGCACGAAAACACTGATTGCGTGTGTGTTTTCCAGAAGTTTTATTTAAATGTCAGCTCAAACCAGGTCAGCTCACCAGGTATAATCTTTTGACCGTGTCACGTTGTTTCTTTCAGGATGCCTCCTCGTGGACGACCAGCTAGATCCCTGAGAGTGGTTCGTACTGACAGCCCACCGAGCGACGAGGCCTCAGTACAGGGCCCTATCCCAGTTGAGGCACCAGCGGAGGCACCAGCGGTACTACTACCCAATGGGCCACCGATGACACCATCCCCAGCAGTAGAGGATGTACGTCGCTTGAGCGCACTACATGAGTTCCAGCGCCAGAGGCCACCCAGGTTTCAGGGAGGGACGGACCCGAAGGCGGCTGAGGATTGGCTGGAGGCTGTGGTGAGAGTCTTTAGGATAGTGGGGACGCCAGCAGATTTCATGGTGATCCTTGCTTCCAGCCTTCTTCAGGAAGCAGTAGGCAGATGGTGGAGCCTGATGCTTCAGATGCATGACGAGGCGACACTTCTATGGGAAGACTTAGAGAGCCTGTTCCGGGAAGAGTTTGTACCAGCTACCCTTCGAGCGGTGCGTATACAGGAGCTACTTCAGCTGCGGCAGGGCAACATGTCAGTGGCGCAGTACTCAGCAAGATTCACAGACCTCTCGCGCTACTCCACAGATATGGTACGAGACCCGTTCTACAGGGCCTGAAGCTTCGAGCATGGGCTCAGGCGGGAGATCAGAGCTTTGGTAGTATCGCACAACATTCCGACGCAGACAGGAGTGTTGGAGCGAGCCCTCTTAGTGGAGAGTTTCCTTGCTGAGGAGTCTCCAGCAGTACGACCCACCACAAGACGGCATGCGGCAGAGTCTTCTGTAGCGGGCAGTAGACAGATGACGCAGGGGTCCAAGAGGACCAGACCTACAGGTGGTCGACCGCGTGACTCAGGGTCGGTAGTGAGAGGCACCAAGGGAAGTGATAGAGCCAGACCTTCCATGAAGTGTTACTCCTGCGGAGGAATTGGTCACATATCACGTGACTGTCCGACCCGCCATGCATATGACCAGCAGTTAAATGAAGAACCTTCGAGGCAGAGGCAGAGGTTCGATCCAGGCGGACCACAAGGATCAGGCGGCCATGGCAGAGGAGCTGGCCGTGCAGCTGGAGGTAGACGACGCTTCGGGATGTTCCCACCACCACCAGGAGGCCCACCCCGACCGCAGGGGATAAGAGGAAATGGGAGAGCTCAGCTTCAGGCATCTGAGGCCTATGGTCATGGAGCTCCGGAAGCAGATGGACAGGAGTGGGACTAGCTTCCAACCTGGAGGCTATTGATCCTGTTTCTTCTGGTTTGTTGATGTTTGTCTGTAGTTTCTTTGTGTCTTGTACTATCAGCTGCAATAATAAAAATACACTTATCATTATTTGATTTCCTGTCCTTTTGTTTGGTTGATACTGAGTGGTCCCGGTTAAACTGTTGACTTGACCCTCACTTTCAAGATTTATACTGGAGGAGACCCAGTGACCTCACACTGATACCGACAGTGTGACTCGACCCTTGGAGGCGAGAGTGACAGTTGGATCTCTTGGTAGTTACGTCTAGGCCTTACGACATCATCCTTGGAATGAATGCATCATTCATGTCAGGATTGACTGTATTAGGCAACGAATGTGGTTCATCCCGGGGATGAGACCAGATTTCTCTTATCGGAAAAGAAGAAATCATAGTAGCTCTTGTGAGACTAGAGAAGGTCTAGGTCATCCAAGAGAGGATTAGGATGACACAGGTCCGACAGAAGCCTTATGCTGACAAGACTTGGAGTCCTCTAGAGTTTGAGGATAACCATCACGTCCTTATATGAGTCTCACATCGACGAGGTTTACGGAGATGTGCCCAGGGAGGCAAGTTATCTCCGAGGTTCAACGGACCTTTCTAGGTCCTCATCTCGGTAGGCGAGGTTGTTTACCGCTTGAACCATCCACTTCATTTGCACTAGGTGCATGACGTTTTCCACGTATCTCAACTGAGGAGATACGTGCTCGACCCTCTGCATATCATCGAGCATGAGGAGCTGGACGATGGCAATGGGGTGTCTTTCACGGAGGTTCATGTGGGGATCGAGGATCAAAAGGAGCGGATCCTAGGGGGATGGTCGATTCCTCTTGTGTACTTTCTTTGGTAGCACAGGAACCTCTGGGTGAGAAAATGGGAGCGGAAGGCTCAGATGCGTGCTCAGTACCGCCTTTGTTTCCCTAAGTTTGTGGTGAAGCTTTACGGGGACGTAAATCCCTGTGGTGGGAGTAATGTAGAGACCCATAAGTTTCAAGGAAACATTCTTCTTAATTTTCTTTGGAATTTTACAAGAACGCAGTTTCTGACGGTGCCTGATTCCGAGCCCCGGTGTGCCCGAAATTAATTTCCGAAGTTTGGCTCGGGTACGTTCAGTGAACGAGCGAGCGGGTTTTTCTAACTTTTTAACTGGTGCTCGTAATTGAAATCCGATGGCACCGATGAACTCGCAACGCCGGTAATCGCTTAAGGGAAACTTTACAGTAGTTGCGTTTTTGCGGGAGAAGAAGTTAAATTTTGGGGATTAATTAAATAAAGTGAATAAAATTGTTGAATCAATTTTATTTCATGTTGTGTGGTTAACTTCTCCCATGAGAAGTTGGTGGTGGGACCACATCCATCCAACTTCCCATGTGTGGATATTTGAAAGGGTGGGGCCCACACGAACCCCCCCCACCTTTTCAAATTCCTTAAACTCCCTAACCCTCTTAACCCCTCACTTCCCTAACCCTCTTAGACCCTCACATTCCAACTCCCCATTAACTCACCTTCTTTAATATTTGACAACTTGTTGTAATTAATTTGGTGAGTTACATGTAGGTTTTTGAAATTCAAACAATTTAATTTCAAATGCTTTGTTGTGTTAATAAAATAAGTT
This sequence comes from Viscum album, assembly GCA_963277665.1. Lineage (NCBI taxonomy): Eukaryota > Viridiplantae > Streptophyta > Magnoliopsida > Santalales > Viscaceae > Viscum > Viscum album. Next base: position 125,435,527 of record OY728133.1, on the reverse strand, counting down.
TATAACTTATTTTATTTGGGTTGGAGTTTTGTTGATTGGAATCCTTTGGAGAAAAAGATTAGGAAATCCCGAGTCCTTCTTTCTCTACGACGAAGAACACAAAGAACGTCTCTTCCGCCACTGAAGCATGATGACGCCATCTTCTTCATCGTTCTTCAACCAAGGCAAGGAAAGGGAAGCGATGCCCACGACATCTCCAACGACCTTCATCCGCGTCAAATGAGAAGATGTCGCCTGCGAAGAACGTCATCAACGACGACGTCACCTCCGAACGCTCATCGACCAACGACGAGTACCCTTCTTCCTTTCCGACGCATGAGCGTGAGAATTGGGAGTGTGTGACAAACACGACAATCGAGGAATCGATATCCACCCTTTTTCCGAGATCGTCAACGAATGACAATTACAAAGTAGGGGTTTTATTCATTTATATTTGTTCGTGAATTTCCGACTTGATGATCTTTGTGGTTTAAAACCATTTGATATCGAATTTGATCTTCGTGGTTTAAAACCAAATGATATTGAATAACATGAGGGGGCCAGACCGCACAAACATGGCCGACCCTCCTCCTTATTGTTTTCGTTTTGGTTTCTTTGTGGTTGGTATGAGAAAGCGTCGTGCCGCCGCACCACACGGTTCATGCGGAAGGATACGTGCGGCGCCGTCGCGCCGCGCTGTGGAAGGAAGTTTAAGAACGTGACGCCGTCGCGCCGCGTCGAAGAAAACCAAAGAACCGCGGTCGGAGTCGGACCGCGGCGAAGGGGTGCGGCGCCATTGGGTCGCGCTGGAAAACTACAAGACAATGCTAATCGTTTTGACATGCGGATTGACGGGCGACGACGAAGCAGGCCGTTTGGGCGTTTGAATTCCATCGTAGAGAAGGTGGGGTCCTTGGGGGATCATAGGCGAAGACAACAGAAGGAACGGACCACCGGAGTGCGTCCGGTGGTCCGCGGAAGGTGGCGGAGGCGCGCCGCCAGAAAGGAGGCCGCCGGCGAACCGCTGGCCTCAATCAACGGCGAAGGGCGGGGGAGCCGCGCGCCCCGCCCTCGTGTCTGCTCGGCCGCGCTGGCCGAGCTGTGGCCGACCGGTCGGGCCGGACCGAACCGTACCGCGCCGGACCGGGCCCAGCCGGGTCGGACCCGGTTCGGGCTGACCCAGGGGGGGTCGGGCCAGGTCGGCCAGGGCCCAGACCCCCGTTTTCAGGCCACTTTCGGTGAAATGCCCCTAACGTGAGCTACGGGCCTCCAAATGACTCGCCGTCAGTGGAAACACGATACTTGGATCGAGACGGTCGTTTCGGTATATCACACTCAAGGTTTCAGAGAACTTGGTGTTCGTCCAGTTTGGTTCATACTCGAAACCAACAGGGCCCTCAGAGCGGAAACGCCCGTAACTTGAGTTCCGGACGTCCAAATGACTTGCCGTCGACATTGTTGATTTCCTCTAAGTGAGACGGATATTTTGGCTTACTCCGCTCGAGGTTTGGATTCCGTTGGAGTGCGGTCAAGTTGGTTCGCTCATGAAACCAACCGGGCCCCTGGAACGAAAAAGCCAATAACTCACAGACCGGGCGTCCGATTGACGCACTGTCTGTCTCGTTGTTTTCCTCTTGTTGAGACAGAACTTTTGGCATACTCCACCCGAGTTTTGGATTCAGTTGAGATATGGACGGGTTGGATTGTACCCAAAATCCAACCGGGCCCCTGGAACGGAAAAGCTAATATCTTTCAGACAGGACGTCCGTTTGACGAACCATCAGCAGCGTTGTTGATCTCGTCGAGAAACGGTCCCTATGAGTATACCCTATGAGAGTTCGGGGTATAGTTGAGATACAGCCAGGATGGTTCTCTTACGAAAACAACCGGGCCCCTAGGACAAAAAGGCTAATAACTCGCAGACCAAGCGTCCGATTGACGGGCCGACTGTTGCGTTGAGACCCCTATGACGAGGCGGTCCTTTGAGATACTTCTTCGTGGGACTTTGAGATACTTGGAGTATCGACTTGTAGCTCGTGGAGAGGACCCTCCCAGAGACGAGCATATGGAGTACGGAGACCGTGTAGCCGGCAGAGACCTGAAGACTGCTTGTCCGATTCGCTTCGGAGTGACTTACGTAGCCTAGTGGGGAGCACTACTTTGTGAGGTGGAAGACCCACCTTGGAGGAGCACTACTATGTGAGGTGGCAGACCCGTGGTACATGACAGGAGGATTACCTCTGTAGGCTATGGGAGGGGAGCACTACTGTGTTTGGGTGGAAGACCCCGGTGGGAAGCACTACTGTGTGAGGTGGCAGGCCCGCGGTACTCGACAGGAGGAGTACCTCAGCAGTCTTAGGTTAGTGAGCAGTACCTCGGAGTCATGACAGGACCACTATACACTCTAGAGACGGAGCTTTTCAGCAGTTACAGTTTCGATAATGAAAATCCTGGTTTGATCTGAGACTTTTGACCTTTGTGTTTACCTCATGATTGAGATGGGTCACTTGATAACTTAGGTATATGTATGGGCATATACCTGGGTAGTGGTTATCCGTTGATTTCACAATCCTTGTGTTTCCTCATGATTGAGATGGGTTACTTGATAACATAGGTATATGTATGGGCATATATCTAAGTAGAGGTTATCTGTTGAGATCTTTTTGTGGTTATCCTTGTTGGTTTAGTGAGACCTTGAGGGTCTCGGGGTCCCTACTGAGTATCGTTATACTCACCCCTCTACGGGCTATGCCCACACCTCGTTGTGTTGGTTGCAGACGACGGGCAGTGCTGACGGAGGCCGAGTGTTCGAGGACTGGTCGGTACCCGGAGGTGGACTACACGACGAGTCAGTACCCGGAGGTGGACTACACGACGTGACGACTCACAGAGGAGGTTGACGGACGAGAGCGTGGAGGAGGCTATTTGTACCTACCCTTCAGGTAGGATCCGTGGTGGGCGACCAGGAGCTGCGCTATCTATACCTACCCTTTAGGTAGGATACGAGGAGGATGACCCAGGAGCTGCTTCCTTCATCCATCTGTTTGTCTTTTTGTTGTTGTACCTTGTTCAGTTGTAGTCGTACTTTATTTTGGGTTTGTATTCTGGCCCATTTACTTTTCCGCATTTCTTTTGTACTTATTGTTTTGCTTCCTCTTGTACTCTATGGTGCTTGTTTTCTTTTATAAAAGCAATGCCTTCCCAGATATCGGGATTTTACGCCTTTGGTGCTGGTCGCCAGCCCCTGGCCTATGGAAGGTGGGCTTGGGGTAGTCACGGCACGGGTCACGAGGACGGGTCCTGACAAATTAAATCATCATTATATAAATGAATTTAATGAATAAATATTATATATATAATAATAATATCTTTTTTTTAAATTATCTAATTATAACCAACCAATAGGAACAAGTACTTATCTGACAAAACATCCGTATGAAAATAAAGAAGTTAATACTCGATGGATGAGTAATAATGTTACTAAAAGAAGATGATAATATGATCATATTTGATATTATAAAAATTAATATGATTGTGGAATAAGTCAATGAATTTATTTAGATCATTATATATGAGGTTCAGATACATACAAAGGAAATTAGACCTTAGGTAAGGGATAATTCTATAATCTCATTATAATATGAGATTGTTTATATATAAGTATTTACTAGGGTATATTTGTCATCTACATCCATGTTTCCTTAATATGTATTCCAAAATATTCTTTATATCCTTCTATTTTTTTAAATCCAATTTTACCCATTAGTAAATTTTTATTAAACGGTATGAAAGGAATCTTTGGTCATTTTCAGTACAAGGTACTTTTTGACTTTTCAACAAAATTATGAGACTAATGGGTTATTTTAACTTATAAATTTTTTTTTACATTTTCATAACATATTATTTCCATGAAGCTTCCTTTACACAATTTTAAGTTTATTTTCAAATAAATTTTGTTTCTTTTAAAATTGTGCGATATATTGAGAAATGAAAATATTTTTGAATAAGAAAGGATATTTTCCTGAAGAATTAATTTCAAGTGTTTTATATAAATTACTTTCCATCTATGATGCCATTATTTAATAAAAATATGTTTCAAGTATACTATCCCTATTATTCCTATGGTTTAGTTTTTTTATGATGGAATTTTATTAATGAAATCCATTTTTGTTTCATGGATTATGTTATGATGGATTGATATTTAAGAAACCCATTTTATTCCTTAGGTTATGATATGATTAATGATTTCTATTTTTGAGGAACACATAATAATAAATTAATTTTGAGATGTGTGGGACCTATATATACCTCCAATTCATTGGGTATATATTTATATCTATGATATAGACATGGATTAAAGGGGACATGATATCAATTCAGTAATACAAGGCTGGGATGAGGAGTAAACTCAGTTCAGTAATGGACTTTGTCTGCTATGATTTTCTTGGAAATGAGCATTTATTATTATGAAATGATTTTATATGTTTATGTGTATGCTAAAAAATTTCATGTCTTATGTTATGACTTTTGGGATTATGTTAAAATTTTATTATTTATCCCATGACATGACATCATGATATTTTATATACAGGGTCATATTTTAAAATGTTATGTTCTTATGTCCTCTGATTATGATACGATTCACATCTCCCTTGTTTATCCTTATAGAGAATCTGAGATCACCCATATTTATATTTTTTCCCCAGGTCATGAAGAAGGTTATTATGTAAGATATGTCAAAAAGGGGTCTATTTATGAATAAATAAGTGGGAGATGATGTATATGTCGTATGAATCAGTTGTTTTTTTCTTAGTTTCTAAATACACTAAACCTATATGGTCGTAGTATGGTTTTGTTTTATTTTTTAATGAATAATATTCAATTTTTAATTAATATATATATGTAATGTATGGGCCATTATAATGTCATCTGCATTATACACCCTGGGGTTATAATGGTAGCCACAGTGTGTAATCCCCAATTACTGACATCATTTAGCATGTCCTTGATCAATATGGAATCTATATTAGTGTAAGACCCTGTCATTCCTAAAACCTTGTAGATGGTCATAATGTCCCCGAGCATTATCATTCACCTTATCCTATCAGTAGGATAAGGGATAACCAAACTACGATGACTCTAATTCTTTCCATACTCAAGATATATAGGATGCCTTATCAAGGCTCGAGCTCTATACCAAAAAAAACAAGGAAAATCCCAGTACATAAGTACCATATCTACACACCATGATACTGATAACATATTCCCCCTTGTTCCTCACACTGAGTACAACTCATGTGGTCTTAGGTAGGTACAATGAACACCTCATTAGGCATCATGAATTTCCACAAACCAGGGAAATCCTAGAATGTAAGCCCAGATGGGTGGTATGGCATGAAAAACCCTCCCATAAGGGAATATAACTTGGGGACAATCCCAAGGTCATGATTGAACTACGATGACTCTGATTCTTACTATATCCAAGAAACATAGGACGTATCCCTAAGAACCAAGCTTAAAAATTTGGTGTCTCAGTACCAGTACATATATTCTCTCCACAAGATGATAAACAACATGGTATTAACGAACTATGTGGGTATTGATTCCTACAATAATCAGGATACATAGTATGACTCATAATGGCTCAAACCCCTCCTTAAAATATTAAACTCCTCCCCACGTGGCAGTGCATTCTGAATCATTTGGTAATATAACTTTAACACATTAAAATCTATTCACTATTAGGAAAATGGATAAATAACCTAAGATACATATATATGTATTCAATAATGAGATCTCACTCCCCTAAGTTCATCAATGAGACTCACTTTCTTTTTTTAATGAGAGTATTAATGAATGATTCATTTTTCAGGGTAATAAGTCCCGTATTAAGGTTATGAAGAGATTCAAGAACACATATTAAACCTATAAGAGAGTCCTATAGTAGGCACAAATTCCACAATAAAAGGGTATTATGAGATCGACTTTCCATCCTCTTGACCAATGCGTGACCCTAAGAGTCACTAGGCTTGAAAACCTAGATGACTACCATCCTTTAGAAAATAGTTCTGCACCCAACTGTAGATGGGGAACCATTCAGAATTTTTAGGAAAAGTGACAATGTTAATCTGATAAGAAAACCTATTCCATTCCTTAGAATATGGTGAAACAACCACTTACTCTATACTAACCAAAATTTAGGGATTTTTTTCTTATACTTATTCTTGTCCCTAAGGATTTATCTAGAGTCCTATAATCCCAGTCCCAAAAATAGATGAACTTTTTCTCTGATACAAACTATTACAACCATGATATTTATGCCACATTAATACTTGATTTATTAAATAACACTAAACTTAATACAAAAAAATTATTGATAATTTTAGTGTCTTTGAGAATTTTGAACATTACATAACAATATAAAATAAGGGATAAAATATCTTTATTGATAACTTTTCTAACATGCTCAAAATACTCCCTCGACCTTAAAACAACATGGGATAACCTGAGGATATACATAAGAATGGGAAGATATGAAAATCCCAGTAAGGTAATAATCATGGAATATGTGATACAAGTTATAAAATAGGCATATCGATGAGAAATAAAAGAAACATGAATAATAGGGCATGATATAACATGATAATCATAACATGGGAAATGTGGCAACAACATAAAACAAAACATCATAAACTGATGCCAAGGTTAAACCCACCAAGAAATCATGGTGGAAAAGTATCGTAAATGAATCATGTTTACTCTCTATCCCAACATGACGTATCATGACACTAAACATTACCCAATGTATTGAAGTACTATATGGGTGCACCCATAATATTAATTTCATAGTCAAGCTTAGGTGTTCTATATAAATCATACAACATGGATTCATTAATCATTATAATTTATTCCACAATCAATGAATTTAGAATACATAAATTTAATTCATTAATCAATAATTATATTTTAATAATTGGGAATACATTTGATAGAGAAAATTAGTATGGTATTTACTACACAATTGTTTTGGCATGGAAAATTGCGGTGAACTTTTTACAGCATAATGACATCACATAAAAATTAACAAAATGGGTTGATGAGAGAGAAAGGGGTATATAATTATTTTAAAATGAAATTTAAATTAATAGGTACATGTAAATACGTGTCCCAACATGAGTTATTGGAAATATAAGTCATAAAATATTGAAGAAACTTTAATAAATATGTGAAAGAAAAGAACCCTTACAAAATTCCAGTACTGTAATTGGTGTACACAAGGGTTCATCAGAGGGAAAAATGAGATTAAATGGGAATATAATAATTTATTAATAAAATGGGAAGTAATAGAGATATGGAACAACATATCCAAATATATGAAAATTTAAATTAAAATACCTTACAAAAAAGGATTCTTGATAGAAGAGAAGAGTGGAGGATCCCTTACTTGAGTCTGTGACTACAAAGGCTTAGGAGGGGATTCTTGAGAGATTGGGGGTGACTTGGGGGGAATCTAGGTAGTTGAGGGAAGATTTTTGTAATGTTAAAATTAGTTTTAGTGAAGATAAATTTGAACTTAGTTGGGTTTATATAGGAAAAGAGGGGGATTTATTTATTATTTTGATTTTGGACTCTACATAATAAAATATCCAAAATCACTAACTATCCCTTGGTTTTGTCCAATGATTTCATCCAAATGGGAGTGGATTTTATTATTTTATAAGTCTAAGGGCTTAAAATATTAAAATAACTCCCTTTATTATGTGGAAGTGAGTCACACTCTTAAAGAAATCATTTTAAAATCATAAAATATATTATAGGTTTTGGATGAATCATAATGGCTTTAAAAAATAAATAAAATAAACTTAAAATCACATTATTTTAAATTAAAATCATTTAGTTGGTCTTATATCCCATTTTTAGTAATTAATACATCACTTTTGGGTCATTAAGGTTTTATATAATATAAAGTATATTTGTACGGTATTTAATTTTTACCAAAAAATTCGATTATCTCATAAAATTATGAAAAATTCACAATTGGATAATTTTGACACTTTGATTCCAAAAAAAATATTCAGTTTATCTAAATTATTTTCTAAAAATTCAAATTTTCACTTTTAAAATAAAATTTACATTTATTAAGAAATGTCCTATTTTTTTGTAATAATATTTTTGAAACCCTTATAAAAATTTAATTTTACTTCTTAAAATTATATGATCGTTTGTATTTTATAGATTTTTTTAAAATATAATTTATTTTTAAAATAAACTAATTAATATATTTATTAATTGAATTTAAATATTGAACAATAATACAATTTTTTCTTTATTGTATCAAAATAAAACTCATTTAAAAATTAAAAATTATAGGATAAAAATATATTCATTATTTTATATAATGTACATATTTATATTTCTAGGGTCTTGATAAATATCCCTTTAATAAACTAGAATACACCCTAAGATTAAGGTGCTCGATGGTTAGACTTTCATGGGCTGGTTCAGCAAACATGGTTTGGTCCTTGATCTCGATGAACTTGAACTTCTACCGTAAACGGTTTCGCTCATGCTTAAGTTGTTACATCTAAGCTTGGGATTTTTCAAGAGATGATCTTAGAGATGAGATCTCCCTCAGAAGATCTAATAAATGAGCTTCATAGGATATGATCCTACTAGTTGAGGCCATAAATTATTTTTTCTATGTAAATTGGATTGTTAAATCCATATATTTATACTAACCATGTAATCTCTATTCAATGAATATATTATCAATAAGAATGATTCATAATTTTCAATTTAATCTAATAAGATATAATTAAACCCAATAATTGTATATGTTTTCTATAACCATATTTACTTAATAATATGTTTAATTAAATAAAAATTGGAATTTTATTTATAACAGTCTAGGTTGTTACATAGAAGGTAACACCCAGAGTTTTTATGATTTTTTTTTCAAATAAATTAAATATATTTTATGGCTTGTGTTACATGAAACATAGAGTTTTAACAAGACCATGATATATTATCAATATAATTATTTAAACATGATTATTATTACATATCCTTTAAACAAAGTTATATGAATAGTAAAAACCACATTTTAAATAATATGTATAATGGGTTTATATAAAAACATTTTGATAATTAATACCTAATTTTTTTAATGTTTTTATATGTATCGAAAATACAACTTTTTGAAAACATGTTTTTACGACTTTTTGTGAAAAATAATAAAAATAATTTTAGAAAATATTGGACAATTAATTTTAAAATTAATCTAATTTTGTTAAATTATCATATCAAAATTATCTTGGGTTTTTTTTGGTTTTTTTTTGAAAAGTTTCATTTTTTGATGAATAGTGATAAATACTAAATTTTAATTGAAAAATTCCTTTTCATTTAATTTATTTATAAAGTTAGATTATATTTTAATTTTGTTTTAAAGTAAATTTAGTTTAATTACAAATACATAAATCCAATTTAGGTTATTATAATCAATTTTATATTAAATTTGCATATAAAAACATTGTAAACTTTGGGACATTTACTCTTTCAAATCCCACTTTCACTTCGCGTTCGCGTGATTGATTTTAATCTACAATTTTACACTTATATGAATGAAATTTAAAAAAATTGATCTCATATTTGGAATAATCATAATTTATATTATCTAATAAGTTAAAATTAATTTTTTTTTAAAAATGAATAGTGAAAAGAATAAAAATTAATTATTGCAGTAAAGGTAAAAATGAGTTTACCAAGGGTTAGACTGAGAAAAAAAGGTCTAAAATTATTGTAAAACATATCCTATTCATATTTTATTTCTATATTTAAATATTACTCTTCCCAATGTAGAATATATGGTCATTCAGAAGATTCTATCTTGTCAATGACCCTTTTATTCTGGATTATTTTGAGAAATTTTCAAGAAGTTACCAAGTGGGTTCTTTTTGACCACTTATTAATGGCCGACGATACTCTCCACTTGTTCACACATTTGAAGACACATAGTTTAGAAAAATTCTGCCAAAATCCCTTCCAAACATCCCCATCCATGTTCTATAGCTTATATTCATCCCATAAGACCAACCTAGGGTCCTTGATAAGAGATCCAAAGGACGTACTTCTAAGCGAAGGTAATTATCTTCACTAAGCTCATTATTTTTCTTTCTTATTTTTATTTATTAATTTTAATCATTTAATTATTTATTAAACATTATAATATAAAAAATAATTCTATTATATATACTCATATGTTATTATGTGAAATAAATTATCTATAGTTATTTCCACTTCCATCAAATGGGTTACGAAATCATCGTTCTCGTGTATAACGAACTACCACATCATGAATTGATGTTATTTGTTTTTCCATTGACACAAATAATGGATATAAATAATGATGGATTTATTATTTTTATATGATATTTATGATTTTATTATAATTTTGGAATAATTGTATCACACATACCTTCATACTATCAATTTTGTGGGAATTCAATAACTTCTCTTGTGGGTACAATAAACTGTCACCCCATGAAGCGTTGTGATTCATCCATGATTTACACAGAAGGTAATAAGGATGGTTTTAACAAATATATATGATATATATGAAAAAATAAATTTTTAATGACAATATATCATTTTACTTTTTTTCTTCCAATCTGACAAGAAAATGGAAAAAATATTCATGCGTATGTATAACCAACCATCTCCCTGAATGATGTATTGAATTTTCTGTCACTAAATTTTGTGTATTAATATAAATAAATATATAATAAATATAAATTATATTAATATCACGGTTAAAATTATGAATATAATTAAATCTTGGTCAAAGTAATAGGATCAAAAAATAAAAAATAAATATATATATGAAAAAGAGGTTATTACCCAAAATATAACATTAACATGAGATTGTTAATAAATTTTTAATAAATGGACATAATAAATTAATATATTTTATGATATATATAAACATCTCTCTATAAGATATTTATAATAAACTTATATTTATTATACACGAGATTTGAACATATACGACGGAAGTCAAGACTTAATGTAAGATATTCTTATCTTAATTTTACTTCCTTGAGACATATGATTATATTATGCACCTATTTTATTTTTTAAGGTATATATAAAAAACCTTTAACATGTAATATCATGAATTTATTTATCCCAATGATATTTTATGTTTCAATTAATTATATTTGTTTATGGGGCTTATGTTTTAATGTGGCAAGGGTCGTAAATATTTTATGTTACAATCTCAGTGTTTATCAAGATTGATTATGATTTTGATTTTGATGGTAAAATCATATGATCCATATCTCAATAAAATAATTATTTTTATTCTCCTTTGGTTATTTCCTCATAATACAAGTTTTCATTCATTTTCCCATATTTGTGTACCCAAGAGTTTAGAAAAATTGTTTTAAGAAATATTATCTTTATTTCTCTCTCCATTCAAAAACCCATTTTTCATCCAAACCCATGTTTTTTAAAATGTTTTCAAAAATATTTTTTAAAATTATTCCAATGAATTATTAAATACATTTTTACACACATTTGTTTTTTAATTTTTTGAAAGGAATCTTCATTACATTTTCCAAACATATTTTGTTTGGATTTTATCAAAAATGTGAAAAGAATAATTGTTTTTAACATGCACAACATGATAAATATTTCCCGTTGACATTAATGACTGATGATTTCATGATTCCATTATAAATTTTCAAATTAATTTTAAAAAAAATGTTTTTTTAATATTCAGAAGTTTTTTTTAATTTTAAAAAAACTATTTCAATGTGAAAACAATTTTGAATGTGTTTTATGTTTAAAAAAATTCAAATAATGAAGGATATTTTACTCAAGAAATGTTTTCAATGATTATTAAATCTTAATTTATAAGTTATAAATTTTATTTTCAAATAAAAATATTTTTAAAATGTTTTTAGTTTTTAAAATTAATTATTAAGGAAAATTTATCTTCCTCAATATTTGTTTTAAATGATTGATGAAAATAATTTTCGATCTAAGATGACATTCATTGATATTAACTGTGCCTTAATAGGGATATAATACTAGGATAACATTTTTATTATTTCAATGAATGTTTTATGATTATTATAGCAAGATGTATATGAAACCTGTATCTCTTCCATGGGTTATACCATGATAAAATTCTTATGAAACCCACTTCTTTTTCCACATGTTATTCTATAATGAAATAATGAAATGATTATGAAACTTATCTCTTTTACATATTTTATGATGTGATGAAATGTTTATGAAACCAATTTCATTTAATAAGATATGATATGATTTTTTTATTATATTGTGCAACACATATGTATGCTTTTAATTATTTGATGGGTGAGACCGATATCTCCCTCCAATACATTGGTTAAAGTTTTATATCTCACGATATAGACATGAATTGAATGGAGAGTGAACCCGGTTCAGTTAGGGATTTTTTTATATGATAGTCTTGGTTGTGAACCATGATTACTATGATGATTTGGGTACTAAACCCATTCCACTATGATAACCTTGTCAGCGAGCCTTAACGAGTATGGAAATAATTTTTTATGCTTATATGTATGCCACAAATCTGTGTATTATGCCAATTTTATGCCCTTATGGCCCATTTTATTTGTTACATTATAATTAATTTCTTATTAAATTTTAATATTTATTCTAGGACTCATGATTATGATATTTGATATCTAGGGTGTGATTTTCATATGTTATTCTCATGTTTTCACATCATTATTATCTTGTTATACCCACGTATCTCCCTTATTTACCCTTACTGAGAATTTAAGATCACCCTTTATTATCTATTCTTTCCCCATGTTATGAAGAAACATATTACATATGATATGTCTAAGAAGGGTTCTAGTTATGAATATCATAGTGGGAGATGATTTATTTTACCTATGGATCAGTTGTTTATGTTTCAATGTTTCTAAATATAGTAAAAAATTAGGGTCCTCAGACTTATGTTTGTTTAATTTAATTAATATCCATAAAAATGATATCACATTTATATATGATAATCCTTTGTCACTATACCACCATTCTCATAGACTGGAGATAAGTAACCACTTTGAACAATTGCTAAAAGCTGACTAATTGAACAAGGAATCTAGAGATGATCCTACTTTATGTTTTTGTTGTATTTGTTTTCAATGTGTTACTATGTGATGAGTCACTTGATGTAAACATGTATTTGAAAATAAGAGTATATTGCAAGTCTATTCAAGAACCCAAGATTTTTTTTATTAAATATCCATCCATAAGAAGTTCAACGGTCCAATGTTATGTTATGGATGAATTGAATGTAACCTTGATGATTTTTGATCTTTTATTAAGTTCGATGGAATGTGTTAATGGAGTTGTAAAACTAAAAAAATGTTTTCCACAAGTGAATAATACCATGAAAATATCTATTTTCATGATGAATTAATTGAATACCATGAAAAAATAATTTATTTTTTCATGAGGAGCAGTGAATAATTCATGAGGTTTTTTGAATAGGAATTAAAAAAAGAATAAATTCCATGAAATATATTTATATTTGTGCATGAAGATGTTTTGATAAATTCCTTGAGGAGAATACCATAAAAATGTAGATATTAATCTCATATTTCAAGAATAGTTTTATAAAGGTATTTTTTTTGGAATTAAAATTCTATACATGGTATGTATACTAATTTTAAGTGGTAATTAAAAAAATGTCCATCCAAGATAACATATTAGTCTAGCTCAATCCCAAAAAAGTGAGAGTGAGATAAAATATTTGTGAGAGATATTCAGGCTATCCAAAATGGTAAAAAGTGTGAGTGGGATTTTATGGTGCCCATAGGGAACATATAGGTAGGTTCACATGCCATAAAAACTGGATGTGTAAGTGTTACTATGGGATCATGATGGTGTAGAGTGACCTGGAAAGGGTGTGTGTGATGGGTTTTGGGTTTTGAATACTATTGTTGAATCAGGAAGCTGTAGGAATAGCGATGTTTATTAAGTAGAGCATGAACAAAGGCAACTCAAATGTGGTAATAAGGAAATGAATAAAACTGCTCATAGGTAAAAAATATATGGAAAAACATGGGCCACATGATGAGATTTATCTCAACTTCCCATTTGAATATGTGCATCATCTTAAACCTCACAATGACAATTTTCCATTCCACCCATTTATAGTGTTTTAGTATCATCACACCAATATCCATTCCAAGCTATCAATTAGAGTGAAAAAGACACACTTGGAAATCATAATCCATGATGATCCTATTTGAATAAAAAGCATGCATTTCATGAATATGATAGTTTAATTGAGCCGTTATAAGAGTAGGATTGATCAACATATGTGATCACATGATATCCCCATTTTAATTTCTTTGGATTATATAATCTTGTGGAATCCCATAAATCCATTATAATAGTCATAATGTCATTGTGTGAAGAATAATATATTAAAGATGATATTATCTCGAACAAATGTGATCGGATGATGCCATCACACAAAAAATGGGGTATCTTCAATCATGTGAAACTTACTTTATGTACAACTTTCACCACATGAAGACTTTTAGTAGTTTTTGATCATATATCCACTAAGGTGTCACATTATCAAGTGAATCGAATCCAACGAATAGTGTATGCACTCTAGGACATGAGGAATCCAAGACATTTGGCATTTGAATACTAGATATAAGCTAAGATATTTGGGAGCTTTAAAATCATATGTTTACCTAACATTTTTATCAGAAACAACACATTTTCAATATGGGAAAAGGTGGTGGTTTCTCATTTATAAATTCCCAGGGAACAATTCAAGTAAATATTAATTAATAATATTAATAGATCATATTATTCTATGAAAAACATATCACCTAGATGAACCATCACATATCCTCTTATGTGAACAAGAATAGACTGTATGACTCAACTACGTGAAGAAAATATATAAAGTTTTATTGAGCCCATGAAGATAAGACCATATACCTACTTTTGGTTTTCCAAATAAGAATATGTAATAAGTTGAAAACCCTTTTCATATGAATTTGAAGTCCTCTCATATTAATTTTTCACATGATAATGAAGAAGAAACCTATGATGTTTACTCAACTTTCTTAAATAAGAATAAGACACATACAAAGAAATTTAGCTTTCTTGAAGAAGGAGGGAAACCATGTATACATGATTTTTATATTATATAAGTGAACTCACGTGTTTCATTATAAGAAGTAAGACACATAAATTTTTCATGTAGTACATTCATTCCTTGCACCCTAAGTGAAAACATTGAAACAATTCAACATTTTCGATGGAGATTCTAAGAAGAAGTTCATGGGTTCTTGAGTTTAATATAAGAAAAATTCATTTAAAAATATCATTATAATTATTTATATGTTCCAGGGATTTCATGAGAATTCCATAACAATATTTCATGAAGACATCATCATATTCAATATTTATTTCATACTAATTGAGTGAGGCCATGAATTTATTAGAAGAAGGAAAAATAACTTTTTTGAGAAATTGGTTGATTGAGAAGGTAATATTGAATAATTACATATTTCTTATGGAAAATATCATAAGAATAAGGATATTTTTTATTAGTATATTATTTATTGATCATAATTTTTGTTAGAATATTTTGAGATATGTAGTCCACAAGATGTTTACATCATTGTGACTAAATAAGGAGTGACAACCTACTTTATTTTTACATATTTGAGAAATCCCACTGATTGTTGTGTTTGAGGTAGCTCTTTGTGATTTATATAGTTTTAGGAATATGATATGGGTTTATTTGTGTTTTTGATGAATAATTGTATTATAAAGTTGATTACTTTAGGAGGGACATGCTGATATCCTATAATATTGTGATATAATGTTTATTCTTGTATTATACCAAATTGGTTCTAAGAGAATAGGTCCATGGAAACCCACTTTCTAGTGATAAAATTATAATAAAAAATCCATATGAGAGTGATATAATAACCTCCACAAAAGAAGACGTAGTCATTAAAACCGGAGGTTAACCTCATTAAAAATCACAATGTTATTTTTGATTTATTGTCTAATGTTAAATATTACTAAGCACATTTGATCAATAAAGAGAATCATTCACTGAATAAGTGACATTATTAAAAAAGGGATAAAAATTTTAATGTGATAAAAAGTCATCCCACACAAGTTCACTCTCTTTTAGTGTGGTCATCCTAAAGCGATCCTAAAAATTGGTATCAAAGAAGGTCACAACTCTAATTAGATTATATATTTGGAAGCTTTTTAAAGATCTTATTTATCTTCTTAATTAATAATTGAATGAAAACTTGGATTAGTTATTTCTAACATAAATAAGAATCATATCTTAGTAAATACATTTAAGAACGTAATAAATAAATAATTGGGAAAGATGAAGAAGACATACCTCTTGATAATATAGGATAATGAATCAGTTTCTGAGTGCATTATTTATGGGAAATATAATTGATGCATGGGAGTCAAAGATCTGGTAGTTGATTATAATATAATATAAATAGACAACATTTCTACATTAGAATCTGATGAAGATGTATCCGATATTTTTTGATATTATTTCTAAACAAATGATTAATGCACAAGTGGTGAATATCATTCCTCAAATAATTATTATTATAGATATATGTGGAATGGAATTATAAGATAATATAAATAATCTTTAAGAAGAATTAAATAAAGTATATATTTAACTCACAAAAAGGGTGATAACATTTGTAGATATCACCAAACAATGTAATTATAAAAGTGAAATAATCAAAGAGATTGAAGAATCATGTTTCAGAGTTGGGAAGGATTGGTTTGAAGAAATATGAATGAAATATTAATCCATTGAGAATCTGGAATAATATTCCCTTTAACTAGAATAAAACTAGAAGAATATCATTAATGTCAAGAATGCTCAAATTGAAATTAAAGAAAAAAATATCATGGAGCTTGAAACCTCGATATTGGAGAATATAAAATGCATAATGTTGAAGTTATAAAGATCAAGAATGAATGTGTACATAGATTAAAGTTAGTGGAGGATGAGAAATTAATACTAAATATGAAATTTCCTGAACTTTTATTAAAACTAGAATATTATAAAAATGTTTTATATGAGTCCACTCAAAATGCTGAAAGAAGAGTTTCTAGTACAAGATTTGTAGCCACACAAAATTATACGGATGATTATTATCCTAAAATACATTCATATAGTGGAAAGAAAATATTTAAAACATCAAATGATCAATATCATTCGTTCTCAAAGAACAAGGTACCAGAAATATCTATAAATAATGTTTTTACTATTTCTATTTCCACGCATAGTACAAGCTAAAAATCAAAACCTGCATAAAAGAAGATAAAGAAATGTGATAAATTTCTTAACACTATGTCTATTTTGAATAAATACAATGGTAAAATAAGATGTTCCCAAAATTAATACCATCCGAAGAATTAAAAAAACCAAAAATGTAAACATATCAATCAGGATAGATGATTATTGCAAAGAATATGTCAATACTTTTTAGAAATTGTTGGTGCTGTAAAAGATTCGGGCACATGGAATCTGATTATTGGTTTAATATATAAATATCTGAATAATAAAAGGATTCATACATTAATGGGGGTGAAAATTAGTGATGAATCAATTTCTATATATAAAATTTAGGAATATTATTGTTACAAATAGATTCTAAATATTGAAGTATCCCTATAGAATTTACAATGTAAGTGGTCATAGTAGAGAGGCATGAAAGTATAAATCATTCAAACATTCCACTAAAACAATTGAGATGAAAATAAAATATAAGCCAAATAATAGAGATAATCATAACTTAGAAAATAATTAGGATAAAATATTTATAATGGAAATTCCCAAAAAGTTTACAAATAAGATAGGAATGTCAACCTTGGGTGAAAATAAAATGAAGACCCAATGTGTAGAAAAAAACACAAGAAGAATTAAATGGTGTTACACCAAAGAGAATAAGGCCCTTATTTTTTGGAGGAATAATCCATACCTATAATTGTTGTAAGAAGGCAATGGATATAATGACAAATGGAAGAAATATTAAATAACAATTGGGAATACCAGTCCAAGAACAAAGTCAATGGACTAAAGTGATAAAAAAATACACCTAAGAATCCACGTGGATCTAATAAGAATGTTATGTATAATCCAAATGATATAATATTAATTCAACCTAATGATTTATAAAGATAAATAAAATTCGACTAATCATATATGAATATAGATGCTACAAGCAAGAATAATATATCATATGAATAAATAAAATTTCATGAGAGGTTTTAAAAAAAGATTCTATTCTAACCAAAACAGTCAAGAAATTTAGAAAATCTATGATGAAGAGTTCACCCTCACATGAAGAAGAAAAGAAGGGAGTTTTATGGTTGATAAAAATTCTTAGACTTATTTTCCCACTAAAAAGTATAGGATATCCACTTTATTCCTATATAATATGTGATTTTTAATTATTTATATGGAATTAAAAGGTGAAGCACATACTTAGGGGGAGAACTGATTTGAATAATCTATATTTCTATATCAGGAAGATGGAATATTCATTCTAATATTTATGGAAATAACCATCCTAGATTGATATATCTATTGATATCTTGAAGATTATTTATTGAAAGGGATCAGATGTTAACCATGATAATGATTATCAAGTAATTATAGTCAATCAATAAATTTGAATTCACTATCATGAATGTGTTAAAAAAATTTAAATTCACGTCAATTAGAATACAAAAAAAAATAATACTAAGATCTGTCTTTATGAAGTGAAGTTGGAGATCATCTCTTGAGGGAGAGTATCTGAAGATGTTTCTAGAGCCTTATATTCCATCCAAACCTGACATCTCTAGAATTTTGTTCAAGAACACATTGATGGGGTTTGTTGGTTCACTCTCTTATTGTTATAAACAAAAAATAAAAAAAAGTATTATCTTGAAGGTGAGATCTAAAACAAATCAATGACATGAAAAAAATAATATTCAAGAAGTTATAGGATTTATTTCATGAACATTATATTCCTATTATATTTTAATGTTTTTAATATATGTGTAGAGATGAGTGAAATAATTTGAGGTTGAATGTATCACTTTTTTTTGAAAAGTGGTATCAGAAAAATTTCACTAGTTTTGTAACAATTGGTATCAACCAATAACCATCAAACTGAAAATAGTTGAATAGTATCTGATGAAGGACAAAGTTTTGGTCAATCAGTTGGTATCATATTCTAAATTTTAAATGGACAAAATTTATGTCTAAATTAAACCCTCTTGTTGTCTACATCAAGTAAGACCACACAGATTTAGAGTGGAATAATTGATGGCACATTTCTTATGAAAGAAATGATACCACCTTATCCCAGGTTCCTTGTATTTTTCATCAATAAGGGGGAGATAAGAAATTAAAAAAAATGACCAAAAATTAAGAACAAACATTTACATAAAATTTTCTATATTGGTATTGACAACAAATACAAAGGCAGAGATTAATGATTTTAATTTGGCTTTGTGTTTTCTTTTAATGTGTTACTAAGTGATGAATCACTTTATTTCAATATGTACTAGAAAAGAAGAGTAACATGAATGTCTATTAGATATCCCAAGCATTATTTTTGTTGATGATCCATCTATAGGAATTTCAATGGTTCTACACTATTTTTGGATGAAGTGAATGTAACCCTGATGATTATTTAATTAGTCTTAATCAGAAAGTCATGTGTTAGTTGTGTTGTAGAACTAACAAAATGTTTACTACAAGTGAATAATTCTATGAAATATCCATTTTCATGGGTAATTTATTGAATACCATGATAAACTAATTTATTTTTACATGAGGAGAAGTGGATAATTTTTGAGGATTTTTAAAGAATAATTAAAATATGATTGAATGGAATGATAAATATTTAAATTTATGCATGAAGAAGTTTTGATTATGGATATGAGGAGAATACCCTAAAAACATATATATTTATTGTATCTTTCATAAATAATATCATGAAGGGAATTTGGTTTTCTTGAAAATTATATTCATGGTAATTATACTAAGTATATGTGGTAAACAAAATTTTTTGGCAAACCGAACTAGCCTACTAGGCCGGCTCAATCCCACACGTGGGAGAAGGCTCAACCACATTGGAATTCCAGCTAGGCTAGCCCACACGGTGTTAGGAGTGGGAAGGATTGAATATCATTGATAAGGAATGTCTAGGTGGTGATAATGGAATGCAGGTGTTCCTAGGGGACCGTGTTAGTCTGGCACGACTTAGTGAGGGTGTGTGGACAATGTGTTCTGAGTGCTGAACCATAGTTCCAGCTCAAGAATTGGTAGAGGAAAATATTTATATTAAGTGGAGTATGAATGAAGGAAACTCTTATGTGAGACTAATGACATGTAGACAATTTTTTCTCCATGAAAATTATATAAAAAGAACATGGGATGCACAATGATATTGATCTCAATCATCCATTTTCATTAGTGCTTCATCTTTAACCTGTCAATACAGATTTTTTTTGCGCCATCCATATCCAACATTCGATGATCATCACTCCAATATCCTTCTCCACTGATCAAATAGAGTGAATGAGACATGATCAAAAATTATAATCCATTCATGATCCTATTTGAATAAGAATCATGCTTTTCATTCATATAAGAGTTTTACCAATCCATCACATAAACATGATAGATCATTATAAGTGATCACATGATATCATTGTTTGATGTTATTTGGATTACATGATCATGTGAAATCACATGAATCCATGTTGATATTCATTATAGAATTATTTGAATAATAACATACACATGATTATTTCCTCAGATAACCTTTATCGCATGACGTAATGACATGAATAGAAGAGTATCTACCACTACGTGAAGCTTTTATCATGGAAAGATTTCATCATGTGAAGAATTTAGTGTTTATCAGTCATCTTTCCACTGAATTTTCATATTATCAAGATAATCTGATCATAAGAATCATGTATCCACTCCAGCATATGAAGAAACTAAGACTTTTGACATTTTAATAATAAAGATACACTGAGATATTCAAGATCATTAAAATTATAAGTTGAACCACCATTTTTATTATCAATGACATGTTTTTTATGATAAAATGGTATGCATTTTCATCTATAAATACCTAGGGACTAATCCAAGTTGATGTTGTTGAATTTTTTTGAAATATATCAATATTATATAAAAAATAGAGCATCCAGTTAAGCCTTAGCACATCATCTTATGTGAAGAAAGAGAGATTTCATGACTTATTCACATGAATTATATCTATGAACATCAGTTGAGATCACAAAGAAAGGACTACATACCAACTGTTGGTCACATGAATAAGAGAAAGGAACATGTTTAAAACCTTTTTTACAAAACATTGAAGGCCACTCATGTGGTTTTTTCTCATCAGAGGGAAGAAGAAACCCCTAAGCCTTACTTAGATTTCATAAATAAGAAGAAGAAACCTGTGAAAAACATTAATTTTTATAAATATTAAGAGACATTTTGTATTCATACTTGTTTTGAGAAGGTAGTGACTCCCCTATGTTTCATTATATGATGGAAGAAACAAAACATTACATGAAGTAGATGCATTCCATACATCATAAGTGAAAATATTGAAACACTTTAACCATTTGGAATTAAAATATAAGAATAAGTTCAAGGGTTCTTGAGTTTTATATATAATAAAATAAAGATAAAATATTAATTATAATACTTGGTATATATAGGATTTTCATGAGAATTCCATGAAACAATTTCAAGAATATAACATCACACAAAATGTTTATTTCATGTTAATTGATTGAGGATGGGAATTTATTAGAAGTATAAAAACAACTATTTTGAGAACTTTATTGATTGGGATGATGATACTGAATAATTCCATATTTCTTGTGTCAAAGATTAGAGGAAAAAGAAGAATCTAGATCTAGATGTTATTTTTTGTCATCATTTAGGTCAAAAGCTTCTGAGATATCCAGTCCAAAACATGTTCACATCACTGTGACTGAAGAAGTTGTAGAAACCTACTTAATTGATGTATATTTGAGATATACCACCAATTAATGAGTTTGAGGTATCCATTCTTGATTTCATCAGTTTGAGGAAGCTAACCAGAGTTCATTGGTGTCTATTTAATATGACATGTATTCTACAAACAATAAATTTTGGAGGGAAATGTCGGTATCTTGTAATAATGTGCATCAATTATAAATCTTGTATCATACCTAATTGGTTCTAGGATAATGGTTCCATGGAATTCACCTTTCTTGTTATTTTATTGATAATAAAATATAGGCTGTTTCTGAGTGGGATAATAACCACCCTACACTAAGGACATAGTCATCCACACCGAAGAAGAACCTCATTGAAAATCATGATGTTATTTGTGATTTATTATCTAACGTGAATTATTTCATACTATAGTTGATGAATAAAGATAACCATTCATTGAATAAGTCACAATGGAGTAAAAATGGATAAAAGTTTTAAAGTGGTAAAAAGCCATCCCAGACTGATTCACCCCCTCTCAGTGTGGTCATCCAAAGGTTACCATAACATATGGCCTAGGAAGTGAGTTTCCATCATCAGATGTTTAATTTACCTTCTACCAATGTCATACAATAGGCACCCTCATCCCCATGAGATGCACGTGATGGTGAAGCCTTGGTATTTTAAGATAATTGTTTATTCTTGGTCTTATTTATAAATAATGCAACCATTTTTTAAAGTATATATGAAAACCTAGATATAGATTGTTCCCAAGTAATTCTTTGGAATAATTTATAAGATCCTTTTTAATAAGAGGATTCTATTGAGCCTTATCATATATAAAATAGGGAGGGATAAATTCATTATAAAAATCTCTAAATACTAGTGCATAACTGATCTTTTGAAATTCAAAATAATTATATCAACATCACTATGAATTTTATGAAATTTGTTGGTGTATGAGCTACACCACAAAGCGAGGTATTCCATGAGAACTTTTTTTTAAAAGGAAATAATTTTTGAAACCTATATTGGTTCATTTAAGATAATTTTCCTCAATTATGTGGAGAATTATATGATAGTTCACTATAAACAGAAGGTTCAGTCCCAATCCCTTCAAAGGTCCCCTTGATCAAAGGTCCAAGTTTGATGACCACTCAAAATTTTCATTTGACATAAATTTCCAGATTATCCAACTATACACATGCATATTAGGATCATAATTACACAAATTACCTTAAATATCTTTTATAATAGGTAATATAGCATTACTATTAGAGTGATCCTCCTCGATAACGAATTGATCCACCAATAATATATTGACTTAAAATGTGTTTTGGGTCTTGATGATCTAAGAAGGGGGATTGTTCCCTATTTGAGGTGGTGAAATTGACATGATATTTCGAATAATGAACTCATATATGGGTATCTAGTTTGAAAAAGAGTAATCCATTTGGTTGGTCCCCATTAAGCTCATATGATAACCATGAATGGACTCGATAGTATCACAATGGTTAATATCAACACTGCTGACAAAGTAGTTTAATGAGAAATAATCTCCCCAACATACTTTATTTAATACATATACATAAAAATGAAGATTTAGTTTAAGATTAAATAATGGGGTTCAAATAAAAAGCGATCATTTCACTTATACAAGTTCATGTGATTTCATGGCTTATATAAAGTCACACAATCATGTGACTATATAAGGGTTACAAAATATCATGATCAATCTAGTACCAGATAGGTGAATGATTTTAAAGAAATCATGAGATGAAATAAATATATGAAGGATGCACGATCCTAAGAAATGGATAAGTGAATAAATTTTGGTTATCACTTGAATGGAGTTACATGATTTTTTAACTTGATACTTGTTACATAGAGGGTTTACCAGAAGGGATCACGCAAAGGTAGTTCTCTTACAAAATGTTTAAAGAAATTTTAATATTGAATAATGAGAATCATGGAAAACACTCACCAATGTATTTATAATGGTGAACAAGATAAATAAAAAATATATACCTGAAATGAAAAGATTCATATGAAATATCAAGTGATTCAGAATCATGTGGGATTATACACCCTCATAACCAAGTCTTATGTTCTTCTTTTAGACCTTGTTCATGAGGGGGGGATTTGTTGATACCTGCTAAATTAATGTTGATAAGAAGAATTGGTAAATAATAAATAAAGGATAAGGTACAACTTTTGTTCAATGGGTCTTTGAAGGGAAACAATTATGCCAGGACCACCTAAAAATTTGGAGGTTATGCGATCATAAAATAGTGCTAGCATCATGCACTACTTCTTGGTTATGAGATAAATTTACCCCCACATCATCATGTGACCTACCCAAGTAATGTGGTCCATGATGGAGGGATTCATGTTCTCTATTTACAACATGATTCCCCCAAGATATATAATCTCTTATCCCTAGAATCTTCGTGTGATCAACTTTATAAGAAGGATGTGAATGACATAACCTTCTATGCTCACTATGAATCACATGATTCCCCCAATATATGTGATATCCTAACCCTAATAAAGTTACATAACTAAAATTGGAAGATGATATTGATGAAATAACCCATAATGATTTATTTGGATCATGTGACACACCAGAGGAAAGATCATAGACATGCAATCTTAGCCACACGTGTCACATGAAATCATTCTGAATTTTCTAAGTGTCTTCTATCACCTTAGAAACACACATATATTTTTTACATTTAAAAGGAAAAAAATTATTTATTTAAATTTTTTATAAACCCATAAATTCCATTTAGAAAAGGTAGAAAAAAAGATAGAGTATTGGAATCATGAGAAGGGAGAGAGATATATGAAGGGGATCACTTAAAATTAAGCAAGTAATTCCTTCCAAAACATATGAATAACTATTTTGAGAGTGGACCATGTGAAAAACCAAGTAAGACTCAACCATGTAATGAGTCATGTAAAGGATTAGTCATACATCCCTTCCATGTTCTCTCTTTACCCCAATCGATTCATGAATTATGCATAGGTTGAGGTTGTTGATGATGAAGCCTCTTGAATTCTCTATTTATTATTAGACACATAACAACCATGATTGAATACATAAAATCTCAGTCACGTGGGTCACATGAGATGATTCCAACTTATGTAGATATATTACATCACCTAAAACCCATGTATGTGGATTTTATAACTTTTGATGAGTAAAAGATATCAGAGTATGATGAATATAAAAACCTTGTATTCCATTCATAACACATAGAAACAAAGATAAAAAATTATAGAATAATGAAGGGAGAAAAAGAAAAACATTAAAAAACACATTTAAAAATTTTGTGAGTAAATTCAAAGGATAAAAACATTTCAATTTGATAAATGATGATAATTGAAATTAATAAATGTGTATTTATTGACTATGTAACCATATATTCTAGTTCCTATATAGTGAATCCATATCAGGTATGTGATCACGTGAGATCCCCTCACTCATGTTATCACATTGTCTGATCACCTCACCTAATAATAGTCAGGCGATCACATGAACCCCTTATCTTTATGTGATCATGTGACCCATCCTTCTTTATGGTACTACATGACCTCATGATCATCATGCGATAACCCCAATCACATCTAAATAAGATATTTCCACCTTCTATAAAAGTTCTAACCATACCCATTTAATTGTTTCTTGTACTCCTCATATTGGAGATTATAAGGCCCCAGCCTTAAACCTTACTTAATCTTGAGTTATTACAAGATTACACATTGAGGATCTTTTCGGGTTTAGAGTTTTAGAGAATTAGATCATAAAACATGCATTACATTCCACATATAAACAAAGTGGTTACATAAAGATAGTATTCTTTATTCCCATAAATGGAAACAGATTTAAAATAAAACATGGATTCTTTCTTGACACTTCCTTGACACTATCATCATATCATGTACCTTTCCCTTGACCTGTGAAAATCATTTAAAAAAAAACTTTGGATGAGCATAAAAAGCTCAGTATGGGTTATAGAAACATGGAAAGGAAACATGGGTACATATATACATAAGAGTGAAATCATACTTTACCTATAAAACATAAGCACATTAACATACCTCATCAAATCATGAGTAAATCATTGAAATCATAAGACATAAAGGTAACTCGAGGCATTCATAACATTCTTATGTAGGGAGTAACCCTCTTGGTTACGTTTGGAATACCCATCACA
This sequence comes from Viscum album, assembly GCA_963277665.1. Classification (NCBI taxonomy): domain Eukaryota; kingdom Viridiplantae; phylum Streptophyta; class Magnoliopsida; order Santalales; family Viscaceae; genus Viscum; species Viscum album. Next base: position 125,409,238 of record OY728133.1, on the reverse strand, counting down.
GTATATTCCCTAAAATCTCTTCAGAGAAACCTTAACAATTCCCTCATTTGTGTTACCCAATGCATTGGAGAGCTATATCGGGCTCACCCGCCCTTAGTTTATCACGGAACCACCCGTTTTCATAATAATTACCAAGAACCTCAACATAATCATATCACATAAAACATGCATAAAGGAAACATAAAATTTCCACCTTTCAATCACAAGATATCAATACAACACATTGATATACAAACATTATGAAAACCATTTTCGATACAAAAATAAAAGAAAAGTAAAACATGGTATTTATTTTTCTTTTAAAAAGAAGGTATGGCTTATAGAGGAAGCCGAAACATAAATAACGGTCACGACGGCGGAGAAATCGTTGTCGCCGCATACGTACGACAAAAACATTCCCTTTTTTCGTTTAGTAAACGCTTCTTATAAAAAATATTCCTTTTGAATAAATGTAAAAGTCAAAGGGGTTTATACACCGTATAAAAGAAGGTTGTGTATAAAATAAAATATGCCTCAATGAAAGGAGATTGAGACGAAGTCCCATACCTCGGGTCCGACTTGACTCGGTCGCTCTTTAATGTCTTTAATAATAAACTTGAGTTAATTTCTACTTGTTTACGAACCTTTTTCAAGTTCATTATTCCTTTTATATCACTTATTTCCATGTCATGAACACTATGTAATTCTTTTAGTTAATAACGGTCCTTTTAACGATCATTGGTACTTGAGTAAAAAATAAGCCCTTTATAATTACAATTTGTTCATGTATCCATTATATCCAGAATGGTATTCATAATTTAGATATTATATAAGTCATATATATCCAGTACATGCATACATTTATAATATTACATCATCATTTAGGGGTAAGAAATGAAATGCACCGTTCATGGAGACGGTAAGCCGTACGTACGCATGAACGCTACTTCCATTTCTATTTCATATTTTCTGGAATGGAATCATAATGATATAAGAGTATATTATAATTCAAGTATAATTTCATATATAATATCATAGTTCCATCCTTTATACGTCCCACATATGCTATTTAACGAATCAAATCACTTTGAGGGGGCGGTAGTCCGAACATCCTTAAATGAAGATATCGCGCTTACCCATAATGGAAACCATAAAGGTATGCCCAAAATGAAAAAAAACATAAGCTTAAGGAAAACATAAACATATTATATATCATATATAAAAATAGTGACATCATAATGGCCACCTTTGAAGGTGTTAGATGAGTATTGAACAATCATCATTTCGGGAGGCAGAATTTCGCCATCCACGGAAACCGTATGTTCTTTAACCATTTGATGTAGTTGTGTGAGAGTGTAGCTCGAATAAATATTATAACAACATCCTAGTATATTGAAGATACTGGTGTTTTTACAAAAGAAGTAAATAAAAAGAGTTTAGGGGGTTGGAGAAGCAAAATAAAACAAATGAACATGAGAGAAAGAATTACCTTTAAAAGTGTAACTCCTTTTGATTTGAGCCTAAAGGCTTCCTTTGAAAGGATTCTTCCCAAAGGGAATCCTCTAAGATTAGGAGAGGGATGTGGAGAGAGTAAATGGGCTGGGGTTGGCCGAGCCAAAGGCTTGAGGAGTGTGTGAAATGAGGTAGAGGTGGGGGCCTTTTATAAGAGGAGAGGAGGGGCACTTTTGGAAATCATGAAACTATTATTTTATTTTCAAAAGTGTTTCGAATTTATAAGGTCCCACATTGATATATTTCGAAGATAAAATGATAAGGATTCCAAATATTCACATCCAATAGTTTTTGAACAAGTTTAGGTCTTAGATATTACATTATCTTTCCATTTTATTTAAATCGTTAAATAGTGAGGTCATCGCTGCATCATCATGATGTCATAAATAATTTAATTTATCTAATTTCTAAAAATTATAAAAAAAATAATATGATGTAGGAAATCAATTTATCTTTCTAATTAATATTTATAGATAAAAATATGATTAGTATAACCCCTTCTAAAAATTGTTTTAGTAAAACAATTTATGTTAGTGTCATTTTCACCTTTATTTAAAAAAAGGCATTAAAGTCATTATCTCACCCAAGTGGCTCCATGGGGTCCCCTAAATTGGCCCATGGGTTGTCTTGGTCGGCCATGACTCACCCAATAGGTTTAGGACAAGTTTCATGGTGTTTTCACATTTTTATAATATAATTTTTACCTTAAATTACACTAATTACATCTAATCGCGAGTAATGAAAAAAAGTTACTATTCACCAAAAAATTATTTTCATCCCATTGAACCACATTTTACATACTAATGAAAACCATGTATGTCGGATTTTCAAAATTCAATACACATTAGTGGTAAACTTTCATATAACTGAAAAATCAGTTTGCTTGATTACCACTTAGTGGTTTCACTATTCATCAAAAATTGGAGTTTTTCAGAAAATTACCAAAAATTCACTCTAAGCTATATTCGATATTATGAATTCAAAAATGATGTTTATATTACCTAATTCAAATAATATAAGCAGAATTAATTAATTTAATAATTAACTCCCACTTTCAAAACAAATAGCGTGTTTTTATGAAACAATATTTATCAAAAGATTGATACTAGTTTAAGTCTGATTTCAAAGTGAAATTAATTACAATGACCACTATTGTATTTAATGGTAAAAATATTTTCTAATTTCAATTTAAAACCAATTCAAAATATTATCTAATCATATAAATAAATTAGATTAAAAAGAGGTTTTGAATTAGAATACAACATTTTTCACTTATTCATAAAAAATGAACTTTATCGGAAAAATAAAAAAAACATACACAAAGTAAATTTTGATGTCCCAATTATAAAGAAGGATTGTATTTGGTCCAAAAGAATGTATAAGAGTGACCAAAACTATATTTAAAGAGGGTTCTCCATCAAAAGGTGATAAATGAACCTTTAGTGAAAAATTCGGGTATAAATGCCTAAAATTGAATTCTTTCCGTATTTTAAGCCTTTATCATTTATTGGATAAATGTAAAAACATTTCAAAACATATATAATCATATTTTAGTTATTTCTATCTATTCCCGCCAATACAACGGCTACATGTTAACTACCATTTAAAATAATATTATTATATTACTAGTGTGCAACGTAAGTTTTCAAAGGAACTCATCGTTGCGTATCGGGTACGCTATCGAACATAGCAACCCCTTTAAAATAAAATTAATATTTAAAAAAAAATATTAATAAATATGAATATGTCTTATTCTTTATTTACCTGGGATGTTACATCCTTCCCCCCTTTTGGGAATTGCTTCCTCGCAATTTATTTACTTATCGAATAAATGGGGGTACTTATCCCTCATTGCATTCTCAGATTCCCATGTTTCCTCTTCAATCATGTGGTTTTTCCACAAGACCTTTACCTAGTGAATCACCTTATTCCACAACACCTGCTCCCTGTGATCCATAATCTGAACCGGTTGTTCCTCGTAAGATAGATTCTCTTCCAGCTGAACTACCTCTGGACTCAAAACATGAGATGGATCTGGCATGTACTTTCTCAACATCGAAACATGAAAAACATTGTGTACCTGAGATAAAATCGGAGGTAAATCCACTCAGTATGCAATTGATCCAACTCTCTCCAGAATTTCATATGGTCCAATGAACCTTGTACTCAGCTTTCCTTTCTTACCAAATCTCATCACAGTTTTCCATGGTGAGACTTTGAGAAAAACATGATCACCTACCTCAAAAGTTAGATCCTTCCTCCTGTTGTCTGCATAACTCTTCTGCCTACTCTGACCTGTTTTCATGTGTTTCTGTATCAGCTGAACTTTTTCTGCCATCTCTTCTACCAATTCTGGTCCCATCAACTTCCTTTCACCCACTTCATCCCAGAAAGCTGGAGTTCGACACCGCTTCCCATATAATGCCCGAAATGGTGCCATCTGTATACTGGAATGAAAACTGTTATTATATGAAAATTCAACCAAAGAAAGATGTTGGTCCCAACTTCACTGATAATCCATAGAACAAGAACGTAGCATATCCTCCAATGTCTGAATTGTTCGTTCTGAATGCCCATCTGATTGAGGATGAAAAGATGTACTAAAATTTAATTCAGTACCCAACGACTTCTGAAGGCCTTTCCAAAAGTTATAAGTGAACCTGGGATCACGATCAGATACAATGGAGAGAGGAACTCCATGTAACCTGACTATCTATTTAAGATACAAATGGGAAAGTTGATCAAGAGAGAAAGTATCTCATATAGCAAGGAAATGAGTAGATTTGGTCAAGCGATCAACAATAACCCAGATTGCATTATTACCTCGAGATGTCTTCAGTAATCCCACAACAAAGTCCATAGATATATTCTCCCATTTCCACTCTGGTACTGGTAAAGACTGAAGCATCCCTTTCGGTAACTGCTGCTCTGCTTTAACCTGTTGACATGTCAAACACTTCACAGTAAAATCAGCAATATCTCTTTTCATTCCATCCCACCAGTAATACTCTTGCAGATCTCTGTACATCTTAGTACTGCCAGGATGAACTGAAAACAGAGAACTATGAGCTTCACATAACAACTCTCTCTTCAACTGTGAATCACAAGGCACACACAATCTCTTCCCAAATCTCAAAACGCAATCATTATCAATGTTGAATTCGGGAAACTTACCTTTCTGAACCAGATGTACTTTTTCCTACAACTCACTGTCTTGCTTCTGTGCTTGCTTGATTCTACCTGATAGAAAAGATCTCACTGATACCTGAAACAAAACAGAAGGACTTCCTGCACCAACAACTTCTATGCCAAAGTTCATCAAATCCTTAACCAAAGGATCACATTCCAAACGCAACATTTCTAATGAAGCATTACTTTTTTGACTCAAAGCATTATCCACTTTATTTTCTTTTCCCGGATGGTAATGAATTGTACAATCATAGTCCTTGATTAATTCTAGCCATCTACTTTGTCTCATATTCAATTCTTTCTGAGTGAATATATACTTTAAACTTTTGTGATCGGTATATATTTCACACTTTACTCCATACAAATTATTCCTCCAAATTTTTAAAGCAAAAACAACAGCAGCTAATTCCAAATCATGTGTAGGGTAATTTACCTCATGAGTTTTCAACTGTCGTGAAGCATAAGCAACTACCTGATCATTCTGCATTAGGATGCAACTAAGTCTTTTCAATGAAGCATCACTGCATATAACAAACTCACCATTCCTAGAAGGTAGTGCCGAAACTGGAGCATTCACCAATCTTCTTTTCAATTACTGAAAACAATAATCACATTCTTTTGTCCAGATAAACTTAACAACCTTTCGAGTTAGATTAGTCATTGGACTAGATAACCGTGAAAAATTTCTAACAAACCTTCGGTAATAGCCTGCCAAACCAAGTAAACTAAGAATCTCTGTTACATTGATGGTTCTTGGCCATTCTTCAACAACCTTTGTTTTTGCAGGATCAAGAGTTATTCCATCTTTAGAAACAATATGACCATGGAAAGAAATTTGTTGCAACCAAAACTCATACTTGTGGAATTTTCCATACAGTTTCTTTTCTTTTAAGGTTTGCAAGATAACCCTTAAATGTCTTTCATGCTCCTCTTTACTTTTAGAAAACACCAAAATATCATCGATGAAAATAACCACAAACTTATCACCTGATTCAACTGAGCCATCACTGAAGTAAACTGCTCAATTCTGATTCTGACCATATTAGTATGGTGATTTGGAAGGTCATTTTCCTCTGTATGCCTTCCCAGAAAATCGGTTCTGTTTCCTCTATGAAAAACCATTCTGAACACAGAAATATATTAGGCGAAGCAACATAGTAATCTGTAAATGCTATATCATTTCAATTAATTTATAATTTAACACTTTTCTAACTCCTAACGTTATCTAAACTGACCTCTGATACCAACTATAAGGCCCCACGCCTTAAACCTTACTTAATCTTGAGTTATTACAAGATTACACATGGAGGATCTTTTCGGGTTTAGAGTTTTAGAGAATTAGATCATAAAACTTGCATTACATTCCACATATAAACAAAGTGGTTACATAAAGATAGTATTCTTCATTCCCATCAATGGAAACATATTGAAAATAAAACATGGATTCTTTCTTGACACTTCCTTGACACTATCATCATATCATGTACCTTTCCCTTGACTTGTGAAAATAATTTCAAAAAAAAAAAATTGGGATGAGCATAAAAAGCTCAGTATGGGTTATAAAAACATGGAAAAGAAACATGGGTACATATATACATAAGAGTGAAATCATACTTTACCTATAAAACATAAGCACATTAACATCCGTCATCAAATCATGAGTAAATCATTGAAATCATAAGACATAAAGGTAACTCGAGGCATTCATAACATTCTTACGTAGGGAGTAACCCTATTGGTTACGTTTGGAATACCCATCACAGTATATTCCCTAAAATCTCCTTGGATAAACCTTAACATTTCACTACTTCGCGTTACCCAATGCATTGGAGAGCTATATCGGGCTCACCCGCCCTTAGTTTATCACGGAACCACCCGTTTTCATAACAATACCCAAGAACCTCAACATAATCATATCACATAAAACATGCATAAAGGAAACATAACATTCCCACCTTTCAATCAAAAGATATCAATACAGCACATTTATATACAAACACTATGAAAACCATTTTCGATACCAAAATAAAAGAAAAGTAAAACATGGTATTTATTTTTCTTTTAAAAAGACGGTATGGCTTATAGAGGAAACCGAAACTCAAATAAAGGTCACGACGGCGGGGAAATCGTTGTCGCCGCATACGTACGACAAAAACATTCCCTTTTATCGTTTATTAAATGCTTCGTATAAAAAAGATTCCTTTTGAATAAATGTAAATGTCAAAGGGGTTTACACACCTTATAAAAGAAGGTTGTGTATAAAATAAAATATGCCTCAATGAAAGGAGATTGGGATGAAGTCCCATACCTCGGGTCTGACTTGACTCGGTCGTTCTTTAATGTCCTGAATAATAAACTTGAGTTAATTTCTACTTGTTTACAAACCTTTTTCAAGTTCATTATTCCTTTTATATCACTTATTTCCATGTCATGAACACTATGTAATTATTTAAGTTAATAACGGTCGTTTTAACGATCATTGGAATTTGAGTCAAAAATAATCCCTTTATAATTACAAGTTGTTCATGTATCCATTATATCTAGAATTGTATTAATAATGTACATATTATATAAGTCATATATATCCAGTACATGCATGCATTTATAATATTACATAATCATTTAGGGGTAAGAAATGAAATGCACCGTTCATGGAGACGGTAAGCCGTACGTACACATGAACGCTACTTCTATTTCTATTTCATATTTTCTAGAATGGAATAATAATGATATAAGAGTATATTTTAATTCAAGTATAATATCATATATAATATCATAGTTCCATCCTTTATACGTCCCACATATGGTATTTAACGAATCAAATCACTTTGAGGGGGCGGTAGTCCGCACTTCCTTAAATGAAGATATCGCGTTTACCCATAATGGAAACCATAAAGGTATGCCCAAAATGAAAAAAACAGAAGCTTAAGGAAAAAATAAACATATTATATATCATATATAAAAATAGTGACATCATAATGGCCACCTTTGAAGGTGTTATATGAGTATTGAACAATCATCGTTTCGGGAGGCAGAATTTCTCCATCCACGGAAACCGTATGTTATTTCACCATTTGATGTAGTTGTGTGAGTGTAGCTCGAATAAATATTATAAAAACATCCTAGTATATTGAAGATACTTATGTTGTTAGAAAAAAAGTAAATAAAAAGAGTTTAGGGGGTTGGAGAAGCAAAATAAAACAAATGAACATGAGAGAAAGAATTACCTTTAAAAGTGTAACTCCTTTTGATTTGAGCCTAAAGGCTTCCTTTGAAAGGATTATGCCCAAAGGGAATCATCTAGGATGAGGAGAGGGATGTGGAGAGAGTAAATGGGCAGGGGTTGGCCAATAAAAAGGCTTGAGGAGTGTGTGAAATGAGGTAGAGGTGGGGGTCTTTTATAAGAGGAGAGGAGGGGCACTTTTGGAAATCATGAAACTATTATTTTATTTTTAGAAGTGTTTCGAATTTATAAGGTCCCACATTGATATATTTCGATGATAAGATTATTAGACTTCGAAATATTCCCATAAAATAGTTTTTGGACAAGTTTAGGTCTTAGATATTACATTATCTTTACATTTTATTTAAATCGTTAAATAATGTGGTCATCGCTCCATCATCATGATGTCACAAATAATTTAATTTATTTAATGTCTAAAAATTATAAAAATAATAATATGATGTAAGAAATAGTTTTAGATTTCTAATGAATATTTATAGACAAAAATATGATTAGTATAACTCCTTCTAAAAATTGTTTTAGTAAAACAATTTATGTTAGTGTCATTTTCACCTTTATTTAAAAAAAGGCATTAAAGTCATTATCTCACCCAAGTGGATCCATGGGGTCCCCTAAATCAACCCATGGGTTTTCTTGGTCGACCATGACTCACCCAATAGGTTTAGGACAAGTGTCATGGTGTTTTCACATTTTTATAATATCATTTGTACCTTAAATTACACTAATTACCTCTAATCGCGATTAATGAAAAAAAGTTACTGTTCACCAAAAAAATTATTTTCATCCCATTGAACCACATTTTACATACTAATGACAACCATGTATGTCATATTTTCAAAATTCAATACACATTAGTGGTAAACTTTCATTTAACTGAAAAATCAGTTTGCTTGATTACCACTTAGTGGTTTCACTATTCATAAAAAATTGGAGTTTTTCAGAAAATTACAAAAAATTCACTCTAAGATATATTTGATATTCCGAATTCAAGAATGATTTTTATATTACCTAATTCAAATAATATAAGTATAATTAATTAATTTAATAATTAACTCCCACTGTCAAAACAAATAGCGTGTTTTTATGAAACAATAAGTATCAAAAAATTGATACTAGTTTAAGTCCGATTTCAAAGTGAAATTAATTCAACGACCACTATTTGATTTAATGGTAAAAATATTTTATAATTTCACTTTAAAACCAATTCAAAATATTATCTAATCATATAAATAAATTATATTAAAAATAGGTTTTGAATTAGAATACAACATTTTTCACTTATTCATAAAAATGAACTTTATCGGAAAAATAACAAAAACATACACAAAGTAAATTTTGATGTCCCAATTATAAAGAAGAATTTTATTTGGTCCAAAAGAATGTGTAAGAGTAACCAAAACTATATTTAAAGAGGGTTCGCCATCAAAAGGCGATAAATGAACCTTTAGTGAAAAATTAGGGTATAAATGCCTAAAATTGAATTCTTTCAGTATTTTAAGCCTTTATCGTTTATTGGATAAATGTAAAAACATTTAAAAACATATATAATAATATTTTAGTTATTTCTATCCATTCTTGCCAATACAACGGCTACATGTTAACTACCATTTAAAATAATATTATTATATTACTAGTGTGCAACGTAAGTTTTCAAAGGAACTCATCGTTGCGTATCGGGTACGCTATCGAACATAGAAACCCCTTTAAAATAAAATTAATATTTAAAAAAAATATTAATAAATATGAATATGTCTTATTCTTTATTTACCTGGGATGTTACAGAGATCCTAGAATCCAGTTCAATGTAAGTCCCTAATGTTTTTATCTTGTAATTAAATATTTCTCACGATAATAATAATATTTTCTGATCCATCATCAGATGAAAAATGAACCCACACCATGGTATTCTTTCCTAGGTATAAGGCCTAATGCACCTTATGATCACATGAAATGTATTTTATGTTCTACTTCTCCTATTTCTCACACCATGCATGGCTAACATGGGCTTAGAGAAACCACCACCACTATATATATTTTTATTAAAATACATTTTTATGGAGAAAGTGTGGAAGACCATACAGTACAACCCAGCCATTAGACACTATAACACATATAAAAATTATTAAAGATCAGCTGGAACTATTTGTCTTAACTTCCTTAAAAAATTTCCAGGAAATATTTGTTACCTTTTTTCCAGGATCATCCCAAATAATGTACTCAAATGAGAATCGAGCTTACTCCTTGATCGCAGAAAGTCCTCCTTAACTATTTTATTTTTGTTGAAACCTCTAACTAGAATTAGGTGTTTTTTGCGAATCAACTCACTTTTCTCCTTGTTCGTGTCTACTTGAATCAATCTTGCTTGCATCCTTTCCACAACCACAAAAGAAGAATATATAGATACCTCTTTGTCTTCCATTTCTTCCTCAGATTGTAACAAAAACTCCCATGGCTCTTCCCAGATCATAGCCTCTTCTTCTGGCTCCCCATGCATCCCCCTTCCCCCACCTTAGTAGTTGAAACTGGTTCCCTCCATGCACCTGTACTCCCTCTGCATCAACCATGCAAGTTCCTTCTTCACAACACAGACCACAGGTTACCGCCGGTGTCACCTCCTCTGTATGTAGTTGCATCTCCTCTTCTTGATCTCCTTCCTTCGAGGGTTCACTCTCTTGATTTTTATATTTAGCGACCAAATATTTTTGGACTTCACCTCTCCACTAGCTGGATAACGATTGCCTTGCATATCCTCCCTTTTTTGTCCGACCAAGTCTCCATCGGTATTGTAAGGTAGGAGTAGTCTTTGTGCCCCTTCGGATTTGGATTCCTAAAAACAATGTAGTACCCTGGGTACCTATTCCACTTGTTCTGTTTCATCCTTCTTTGGCTATTTAGGTCATTTCCCACTCCTCCGAAGATATTATCATAAAAAAAAACTGATCATAACCCTCATACTCTGCCTCAGATGGACCCTTAGAATTTTCCTCAGACTCTCCCCCATTGCTCAAGCTTCCAAATCAGTTTCTGAGGTCAATGCAGGATACAGTTACCCTCGAGTTGGTGTCCTTATTTGTATCCAGTTTCCTACATACCCCATGTTAATATTTCTCCCACTCATGGCCTGCCTTCGACTTGCTCTCACCAGGAGACCCCCTACCAGAGTTCCTGCTAATGTCATTGTGCACCGCCATAGCATACGTGCATGAATCCACTACCCCAAAAGATGGACCAAAAGCACCCAAAGCTTCAATAGACTCCACCAGAGCCTGAATAGGTGCATTACGAGTGTCCAGAATTTCTTCATCCACTCTACTAGCCTGGGTGCCTCTGCCTTACTACTAGAAGGGCTAGCCAGATCACTCCGCAACCTTTTTAAAACTTCCACAACACTAAGCCCTAGAGGGGAGTCCATAACAGGTTTATGCATCCTGTATCCACCCAAGAACATGATATCCTATGTCTCAATATTCCCTTGACCAAAACCAGTAGATTGTTCAGCAGTCAAAAAAACAAGAGAACAACCCTTGACACATTCCACCTGGACCTCCAGAACAACTCCCAGTTGCCTCGCCCTTCGCTTGCAAATCTTAAGACTATGTACCAACATCTGACACAAAAAACAATATTTACCCAAGGATTCAAATATGACAAACTACTTCTATCAGAATTCTTCTCCCACAGCAATCCAGAAAGATTCAATAGGTTCTTTTGAGGCATCCACTTCAATATAATCCCTCGGAGAAATCAGGTGTCTCACCACGCGGGTCTGACTTTGGGCTTAGAGATACCCAATGATCATTCCATCAATATGGTGAAAATTCCTCAATTATGGTTCTACTTGTTAGGTGTAATCCTTGAACATATCTTCTTTTCCTTCAATGTTCCACATTCCCAATGAAGTTTCTCATGAAAACCCCCCATATTCCCAAGCCCAACAAGATTATCTTTTGTCTCACCTTTTATGACATAGATGTATTTAACATAAGAACTACATGGAATATGATTCCTATATTAACAGGATAAGTAGGATACCTCTCTAGTGCTCGATCCCCACATCCAAAATTCATGTTTCCCCATATATATCCTCATATCCCGAAGTCAAACTATGTGGAATTTATCCAAGTCACATGATGTTAAACTACATGATAAAATCCTTATTGTATATTATAAAACCACATGGTATGATCTTTTCACATGAAACTAAACCATGTCATTCATACCACATGGTCTTTGATTCCTTTTTCAATCAGATACATAGGAGAACTCTCCAAGTTTCCATCCCAATATAATCAATCTTCCACCCACCTACAATTGAGGTATATTCCTTATGGGTTTTACCTCTATCAGTCTATATTTATGAAAATATAACTCCCCAACTCAATGATTCATATTACCTCTAGATATCATCATATTTTTCTCATCAGGACATATTCTTGGTGAAACCCATTTTCATAGGGCTATATTCCATGGGAGACTAACCCAATATCAATAGGCCATATTCCCTACGAGGTCAACCAAAAAGGGTTGATAAAAAATAAGTATGAAACCAACCATTTCTTGGAAATTTTTCCTTATTCATACTTACCATATGTCTTAAGATACATGGATTAGTCCTTAACACATGACCCTAAAAGGTATGACATGCCCTACTATGTGGCACCGAACTATATGGATTATGTTTTCTTTCTCAAGGATACATAGGAATCCCATTCATGAGATTTACCCTGAAACCATAAACACTAAATTAATTCCTATATGGAGATAAACTATAGAGTACCATGTTGTGTGTCTTTAAAATGCAGTGACCTGCAGAATAACATCACTATGTAATAATAATACGAATACAAATAACCTCTAATACGTTTTGATTATTCCATTGGCAGAGAACCTCTATTAATACTGATATTCATGTTGAAGAGATTACCATGATATATAAAAAAAACTAACATCAACATATTACCATAACAAATTATTAATGTTTGGGTAATTAGTCCCACATCAATATTCATAAAAGATTAGAAACATTTCATAAATCTATAAGATATTCCAAAAGTTGGTAATAATTCCCCTAATAGGGTGTGATGAGCTTGACCTCCCATACTATAAAATAATATAAGTTCCTAAGCTCCATTAGGAGGAATATATAATGATTACATAACTTTAGAAATTAGGCCCATAGGTTATCATGGTTGTGGTATCCATTTGATTTTTCTGCTTCCATGAATAAACCCTATTGGAAACCATTTGAGATAGGGGTTATGACCCGATATGAGGATTGTGTAGCCACACTCAAACCCTAACAAACTAAGAATAGGGCCACCCTATCCTTGGTACAAGTATGATTATAATGAAATATATAGATACTATATTCAATTACGTATTTTAAGATTCATCTAATAGACTTTATAAAGAACAAAATGAAAATAAATTTAGTTGTATTCTTAAAAATTATTTTACCAAAAGAAAATTTTTATTCCATTTTTCAGGATTATTTTAAAATTAATTTATGCCAATTATAGAAATTTATTTTGATGAAATGGATTATATATTTAGAATCATCTTTTACAAATTTTTTATGGAGGCCACTTTCATTTTTGTTTATAATTAATAGTAAAAACACTAAAAATGTGTTACCATAGTTAGGGTTAAAATGAGTTAACAAAGGGTGTTAAACTAAGATATAAGAGTACAAATTCCATTGAAACTTGTATAAAAATTATTAGTTGAAGTTATTTAGACCTTATATTATCTTAAATTCAATGTATTGGACAATTTGTTCCACCTTAATTAGAAATTGACTATATATTATTTAAATATTTTAATTAATTCATTGTGCATCCCTCCCCACACTTATAAAAGGAAACCTATTCTCCTCCATTATTCACAAAATTTTAAAACTAAAGATAGTCCAATACCTACCAAGATTCCTTCTTAGATTACCTAATTTAATTTTTGAGCTTCTGGTATTACCCTAATACCATCATAAGAACACTTAATGTGTAATCCAAAGGATGTCCCTCAAAGAAGTAATTATCTTACCTGAATATTTCAAAGTTTATTTATTATTATATATATTCTAAATATATTGTATCCATACTAAAATAATGAATCCAGTATCATAAATATACTAAGATATTATTATGATCGGGGTATAACTCTTTTACTCCCCCTTTCCACGAAATGGGAAATGAAAGTATCACTCATGTGTACATGTGGAATACTACCTCCATGAAAATATGTGATATATTTTCCACAAATACCTCTCATATATAGTTATAATGATTTATTTACTTAATATATATGATATTTAAGATATAATTATAGTTTATAAAGGTAATTTTTTTTTAAAATTATTTCTCTCTATCCATCTAAAAGTGGAAACATGAATCGTGCATACGTACATGCTTACATCTCCACAAAGTGATGCAATTCATTTCGTATCACTGCTTTATATGAATGGTTATAAAAATTTATATAATGAATAAAAGTTATACTTATTACATGATTAATATTATTGATATTATATAATCATTATCAAAGTACAAGTACTGAAACTGCCGAACTGAAACACGCATGAAAAACGAAATAGTTATCACTCAGAAAATCAATTTTAATAAATTATTATTAATAGATGAGTGATAAGAAGATAGAAGTAAAAAAAATTATTGGATACAAAGTATAAGATTTTTTTATTATAATAAACTTTAAATAATTATTCATTCGGTTAGATTGATTACAAATCAAGTCTTCCTTGAGGTAAGATTTTTTTTTCTTCAGAATCTTACTTTTTATAGTGATTTTTATGCTAAAATTTATGAAGATTAAATTAAATGATATATGTATATATATAATATTATAAATCTTATTAACCTCTAGTTATTTTATAGATAACAAGTTTTCCTTTCTTTTTTACTCTCTCTTAGAACTCAAAATTTCTAAAGAATGTTTTTTGGAAAACTGATTTTATTTCTCTCTTTGGCCAATAATATTTTCATTCCATATACATATTTTCTTTAAAATATTTTCAATAATGTTTTTAATATTATAAAATGATTGATTATTTTCATTTTTACCCATGTTTGACTTTATAAGAAAAGTTTTTAAAGGAATCCTCTTATCATTTTCTGAATGAGGTAGTTTTGTCTAAAGGTGTGAAGAAAACCTTTTATTTAATGTGTACTTCATGAATGAATTTTCCCACAATCATGAATACTATTTACTTCAAAGATTAATTTACACATGTCATAAATATTTTTGAATAATTGTTTCTAATATTATGTAAATATATTATATTTTAAAGAAATGATTTCAAAATTAAAAGGTTTATTTACTCAAGAAATGTTCTTGTTATCTTTTTGTGGCATTTTCTTCTAGTTGTCTTTTAAAGGTTTTTTCAAATATGAAAACATCCATTAATGTAACTTATGATTCACTAGTAATATGATCCAATGATACCATACATATTTATTCTATATATGGGTAATTATTATAATGATGAAATGTTGATGAAACCCTTTTTCTTTTCCATGTGTTAAGCTATGATGAAATGTTCAATGCTTTCCTGATCTTTTGGCAAACATATAAATGGATTATGAATTTTTTATGGGTGGGTATATTATATCCCTCAATGTTGGTATATTGGTGGTTATCCCAATCCCAACATGTGATGAATTTATTGGTTGATAGAATTGAAAAATTATTCCTTTGATTATGATTATACCAATTTTTATTCCACTATATATGACTTGTTTTTATTTTCATGATAGGATCTCATGGATCATGATAATTGATTCTTCTATAATTCATATTTTATAAACTAGAAAAGCCTTATTACATGATTATGATAAATAATTTTCTTGGTATTGTTGTAAAGACCCGGAAAATTCCATATAATTGTTTTAATTATATGGAATTTTACGAGACCACAGAAATTGACGGCGTGTGATTCTGAGGCCTGGAGTGCCTAAATTGAATTTATGAACTTTTCTTCGGGTACATTCAGTAAACGTGCATGGGGGTTTTTGTAACTTTTGAATCGGTGCTCGAAATTGAAATCGGAGGACACCATTGAACTCACATCGTCGATATTCACTTATGGAGACCGTCACCTCGACCATAGTAGGTTGAGGGTGGAGGTTAGTTTTTCAATTTTTGTGGGAGAAGAAAAATAAAAATTATTCATCGTTTTTATTTTTCTTTTGAAACCCCTATTATGAGTTATGGAGGGTGGGGACAACCCGATCTAGAAAAAAGCTACCAATTTAAACCTAAGGTGGTGGGGACCACCTGAACCCCACTTTAATGGGGGAAAACATTTAAACTAACCATTAATTATTCTCCCATTTAATTATGCCTCATCAATTGTTTAATTATGCCAACTCTCTAATTTATTATTTGAGCCATTTAATTTTGTGCCAATGTAAATAAAATGTATAAACCAACATTAATTTATGTTGTCTCCTCATTTTATAATTGGGGGAAAATTTTTGGCAATGGGGAGAGGGGGGAGAACTTTGGAGAAACATTCTCCAATGAAGAAATCATCTCCTTCGACGAATATTTCTCCGACGAAGAACTCCATCGAAGGATCTCCAACGACGAACAAACTGACGATCGAGGAAACATCGACATCACCGACTTCACCCCTTTACTCTCCTCACTAACATAAATGTGCAATCAAGGTAGGTTTTGATGTTTAAAATTTCCCCCTTACCCATTCTTGACAATTCTTCATGATTCAGGTTTAATCGAGCCACTTGCTATCGCCCTAACACAGAGGGTGCGGGCCAAACGAACATGGCACGACCTCTCCACAATCCTTTGATGTTTTGTTATGTTATTCGCGATGGAGGAGGCTGGCCACACGACAGGGAATAAGGTGCTCGTACGAGCTACCTGACAAGGATGGACCATGGCTTGGGACGTGATGAAGAAGGGGGGAAAGCCGGCCAAGTCATCCACTGGAAAAGGTGTGGCGCGACTGCGTCATGCGGAGAGGATGGTGGGCCATCCAGCTAGCCGTGGTGGACCGCTGCACTGCGGCCTGCCAGCCGCACCGTGGGGCCCCACCGCACCACGACCACCCCACCCCACTACAGCTACCCCACTACACCGTGGCCAGCCCACCCCACTGTGGCGCCTCGCCGCACCGCGGCCTGGTCCGGGTAGGTCCGATCGAGTTGGACCGGACCCAGACCCACACTGACACATTTTTGATCTATCGACCATATCTTGAGCTACGGGCATCTGTTCGAGAAACCGTCTATGGAGCTAGAAACCTTGGAGCGAGACAATCCTTTTTGTGTACCCCAATTAATATTTGTATAATTTTGGGGTACAATCATGCTCGATCGAGCATGAATCCAATTGGGCCCTTGGGACTAAAATGCTAATAACTTACAGACCGGTCGTCCGATTGAAACACCATCTGTTGCGTTGAGAGCCCTGTGTTTTGGAGGTCCTTTGGGATACTTTTTCTTGGTAATTTGTGAAAGTTAGAGTTTCGACCAGTTTCTTGAGGAGTGGACCCTCTCGGAGACAAGCGATCCTATTATGGGAACCCTGTAGCTCGCTGTGATGTTGTACTAGGATCATGTGGGGGTCTGATGACGTACTGAGAATGTACTAGGATCATGTGAGGGTTTGGTGACATACTGATGATGTACTAGGATCGTGTGTGGGTCTGACGACGTACTAACGATGTACTAGGATCCTGTGTGGGTCTGACGATGTACTGACGATGTATAAGGATCCTATGTGGGTCTGATGACATACTGACGATGTACCAGGATCTTATGGGTGTCTGACGACTTACTGACGATGTACTAGGAACCTGTGTGGGTATGACGAGGTACTAGGAACCGGTGTGGGTCTGATGATGTACTAAGATCATGTGTTGGTCTGACGAGGTACCAGGATCCTGTATGGGTCTAATGATGTTCTACAATCCTCTATGGGTATGATGACGATTTAGGATCCTTCGTGGGTCTACCTCTTAATAGATAATGTTTATTTAGTAGTTACATCCAATCATCTCTACTACTATACCTAAGATATACCTGGTGTGAGCTGAGTCTGTACCTATGTGGTACTTTCCATCGTGGTAATACCTTGGTGCTATTCTTCTGTGTGGCGTACCAGTGTGTTACTTACCTTCATGGTATTACTACCTTTGTGAAATAGTTGAGCTTTGGGATTTTGGGTTAGACCCTGTGTTTCCTCATGATTGAGATGGGTATACTTGATAACATAGGTATATGTATGGGCATATTCCTAAGTAGGGTTTTCAGTTGATTTCATGCTTTTTGGTTAATACATTGTGGATTTTGTGAGAACATGAGGGTCTCTGGGTCCCTATTGAGTATCATTATATTCACCCCTGCATGGGCTATGTCCACACCTTGTTTTGTTTGGTGCAGACGAAGGACAATGCTGATCGAGGCTGAGGGTACCAGGACTAGACGATGCATGAAGGTGGACCATATAGCGTGTTAGTATGCAGAGGAGACGGACATATGTGGAGTGCTGAGGAGGTGATTTGTACCAACCCTTCAGGTAGAAACCTCCGAGGATGACCTAATAGTTGTCTTTATCTTTCTCCAGTTGTATTGTATTTCAGTTGTACATGTACCTTTACTCTTGGTCTTGTATTTCGGCCCCTCTTACTTTCAACACTCATTTTGATACATAGTTTTACTTGTGTTCTTATCTCACTATGTACTTGGTTGTGTGTGTTTACAGTTTATAAATGCAATTCCTTCCCAGTTTTAGGGAATACTCCTTTCAGTGCTAGTTTCTATCCCCTTGCCTTTAGAATGCGGGCTTGGGGTAGTCACGACACATGCCCCAAGGGACGGGTCGTGAAAAATTGGTATCAGAAGAGTCTTTTCTAACGTAGAACAATGGACTATGATCATTTTAATGACAATAGTTTTATGTGTAGTGAGTGTGGCTATCTGTTTAGGGAATCCAGTGTTGGTGCGATGGTCGACGTATCCATACACCAGGACCCTGACTTCTGATTTCCAACTCAGTGCACAAAAACACTGATTGTGTGTGTGTGTTTTCAAGAGTTTTCTTTGTGATCTCTTTGAGTCAGCTCAAAAGGTATAACATATTGGTTATAGTGCACTTGTTACTTTTCAGGATTCCTCTATGCAGATAGCAATCTAGGGTTCCGGGTATAGTATGCACTGATAGCCCACCGAATGGCGAGGCCTCGGTGCAGGGCCCTCTTCATGTAGAGGAACCAGCAGAGGCACCAGTGGTACCATTGCCTGTTGAGCCACCGATTACACCAGCACTAGTAGCAGAGGGTTCAAGTCGCTATAGTGTGTTGCATGAGTTCCAATGCCAGAGGCCACCAAGGTTCAAGGGAGAGGCGGACCCACAGGTGACTAAGGATTGCATGGAGGTTGTGGTGAGAGTCTTTCGACTGGTTGGGACACGAGCTGATCTCATGTTGATCCTTACCACTAGTATTCTACAGGCTGTAGCAGGCAGATGGTGGAGCTTGTTGATCAAGGTTCACGACAAGGTGACACTTCTATGGGCATACATTGAGAGCCTGTTTCAGGCAATGTTTTTCCAAGCGACTCTTTGCATAGTGCACATTCAGGAGCTTTGTCATCTGCAGTAGGGTATCATGACTGTGGCTTAGTACTCATTGAGGTTCACTAACCTCTCACGATACTCCACAGATATGGGGCGAGACCCATTCTTTAGGGCCCAAACCTTTGATCAGGGACTCAGGTGGGAGATCAGGGATTCGATGATTTCATTCAGCATCCTGATGCCGGAGGGGGTGTTTGAGAGAGCCCTCTTAGTGGAGAGTTTCTTTGCTGAGTAGTCACCAGCAGTGAGACCCACCATCGGTTGTCACGTAGTAGAGTCTTTTGTAGCTGGCAGCAAACAGATATCATAGAGGTCCAAGAAGAACATACCTACAGGTGGACAATCGCATGATTCAGGATCAGTTGTGTGGGGTATTGGAGACAGAGATCGTCATGCGAGGAATATGTAGTGTTTTACATGCGTCGAGCTGGGTCACATGGCTCGTGACTGTCCAACCCACCATATGGATGATCAGCAGACTATTGAAGGAGCGCCCAGGTAGAGATAAAGGTTCAATCGAGGAGGTACGCATGGAGAAGGTGGACATGGATGCGGAGTTGACCATGTAGCTGGTGGTGGGTGGAAATTCGAGGTGTTACCGCCACCACCACTAGGTGGTCCACCCTGACCATAGTGAGTAGGTGGACATGGGTGAGCTCAGCTGCAGGCAGCTGAGGCCTATTACCATGGCGCTCTGGAGATGAAACGAGGAATGATATGTGTCTAATCTACCTTAGCGGTAGTACTTATAGGCACAGGTTCTAGTAATTATTTTATTGCCACTGCCCTCGTTCTGAGGTCAGAGATTCTGATGGAGTCGTGGGCTCGATCTTTACAGCTAGAGACTCCTGTGAGAGTGGATATGAAAATTCCGCACTGGTGCCAATAGTGTGAGCTTACTCTAGGAGGGGAGAGCTTCGGCTGGGATCTCATAGTAGCAGTGTCGAGGCCTTACAATGTCATCTTGGGTATGGAATGGTTATCTACAGTCCATGCTCAGATTGACTGTATTAGGTGCAAAGTGCGATGTGTCGGCACTGATAGGACTAGTTTTACCTTCACCGGTGAGAAGGGAGCCTTTGAAACACATGATTGACTTACTTGGAAGAGAGTGTTGTCAATAACTCATCAGTTGGCTTACCTTACCCTCAGAGCGGTTGATGTGAAGAGTACTAGCTGTCCTGTAGTGGTGGACTAGTATGCATATTGTTTCCCTAATGATGTTCCAGGTCTATCTCCTCACAGATAGGTGGACTTTTACATTATCTTGTACCCCAGGATGACACCGATATCTACACCAGCGTATCGGATGGATCCTGTGGAGCTTCGTGATCAGCAGGGACTGCTAGAGGACTTACAGGGGAAGGGATTCATTCAGCCCAATGTTTCTCCCCGGGCAGCCCTGATTTTGTTCACTAATAAAGAGAATGGGAGCTTGAGGTTTTGTTTTGACTATCGGCACATAAACTAGGTGACCTTGAAGAACAAGTACCCACTCCCAAGGATTGAAAACCTCTTTGACTAGATGAAGGGGGAATAGTGGATCTCAAGGATAGACCTCAGACCAGGCTATCACCAGCTTAGAGTACGAGATGAGGATGTGCAGAAGACGACTTTCAAATGTCAGTACGACCACTATGAGTTCTTGGTTATTCCATTTTGCATGACCAATTCCCCAGTAGTGTTCATAGGACTCATGAACAAGATCTTTCAGCCTTACCATGATCACTTTGTAATGGTCTTCATTGATGACATTCTGATCTACTCAGCTACTGAGGAGGAGTATGCCTATCTTTTGCAGGTAGTACTGGACACACATCAAGAGAATCCACTTTATGGTAAGATCTCAAAGTGCCATTTTTAGATCTGAGAGGTTCTCTTTTTGGGACACGTTATCTCAGAGGCCAGAGTTGTGGGGGATATAGTGAAGATTGGGTCTATTATTGCTTGGGATCCACCCAGAAGTGTGACGGAGGTATGGAGTTTCCTGGGTTTGGCTAGATACTACTAGAGATGTGTTCAATATTTATATAGAGTTTCAACACCTTTATTAGTGTTTATGAAGAAGGGAAACCCCTTCATTGGTCGGAGAGATTCCAATGGTGTTTTCAGAAGCTGAGGCAAAGGCTGACTAGTGCCCCCCATCTCGAGGCTAATGAAAAAGGGCATTGAGTACGTAGTCAACTGCGATGCGTCAGGGACAGGTCTTGGATGTTTCCTAATGCAGTAGCGAGAAGTGATCACATATGGTTCTCGACAGTTGAGACAATGACATTGGCTTGAGTTCCTCGAGGACTATGACTTCGAGATAGTCTATACTTCTGGGAAGGAGAACGTTGTAGCAGATGCACTATAAAGGAGATCTGGTATACAACTTCTTGGTGAGGGGACGGAGCAGCTAACCACTTTTTAGATATCCTTTTTGGATCGGGATGGAGTAGTTTTTCATCAGTCTCTTACAATCACCCCTCCACTTATTTAGTGAGTCAGGGAGGCACAGTGTGGGGACACTGACTGCGAGGATCGATATGATCATATATCCATAGGACACACACCTCGTGGATTTTTTGAAGGTGGGAAACACATCATCTTCTTCAAAGGATATACCATATTACTAGTGTCACTTCGGGAGGAAGTGTTGAGGGAATTACACACATCACCTTTAGTGGTACATCCAGGACTGGAAAAGATGTTCCAGGATCTCCGATGACAACATTGGTGGTCGGGAATGAAGAAAGCAGTAGTAGATTTTGTCACTCGGTGCCTCACTTGTCAGTAAGTGAAGGCAGAGCATTAGGTACCAGTAGGATTAGTGAAACCTTTAGAGGTTACAAAGTGGAAGTGGGATGGGATATCCATGGACATTGTGATAGGAATTCCACGTACATCCAGGGTTCATGATTCTATCTGGGTGATCATTGACCGACTCACCAAGTCGGCCCACTTCCTACCGATCAGAGAGCAGGGTTCAGTAAAGAGCTTGGGACCCCTCTATATGCAGGAGAGTATGCAGATACATAGAGTACCCCCAATGATTGTCTCCTATCATGATGCATGTTTTACTTCCTGGCTATGGAAGGGGTTGTAGGAGGATTTTTGGACGCAACTTCGTTTGAGAACCACCTTCCATCCTCAGACAGATGGCCAGACTGAGTGGACCATTCAGACCCTTGAGGACATGCTACATGCTTGCGTCCTCAACTTTGGTCGTAGCTAGGAGGATCACTTTACTTTGGTGGAGTTTTCATAAAACAATAGCTATCACTCCACCATTAGGATGACACCTTTCGAGGCGTCGTATGGGTGAACTTGCTGATCACCGTTGTGCTAGACTAACCTAGGGGAGTCATCACTCGTGGGACAATAGATGGTAAAAGCTACCATAGAGAAGGTGCAGGTCATCCAATAGTGAATGAAGAATTCATAGAGAAGGCAGAAACCTTATGGCGACAGGAGACGGAAACATCTGGAGTCGAGGATGGCAACCACATCTTTCTACGGGTCTCACCTCGACATGGTTTACAGAGATTTGGATGGGGTGAAAAGTTATCTACGAGGTTAATCAGACCCTTTCAGGTCCTTAGTAGATTTGGTGAAGTGTCTTTCTGCTTAGCTCTTCCACATCAGTTGCACCGGGTGCACGACATATACCACATATCCCAGTTGAGGTGATACATGCACGACCCATCACACATCATCGACCAT
This sequence comes from Viscum album, assembly GCA_963277665.1. NCBI lineage: Eukaryota > Viridiplantae > Streptophyta > Magnoliopsida > Santalales > Viscaceae > Viscum > Viscum album. Next base: position 125,385,996 of record OY728133.1, on the reverse strand, counting down.
GGAAAGCTGGACATCGACGATGGGGAGATGTTTATGGAGGTTCCAGTAGATACTGAGGATTAACAGGAGTAGGTCCTTCATGGGTGGTCGATACCTCTAGTGGGCATTTCCTAGAATCACAGGAACCTTCAAGAGACACATAAGAGCGGGAGGCTCAGATGTGTGCTCAGTACCCCCACTTGTTTTCCTAGTTTTTGTGATTTGGATTTCAGGGGTGTAGAGCCCTAAGGTGGGGAGAATGTAAAGTCCCAGAAAATTCCATGTACATCCTTTTAATTATATGGAATTTTATGAGACCGTGGAAATTGACGGCTCATGATTCCAAGGCCCAGAGTTCCAAAAAAAAATTCTAAACATTTTTTGGGTACGTTTAGTAAAAGTGTGAGTGGGTTTTTGTAACTTTGAAACCGGTGCTCAGAATTGAAATCTGAGGTCACCGTTGAACTCGCAGCACCGGTATTCTCTTAAGGAGACCTTCACCTTGACCGCAGTAGGTCGAGGGTGGAAGTTAGTTTTTCTATTTTCAGGGGAGAAGAAAAATAAAAATTATTTAACATTTTTATTTTTCTTTTGAAACTCCTCATATGAGTTATGCGGGGTGGGGACCACCTGAGCTATAAAAAACCCCAAATTTAAACCTAAGGTGGTGGGGACCACCCGAACAATACTTTAATGGAGAAAAGCTTTCAACTCCCCATTAATTATTCTCACATCTAATTATGCCTCATAAATTTTTTAATTATTCCAACACTCCAATTAATTATTTGAGCCATTTAATTTTGTGCCAACATAAAATAAATTTATAAACCTACTCTAATTTATGTTGGTTCCATATTTTATCCTTGGGGGAAATTTTTTGGAAAATGGGAGAGTGGGGAGAACATTGGAGAAACATTATTCTACGAAGAATTCTTCTCCTTCGAATAATATTTCTCTGATGAAGAACTCTGTAAAAGGAGCTCCAATGACGAACGAACTGACAATCTAGGAAACACCAACATCACCAACGTCAACCCTTTCCTCTCCTCACCAACTTCAACAAGAAATCAAGGTAGGGTTTGATGTTTTAAATTTCCCCCTTACCCGTTATAGACAATTTTTCGTGATTCAAGTTTAATCGAGCCGCTTGCTATCAACCTAACTTGAAGGGTGTGGACTAAACAAACATTGCCCAACCTCTTCGCAATCCTTTGGTGTTTTGTTATGTTCTTTGCGATGGAGGATTCTGGTCGCATGACAAGGAAAACGACGTGGGTCTGTGCCGCCCAACGAGGAAGGGTCGCAACTTGTGCCGCGATGACGAAGGGAGGATGGCTGGCCAAGCCGGCCACCGGTTAAGTAGCGGCGTGCGACCGCGCCGCATGGAGAGGATGGCTGGGCATTCAGACAGCCGCGACCACCCTTCCACACCGCGGTGCCCCACCGCACCACGCCCACCCCGCCGCACCATGGCTCCCCACTACACCACGACCGCCCCGCCAAACCGCGGCAGCCCAACACGGGCCTGACCACCCAGTGCGGGCTGGGCTGCCCTGCGTGGGTCAGGCCGACCTGGTCGGGCTGGTCCTAGACCAACACGGACCCATTTTCTCTCTTTCGGCCATATCTTGAGCTACGAGCATCTGTTTGACGAACCGTCTGTGGTGTCAGAAACCATGGAGCAAGATGTTACTTTAGGTATACCCCACTTGAGATTTGGATAAAGATGGGGTATGGTCGAGTTGGATTGAGCACGAATCCAACTAGGCCCTCAGGACTAAAAGGCTAATAACATACAGACTGGGCATCCGATTAACACACTGTATATTGTGTTGATACCCTTATGACATTGAGGTCCTTTGGAATAATTCTTCATGGGACTTTGTGATAGTTGGAGATTCGACGAGTGGCTTCAGGAGAAGACCCTCCCAGAGACAAGCGAGCTTAGTGCGGGAACCCTATAGCTAGCTGTGATGATGTACTAGGATCCTGTGTGGGTCTGAAGATGTACTAGGATATTTTATGGGTATTAAAATGAACTAATTATGTACTAAGAACTTGTGTAGGTCTAACTATATACGGAATATGTACTAGGATCATGTGGGGGTCTGACGACGTACTGACGAAGTACTAGGATCCTCTATGGGTCTGACGGTGTACTGACGATGTACTAGGATCCTGTGTGGGTCTAACAACATAATGACGATGTACTAGGATCCTGTTTGGGTCTGATGACGTACTGACGATGTACTAGGATCCGGTGTGAGTGTGACGATGTATTAGGATCTTGTGTGGGTTTGATGATTTACTAGGATCCTGTGTGGGTCGGATGAGGTACTAGGATCCTGTGTGGGTCTGATGATGTACTACGATCCTCTGTGGGTCTGATGATGATTAAGAATCCTTCATGGGTATTCCTATTAATAGAGGAAGATGATTCAGTAGGTACATCTAATCATCTCTACTACTATACCTAAGATATACCTAGTGTAAGATGTGTCTGTACCTGTGTGGTACTTTTCTTCGTAGTAATAACATGGTAGTATTATTTTGTGTGGAGTACCGTTGTTGTACCAACCTTCATTGTATTCCTACCTTTGTAGAATAGTTGACCTTTGGGCTATTGGTTTTGACCATGTGTTTCTTCATGATTGATATGGGTATACATGATAACTTAGGTATATATATAGGCATATACCTATGTAGGGTTGTCAGTTGATTTCACGCTTTGTGGTTAATCCTTTGTTGATTTTGTGAGACCATGAGGGTCTATTGGTCCCTACTGAGTATCGTTATACTCTCCCATACACAGGCTTTGCCCGCACCTTGTTGTGTTTGGTGCAGACGACAGACAGCGCTGATCGAGGCTGAGGGTACCTGGACTGGATGGTGCCCGGAGGTGGACCATACTGCGAGTTGGTACGCAGAGGAGACAGGAAGACGTTGAGTGGTGAGGAGGCGATCTGTACCTACCCTTCTAGTAGGAACCTCGGAGGATGACCCATTAGCTTTCTTTATCTTTTTCAGTTGTATTGTATTTCATTTTTACTTTTACCCTCACTGTTGGGCTTGTTTTCCAACCCCTATTACATTCAGCAAACTTTTTGCAACACAATTTTACTTGTGTTCTTATCTCATTGTGTTCTTGGTTTCATGTGTTTATAAGTTATAAAGGCAATGCCTTCCCGGTTTTATGGAATATGCCTTTCAGTGCTAGTCACCAACACCTGACCAATGAAGGGAGGTCTTGGGGTAGTCACGGCATGGGCCCCAAGGGACGGGTCGTAACAATTATTCTCAAAGGATAATCTCAGGTTCTCATACCCTTATTCTCATTATATCCTTATATATGATTATTAATTGATTTCTCCCATATTTACATATCTATGCTCAATTTTTCTTATGTTTTCATTTCCCTGGTATATGAAGAAAGGATTTAAGTATGAAATTTATATTATGTGAAATATGTGAGAAGCAAATTGTGGGAAATATTGAAGATTGTTTATGGAATAAAATGATTATGTATTTTTGTAGGATGGTATCTTATGAGGGTTTAGTTATTTTTAGTGTTTAGGATTAGAGAAATTTATTAAAAACCTTAGGGATACGTTTAAGTATAAGATAAAATTATTAAGTCATGGTAGAGAAAGGATTGTGTCTTTTTTAGAAAATAAATCCCAATCTAGACACTAGTAAGTGGATGTGGCTATGGAATAGTTTCAACTAGAAGTAACAATTTTTAATATGTATCATTTTTTATTAACTTGATTATCACCAATCCATGATGAGTGGGTCTAAGACTACACACCTGTCTAGAAAATCTAAGGGGATATGATTTTGTTAATTCACATTTTTTATGAACCATTAGGATGGATTTGAAAAGATAATGACCATGGATGACCAATGTTAATACTAACGTTTCATATATTTAAACGATGGTGTCATTATTTACACATCTTATGAATGATTTTTAATGATTATATTATTTCTCACTATGATTATTTTTTATATTACTATTCTTTTTTGTTTTTAGTCAATAGATGGAACCGAAAGTAACCACGTTAATGCAGAATGTGATAGAAAATATAATGATTTTATACCTATGAAATTGAATGTTATGGGAGTTAGAATAAAAAATATTATTTTTATTGTTATACAAATTTATTAATAAACGATTCATGTTAATATTATAAATTAGAATAGGAGGGAACCATGGATTATTGAGTCCTTTATGCGGAAACATATCCTAACTTTTAGTGGGCTTGTAAATCCACTAATTGGTGAGTAATGGATTGGAACCACCAAAATGATATTTTCTATTCTCCAATGTTCAGAGAATTAAAAATGTATTTTTAGTTTTTTATCATTTGGAAGGTGAGGTAGATCAATGGTGGAGTCTTTTCAAGAACAAAATGAAACATAAATAAATTTAATATATAGAGTGGGATGTGTTTAAGAAGTTAATTCTCAATAATTACTTTCGTCATATTCTTTGTATGAGAATGGAGAATGAACATCTTAGGATAAATTAGAGTGATCATAAATCCATTTGTAATTATGAGGAAAATTCTACTAGACTTGCGAGGTACATTGATGGTATTATCATTTGATGTTCTCTCAAAGTAGAAATAATGATCAACGTCACCCATAAATTTAATGGGTTTGATAAGAAAATAATGATGTAATTAAAAGGAAATTCTATAAACAAATACCATGGATAGAAGAAGATAAGTGTTACTTTATGCCAAAAAACATGGAAGGGGATTTAGTGGAAATTATCTTAAGGGGACCATTAAATTCATTAACTATATAAATAAATCTTTTCCCGAAATCAAATTTAAATTTTAGGGGAAGAAGTTAGCTAAAAATGAAAATGGGGAGAGAGATCCACAAAATGAACCACCCAGACTCCAAAGCTCTAAATTTATAGAGTATGGTCACTATGCTATCCAATGTTTGAATTTGATGGTTAATTATGATGATCGACATAATAAACCTATTTAGATCATAGACAAAGGGATATATCAAGTGATCATTATTGCTGATGCTGGTTATGAGAAAAAAGTAGTGAAAGGTTGACTTATCATCCATTATAAAATTATTAATTTATTATTTGATTATAATTCTACCCACTATTATATATATGAAAAATTTACTAATGGTATTACATAACTAGATAAATTATTAGATATTTAATTAGTAATGAAAACTCTTAATGGTTAAATGATGAAATATCAAGTATATGATTCTTTTCTGATTGAATTTTGTGGAAATAAACATCCTAAAAATCTTTTAGTTATCCCTATATTTGAATTTTTTAGATTTTGGACATGGATTGACTCTATTGATATAGATCCAATATCAATTTCCAAATAAGGGAAGAGATGTTTTATATTTTAAATGGGAATGTAATGATTTATCAGTGTGAGGATGAATAGAAGCCTCCAATGGGAAATAATTCCATTTTATGGGTCTTGATTACTATTCATATGGTTTATTTATCTAATATGGTGTGGGATAAAAATAACATCAATTATATACATATTATATGAGATGTTTTTTATATATTCCTAGAAGAGTTTCTTTGTCTTCCTCTGAATCATGAAGTTGATCTTGTATTGCACCTATATCAATGAATCCATATATAATGATTCAAACTGAGTTTTAGGAATTGATGAACTAACACTTGGAGTATCTAGATAAGGTATTTATCTTGATTAGTGTAACGACCCAAAAATTCACTAATGAAAATTCTTCTTGGTCTATTTAAAAGTATTCTTATGGTTATATAAAACATATGCACTTATTTGGTGTTTTGTTTTGGAATTTAAAATAACTTTAAGAATTGTGACCGTTGCTAATATATCTATTGAACAATGATCACATGATTAGTATAAATACAGGGCCTCATCAAATCCAATTTACTCAGACAAAGGAAGCGATGACCTCATCTAATAGACTTTCCCCGTATGGAGCCCATTTTTCAGAGCTCGGAAAGAAGCGGCGTCATGGGTCTTCTCTCTTGACCAAGACCAAGCCAAGCTTGAATATGTTAAGCTTTAGTATAACCACCTTCGGGAGAAGTGGAAGTTGATAGAGATGACCACTAGAGCGACATTATTCGAGCCACCCCAAGAGTCTGTCACAATCGCGCACCTTAACCTAAGGTCTTATGTGGGTGTTTTAAGGGGTTATGTAATAAGATCCTAGCATTATGATTATGTACATTATTTTTGTATATAATAAAGAATATACTTTCATTTTATTATTGTTACTTTGTAAATAGTTTTTAAATCGAAAATAGTATTTTTTAGTTAATGTTCAACTAATGAATCTCTTTGAAAAAATTAATGGATTTTTGAATTAAATAATTTTTTAATAAAATATTATTATTATTAAATAAATATTTATTAAGTATAAATTATCATATAATTTTATGAAAACAATTGTAATTTTTATTATGGTTTGAAATCTATTTTTGTCAAAACCCACGAATTTTCGATAAATGTCCATTTTTATTTTAAAAGTAAAAATTCACATATTTTGAAAATTATTTGGATAAAATGAATTTTTATTGGAATCAGGATGTCAAAATTACCCAAAGGGTAATTTTTCATAATTTTCTGAGATAGTTGAATTTTTGGGTAAAAATTAAATATCGTTTAAATATATAATGTGTTTTATGACATCATAATGACCCAATAATTATGTAATAAAATAATATAAACATCATGTTCAGAAAATACATGTTTTTCCGTTAAAATAATGTGATTTTAGGTTTTATTTATTTATTTTACAAATCCTTAGTGGACACTTCAAGACTTATAAAATATTTTAGTTTTTAAATTGATTTCCTTGAGAATGTGACTCACCTCCACATAAACAACCCTATTATTTTAAGAAGTTTTTCTATTGGACTTATAAAATATTTTTATCCACTCCCCTTTAGAAAAAAGGGAAAAAACCATGGGATGGATGGTGGTTTTGATTAGTTTAATGTGTGGTGTCCCAAACCTAAATAATAAAGAATTCCCCCTCCATTCCTATATAAACCCACCCAAACTCCCACTTCCTCTTCACTAAAAGGCTTTGTAGTTCATCACACATCTTCTATCTTCTCTCTAGAATCCTCCCTAGGTGCCTTAAGCTCCCAATAATCCTCTCTCATTCCTCTCCCAATCATTTGCATCACACTTCCAAGTAAGGGATTTCTTCCTTTCTCATTTTTGTCGAAATTTCATTATGTTGTTATACCCTTTTATTTTCAATTACAAATGTTGGGGTATGTTATCTCACCTATCCCATACTTACCTCTTAAGTTTTTAATTATTAGAGACCCCTTTTCTATCTCATAGATCCCTTCCATGTATACCCATTACCATGCCAAACTTTTGTAAGGAATTTCTCTCTCCTCATTTACATTCAAGTAATTCTTTTGTATCATGGATCTAAATTTCATTAAAATTTTTGGGACATGTATCTATATGACCCCATTAGTTTCCATTTAATTTATATATGGTTAGGAAATCCTTTCCCTCTCATCAACCATTTTTATGATTTCTTATGTCACGCCGTTACGCTGCTAAAATTGCACCGTGATTTTCCAAGCCAATATCATTGTGTAGTGAATACCATGCCCATTTCTCTCTCAAGGGTATTCACTTTTATGAACACTTATTGTTTAAATAGTTTCATTAATGAATTAAACACTCCTTTATCATGTAATTAATACTAATGTTTAAGGAATTCATGTTTTATGATCCATGTGGCAAACTTATGCATGAAATGAAATGATTAAGAAGGGTGTGCCATGCTAGCGCTCCAATGATTTGTGTAAAGTATATTATCTTGATACATAATTTGAAATTAGTGTTGACTCATCCTAATTCAATTGAGACAAGGGTTTACTCATGATTCATGTGCAATGAGGGTTTACTCATGCTCAATGTGCAACGAGCCTTGGCTCATGCTAATACCATGTTAAATGTTGTTGCCACTTCTCCATGTTATGTTTATCATGTTTTATCATGACTTTTTGATTATGTTTATCTTTCACTCTATTGATATGCCTATTGACTAACATGTATTTTAATATTGATGTTATGATTTGTTTACTCACTTACTGGGTTTTATAGCTCGCCCTTTTTTTATGCATGTCCTCAGGTTATCCCATGAAATGCTAAGTATGAGGGAATGCAGTGGCCGTGTAAAGGATGTTTCCAAAAAGATGTTGTGTTTTATGTTTTAATTATTTATGTAATGTTCTTATGACCCAAAGACATTAGATCTCTCAATCTTCTTTATTGTATCAACTGAAGGTTTTATGTAATAAATTATGTTAATTGTGTAATAAAATCAGGGTTGTCAAAGTTGATATTAGAGGGTAGGTTTAATTATTATTGGGATTAGGATTACAAAACCCTAGTGAAATATTTATGGATAAGAATAAGTATAATAAAAAAATTCCATAGTTTTGGTGAGTATTGAATAAGTGGTTTATCAACAAAATACATCCCTATCTAGATAGGAGTATGTAGAGGCGTCTCTGGCACAAATTTACCTAGGAGTGAAAACTCCAACAAGGAGTTTCAGAGTTGACCTCGGGTATACTTGTACATGAAAATTGGCCTTGATGCACTATTGATTACAACACTCCCAATGGATATGATTTGGTAAATTAACAAGCTTACTACGAACCATTATTAAGGTAATTTAAAAAAATTCCCCTAAGAATACATGTTAGAAAGTAGATCATGGATAACATAGATTGAAGCCTATAGATTAATAAGTTAATGAAATAAATGTTATTTATAATTCATTTTTTTGTCTCTGGATTACACTTTATGTGTTACCCCTAACTTTCCTTTTCTTCCAGCAAATGACCAGTAGGAGGAGGACTCGGGCTAACAACCGATGTGAAGATCAATGTGATGACTATTCAAATGAGATCCCCTATACGATGGGAGTAGGAAGAGTGAACATTGTCACAATAATCACTTAGTTAACTCAAGAATTGAATAGATACATGGGTCAAGAGGAACCGTAAACCCCACTTAAAAAAACAAGTCGCTATCAAGAGAATCATGAGACCTCCTACTTTTAATAGATCATTCGATCCCCCAATCATCGAACAATGGATCAAATCCATTGAGAATATATTATTCATCCTTCAATATTTCGAAAAATAGAAGGTTCTTTTGGATACTTATCATATGAAAGGTGAAGAAGATAAATTGTGGACATTGATAAAAAATATGAAGCCTGAAGTGGAGATCAAGGAATTGGAATGGAAGGACTTCTAGAAGATGTGTTTTGATAAATATTTTCTGCACACCCTTCGTCTTAAGATGGAAATGGACTTATTATCCCTCAAGAAAAAACACGATGAATCCGTCAGAGAATATGAGGAAAAATTTAAAAGGCTTTCATGATACTCCTCCGACTTTGTCATTACCTCCGAATGAAAGGTTGACCTCTTCTTTGGGGGGCTGAAACCTAGCCTGCGGAAACACTTGGTGATCCGTGACTTCGACAACTCTGTGGAAATATTTTGATGTGCCATCAAGGTTGAAATGGAGATTGGTGAATCTCCGGGGTATCATGGGGATAAGAAGCTTAAGGTGGAATTCAATTCTGGAGGTCTGATTGATAAATACAATGGTGCTAAGAAGATATAACACCCACTTGCCAAAGATGCGGAAAGAAGCACCCTGAAAATTTCTTGAAGGGGATGAGGAAATTCTTTAGGTGTGGAAGATAAGGACACCTAGTTATTAACTACCAAAAAGAAAAAACCATGGCTATGATAGAGGAGAGGAACATTCCGTTCGACTCTCAATGAGTTTCTAATTGCTTAAACTACAAATAACTAGGGAATATTGAAAATCAGTTCCCTTAGCCATGGGTTTTTAAGGGAAATCTAAATCCTACAAGGCATCAAGGGAATGATTTTTTCCATCACTACTATCAAAGTAAACCCTGACAATGAAGTGGAGCTAGGTAATCTAGTTATTAATTCAATAATAGAGAACACACTTTTTTATTCTTGTTCTACGCATTATTTTATATCCGAAATGTTTAGTAGAACAATCCCAACACTACCAAAAATAATGGAAGTGAAGATGTCGGTGAGTACGAAAAATGGGGAAATCTTTGAAACCTAGTAATTTAGCTCCACCCTAGACATAATCAATGGATTTAACATCTCGATGAATATTATCATACTCCCTTTGGTGGAATTTGAAGCAATTCTTGGCATAGATTGTATTTCCCTATATAGAGCCATTATAAATTTCCCTGAGAAAAAAATCACTCTCCATGTGGTGAATCGACCCCTAATTCTGTACAATTGTAAGGAGGAAGATGAATCTTCTTTAGCTCCATCATCTAAAGCATGGAGATTACTACTCTATGAGCACGCGTGTTTGGATCAGATGACTGAGTCTAAAGAGGCAACCATCCTTAAAGACATGCCTATTGTGAGGGAATTCTTTGAAGTGTTTCTTGAGGAATTGTCTGGTCTTCCTCCTAGAAGAGATGTTGAATTCTCAATTGATCTTATACCTGGGGAATTTCCAATATCCAAGACTCCAAATAGAATGGATGTTGCGGAGCTTAAGGAGTTGATGAAAAAACTAGATGAGAATTTGGATAATGGGTTTACATGCCCAAGTGCTTCACCATGGGGTGCACCAGTCCTCTTCATCAAGAAGAAGGATGGATCAATGCTCCTTATCATAGATTATCAAGATCTTAACAAAATCATGATAAAGAACAAGTATCCTCTCCCAAAAACTGATGAATTGTTCAATCATCTTAATGGATCAAAATACTCCCCCAAGGTAGATTTGTGGTCAGGATGTTATCAAGTAAGGGTGAAGGAGAAAGATATCTCCAAGACTGCTTTTCGTACAAGATACGGGGACTATGAATTCATAGTAATTCTTTTCTAACTCACCAACGCTCTATAAATATTCTTAGACTTGGTGAATAGAGTCTTTATAAATTACCTCAATAAATTTGTGTTAGTATTTATAGATGATATTCTAATATACTCTAAAACCAAAAAGGATCATGAGGAGCATCTAAGAACTGTACTAGAGACTTTGATGAAGGATAAGATCTATGCAATGTACATAAAGTGTGAGTTCTGGTTGAAGAAGGTCTCATTCTTGGGTCATATCATCACAAGCAATGGGATATCAATGGATCCCTTCAAAAAAACTACAATTGAGGGATGGCTGAGGCCAACAAAGGTAATGGATATCCAAAGATTATTAGGTTTAGCTGGATATTATTGCCGATTTGTGAGAAATTTCTCACATTTTTCAAACCCTCTTACCAAGTTAAATCAGAAGGGAGTGATGTTTTCTTGGAGTGATGAATGCTAAGAAAGCATCAAAAAGATGAAAAATAGGTTTATCACTACGCATGTGCTCACATTACCCATGAGTGGAGAACTTTTTGTGGTATTTAGTGATGCTTATAAGAAGTTCCTAGGTTGTGTGTTGATGCAAAATGATAAAGTGATAGCCTACGCCTCAAGGGAGCTGAAAATCCATGAGAAAAACTATCCCACGTATGATCTTGAGTTGGTAGCTATGATCTTTGCATATAAAATTGGGTGGCATTATTTCTATGGGGAGAAGTGTGAGATATAAACTGATTAAAAGATCATCAAGTATATATTCACACAAAAAGATCTTAGTGTGAGCCAACGAAGATGGATTGAACTCATCAAGGATTATTACTACTCAATCCACTACCATCCTGGTAAGGCAAACAAGGTGGCAGATTCCCTAAGTAGAAAAGATCCTTCATCTTTATCAATGATTATAATTGAAAAGGATTTAATCTTATTAGATTTTCAGAGGATGGACATGGGAATAATTAAGGGAGGAACATCATCAATCCTTTCTCAAATGATTACTAAACCATCCCTCTTGGAGAAAATAAAGTATGCTTAGAGAAAAGATATGGAAATTCTAAAAAGGGTGGAATCTATCAGAAATAGGAAATCCTTAGAGCTCATGGTTGACAAGGATGGTATCATGAGATTTGGGTCACAATTATGTGTACCATCTGATCCAGAGATAAAGAAATAGATTTTGAATGATGCACATAACTCAACCTTTTCTATTCACCTGAGGAGAACAATGATATATAGAGATCTCCAAGATATTTTTTGGTGGGACAATATGAAATGGAAGATTTCTGAATATACATAAAAGTGTCTAGAATCTCATCAAGTGAATTTTTAGAGGAAAAATTCTAAGAGGATGATGAAACCACTACCCATACCAACATGTATGTGGGAGAACATTACCATGGAATTTGTCACTAGACTTCCAAGGACATCCAGAGGAAACAATGCTATGTGGGCCATTGTGGATTGTATTATAAATAAATCTCACTTTATCCCAATTCTAGATGACTTCTAATTGGATCAAATTACACGGATTTACATCAAATAAGTGTTAAGGATACATGGAGTACCTCTATTTATTTTATCCGATCATGATATTAGATTCACCTCGATGTTATGGAAAAATATCCAACATTCTCTAAGCACTGAACTGAACTTTAGTACGGACTATCATCTTCAAACTGATGTCCAATCTGATTGAACTATTCATACACTGGAAGATATGTTAAGATCATGTTCTATAGACTTCAAAGGAGTGTGGGACCAACATCTTCCACTGGTTGAATTCTCTTACAATAATAGTTTCCACTTGAGCATCTAAATGGCACCATATGCATCCCTTTATGGGAAATGGTGCAGAACACTGATGTGTTGGGATGAAGTCAGTGCGCATAAGCTACAAGATCTAAAATGGTCGAAGAAATGGTGGAAAATGTGAAAACCACTCAGCAACATATTAAGGAATTCCAAATTTGACAGAAGAGTTATGTTTATAACCGTCGATGATACCTTAAGTTCAAAGTTGGAGACATGGTGTTTCAAAGAATATCTCTGTGGAATAAGGTCGTGAGGTTTGGAAAGAAGGGGAAGTTTAGTCCTGGGTACATCAACACATTTGAGATTCTTGATCATGTTGGGGATGTGGCTTATAAAATAACACTTCCACCGACCATGGAAAAAGTTCATGATGTATTTCATGTATCCCTCTTAAGGAAGTACATACTAGACCCTTCACATGTACTCTCTTCATAGGTAGTACAACTAGAGCATGATCTTTTTTACAAGGAGGAACCATTGAAGATATTATATTGTAGTGTAAAAGTTTTACAAAATAAGACAATTCCCCTCGTCAAGGTGTTGTGAAAAAACCTAATGTTTGAAGAAGAGATGTGGGAATCAGAAGAGGTGATAAAGGAGAGTTACCCACATTTGTTTTAATGTAGGAAAAGGAAATTTTTAGGGAAAAAATTCTTAAGGGGGGAATATTGTAATGACCCAAAAATTAATTAATGAAAATTCCTCTTGGTTTTTTTAATTTCTTCTTCTGTTTATACAAAACATATGCACTTATTTGGTATTAAGTTTTAGATTTTAAAATACCATTATGAATTTTGACCATTGATAATATATCCATCGAACAATGATCACATGATTAGTATAAATATTGGGCTTTTAACAAATGCAATTTACTTAGACAAAGGGAAGCGATGACCTCATCCAGTAGACTTGCCTCGTAAAAATCCAGTTTGTTAGTGTTTAGAAACGAGGTGGAGTCATTGGGATTTGGTCTTAACCAAGACGAATCTGAGCTTGAATATGTTAAGCATGAGTGGAACCCCATACAAGAGAAGTGGAAGTTGATAGAGATTACCACTTGAGCGAAGTTATCCGAGCCACCCCAAGAGTCTGTCACCATCAATCACCTTATACTAAGGACATATACTGGTGTTTTAAGGGGTTATGTAATAATACACTAGTATTATGATTATGTACATTATTTTTGTATTTAATAATGAATAAACTTTCATTTTATTATTGTTACTTTGCAAATTGTTTTTAAAGCACAAATTGTATTTTTTAGTTAATGTTCAACTAAGGAATATATTTTGATAAATTAATGGATTTTAAAATTAAATAATATTTTAATAAAATATTATTATTATCAAATTTCTTTTTATTATGTATAAATGATCTTATAATTTTATGAATACAATTGTAATTTTTATGATGGTATGAAGTATATTTTTTTCAAAACCAATGAATTTTCAATAAATGTTAGATTTTATTTTAAAAGTTATAATTAAAATATTAGAAAATTATTTGGATAAAATGAATATAATTTTTGGAATTATGATGTTGAAATTATCCAATGGTGAATTTTTCATACTTTTCTGAGACAGTCGGATTTTTGGGTAAAAGTTAAATACCGTTTAAATATATAAGGTGCTTTATGACATCATAATGACCCCATAGTGATGTAATAAAATACTATAAACAGTATTTTCGGCCAATATATATTTTAAAATTAAAATAATATGATTTTAGGTCTGTTTTATTCATTTTAAAAAGCTTTAGTGGACCATTAAATACTTATAATACATTTTATTTTTTAAATTGATTTCCTTGAGAGTGTGACTCACCCCCACACAAGAAACCCTATTATTTTAAGAATTTCGGACATTAGACTTATAAAATATTTTTCCCACTCCACGTTGGCCAAAATAATTAGAAAAAACCATGGGCTGGTTTATGGTTTTGATTAGTTTAATTTGTGGTGTCCCAAACCTAAATAATAAAGAAATCCCTCTCCTTTCCTGTATAAACCCACACATGCTCCCATTTCATCTTCATCCAAAGACTTTGGATTTCTTCCAACCTATTCCTTCCCCTCTATAAAATCCTCCCAAGGTTCCCCAAGCTCCCAAGAAGACTCTCTCAAGCCTCTCCCAAGACTTTGGGATCACACTTCCAAGTAATGGATTTTTTCATTTCTCATTTTTGTCCAAATTTCTTTATGTGGCTATGTCCTTTTATTTTTAATTAAAAAAGTCGGGGTATGATTTATCACTTCCCCAATACTTACCTCTTAATATTTGAATGATTATATACCCATTTTCTCTCTCATAGATTCCTTCCCTTTATACCCATTACCATGTTGAAATTCCATAAGGAATTTCTCTGTGCTCATTTACATTCAAGTAATTCTTTTGTATTATGAATATAAATTCCATTAAAATTGATTGTACATGTATTTATATGAACCCTTACTGTACATTGCATTTAAATATGATGATAAAACCCTTTATCTATCATCAACCATTTTTATGAGTTCTTATGTCACGCTGTTACACTGCCGAAATTGCACTGTGATTTTCCAAGCCAATGTCATTGTGTAGTGAATACCATGCCCATTTATCTATCATGTGTATTAAACTTTATGAACATTTACTTATTGTTTAAATAATTTCATGTATGAATTACACACTTCTTTATCATGGAATAAATAATGTTTTTTAATGAATCCACATTTTATGATCCATGTGGCACACTTATGCATGAAATGAAATGATTACGAAGGGTGCGCCCTGATAGCGCTCCAATGAATTGGTTAAAGTATAGTATCATGATAAGTCATCTGCATTGAGGGTTGAATCATTGTAATTAAATTGCAATGAGGTTTTACCTATTATTAATGTGAAATGAGGGTTTACTCATGCTCTATGTGCAATGATCCATGGCTCATGCTAAAATCATGTTAAATATTATTGACACATCTCCATGTTATGTTTATATTTATATTGAACTCCATTGATATTACTATTGCCTATCATTTATTTTAATATTCATGTAATCATTTTTTTAATCCCTCACTGGGCTTTATAGCTCACCCTTTTCTTATAAATGTCCTCAGGTTATCCCATGCAATGCTAAGTATGAGGGAATGTAGTTGTCATGTAAAGGAAGTTTCCAATAAGATGTTTCATTTTAAGTTTTAAGTTGTAATATAATGTTCATAATACCCAAAGACACTATACCACTCAACTTTATATGTTTTATCAAGTGACGGTTTTATGTAATAAATTAAGTTATGTTTGTAAAAAAGCAGGGTTATCATAATTAGTGCTTCATCGTGGTGTGCACAAGTTCTTTTTGTTAAAAATAAATATGGATCAATGTGACTCTGTATTGATTATTGGTAACTTAACAATATAATAATCCTGGTAAAGTATTATTTACCCGATATTTATGACTTGTTTGATCAACTATGAGTATATTAACACTTATCCAAGATTTAAATACATTTTGGTTACTCTTGATTAATATTTAAAAGTGAAGACATAACCAAAAAAACCATTAATACAAGTTATGGACACTATTAATTTATAGTGATTCCATTTGGACATACTATCAACCCTATATATTTTTGGTTCTAATTAATAAAGTATTTAGAGATTAGCTCAATAAATTTGGGGTTGTATTTATAGAATATATTATTTTATAATTCAAGAGAAAGGAAGAGCATGAAGGTCACATGAGAATTTTGCAGAAGTACCTGAGGAATGAAAAAATACATTCTAAATTT
This sequence comes from Viscum album, assembly GCA_963277665.1. Taxonomy (NCBI): domain Eukaryota; kingdom Viridiplantae; phylum Streptophyta; class Magnoliopsida; order Santalales; family Viscaceae; genus Viscum; species Viscum album. The sequence goes on along the minus strand of OY728133.1, from coordinate 125,369,509 downwards.
AGTAAGTGTGAGTTCTTGTTACATAATGTATCATTATTGGGATACATGATCATGATTGAGGGTATATTATAATATCCTTATAATTCAAAATTCATTGAACATTAGCCCAGACCAACCACTATGACTAAGATCCATAGTTTCCTTGTATTGGATGGATATTATCGATTACTTGTGAATAATTTCTCACTGCTATCTATTATACTCACCATGTTAAGTTGGAAGGAATTAAAGTGCATTTAAATTGATTAAGGTGAATACAATTTCAAGGAGTTTAAGATAAGGTTGGTTAGTGCACTTATACTGACACAACCCTATAGTGGATAAGGGTTTGCGATCTATAATGATGAATTTAATTAGGGGATGAGATGTGTTGTAATATAAAATGAAATGATTATAACTTAGGATTTTTGATAATTAAATATTCATGAAAAAACTACTTGAATCATGACTTGGATTTATTAATGGTAGTTTTTTCATTAGAATATAGGGGAATTATCTTTATGGAGAAAGATGAGATATATATACTAATCATAAACGTTTAAAGTATGTATTCAATTAGAAATAGTTGAATATGAAAATGAGTGGGTGGATGGAGTTGATTAATGAAAATGACTAATTAATACATTACCACAATGGGAAAGTTAAAAAGGATTCTAATTATTTGAGTTGAAACAATAATGTTATATTATATGTGATGAGGATCATAAAATATTTAATATTTATGTATTTTCAATGTACGAACCTTGAAATATTGAAGGAAGAGGAGAGATATTTTCTTTTTCAAATGTGTGTTAGAAAATCTCTCCATATAAATATAAAAGAGGAATAAGAGGAATATGTATAGCTATAAAAGAAGGTAAGAAATGTTCTTGAGTTAAAACTTGATTGTGAAGAATTGATAAGTTTCTAGAATAGAGTATGCATCCCTATTAGAATAAAATTGATAAAGGCCCTATTTGATAAAGCTCATGACACATCATTCTCTATTCATCATATAAGTATGAATATGTATAGAGACCATTAAAAGAATTTTTTTTGAGATTAAATTAAGAGTGATATTAAAGAGTATGTGTCTTAGTGTTTGGTATTCCAAAACATTAAGGATAAGTGGTAGAAGTCTAAGGGGATGTTATAACTACTACCCATACCTTAATGGAAATAGGGAAATGTCACCATGATTTTTTCTACAAGGATCCCCAAGACTTATAAAGGGAATAATTATATTTGGCTTATGGATGATCACCTTATGATGTCAACACATTTCATTAATGTTGGAGAATATTTCTCTCTTGATAAAATTTATCAAATATATATTAATGAAGTGGTAAGGTTTCAAGGAGTACCATATTATAATGTATTTTAGCAAGAATCTAAGTTTACCTTGATGTTTTATAGAAGTATTGAGTAAGATATGGATAGAGAGTTTTGTTTCCATACTACCTATCATCCTCAAACATATGGTTAGTATAAGAGAACAATTTAAAAAATGAAGGATATTCTAATAACCATTTCTCTATATTTTAAAGGTGGTTGGAATACACACCTTCCATTTATCGAATTCTCCTATAATAAAATATTTCACTCAAGAATTCAAATGGATCCCCAGGTATCCATATATGGAAATAAGTGTAAAAATATGACATATTGGGATGAATTCAGACAATGGAAGATATTTGGACCACATATAACTGAGTAAATGGTTTATAAGGTTAGAAATATTAAAAATCATATCAAATTAGCACATGATTTACTGAAGAGTTATGCATAAAATAATTTGGGAGATTGATAATTCGAAGTTGGTGATAATATATTACTATGAATTCATCCCTGATGTATCCTAAATTATTGGCATCATATTAATGGATTTTTAGGGAAAAATTAATTTTAAGTGGGGTAGAATGAAACAACCATAGATCATATATTTAATCCTTTGAAATAAATTTTAATTATTTGAAAACATTCCTTACATGAAACTCTAAGTCTAAATAAACCATGATATATTATGGAATTTATAAACTAGAAGTCAATTTAGTGGTCAAGTATAAGATTAAAGACATTATGAGATATATATAGATATGTTTATATTAATTAAAATTTATTAATTAATTTCTAAAAAATAATAATTAAATTTTAATAAAATCATTTCATGATTAGTGAACTTTATTTTTTAAATAATTATAATTTTTTGGTGTAATGAATTTTTATATAAAAAGTACATTGATCACGATTTAAGATTTATTTTAAGTAAATTTAATATTATATTATTAATTATAATTCATAAATTATTTATCTAATTGGTTGGAATAAGGATAAAATATTTTTATGGTAGAAAGAGTTATTCATTTAGAAAACAATTTTTATGTACGTAATGCATTTTTATATTATAAAATTATATAAATAACAATTTATTAAATATTATATGAAATATTTTGATTATATATTCAATAAAATATTTTAAAATTCATTTAATAGGTATTATAAGGTAGGGAATGAGAATAAAATTGGATATGTGCTTAATAATTCCTTAAAAAATGAATTTTCATTGCATTTGCATGATTATTTGAAAATTAATATCTTACACTTATAGAAATATAGTTTGATAGAATTGATTCCATATTTTTAATAACTATGTCCAAATTTGTTAATGTGATTACATTTAATTCTGGTTAAACATTATCGTAAAAAAAGTAAAAATATGTTAACACAATTAAAGTTAAAACATATTAATGATGTCAGTTAAAAAATTGGATAAGGGTAAAAATGACACTTAAACCTATATAAATCTTATTATTGGAATAAATTTGGAAATTATATTATCTAAAATTCAATTTATTTTCTATTTCATTCCACATTCAAAATAAAGTGACTTTAAATTATTTAAATATTTTAAGTAATTCTACGTGTGTTCCTACCCTCACATATAAAAGGGAACTTAATCTCCTCCATTATTTAAAAACATTGAGCACTCTAGATCTGAAAGTAACTCCAAAAAAACATTTTTATTCATTCCTTTCGTTATTTAGCTTATATTCTCACCCGAATAGCATCCCATTAAGGCTTAAGGAGTAATCCTAATGAGGTCCCCCAAAAAAGACGTAATCGTCTTACCATACCATTTAAAATTTTATTTATTCTTTTAAATAAACTAAATATATTATATCCATCCTAAAACAATTAATCCAGAATAATATATATACTTTTATTTTTTTATTTTTATGGGAAAACCATTTTATAACTCCTTTCGATCAAATGGTAAATGAAAGTATCGCTCATGCGTACGTGTGGACTACCACCTTCGCAAAGCGATGTGATTAATTTTCTATAACTGACTCTCATGGATAGTTATAATTATAGATTTACTGAATACATATGATATAATTATTTATCTATAAAAAAATTATTATTTAAATTTCTCCCTTTCCATCCATAAAATATTTGAAACATCACTCATGCATACGTACGAACTACCATCTCTACAAAGTGATGTAATTAATTATACATAACAAAATTATATTGATTGTAAAAAAATTCATATAATAAATACTAATGACACTTATTAAATGAATAATAATTTTTATATGATGTAACCGTGATCAAATTCTATGGTCCACAACCTTTCACCGAAACATGCATGAAAAAATCAGTTGTCACCAGGAAGAATTATTTTTATAAATATTTATCAACAAACATGTAGAAATTTGTTATAAGTAAACCAATTGTGGAATTTTAAGTATGAATGTAAATATATTATATAATTATAATAAATTTAAATTTATTATGCAAGCGGTTAGAGAAATTATGAAGAAAGTCAAACTTTATGTATGAGTTTTATGACACAATCTCACTTTTTATCAAGATTGTCTATGATTAAATTTTTAATGATGAAATTATATGATATCTATCTCAAAAATATTTTTTTATTCTATTCTAATACATTTATTTTTATAGATAAATAATTTCCCTTTCATTTTTCTCTCCCTATGTTCTCAATGGTCTGAAGAAATGTTTTTAAGGAAAACAAATATTATTTCTCTCTTCCATCAGAAATCATTTTCTTCCATATCCATATTTTCTTTAAAATGTTTCAAAAATGTTTTTAATATTATAAAATGATTTAATAAATTCATTTTTAACCATATTTTAATTTATATAATTTTTTAAAAGGTATATCCATTTCATTTTCAAAATGATGTACTTTTTTTCGATGTGGTGAACATAATCTATATTTCAACGTATACCGCACGAATGAATTTTCATCCCATAATGAATTATCTTTTCTCCAAACCTCTATTTACAAATTTTTTTGATTATTTTCAAATAATTGTTTTACTAATAATTAGAAATTTTTTAGATTTTAAATAAGTTATTTAAAAATAAAAATGGTATTTTCCTCAAGAAATGTTCTAATGATCATTTAATGGTATTATCATATATGATATCATCCAATGATATTACTTAGGATTAATTATGGATATGATCCAATTATACCATATTTATTAATTGTGTGTTTGTTTTATGATTATGTTGATGAAATATTTGTTAAACCCAATTTCATTTTCATGAGTTAAGCTATAATAAATTGAGAAAATTTTCTATGATATTTTGGAATACATATAAATGTATTATGATTACGTAATTGGTGGGTACATTATAGTCCTCCAATTTATTGGGTAATGTTTAACATTTATGATCTCAAATGGTACACAAGAGGTTCCCCATGCCCAAAAGAGGGTACAAGAGTGCTTAGCTGAAGCCCAAAGAGGGTACATGGGTGGTTAGCCCAAGACCAACATGTTGTGAATGTTTTGGTAGATAGTATTGAAAATCATTATTTCTTATTGTTATTATGAAAATTTTTACGCCACACTCTATGAGATGTTTTTATTCTTATGTTAGGATCACATGTATTATGATATTTGATTATTCTATGATTCATGTCTTATAAAATGCCAAAGCCTTATGCTATGATTATGATATATGAATTGTTAGATATGATTTTAAAATCTTAATCTCATGTTCTCTTACCATTATGCTCTTGAAATGATTACATGTAATCATTTATTGATATCTCCAATGTTTAACATTAATCAGGATATGATTTCACCCCTTTCTATGTTTTCTTTTCCTCGTGATATGAAGAAAGGTTTTAAGTATGAAATGTATAAGAAGTGTACTATATGTGAAGAACATTATAGGGTATATTGAAGACTTTTCATGAAATAATATGATTATTTATCTAGTATCAAAAGACACTGAACCATTATGATCCTCATACATTTATTATTGTGAATTCTATTTAATATTCAAAAACAATTATGTAATATTTATTTATGTGATGTTTGGGTCGCCTCATTTTTTATAAATATTCCCCTTGTGATTAAATCATCTTTTAATCTTAGAAATATAATCTTCAACTTGAATCATGGTTTAACACCATGTATCATAAAATTTGTGAATAAAAAAATAAAATAAAATAATTACATTAGATATTATGTATCTCCTAATAAAATATTATTAATCAAATGTTGCTTCTATAGAGATATTACATATTAGTTGAATATATAGGCTAATAATATATATCTTAAAATTTGTTATTATACATGCATCATAAAATTAGAGTTAATCATATGTACAAATAGATTACTCTTTCAAAGAGTCCATGTTACTATTATTTATGACTTTAAGATTCAATGTTATTATTGTTAATTTAAAAAATTCTTTTCAAGATCATTCATATAAGCTATGAGATGTTACATATATTTTATAAATAAAAAGTTATTCTTACAAATGAGTGGGTTACACTTATATATAAAGATATATTTTCAAATTCCTAAAAATATAAAACTATAAACTTTCACAACACAACTATATCCTACTTAAATATCACTCTAAAAAACTTCACACACTTCAACATAGATCATAAAAATTTTGAAATACATTTTCAAGATAATAATAAACTATTGACAAAAAATATTTCAAACCTTAAACAATTCCATGGGCTCTTCATACTCATATTTAGCGAGTTACTAAGGCTCAGTTTGGTCACCTAGACTACAAGGTTTGTAAATAAATTATCATATATTGAGAGGTAGTGGATAGTTATATTGAAGTAGGTTAGTATAAAATATATCTTCATGGGGATTTTTATGTTACTAGGTTTTTAACGAAAGAAATACTATAAGATTTTCACCATGGTCTATTATCCTTTAGTTTTTGTGTAGAGAAGATATATCAAGAATAAAATATATTATTTATGTATTCATAAATGATTTTCATTATGGTGGAATTCATAATTCAATTCCTCACATGTTAGAGAGTGAATTTAGATCATCAAATTCTAACTAGTTTGATTCACCCACATAGTATTCCACAATAAAAGTGTAATGTTATATAGATGTATACTTTGAAATAGTATACCTCACATGGACATGGTTATTATAAAATTTGGGTTAATGTAGATAGGAAAAATTAGTATACCCATTTTTCACTTATTTGTAAGTAGAATCCAGTGGATCATCTTGGAAAAATATATTTTGAGGAGAGATTGAAACTATACGGTGTTACCTTGGTGATTGAATTTTATTATTATTTATTATTTACTTTGATTTTAGGAAATAGATTATAATATTAATTTGGTAAAATATAATTTATGAGAATATAATTTCATCCATATAGTAATAGTTATATATAGAAGACTATCCAAACATTAAAGGCTATTTTGGGATCTTTTGTATAAGATTTTTGAAGTTCATGTTATAAATGTTTCTCATTAGTGGACTTTTCATATGAAATAGTTATCAATATATTATTAGTATGTATTTTTTATGATTTATATATAATAGAATTGATATATCCCATATACAATATAGAGGTTGCGAGTTAGATATTTTGGTTCTCGATATGGATTGAAGTTCAATAGTTAATTATTTATTGATTCAAAAGAATATGAGGATTCCCTAGAGTCATCATAAATCATTTTGACTACTATAATTTAATGTGGTTGAACATATAATCCTCAAGGTTCCCCATCATATAGGGTAGTGTATTTATATAGGAGGATGGGGATTTTCATAATTTTGGATTGAGTTAGTGAGGTGTCCTATCATATTTCATTACAACCCATGATTGAATGATTTTATAATGTGTTCCATGTATCTCAATTAACTATATATATTCTAGAAAGATAAAATATTATATCTTAATAATATTTTTTCTTAGAGGAGGATTACAATTTTATAAATAATCATGTACATATTTTTTATTTTTTGGGGCATGATTTTTAGAGATGGATTATTTACCATATCAATGACATTTAGTGACATGGAGAAGTAAATGAGTGTAACCAGGAGGTAAAAGATCCTAATAATGATTAGTACCCAATATATTCTCGTTAGGTATATATTTTTAATTTTTTATTTAATACATGTATAATTTTCTCAAGGATTATATTTTTTGAAGGTGATGAGTTTTTATTATCTAGGTGTTTTTTTTAATGGGACTTATAACATATGATAACTAATTGGATTAAATTTATGGAGTTAGAATAAAAATAATAATATTATTCTTAATATTTTTATGGAATAAAGTATATATATATATATATATATATTTGTTAAAAATTTAATATTTTTGAATCCATATCGACCTTTTATCTTTGGATAGGAAGTTTGTTTTAGAGAAGTATTTCTCCACAAAGTATGAGGAATTGATAAAAAGGGAATAATTCATTAGTATTCATATCATTTTAATTAATTTTTAAATAAATTAAATCATAAATCTTTATTTTATTCTTAATAATTTTTTATTTAAAATTAAATTGATATATGATGTTCTATAAAATGAAATGATGTTAAGGAAATTGCATATCCATAAATCTGATGAACATTTTTTTAGTAAATCTAGAAAAAATTTGACTAAAAAATCCTTACTATAGGTTTTGGAGTCTTTTAAAACTAATAAAAAAGGATATAATATAACACCCAAATAATCAAATTTGTGATTCTAATTTTAATATATATTACGTTTAATACATTTTTTCATATGCAACATCGAACAAAAACAAAACCTCGAAAACTTTTATAAAGATAATATTTTATGTATTAAATGAGAACGTTATAATGTGGTTGTTGAATTAGAAGGTATATATAGAAATGAATACAGTTTTAAATATATATTGATACCAATTCAATGATGAATATTATTAGTATATCTACATTACCAATGACAACATTTGGTGATTATAAATTTATTTTCCAAAAAAATTCCTTTTTACACTCTATGTAATGTTATTTTAAGAAAATAAAAACATTATGGTTAAATATTGATAAAATAAATTATTAATATCAATAATATATTGACACTAATTTAGTTAGTAATTGATAAGGAATAATAATATTAACAATTATTATCTAAAAATTTATTTTCCTATTAAAAACAATTTTACGATATTTTTTTAAATTTAAAAGTTAAAATTTATAATTTCAGAACATAAAATTTAAAAAATAAATTTAATTTTTTGATTTATAATTTAAATATTATCCTAGAATAATTTTTATACATTTTTATAAAATATTTTAATTTTTGGTGAATAGTGAACAAATTCTGATTTTTTAATTATTGTCACTTTTATGCCATTATCATTTTAAAATAACGAGTTAAAAAAATTTCAAACAAATTTTATATAGAAAATATAAATTTATAAAACAAAATAATTCATTTGAAAAACTATGTTAAATTTTTAAAACACATGGTTAAAGTTTTTAAATATAAGTAATATTTTATTCAAAAACTATTTTTATTCACTTATGTTAAATTTTATTATTTATAAATTATTAAAATTAAATATATAACTTAATTGAAATTTATTAAAAAAATTTAAAAATTTTATAACAAGGCCAATTTTATTTTTATACATTAACAGTAAATTACTTAGGTTAAAATTAGTTACCATGGGAAAAACCAAAAATTGTAAAAGTGAAATATATAAGAGAAAACACATGAAAAATGTTTAAAAAATGTGTAAAAATAAATTGTATAGTCTTAATCAAACTTATATGACTAAAAAATTAATTATTAAGCACTTTTGGATCCATTAATCCTTGAATAATGTCATTCCATATTTAAAAAATTGTGGGTATTTATAAAAATATAATTTTATTCATTTATAAATGTAGATCTCTTACACCAAATTTACCCACCCATTCCAAAGAATTATATTGACTAATAATCTTCTTTAGTCACTCCAAAAACATCTCCCCACATCATAGAAACCTTGGTCTACTTAAATGGTCAATCTATAGAGACATAAAGTTTTACCCAAGGGAGAACATCCCAAGGGACATGTAGTGTTGTCAACTGAGATATCTTAAATAATTTATTATTCTACCCATTAAATATTTTATATACATGAAATTATGAAAAAATAATTATAACTAATATGATAAAATTTTATTCTAAAAATGGAATATAAATTTTCTACCTTCCTCCAAAACCATTCAAAAATAATTAAGATGTCACGATGTATATGTACAGACTACTGCGTCTAAGAATAGTGTATAATATATTTCATAACCAACCAATATGGATGGTCCAAAATATTTATTTAGTGAAAAAATATAATATTTATAACAAAATTAATATTCTTTAAAAATAATTATTTTATTTTTCTTCCCCCACTCGTTCAATGAGAAAATGAGAGTGTCGTCCATGTGTATGTGTGATCCACCACCTCCATGGAAAGACATATTTTGTTTTACCTTATTGCCTAATATAGATCATGTTAAAAGTTGATTAAATTTATAAAATTATATTTATGACACTATTAATATTCTATAAAAATTATAATATTGAACATTATATAAGTTATATGATCAGTATAAGGTCATAGTAAACTTTACCACATTAAATGTACTTATCGAGGAAATTTTCTTAATTTTAATATATTTTGTGAAATTTTATGAAACCCTATAAGTTTTTATAAAATTTAATAATAAATAAATTTTATAATATTTTGTGGATTATTAATCTATTTCACAAAACCTTTTACCATGTTCAACGTGATAATGAAGTTTCATAGAAATTGACCAAACTACATCAAGTAACCACTTTAAGAGAATACTATTTAATATATAAATAACATATAATAATAAATAAAGATTATAAAATGAAATACAAATGAAAATGGTTATTAATTTTTTTAATAAACCAAATTTTATTAATCATGACGTTAGGTTCATGCATAGAGTAAATTAGAATCTAAGTTAAGGGCTTTGAATCTTAATTCTACACAATTTAGATATTATTTGTATTCACCACATGTTTAGTTTTTTTGTTGGGTATATATTGGACATGGATTTATTTTATCATATTTTTTTCCTGAAATTTAATGTTTTTACAAATACAACTCTTTTTCTACCTTTCATGGTTTTTCAAATCAAAATATAACAATGATGTAAGGGTTTATTGGTCTCAATTCTTACTTTTTAGGTATGTTATATCTTATGACCATTTTTATTTGAAAATGGTGTTACATTGATTTTCATACCATGATATTATTTTAATATATATTTTAATTATTTCATGGGATACAAAAAATCCAAACAAAATTCATTTTTTTCATTCCACTTTCAATTCAAGTGTTTCCAAAGCCATGTGGGGTTTTCCAACCAAAATTTTCTTCATTGGGATTTGATGTGTATTCACCACATATTTCCTTTTTATGATGTATAAATTATTAATGTAATTCATTTATCATAACTGTTTTTATAAAATCTAATGAAATTAAAAATTCAAATCGTTTTCTTACTTTCATGGGTTTTCAATTTGAAAGATAACAATGAGGTTATGGTTTATTTTTCACAATTCTATATTTTTGAGATGCATTATATTTTTTAAATATTATTTCATTTCATATGGGATTATTTTTATTTAATTCACATGAATTTAATTTAAAATATTACACATGAAATAATTGTGTCCTAGAAATATTAATAAATTTCCTTTCTTCAATCAGCTGTCATTTCTGGTGTTACTAAGAATTAGTGGTTTTTTCTAACTGAATTTTCATTCATTGAGATAGGATTATCCATTTTGAACACTATTATTATAAGTTTTGTATACTCTAACATATTATTTTATTATTATTAATTTCTAATTTTCATTCATGGGGATTTACATTTCATATCTATAAAATCTCATTACAATTATTCTTCCATAAGAATATGATGTTTTTAAGTGTTTTCATAACTCAATTTACCTTTTTTGAGTGATAATAATTATTCTTTAATAATATTTTTCTAATTTAAATTATTTTTAGCTATTATTATATAAAATATTATTTCCAATTTCATTTATATGGATTTACATTTCATCTTTCTTAACTCATTTTGAAGGATCATTTTCTATTGATATCATTACACCATGATAGTGTTGATCACCACTACAGTTTTTTCATTCCTTTGATAAAGGTATTTTTTATTTCACTATGAATATTAATATTTTTGGTAATTAAACTAGTTATCCACTTTATTTGGTTCAATATGAATATGTTAATAATTTTTATATCTACTATTTCTATACAAATTACTATTTACTACTTAACCATGATTATGTATGAGGTTCCTTAGGGAACATTAGATATGTGTTGTTTAACATCTATATTATTTTTACAGATGGATTATGATCATGTTATTCCAATTATTGAATGGGGAAAGTATTGACATCATTTATATTTATTATTTATAATATGGATGTTTATTGAATACAAAAAAATTTGATTTGGAATTGTATTCTTATTCATTTCATTCATATAATGAATGCATTGGAATTATTAAGTGAAGGTGGGGATCAATATTAAATAGACCCTTATTGTATAATTAGTTATCATGATACAAACTATCCTGGGTATTTGTTTTATTCCTTCCCATTTATTTTGATATTTTGGCAAGGATCCTGAAAGAAAGTAGATATCTTGGGAAATGGCCTTGATAGTATTTAATGTCTTGGATCAAGGCCATGAAAAGTATAACGACATTCATTATATCACTATGAAACCAATTATTTATATCAATGTTATTTTTAGTTATTATTTCATTCAAGGATTAATTTCATGCTTATGTGATTAGTTATATAGATTTATATGAAAATTATTTATTTATTTCTATATTATTAATGACTTGTTTGTTATATAATAGATTTTGGGATACACTTTACCTAACCAATAATTTGAGCTCACCCTTCTTATTTTTTCATTCCTTTAGGTTATGAATAAAATTATTACACATGATATGTTGAGTAGAATATTATGTGTGGATAATTTATTGGATATTTTAAACACTTATTATTAATTATGTAGTTCCTAATGTAGTAGAAACAATTCCAATTTAATGAGAATGACATGAGATATGTTAGTTAACATTTTTTCACAATTATTTAATTATATAAACCTAAAACGTCATGGGAATGTATATAATATAATATTGGATATAAATTATGTAATTATAGGACACTAATTTATGATAAGTCACATTTAAAAATAGATCATGGTTTAGATAACTTTAGAGATTAGGATGTTCTTGTTTGAGGATAATTTAAGAGTTATAAATTTCATTAAGGGTTAATAAGTTAATGTTGGTCATAATTTCAATGGTATAAATAAGATTTTAGGTTACTTAATGTAATATTGGATATTATATTTCTTTTGGTAATCATAATGAAAGAAATTTTGTAGCATACTAATCCGAGTCAACTAGACAAGCTACCCTGAATTGTTCGCCATATGGTGAGATACTAGAAAAAACACAAGTATCATGTATAAGTGAAGAAACATCAAAGTGAAATATAGAAGATAGGAATGTATATATATGAGATATAACATTTAAGACAAAAAAACTAAAATAGAAAGATAAAATAGACAATACTAAACAAGTCTCCATTCGACCATCTTTTTCCACTAAACCATCCCACTAGGAAGGAAACAGATGATAATAGAATTCAACATGCAACATGATGCCCTTCCATTTACCTGAGTCCTACAAAACAAGGTCTATAACAAACAAAAGGAAAACTACGATGTGATAAAGATCCCTATATTATACCACCAAATAATATATATAATTTATAATATCAATAATCCAAAAGTTCTGTCTTTAAAAAAATCTAGTTTAAAAAGAATTTTCATAAAAGATTCCATTTTGAAAAACATCCTTCATTTCCCATTAATTTATACCATATTTTCCAATTAATATTCCATATATAAAATAAAATATGGTAATCATAGTCAAAACCAACCATGGATACACCATAATATAATAATGTGAGATAATATTTATAAACTAATATATCAAGTGATAAACTAGGTATAAATGAAAAAGCACACCATTTGGGCTGTAGCCTAATAGAATACATACTAGAAATATAATAATCCTAAACTAGAAATATGTCGGTTATAAGTGATATTGATTCATTCTAGAGTTTATGTATATCAAAAAACCTATAGTGGTGTTACACACACTAATGTGACATGTCTGCCTAAGGTTCCAAACGTGATAAGTTTTTCAAAACCATTTTAAAATCCATGCAAAAATTTAATAAAAACTTTTCAAATAAATTAAAATTCGTTTTTAAATCTGAATATCATTAAAAAAAAAATCCTTTCCAAAAAATTATTTCAAATACCAAAATATGAATTTTCATTCAATAACCCAAAGTAATTGATAAGAACATATAGCAATTTAATAATTATAACCAATTACATAGATACAAATACCTCAAAAATTATAGAAAACTAGCCGCCTTCAATAATGTATATTAGAAACCAATAGATAGACCTTTTAAAGAGAAAGAATGAAAGAAAACATTAATGGTTTAATATAAAACCCCAACAGATCAAAGTCTAAATAAAAAATGCAGCCGACACTGTAGGAGTGACCATATTTAATGAAGGAAAAAAAGATCTATAACTAGGGAAATGGAAAACAACCACCGTGGGATTAAAATTCAAAAAAGAGTGATTTAGAATGAGGCAGATCACCCAAAATCATTAAAAATTACCCTAAAGCTCGAGTGGGAGGTCTTTGCATCAGATAAAAAAGGGGGTTGCATATAGCATAGTTGAAGCCACAAAACCAGAAAAATTCTTATTTTGAACCCATTTCATGGTGTTTGTTCCTTGAAATTTAAGTATGATAAAAAATGAATATCCTTAAGTTAAATTAAATCTCTATCAATCCATTCATTACATGTAATAGTTTCAAGGAATTTAAATTTTTGTGCATTGAATAAATCCACAAAATCTACCCCAAAACATGTTCAAATTGTCTAACCCATTCACTATGTGAATATGTGCAGTAGTTAGTGTACGGTTTAGTTTCCTACAGAAAATATCCTAACCAATTCTTGAGGCTCTCCAAACCCAAGAAGTACCATATAAATAAATTTACACATTTATAACTAGTCTCTATTAATTAAAATAAACATACATCCCCAAATTTTATGTCATTTTCTCTAGAGAAGGCTCTCCATCCTTCAGAATTATGAAATGCACCCAAACAAAAAGGGAAACCAAAGAAAGAGTCAAAGAATACTTGAACAAAGGTAACAATGTGTTAAAATCTCCATACCATAAACAATTTATATCCCTGAAAAGAACTTAAGACACAAGAATCATAAAAAAATGAATTCCACTACTGCCTCATGAACAATTCCCACTACCATGTCTTGTGGTTATCCTATACATGCTACCATGATACATAGATCAAAATAATCATTTTAACATGTAACACCTTCTCTTAGTGGTCTATAATTTGAACTTATTACTCAACAAAAGTGGTGTTAGGCTCAAGATCAACATCCTTCTATTAAATTGCGTTGGAATGATTTGGTCAATACCTCCTCAAATGGGAAAGATGAAACACATCATGGATCAATGCCAAATGAGATAGTAAATCTAACCGATGCCACCTTTCCAAGTCATCTAGTGATCTTAAAGGGGCCCAAAAACCTCGATGCTAACTTACCCTACATAACCAACCGATGATATACCAATTAAGGTGAAAATATACATCCTAAAACATTAACAGCCGACAAAAATTGTCCACACATGATTTCTAGTGACACTATGTTTTGATGAATCTCTTCTGGATTAACTGCACATTTTTTCATCATCTCTTGAACAAGCATGGCCCAACCAAGGACCACTCTCCCAACTCTACCTAGAATAAGGGAGATCTACATGACCACCCTTGAAAAGCCTCAATGGGTGCCATTTTTACAGATGTATGATAAATATTTTTACAAGAAATCCCAAATAAAAAAATTGTTTTCCCAAGAACCATCGAAATAAAGTTTATAATCTTAGATAATATCTCAAGAACTTGGATAACAATCTATATCTTACCATTTATCTGTTGATGATATGGCGTGATCAATTTAAATGGTAAACCATTGCCTTATAAAAACCTTTCCAAATCCTAGATGTGAACCTTAGGTCCCTATCAGAAATAATTTTCGAGAGAAACCTGTGAAGTCTCACAGTATCTCTGACATACATGTCCCTAAGCTATTCTATTTTCTTTATCTCATTGATTGGGAGGAAATGCATCTACTTCATGAGTTTATCTGTGATCACCTAAATCAAATCCTTTTCACTAGGACTCAAATGTATAGTGATGATGAAATATATTGAAATATCATTCCATTTTCATACAAGAATGGGTAAGGGTTGTATAAAATTAGCTGGTCTCTAGTGCTTTTCCCTAATTCCTTGATAAGCAAGACATCATGATACAAAATCCACAATCGATCATCTCATACCTACCCACCAATACTGATGTCTCAAATCATTACACATCTTGGTAGTAACTAGGTGTATAGGCCAATTATAATGGTTTATTCTATTCACCAACTCAAGCCTTAGAGAAAAATTAACAACTAACCTATTTTAAAAACACAAAGTGCCAATGGGATACTGAAACCAGTAATTCAATGTCTCCCCACCATAAATGATTTTATTAATTCTCTCGCACTTGGAGTCATATATCTCGTCTAGAAGAACCCACTCATCAAAAATGAGTCATCCTTCATTATAGCCAAACATACCTTCCCACCATATTCTTCCATTCCCAACATCGTCTTATAACACAAACTCATTAGAGACCACCCTTTTACTGATTCCTTCACTTATTATGTTGGTAATTTCATGTTCAATTCATAAATGGCCACATTATATTTCTTATGAGTATAAAGAAAATCAAAATCCAAATTATGGATATATTCAGCCCAACATCTCTATAACTGGTTCAGATCCTACTCAGTAAAAATAAGCCTTAGTCTCTTAGGATTAGAATATATAGTTAACTAATCCCTAAAGAGGTACTGACACCATGTTTTGAGTGAATACATAACCAATGTACACTCATGATTGTGTGTAGGGTAGTTCTTGTCAAGATGGAATAATTGGAGTGAGTTGTAGGGTATCACGTATCTCTCCTCCATCAAGACACACCCAAAACCCCTGAAAAAAGAATTGTAAAAAATATTATAATCCGAATCTTGTTCTAATAGAATATAAACAATATATAAATTAAATATCACTTTTAGTTCCTCAAAAGAATTCACACATTTTTCATTCCAATCAAAATTTACATACTTACGGGTTAAAGAATTCATCAGAGATGCAATCTTAGAGAAGTCTAGAACAAACCCTCTGTAATAACCTGCCAACCCAAATAATCTTCAAATCTAAAACACATTTCTAGGATAATCTACAGAAATAACTACCTATCCCATTTTCAGGATCCACTGAGATTCCCCTTTCAAATATAACATACCATAGAAACATAACTTATTTAATCCAAAACTCACATTTAGAAATAATACCATACAAGATATGTTCCCTCAAAGTTATAAGAATGATATCTAAATAATCAATGTGCTCCTCCTATAAATTTTTATAAACCAAAATATCATCCATGAACACAAAAAAACGTGTCTTAGAACCGATGAATGATTTGGTTCATTAATTCCTTAAAAACCACAATAGAATTATTGAGACCGAATATCATAAATATAAACTTGAAATGAATATATCAGATCCTAAATGATTTCTTAGATATATCCTCTTCCAAAAATCTCAACTAGTGGTTACCAAACCAAATTTTAATCTTTGAAATCCAACGAGCCCCTATAACCTTATCTATGATATCATCAATCACAATAAAGGGATATTTTCCCTCAATGGTCACTAAATTTAACTTTTGATAATCAATAAAAGGATTGAGGCTCTTTTTTACCATATTAGAAAAGTGGATAGGTGAAGCTCATGGAGACATTCTAGGATGAATAAATACCTTAAATTTATGATATGAAAGTTGGAACTTAAGTTTTACCAACTCGACTGGATCCATACAACAAGATGGAATAGAAATGGGTATTGTACTAGGTAGATCATCTATGGTAAAATCGATACTTATCTATGGTGATAACCCAAAAAAATCATTTAGAAAGATTTTGAGGAACACACACACCATCACATGAAGTGGACTAA
The DNA here is from genome assembly GCA_963277665.1 of Viscum album. NCBI lineage: Eukaryota > Viridiplantae > Streptophyta > Magnoliopsida > Santalales > Viscaceae > Viscum > Viscum album. Next base: position 125,351,967 of record OY728133.1, on the reverse strand, counting down.
TAAGATAATGATCAAAAGAATCTATGAAAAATTTTAACCACTGACATGAGATCTCTCTATCATGTGGACCAACATGGCCTACTCTCCCAGACATGGAATTTTACTCACCATGAAATACATGATTGATTCCATCCAGAGATAGAAACTAAATAATATGGTGATAATAGTCAATATGAGCCTCAAAGATAATAATGAAATCCATTTCAATAATAATATCATTAAAATCAAGATCATGCACTAAGAATTCCCACTCCACCTCATAGTCTGTTGTCGTCACTCGACATGCAAAACACTTGTATCCTTGTTTAGACCCCTTTCTTGAAGGCATAGAAAGATCCAATAAGAATGAAATCAGATCCAAAAAAAATAACATATAATCAACTAACATTCATGATATAAAATAATTATTATCACCAGTATCAAACAAATACGACACTATAGAAGACGAAATAAAAATCGTACCTCTAACCGTAGCTAGCCTTTCTTTAAATTCATGTGGAGCATATTCCACCACATAAAGACATCCAGTCTCATATCATCCATGAGAATTATTATCCACATTAATTCCTTATTTATCCTAAGGATAACATACACCACCCTTTGAAACATCATTACGGACATAAAAACCCTTATTAAGAATTGATCAAGACTTACAACCTTGGGAAATCCTATCAAAAAAACACATCAGATGGAAAATTTTCCCCAAAGATGACAAGTCTTAGGATCCTTTATAAAACTAAGTTTGGTATGACCAGGAATTCTATGCTGAGAGAAAACAACCAACTACTATATATAAAAATCCCCTAAAACTAGTCATAAAGAGATTTGGTTACCATTACGCTTCCCTTTTTGGATAGAAGATACATCATTGATAATTAATGATAGTACCAACTAAAGATCCTCCCAAACATGTTTTTACAGCTATGTTAGCCACTAATAAATCTTCTTTATCGAATACCTCTATAAATAATAGAAGTTACATGAGAATAAACATATAATAAATACTATCCCTCAAACTTAACTCAGACCCCCAAGCCTTTAGGTAGTAATTTTTTATTTTCTTTGGTGCCAAGTGAACCAATTAGAAAAATGGGTGGAATAATAAAAAATAATATGCTCTAATTTATCTAAGATATAAATTCTCCTAGGTATTTCCCCTTTCAATTATCCAGATAAAATGACATGTTGAAGATTTTCTTAGAAGATATCCAGATGATATCCTAGTGAATCTTATATTGCACAATTGAGTCCCACCGTATCCATCAAGGTCCCTCAATAATAAAAATGGAAAAATCCACCATAAATTCCTAAAAATTATTCGAAATGTTAAATATAATATTAATCCACTCAATCTATTATTCATATTCCTAGGTTAATTTTTCACCACAAAATATAGGCGGATGCTTCTTAGTATATTTAGATCTATGATCCATTGATCATCTTGGGTTCCCGAAAAGTGTTTAACCTAGAGTCTGAATAGTGGAGATAACAAATTATACCAATGAAGGGTCCATTTAAGGATTCAACTATAGAACTTATGTTTTGGATTCCTCACATGGATTGGGAAGAGATCTTATAGGAGGCATTGTCTAATAATCACATGAAGAAAACCAAAAAAATCAAAAGCAGGTTCCAAAATCATATGAAAAAATTCAAGTATCAATATCAATGATTTAAAACCACATGAATTTACAGTATTTATGAATTCTTTGAATAAATAAAAGAATAAATATGTATCATGTCCATTAAATTAAACCCTATATCTATTTTATTGAAAAAACCTCAACCACAAAGTCCCAAGCTTATAAAAAATCCATAACCACCTATGGTAACTCAAATTTAGATATGAAATTGAAATGGCCAGGCCCATTTTCCACACTTATTACCTAAATTAAATCGGTCCAAACTCTATTACACCATAACATCAAAGCACACCTAAGGAGTGTGAACAACACTTCAGGATGGGTTTTCCCACTAATACAAATTTTTAACGAACCCACCTAGGTCAACTAGACAAGCCACCCAAAATAGCCTTCCATATGGTGAGATACATAAAAGAACCAAAAATATTATGTATAATTGAATAAACATAAAAGTAAAATGATTAAGTAAGGAATATATATCCATGAGAAATAGTAGTCATTGCAAAAAGGATTAACCAGAAATATAAAATAGAACAGACTAAACAAGTCTCAATGTGACAATCCATCACCACCAAACCATCCCACTGGGATGGTGAAAAATGACAAGAGAACCCATCATGCTACATGATTCCCTTCCCTTTAACCGAGTCTTACAAACAATTATGTAAAAATACCGAAAAAAAGTATCGTGTGAGCATAGATCACTGTAAGATAGGACCAAAGAATCTATGAAAGTTCTAATATCAAGAATGTAGAAGTTATAGTTTTAATACAAAATCTTATTTATAATGAATTTTCATAAATAAAACATTTTTAAATATTACTTTATTTTCTAAAAATGCATACCGTGTTCACCAAATCTACGAATAAGTAAATATAAAATAATAGTAAGTAAGCATCGAAAAATATAACAATGGATACACCATAAGATAATAATGTGATAAAATATTCATGATATTGTACATCATGAGATAAACAAGGAATAAATGAAAAAGAACACCTTTTAGTCTCTAGCCTATGAGAATGTGTACAATACATAAAAGAAGCCTAAACTGGGCATATGTTGGTTTCAACCAATATAAATTCGAGCCACAATCTATCAATATAACATAACCACTATTGGTGTTACGTAAACTAAAGTAAAATGTCTATTTTCTAACACACCTAAGGTTCCCAATGTTCTAGGTTTTTCAAAACCATTTAAAAATTCATGCACACATTTGATAAATTCCTTATCAAATAAAACCCATTTCAAAGAAAAATATATTTAAAATTGTGAATAATTTCTTATAAATCCTTTCATATAAAAACACTTGAATGTTTATTCAATAACCTAAAGGAATTAACATAAACATATAGAAATTAAAGAATTAAAACCATTTCCATATATACACCAACATAAAAAATTCTTGAAACCTAATCACCTTAAATAAAATAGATTGAAAAGAAATATATAGGCCATAAAAAGACAAGTCAGAAAATAAAAATATAACGTATAAATATAGAAAACCAACTAATCACAATTTTAATGACAAATGCATCCAATGCCACTATCGTGACTAGTGCCAATCGAGATGTAAGAAGTATTCTTACTAGGGTTATGAGACACAACCACCAAAGGAGTCAAATATTGAATGAAGTGATATAAAACAATGTAGATCACCCAAAATCAACTAAAATTTCCCAATAGCTCGATAGGGAGTCCTATTCACTATATAAAAAAGGGTTATGCATGAAACATGGTTAAATCTATTGAACCTGAAGAATTCACATCATGGACCCATTTCATGGAATGATTTCCAATAATTTCAGGTACACTAAAAAATAAATCACCTTAGGTTAAATTAAATATTTATTGACCCATTCACAAAGTTTAATGTTGTAATAAAATTTATATTTTCACACTATAAAGAAGACTCACTATATCTTCCCACAATAGGTTCACGTTATGTAGCCTATTCACGATGTGAATATGTTCAAAATGTAGTTCATAGTATTGTTTTCTATAAAAAAATCTCCAATACAATTCTTATGGCTCTTTGAACCCAAGAATCACCCTTTAAATCCATTTACACATTTATATTCAGACTCCATTAATTAATACAAGCATACAACCCAAGATTTAGGTCATTTTACTCAGTAAATGGTATCTATCCTTGATTAGCCCTAAATTCACCCAAACAAACCAAAATAAGAGTCAAACCATACCTAATGGAAGGAAATAGGGTGTTAAAATGTACATTAAAATGTCAGAAAATTATAGTAAATTAGTAATTATATGGTCTTCCATACAATTGAATTCTTATTTAGATACTAACAAGTGGATGAGGCTATATAAAAGATCAATGTTGGGTTAATCACCTTGAAAAGGATGGTTGAGTATCAAATCGATTTTACACAATGCACAATGAGTAGCCCTAAGATTTAACTCCTTTCTAGAAATTCCTTTGGTGTAATCTTTTGATATTCACACACTCTTTACAAACCACTATGATCTATTTGAATATATATGGGTTTGAGAACCTAATAGAAAAATATACATCAATAACCTAAGTTATACTGAAGGATATATAGGTTGATCCAATAGTATTTGGTTGGAATCAGGATCATAAGAATGAAGCTATAAGTATAAAGTCTAAAGAAACCCATATTTAATATCATCCAACTAATAAATCATATTTTTTATAAATTTTTATGACAAATAAAAAATAAGAAATAGGGTTTTAAGAGGAAAAATACAAGTTTCCTACTCTTACCTTAGACAATAAAGTTGATGTACTGGTATAAATTTTATCTTACAAATACACTTAGCTATTACATAATGTGATATTTAAATTTTTTATGAAGAAATTTATTTTATGGGTGGGGTGGGGGATGTGATTACCCAATATTCTAAAATTTATTTCCTCTTGAAATAAATACTATGTTTAATAGCCTTTTTCACATGAAACACTGAACTAAAACAAAACCATGATACCTTTTATAAATATAATATTCTAATTTTTAAATGAGATAATTATAATATATCAATTGAATTAGAGAGTATATATATATATATAAGTGACTTAATTTTAAAAAATATTTAAATACCAATTCAATTTAAAATTAAATTAGTATATCTAAATAACTAATAAGATCATTTTTTGATTAAAAATTTATTTACCTAAAACATTCCTTGTAATTTAATTTTAAGAAACAAAATATATTATTGTTTAATATTGATTAAATATATTTTTTATATGATTAATAAATTAACACTAATTTACTTAGTAATTTAAATAGAATAAGAATAATAATAATATTTAATACATAAAAAGTCACTTTCTTTTTTAAAACAGTTTCTCACCATATTTTATATTTCCATTTAAAAGTTAAATAGTCAAATTTTAGAATTTTAGTTCAAAAAAATAACATCCTTTTTAGGATTAATCATGTTAATATTTTATTGTAATAAGATTTTGATTTTTTTCTAAAATAATTTATTTTTTGGTGAATATTGAAAAATACTGATTTTTCTATTGCTATTAGTTTTATGACATTATAATAAAAAATAATGAATTGAATGTTTCTGAAAAAAATCATACATTAAATATATATTTTTATATTAAAATAAATCTTTTAAAAATGAAATTTTAAATTTATAAATCCCAGATTTAGCATTTTAGAAACATAAGTAATATTGTATTATAAATATTTTCAGTTATAATAAAAAATAACATTAATCACTTATAAAAATTAAATATAATAAAATCAATTTATTAATTTTAAATTTTAGGTCCAAATTATTTAATAAAAACCATTTTTTATAAATTAATTATAAATTAGTTAAGTAAAATTAGTTACCATAGTAAAAATTAAAAATGACAAATGTGAAATATCTTAGAGTAAAATACTTGAAACATATTTAAAACATGAGTGAAAATGAATATTAGAGGCTAAATAAACATTAAATCAACCTAAAATTTATTATTCACCACTTTTCGAGTCATCGACTGATGAATAGTGGCATGCGATAATTGAAAAAGTAATGGGTATTTATAGAAATGTAATTTTCATCGCTTATAAAAGGGGATCAATTATAGTATATTTATTCACCAATTAATTTTTTTATCTCAACTAAAACTCTTCCTAGTCACTCCAAAACTGTCTCCCCAAATTTTATAAGACTTTTTCTTTTCAAAAGACCAATCTATGGAGTCATAAAGTGTTACCCAAGTAAGAATATCTAAAGGGAGAGGTAATGTTCTCAACTGATCACTCTTAACTCATTTCATATTATACCAATTAAATATTTAATAAATATGAACGTATGAAAAAATTATAACAATTTCTTTATTAGAATAATTTTATACTAATAGAATATCAATTTTTTTTTAATTTTCTCTAAAATGATTCAAAAAAATGAATACATCAATCTGCATAAGTGCAGACTACTGTCGCCTTGAACGACATGTCCTACTTTTCATTAACAACTTACATGGAAGGTAAAAAAGAAATATTTAATTAAAAATATAATATTTAAAACATGATTAATATTATAAAATTATTATTATTTAATTTTTATACCCCTTTCTATTCAATGAAAAATGAGATTGTTGTCTGTGTGTATGCCCGAACTACCTCTTCCTCAGAACAATATATTTTTATTTTCATTACCACATAACAAAGATGAATTTAAAAATTTATTTAATGTATCAATTAAATTTATGACACTATTAATATTAATTTAGGATAATATTGGACATTCTCTAAGTGATATTAACAAAAATTGTTCATGAAAATCTTAACCACCTTAAATGAAAATATAATAGAACCTTTTATAATTTGAGTAAATTTTGGGAAAACCTATGAAAATATATAAATATTTTTATAATTATATAATAAAATAACACTATCTCAAAAATTATGGTGATTATAAAGAAATTTTACAACATATATGGCCACATTTAATATACGAAGGATATTTCACAGAAATCGATCGAACTGACTCAAATAATCACTATAAAAGAAAAATATTAAATTAATAAATTGAATATAATAATAAATGGGACAAATAAAATTATATATAGATGGAAAATATTATTAATAAATATATTAGTTTACTTAATTTTTTTATTCATGATGTTTGGAATACACACGCATAATGAATCAGGACCTGATGAAATAGTTTTACATCTTAATTTTGCTTCATTGAGATATGATGTGTATTCCACACTTGTTTCCATTTTTTGATGTATAATTTGGAAATGGAATTATTTTATCATATTTTTCATTAAATATGAGGTATTTGTATATCCAAATTATGTTATACCTTTCATGGGGTTACGATTTGAAAGATAACGATGATGTAAGAGTTTTTTTGTTTCAATTCCAACTCTTTGAGAAATGGTATATTTTGTGCAAGATTTTTCCAGGTATATGATTTTATTTTGATTTGAATACCATGAAAGTTTTTAAATATATTTTTTATCTAAATAAATGGATATAATAAACCAAATAACTTCTTCTTTTGATTCAAGTGTTACCCAAGCCATATAGGTTGTTGTATCTCAATCTTTCTTCATTGAGATGTGATGCATATTCATCACTTGTTCCAATTTTTATGGTGTATATATTGGACATGGATTTATTTTATAATACATTTTCATTAAATACATAAGATTTAAAAATCCACCTCATGTTCAACTTTTCATGGGTTTTAATTCAAAATTTAAATATGATGTTGGGGTTTCTTGGTCTCAATTCTAACTCGTTGAGACATGTAATATTTAGTGCACAATGTTTCATTTTATATAGTGTTATTTTGATTAAATTCCTATGAATTTAATTTTATGTATTCCTCATGAAATTCATGGGATAAAAATATGCTAATAAATTTACTTTCTTCAATCATCTTTTTATTTAAGTGTTACCAAATCTATAATGTTTTTTATTAAATAAATTTTCAATCATTAAGTTATTATTGTTTTATTGGGTTTTCATTATAATTTTGGTAGGTTTAGACTTATGATTTCATTATGATGTATTTAATATATATTTTTCTAGTAATTTAAATCTATTTCTTATAAAATTCATTTAAAATGATTATTATTTAAAAATATTATGTTTTTAAGGGTTTTCATAACTCAATTTTGTTTCTTTGAGTTATAATAATTTATATTGGACAATATTCTTCTAAGTTGAATTATTTAATATTGTTATTATATAAAATATTATTTCCACTTTAATTTCTCTAGATTTAAATTTAATCCTCATGAGATACTTTTGAGGTATCATTTTCGATTATTATCCTTCTTCCATAAAAGTAATTCTCACTACAATCATGTTGTCATTACCTTGATAAGGGTAATTTCCATTTCCTTGTTAATATTACTATTGTATTATATTCACCTAGTAGGCCACATCATTCCATAGAACATGTATATATTTATTGAAATGGCCCAAAATTTATATCTTTTATTAGTAAAATAACACATTCTTCATAATGACTATTTTATATGAAGCCAATAGAAATAATTTTACATTTCATAAGAAAATAACACATCATTAAAAAATATTGATTATAACAGCTATAATTAATATATCTATATAAAAAAAGTATTATGATCTCATTAATGTAAACTAAATATTCTTTAATTCTCCAATAAAAATTTATATTGCTATTTAATTATTAAACAGAAATCAAATATTTAGGAATATGATTGAAATTATCAAAGGAAGTGTAGAACATTTGAAAGAGAATTAGTGATATTTGAGGAATGTTAATAGTGGATTATATATATGGTATAAAGAAAACAATGATTGTTAGGATATTACCATTAACTTACCATTGGAAAATAGGACCATTGGCCAATAAAACAATTAGTCAATTTGAACATTGGGAATTATAACCATTGGTAATAATGTTACAGTTAAAATTAGGGTATATAAAAGGTAGTGATGAATGATAATTGATGTATAAGGGAGAAATTATGGTCTCAAAAAGTTGTATCATGCCTTTTGAATCCCATTTATAAGAACACGAAAGAGTGGTGGCATGATTGGGTTTCACCCTTGACTAATCTCAAGAAGAGATTCAATAAGCACGGCTTGATAAAAATCGACTATATGAGAAGTTCATGTTATTAGAGATAACTACTAAATCAATTGTAGTTGAGCCACCAAATGAATGTACCACCATCACACACCTTATCCTTAAGGATTGTACTAGTGTAATAATGTGTTATCTATCTAGAACTTAGTATTATGAAAATGTATTTTTCCTCTTAGAAATGAAATATAAGTTTCTTTAATTCCATTTAAATTATTATTTTCTTTAACAAAATATATATGAATATAATATTAATGTTACAAATATTTTTTTCGATATAATCATAACATAGTTGAATTTCTGAAAAATATATAATTTTAATTAATATTTTAAATAATGATTTTAATAATTATATTATAAAACCTTATTATTTTAAAAATAAATGATAACATTTTATTATAATATCCTAGATAATCTTTTATTAGGTTTTCAAAGTTGATTATGTTATAAAAATTAATATTTTTTAATATATAAAGTTTTTATTAAAAATTTAAAATTATCATATTTAGAAATTTTTTCGATAAAATAAATATTATATTTGTTATCATAACAATCAAATTAGGACAGGGTAAATTTTTAATAATGATCTAATATAAATTATTTTTCTAGGAATATAAAAATACACTTTTGTGTTTTTGATATGTTTTAGGACTTCAAAAATATATAATAATTATGTAATAATTAAAATAAGTGAATATAAGACCAAAAAATATGTAATTTATTAATATAATTTATTTTCATGAATTAAAATGTTTTTCCAAACCTATAAATAACTTTCCAATTCCTAAAATGGAAATTAATGTTTTAAAAACATTATTTTAGGGAAAAAATACTTTACCATGCCAAAAATAATATGAAAAAAATAATTTGTAGTTCAAAAAATTATATATGAAAAATCTATATTTATTTCATAAAACCTGATCTAAAATAATTTGTGGACTATGGAAAATCTATTTTCCAAAACCCTTAATTACATTGGCTGTATTTGAAAAATAATATACATTTCTCCTTACTTTTATATAAATACCCACCTCTTAACCTCATAAATTTCACTCCCAAACTCATTTTCATTCCTATAACTCTCTTAGACTCTCATTAATCCCTTTACTGAATCTCTTAAGCTCTCATGTAATCACCCTTCCATGTTTAGGAAGTGATACTTAAAGTAAGGTATTATCTTCCTATCCATTTTTATCCAAGTACTTATTTTGTAGTCATTATTAAATTTTTTATGTCATATGTTCTCATGTACATATTATAATTTAATTACTATCTAAATTTTTTCTATCAAGTAGAGACTTGCATTCTATCATATTAGTCCCATTTAAAATCCATCTTTGTATACCCATTATATTTGTAGAATATTACTTTTATTTCCCATGAATCTCTTTTTATGTTGTAAATACCCAACCCTATTTGTATTAAATAATAGATACCAAATCAAAACATACATTAAAAATACATTTCTTCCTTGTTTTAGTTAATACATGTCACAAAATGTCACATAACTCAAGGACTGAAAGGTTTAGTGTAACACCCCAGGTAAATAAAGAGTACGACATTTTCACATTTATCCATATTTGTGAATAAAATATTAATATAACTTTAAAGGGGATGCTATGCTCGATGGCGTACCCAACACGCATCAACAAGTTTCTTGGGAATCTTACGTTACACTCTAATAATAAAATAATATTATTTTAAATGGTAGTTAACACCTAGCTGTTATGATGGCAGGAATGAATAGAACTAACTAAAAATTTATTATATATGCTTGTCAAATATTTTTACTTTTTACAATTAATGTTAGAGGATTAAAAATGCGAATGAATCCAATTTTAAGCGTAAACACTCTAATATTCTTTAAAAGGTCGATTAACCGCCTTTTGATGGAAAACCACTTTTAAATTCACTTTTTGACAATTTTATGTCTTATATTTGACAAAATAAAATACTTTTTTAGAATCGGGACATCAAAATTTACTTTGTGTAAATTTTTGGCATTTTTCCGATAAAGTTCATTTTTTAATGAATAGTGAAAAATGTTGTATTTTAATTCAAAACCTTTTTTTAATCTAATTTAAATATATGATTAGATTATCTTTTGAATTGGTTTTAAAGTGAAATTAGAATATATTTTTACCATTTAATCAAATATTGGTCATTGGAATTAATTTCACTTTGAAATTTGACTTTAACTAGTGTCAATCTTTTGATATATATGGTTTCCTAAAACACGCTATTTATTCTGACAGTGGGAATTAATTATTAAATTAATTAATTTAACATATATGTTATGTATTTTGTAAAATAGACATCATTTTTTAATTCGGAATATCAAATATAGATTAGAGTGAATTTTTGGTATTTTTCTGAAAAACTTCAATTTTTGATGAATAGTGAAACCACTAAGTGGTAGTTAAAGAAACTGATTTTTCGTTTAAATGAAACTTTGCCACTTCTGTGATTTGATTTTCAAAAATCCTACATACATGGTTGTCATTAAGAAGTAAAATGTGGTTTAATGAGATTAAAATAATTTTTTGGTGAATAGTAACTTTTAAGTTCTTAATTGCGATTAGAGGTAAATAGTGTAGTTTAAGGTAAAAATAATGTTTTAATAATATGAGATGAGCTTGACACATGTCCTACCCTCATTGTATGTGTCATGGCCGACCAAGAAAATCGATGGGTCAACTTGGGGACCCCATGGAGCCACTTTGGTTGGGAAATGACATAAATAACTTTTTATTTAATGTTAATGTAAAAATAACACAAACATGAGTTGTTTAACTAAAACAATTTTTACATGGGGTTATACAAGTCATATGTTTGACTATAAATAGTAATTGGAAAGACAAAAATATTTCCTACATCATAGTATTTTTTTATAATGTTTAGACATTAAATAAATTAAATTATTTATGACATCATGATGATGCAACAATGACCTCATTATTTAACGATTTAAATAAAATGGAGAGATAATGTAAAATCTAAGAACTAAACATGTCCAGAACCTATTGGGTGGGTGGATTTAGAATCCTTATCACCTTATCCTCGAATTATATCAATGTGGGACCATTAAAATCCGAAATTTATTCTAAAATAAAGTAACATTTCTTTACTTTCCAAGAGTGCCCCTCCTCTCCTCTTATAAAAGGCCCCCACCTCTAACTCCTTACCCACACTTCCAAAGACTTTGGATCGGCCAAACCCTATCCATTTTGTCTCTCCACATCCTTCTATAACTCTTATAAGCCTCACTTTGGTCAGAAGTCTTCCCAAGGAAGCCTTTGAGCTCAAACCAAAGGGAGTTACCCGATTTTAAGGTAATGCCTTCACTTGAGTCCTTTGGTTTTATTTTGCTTCTCCACCCCCCTAAACCCTTTTTATTCCTTTATTTTGTAACAACACCAGTATCTTCAATATACTATGATGTTTTTATGTTATTTATTCTAGCTACACCTACACACACCTTTGTATAATGGTTAAAGAACATACTGTTTCTATGGATGTCGAATTACTGCCTCACGAAATGATGACTGTTCAATCTTCTCTTAACACCTTTCATGGTGGCCATTAAGATGTAACTATATATATATATGATATATAATATGTTTATGTTTTCCTTAAGCTTATGTATTATTCATTTATGGCATACCTTTATGGCTTCCATTATGGGTATACGCAATATCTTCATTTTAGGAAGTGCGGACTACCGCCCCCTCAAAGTGATTTGATTCGTTAATACAATATGTGGTACATATAAAGAATATATTTAATGATATTATATATTATACCATACTAGAATTAAAATACTATTATGTATCATTATGTTTTAATTCCATTAAATATGAAATAGAAATGGAAGTAGCGTTCATGCGTACGTACAGCTTACCGTCTTCATGAATAGTGCATTTCATTTCTTAACTCTAAATGTTATGTAATATTATAAATGAATGAATATACTGGATATATATGATATATGTGATATCTAAATCATGAATACAATTCTGGATATAATGGATATTTTTCCACATGAACGACTTGTAATTATAAAGAGTTTATTTTTTACTCAAGTACCAATGATCGTTAAAACGACCGTTATTAGCTCAAATAATAACATAGAGTTCATGACATGGTAATAAGTGCTATAAAATGAATAATGAACTTAAAAAAGGTTCTTAAAGAAGTAGAAATTAACTCAAGTTTATTATTCAGGATATTAAAGAACGATCGAGTCAAGTCGGACCCGAGGTAAGGGATCCTACTCCTCTCTTTCTTTTTAAGTAGACTCTTTTTGTCATTTCTTTTAAGCCCATATTTCTTGTGATTGGGATTTTATTTTATATTAATCTTACTGTAATTTTTATTTTCATATGATTAGAGACCTTATTCTCTCTCATAAATCCATTTTGGAAGTTTTGAGTGGCGCCGTTAGGATGCCGAATTTTCGTAAGAGATCCAACCTCTCTCTTTCTTTTTAAGTACTCTCCTTTATGTTACTTCTTTCAAGCTCCTCTTTGTTATGTTGGGAGATTTTACTTTATATTCCTCTTGCTGTAAATTTTATGTTAATATGGCGAGAGACCCTATTTGATCTCATCAATCCATTTTTGGAAGTTTTAAGTGGCGTTGTTAGGCTGCCGAGTTTTCGTAAGGGATTTTTCATCTCACTTTTATTCCTATGAGATTTTTGCTACATTTTCCACAATTTCCTTTGAGTGGTGTATGTAATGCCCATTATTTTACTCATTGTGTAATATACTTTCATTTATGAGTATTTACATCAATTTTGTATTGTCCTTCTTTCACGGGGTGTATGTTTCGAAAGATACCCATGTCTGTAAGGGAACCTTTCACCCTCCACTTTTTAGAAGAGTTATATTGTTATGTCTTTTAATTCACATACTATTATGTTGAGATATGTTATTCTATATCCTTATTGATTTAAATTTTATGTCCATGTGATGAGATAACCTCTTTATCTCTCATCAACTCTTTTTCTGAATGTTTAAGTGACGTCGTTAGGCTGTCGAATTTTTGCAAGGGAACTTCTTAACCCAATTTTGATTCCTTGGGATAAACTTGTACAACTTGAATATGTCATTCTATGATTATGTGTGAATGTCCTCTGATTGTTTTACACTTAATACCCACTTATATTATGTGTATTCTTTTGTCACACATAATTATGTAACTGATTTATCCTTAATCCAAAGATACAGTCTTTGTATGGGACTTCGTCTCAATCTCGTTTCATTGAGGCATATTTTACTTTATACACAACCTTCTTTTATACGGTGTATAAACCCCTTTGACTTTTACGTTTATCCAGAAGGAATCTATTTATACGAAGCGTTTTACAAAACAACAAAAGGGAATGTTTTTGTCATACGTATGTGGCGACAACGACTTCTCTACCGCCGTGACCATTATTTGAGTTTCGGATTCCTCTACAAGCCATACTTCTTTTTAAAGAAAAGTAAATACCATGTTTTACTTTTATTTTATTTTGGTATTTAAAATGGTTTTGATAATGTTTTTATTATATCACTGTGTAATTGAAATTTGGAAATGTTATGTTTCCTTTATGTATGTTTTATGTGATACGATTATGTTATTGTTCTTGGGCATTATTATGAAGATGGGTGATTCCGTGATAAACTAAGGGTGGGTGAGCCCGATATAGCTCAACAATGTATTGGGTAACGCGAAGGAATGAAACGTTAAGGTTTCTCTGAAGAGATTTAGGGAATATACTGTGGTGGGTATTCCAAACGTAACCAAGAGGGTTACTCCCTACGTAAGAATGTTACTAATGCCTCAAGTTACCTTTTATATCTTATGATTTCTATGGTTTATTCCTGATTTGATGAGGTATGTTAAAGTGCCTATGTTTTATGGGTAAAGTATGATTTCATTCTTATGTATATATGAACTCATGTTTCCTTTTCATATTTTTATTACCCTTACTGAGCTTTTTATGCTCATCCCAAGTTTTTTTGAAATGTTTTTCACAGGTCAAGGGAAAGGTACATGATATGATGATAGTGTCAAGGAAGTGTCAATAAAGAATCCATGTTTTATTTCTGTTGATGGGAAAAAATGAATACTATATTTTATGTAACCACTTTGTTTAAATGTGGAATGTAATACAAGTGTTATGATATAATTCTCTAAAACTCTAAACCTAAAAAGATCCTCAATGTGTAATCTTGTAATAACTCAAGATTAAGTAAGTTTTAAGGCTGGGGCCTTATGGTTGGTATCAAAGGCCGGTTTAGATATCTTTAGAGGTTAGGGTATTCATTAAGCATAAGTGACATTACCATAATGGTTAGGATTTCAGAAAGAATCCTAGTTTTAGATAAAGTGAATGAGTAAGTATATCTTAGTGTTTATCTTCCTCATTAGTACAATATGGTTTTGTTGATATACTCACACTGACCTTTTTGGTTTTAGTAAATGGCTGGATCTAGCAGGCACCACAGTAACAGTGGATGTGAAGGAAACTGTGACAGTTTTTTGAGCGAGCAACTGAATGATATGGGAGCAGCAATGAGAACTATTGTGTTTATCCTCAACCAACTATCTGGAGTCATGAATGACCACCTAAACCTTGGAGATTTCTATAAGGAATCATATATGCGAGAAATAAATCCCTACGGAACTACAAGTAACAATCATAAAGGCAAGTGTGTTCAAAAATCTATGTTTCAAAGATGTAGAAAGAAACACCTAGGAAAATTTTTCAAAGGGACAGAAATATGCTATAGTTGTGGAAATGAAGGTCATAAACCAAGAACCTGCCATGGAAAAAGGAAGCATCCAGTTGACTCGAGGAAAGGGAAAGAATTTCTTTCTGAGGGATCAATTGAATGTTTTAAATGTGGTGTGCATGGTCATTATGCAAACACATTTCCTATAAAGAAGTTTCATGAATGGGATCACCAAGATCGTACAAAAACTCATTTACCAATACCTAATGCCATTCCTATTGAGGATGAAGAAACTGACAATGACCAATCAAAGGTATGGATTATTTCATAACTTTTGTCTTCCTATTTTGGAATCTTAGGAAATGATTCATGATTTTGTTTGTAGGAAAGAAGTATTTTAGAATAAGTTGGAAAGGAATGGTTAGTGGATCATGTAGAATGTTGAATGAGTAAGAAGTCAACATACAAGGGCTTCAAGAGTTATGGTGAAATTCTTAAGAGTATTAAGTCTCTTTTGATGATGGGGTTACATTAGAAGACTTTTTATAGTATGTGTGACCCTGATGTTTAATATTGGAAAATTTTATTCAAGGAATAGTCATCTTTTCTTTTGTGGACATAGTTATAAAGAACCATTTGGGTTTATATAATCCTTACTTTTGAGGTAATTATGGGTTACTATATGTTATGATGGAAGTGAAAGGCATGAGATAACATTGATGTTAAATTATGTTTTGGTTATTTTTGATGATTTTATCTCTTTTTGGGGAACGATTTGAGAATTATATAGTTTGGAAAAAGGACAACAAACAGACCGTGTGACAGCCAGTCGTGTCGGACAAAGCTACGGGAATCGAACCCACAACCAAAGTGCAACTGGTATTTATCGCCTACCACTGGACTACGTGAAGTCCCTGGTTAGTATGAATTATTCTTTTTAGTTAGGTGACTTTATGAATTACGAGTAAGTTTATTTTGGGTTATTTATGAAAATGATTAACCTATCATGGAGGATATGTGATTAGGTTAATTACTTTTCAATACGAGACTTTGGGAGCAACTAATGTTGTTTAGAGATAAATGTTACGATTTAATTTGGAAGACTATGTGACTAAATCCTTCAAATATTTGGGTTTCAATCTTAGATTGGTTTACTTTGAAGAATTTTATGGAAAAATGTTTATCGAATGATCCTCATTGAACTTTGGGTTTTGATGGACAAATTTTGAAGATTAAGAATAGATTTTATTTTTATAAAAGAATAAACTTTTGTAGATTATCTGATCATGTACTAACCTTTTTGGTTTTGGTTTTGGTTAGAGTCTAAATACATAGGAAGTATATAGTTAACTTTTGTGGATTAGGTGATTCTCTAAAAATTGATTATAGTACTCTTAATGAGAACTAGTCTTCCTAAATACTAGTCTTTTGGAGAAAATATGAGTTTGATTAAGGAATCTAATAAAAGTTGAAAGTATACAAGACAAGTATGTATGTTTCATTATGATTTAGTTAAGCTCAAAAATAAATTCCTCAATGAAAATTAACTTAAAACAAAAATGTTGTCTGTTAAATTTTCCTACTGGGGAATCGAATACTGTTTAACCCATCACAACTTTGTGATTTTCTTATGGTTAACTTTCTCCTAGACATGTTTATTATCACTCTCCATCAGAAATGACCCTTTGTTTTTTCCTCCATGTCCATATTTTTATACTTTTAATCCTTGTATGGGTTAACTAAGGGGACCTTTGTACTTATCTTTCTTTATTTTAAAGTGATTGTTTTACCGACTCTTGTTCCGATGTGGGACTTTCAAGGATGTTTCTAAGATCAATTTCAAAATTGCGAGGATGCAATTCCCAAAAGGGGGGAAGGATGTAACACCCTAGGTAAATAAAGAGTATGACATTTTCACATTTATCCATATTTCTGAATAAAATATTAATATAACATTAAATGGGACGCTATGCTCGATGGCGTACCCAACACGCAACACCGAGTTTCTTGGGAATCTTACGTTGCACTCTAATAATAAAATAATATTATTTTAAATGGTAGTTAACGCCTAGCTGTTGTGATGGCGGGAATGAATATAACTAACTAAAAAATTATTATATATGTTTTTCAAATATTTTTACTTTTTAAAATAAATGTTAGAGGATTAAAAATGCGAATGAATCCAATTTTAAGCGTAAATACTCTAATATTCTTTAAAAGGTCGATTAACTGCCTTTTGATGGCGAACCTCTTTTAAATCCACTTTTTTACAATTTTATGTGTTATATTTGACAAAATAAAATACTTTTTTATAATCGGGACATCAAAATTTACTTTGGGTAAATTTGTGGTATTTTTCCGATAAAGTTCATTTTTTAATGAATAGTGAAAATGTTGTATTTTAATTCAAAACCTCTTTTTAATCTAATTTATTTATATGATTATATTATATTTTGAATTGGTTTTAAAGTAAAATTAGAATATATTTTTACCATTTAAACAAATAGTGGTCATTGGAATTAATTTCACTTTGAAATTTGACTTAAACTAGTGTCGATCTTTTGATATATATTGTTTCATAAAAACACGCTATTTGTTCTGACAACAGGAATTAATTATTAAATTAATTAATTTAACATATATGTTTTGGATTTTGTAAAATAGACATCATTTTTGAATTCATAATATCAAATATAGCTTAGGGTGAATTTTTGGTATTTTTCTGAAAAACTTCAATTTTTGATGAATAGTGAAACCACTTAGTGGTAGTTAAAGAAACTGATTTTTCGTTTAAATGAAACATTTCCACTTCTGTGATTTGATTTTAATAAATCTGACATACATGGTTGTCATTAGGACGTAAAATGTGTTTTAATGATAATGAAATAATTTTTTGGTGAATAGTAACTGTTAAGTTCTTAATCGCGATTAGAGGTAATTAGTGTAGTTTAAGGTAAAAATAATGTTTTAATAATATGAGATGAGCTCGACGCATGTCCTACCCTCATTGGATGTGTCATGGCCGACCAAGACAATCCATGGTTCAACTTGGGGACCCCATGGAGCCACTTTGGTTGGGAAATGACATAAATAACTTTTTATTTAATGTTAATGTAAAAATTACACAAACATGAGTTGTTTAACTAAAACAATTTTTACATGAGGTTATACAAGTCAGATTTTTGACTATAAATAATCATCGTAAATCTAAAAATATTTCCTACATCATAGTAGTTTTCTTATAATTTTTAGACATTAAATAAATTAAATTATTTATGACATAATGATGATGCAGCGATGACCTCATTATTTAACGATTTAAATAAATGGAAAGATAATGTAAAATTTAAGACCTAAAAATGTCCAAAACCTATTTTTTGGGTGGATGTCGAACCCTTATCACATTATCCTCGAATTATATCAATGTGGGACCATTAAAATCCTAATCTCATTCTAAAATAAAGTTACATTTCTTTACTTTCCAAGAGTTCCCCTCCTCTCCTCTTATAAAAGGCCCCCACCTCTACCTCCTTACCCACACTTCCAAAGCCTTTGGCTCGGCCAACACCTGCGCATTTTGTCTCTCCATATCCCTATATAACTCTTAGAAGCCTCACTTTTGTCAGAAGTCTTCCCATGGAAGCCTTTGAACTCAAACCAAAGGGAGTTACCCGATTTTAAGGTAATGCCTTCACTTGAGTCCTTTTGTTTTATTTTGCTTCTCCACCCCCCTAAACTCTTTTTAATAATTTATTTTGTAACAAAAATATTATATAAAATATACTATGATGTTTTTATGTTATTTATTCGAGCTACATTAACACACACCTTCGTCTAATGGTAAAAGAACATACTGTTTCTATGGATGGCGAATTATTGCCTCATGAAACGATGATTGTTCAATCTTCTCTTAACACCTTTCATGGTGGACATTATGATGTCACTATATTTATATATTATATATAATATTTTTATGTTTTCCTTAAGCTTCTGTATTTTTCATTTATGGCATACCTTTATGGCTTCCATTATGGGTATACGCGATATCTTCATTTTAGGAAGTGCGGACTACCGCCCCCTCTAAGTGATTTGATTCATTAATACCATATGTGGTACATAAAAAGGATATATTTAATGATATTATATATGATTCCATACTGGAATTAAAATACTATTATGTATCATTATGTTTTAATTCCATTAAATATGAAATAGAAATGGAAGTAGCGTTCATGCGTACGTACGGCTTACCGTCTCCATGAATGGTGCATTTCATTTCTTAACTCTAAATGATATGTAATATTATCAATGCATGAATATATTGGATATATATGATATATATGATATCTACATCATGAATACAATTCTGGATATAATGTATATTTTTCCACATTAACAACTTGTAATTATAAAGAGTTTATTTTTGACTCAAGTACCAATGATCGTTAAAACGACTGTTATTAGCTTAAATAATAACATAGTGCTAATGACATGGTAATAAGCTCTATAAAAGGAATAATGAACTTGAAAAAGGTTCTTAAGGAAGTAGAAATTAACTCAAGTTTATTATTCAGGAGATTAAAGAATGATCGAGTCAAGTCGGACCCAAGGTAAGGGATCCTACTCCTCTCTTTCTTTTTAAGTACACTCTTTTATGTCATTTCTTTTAATCGCATATTTCTTGTGATTGGGATGTTATTTTATATTAATCTTACGGTAATTTTTATTTTCATATGACGAGAGACCCTATTATCTCTCATAAATCCATTTTGGAAGTTTTGAGTGGCGCTGTTAGGCTGCCGAATTTTCGTAAGAGATCCAACCTCTCTCTTTCTTTTTAAGTACTCTCTTTTATGTCACTTTTTTCAAGCTACTCTTTGTTATTTTGGGAGATTTAATTTTATATTCCTATTGCTTTAAATTTATGTTAATATGGAGAGAGACCCTATTTGATCTCATCAATCCATTTTTGGAACTTTTAAGTGGTGCAGTTAGGCTGCCGAGTTTTCGTAAGGGATTTTTCATCTCACTTTCATTCCTGTGAGATTTATGCTACATTTGCCACAATTTCCTTTGAGTGGTTTATTTACTGCCCATTATTTTACTCATTATGTAATATACTTTCATTTATTAGTATTTACATCAATTTTGTATTTTCATTCTTTCACGGGGTGTATGTTTCGAATGATACCCATGTCGGTAAGGGAACCTTTCACCCTCCTCTTTTTAAAAGACATCTTTTGTTATGTCTTTTAATTCACATACTATTATATTGGGATATGTTCTTCTATATCATTATTGATTTAAATTTTATGTCCATGTGATGAGATACCCTTTTTATCTCTCATCAACTCTTTTTCTAAATTTTGAAGTGACGCCGTTAGGCTGTCAAATTTTTGCAAGGGAACTTCTTAACCCAATTTTTATTCTTTGGGATAAAATTGTACAACTTGAATATGTCATTCTATGATTACGTGTGAATGTCCTATGATTTTTTTACACTTAATACCCACTTATATTTCGTGTATTCATTTGTCACACATAATTATGTAACTGATTTATCCTTAATTTAAAGATACTGTCTTTGTATGGGACTTCGTCTCAATCTCTTTTCATTGAGGCATATTTTATTTTATACACAACCTTCTTTTATACGGTGTATAAACCCCTTTGACTTTACGTTTATCCAAAAGGAATATTTTTATACGAAACGTTTTACAAAACAAAAAAAGGGAATGTTTTTGTCATACGTATGCGGCGACAATGACTTCTCCACCGCCGTGACCATTATTTGAGTTTCGGCTTCCTCTACAACCCATAATTTTTTTTAAAAGTAAAATAAATACCATGTTTTACTTTTATTTTATTTTGGTATTTAAAATGGTGTTGATAATGTTTTTATTATATCACTGTGTTATTGAAATGTGGAAATGTTTTTTTCCTTTATGTATTCTTTATGTGATACGATTATGTTATGGTTCTTGGGCATTATTATGAAGATGGGTGGTTCTGTGATAAACTAAGGGTGGGTGAGCCCAATATAGCTCTCCAATGCATTGGGTAACACGAAGGAGTGAAACGTTAAGGTTTATCCAAAGATATTTAGGGAATATATTATGGTGGGTATTCCAAATGTAACCAAGAGGGTTACTCCCTACGTAAGAATGTTATGACTGCTTCAAGTTACATTTTATGTCATATGATTTCTATGGTTTATTCATGATTTGATGAGGTATGTTAAAGTGCCTATTTTTTTTGGGTAAAGTATGATTTCATTCTTATGTATATATGAACTCATGTTTCCTTTCCATATTTTTATTACCCTTACTGAGCTTTTTATGCTCATCCCAAGTTTTTTTTGTAATGTTTTTCACAGGTCAAGGGAAAGGTACATGATATGGCGATAGTGTCAAGGAAGTGTCAAGAAAGAATCCATGTTTTATTTCCGTTGATGGGAAAAAATGAATACTATATTTTATGTAACCACTTTGTTTAAATGTGGAATGTAATGCCAGTTTTATGATCTAATTCTCTAAAACTCTAAACCTGAAAAGATCCTCAATGTGTAATCTTGTAATAACTCAAGATTAAGTAAGGTTTAAGGCTGGGGCCTTATATTTAGTGTCTTGGATATTATAAAAATAGATATCCTATTTTATGAATATTATTGGTATTTCTCTATAACCATGATCTTATAGACCATATTATAGTCACATCACAATTTAAAATCATCTTCATAACTTGGTGAATAGAATCATAAGGAAGGTGTGTGATTAGATTCTCAATAAGGTTAAACATAAACTACAAAGACCCCCACTCCAATAGCTCAGAGATATAGGTTTCTTTGTTGCATTGGTATATGAGAGGAGATATTGCATCCTAAAGGAACAAATAGAATAGTTTTCATTGTAAAATATATTCATACTTGGGTCTTTCACTACATTTGAAAACATAAATTACAAAAAAGTGAAAGTAAAAATTATTCATCCTCGAACTCAATCAAATATTCTTATTTCACATCATGGGGAAATTAAAAAATAAGGGTAAGATTTGATTATTAATAAGAGTTACATATACGGAAAATAATGAATTAATAAGAAATAAACAATATAAAAGGTAAATAATTTTAAACACATCCCATTTAATCAATAAATTGATCACGAAGAATAATATTGTAGTAATAAACAATGATCAAATAATTCCATATAAATAATCACAAGATCGTGAAGCTAATCTATGGATAATATCAATTTAGTAATCTCATGGATAATAACAACTAAATTCTCAATAAAGGAAAATATTAATATTGAATGTCATGATCTCAGACATCATTATATCTATACTATAATGAAATTCCAATAAGAAAGTTTAAAACTATGGGTAAATATATATTTAATGGTAACATACTGATTTCTCTCATGGGACATTGTCGATGCATCGAGCGGATAAAACATTTTGGGCCCCACCCAGCACTACATGACTAATAAATTTCTCGTATATCAAATTATTGATTTAATTCAGTAACAATATAAATTTTCAATAAATTTCCATATTGAGTAAAGAATAAATATTATCAATAATTCCTCAGTCAATAAAATAACCTTCATAGTAAAGGAATGTATTGGAAAATCTTATACGGTTCATTAAATAATAATATCCATGATAAATAATATGGATATTTATGTTAAATGTAATGTTAAATGATTATAAGAAAGTAAATAGGTCAAGGTAAGGTTAATGACTACAAAACTTAATCAATAAAGCGAATGTTACTACTTTCACCAGTCAAACTGATCATAAACCACTAGAGAATGAATAAGGATGGTTTAGTTACAACATATCCACAATGGAGTATAACTAAAATAAATGTTTATTATAATAAATTAATATAAATACCATGAGAATATCATTAATTGTTTTTTTGGGGAAAATATGATTTTCACTTTAAACATCACTTTTAAATACTAAATGTTTCAAGAATATTAGAGAAAACTCTTTTTTAAAGGAACCTTGTAAAATTATAAATAAAACACAAAATAAATGAACCATAATGATGGTAAGAATATTATTTTCATGCCAAGTATGTTAAAATAAATATTCATTTCATATTTTTAGTAAAAATTAAAAAAGTACCTTATTTATAAAATGAAAAGAATATTTTTTTAAATAATTTAGTAAAAGTTACAAGTTTGGTAAAACTTTATTTAGTAAATCATCATATAATATTAAAAATATTCTTTAAAACATTTTAAAGAAAATATGAATATTGAAGAAACAAAATTTTTTACCAAAAAAGGAATTAAAGAAGACTTTTCTTAAAAAAAATTCTTAATAATTTTATGTGCCACATAGTGGATAATTATAACATGTTGATATTTTTGTGATTTTTTTGAATTAATTTAATCATTTCAATATTTTTCATTTGACAAAACACTGAATATAGATTTTGTTTTATGAAATAAAAATGTTTGGATTTCATTTTACATAACACCAAGTGAATTTGGAACTACATACAACACTATATTTGGCTTGTGTTGTGCACAATGTTGAGTTCCTTTAATATCTTGTCTTACACATGAGTTCTAGTTTTACCAAACTACAATATGCTATTAATAATATTATTAAAATATTATCATAGATAACACATAGATATTGGAATAGAAGTTATGAATAAGAATAACTAAATTGTGAAAATATGATTTTCACATGTATATAAAATTTATTCTTTGGTTACCAATTTGTATATGTGAATGCAAGAACTATTTGAATATTAAGAAATTACTTTTCTATGAAAACTAGTTTTCCATGTACAAACACAATTTTCTCTCAATAAATAAAACAAATTTTTTTAATGATTGATTTCAATAAAATTTGTATATTATATATTCAATAAATATTTTTAATATTCATATAATATATTTTATAGGTATAATATTAGAATAAATACAATTTTATGAATAAAAAGATATATTTTCTAAAAAGTAATTTTACTGCTTTTTAATGGAGAACCCATATCAAATATAAATTTTGAAACTTTTATAATTTTTATTTTAAAAAATAAATTCAATTTTAAAAGTGGAATATTAAAATTTAATTTGGGTTGATTTTTGATATTTTTCCGAGAAGTTTCATTTTTTAATGAATAGTGAAAAATACCGAATTTAAATTCAAAACTAATTTTTCATATAATTTATCTGTATAGTTAAATATTTTATTATTTTGGTCTTAAATTATAATTAGATCAATTAAAAATTAATTAATCCAATGTGTGAAATATAATCCATTTTCACATGGAAGTTAGATATAAAAACATTTCAAACTTTTGGACATTTTGGTTTTAAAAAACAACTTTCGAAACGTGTTTGTACGATTAATTTTAAATTAATTTCTGCCACATATATGTTCATAATTTGAAAAAATGGATCCCATTTTTTTAATTATCATAATTTAAAATGTCTAATAGGTATAAATTATTTTTTTACCAAATTGATTATTGAATGTAATTAATGTTAATTACAACGATTAAGGTAAAAAAGAGTTTACATAGGGGTTAAACTTTAATCTTAATGAGAAAAATGAACTATAAACTTTTAAAAAATAAATTTTATGGTAATATTTCAAACCTATCCTCATTTTTATCTAAAATTGACAATTATTAAAGGAACATGATGTAAGGGAGACCTCTCAATAGTGTTTACCTTTTTGTATTATAAGAATTCCACTCCACATACACTATAAAAGGGTACTCACCCCTCACTTCCTCACACATATCAAGATACTTTGGCTCAAAAAACCCTGAAAATATTTCTTCCAAAATTCACTCCCTTCATACCATATTCCTCACTTTGTTAGAAATAAAACCAAGGAATCCCTTTGGTACAAACCAAAAATATTTACCTAGAGAAGATGTAACATCCTTCCACAAGCTCTTTTGTATTATTTTAATTCCCCGCCCCCTCAATTAGTGTTATTAAATTTTTATATAATAACCAAATTATCTAAAATATACTAATATTTTGTTATTATAATGGTCATACCTACACCTATACACATATCCATCAAATGGGTAATGAACATATCATCTGTGTGTATGACAGACCACCACCACATGAAATGACGTCATTCGTTTTTCCTTTACCACCTATAATGGTTGAGAATTTTGATGGAAATACCATTTTTATATGATATATATGATATATATTATTTATTTATTATTCTTAATTAATACAAAATACATACATTACTTCCTTCCATTTTTTTGTAAATATGATTACTTTGTTTGTGGGCGTGCAGACTACTGCTTCCTCAAATTGAAAATTTTTGTTCACACTTTACATGAAATGTATTAAAGATGGTTTTCGTAAAATTATATAACATATATGAAATAATAATTCCACTAGAATTAATATATATATACACACACACATATATATTTCATTTACTTTATTTCATTCACTATGACAAGAAAATAGAAACGATGTTCATGCGTACGTACGACCTACCATCTCCATGAATGGTGTATTACATTTCATATTTATATCATTTATAGATTATTATATAATGAATATATATATTATTTATATCATTTTTGAAATTTTTTAAATAAGTAAATCTTGATTTCAGTAAGAGGATCAAGAATAAAAAGTCCAAACATATACACACAAAAAGCTATTATTACCTTAAACATGAAATTAACATGGAATTGATAATAAGAAGGTAATATAAATTCATAATCAAATAATATATGGTAATATGTATAAAAATATTATTTTTTGGATGATTTATAATAAAATTATATTTATTATACAGTAGGTTTGAATGAATATGAATAAAGTCAAGACTTAAGGTAAACAAAATTTGTCTCGCTTTTATTCCTCTGAGATATATGCTATATTAACCACTTATTCTTTTTTGTGTGGTGTATATACTACCAATTTAAATTTTATATAACTAATTTATTTTACTTTATGATATTCGAAATTCTAATTTATTTTATTCATTCTAGGGTCTTATGATTCAAATGTTACTCAAGTAGTAAGGGGATTTCTAATAACACCTTTATTTCTTCAAGAATTATACCTTATTCAACACTTTTTTCTTTTGTTTGGTTTATATACATAACAAAAATGTATTATTTTATTATTATCCTTAAATTTATAGTTATTTATATATCCATTTGATGATATATATCTCATGGGGTTTATGTTTCAAAAGTTACCAAATCAGTAAAGTAATTTTCTCCCAATTTTATTTCTTTGAGACACTTGACAGGTTATGCAACTATATTCTTCTATGAGGTTTATATACTTCCATTTTACATGTTATATCATCAATATGTTTATTTTTGTTCTATTTTAAGCTTCACATAATTTTATTCTTTCCTGGGGATTATTATTTAATGTTACTAAAGTGGTAACAATTTATTGCTATAATATCATCATTTATCAAGATGTTTATGATTATTCTCCCATTGATGAAATATTGTGATCCATATCTCAATAATAGACATGAATATTCTTATAAACTGATTATTATTTATATATTCTTATAATTGTACCAATTTACACTATTTTTTACTTAAAAAATTTAGAATAGTTTTTAAGATAATATGACTATATTTATCTCTTCATACCGAAATATGTTTTATTAACAAACCATTTTTTCTAAAAATGTTTTAATTTTTTTTAAATTATCTATTAATCTCATTTTCGTAGTTAAATAATTTAAAGAAATGGTTTACATTTTAATGTCTTTAAAATGGTTTTCAAATATTCATTTTTATGTTTTCAAGGTTATTTTAAAAGAAAAAGTTTTCAAAATGTTTTATGATTTGAAAATAATTTCTTCAAGGAGGAAAACATATTTTCCCAAAAAAATGTTTTAAATAATTTTTAAAATATTTATTTATATTTTTTCAAGTGGTTTTTTCACAGAAAAGGATTTTGAAAATGATATATGTTTTAAAAACTAATTTTTAAAGAAAGGTTATTTTCCTTAAGAAATTATTAATGTGATATTTGAAAATCATTCCCCATATAAGTTGAAATCCCATGAAATAGTTTATTATTTATGGTAGATATAAACCATGTACACCATTAATTTTATTTCATTGAATGGTTTATGTTATGATTATAATTTCTTTATGAAACTTGCTTCCTTTCATGGGTTATTCTATGATGAAATGATTATGAAACCCATATCTTTTTTTTCAAAAGTTATAATATGATGAGGTGTTTATAATACCCATTTAATTTAATGGGTTATGATATTATTCTCATAAAACACTTATTTTATTGTGGGTAATGATCTTGTGAATGTTTTATTATTATATGGAACAAATATTCATGATTTTATTATGAGATGGGTGGGACCTATATATCCCTAAAATGCATTGGGTAAAGATTTGTATCTAATGATATAGACATGGATGAAACAAGGAGTTAAATAGGTTCAGTATGATAGGAATGGAACAAAGAGTGAACTCAGTTCATTATGATGGGGCTATAATGAGGAGTCAAATCAGTTCAGTATGATAGGGATGAAACAAGGAGTGAACCCAATTCAGTAATACATAGTTAAAATAGGAAGTGAAATCAGTTTAGTAATACAGGGCTATAATAGTAATTGAAACCAGTTTAATAATATGGTGCTAGAATGGGATTTGAACTCAAATTATTAAGATAGGGTTGGAATGGTGAGTGAACCAAGTTCAGTAACGAAATTTTTCCACTAACATGGTCCTCAGAGTGAACCTTGACTACTAATATTGTTTTGGGGAGTGAATTACACTAAGATGTCCTTGGATGTAAGACATGAATACAATGGAAATCATCTTATATTATTATGTGTCTACTACAAAATCTATGTCTTGTTTCTATGTTATGATTTTATGGAATATGATATTAATTACCTTATGATTTAGGTCTTATGAACATCCAATATTAATTTCACAATTGAAGTTTACAATCTTTAAGATTCAAGTTATGATATTATAAGGATATGATCTTCTTCTCATACCCTTATTCTCATTTTATGATTACATATGTCCCTTGATTACCCTTATTTATAATCTATGCTCACCCATTTCTTATGTTTCATTTTCTTAGGTTATAAATAAAGGTATTACATATGAGTACTAATGGGAAAGATATTCAAATGAGATTTTAAAGATCTTTCCCTAGGATAAAAGATTATTCTTATAAGTTTTTGAAAACACTAAACTATTTAGTCCTTAGGAATGTACTTTTGTAATTTTCTAAATGTTCATTAAAAATGATGTGATATCCATGTATGTTAATCCGATGTTTCTATAGTTCGTATCAGAGGAAAGGTTTAGTCAACCTTTGGAAACTATAATGAGAAACAAATTGATATCCCTAGGTATATTTATAAAGATATGTCTAGGGATGTCTCTAAGGATAAGCCTAAGGTTTCATATATGTTAAATTAGGTTTCCTGATTTAGTCACCATATAAGTACTTTTTCATGATTATGTGGTTTTCATTTATGATAATTATTTCTCACCCTATGATTTATGGTTTTAAATAGTAGTAACTAGAAAGAACATGGTTAACATTGAATGTTTAAGATATATAAACCATTGAAATTATGAAAATATATTTCATAAGTGGAAATATAATAAAGAGAATCCGGAAGGTGGAATGATTACTCATTATACTTGTGAAGATAAAGGGATCTAAAATAAAATATGAAAGGCATGAGATGTTATAATAGTATTGTTTATATTAAACATAATAATAATGATTAAATTTAGGTTGAGGAACCTTAAGACATGACTCATATTTTATATTCTAGTAAATGGGTATTAAAGGATAATATGATGAAGCCAGAATAATGGTTTAAGAATAAAGTTGGATTATTAAAGTGTATATGTTTTAGAATTCAAGGACTATGTTATACGAGTCATGAAATATATATTTATTTTTAATATAATTTTTTAATTATAGATTGAAAGGGATAGGTTTAATGGTAATGAATACTTATAAAAGTTTTTTAATTTCATGGTGATGTTCATGGGAAACACATGACTAAGGTAAATATAACACTTAATATATTCATTATGTTAATATAATGAGTTTTAGATAAAGATATGCTAGTTATGAATAAGTATGTTTTTCATTACTGATCACCTTGGAACTATTTAATAATTTATTTAAAAGTGGTTTATTCTATTAGTGATGAAGTTTAAAACATTTTTGGATTTAACGAATATATCCAATAGACTTTGGAATAAGGAAACATGCATGTTTTAAATTATAATTTATGGTAATTCAGGTTATTCCCATGTTTCAATAGAATACACGATAAGGTATCCATAAGTTTGGTATATGAAAAACAAGATCTAATTTATAATATATGGGGGATAAATGATAAGTTGTTTTCAAGAAATTTAGTGAAATTTTTTCTAATGTTCTGGACTTCCATCTTACGGAAGGTTTATAATGTTAACCATTTATGGAATGGTTTATATTAAACATTATATGAGGTTTTAGATATTAAAGTATTATCTCATCATATGAGGATTTATGCATATTAAATAACATGTGATAACCTTTTGTTTGTGATAAAAAAATACATATGGAATCACCTATCATTTTATCTATGGATCTCGTGATCTACTAATGCTTCAGGAATGACAAATTCACCTTCATTTATTGGAATAATAGATGAAGTGGAAATTGATCAAGGAAAACAGATGGTCAGGTTGTACTAAAATCATGTAAGTATATATTCTCAAGAAAATTAATCAAATTTAAGAATAAAGGGGTTTGGGAAAAAAATTATTTCCAATTATTATCATTTTTGATAATAACAATGACCTCTTTCATGCTACTTCATTTTATGTTTTTGTGATTGTTAACTTTCTCTGGATCACCCACTTTCTGGTAATCAATGATCTTTATCAGTCTGAAAGATTATTTAAGTTGTTCTTATATGTTTGTGTGTTTACTTTACGCCTATTTTCTTCTATGTATAAACCATGGTATGAGTTAATTTTCGTTAACCATTATATCTATAACTTCCCCCTTTTAAAGAATGTTTTAGTATTAATTTTTACTGTGTGGGTTTTAATGAAAGAAACTTTTAAGTATTAAACTATTGATAACCCTAATTAATTTTGAGGTAGAAATTAATTTTAATGTGGGTATAATGTAATAAAACGATATTCTGTGAGTTTTTTTAATTGATTTTATAATTTTAATATTTTTAATTTCAAAAAACACTAAATAAAGTTTTTTCGTATAAAAGTAGTATGTTTGGATTGTGTTTCACATATCACCAAGTTAAAATTTCACTAAAAAAACACATGTATTGGATTGAGGTACATTTAAAACTATGTTTGGATTTTGTTACAAATAATGTCGAGTTCCTTTGATATCTTGTGTTACACCCAAGGTTGATTTTTACTGAATTATAATATACTATTAATATTATTATTAAAATATTATTATAGCCACCACTAAGCCGTTAGAATGGAAGTTAAAAATATTATTCAATAAATTGTGAAAGTTTGATTTAAAAATGTATATAAAATAAATCCCTTGATTATCAATTAATATAAGTGAATGTAAGAACTATTTGAAGATTAAGAAATTACTTTTCTAAGAAAACTATTTTTATAAATATAAACTTAATTTTATCTTAATAAATTAAAAAAAATTAATGAATGTTTTAAATAAAATTTGTATATTATATATTAAATAAATATTTTTGATAATAATCCAATATATTTTATAGATATAATGTAATAATAAATCCATTTTTATATATAATAAGATGTATTTTTAAAAAAGTAATTTTACCACCTTTTAAAAGAAAACTAACTTTAAATCTAAAATTTTATAATTTTATAATTTTTAATTTCAAAAATAAACTCCATTTTTTAAATATTATTAAAAAAATTTACTTAAGGTGAATTTTTGGTATTTTTCTGCAATGTTTCTTTTTTTGATGAATAGTTAAAAATATTAAATTTTAATTCAAAACTACTTTTCCCTCTAATTTATTTATATTGTAAAATTATATATTAATTTTGTTTTAAATAATAGATAGGTAAATTATACATAAATAAATATAATTTAGGAAATTGGAACCAATTTCACAATGAAATTTGATTAGCAAACAATTCAAACTTTTGGACTTTTTTGCTTCAAAAAACCTCATTTCGCGACATGTCTGTGGTATTAATTTTAAACTAATTTCTTCCACAAATAGGTTTATAATTTAGAATAATGGATTAAATATTTTTAATGGGAATATTTTATAATTTATAAAAAGTATAACTAAATTTTTTCCGAAGTTATTAGCAAGTGTAATTAATGTTAATTACAACGATTAAGGTAAAAAACGAGTTTTGTTTGTGGTTAAACATTAATATTAAAGGGAGAAATGATCTAGAAAATTTTCCAAAATAAATTTTTTCTCATATTTTGACTATATACTCAATTTTTTATAGGAATTTTATAATTATTAGAGGCGCGTGTTGTAAGGGAGACCTCTCAATAGTGTTTACCTTCTTAAATTTACAAGAATGTCACTCCTCCTCCACTATAAAAGGGAACTCACCTACCTCACATCCTCACACCTATCAAGAAACATTTAGTAAAAAAACCCTACCAAAATATTCTCCATAATTACCTACCTTCATCCTAGAAGCCTCACATTTGGAATAAATCCGTCCAAGGAATTTATTTGGTTCAAACCAAAAGAAGTTACCTAAAGAAAAGGAGACATCCCTCACAAGACCTTTTGTTTAATTACCATTATACACCCCTCAATTATTCTTATTACATATTTATATAATAAAATAACTATTCTAAATATATTGATATGTTATTATTCTAATGGTTTAACTTTAATCTGCACACACTTCCATCAAATGGGAAATGAACTTATCGTTCATGTGCACAACGAACTACTGCCTGACGAAACGATGGAATTGATTTTTTCATTCACCACCTATAATGGTTGATAATTATGGTTAAAATAATATTTTTATCACATATATATGATATTTATTATGTTTTTATTCTTTTTTAATTATTATTGAAAACATACCTTAATGCTTTCCATTTTGTGTAAATAGGGAAACTTCTTTTGTGGACGTGTTGACTACCGCCTCCTCAAAAAACATGATGCATTCACACTTTACATGGAAGATATTTAGGATGAGTTTAGTAAAATAATATGATATATATGAAATCATAATTATACTATAATGATAATATATATATATATATCTGACATTTACTTTCTTTCTTTCAATACGATAAGAAAATAGAAATAGCGTTAATGTGTACGTACAAACTACCTTCTCCATGAATGGTGTATTCCATTTTATATTTATATATTTTAAAGATTATTATATTATGAATATATATTATATTTATTTCATTTTTATATTCAATAAATAAGTAATCCATGATCTACGTATAATGATCAAGAATAAAAAGTCAAAACATATACGAAGAACAAAGCGATTATTACCCAAAACATAGAATTAACATGAAATATTTAATAAATTTGTTATATAAAGTCAAAATAAAATAATATATGGTATGATATTTAATAATTTTTTTATTTGTAATATTTATAATAAACTTATATTTATATATTGGATTTTTTAATGGGTATGAAGAAAGTCAATACTTAAGGTATGGGGTTTCCCATCTCACTTTTATTTCTGTGAGATATATACTATATTCACAACTTATCCTTTTTATTTGGTGTGTAAAATACCATATGAAATGTTATAACAAGAATTTATTTTACTTAATGATGTTCAAAGTTTCAATTGAGGTTATTATTCTAAGGGTCCCAGGAATCAAAAGTAACTCAAGTTGTAAGGGGATTTATAGTCTCGCTTTTATTTATGTGAGACTTATGTGTTATTCACCACTAATTTCTTTTGTATGGTGTATATACTACAAATTAATGTATTATATTATTATTAAAAAAAATATATGTGTATTTACATATCCATTTTATGATCTATATTCCATGGGGTTTATGTTTCAAAATTTACCAAATCGGTAAAGTAATTTTGTCTCAATTTTCCTTCTTTGAGACACATACCATGTTATGCACCTATATTATTCTATGAGGTGTATATATTTACCTTTGACATATATTGTCATGAATATTTTTTTTAATGATATTTTAATCTTTATGTAATTTTATTCTTTCATTGGGACTATGATTCAATGTTATCAATGTGCAAACCATTTATTGCTACAATCTCATCGTTTATCATGATAGTTTATGATTATTCTCTCATTGATGAAATATTATGATACATATCTCAATAAATCTAATTAATTTTCTTATCTTCTGGTTATTAATTATGGATTCATATAAGGGTCCCATTTTCACTCATTTTATCACTTAAGAAGATTAAATTGTTTTTAAGAAAATATGAATTTATTTCTCTCTTTAGTCAGAAATATGTTTTATTCACAAACCATGTTTTCAAAAAATGCTTTAAGAAATTTTTTTAAATGATTTATTAATCTAATTTTAAATTAAGAATAATTAAAAGAATTTGTTTTATGTTTTATAGTTTTCAAAATTGTGTTTAAATATTAAATTATAAGTTTTCATGGTTATTTTCATAGAAAAAGGATTTAAAAAATGTTCTATGATTTTCAATTAATTTATCTAAGTGGAAAGAATATTTTCCTCATGAAGTGTTTCAAATGATTTTTAAAATATTAATTTATATTTTTTAAAGTGGTATTTTTAAGGAAAATTATTCAAAAAATGATTAATGTTTTAAAATGTTATTTTCAAGGAAACGTTATTTTCCTTATGAAATCTTTCATGCAATCTTTAAAAATCCTTCCCCATCTAAGTGGAAATCATTCAATAAAGATTATTCTTTAAAATGGATGTGATCCATAAAAACAATTATTATTATTTATTTGACTTGTTTATATTAAGATTAATTTTTTTAGGAAACCCACATCCTTTCAAGGGTTATTCTATGATGAAATAATTATAAAACCTATCTATTTTTAAGAATTTATGATATGATGAGATGTTTATAGTACCAATTTAATTTCATGGATTATGATACGATGTTTATGAAACCCATATCTTTCTAAGGTTCATGATATGATGAACGTTTTATTATCTTGTGGCACATATATGTATGATTTCATTATTACATGGGTGGGACCTATATATATATTAAATTATTTAGTAAAAAATTTATATCTAATGAGGTAGACATGGATGGAACAAGGAGTGACCTCAGTTTAGTATTATAGCGTTTGAATGATGAGTTAATTTGGTTTAGTATGACAGGGATGGAATAAGGAGTGAAATTTGTTCAGTATGAAAGTGTTGGAATACAGAGTGAACTCGGTTCAGTAATACTGGGCTGGAATAGAATGTAAACCTGGTTAATTAATATAGGGATGGAATAAAAAGTGAAATCGGTTCAGTAATAAAGTGATGGAATTGGAAGTGAACTCTATTCAGTATGATTATGCTGGAATGGGGAGTGAACCTGGTTGAGAAAAGGACTTTTTCCACTAATATAGTCTTCTTAGTGATCCTCGGCTACCAATATGGTTTGGGGAGTGAACCCATTATACTAATATGGCCTTGTTAGTAAGCCTTTACTAATATTTGAATCATTTTATACACTTATGTGTATTCCAAAAATTCTATGTCTTATTACTAAGTTATGATTTCATGAATTATTCTCTCGATTCCCTTATTATTCAGGTCTTATGAACTTCAAATATTTATGTCATGATTCATTTTTATGATCTCTGATATATATGGTATGATATTATAATTTTATGATTGTCTTATCATACCCTTATGATCATTCTATGCTCACATATCTCTCTTGTTTACCCTTATTGAGCATCTAAGCTCACCCCTTTCTTAGGCTTCTATTTCCCAGGATATAAGGAAAGGTTTTAAGTAGGAGTATTAAAGGGGAATATCTATAAGTTATATTTTTAATATCTTTCACCAGTATAGAATATTATGTCTCCATGTTTCCAAAGACACTAAACCATTACAGTCATTAGGCATGTACTTTTTTAATGTGATGAATATTCATAAACATGATGTAATATCCATATATATTATTCCTGGGTAATAATAATAATGGTTTCATTACCTAAAAGTTTAATTAATAACCAAATGATAATGAAATGAAATGAAATTTATTTATTAGTTAATGATCAAAAAATACTATCAATGGAAATTCAGGCATAAACAATCCTAATTAAAATAAGATTAAAACATAAATTTCTTACCACTTTGGTAATTTTGAATCGTATTCTCCATAAAATAAATAAATTCAAATTAAAAATTGAATACAAATAATATAAATATATTCGTGATATAACATATAAAAGGGGTATTAGGAACACCTTATAAAAATAAATAGGTCTATTACACCAAATATGTCTTAATGGAGTGGAAATTGAGATGAAATATTTAATAAAAATCAAACCATTGAACTAATAATTATTCAATGAATTGATTATGTGTATAAAGGGTAAATACACAAATTTTTTTCAATAAAACATAAAATAATAAAATTTTATTACACACATAATCTTAGAATATCAGAGATAATGAAAAAGTAATATAACCCAATGAAAAGAAATTGAGTTATGAAGTGCTTACAATTTGGTAACATTCAAATAAAATACCATTTGATGAAATAATTATAATTAAAACTTAAAATAATATGAATTGTTATGGATTAAGGATAAAAAATAGAAAATGTTTAGTATATATATCGTATAAAATAAATTAGGTGTGTAAAAACAAATAATGCCTCAATCAAATAAAATTAAGATGAAGTCCCTTACCTCACATTTACCTTTCTATGAACATTATTTAATGTCATATATAATAGTTTTAAAAAATTCATTAATTTATAAAATAAATATAAATATATTTATAATATCAAATATGATATTCTTATAACATCTTATCACTCATTTGTTAATAATATACAATTATTACCTTTGTTTCGATTGTTAACTGCTTTGTTTTCTTAAGAATATTTATTTCAGAATTTATGTTTCTTGAATGTAGGATACTGATTCATAATCTAAATAATGATATTGATGTTATAAATATCATATTTATTCATGGTATATATTTTTATACCCACTCTAGAAAGTTTTAAAAGGAAAATGAATCACATTGTTTCATTGAGATAATAGGTTGTACATACGCATGAGCGATGATAACATTTCCTTAACGGGTGAAAGGGTAAGGAAGGGTATGATGTATTTATTTTAAAGAGTTAATATATTTTCATAAATATCATATATATTCACTATTTATATCACTATGACTATCCATATGATTCATTTATGGAAAAAAGTATATCGATTTGTGAGGTGGTAGTATTCCATACAAATGAGCGATGAATTTGTTTCACATTCGATGGAGAAGAAGATGGATAAATATTTTGGACCAAAAATAATAAAATATTATGAAATGGTATATAAAGGTGTTATTATATTTGAATATTTAATACACAGTTGAAGGTGGAAAATAATTAAAAAGAAGGATATTAGTGAAGACACTTACCTTATATTAGAAAAACCTCCTTTAGATGTCTTATTGAGGACCCTAAGGTTGGTATTTTAGAATTACAAGTATATTTAGAATGTGTATACGGATTTTTGGGATCTATTTATTAAGATTTTGGTCAAGATAAATGTTTTTATATGTGTGAATAAGTGAGGGAAGGCAGTTTTCTTTTATAATTGAGGAGTGATATTTTTGTAAATACCAAAAACTATTCAATAGTGGGAAGTCACTCTCAATGAAAGTGCCTAAAAAATTGATAAATAATGGGTTTGAGGGAATATATGGTATAGAAACACCTCCATAACTAAAAATAATCATGTTTTAAACATTTTATTCCTTTTAAGTTCCTGGTTACTTAGTTTTTCCATTATAGTTTTCAGCATGATAACTAGTTTTCAACCTAGGTAATTTAGCCTATAAGAATAAAATAAAATGAGAATTATAATATAATTTTTATAAAATTTTTATTAATAGTAAATAAAATTTTTTAAATAAAAATTCCATGTATGTGGAATATTAATTTTAACACAAGCATTAGTAACTCATAAAACTCTGTTTTACCATAATTATTGTAAATAAATTTTATTATTTTACAAATCATTATGAAAAAATTAAGTTTAAATTATTATATAATATCAATTATGATTATTAAAAATATGAAATCCATTTTATTAAATTTACTTTACAAAAGTGGTGGAATTTAAATTAAAATTAAACCTGTAAAACGTGTCAAAAAGTGTATTATCATGATATTCATTTTTCATGTATAAGATGATATTATATTAAATATATGAATAGTAATCATTATAAGAAGAATATAAATTAATATATTTAGATATATAATAAATAAATTTCATATAAATATTTCTTTATTAGTGTCTATTTTAATTAATTAAAATGGAGGAACATTATGCACTTAAAAATTGTTTTTCAAAAAGTATGTTTTCAAGCCTAAAAATAAAATTATTCTTAAACAGGTATAAATATGAATAAAATGAAATTAATTATATTAATATAACTAAATAATAATTATATTAATTGTAAATATAATTTAAATCATAATGGACCTTTTAAATTTTTTAATTTATTGAAATGAAATGATAGTTTTAGAGAAAGTTGTATTTTCACTATTCACTAAAAAAATAACTATTCTCATAAAAGACCCAAATTTTCTCCATAAGTTAATTTTGAAATGTTTATTTTAAAAATTAATTTTATTTTATAAAATATATTTTCTAAAATTGGATAAAATTAAATATATTATTTTCTCACAAAAGTAATTAAAATAATTTTTGAAGAAAAAGTATTTTTGAATAAAAAATTAACTTCTCAAGTATGGTATTGGCCTAGTAGTAAAATTAATCCTATAATACTTCATAAATAGTAGGGTTTAATACCTCCAAATATCCAATTATATTAGATTTCATAGGGATATATGTTTATCGAGGTCTATGCACATGGCATGGGACAAAATGAGGAGGGGGTTATTTGTGGAGTGGGTGTCGTCTCAGAAAAGCATAAGGGAGGGAATGAGTCTCTTAGAGGCCCTGATATCAGTAGGATGTGTTGTTATAATGGGTCAAAATATGGATTTCCTAGGATAGTGTTGGAGCTGCACAATGCCTATGGACTTAGCGGTGACCGTTAAGTGAGAGGGGTTGACATCTAGTGGTCTATGGTAGTGATCTTGATCATGTCTGCGGACAGATTCATGTTTCAAGGTGGAATAGAGAGGATAAATGGATTGGGTTGTGGATTATATATGATGGGGAAGTCCTATTTTGGTCTATGGTGATGGGTTTTTGTGGCGAGGAATGTGGAGGCTCAATATGAAAAAAGAGATTTCCTCCACCAGTTCAGATCCAGATGGAGTTTAGAGTAACTTATCTTAGCTTGATAGGGATACTAGATTTAGAAGACCGAGACGGTATGGTATCTACCATCGGGACCAATACTTGTGAAATTCATAGGGTGTTTCTTTTTGTACATCCTTAAAATGTGTGGGAGTTTGATAAAAACATATATGCTGGGTGGATCTCTCTTGTGGTGTCAATATGTGGGGCCTTTAAGGGTCATGTTTGAGGCTATATATGCCTCATAAGCCTACTATATATGTAATATTACCCCTCAACCATTAAAAATGGGATTATAAAAAAAATATGTATGGCCTTCAGGCTTTTAGGAAAAAATAAATTGACTTTACTAAAAATTGAGTCTTTATTTACCATTCTATTTTCTTCATAAAAAATATTTATACATAAGTTTCAAAAATTGGTTATTTCTATTCATACCTCAAATTTAAGATCATTTTTTCATGTCATATATGATATTGAACATAATTTTCTTCTTTTAAAATTCAGGGTTGTTACATTCCCCAACCATAAATAATTTTTTTCCTCAAAATTTTCACTTGTTCTTAGAAAACATGGGTTTGGTATTTGAAAATTACTCTATGGAAAACCCACATCATAAAAGTGTTAATAAAACTTTTCTTAAAAATAGGGAAATAGAAATATAATGGTAATCTAGAATAACACATATCATGGTTTCCTAGTAGGATATCATTAGTGGTAAGTGAAAAAATGGACATGGAAGAAAATAATAAATAATTATAGAGAGTGATAAATATCAATGATTATAAGAAATTTAATGATAAGGATATAGTTAATGAACATAAATATATAATGAGTTAAAAGACCATTTATTCATTAGTTATGATGGTAATATGATTTTTTTTTAATATTTTTTTCATAAAGTTAAGGAATTTTTTTAATTTTTATGAACATAATGAGATATACTTACTAGATATATTTATATTTCATTAGCACAATTTCATAATTTTGTTGTACATTGATCAATTTTTACTTCACCTCTTACTCCATGAAATAAATATCCAATTTGAATTTTTTATGTTTGAAGGACTAAAATTAGTTTTTAATATGTCATAAGATCCATAAAAGGGTGAAAATCCTTACATATTTATCTAAATATTTAACATAACCAAAATGGTTAGTATGAGTTATCCAAAACAATACATTAATATATAAACCTAAAAAATAATATAAAAATTTCACATTAATATTTTCCCAGCAAAATTTTTATGAAAATAAAATTTCATATTAACTAGAACATAATTTAGGCTAGTGGTAGACATTGCACCCTTATGAGCCTTCAGTTATAAGTTTAAACCCCACATCCTCACCAGATGTGACTAGTTGTGACTCAAAATGCATGTTTCCTTTTTATTTTTAATAAAAATAAATTAATATAATTCCTATATCATTCCAAAAAAATGATGAACATTCAAAAAAATAACATAAATAATTAAATCACTTTTTAATCAAGGTTTTCTATAAATATTATTTTTTCCATGACATAAAATAATCTTAATTGACTATTATTACTATAACATCAGTGATCATGTTAACCCTAATTTTTATTAATACCTTCAAACTTATGGAGATATAATTATTTATTAAATAATACTTCATATTGAAAATAAGGGTTTTATATACCTCAACCTAAAGAAATATCTCCCAAAATTTCATCGATCTCATGAGAATCCTGCCACTAAAAACCCAAAAAGTGGTTTCAAAGACATTCAACATACGATCAAACTTAAACTCATAAACTTATTATGGTATATATAATTCTTAATTTTATCTTAGATGAAAACATATATTCTTGCAAAAAATTTAACACAATCCTTAGATTTTTCACAATTATTATAACCAAAATACCATCGATAAAAATAATTCTACAATATAATCCATGAATCCAAATATGTAAATATTTCAACCCTTTTACATCAACATAGGTAATTCATTGTTCTGGTAGATAACCCTTAAAAGATGAAATTGACTCAGATAATTCCTAGGTTCCCAAAATTTAAGACAAA
Organism: Viscum album; assembly: GCA_963277665.1. Classification (NCBI taxonomy): domain Eukaryota; kingdom Viridiplantae; phylum Streptophyta; class Magnoliopsida; order Santalales; family Viscaceae; genus Viscum; species Viscum album. The sequence goes on along the minus strand of OY728133.1, from coordinate 125,311,014 downwards.
AAACTATAAATGTGTTTAAGGGATGAAATTTATCTCTCTTCACGGAACACTTCTCATTTCCTTAGAAAATCATTAATCTATGCCCTTATTTTCCATAAATAAAAAATATTTCAATTAATTTGAGACATTATACAGGGTTCTTCTTTCCATATTTCTAATATGACAGAAATTAATCCTTATTTCCCACATGATCTCCACCACTTGAGCTCTTAGAAAATTCCATCATTCCCTTCATTAGTGAGTATGAGAGTTGGTTAAGGTGTAAGTTGTTAATAATATATCATGATAATGGATTAGGCATAATAAATATATTTTTGGATCTAGTCATCATCCCATTTGGATTCATAAAATCGCTGTATTTTATATCACGTTTAGTGTTAATAACATTCCTTGTGGTCCCAACCATTTAATAAAATAAAAAATCATGGTGTGGGAAATGTTTTTCATAAATATGAAAAATCATTTATAGGATGTATAAATCATGACACCTTCTTTTAAATCTATGAATCTTCAGATTTAACCTAGGTCATTTATGATAATCATATATCCATATCCTTCCTGATGGTTCATAAATAAAGACTGAATTAACCTAAGAATATACCATGGGAGTGTCAAACAATGTGTACAATGAGTCTGATTATCATGCAACTGGTGATGATTGAGTCAAAGTCTAGTGCACCCTTTTCAACATTATTAATAGTAGAAACAGCTGTTAGACATCCAAACTTACTTGTAATATCCATATAGGGGTCCATTATTATAAAATAAACATAATATCAACCTTAAAATAACATTAGGATGCTATCTTATACATAGACTTATCCTCAAAGTCATTCATCGGTTTATGTTCACTAATAAATGTTTTTCTAAATCTCATTCCCAAGGTTTTAACTAACCTTACTATGATAAAAAATATAAAGACCCCAAATCCAGTATCTTGGAGCTAGTGCTTTCATTATTACATTACCACAGTAGAGAAGATATTGTATCCCAAATGAAAGAATAATTTATTAGTATTATTAAAATAGATTCATACTTGAGTCTTTCATTGCATTTCAAAACATAAATTACAATAAAGTGAATGTAAATATTCAGTATCCTTAAACTCATTCAAATATTCCTTTTTTTATGTCATGGGGAATGAAAATAATATAATTTTAACCTCAAATGATCAGTAAGAGGTACATACATAAAACGTTATCATGAATCAATAATATTTAAACAATATTTATGGTAAATAACTAAAAATAATAATTTAATCAATAACTTAATCATGAATAATAATATGGTATGAATAATTGATGATCAAATAATTCCATAAAAAAAATCACATGATCTTGAAGATAATACATGGATAATATCAATGAAGTAATATCATGGATAATAATATCTAAATTATCAATGAAATTAATAATTAATATTGGACATCATGATATCAGGCATGGTGATATCTATATGGTCATGAAATTTCACTAAGATTGTTTAATACTATAGTTAAATAACCATTTAATTCTAGATGACTAATTGGCCTCATGAGACCCATAGATGCATCAGGGGTAATATAATTTTAGGCCCCACTCATCTCTGTATTGAGTGAAAATTATGAACTATAAATAATACCTTAATAAATAAAATAACATTCATAGTTATTCAATGTTTGTTGAAATTATATTCAGTTGAAGAAATAACCATATCCATGAGAAATAATATGGATATTTATGGGAAATATAAATTCCAATGATCATATGAAAGTGAATATATTAAGGTAAGGTAATTGATTACAAAATGTAATCATGAAAGTGAATTTCAATACTTACCATGGTCAAACTAACCATAAACCATCTTGATTAATAATAAGTATGGTATTGTCACAACATATACCTAATGGATTATAATTAAAATAATGTTTTGTTTTTATGAATATAAATGACATAAAAAGATCAAATTTTTTTGTAGGAAAATATCATTTTCACTTTGAACATCATATTAAAAACAGAAATTTCAAGATTATTAGGAAAAAATATTTGTTTAAAAATAAAATCGTAAACTTTTAAAGGAATATCTAATGTAATGAGTGATCATTATGGTGGGAATATTACATTAATTTTGAGTATGTTAAAATAAATATTCCTTTCACATTTTCTATAAAAAGTCAAAAAAAAACATGTTTGGAAAATAAAAATAATATTATTTTTAATGAATTCTGAAAAAATTTAAACATGGGTAAAAATTTCTTTAATAAATCATTTACTAATATTAAAATATACTTTAAAGTATTTTAATAAAAATATAGATATATAAGAAACAAAATTTTTGATCAAAAAGTGAAATAAAGTTGGATTTTCTTAAAAAAATTATTAATAATTTTATGTACCATAGAGTGGTTAATGAAATTATTAATTTAAAAATTTATTAATAACCAGTGGAGAGTAAATTTAAAAGGGTTTATCAATAACTGAAAAAATCATTTTAATGGAAATTCAAGTATAAAAAATCTTGATTAACATGAGATTGAAACAGAAATATCTTAATACTTTGGTAAATTTTTATCATAATCCCCATAAAATAAATTAATTAATATGAAATATAGAATACTGATAATATAAAAATATTCATGATATAATATATCAAAGTGTTAGTGGATAGAACTTATAAAAATAAATTGGTGAATAATACCAAATATGTCTCAATGGAGTGGAAATTGAGATGACATCTCCTAAAAAGATCAAACCATTGAACTGAGGATTAATCATTGAATTAATTATGTGTAGAAAATTTAAATACACAAAAATGTTCTTATAAAACCTAAAATAATCAAATTTCATCACAGAAATAATCTTATAATATCAAATACAATGAAGAATTAATGTGACTTAGTGAAAATAAATTGAATTATAAAATACTTAACACTAGATAACATTCAAGTAAAATCCCATTTGATGAAATAATTTGAAGTTAATCCAAAAATACAATTAATTATTAATTATTCATGATATAATGGGTTAAAGGATAATTATATATATATCATATAAAAGAAATTAGGTTCACAATAATAAGGTATACCAAAATGAATGAAAACTTAGATGAAGTCCCTTACCCAACATTTCCCATTCATTGAATGTGATTTAACCTAATTTATAATGGTTTTAAACATGGTTTTAATTTATAAAATAACCATATTTATATTTATAATATCATATATGATATTCTTATAACATCAAATCACCCGTTCGTTAAAAATATTCAATTATTTTTTTTGTTTTGGGTGTAAACTGTTTTTTTTCTTATGCATGTTCCGACATGAAAGTTTTTATTATTTATTATAGGATATTGATCCTTAATATAAAAAATAATATTAATTTTATAAATATATTATTTATTCATGTGATATAATTTTATAACCAATCATGAAATTTGGACTTAGAAAATGAATCACATCGCTTCATGAAGATGATAGGTCTAACACACACACGAGCGATGATATAATTTCCTTAATGGGTGAATGGGTAATGAATTAGATGATGAATAAATTATAAATAATTAATAAAATATATTATTTACCATATATATTCATTATTTCTATTATTATTATTATCCCTGCGAGTCAGTGATGGATTGAAATTACATCGGTTTGTGGGGCGGTAGTCCGCTGTACAAACGAGTGATGATTTTGTTTTCCATTTGATGGAGATAAATATAGATAAATATTATTACATTAAAATAATAAGATATAATTATATGGGATATAATGGCTTTATTATATTTTAATATTTAAGACATAATTGAAGGTGGAAAAATAAAAGTAAAAAGAAGGAGCTTAGTGAAGATGATCACCTTCACTTAGAAAAACATTTATTGGATCTCTTATTAAGGACCCTAGGGTTGGTATTTTGGAAATAAAATATTATATATAATTTATATAATGATTTTGGGGATATATATTTTTAGATTATGGTCAAGAGAAATGTCTTTATAGGTGTGAAGAAGTGTTGGTAGAGGGTTCCCTTTTATAATTTAGGAGGAGTTTTATGTTTGTAAATACCCAAAACTATTTAATAATAGATAGTAAATCTAAGAAGAAGTACATAAAAAATTAATAAATATGTGTTTGGATAAAAGATATGTTTGATAAAAACCTCCAAAACTATAAATAAATATATTTTATTCATATTAGTCCATTTATCTCCAAGGTTACACACTTTTTCGATTTTAGTGTTCACCATGGTATCTATGTTTTTTTCCTAGGTAATTTATCCTATAATAATACATTTAAATATGAATTATTAGATAATTTGGAACCAATAATTATTGATATAAAATCTAATTTATCCAAAAAAATATTTTTTGTGGAAAATTAATTTTAACACAATTGCATGTAATGCCCCAAACCCCATTTTAACCATAATTACAGGAAACAAATTTTATTGTATTTACAAATCATTTTGAAAAAATTTAAGTTTTTATTATTTTATAATATTAATTATTATTATTAAAAATATGAAATCCATTTTATTGAATTCAATTTATATAATTGGATGAATTTAATTTAAAATTAAAACGAAAAATTGCGTCGAAAAATGTTTCTTCAAGAAATAATTTTTTTCCAATCATAAGATGATTTTATATTAACTATATAACTTGTAATAATAAATATTTTGATTTAAATTAATATTTTAAAAAAATATTATATACATTTCATATAAATATTTATTTATTATATGTTATTTTAATTAATTTAAATGGAGGAACATTGTGTTCTTAATTTTTTTTTCAAAAAATGAGTTTTTAAGCCTAAAAATAAACTTATACAAAAATTGGTTATAAATTTGATTCAAATCAAATTAATTATATTAAATATAACAAAATAATACTTATGTTACTTTGAAATAAAAGTATAATCATATAAGTAATTTTAAATTACTTAATTTATTGAAAATAAATGTATGTATTATAGAAAGTGGTATTTTCACTATTAATTGAAAAATAACTCTTTTTAGAAAAATCCAAAATTTTCAACCTAATTTAATTTTGAAATTATTATTTCCAAAATTAATTTAATATTATGAAATAAATTTTCTAAAAGTGGAAAAAATTAATTATATTTTTTTCTCATAAAAGTAGTAAGAATAATTTTTTATAAAAACATATTTTTGATGAATAAAACGAATTTACTGAAAATTGAGTCTTTATTTACCAGTATATTTTCTTCATATAAAATATTTATACATAATTTTAAAAAATAGTTTATTCCTATTCATGTCTCTAATTTAATGTATTGGTTATAATAGTCATATTAAAATAATATATTTCAGGGGTCATTTAAGTTTGAGGTTGAGTATCGTATACGCTATAGAACATAGTGTTATTATTTTAAAATATTAGGGTGTTACATAAGTTATGAAAATCAAAGAGAATATATGAGAGTAATATGTTCATATGTGTATAATAAAGATACATAAACAAAGTATTAACCAATAAAACATAGATAATAAATCACGAGTCATGGAATAAGGTATGGCATATCATTTGTCTTAAATAAAAAGAGTGTAGAAAGAATAGTCAATAGACATGATCTATGGGATCATAACATTGGAATGGGAATATGTATAAGAGTGTGTCATAAACATAAGTATAGAAACCATATGTCTAGAATACCCACAACGAAAATCATCACATAGTAGGTTAGGATAACCATATGTTCACATTATGAGGTACGAGATAATCCCCCTATGTAGCCTTGTGTTTGTGATAAATTCCCCCATGTACCCATATTTCTTGGGATAAATCCTCCACTGTACCAATTTTATTAGGATAAATCCTCATGTGTACCCCTTTGAGCATATGATATAAAAACATTAAACAATGCATTAGAGGGAGATAGAGGACCCCACCCATCATCATCCATACATATGAGTTCTGGAAGATTCCAATCATTCAATATATCCTAAAAACCCATGGGGGATGAATATGGGTTTCATTGAACACATCACAAAGAACCCAGGAAAAATAATAATGGGTTTCATATTACTTCAAGATGATATCCCCAAAATTGACCTCTAGTTTGTAAGTGGTTCATTCTCAAAATTCAATAACTCCAATAAAGTAATTTATAAGAATATTTAGAAGGGTTTTCATGAAAAATATGTCAAAATAAATAAATCCGTTAATGATATATAAGAAAATGGTGTTAAAATCGTATAATACTTTTTTATAATTTTTTTATCTTTTTAATAAAACATGATTTTTTGTAAATTTGAAAATTAATTTTAAAAAAATGTGAACTAAAAACACTTTGAAAATTTTAATTTAAAAAAATATTTAATAATAGTGATTTGAATCTATATAAAGGTTATCAAAAAGTAACATAGAGTGGAAGATAAATCCATTAATTTTTGAATAGATAAAAAAACCTTTTGAACATTTGAAATTACCTTATTCAAAACCCACATTGTAAAAGAGTAATAGAAAACTCCCTTTTAAAAGAAGAAAATGGAAATATGAATGTGAAATGAGATAAGACATAATTAGGTTTCCTGTTGTAAAATGGAACATTAGTGAAAATGAAAATTTTAGACAAGGAGGGGAAACTGTCCTTTAAGATGATAAGAATTATTCTTAACATAGTCAAATTTTTAAGAAGGAATGGAACTCATAAATAAGGATGATTTTAACTAAAAGTGATATCCCAAGATATAAATTGTTTATACCATATGAAATTAAAGATGAAGTGTAAGAAGAAACATTTTAATTTAAGAAATGAGATTGAGTTATGAACAACCCTTAAAGTTTTGGTAAGATATCAATCATGTCCCACAAAATGAAACATTATTAATGGAAGTGAACATTCCACAATAATCTATAATATATTATATCATAATTCAATGGGGGTATTAGGTACACATTGACAATAGATATAGGTGCATAATATCAATGCATGTCTCAATGACGGGTGATTATGATTAAAACCTTTACCTTGTTCAAGATTAGTTCTCTAAACATTCCTAAATACATGAATAATCATATTAAGTTTATTATATAACTTATTAGGAACATCATTATTCTAAATTTAATTTTTTATGTTCCATTTATTAACTTATTCTAATTATTTATTATATAGTTTTTTCTTATGTTTGTGTGAAAATTGAATCATTGTTGGATTATTTCATTTATTTTAATGACCAAAGATGATATTTCAATAATAAGTTAAATATCCAATATAACCTTTATAGAAACACAAAAAAATAATTATTTTCTTATTAACTTATAATGAAATTAGTAGTTAAGTTCTCATAGAAATCCATGGTATAGTTTTTATAACATTATTCAACTAGGCGGTTAAAGAAACCCCCAACACAAACACTTTATATCTTAATGGGTGAGTGTAATGAATCCAATTTTCTATGTATTATTTTGGAATATTATATTAACTATATTTGGAGATAGGATCTGAGATAGTGTGGGATTATCAAGCTGAGTGTTCCTGATATTAATTTTTAAAATATATTCTATGTGTGCTCATACAGTTTTCTTGAAAAGTGGAATAACTTCTAATAGAATCCTTGGATTGGAAATCTAAGGAATTCAATGAGTTCATAGTGTGAGTTTTACCCTATGCACAACATAACCTTGGAGCGTGTCAGACATTCGGGTTGGATGCGATCATGGAAATATGTTTAAATAAATAAATTAATTTAATTAATTACCCAGACCTAATAAATACTATATATAAACACTTTTATGGAAAATTTTCATGGTTTTCCACATAATCTGAAAAATTGAGAGGGGCCATTATAGAATGTTCTAGGAGATTCTATTCGAGAACAATGATTGGATCATGGATCATTAATCAGTGTGAAATAAAGATTGAGGATCCTAGAAATGATAATGAGATAAAATCATTCTTTTCTATAAACAGATCCAAATTGATGTAGGATTGTTTTTTATTTAGATTATTTCCCAGTTTTTTATTTTTTAAATAAATTCAAACCAATTGGCCAATGTATTGATTCATGAATCAATCATATTAACAGTATGAGATTATATATGGCGATTATTGTGAGAATCGATTATTATTGTTTGGATCTCCATTTTTTATTTTAATATCAATGGATTGAGGCCAAATTAAAATATATGATTTTTCCCCAATTTTTCATGTTTATTATATTTCTCCCACCATTATTTATTTATCGTGAGTAGTTCCTTTGTCTAGTGGTTTGACAAATTCTGTTAAATCAATTGTTGTGCACCACTTTCTTGAAACAATAGATTGATATCACATATTTGAGTTCATATCAATGATTTAATTGAGATATAATGATATATTGAGATGAGATTGGAGTTTATTAATTCATGATTGATGTAAGGCTACTGGGAGATGTGATGATGGGATTTATTATGTGTTTTTGGGGGTGATATTCCAGGGTGTGGTGACAGAAAGGGTTGGGGGGACCATATCTACACTTCCTAGAAAGATTCATGGTCGGATTAAAATATGGTGGGGCAGAAGATGATGTGTGAGGAATAACCACAGGTTTTATGAAATTCCACAGAAAAAGGTGTGTAATCTGAGATTACATGACATTTGGAGCCTTGGTTGTAGTGATAGGGTTTCCCCAAGATAATAAATATCGCACTATTTGAAACTTCTATCACAACGAATGTGACCCTATCTTGGAGTCTTGGTGTGTTCCTTGGAAGGTACATAGGCACAGATGGTCATACACAGACACGACGAGACAGACACAAACAAGGCCACAAGTACACATGCTAGGACACACCATGTACTCAATCATAGAAATAGATATGGGAATGGTCCATGATACATGGGTAGGAACTTTTTTTAAAGGGACCAATCATGTAGTACTTGTACATGATGTGTATCCTCTTACAGATAACTTAGATCCCTTGACCTATATATCTTGGAAAAGTTTCATTAGGGCGTGTTCCCCTGATCCTTTCCATGATGGTTAGTATGGAATCAATTCTTACACATATGAGGTTGATCCATTCACTGGGAATTATTAGATAGATATGATATAATCCTTCTATGAGGCCAAAATTGATATCCTCTATCATCATCTTACCCAAGGTGGAGTTCATGGTATCTTCGTTACTAATACTATGTAGGGATTGATCCTCTACTTAGTGGGTTATTCCAAATTAAGTTTTTTTTATACACAATGGACTTGGGTGTTATCCTCATCTTTATACCATTATATTTAGACTTCCAACATATACTTCTTACGGAAAGACCTGAGGATTAGTACATCTCAGACAGATTCCATCAGTGTTATCTTACATGTTGAGTGTGTTCTCCTAGGAAATGGCTATGTGGATCCTTCGAGAAAGATTCATTATATGGAATTATAGTTGTGAATTTACTTTGAGATGGTGTGTCCTTATTGAGAATATATATATATTCTCGTTATATGTATTGTAGACATGTACCTGTTATGATCTGACTGTTTTTCTTGATGTTATATGCTTCGTGATTTCAGTGTGTCCTACTAGGTATTTTTATACACAACCCTGCATGGTATTTTCAAACATGTGTCTTGTATTATTGGAATGATATATATTTTAAAAAATTCATAGAGGTACCAATACTAGGTAGAGATTATTGATCTAAATAGATTGAGGTGTGTTCCTACGGTATCATTGAAAAAAATCCCCTTCCATACTTTTAAGTTGGACTTATTTTTCAGAATCATTTTGGTGGGATCGTATTTAGACCTTTTTTCTTTCCAATACTCGTTTTAATACAATAAGGGTAGGATTTAGATGTATTCATGCATGGATTACCATTTCTTTTACATTTCAGTAGTGTGTGGGCATGGATGTGTGTGTGTGTTAAGGTACATTAGTCTAAGGATTCCAATGTGATTGATATTCCTAATCGGTGCTAGTCACTAGCCCATGCCCTATTAGAGGCATGTTTGGGGTAGTCATGACACGAGCCCCATTATGATGGGGTGTGATAGATTGATATCATAGGCAGTTAGTTTTACCTCAATACTAGAGTTTGTGAGATTAGTTTGGGGAAATAACGTTAAGTGTTTCAAGTTCATCTATTAGGCCAAAGACTCTAGTGTTGGTACGACATCTGATGTATCCATACATCTAGGCTCTAATCAACATCCTTTCAACGTGGAATATGTAGACACTATTTGTAGTCAAATCCATGGTACATGCATCATGTAGGAATGGGTAGTGTTTTCCATGTCCATCATGATTCAACTCTCTAGATATACTCATTTACTGCAGTATATCCTGTCTATTATAGAATGACTTTGCCACATATTCCAACTAGTATTTGTCATCAAGATCACAATGATGATCCCCTCAGTAATGAGGCTTTGATACAGGTACCTCTTCAGGAAGTTTAACCCGAAGGTGGTGTACCAATCATACCACCACCTATCGAGCAACAGATGGTTCTTGTAGTACCAGTGGATGAGGTGAGAAGGATGAGTGAGCATCATGAGTTTCAATTATAGTTATCCCTTAGGTTCTGGTGTGATCCCAACCCACAGAATTTTGAGGACTATCTTAAGGTGGTGATGTATGTTTTCTATATTTTTAGGACATCGATAGATCATATGGTGGTTCTGGAAGTGAAGATTCTCCATGGATCAACATGACGATGGTGCACATTAGTGACTTATTTGTATTATTAGGTGACTTTAGCATGATTATAGTTAAAGTTCCTTTTTAGATATAAGTTTTGTCCAAAAATGTTGTAGGTTATGTGCATTAAAAAGATTTTACAGCTTCAATAGGTTAGTGCAGTACTGGATGAGTATTCATCGAGGTTTAAAATCTTATCTATGGACTCGATGGATATGGGTTGTGATCATTTATTTCTAGATCGATCCTTAGAGAGGATAAGAAAAAAATACATCCAAAATATCATTATACAACTATTCATTTTTAAATATTCTGGGGTGCTAGGGAATTCCTTGGGGTTTTATGTTGTTGTGGCTAAAGAGATAGAGATAGTTGTTGATGACAGTGGGAATAGAGGAGTAATGACTTTAGTAATACAGATATGAAGTTATACATAGGGACTTGGACATGAAATTTTTTTTAGGAGGTGATCCCATGCTAGAGGGTCTATGATTTAGTGCTCACAATATGGGTCTTGTTAGCCCAAGGAGAAGCAATGATACTGTTGTGATGGTTAGGGACATCTTGTATGAGATTTTCCAACCTTCCATATGACTGATAGAGATATAGAGGATTGTCCACTGAGGGAGAGGTAGTGATGGGAGAAAATAATTGTATAAGTAATAACATGTGGTAGATAAGTTGGGAGAGAAGTTGGAGGTGATAGAATTTTCGACATGTTACCACCACAACTGTTAGGTGGTCCACACAAGGATTAAGAAGATGGGAGACAGCGGTGAGTTCAATGATAGGTGGTATAGGATTATGAACCAAAGGCTCCAATGATGATACATGATACAATATGTGTCTTGTCTACTTTATCTACAATTATGATAGACACATGTGTGAGTCGTTCCTTTATTTCCACTTATCTAGTTTGATACTTTGAGATACCTTTTGAGACATTGGCTTGAACCATGTGCTTAACAACTCTTATAGGAGGTGACTCAGTGATTACACACTTGTTATGATGGTGAAACTTGGCTCTTGTTGGTAAGAGATTCATTTGGGATCTAATGGTAGCAATGATGAGGCCTTATGACATCATCTTATGTGTGGAACTATAATCTATAGTTCATGCCTAGATAAACTATTTCTGGTGGAGGATGCAGTGTGTCTGTAGTGATGGTAATAAGTTTTATTTTCTTGTTCAAAAATAAACCTAGGTAGTGAAGGATGGACTCATGTATAGGAGGGTGAAGCCAATTACTCATCGTTTTTCTAGCAGGACCTTTGGTGTAGTGGATGATATGATTCTTCAGTCCCCTATAGTGGTGGAAGAGTATGATGATGTATTTCTTGGGGAAGTTCTAGGATTACCTCCCCATAGAAAGATTTATTTACACATTGATCTACACCTTGTGATGACTTGATATTTTCACCATCATATCTAATATATTCCACATACATTCATGATATTAGGGTATAGTAGGATGACTTATAGTGGACGATATTTTTTAGACACAGTGTTTCACCCTAGGTATCCATAGTGTTGTTCACTAAGAAGGTGGATGAGAGATGGAGGTTGTTTATACATTATTATTGCATAAACCAGGTGATGATAAGGAACAATTATCATCTAATGAGGATCGATAACCTCTTTTATTTGATAAGAGAGGCACGATGGTTCTCAAATGTTATCCTCAGATAAGGTTATCACTAGTTACAAGTACAGGATTGAGATTTAGCAATGATGACATTGATATGTCTCAAAAATCAGTATGAGTACATGGTGATTTTTTTTCATGAATAATTTCATATTAGAGTTCATGGGACTTTGTAACTGGTCTATTAAACCTTTAATAGAAAGTTTCGTGGTAGTCTTCATCAATGATATCAATGTGTATTCGGCGTTTGAGGAGGATCTTGTGAGAAACTTGAGGATGGTTTTGGATATAATCTGAGAGAACAAAATTTATGGGAATATTTCAAAGTTCATGTTATAGATTACGGAAGTCCACTTTTTGGGAAATGTTACCTCATCAGAGGGTGTAGTAGTTGTTGGCGATAAAATTCGGGACAAAGAAGAGGCCCAGAGAAGGCCCTAAAGAATTGTCTCGCGAAGCTCCCTCGCGGAGTTCCCATAGCACCGTAGGGCCATGAAGCTAGGAGGAGGGACTCTCTGTGACCACAATTGACGTTCGGGAGCCCACCGTGAAGCCAGGAGGCGGGACGCTCTACGATCGCATTTGACGTTCGCAATCCACAGCGAAGAAACCTGGTCTCTATTTTCACCGTGTGGTCTCCACTCCATGGCACCTCTAGCTAATAAATACTGAGCTCCCCCTGAGCCCAGAGGACAGACAATCTGACCTTTTGACTTCCCGGCTCTCGAATAAAGAATCATCTTTCAGCTCTGTGAACCATGAGTTGTGTGAGGTACTTCTTCTTCGTGAAGTGCCTCCTGTTTTTCTCATTTTGATCCCCTCTTTCAAGAGTGATGACTTTCGTGAAGCCTAACGGATTTTGTGAATGAAGGTGATCCACAAGGGGACTCGGGTCATCGCAGAACATTTATGCTTCGTGAAACACCCTTTGTGTACACATGATCCACATGCTAAGGAAGGTTCAATGTACTTCTCGTAGCACATTTCTTCCCGACACCTTACTTCGTGAGGCACCTTTGCTCCATGAGGCAGTGCTCCACGAATGCCTCTCCACTTCACGAAGCACCTCCCATATGCACCTCCTCTTCATTCTAAGGCTAATTCACCCCACTTCGCAAAGCACACCCCTTCGCAAGTACCCTCCGCCACGCGGAGCAACATAGTTTCACAAGGCCCCTGCCTATGGACCTTTCTGCTTGGATATTCCTTTGCCAGTGCGACCTTGTAGGTTTTCACGATGTGAATTCAAATTCCCATGGATGATACCACTCATTGTGTTGCTTCGACTAATGATTCTTCGCATAGGCATGCTAATGGCTATTTATTCTTCTCATAGCCATTCTAACATGGACCCCTCGATCGTTCGCTCCATTACACCCCCTCAACATGGAATTTCCAGTGCCTTACCTCCCACAAGGAGTAGGGGGTACTGGTTATGTAATTCTTAGGGGTGTATATCACACCGACATCATCTGAGATGCAGGATGTTAAACTGGCAAGAACTGCGTCCTCAGCACATGACGTTAAAATGTGACCTGGCCTCGAGCCTCGCACGTGGGGTGCCCCCACCTTGGACATTCTCTACGCCCCCTGGTCTCCATAGGGGATGATATCATCCTTATGGGAGTGGTGTTTGTTCATGGGGAAAGGGAAGTCACTTTGGTGTATTCCCCATCCCTTCTTATAGGAGGTATCATACATGCTTCTCCTCACGTCCTCGGTGCCAAGGACCAAGATGGGAGATGGGGACAGGGGTTCTTGTCACCCTTTCCCTCTCCCACTGGGCTTTGTCGCCACCGAACCTTCATCCTAGAGTAATTCCCAATCTTTCTCTTCCTGGGCTGCTCAATGCATAAGACCCACCCCACATCTTTTGGATGCACCTTTGGCAACATGGTTTTCAAGACTTTGCTACCTCTTGTTTATCACATTGAGCATGATTCACGTGGGCTTAGAGTAAGCATCGATCATGACATCTCCCTCGTCCCGCATGATGTTAAACTATATTCCCACACCATCCCGAACTATGGGGACTTTGATCCATGTCAAGGTATGGTACGTAGGAAGCCTCCATGAGGTTCAATCCCACCACCCGGTCATTCCGACCATGTCAGTTCACCAACACCTCCAGTCGCCTAGAGTGTAAGCCCCATACAATCCCGAACTACGGGGACTTTGATCCATGTCAAGGCAAGGTATGTAGGAAGCCTCCATGAGGTTCAAGCCCCAAACACCTCGGGCTGCATAGAGTGTAAGCCCCACACCATCCCGAACTATGGGGACTTTGATCCATGTCAAGGCATGGTACGTAGTAAGCCTCCACGAGGTTCAAGCCGACCACCAGTGGATCCCTGGTTCCACATTCATGTCGGTTCGCGGATGACTCGCCACCCAAACTATGGGGACTTTGATCCATGTCAAGGCGTGGTATGTAGGAAGACTCCACGAGGTTCATGCCCACCACCTGGTTGTTCTAACCATGTCTGTTCACCAGCACCTTGGGCCGCCTAGAGCATAAGCCCCAAATGCCCCCATCCTGCATGATGTTAAACTGTACTCGCCACCCGAACTTTGGGGACTTTTATCCATGCCAAGGAAAGGTATGTAGGAAGCCTCCCCAAGGATCAAGCCCAACATCCATCCATTCCGGCTCATTTCACGTCGATTCACCCCCATCCTACAAGATGTTAAACTATAGAACCCATTCAGCGGTAAGCTGTTGTGACCCCGTTCAGCAGCACATCAATGTTGGATGAACTACGCGGACTTTGATTCCCCGCCATGGGGATACGTAGGAAGTCCCTTCGAGACTCAAGCCCAAATCCATCATCCATACTGATTTCTACCTGGGTCGCCACATCCCGGTGAGATCATGCCACCTCATTCCCCTCCATAGCATTTTAGAAGCCGCCCACTTATTGGCCCCAATATCGGTGTTCCCTCCAGGGGGTTCCTCAATCTGATCCACTCTAATCAGTGTTATGATCAGTCCGATCCATCTCCACTGGACGTTAAAACTTGGGGCATACCCTGTGTTAAACATAGGAAGTTGAGGAAAACCTCAGACACATGCCCATGGAATATGGTTTCCCACATTTGATGTGGGATGCCTCAAGATTCCACGCCCTCGAGAAGCCCTATAATAAGGGAAAGAAGACAGACACACAAATCCCCATCATCTAGGCACACTAGTGATGTCCAGCGTGGAAAATCCCCTAACCGAAGGATGCTACCCTTAGCAGACCCTTTAGAATGTCCTGACAGAAGCAACATAATTAACTAGTGTCCAAGAAGATATGTCACCAAGAAGAGTTTCATGAACAACGTATTAAATATATGAGGGAGACCCAGACTAGGTAACGAATTCCGAGGAGGAATCCACAGAATGAAGAACCGACATCCCATCATCCTGTTTTGATCAAGGACAAAACATCCCTGAATAAAGAATAGATGTCGACCGCCTTTGGAAAGCAGGAATGCAGGGTAACAAAGTCATGTATGTCGCACTCAAGCAGACAGATGCTCGCGCCCCGGTGAAAGTGTCAAAAACAGAAAAGGTGAACTCGATGTGAAGATATTCTCCTCAATATGGAGATTAGTAGCAATTGAGGAATCAATGGATTGATGTGTCACCGAATCCAAACATCCGGCGCCGGGTCCTGCCAAGAAAATAGCGGGCCTGGCGTGAAACCTACCTAAATTTGGGGCAGTAGAACGTTGGACATCCCATTCTATGACATTGCCATCTTCGATTCCTCTTATCGGTCACGGAAGACGGGATGATGCTGGGGCATTGGTCGTCGATTCCATTTTCCTTTCAGCACTGACGAGTTCATCTCTCTGCTTCTCAAAAATCAGGTAGCTGCCATAGGAACATGATCACCACCCGCCCGCCCACGCAGGGGTAGGGGAAACGCCAGCACGGCCGCTCCGCGCGGCTTCACTTCTTCTGCAACGGCTTCTGAGTCAATGACCATGGGGCGCCCATGCCCCATCTTCCCATTGGACGTTATCCAACGAAGGGTAATTAATGACCTCGTACGTCAGTAAAATGAGGTGGGAATCATCCCTACGTGGGATATGGCCCCCTGGATCTTGAGGAAGCTGCGCCTCGCCATCAACGCTGCCCCCGAGGGCCGCGTAGGGAGCTTCTGCTCCCCACCCCAACATTAAATAATTTCGGGAGCCTGTCCCTGGAGCGCTTTGACGACTCCCTTACTTAAACTAATGAGGTGGTCAATGTCCGGCCCAACCTGGTCAAAGTCCCAATTCAGAGGCTACCAGCAAGGGCTCCCACCCGGCTGCATCATCTCTATCATCCGGCCTTGCCATAGGAGGAGCAGGAAAGCTATGCACCTACGCAACCAGCCCTGGTTCGTCCGACCCAACGCTAGAATCGGACACGAGCTGAGAAGGATGCCTACCAAGGGGCGTCAACGTCGACAGCTACTGTGGCCCGAGCCACTGTCAATGCATATCATCAAGTCCCTGCACACACTGAGCAAGGGAGCTTATACGCCCAACCGGGATCGAGGCCCCAACCGTCCCACGGGTAGGCTGGGTCGACTCTCTTGGTCGTAGACATTAGCAATGGTCGCCGTGAACCAACCCACAATGATGCCACCCTGTATGGAGGTCCTCCCCATACCACTACCACATAGAGCGTGGGCCTTCCCTGCTCTGAGACTCGGCATGGAGGTCTGCCCTGTGCTACCCCCAATCTGAATGAAGGTCTGCCCCGCGACGGTGATGTTCGCTACGGGAGCCTCTCCCATGCCCATCACACTGGGTATGGAGTATTTCCTCATTCCCCCGACCGTTGATGTAAAGGAGTTACCCATCCCACCTATCCCCAATGTGGGGATCCTCCTTACGTCCTCTCCACAGCTAGTGAAGGTCCTCCTCACTTCGGCAACCAGAGGGGTAAAGTCCAGCCTCACTCCCCCTGCACCAAGCATGGAGGTCCTCCCCATGCCGTTTCCAGTCCTGGTAGTGGTTTTTCTTGCTCAGGTGCTTTTCATGGAAGTCCTCCCCATGTACCCTTCGACATTTGTCCCGGTGCTCCTCGCACCCCAGCTTTCTCGGGTGGAAACCCTCTCCACCCTAGCACCAGTGTGGCCGAAGGACCACATGTCAAAAATCAGCCCTATCCTGAGGATCCATCAAGGGTAAGGAAGTTGGGCCATCTCCAAAACAAGAATAATCCTGGGAAGGCCCGGATAGAGATCAAACTGGTCCGCTTCTCAGACTTTGAAGCGGAGTGTGACTCAGCTTAGGAATCCTGCCCTCGCTAATCTGAGTCAAGGGTCAGTGCAGGAACAAGACACATTAGCCTGGTGCTCCCAGAATGTGAGGTCTACAGGATTCTTTATTCCCTCTGTAGGTTCATCCAGGAGGATAAAAATCTGGAGACCCCACAGTTTACAGTTTTGCAGTACCCACCATCTTCGCCGGAAGCACTTTCTACCTCCACAAGAGATCACAGAGAGCTATTCTGGGGACCAATGGCGGGCGAGCAGTAGTGCGACCCACCACCGGCAGCCCTGGGATATGATCCAGGAATGACGGCCGTCAGTCCATTCTATCGCGACATAGCGTCCAGGTCGCTACACTCCTCAGAGGACATCATGAGAATTGGCAGCCATTCAGCCCGTTCGCCGTATTCTCCACTAGCTGACCTGCCATCCTAGTGGTCTACCTCAATACCGCTGCATGTTCCCCAACCACCCCCAGTTGGTGAGTGGGGAAATCAAGGGCCAGACCCTAAATTTGAGATGAGGAGCTTTTAAAGCATCCTTGTAGTAGACCACTTCCCCGAGAAGTTCTGGCCTCTAGTAGTGCAGGATTTCCGCATACCTGAGTCCCTCACCCCAGAGAATGTTGAGTGTTTTGATATACCCTCTAGGCGATGCATTTCATTCTCCATAATCAGCATGTGGTTTTTCCAGGGAGCCAAGTGCATTTTGAAGACATCAGTGAGCAGTGCCGTCTAGTCGATCTGGCCGCACTCCCAGTGGACCAGCGTCCCAAGTCACCAGGTCGTCATGAGGCCATCCACTAGCAATGCGTTTAGAGTATCAAGGTACTCCACAAAATTATCATGGAGGCTACCCTCCATGTGAAAATTTGTGGTTGGGGAAGTATGCTGCCCTCTTCTTCAGCCCTATCCAGTGGCAACCCGACTCGCTATGCGATATTCAGGACATTCCCCCAGGAAGGGTCATGGTCAACATGGCCAGTGTAGTGGACAAGGAGGATGGGATAGAGTTTCGCGGAGACTTACCACCTGAGAGTCTTCCACAACTGTTGGACCCATTGGGGAGGATTACTCATCAGTAGAGAAACCTCCTAGGTCTCTTTGTGCCCACCGAGGTGTTGGTACTCAGCCGGAATGATAGTAAGGGAAAAGAGCATGTTGGAGCTGTCTAGTACTCCAACTCATCCACCTCAGTGTAGAAGATGAAGGAGGTCCCTGAGAAGTATACATTGTGCCAACAACTTTCTGAGAAGAATAGTTTAGTCTATGACCTCCTAGATGAATGCACTGTAGAGGGATGAACCAAATATGGTGATCCTAGGACGGGGAAGCAGGGGCAGGAACAACTCCTCTTCGGTGTGCTTCCCTCATGCAACCCTGATCATGCCGCATTCCTGACTGGGCAGAAGCTGGAGATCACAGCAAGAGAGCATGGTATGTCTCACCAAACCCTCCTAAATGGAGCGATGACCCAAGGAACCCCACTCGGGCTCCTCCGACAGACCCAAGGTTTGTTCCACCAGTCACTCCATGAACTGCTGAACTTTTCTACCACATTGAAGAACCTGACAACGCGCTCGTGGATAGGGACCCCTGTCAAGATAGGGACCATGTTCATATGATCCAATGGAGGCACTCATCACCCGCATGGAGGCTTTGGAAATACAGTATGTGGTGATCTCACCATATGAAAAGCCATACCCGGTATGGGTGGATGATATGTCGGCACCTCTTGGTTTTTGGAATCCCACATTCTCCCCCTTCAATGGGACGGGGGACCCACCACAACATCTGGCCTACATCAAGTCAAGGTGTGGGCCCATGTTGGGGAGTCCAGTGAAACAAGAGGCCACCAAGAACTGCTGTTTTATTCAGACACTAGAGGGGCCGGCGTTGGTCTGGTACAGTCAGCTCCTTGTCAGATCCGTGACTAGTTAGGAAGACCTTCACAAGAATTTCCTCTAATAGTTCAGCTATACCACCCAGAAGACCAGCATCGCAGACCTCTTCCAGTGCAAGCATAGGACTGATTAGTGAGTCTCGGACATTATCGCTTGGTGGAAGGGGCTCACATACTCCCTTGACATGCCACTAACATAGGTCCAATTATTGACATTGTGTGTAGGGAACATCAAGAGGGAACTAGTTCCTTCTATGATCACCCAGAACTACCCCAGAGGGTTCTGAGACTTCTAAGATAAGGACCAGCGCCTCGAAGATGCCCTGTAATAGGCCATCTAGGCACGTCCGCAGCCCCCTGTGATCCCAGAAAGAAGGGATGTCAGAGCTGAGACCACTACGGTGGCCCAGGTAGAGGCCCCTAGACAGATGGAATTACTACAAGTGGAGACATCTCTGCAGCCTCACAGAGGCCCTCCCCCTCAGGCACAACCTCCGACTCCACAGTGTCCTCAGAATCGGCAGTTGCCTCCACGTAATTCACTGCAACCGCCCAGGCGGGACAATCAGGGTCCACCTTCTCGATAGGCCCCTCCAGCCCCTCATCAGGGCCAGGATCCAAGTGCTCCCTATCTATAAAGAAGACACCATACTTACTCGTTCAGCAAGAATCGGGTCCCCGGTTACTTCTGTAGCGCCCTTGAGTAGGGTATTGTACGCTGGCCTGAGTGCAGAAGGCCGACAGAGGCGAATCTCACTGACTGCACCAACTACTGCACCTATCATCGGATTATGGGACACACCCTTAAGAAATGATATGTGTTAAATGACTGGCTCCAGGACTTGGTCAATAACAACATAGTCAGGCTTGGCCCGGCCCCATCACAAGTAGAGGGTGTCTTTGTGAGGTCTGATAGCAGTAGCGATCGCAAAGGCGGTTGGCAGCAGGTTTCTGACCAAGGGTCCCAGAAGTATAACAAATGGACGGCTCATAAGATGGTCTCTTGTGCCCATGGAATCATTCGGGCATGCCTGAATCAGCCAGAGCCTTTAGAAGTTGCGGCCACCACTTCGGCATCATCATCTCAGTCGGCCTCTTCCCAGAAGAACAAGCATCGGCAGTGCAAGAAAATGCAACGCGCCCTGCCAATGCCATCGTCATCCCGCACTCTTGGCAACTTCAAGCTCCCGGAGATGGAGATTCCCCCAAGAATCCACCCAGTGGTGGATGATTCTTCAAGTGACTGTCAATGGTACTCTTCGGTTAATATCGTCGAGTTGGTAAACCCCTATATGACTTCCAACGAGGGGGAATGCCAGGAGAAACTCCCCAACGTCCCTAGTTGACGCCAACATCGTTGATGCCTTTGTTATATGGGTCATCGAGGCACATCATTCGGCACCTCCAGCTAGGCCGTGCATGCCACCGATACCAGACAACAAGCTCAATGCGGAACTCAGCACTCACAACCTCATCATCTGGTGTCATCAGGATCGCATCCACCATCGTTTGTGATACTAGGTCAGGCAGAGCCACTTCGGCCGCACTACTACCATATTCTTCCCACCGCAAGACGATCTTAGTCATACAGACCTCATCTAGTAGCTACGTTTCGGGGTTTGACTAGAGAGTAGTGGTATATTCCTAGTACCAGTCTGTCGTTGGTCCAGCCGATAGGGCCACCATGTCTCCAGTCGCGGAGTGGCCTCCTGTAAGAAGAAGTTCTCATCTGGCATGGAAGCCTGATTTTTTCAAGCACCTTGATAACATCCCATCATGGATTACCATCCTTGAAGCCCTCCACTTGTCATTAGATATGCGCAAAGAACTCGTCGAGGCTTTATGGAGCCCCCTCTAGTTTCAGATGGAGGTGGCAGCTACAGAAGCCTTTCATGCTGAAGCAGTTGAGAATACTGAATGACAGACCATCATTTCATTCTCCAGAGAAGATGAAGTCTCTCTTATATAGGGGAACATCCATCCAATTTAATGGTGTGGAGGTTCGCCTTTGGCTCATTGACATCGGCTCCAGGATCAACCTTATCCTGATGTGGACACTGCGAAAGCTGGGGTTATCTAAAGATGACCTGACTCCCTCCGATCTAAGGATCTAGGGATATGAAAGGACATAGTAGACCTTGGTCAGCAAGATTCATTTGATGACCCAGTTTAGTGGCCCAGTTTCTAGTATTGAATTTATGGTCGTCTCTCGGGACATCGCGTACAATGCATTGATGGGCAGACGATTTCTCCATCTGTATGTAGCGGTCCCCTCATCATATCACTAGTGCCTCAAGTACTCCCAAAATGGTCGAGTAATAATTCTTCAAGGAGATGCATCTTCTTTCGCCTCTTGTTAAGCCCGTTATTTGGGCGCTGACTATTACAAGAGAAAGGATAAGCAGATTCTGGCAAGCGAGGTTGAACCTGCCATGGTCACAAGTGACCCATGGGCCGGTCTGGATGACACCAACGTCTTCCCAATCCATCGATTGGAGGCCACGAACCCCAACATGGGGCAACTGTTTGTGGTCTCTGGTACAAGAGTAAGGCATATTCCCAAGTCTAAGCGACACTATAAGATCACCTCATACTCCTACACAAACCAGGATTAGGTGGTCCCGGAACCTCCTAACCTTGTATGATATCGGGATGTCTTCCCCATGGCCATAGGGATACATCATACGTGTTTTTTTCACTGGGATGGAATAAAATAGCTCAAGCTGACACACCACTATTGATTTGATATCATCATGCGTGGCCACTTGGGCCAAAGACCAGATGGGATTAGATCGACTAACTTAGTCGCTATGGTCTCAGTAGTGCATGAATATCTTGATATGTTGTCTACTGCTGTCCAGGCTGGTACCAGCCTCCCTTTAGGATCTTCAAACCTAGGGGAAGCTCCACCCATTGGAAATCCCTCCTCTGCAAGAGAATAAGAGGATCTAGAGGATGCTCCCCCTGCCTTTGAAGAAGGCGTCTCTTCCATGGTCGATGAACTGGTACATGTGAACCTTTGTAGCGAGGCAGATCCGAGACCCACATTGATTAGTGCAGCCATGTCCCTCGAGGAGCAGAAGTGGTACGTGGAATTCCTTAAACAACACCGTGACATGTTTTCCTAGATTTACAATGAGATTCCAGGACTAGATCCTCAGGTAGCAGTCCACCGCCTTGGTCTCCAGAGAAACCATCACAGGTTCAAGAAACCTCCCAGAAAGATGCACCCTTGTCACGGTGCCATGGTCGAGGATGAAGTTGACAAGATCATCAGATCCAACTTCGTCAAGAAGGTTTATTACCCCAAGTGGATATCCAACATTGTGCCAGTCTAGGAGAAGAATGGATAGATCAGAGTTTGTATCGACTTCTAAGATCTCAACCGTCATTTCCCGAAGGATGATTTTCCCCTTCCAGTGACATAATTGTTGATCGACACTACGGCTGGATTCCAATCCCTCTCCTTAATGGATATTTACTCTGAGTATAATCAAATCCAGATGTCCCTCGATGAAGTGGAGTCCACCACTTTCAGGGTGCCCCAAGTTACTTTCTATTACCAGGTTATGTCGTTCGGCCTAAAGAATGTAGGTGCCACCTATCAGCGGGCCATGCACCGCATATTCAAGCCAATCCTCAGGACATTGGTGGAGTGCTATGTGGAAGATCTGGTGCTTAAGTCTCTCCAGCACCAGGACCATCTCAAGGACCTTGAGAAAGTGTTTGACTTCTTCCGCTCCAGCCACTTAAAAATTAAGTCGTTGAAGTCTGCCTTCGGGGTCACCTCTGGGAAGTTTATTGGCTTTGTTGTTAGGTAACAAGACATTGAGATCGACCCAGATAAGATCAAGGAAATTATCGAGATTCCTCCCCAAGCAATATTCAGGAGCTTCGGGGTTTCCAAGGCCACCTGGACTATATACGCCGATTCATTGCGAATCTGGCTGGAAAGTGTAAGCCCATTTCTCATATAATGAGGAAAGGATCTACCTATGAGTGGGATGAGGAGTTCCAGGCCACCTTTGAGGAAATCAAGAAGTATATGACCCAGCCTCCGGTCTTGATTCCACCCATCTCCGGAAATCCACTGGTCTTCTATGTCACCACCCCAGAATGATCTATCGGTGCCCTTCTCGCCCAGAAGAATAGTGAGGCGATGAAAAATAGTCTCTACTACCTAAGTAGTATGCTCGTAGATACGGAGACCAGATACCCCCCCCCCCATCGAGTAGAGATGCCTTGAATTTGTATTTGTAGTATATAAATTATGACACTACCTACATCACCATGAGGTACAAATGGTGTCTCGGGTAGGCCCGCTGAAGTACATTCTGAACTGCCCCATGTTCACTGGCCATCTTGCATGGGGGCAGTAATCCTCCAGCAGTTTAACATCAGGTTCGGGCCCTAGAAGGCTTTCAAGGGACATGCATTGGAAGATATCCTGGTTTCCCATCCAACCTCCATGGACTATTCCATAGACTTGTAATTTCCCAATGAGGCGATCCTCTTAGTAGACCATTCCATACCGTGTTGGGAGATGCACTTTGACGGTGCCTCCTGGTGTCCCACCAGTAGGAGGCTCAATGATCCTAAACTCAACAGAGTGGTCCTGGGTATCATCTTCATTACCCCAACAAAATCCATTCTTCCATACTCATTCCTATAATCAGAAGGTTGCACCAACGACGAGGTAGAGTATCAGGCTCTTATCAATGGCCTTGAGCTAGACCTTGAGATCGATGTACCCCATTTTCCTATGAAAGAGGATTCCGAACTAGTCATCAAGCAATTAAATGGTGGCAATGTTGTCAGAAATACAGATCTCGTACCATTGTTGGAACACACCCTTTAACTAATGGCCCAGTTCCCTTCTCGACTGGAGGTTACCCATGTCCCTCGGTCATAGAATGGTCATGCAGACGCCTTGGCCAGTCTGGCTGCATCACTTGTAGAGCCCGAACAGGATGATCTGATTATACACGTGGAACACCGGAGATTCATCGCCCATGTCACCCTAGAGGATGATGATGGCCTGTGGGTAATCCATATTACTGTCGGATCCACCACGTCAGGACTAATAGGGCCTTCATATGCAGTGGTTTAAGTGACTCCTGACTAGAGGGACCCTTTTGTTGAGTATCTCCAAAACGGTAATCTCCCACCAAACCGGGCCGAGCGCGAGCAAATCCGATGCTGCGCGCTGTAGTTTACCCTCCAGAGTGGTACCAGTCTTGACTAGATCCTCTACAAGCACGAGTTTGATGGTGTTCTCCTATGTTGCATTCAAGGGGTTGAGATTCCATAGGTCATGAAAGAGGTTCACACCAGTTCCTGTGGTGCCCACCAATCTGGTCCAAAGGTGTCCCATCAAATTCGGAGACTGGGGTACTTCTGGCCCTCTATGATCCATGGTTGTATCATGTTTTCCAATAGATGTCATGTGTGCCATGTTCATGATAACTTCCTGCATCGGCCTCTAGAAACTCTCTACTCCACCAAGTACTCTTGGCTATTTGCGGTGTGGGGACTCGATGTCGTGGGACCATATCCACCTACGACAGCTCGTCAATGCAGGTTCATCCTGACCGCCATAGATTTCTTCTCTAATTGGGCAGAAGGAGTTCCAATCAAGGAAGTCAAGGCATTTTTTATCGTTGACTTCATAAGATCCAACATCATCCACCGGTTTGGAGTCCCTCACGTCGTCCTCACTGATAACGACACCAACTTTCAAGCATCCGAGCTGAAGAAATTGTATGCTAAGTACAATATCCAATTGAACCATACCACCTGCTATCACGCATAGGCAAATGGACTGATCGAGGCGTTCAACAAAACCCTCTCTAACATTCTGCTGAAAATGGTTGGTTAGAACAAAAAGAGTTGTCCAGCTAAGCTCCCCAACACTCTTTGGGCCTATCAGATGACGACTCGTAATACCACCCAGGTGACCCCATATTCGCTGTTGTATGAAGCTGAGGCCATCCTGCCCATTAAGATCCAGCTGCCTTAGTTACGCACCACGGTCTATGACCTACAGGTGCCAGATAAGGTGGCCGAAATACGTCTAGCTGAATTGGTAGCGCTTGAAGATAATCGGCTTCGTGCCCTAAACAATCTGGAAAGGCATCTGAATAAGATGGCTAGAGCCTTCAATAAAAAGGTTCACCTTTTCTCTTTTCTGTAAGGTCACCCGGTATTGTCCCTCTGAGCGCGAATGATCCCTCGCAGGAAACCACCAATGTTAGAGACCAAATGGGAAGGACCTTACATAGTCCACAGGGCTTACCCCAATGGAGCATACTCCCTGGTAACCCTGGATGACGAGCATATAACTCCTCCCACCAATGCCAAGTTCTTAAGGAAATACTTTTCCTAATCTTGATGGTCTTTCATGACCTTAAACTGTCAGTCCCGCATGACCCTAAACTGCACGCCAGTCCTGCATGACCTTAAACTATCCAGTCCTACACGACTTTAAACTGTGCATCATCCAGCATGACGTAAAACTGTGTTTTGAGAACTACATGTGGATTGATTCCCATCATTATGGGATATGTAGGAATTCTTAGACACCTCGTCTTGAGCCCAACCCTGATATTTTCTCTTTAAGTATCCCCCTCGGTATAGTTATCTTGGAGGATCATTGCATGATATGTTGTAGGATTCCTTATCCCCACTCATGTAAGGATTATAGCAATCACACCAAGTGCCCACTCCCTATTCTTCTATTCTTACACGTCCTCACCACATGATGTTAAACTGGGTGGCTTTTCAGAACTATGTATGGCTTGATTCCCATCTTCTTGGGATACGTAGGAACGCCTGAACATTTTTTCTGTTGGCCCAGCCCAAATGCCAGAATCTTCCCCTTGGGTCAAGACATATGGTGGCGTGAAAATTCTTTCCCCAATTCACGTTGAGCTAACCACGATCCGGTTTCACATCCCACCCCTGGAGATGTTCGCCTCTTTTTGATATGGGTACAGGTATGCTTCACCCACTCTTTGATTGGGATTCCATCACCTTCCCCATCTGGAAGGTCCCCTGAATGGTATGGATGCTAGGCCTAAGGTATCTCTTACCACTTTAGGCCAATGCCCTCAAGGATGTCGAGCAACAAGCCGATACAAGTCCTACATTTCAAATATGGTCAGTGGTCAATGCTCATTTGTTGCTCCCATTTCAGGATACTATAGGAACGTTGTGTTTCAAACATGGTCAACAGCAGTCTTGTGACATTGGAACCACCCCAAGATGTCCCAAACATCGAGTGTAGTGGTTCATTCTTCCCCTTTGTATCTCCAAGAAACAAACTCCCTTCGGTCAAAGCCATGTTTTAGTTCCCATATGACAGGGAGAACTGAGATCAGCTCCTTGTTTCCCACACCGAGCACCGCTCACGTGGGCTTAGGAGCTATGATGAGGCAGTAACCATACAAGAGGGCGTATAGCCTTCCATCTGAGGCCCAGCCTGAGTACCCTTGTAATTTTTGGGCCCCGACCCAGGTTCTCTCTTTTGGGATTGTACGACGTGGTATGGGATTATGTCCCCCTTCACTTCGTGTTACTTGCAGTGTCGTACAAATCCCCGGATGAGACACCTTATCCCCTTCTCGGGCCCCCAACCCTCATCCTCACTGCAAGAAGTTAAACTGAAAACTAGTCTGGCCTTCCTAACCGAGGCCCAGCCTCAGGCCCCTTGTCCTTTTCGGGCCCCTGACCCAAGTTCTTACCCAAATTGTAAGGTGTGGTGACGGATTATGTCCTCCTTCACTTCAGGTTACTCACCTTTCCGTACACCCCCCTCATTAGGGTATCTTACCCCTGGGTGCCTTCAAGAACTACGTGTGGCTTGATTCCCATCCTCATGGGATACATATAAACACTGGAATGTCTAGACTTCTGGTCCATCCCCAACTCCCAGAAATCTCCCTTTCACTTTAGCCCCTTGGACTACCCTTACCCAAGGAGGGGAGTATATGTCATGGCATGGGATTATTTCCTTGTTCACATCGGGCTTGTAATGCCCACACCATGTGCCTCTCTCTCCTGAGAACCCTCATCGACCCTTTTCGGTGGTTCATTAATGTGCCTATGGGTACTCTTGTTTAGTACCTAAAATGTCGGACTCCGCTCGGACATGTTCCCACCCACTTTTCACGATTTGTGTTCCCCTTCATTAGGGATTCCATCACCTTTCACACCCAAAGGGACCCCCAAGTGCCATGGATGATAGGCATAAGGGCTCTCCTACCATTATGGGCCAACGTCCTCGAGGGTCGTAGGCAACAAGATGATACAAATCCCGCGTTGCGAATATGGTCAGCAGTCGATTCTCATTTGTTGCTACCCTTTCAGGCTAACGCGATATTGATACTGTGTTCCGAACATGGTCAACAGTTATCCTCCATCGCCACACCAACCCCATTAAGCCCAAAATGTTGGTTACATGATTCACATCCTTCTCCACCTCATCATGTCCAAGTAGAACTTCAAAACTCTTGCTACTATTCCTCAGTGCGCATCCACGCGTTAGGAGGAACAAAGCCACGATAGGAGCATCATTTGAGGCTCTGCACCAATTACCCTTTGGCATGCAATCCAGGTATTGTAACATACATCTTCCTCCCTTGTTTCCCACACCGAGTTTAACTCGCATGGGCTTAGGAATCAGGTTTAGGTCTGCACTTACTTAGAGGGTTTTTACCCCATCCATGGTCTGAGCTCTAAGACCTTAAACTAATATCTCTTCCAGAAATACGTGTGGTTTGATTCCCATCCTTATGGGATATGTAAGAACACTCGGATGTCTCGTTTTCGGGTCCATCTCAGTTGGGAGCTAGTTTTTTCGGCCCCTTACCTCCCTACCTCTATTCAGGCCCCATATCCAGAGTCTCCATTCTCGAAATTGCGTATGGTGTGGTGTGGGACCCTATCCCCATTCACATCAAGTATGCTTTATAGCATCGTGCAAATTCTTTCATGTCCAAGACATACAACTTTAAACTATGCCGACTGGTCCTATCACATGACCCAAAATTATGACGTTATCGTCCTGGCCGCATGATGAAAAATGACACTACATCGTGATGTCCTCAAGGGGGAACCATGTTTGGTATTGGTCACATGCCATACCATTTTTCAACACCTGCTACAACTTGATTCCTATGGTGAAGCTAGGGCCTGCTACCCTAGGCTTGTTTCCTCACAAAAGAAAAACCACTTACCTTAAAGGACATACAAGATTTATCAAATACTGCTTCTTTTGGTGTGAGGGCCATGCCTGCACGCCCCTTTTATCCATGGAATTGGTACCTTACTGTGCCACCTGAAGAACTACGTGCAGCATGATCCCCATCCTCATGGGGTACGTAAGAATTCTTATGCACTTTGCCCCAGTCCAATCTCAAATCTCGTTTTCGGTCCCTCGACCTAAAACCTATCCAAGGAACATGTGGTGGTCAGAAACCCCAGTTCCCTTCCACGTCGGGATTTTTTAATTACCCCACAATGTGTCTCCTGCATTTCTTACCATCCATGGTTTGATTTCTACAACCCTAAACTAATATCTCTCCATGGTAAGGGACTCAACCCCCTCTATCTAATACTTTTCGTTATCGTATTTATATGTGTTTGACAAAGAGCCCGAAATGTGGAATTTTCATGGGTACATTCCCCTTGTTTGATGTCCAAGATTCATGAGCTCTCTATTTGGATCCTCATCCTCTTCCACATCTGAAGGGACCCCTTAACGGCCTGGTCCCATGCCGCATCGGCTCACCTACCGTCCTGGGCCAACACCCCTAAGGATTTTGAATGGCATTTCTGACAGGTCCCGTATTTTGAACATGGTCAACTGTCGACCCTCATTTGTATGTCCCCATTCTAGGCTAACGCGATGTGGATGTTTCATTTCCTCCACAGCAAATAGTTTTCCTTTGTCATCACGCTACCATTATTGTAGACTAGATTTAGAGCTTCATGATTCACACATTTCCACTTACTCATGTTCAACTTGAATTCCAACATACGCGGCTTTATCTCTTCATGCGTCTAGGTGCACTACATGGATGGTTTAGAATCATTAGGTCGACATTTACTGAGAATCCCTTTACCCTGACATGTTTCTTCCAGTGTCGATAAGTCCCCCATTACTTATTGATTCCCACATCGAGAATGACTCACGTGGGATTACTAGTTTGGGTAGGATGTGCACTGGCACAGCCAGGCCTCTCATAGTCCCGCACGATGTTAAACTGTACTTCCAAAAATACGTACAGCTTGATTCCCATACTAATGGGATACGTAGAGACACACAGGAATTTTACCTAGGGTCCATCCCCAAGAATCATGGATCCCATCTTGTCCCATCATCAGCCCCTCGGCTTGAATCCTTGCAGGGAACCGTGTAACATCAACTTTGCCCTGAAAAACATCAAGATTCCCCAAGATGACATTCGAAAGAGATGAATCTGTCACCAGAGAGGCCCTGTTTAAAAGAAAGAATGATCCATGATCAAAATGATGTGTCCATCCAGTGTGCTCCCACCATGGTGGCATAATTTTAGGACTGTTAGATTCTATTTGAACAAACACTGACTCCACATTCCATGCTTTTCACACCCCCCTATTCAGACTCTCATCCTCTTTCATGTCTGGAGAAACCCCCTAGCCGTATAGATGCTCGGCCTATGGCCCAACTATTGTCCTAGGCCAACATTCTGGAAGACTACCATATAACATTTTGATTCTAGTCTTGGGTTTCGAACATGGTCAACGGTCGACCCTCATTTTCTATCCCCACACCAGGCTAATTAAATAAGAATGATGTGTTTCGAATGCAGTCAACATTTATTCTTTATTGTCACGCCACCCCCAAAATTTTCTAAATCCTGAGTTTCGTGATTCACACCTCCCATTCCCATATGTTCAGATTGATTTCAATACCCATGGCGTTACCCCGTTTGTGCACAATAGCACACTAGGAAGATGGTAATTCGGCTGTTCTGAGAGCATCGTTCTCTCGTCAGGTTCCCCCTTTTTCTCCCAGAAATCCGGACTGCTTGTTCAAACCCCAGATTCCTGAAGGTTGTCTTGAACTCCTAAATTTGGATGGAGTGATAATGTGTTCATCCCTTGTTTCTCACATCGGGCTTGACCCACGTGAGCTTAGGGAATGATCGCTGGGTGCTCCGCGATCATCATAAGGATGAAATAAACCAATGGAATCAATAGAACTCATGCATGCTACGAAATTCAAATAATTAAAGCATGAAAGTACATTTAAGGGGTTGTAATCATTACAATACACTGGGGTCAACTCCCCCCATGGACAGATTGACCTCGTCAAAGGAATGTTGCAGCTCCGCCACCCTCTGGATGGTGGCGTCCAGGAGTTGCTGCTGCTTCTTTACCTCCTGCTCCTCCTCGACAGGAAGAGGGCGCAGTTCACTGGCTGCGACCTGAGCCTGCTCCACGCCAGTCTGGATAACAACCATATCTCCATAGGCACGCTTCATGCCATCTTCGGTCTTCTCTAGTTGGGATTTCAGCCGTGAGACGAGCTATGATTGCGCATCGAGAGAGGCATAATTCTCATCTAGCTGGACCTCCAACCGTTCAACTTCATTTTCGGCCTCCCAGAGCCTCTTGATGTTTGCCGACTTCCTCCGCTGCCAGCCTACGCTAAGGCCATGGTCATACTCCCAAATCTTTTTCACCATAAGATCTCGGATGAGCATGTGAGGGCGTTGGGCCTCCACTCCCCCAACACATAGTTTACATAGCTGCAAGTGAATTTTATCCATCTCATCCAACCCTAATTCTTGGGGGGTGTTATTGATGAAGAGTTTGATTAGCTTCCATGATCGGTGACTGACTATTTTTCTATCCTCCTCGTCAGAGGCCGTCTCATCTTTGTCGGCGTGATTAGCAGGCTCGTATGAAGGTAATGCCCCCAGAAACTCCTCGGTCGGGTCCACATATGGTGTTGGATCAGGTGTGGCTGGGTCAGGACTATCTAGTCGATCTTCATCATCGGATCCCACCTTGATAATATCAGGTACGGTCCCACTGGCATCCCCTCCAACGATCATGAGTGCTGCAGTCCAGCCAGGTTGGATGTCCACCTCCACAACCCTTGGATGCCCTTGGGAAGGGCACTGCCAGAATCCCCGACTAACTTCGCTACAATGGACCAGGCCAATTGAAGGACTATACATGCCAAGAAGGGGATTTGAATGTCAGTTAACGTGGTCAGGGGATGGAAATTGTGAATTCGGTATAGAAGACATAGAGAGGTTAAATACCTAGCCTCACTCCTGGGATGATGTCGTCGTAACCCCAAGACGTTCCCCCCCGTATATGGTTGGTAGGGATAAAGACTCTAGGAGAGCCTCCTCATGTTTCCTAGCCCCGAAAGACACGAAAGCTGATGCAGCCATGAGAATGGATCCCGAAGGTCCCGTATCAGCACCCATTGAGGGACAGAAACGAGGTCTATGCACAAGGTCCTCCTGCATAGTGAAAACACTGATAAGAAATCCAGAGTAACCTGAGGATAGATTCTGAAGAAGGAACTTGGGATTTTACCTCAAGGGCCTTCGAGAAATATTCATGAACTGAGGAATGATCGCCGAACTCACCCTCCTCTAGCGGACTCTCTCTACCAGCCTAGTCTCCCCAAGAGGACTTGTCCGATTCTTCTAGAAGGGGAATCATTCCCTCAGGTCAGTAGGTGACTATTGCGGAGGGAACGTATAGGCCAGAAGCCCCCTGACTCAGTCTCTCATTGGGTGCAGGGCACCCCAGTAATGGATAAAGTCTTCCATCTTGGCTATGTATTACTCCGCCTCTGCCTATGATACTACAATACCAGATCTAATGGGGCCAATCCCCGGCAAGTCCATCAAAAGGAGGTTAAGGTGATTCCATAACTCAGATGGGCTGAGGAATTTCTGGTTGATTTCCCATATGTCCCAGGCCTCTGGGAAGACAATGTTCTCCAGCATGTCAATATGGAACAACTGTTTCATCGAATCCTGAGTAGAAATCCTGTGGAATTCACTCGGTGGCCACCCCTCTAGATGACTTTGTTCTCCAGGGACCATAGGCTCTGCTCCCTCTATCGGATCCACCACCACTGTGTCCCCCTCAACTGGTGCGGGTGTCACCGCTACAATAACCCCACCATAGCGGGATGCCCCTCCCGCCATTCGGCCTCGGCCCTGAGGTCGGGGAAGCTCACCCTCACCGACCCGGATGGTTGGCCACTTCAGCATCTCCCCTGGGTAGGCCACCTCCCATCTATGGGCATATTATTTTACCAGCCCAAGGACGACGGTCAGTAGAGGTAGTAAGTTCCACATCTTCCCATATTCCTCTGTGAACATGAGCCACATCTGACTCATCACACATGGGTGCTCCTCATAGCACACCCCTGGTAGACCTACGGGGTCTACCACTGCAGGAACCAGAATTTTCTTGCAAACTAGTGTGGGGTGTATGGCTCGCAAAGATGCTCATTCTCTACCCTGGCCACCAGGACTCCACCTCGAAAGGCCAGTAGATAGGCCCGATGCTCTTCTGTCCCCTTCCAGTCATCAATGAATTCCCCTATCGGCAACGGGAACATATTGAAATTGAATTACTGCACCCTCCACACCCGGTTCAGAACCGATGGTGCGGTCAGTTTGGTCAGAAAACTCCCCACAGAATTCAAGATTGAGGGAAAAATGTTTGACCTTGGATGTGATATGGGGTTTGGATATTAATAGATCCCCTAGATGTGTTCTGCCATCCACCCGTACAAGAGATGGAACAGCCAGCATTCCATATATTTCCTTTTCCCCTCGCTGATGTTCCACAACATTTTGTACAACGTGGAGAGCATCGAGATCCCTAGGTTGACCCACCCTCCTGTCACCAATGAGGACACCATGATGAAAGTGCTTAGCCGCACTCCCATGTTTGTATCCCTCACCGGAAGAATCCAACAACCGATGAGAACTACGATGAATGCCGCCAGCCTGACTATTGGTTGTTGTTCAGTGCTAACACTGAACCCCCAGGTCTTCCACCAGCAATTCTCCAACAACAGCCAGTATGAGTCATCCTTACTCAGGGCTCCCTTTGGGAATGTTTGAGGACTCACTAGAGACTGACAGTCTACTGGAAAGTTCAGAACATCTTCAACCAATGCTTGAAGTGGACATCCCTCATTCCCTCTTTATCCACCTTGGGCACGATATCTATCAATGCCATCTTCAGATGTGGAATCTGCTCTGGATCCTCCCACACAACCTTATCCGGGAGGAATTCTTCATACATCTCCCCCAGTATCGGGACCTCTGAGATCCGAAGAACATCCCATAGGCTGATGCCGACCTCCCCATGATGCAGGTGGAAGGTATTGGTCCCTGGTGACCACTGGCTCAATAGCTCTGTCATTATCTGCTTCGGCTAGTAGATATGGAATTGGGAAGCCCGATCTACATTATATAGGCCCACTCTTCTCAATTCCGCTCCAAACTCCTCACACGAGGCACCTACCGAGTAGGCCCAAGCCCAATCGTCTGTAAAGTTGCCTCCCTAGCGCAGGTCCCATTCCTCGAACCACCCCTTCTTTGGGATCCATAGTTCCTCCTTGAGGATGGTTTGGTAAATAGGTGGGGACGTCTCTGGCTGCAATGCCTTCTTGTAGACATCGTTTAGATGATTGTATAAGCAGTCGGCAATGATAGGCAGTAATTCCTCCCAAACATGACCATCCGGCGCTCTAAACCATCAGTGCTGACATGGCGTGCTCTAGAACCAGTAATCTGGATCGTCCCTACTTAGTCTAGGTATGAAGAAGTAATCCCTCATCCCAAAGCCATACAAGGGAAACATCCTACATGGCGGGTAGTTCTTTTGGCTCTCCGATAGTAGCTCCACCAATTAACTATGGTCTGAGTGGCTTCAGAATAACTTTCCTAACCCCATATTGTTTTCCATTTCATCCCTCTAGGTAGAATCCACAAGGACCCCATGGGAAGCTTCTTGGTGGGCCATTTGGCTCTAGAACTTGGACGATTCTTTGTCGAATCGTGAAGCTCCTCCGCGGAGCGCGTTCTCAATGTCTAATCGCAGAGACTGTTCGCAGAGCGCTTTCTGGGTATTCAATGTCAGATCACGGAGTACAAACATGGAGTCAAGGACTCGTTGTGCGCCGCGAAGACTTGATTCACTATTAACACTCTCGGAGTACGTGGAGCTTCGCAAATACAGAGTACAAGATGAAAAAATCGCGGAGAAAGTAAAGGACAAAAGAGGGGGCACATATCCTATTTATAGGCGACAACCTTCAGAGCTTCGTAGCGCGTGCAGGTCATGTAGAGATTCACGGTGCACCCAGATTGTGCATCCCATATCCACCTCACATGCCTTATTAACAAGACACCACCTCGAACGGCCGAGGATTTTGGCAATTTACCTCAATCTTTGACCCTTGATCTCTCTGCGAATCCATATCTGTGGGGGGTCATTTGTTGGCACCAACATTCTGGACAAAGAAGAGCCCCAGAGAAGACCCCAAAGAACTATCTCGTGAAGCTCCATCATGGAGTTCTGCAAGCACTGTGGGGCTGTGATGCCAGGAGGTGGGACGCTTCATGACCACATTTGATGTTCATGAGCCCACCGTGAAGCCAAGTGGGAGGACGCTCTGCGACCGCATTTGACGTTCGTGACCCGCTGTGAAGTAACCTGGTTCCTTTTCATGCCGCATGAGCTCTGCTCCACGGCGCCTCTTGCCTATAAATACTGGGCTCCCCCTAATCTCAGAGGATAGACAATCTGACCTTTCGACTTCCCGGATCCCGAATCGCAAAGCATCTTTCTGCTCTGCGAACCATGAGCTATGCGAGGTACTTCCTCTTCGTGAAGTGCCTCCCATTTGTCTCATTTTGATCCCCTCTTTAGAGAGGGGCACCTTTTGTGAAGTTTTAGGGATTTTGTGAAGGAAGTGTATCCCCAAGGGGACCAGGTCATCGAGGAGCATTTATGCTTCGCCAAACGCCATTCATGTACACATGATCCACATGTTAAGGCAGGGTCACTGTACTTCGCGAAGCACATTGCTTCCTGACACCTTTCTTCATGAGGCACCTTTACTCTATGAGGTAGTGCTTCGTGAATGACTCTCCACTTCGTGAAGCACCTCTCATATGCACCTCCTCCCCATGCTAAGGCTAAGGCATCCCACTTCACGAAGCACACCCCTTCGCAAGTACCCTCTGCCATGCGAAGTGACATAGTTTCACAATGCCCCTGCCTATAGACCCATCTACTTGGAAATTCTTTTTCCCCGTGTGACCCTCCAGTTTTGCACGATGTGACTTCAAATTCCCCTGGATGACACCACTCGTTTCAGTGTGTCTCATAATGCTTCTTTGCATAGGCACGCTTATGGCTATTACTACTTCTCGTAGCCACACTAACGTGGACCCCTCAATGGTTCGATCCATTACACCCCTCACCATGACATTTCAGGTGCCTTACCTACCACAAGGAGAAGGGGGTATAGGTTATGTATGTCCTAGGGGTTTAGAGAACAACCACATCATCTGAGATGAAGGACGTTAAACTGTCAAGCACCATCATCCTCAGCACATGACATTAAACTGCGACCGGGCCCCGTGCCTCGCACACAGGGTACCTCAACCATGGACATTCTCCACACTCCCTGGTCTCCCACATGGGATGATATCCTACTTATGGGAGTGGTGTTTTTTCATGGGGAAAGGGCATACACCTTGGTGTAAGCCCCATACCTTCTTGCAAGAGGTAGCATACATACTCCTCCTCACTTCCTCCGTGCGAAGGACCTAGAGGGGAGATGGGGACAGAGGTTCTTGTCACACTTTCCCTCTCCCGCTGGGCTTTGTCGCCACCAGGACTCCATCCTGAAGTAAGTCCCAATATTTCTATCCTTGGGCTACTCCATGCGTATTCCCCACCCCACATCCTATGGATGCACCTTTTGTGACGTGGTCATCAGGCCTTTGCTGCTTCTTGTTTCTCACACCGAGCATGACTCATGTGGGCTTAGAGTAAGCATCGACCATGACATCTCCCTCATCACGCATGATGTTAAACTATATTCCCACACCATTCCAAACTACGAGGACATTGATCTATGTCAATGCATGGTACATAGGAATCCTCCAAGAGGTTCAAGCCCAACACCCAGTCGTTCTGACCATGTCGGTTCACCAACACCTCGGGCCGCCTATTATGTAAGCCCCACACCATCTCGAACTATAGGGAATTTGATCCATGTTAAGGCATGGTACGTAGGAAGCCTCCATGAGGTTCAAGCCCCAGGCACCTCGGGCCACCTAGAGTGTAAGTCCCACACCATCCCGAACTACGGGGACTTTGATCCATGTCAAGGCCTGGTACGTAGGAAGCCTCCACAAGGTTCAAGTCCACCACCGGTGGATCCCCGGGTCCATATTCACGTCGGTTCACTGATGACTCGCCACCCGAACTATGGGGACTTTGATCCATGAAAAGACATGGTATATAGGAAGACTCCATGAGGTTAAATCCCACCACCCAGTCGTTCTGACCTTGTTGGTTCACCAACACCTTGGGCCGCCTAGAGAGTAAGCCCCAAATTCACCCGTCCCTCATGACGTTAAACTATACTCACCACCCGAACTACGGGAACTTTGATCCATGCCAAGGCATGGTACGTAGGAAGCCTCCCCGAGGTTCAAGCCCAACATCCAACCATTCCGGATCATTTCACATTGGTTCACCCCCATCCTACATGATGTTAAACTGTAGACCCCATTCAGCGGTAATCCATTGTGACCCCATTCAGCGGCAAGCCACTATTAGATGAACTACACAGACTTTTATTCCCCACCATAGGGATATGTAGGAAGTCTCTTCAAGACTCAAGCCCCAAACCATCATCCATCCTGATTCCTACTCGGGCCGCCACGTCCTGGTGAGATCATGCCACCTCATTCCCCTTCACAGAATTAGGGAAGCCACCCATGTGTTGGCCCCAATATCGATGTTTCCTCCAGGGGTTCCTCAATCTGATCCACTCTAATCAGTGTTCTGATCAGTCTGATCCATCATTGCTGGACATTAAAATTGTGGCATACCCTGTGTTAAACATAGGAGGGTGAGAAAAACCTCAGACACATGCCCAAGGAATATGGTTCCCACATTCTATGTGGGATTCCACGGGATTCTGCACCCTCGAGAAACCCTATAATAAGGGACAGAAGACAGACACGCCAATCCCCAGCATCCAAGCATGTCAGTGATGTCCAGTGTGACTACTCCACTAACCAAAGGTTGTTGCCCTGACCGAACCCCTTGGACTGTCCCGATAGAAGCAGCATAATTAACTGGTGTCCATGAAGATATGGCACCGGGAAGAGTTTCATGAACAATGTATTAAATCTATGTGGGAGACCCAGACTAGGTAACGAATTCCGAGGAGGAATCCACATAAGGAAGAACTGACATCCCATCACCCCGTTTCGATCAAGGAGAAAATGTCCCTGAATAAGGAACTGATGCTGCCCATCTTTGGAAAGTGGGAATGCGGGGTAACAAATCTGCGCGAGTCGCACTCAAGCGGGCAGACACGCGCGCCCCGACAAAAGCATCAGAAACATTAGTGGATCTAGTAAAGGTTAAGGCATTGTTAGCTTGGGTGACACCTATGTGTGTGATGGAGGTGCAAAGATTCATTGGGTTGAAAGGATACTATCGAATATTCATACATGATTTCTCTAGTATATCTAATAACTTTATAGATTTAACCTAAATGGGGAAGCTTTTTGTGTGGGAAAAGTGGTTTCATTCAAATTTCCAAGAGCTAAGTCAGAGATTGGAATGCCCTCCCATCTTGAGATTTCTAGAGGAGGGTGTCGATTATGTAGTGTTCTACAATTAATCAGGGACTGGTATCGGTTGTGTTATGATTAATAAGAAGGATTTCATTTCATATGGTTAATGAAAATTGATACCACATGTGAAGAAATACATGACCCATGGCCATCGGTTATTAGTGGTGGTCTTCACACTAATGATATGACAACACTACCTCATGGGTGAGCGGTTTATCATTTATTCTACCCATAAGATCCTCGTGTATGTCTTATATCAGAAATTTATTAACACGAGAGAGAGGTTATTGCAATAGTTCCTCCAAGATTATGACTTCAATATTGTTTGTACTTCTAGGAAGGGGAATGTGGTAGCATAGTATCTTAGAAAGATATCATATTTGTAGTTTCTAAGAAAGGAGTCAGAGAAGTTAGGCTTATTGTAGTTATCCTTTGTGGATGGAAATTTAGAAGCTTACCTCCAGTAGATGGTTCTTACACCAATACTTTTATAGTGATTTACGGATGAACAACTTAGGGATATCAACTGTGAGACCATATATACTCAGATATCCATTGGGCATGATCATGATTGATTCTTTGAATGTGGGAATAATGTCGTTCTTTTTAGAGGATGGATGATGGTACAAGTGATGTTACATGAGAATGTTCTAGGAAATATTAATATATCTTCTTCGGTGGTACATCCAGGTCTGGAAAATATGTAATAGGACCTCTGATGTCTGTTTTAGTGGCTAGAGAGGATGAATGGAGTTAGATATTTTGTCTCTCAATGCATTACTTATCTAAAAGTGAATGTTGGGAACCAAGTTCTAGCGGGTTTGGCTCAATGCCTTGATGTTCCAGAGTGAATGTTCTATGTGATATACATGGAATTAGTGATGAGATTATCCTGTTTTTCTAGGGTACATGATTCCATCTAGGTGATCATAGAATGAATCACTGAGTAATATCTCTTATTAGCTATTCGGAAGCATAGTTTAGTAGAAACATGAAATACTTATATGTGCTAAAGATATTACACCTCTAAGGAGTTACCTAAATGATCATTTCTGACTATGATGCTCATTTTACATTAAAGTTATGTAATGGATTGATGGATGATTTTGGGACTCAGCTATATCTAACCACGAATTTTCACCCCCATACCAACAACCAGACTTAGTGGACCATTCATGTTCTAGAGGACATGTTGTGAGATTTCATGTTGGTATTTAGCCATAGTTTGGAGGATCACCTACCACTGGTGGATATTTAATTCAACAACATCTACCGTTACACCATCGGTATGGCACCATTTGAGGCCTTTTACGGGAAACCATACATGTCATCACTAGGTTGGACCAACCTAGGCGAGTCAATATGTATGGTCCTAGTGTTAGTGAGAGACACTAAAGAGAAGGTTCATATCATATAGGAGTAGATTAGGACTACAAAAATCCATCATAATTCCTTTGAAGACTGACGATGGAGGCCCTTGGAGTTCAAGGAGGGAGACAATGTTCCCATAAGGGTTTCACCTAGACATGTATTATTGATATTTGGTGGGGGTGGAAAGCTATCTCCAAGATTCATCATCCCTTTCTAGATATTTCATAGATTTTTTGATGCTACCTACCACTTATCTCAACTGATATAGTTAGATAGGGTGCATGATGTCTTCTA
Organism: Viscum album; assembly: GCA_963277665.1. NCBI lineage: Eukaryota > Viridiplantae > Streptophyta > Magnoliopsida > Santalales > Viscaceae > Viscum > Viscum album. The sequence goes on along the minus strand of OY728133.1, from coordinate 125,270,994 downwards.
CGTGTTATAGCCAGGGAGTTGCGTGTACGATCCGTCACATGTTATCGACTGGGGAGAGTTGGAAATCAAGGATTAAGATACATTTGTTGAGTAACCATTAGAGATCGAGAATCAGTTGCATTGGATCCTTCATGGGCGAGTGATTCCATTAGTGTGTATTCGGTGAAAGCACAAGAATATTCATGAGAGAACCTTGGAGTGAGAGTACCGAATGTGTGATCAGTACCCAATAACTTTATATAGCCTTTTGTTTTGGATTTTCAAGAAGTAACACCCCAAGGTGCAGAGAGTGTAATATCTATTTTTTTCGGTGTAGTGTTTTGGAATATTATATGGATTATTTTTGGACTTAGGTGCTATGATGACGCTAGATTCTGAGGATCGGTGTGCCTGAGATTAATTTGTAATTTTTTTGAATATATTAAATGTATGCATGAATGTTTTTCTCTAGAATGTGGAATAATTTATAAATAGTGAATCAAATCATAATTTTGAGGCTTCCATTGAGTTTAGAGCATGAGTTTTACCCAAGGTATGACCTAACCTTGGAGTGTGTAACATGTTTAGGTTGGGCATGGTCATAGGTGGACATTTAAATAAACAGATTTATTTAAATAATTACCCTAACCAAATAAACTCTCTATATAAATGATATTATATTGAATTTAAATGTTTATCCACATAAAAATACAAATTGAGGATCCATTAAAGAGTGTTGGAGGAGCATCAATTGGTGAGAAACAACTGGATTGTGGATTATCGATCAATAAGAGATAGAGATCAAGGTTTTTTTACAAAGAAAATGTGACAAAATAATTCATCACTAGAAATTGATCCTAGTTAAGGTAGGATGATGTTTTATTTGTATTCTTTATCTATTTTTTTTATATAATGAATGGGGACCAATCGACTGATGAATTGACTCTCATTTCGGTCATATTACAGGTATGTGATTATCTGCGGGGATTATTGTGAGAATTGATTATTATTGATTGGATCTTTTTTCATTTTTCTTGATGAAGATGGATCTAGGATAACAAAAAAATGGTTTAGATTCATTCCTTTCTTTGTTTATTATATTTCTCTCACCATTGTTTGATTATCACGGGTAATTCCTTTGTCCCGTGATTCAAAAAATATCGATAAATCAATTATTTTGCGCCCGATTTTTGGTGTAATGTATTGATATTGTATATTTAGGTTTAGATCAATGATAATATTGAGAAATGATTAAATAATGACATGGTATTGAGATTTATTCATGCAGGATAAATGTGAAGATATATGGAGATACGACAGTGGGATTTACCATGCATTTTGGTGGATGGATTATGGAAAGTGGTGAAAACTAGGATTGGCCTGGCCAGATCCACACCCAGTGAGATTCATTACAATATTGGTAGATAAGGGAGTGGAAATTATGTGTGAGAAAGAAACAAAATTTTTATAAAACCCTACAAAACATAGTGTGTAATTCGTTATTAAAAAACATGTAGGGCCCTAGCTACAGTGATTGGGTTTTTGAGGGAAGATAAATATCACAGGTCTTGTGACCTATATCACACAGATTGTGACCTCTATCACATACTATGTGAGACTTTCTTAGTATCTCAATGTGTACTTGGTAATGTATAGGGGAACGGTAATGAGCATGACTGAACAAACACATACATGACCAGACAAACACGGGAATACTGTGTACACCTGCACAAACTTGTACACAAGTATGGTTCATGATACATAGGTAGGACTCTAAGCCAAAGGGAAATGAATTGTACTACTAGTACACACCATGTACCCCCTTCATGATTCCTTGGAGACCTTATCCTATTCATCTTTAATATCTTTTGTTAGGGAAAATTCCGTCGATTATTTTCCTAAGAGTATGTATGGAATAACATCCTACGTATAGGATGGTGATCCCTTCAGTGGGAATTCTTAGATGGAGTTATTGGAATCCTTCCATGAGGACCAGAGTGAGATCCGCTATCACCTAATTTCCCAATTTGTATTTCATGCTATCATCATGAACAACACTATGCATGCGCCGATCATCAACATATTGGGTTATTCCAGATTGAGTAATTGGTATACCCCATGAACTTGGGGGTGATCCTAATCTATGTATCATACTATTCATACAACCAATATATACTTATTATGGTGAGAATCACTGAGTTGTAAAAATTAGATGGATTCCACCATATCCATCTGATTCATGGTGTCTGTTCTCACAATCATGCGTTATGTGGAACCTCCGATCTTGATTCCTGGGATGGAATTATGGTTTTAACTTTACTTTGAGACGGTGTGTCCTTGTTGAGTATATCTAGATATTATTGTTATATGTTTTATTGATATAAAATTATGATGAGATTACTATTATTCTTGATGTTATATGCTTAGTGATTTTGGGGTGTCCTATTCTGTATTGTTATACTCACCCCTAAATGAGATTTTCCCTCATGTGTCATGTCTTATGCAGATGATCGACCTTTCAAAAGAGTCTTATAGGGACTAAGAATAGGTAGAGATTAGTGAGTTAGATAGATTGAGGTTTATTCCTATAGTTTCCATGAAAACCACCCCCTTCTATTCTTTTAGGTTGGAATTGTTTTCAGACTCTGTGGTGGGATTGTATTTACCTTTTTTTTCTTTTCAGTACTAGTTGTCATACTATGATGGTGGAATTTAGATATATTCATGCATGGTTTAGTAGTTATTTTATATTTCATCATTTTATGAGATTATATATGTGGATATTTTTAGAGGTAAATTATTCTAATTACTCTCGTGTAAGTGATATTTCTACTCAACGCTAGTCACTAGAACCTAGAGTATTAAAGGTATGCCCGGGGTAGTCATGGAACAAGCCACATTAGGACGATTTGTGATAGTGATTACGATTAATGAAGTATAAAATATCATTATAAAAAAATAATGGTATTATTAATATATTTTAGAGTTGTTGAAATAAATTTTATGTGGATTGGATTAATAAATAAAATTTAGATGAAAAATGAAATACATCAGTTCGTGGCGGTGGTGGTCCGCACAATGCATGGTTAACATTCATCTTTTTCTAGGTGGATGGAAATGAATAAATAAAGGTCGCTACATTAATAAAATAAAATTTTATTATAATAATGATACTTAGGTTATAATTATAATATGTTAAGGATATGTTTTAATGAGAAATATTAAGAAGAAAAAAGTTAAAGATTAGAAAATACTCACTTTGTGATTTTGAACTTTCTCTTAAAGGTATCCTTAGATTTAACGATATTAGAAAAAATAATTGATATCGAAGGATTATGAATTTTAAAGAGGATTATAGGATTATAAAAATGATATATTTTTTGTAGGAAATTCTATGGAATGGGTGTGTCATGAGGAGTGTCACCTTTTATAAGTGAAGAATATGACACTTTTGAGATCACCCTTTAATTTTCAATGATACTATTACACCCTTCAAGGGTCAAAGACTCAAAAAATTAGAAATAATTTATTTTTGGGTTATATTGTGTTGATAATTCCTCCAAAGAGTATTTTAACACCTGTTTTAAACATGTGTTATGTCATTTGTTCTTGTGTTTTTTACTTTTATCTATTTTTTGTTTTTACCTTGGTAGAGAGTTTTTAACAAAGTAATTTATATTTTAATAAAAATTTCAAAAAACCCCTATCTAAAAATTTGGGTGTTATGATGCTAAGTTTAATATTCATTTAATATAATTCCATTTATATATAATATAAAATAAAATATTAAATTAAAACATTTTATATGAAAGAAAAAACTAATTTTTTACAGAAAAATGGTGTTCTAAACATTACGTATTGTTAATCTTATTTAGCATTGGTTAATATTTAAATGTGTATTAATAAAATTATACATGTGATTAATAATAATATTAGACTCATATTTTGAAATATATTAATTTTATTGATTATATAACTATTACACATTGCTATTTTTTTGAAAATAATAGTTTTACCATTATCATGGTCATTATCTATAATCTTAGTAATAATAATTTTATACCCAAAATTTAAATTGCAATTATTGAATAATATTATAATTTTTATATAAAATATGAAGTAAATTTGGATATATTTAATTTATAAAATTTATTATAAGTAAAGTTTAATATAATTTAATAAAACTAGTTTTTAGAATATTACTTATTTTTTCAAAATGATATATATAGGTATTATAGAAAAAGAGTAATTATAAACATTTTATTTTACTTATATATATATTATAGAAAATTATTTCAAAAAAATTAACTAATTATTTTATTATGATAATGCCTTAAAAGTGAATGTTTTTAGCAAAATGTATACTTTTTCATTAATAACATAAAATTAAACTTTTTAGAAAAAACTCAAAAACTAATAATAAGATAATTTGGAAAATATAAATCCAAAAATTATTATTTTTTATCTAATTTACATTCTAAAATATATAAATTTAGTTTTTAATTAAAAATAGAAATTATAAAGAATACATGATTTTATTGCAAAATGTTGTTTTTAAACATAAGGTATTATTAATATTATTTTATTTCAATTTACAATTTATAGAATAATAATATATTAGTAAATATATTGTAATATCATATAAACTTAATATTGGGTTATTTAATTATTTTAATAAAATACACAATACATTTTTAAAAAAGATCTATTTGATAAAGAAAAATTCATTTTAATATTATATCTCATTTATTATTTATCTTCTAAATGAAAGAATTTTTTGTTAGTTAATATTATTTTATTTAATTAAGGTTTTTATTTTTTATTATATTATTTTTAATAATATTAATATAATCTTCATTTTTTCATTTAAATCATTTTTTCATGCATATCATGTTTTTGAACATATTTGAATTAATTAGGGAAACCCCTATGTTAAAATCTTTGGTCGTTTCATTCTCTCCCCTAAATTGAGTATACAAAATTTTATTAATATCATATCAATTTCATTGAAACTTTTAATCTAATTTATATAGGTAACTTAATATATAATTTATAGAGATATATCAACCTTAAAATTTTGGGAAACATATCTCTTTCCCCATAAAAGAATTATCCCAAATATTGTGTTTTTCCCCAACTATTTTTTCCAAGAGTTTACCTTTATTTGGTATAATGACCCACATTTTATAATTTCTGTCTAGAGGGTGTTTATTATCATATCTTCATTGATAAAATATCAATGTTTACTATAAAATGTGTTTTTTCTTACTTTAGATAATATTTCCTTTACATAGAAGGAACCAATCCATCACTAAAATCACATTCAATTTATCTAAAGGATAATAATATTTCTACAAGAAAAATTACTATAAACATAAACTTATAATAAAATAATCATACCAATAGAATATTTATTCGACAATAAAATCATTATTTTATTGATTTAATGATCTTAAAAAATTTCATAGATATACTAGAGTTCTTTGAATTAGAATCCAACAAGATATCTATACCTCCAGATTGGAGGGTACCTTTACATTCAATATTAGGATCCAATTGATGATTAGTGATTTCATAGGTATTCCATTTTCCACTTGTTCTTGGAAGATGTTGATTCTCATTTCCTTGGTTATTCCTTGGATTAGGGCATTGACTTGGATAATGGCCAGATTTCCACACAAAAGGCATTAAATTATTAATGGTACCTTAAAATAAACTACATTTCCTTAAATCATGTTAAGTAAACTCTTCATTTTCCATGATATTTTTATGATTGGTGACCCCTATTCCACAATTAAAACTTCCTAAAGACCTCTTAAATAAATTTATTTGGTGTTTCATCGCAAATTTTTGACATATAAGAAATTGAACATTTTTCCTTCATTATCCTCATCACATTATTTTTCATGAGACTCCACCTGTATTTTCTTTGGTGTGTCTTTGAATTTTAATATGTTCACATTATTAATCATATTTTTTGATAGCTGTTTTGTAATGATCATAAGTTTTATCATTCCAAATCCCCTTCCAATGGTTTTTTCATTTAGGTAATCTCCACATTATCCCTTATAACCATGGTTCCTTCTAGTTCCAACAATTAATAAAACCAAAAGTGTTGAAAAAAGTGACAAAAAATTAAAAATATAGTGGAATTATCATAATAATATAAGGAATTAAACCTTAAAACATCTTGTTATTTTACATTATTACGTTAGTATATAGTTCCTTCAGTTAAACATATATCAATTTTAGTTTGAGTTATGTTAATTTAAGTTTGGTAATCTTATAACTCCCACACTAATCCCACAAATTAACTAGTAAATAAATCATTTATAGTGGTTCATACAGATAATATGATCAACCAAATCATATCACCTGATAGTGTCTAGCTAGGTGTGTTGTATTAGGATTAATCATCATGCATTAAAGTGATGATCTGGTTGATTATCAATCAACCCTTTTCGGGGAGACAACACCCAAGTTCATCTGTTCTATAACCACATCCACTTTCCAATATCTAGTTAGGGATTTTTTTCTTGAAAAATAACCCACTTAAATCTTTAACAATATTTTAGGATATCATTATATATGTAGACTCATATCTATGGTTTTCACTACAGTTATCTAACCTTAACACTGAAGGTAAATAAACATATCTCAAAAAATAACTAAACACTCCAATGATCTAACTATATTGAACCATGAAAAATATACACAAATAATAAATTGATTTCATATTTCATATAATACATTGAAAAATAGTCGCACCACCCAAGGACGAGAAATTTTAGTGTATTATTGACTAGTTATATAAAAATATTATTTTATAACTCTTGTTGAAATTTCTCCATAATAATTATTATCTAGACCATCTTGTATATATATCCTAATTTATACTCATATTCATAACCTAATAAATGAAAACATAAGAAATGGGTGAAATTAGATGCTCAGTAATGTTAAACATAAGAAAAAACAATCAAATAGAATAAATAACAAAAATATGGGTATATATGTATAATCATAATATATGAGGAAATCATACCTAATAATTAATATATCATAAATCACGATTCCTTTCATAAGTAATGAAATAAAATATGTTATGAATAAAAATATCATGGAAACATTATTCAATAATCATGAGGTATTATCTAATAGTATTGGCATGTGAATATGCATAAGATTGTGGCATGAACATAAGAAAAGAATCCATATGAAAAGGACACCAACTAAAACATTCATCATATAGTATTCTTGGGATAAATTCCCAAGTACCTTATTTGTCTTGGGATAATCCACCTTTGTACCCTTGGTATTTGAAAAAAAACCTCATGTTTACCCCTTTAGCTTGGGATAAATCCTCATGTGTACGATTTTTCTTGGGATATATCTTATGGTTTACCCCATTTTTATCATGAAACATAAACCAATGCATTAAAGGTATATATAGAAACCCAACCAACATCATCTATACATATAGATTCTACATTATTATAATCATTTACCACATCATGAAATCCCATGGGTAGGAAAATGGGTTTCATTCATCAAAATGAAAAATAATCCATGGAAAAGAAAAATGGGTTTCACAATAGTTCAAGATGATATCACTAAAAATGAGCTCAATTATATAAATGATTGATACCCAAAATTCAATCACCCCAATAAAGTATTTTACAAGAATCTATAGATGGTTTTTCATTATTAAAAATTTCCCAATAAATAAATGCTTTAGAGATAATGAGAGAAATGGTGGTGAAATTATAAAGTAGTTTTTTTAGAAAATATTTTTCCTTTGGTGTAAATTTAGAAGTTTTAATCATTTTGAAAGTTATTTTTTTTAAAAAGGTAAAGTGAAAAAACATTTATAAATTTTACTTTTGAAATAAATCTTTAATTATAGATCTTTGAAATTTTATAATGGTTTTCATAAACGAATGTGGATTGGAATATGAAACATTTTGTTTTGAATGGATGGAAAAACCTTTTGTATATTTGAAATAACCTTGTCGAAAAAACACATTATAAAATAAAGAATTTTTTTTTAAAAATTAGAAAGGGGAAATATAATGTTCACATGATAAAACACATAATTAGGTTTCCAATTATAAAGTTGAAAATTGGTGGGGAAACATTTAGTGGAAATCTTCATTTAAGTGGATGTGAATTATTCATAAGATAGTTTGATTTTCTTGAAGGAATAGAAATATTCAATAAGGAATATTTGAATTAAAAGTGATATACCATGATATAAATATAATATAATATAATATAATAAATAAAATATGAATCTCAAGTAGAAAAATTATAACACATAAAAGAAATTTGAGTGATAAATGACCTTTATATATTAAGAAATATATCAATCACATCCCATAATAAGGAAGACCATGAATGGAAGTGAAGATTAAAAGTTTAATAATAATTTATTATATTATAATTCATTGATCACTACTATAAAAAATATTTAACAACGCTAGAATATGAATTTATCAATTCTAAAAAAGTTTTGGAAATTTGAGCGTTGTTAAAGGAAAATAGCTTTTATCAGGGCTAAAAAAGTACCGATAAAGGCCCCACTGATAAAGGGTATATAACTTTTTTTCATTCCCCACCCGCCCCCTTTATTAGCGCTTCCTAACCCCACCCCATTACCAGTGATCCATCACAACATTACCATCACCTTAGATAATACCACCCTCCAACACTTTCCCCTACCTCTAGCGATTTTCGAACCCTAGACCTCCATCATATACATCAAAGCCTTTTCCATTCCACTATAATGTTTTCTTTAACATTTTATGATATATATATATATATATTTCTTTACATTTTTTATCCATATATTTATATATATGTTTATATATTAATAAATATATTTTATATGTAAATATATTTAATTATTTATTTATAAGAATAATTTTTTTTAATATATAAAAAATATGTATATACTATTATATATTTGATTATAAATAATAGTACATTTTAAAAAATGATAAAATTTCAAAACCATAGTATCTATATGAATATAATACTCAATAAAAAATTCAGTCCCCACCAAAAGGGGCAATAAGACCCCCATAAATGAGGCTAAATATCCATCAAATGTCAAAAAATCATTGTATGCTAATGCCTTTTTGGCCAATAAAAACATGAAAACAGTTTACCTCTATGACTAGGGGTGTATAGATCATTTTAGGCTTCAATTTGATATGTGGTAGATCTCAAAAAAACAACCGAATTAAAAGGTATGGTCATTTGATGTATGAGTTATGTTCTAAACTTATTTTAGATTTTTTATTGATTTTTTGATTTTTTTGTGTCTTTAAATTGTTATTAAATAGTTATTAATCGATAATAATTATAAAATTATTATTTAATTTTTTTAATTATATTATAACTTATTTTTACTAAATATCTTATATATTAAGTGTAATTGAAAATTTAACTTATCTAAAATATATTTTTAAAAATATATATTATATTTATATCAATATAAATATATTAATGTATTAATATATTATTTATAATGAATTATTTTAAGTATAATTTTATCAGTGCTTATAAAAAATGTTGATATGGGGTCTTTTATCAGTTCTTCTAAAAAATCATTGATACCCCCCCCCCCCTTTATGAGTGGTTTATTACATGAATTGATAAGAGACCCCATTTATGAGCACTTTTTTAAAAGCGCTAATAAACAGGGGTCCTTAACAACGTTTTTATCATTGTATTTTAAATCCCAATCACTGGATAAAACCATATTTTTAGTAGTGGCTGTAGTAGTTACACCATAAAAATTAAAATTGATGCATAATATCACATCCTACCTCAATGATGAGTGATTAACATTAAAATCCTTACCTGATTCTGGATTCATTTTTCACATATGCATAATTTCAAGAATAATCATATTAATTTTATTAGATACCTTATTAGGAACCTTATTATTTTATATTTAATTTAATATAAACCATTTAATATCATAATTTTTAGTTATTTTGTAGTTTTTTATTATGTTGTTTTGGAAAATTGAATCGATATTGACTTATTTTGATAATTTTATTAATCAAATATGATATATCAATAATAAGTTAAATATTCAATATAAAAATTCTAGAACCATAAAAATTAATGATTTTATTATTAACTTATAATAAAATTGGTATTTAAGTTCCCATAGTCTACCATGATATAGTTTTATAGTATTGTTAAATTAAATGGTTAAACCCTCCCTAAACATGAACATACTATATCTTGATGGGTGAGTATGGTTAATGGATTGTATAATATCATTTTAATATAATAATAATGTTATTATTTATTTTTTTTATTCTGGTGAAATATATTATATGTAGTTTGGGTAAATATAAATTTCAAGATGAAAAACTAAAAACATTCCTTCATGGAGAAGGTAGTCCACACAACAAATAATTAATGTTATTTTGTTTTTTATAGTGAATAGAAATAATGTAATAAATGTTGTTAAATTATTATAATAAAAAATTATTATAATAATTATACTTGTGTTATCATACAAATATGTCAATGATAGGTTATTAAGATAAATTTTTAGGAGAAAATGTTTAGGATTAATAAATACTCACTTTTGGATTTTGAACATTCTCTTGAAAGTATCCTTGGAAATAAATGGATTAGGATAACTAATTTTGACCAAAGAGTTATGAAATTGAGAGATAATTATAGGAGTAATAAAATGGTATATTTGTTTGATGTAATTATATGAGATGTGTGTGTAATGAGGGGGTGTAAGTTTCCCCTTTTATAAGTGAATAAAATTGTACTCTTGAAAACACCATTCAATTTTAAATGATATCATTACAATATTCAATGGAAAATATTAAATAATTAAGAAAAAATGGATTATGGGGTGATCTTAGTTTTTTCATTCTACATAAATTATTTCTATACATATTTTAAATATGTTTTAAGTCATTTGTTCTTAGCTTTATTTACTTTTTCCATTTTTACTTTGTTAACAAGTTTTTAAACTAAGTAATTTATGTTTTACTAAAGATATTAAATAAACCATATTAAAAAATATGGGTATTATGAACCTAAATATAATATCCATTTTATATAACTAAATTTATAAATAATATAAAAATCACTTTTAATTTATAAATTTTCATATATATATATATATAAATAGTTTATTGTAGAAAAATGTAATTTTTACCATTATGTGTTCTTAACATTATTTATCATTGGTTACTAATTAAGGGGTTTTAATATAATTTCTATATTATTTTAAACATAATATTAGATTCATAATTTAAAATTTATTAATTTACATGATTAGATAAATATTTTACTATATTAACAAAATAATGCCTTGAAAACAATATTTTTGCCATCATCATGGTGATTAAGTTTTATCGTAGTAATCATTATTTTATGACCAAAATTTAAATTGAACTTAATAAATAATATGAACATTGTGATATAAAATAGTAAATCCATTTTTATATATTTAATTTCTAAAGGTGATGAAAAGTAATTTTTAATATAAGCAAATAAAAAAAGTTTTTAGAATAAAATATTACTTATGCTTCCAAAACAATATATATTTGATTTACAAAGATACAAAGCTATTTTAATTTTTTTAAATTAATTAATTATATATATATTATATAAAAATGTTTCGAAAACATTTAATCCATTCTTGTTTTATTATAATGTCATAAAAGTGATAGTTTTAATCAAAATTGTTATTTTTTTATTATTCACCTAAAAATCATTTTTTCAATGAATATAAAAAATTCATACTAATATAATTATAACATTGTAAATCAAAAACTGATGTTATTTTTATCTATTTTACTCTCTGAAATTTATAAATTTCCTTTTTATGTGAAAAAAATATAAAGAAAACCTTCTTATATTGAAAAACGAAAATTTTAAAAAATTATGTCTTCTTAATGTAATTTCATATAAATTTATAATTTCAATATTTATAACATATTATTTAATATTTTGAAATATTATATATTAATTTTTAATATTTTTTTATTTAATTATTTGAATAAAATATACAACACTTTAAAAAAATATTTTTCAAAGAAAATTTCATTTTAATATTAATTATCCTTTATTATTTATCTACTAAATGTAAGGATTCTTGGTTGATTAATGTTATTTTATTTATTAGTGTTTTTTATTCTTCTTAAAATTTTCCTAATAATATTCATCTAATTTGCCTCGGATCTTTTTAGTTTGGTGTTGCGTGTAGAGTAACCTATTGAACATATTGGACCAAATTAGAGGAAATCCTATATTAAAATATCAGGTAGTTACATAAAGGGTATTCATATAGATGTAATTGTACTTTATTTTCTAGGTATTACCATGTATGAAATTCTTATTCCCTTGTCATGGGTTACAAACAATGACGAGTTCAATTCTTTAAACACTTATGTACTCAATGATTTTATACGAAATTAATTATTCATCCTTTATAAATTATTAATGAAATTATTTATTATGATATATATAGAACACATGGATTAATAAATAATAATGGTATTTCTTAATAGTGCTCTAATAAATTGGGTAAAGAATTATTCTCTAGAGATGACATTTATTATTATTCTTTTTTGAATAACCTTGGTAAAATATTTTATGAAATCATAGTATTAATCCTTTTTAATATACTAATTATGCCTTATTTTTATCTTATAGCCACTTTTACAAGTTAGGTATCATATAAACTTGATTATTATCTCATGTTATTCCTCACTTATTATCCATGATGATCTACCATGTTTCATTTTTTTGTTTATCCCTTATTGGGATTTATGCTCACCCTTTTTTATTGATGTATGTCCCTAAGAATTGTCTTGCAGTGAGATGAACTAGAGTGGAATAATTAAGTAATATTTTTAAAAAATTAAATAAATTTTATTTTTATGATTTATTTATGTAAATCATAAATTATGTTCCTAGTTTGAAAAACACTAAACCTCAAAAAATCCTTAATAGTTATTTATTTAATATTTTTATGAAATTGTGTCAAAACAATGTATTAAGATGGTGGTTCTATATAGTTTTTATCAAAATAATGGTTTAGTCATTTTTGTATGTTATTACTAGAAAACATTAGTAATAACCCTAGGTATAAGTCTAAATATAGGGAAACCTCTAATTTTTTGGTAAAATATAAATTTTCTGGTTTCCTAGAAATGAAATCCATGTTTGGATACAACAAGTGGATAATGTTATGACATATATTCTCCCAGGGGTAAGAACTTAAAATGGTCTATTTGAGTAATAATCCAATATTCACCATGAGAACTAGTAGTTGGCTACACTACAAACTATTTTGACACTCTTGATGATTATGACCTGGTTAATCACATTATTTTTACAAACCAATAATAAGGATATATAGATAATGTATTTAAAAAAAATATCTGTACAACATCCTTGAAGTGTCTTATTATAAACTTTTAGGATCAAACTTACCTTTAAAACTATTATCATAAGATTGAAAATAATAGAAAGTTCATCATCTATGTTTTCTTCTTCTTAAAAAATGATGTGAAGTATAAGAGTATGTGTAAATTTAGAATATAACAGATAATACGATGATGACCTTCCAAATATATGGGGATCCAGAGTTAAAAAATTTATGATTACATTGAATCATTTTTCTATGGTTTTTAATAATAAACTAAACTATGTGGAGTTTCAGAATTCACTAAGGAAGGAACAACTAGTAGTTGATGATCACCAATTTTTAGTTAAAAATCTAATAAACTTATCAAAGAACAGTGGATTAACACTAATGAAAAGATACTTTCTATACTACATTTTTCTACGAAAAATTAAAATACATTGTAAGTATAATTCATATAGGGATAATCTGGTTAGTTTTGGACACTGATCATGAACATAAATATGAAGGCTAAATTTGAATCTATGGAATGAAATGATTTTAAAATTTTCTTTTTCAATAAGTATTTTACTCATACCCTCCAAGCAAAGATGGATAAGGAATTGCTTGAGTAGAATAAAAAGGAGAACAAATCCATGGGATGTTTTGAAATGAACATTACAATGCTTATGCAATGTAACACCTCGAGATTTTATGAAAAATATTCTTTTTAATTTTATTGATGTCTTGTGTTGTACGATACACCAAAAGTATCTTGCACTACACACATCCTTAACTTGTCTTGCATTACACGCAATCGCGACCTTCCACGATAGCGTGTGTAGTAAGCCATACCGAGTTTCACTAAACGAGATATTATTATAATATTATTACGAACTAGCCGTTATGAATAGTAATAGCCACTTTTTGAAATTTTGTAAATTTAATTTTTCAAAATGGACTTCATTTTTGGATTCGGAATATCAAAATTTGCTTAGGGTGAAATATTGGTACTTTTCGGATAACTTTCATATTCTGATGAATAGTGAAAATTATTATATTTTTATTAAAAACAACTTTTTAAATAGAAATAATTAATAGTGATAAATTATTAATTTGAGTTGTTTTAATGTATATTTATAATATATTTTTACAATTTAATACAATTTTGGTCATTGGATGTAATTTCACATTTAAACCAGACATAAACAAGTGTCAATCTTTTGATATTTATTATCTCTTAAAATCACTCTCTTTGTCTTGACGACGGGAATTAATTTTTAAATTAGTTAATGTAACTGATATGTTTTGAATTTGGTAAAATAAAAATCATTTTTGAATTCATAATATCAAATATAGCTTAGGCTAAATTTTTGGTATTTTTCTGGAAACATTCATTTTTTGATGAATAGTGAAACCACTAAGTGGTAGTTAAAAAAACTAAAATTATCATAAAACATAATTTTACCGCTTTTGTGAATGGAATTTAAAAAATCCAAGACACACAGTTAATTTCAGTAAGTAAAATGTGGTTCAACGAGATAAAAATAATATTTGGTGAATAGTAACTTTTTACTTTTTTTTCCACGGTTAAAAGTAAATAGGGTAGTTAAGGGTAAAAATGATATTATTATTACCATAACACATTTCATAATTCTATTGGAAAAGTGTAATTAGACCAAAAACAACCTTAGGAATAAAATATGACTATTTAGGCCCACATGTATTAGATTAGGACATTTATTATTAATTTATTTAAAGAAGGGTTAAAATAGTTAAAATAAAAGTTTAATAAGTATATCATTTTTAATATAGGGTTATACATAAGATAAATTCTACTATAAATATTCTTTAGAAATATAAGAAGATTTACTACATAAGGATATTTTATTTGTAATTTTTAGAGCTTATATAAGTTAATTTATTTATGACACAAAGATGATGCAGTAATTATCTTATTAATGAAATATTGACATAATTGGTGTTATAAATACCCAAATAAATGTAATTTCAGACATTTTATGAATTACACTAATTTTCTAGGTTAATATGACATGTTAGTGTTGATTTAAGTAACTTTATGCGAACTAATTATTCTTTTATGATTTTCAAAAAAATCAATTACAAAATAGTGTCAAAATTGACATAAAATAGTTTTTAAAACACATATTATATTATTAATTGTTGTTTTATTCCTAAAAATCCAAGGTTAGGCCAAATGACATAGATAAGGTTATATATATTAATAATAAACAACTTGGGGTTCGTTTGGCTTGTTATAGTATGTTTATTAACCTTATAGTGTTAGAACACAAAAAAGACACAGTAAAAGTAAAATTATCTAACTTAAGGTTATATATAAATGATAAGGTTATAATAGGAACCTAAACTTGTATAAATTCTATTGGATGAGATTATGTCGACCCAAAACCACCTTTGCTTCGAAATAAATAAATTTGGAGCTATTTAAAACAGAATTTGGCTTTATAATAAAATAATATTTTTAGTTATTTCAAAGATGCCCCTCTCCTCCCTTATAAAAGGGCACCTCCTCCCTATCTTCCTCACACCACATTGAGCCTTCAAGCTCGGCCAAACCCTGCCAAATTCTCTTCTACACTTCCCTAACAACATCCTAGAGGTCCTGGTCATCTTCAAAGACCAATTTTACTACCCTAAGAGGAGGACTCAAAGAGGCGCTTCAAAGAAGAGGTAATGTCTGTTACTGACTCTTTCAACTTTGTTTCTTCTTCCACTTATTCTTATTAGTTTGTTTCATTATGAAGTAATAACATAAGTATCACTAATATGCTGATATGTTATTATAAGTATGAAACAACCCTATTTCACCATCTATTCATCCTACGGAAAACGAAATCACGGCGCGTGCGTACGTACGGAATACCGTCTCCACGCCGTGGTGTAATCTATTTTCCACCACCACCTTACTTGGATGGGTATAATGGTGAAAATAATAACTATATATGATTATTTTAAAGTGATATTGATTCTGAAATAGTATACATACACTCCAATATAATTCCACGATCATGAGAATGATATCATCGCTCGTGCGTACGTACGGACTACCGTCTCCACGACGCGATGAGATTCATTCTCCACGTTAAACATTAATGAATGATAATAAAGTATATATAATAAGTAATCATGAAATATATGACATAATAATGATACTGGATTTATTTGTATATATATGTCATCTACTTAATTCCATTCAACTCAACAAGGAAATGAAAACAGCGTTCATGCGTATGTACAGCCTACAGTCTCCATGAACGATGTATTTATTTCCATTTAATAATATATTATATATATATATATTCTGAATATATATTATATATAAATCATGTTTTATATTCTGGAATTAACTAATCATGATCTAATTAATCTTATGAATAATTACAAGTCAAAACACAGACGACAAATGAAACGATTTTACCCAAAACGCTCTTTAACATGGAATTTACAAAAAGAAAGGGTAATATAAAGTTATAAGTGAACCATATATGAAATCATAACAATGAGTATGAATCTGGAATAAGTCAATTACATTATTTAAATCATTATACCAGAGGTTCGGACACTTACGAAGCAAATCGGTCCTAAGGTAAGTGAAAATATCACAATCTCATTTTATCCGACATTGTTTATACATTGATTTTACTGGGGTGTATTTTATCATCGACATCCATGTTTCCTAAATATGTAATATTGTTTCCATCCACCTACATTTTTTTAAATCCAATTTAACCCTTCGGTGAGTTTTTGGTAAAAGATATGAAATGAATCTTTTGTCATTTTTCGTACGAGGTACTTTTTGACTTTTCTGACAAAAGTACGAGAAGAATGTTGTTTTTAACATATACGACATGAATGGATTTTTAAAACATTATTTCCAAGAAGCTTCCTTTACAAGTTTTAAAGTTTATTTTTATTTAACTTCTTTTAGTTTAAAATTGTTTGACATGTTAAGAAAGGAAAACTGTTTTTGAAGTAGAAAGGATATTTTCCTCAAGAATGGAGTTCAAGCGTTTTATCAAAATTATTTTCCATGAAAGATAATATAGGGTTCTGTTTATATCTCTATTATTACATTTATATGATTATGTTGTGATGGAAATATTTTTATGAATTCCTTTATCTTATATGAATTGTTTTATGATGTCATGATGTTTAAGATTCCCATTTTTATTACATGGGTTATGCTATGATGTATGGTTTATGATTTTGTTGCACACATAAGAATGGTATCATTATGAGATGGGTGGGACCTATATCTCCCTCCAATGCATTGGGTAATGTTTTTATATCTCATGAGATAGACATGGCTGGAACGGCAGGTTAAACCAGTTCAGTGAAACAGGACTGAAATGAGGAGTAAACTCAATTCAGAAATGCACTTTTTCCACTAAGATAGTCTTGTAAATGTGTCTTGACTAATAAGAAATGATTCTCTATGATTATGTGTGCATTCCACAAAGTTTCATGTTTTAAGTTATTATTATTGGGATTACATTTCACCACTATGATTTATCCCATATTATGAAATTATGATCTATTTTGTAGGGTAAGATTTCCAAAATGTTATGTTCTTATGAATATGATGTGATTGATCTTTCTTTTGTTTACCCTTACTGAGCATTTGATCTCACCCTTTTATGTTTTATTTTCCCCAGGATATAAAAAAAGGTTTTAGGTAAAAAAAAGATCTTTATGGGAGATGTTGAAGATCTTTCACCACGATTAGAAGATTATATTCCGAGTTTCCAAAGACACTAAACTATTACGATCCTTGTGTGTGTGTTTTTGTTATGTACTCAGTATTCCGCAAAAGTAATGTAATGTCCATGTACGTTAAGCTTTGGGTATCTACAGTTGGTATCTGTTGACGCTCCTTTCGTCACAGAATCTAAAGATCGGAAAAGGGAATATCTCAGCTGAAAGTGATTCATCCTTTGAAGAAAACATCAAAAATCGACAAAGGCATGAACAAAGGATCAACAGCAAATCCACCGCGCAAGTGATACCACTGCCGCGCAAGTATACTTGCGCGGCTACCTTGGTCGCGCAGATGACTTGCGCGGCCTAATTGGTAACCGCCCAGTAACCGCCCTGGGTCTTCTTTTGCCTATAAATAGACCCTGTGGGCCCCCCATTCGAGAGGATCTTTTTTTCAGAAACTCGGATTGAAGCTCCCGACGCCCAAGTCCCTTCTCAAAGCTTCCGGAACACTTCTAAGGTAATTTCTTACCTAGAAAGGAAGATCTAAAGAGAAGAAGGAAGGCCTAAGTGTTGAAACTTATCAAACACTTGCGCGCCGACTTAATTCCTTCAATATAACTTGCGCGTCCTTTCTCTGGAAGAACCTCAAGAGGATTGTAAAGGGTTTTCTAAAGAGTCGCTCAATCATTTCAATGCTGGTTGAAAATCGCGCAAGTACCACTCATGTCGCGTAGGTATACTTGCGCGACCAATACTTGCGCGCCGCCGCAGAACTTGCGCGCCTTTAAAGACTTGCGCGCCCCTAACTTTTTGGGTGCCCATCTTGCCCATTTTACCCCTCTTAAGCCATTTCACCTTTCCTGTTCAAGATTCAGTCTTCAAGATACTCTTCAAAGCCATTTATGGAATGATTTCTTGATTTGACATCCTTGTCTGAAAGGAATTCTGTGAAATATCTCTCAAAGTCTAGTGATTTAAATATCTTTATGTCACCAAAGATTGAGAGTTCATTCATTCAACCTCATCCTTTAAAATGAGAGAATCCTTAACCTGGGTCTCCTTTTCAGGAATAATCCCCAGTTATAAAACCCTTGACTTGGGCATCCTCCTCAGGAGTAAGCCCCAAATCTTAATCCTTAACCTGGGTTTCCTTTTCAGGAATAAGACTCAGTCATAACCTTGGGTTTCCTTTTCAGGAATAAGCCCCAAGTACCCTTAAAACTTCTCTTAACCAGTCATAAATTACCTTTTGATTTGGGTTTCCTTTTCAGGAATAAAACCCAATCATAAGTCCCCTCCTAACTTGGGCATCCTCCTTAGGAGTAAGCCCCAAGATTAGAGTATTCAAATCTCCATGAAGCACATATAACTTTGTGGACCCTGTTCATGGATTTTCTCCCTAAAAGTAAATCCTAAACCTTCATCTATCTGGGCAGTCATCTATACATAAGCCCCAAACAAATTCTTATGATTGCATCTTTTTTGGCACAATTGTCTAAATTTTACCAATACCTCTTGTTTCTCACACCGAGCATGACTCACGTGAGCTTAGAGTGTAAAAGTAATTATGACATTCATCTTTGAGCCATCAATCATAAACATCATACTCCATAACTCGAACTACGTGGGTTCTGATTCCTTTTCCAAAAGAAATGATACGTAGGTAGCCCATTTATGGGTTCGATACCAACTTTGAAATAATCTCTGTCCTTCTGAATGACGATAAACTTCAAGTGCCCCACGGAGTGGCTTTAAAACTAGCCTGGTCATCAAAATGACCAAGAGACTTTTATATAAATGTTTTGAAGGATACCATTGACCAAGAATCTCTAAACAAATATAGATGATTCTATATTGATGAAGAACCTCGAATACATATAAATGATTCTCTAAATTTCTTGCATATTTAATCATTGATTGTTAAAACTAAAGGAAAGCTCATTTTATACTTGGTAATGTAATAAGGATTCACGAATTTAACTTAAATCTATAAAGAGAGTCCCGGAGTAGACAATAATTCCCCTCAAAAAGGTGTGATGAGTCCGACCTCCCATCCTCTCGACCAATGCAAATTACTAAGCCTCATTAGTCCACAAGCTAATGAGCGCCCGCATTTGGAAAGTAGGTCCAAACAGATGTGGAATCATTCGATGTTTCCGGTTCTACGAACAAACCCGTTAGAAACCGATCGGAACGTTTGAATCTCCCGTCCAGGAGGTCATCCCCGGATTCTGTGCGAAACAAAAATGGTGAACCCGACGTGAATCCTTAACCAAGTTAAAGTGATGTTCTTCTTATCTGTTAGGCCCCTTGGGCCAACAAGGCAATCATTGACATATGATCATCCAAAAGATGCAGTAGCCGGATTCATCTTGATTATGTCTGTTACATGGAACATGCACTCTTTTTTTAAGATCTTCTGCAAAAATGGATTTCCTTAAATTCACCCCTGTGAATACTGCTACTGTGAACACCTCTACTGTGAGGTCTGCTGCTGTGAAAACCAATGTTGCTACTCCTGCTGGAACGTCATCCGCTCTGAGGATGACATCACCAACTCAGCGTCTTCAACGCTATGTTTCTAATGCACTGGTTAAGGAGTACCGTCGCAATGGTACTATCCCAACTCTGGAGGCCGCTCGTCAAGCCCTCCAAGTTAACAATTCTACTTGGTCGTCCGGACAACGGCGACCAGCAATCAAGAAGCAGGCGGTGCTGACTACCGTCTCCAACCGTTTCGGGTCGTTATCCCCGGAACACAATTTCCATTCACTCCCTTATTCCGAGGAAGTGAATGAGCAGGTCCCTCGGGGCCTTAATTCAAAAATACAGGAGTCCTTCTCAAGGGCTCCCATCAACAATCGCCGCCAGACTCGTGCGGTAGTGCGCCCTCAACATGATGAGGGTACAGACTCCAGGCATTCAGCTCAGGTTCCTCGAACCCGAGCAGGCAAGATGAACCGCCAGAGATGGAATCCGGTTAACAATAGGCAGGTTGTCATCCCTGCCATCTCCGGAGAAGTCCACCAACCTAACATGGTGGCAAACAACGAGCAGGCACACACACCTGCCCGTTTTAATTCAGCTGTCCAGCAGACTCGTCTGACAGCATCAAGACGATCCCGCCAGGCAATTCCGGTGGAGTACCATAGGCAGGAACATACACCTGCTTATACATCATCAGTTAGTCAGCAGGCTCGTCTGACTACATATGATGGATCTCGTCAACCGCGTTTGGCGAAGTGTAATCAGCAGGCACATACACCTGCTAATACTAATCAGGCCTACCAACAGTCTCGCTTGGTAGCGCACGGAGAAGTCAGTCGGAAAGTCCCGACGACAAACAGGGGGCAGACTAAACTCTCTGCCTCCACACTTGAGTACTGTCAGGATTCACTGACAGGAAAAGGAGGACAGGAGCAGGCACATACACCTACTCCAAGCCCGGAATGGACGTATATCCATGTTCCGGCGGCTGAAGTCACCAAACATATTTTGTCAATGGTGAAAGAGCAGAAGCAAATTCCTGCTCATATTCTGGATGCTTGCCAGGATATCATAACAACTTCAGCATCATCTCAGGGACAGACACATAAATCTATCCCTAGCAGTGGAGTGACACATCAACAATTCACTCCGGAACAGACACACACATCTGTTCCAGTCCAAGAGGGTTATGGGGCATACTCCCCCATATCATATGGACAACCAAGTCAGGCACATACACCTGATTTGAGCGATGATCGTCAGCCTAACCTGACCATATTTCCTGATCAGGCACATACACCTGCTCAGAGCAATCACTTTCGTCATCAAGTGGTTTCTAAAGCGAGTAAGAAGGCATCTAAGAAAAAGATCTGCCCAGCACAGTCAGGAGATCAAAGGCCAATCTATAACAAGGCCTTGCTCGATGCTGGAGTTCTTGAAGCCCTCAGACATTTATCTGTCGGAATTCAAGATTCTACTCCCTCAGTTCCCAACAACAGGAACATTAATTTTGAAGGTCTTCAACAGACACTTCCTCATGAAGACTTTCTTCATGAAAATTCGGTCAATCTTGAAGTTTCTTCTTCAGATGAGAGCCACAGGAACCCTCTGTGTGGTCAGAAGTACAAGGAGCAAGAGATTTCATCTTTTGCTGTAACCCATCATGACGGTCCTCCTCATGGTGATGAACTTCGCTGCGAAAGTCCTCTCCGCAGTAGTGATTCACGTTGTCTCGAAAATTCTTCAGAAGGAAATGTAGTGACGAGAAATCCCTCCTATCTCGAGGCACTTGCAAACGTAAAACCAGTCATGTCTGATGCTTTACTATCGGCAGGTGAAACTATTTCTCCATCAGAAGATAGCCTGGGGTTCAGGTTATTCTCCGAACCTTCCCTGTGTCATTCATCTTCCAGCATGAATAGTGATTCCTCTACCAATCTTGTTGAATCCGATGAAGCAACAAGGAAACACCAACTCTGGTCCAAACAGGTAGAAGAATCTTCATTTAATGATAAAGAGGAAATGCTGAACATGAGGAAAAAACTGGCAAAAGGTGAAGTACCAGTCATGTTTTGGCCTTTGGCTGATTCCCAGTACGACATTCCAAAGATGTTGACGGATGATGGAATCCATGATATTCGTCTCAAAATATGGAAAACTCTTTGTCAATTAAAGAAGAAGGTATTATCTTACGATGAATATGAAAATCATCTTAAGATAATAGAAGGGTTACAACGCCAGATTGATTTGGCATCTCTATCAGTCTCTCGGTATCCGAAGGCTGAAAAGCAACAGAGAACCCTTCAACGTTCATGCCTTGGCGCACTAAGAAGATTACGTCAGTTAATTTCCAATGCTCCATCTAATGTTCATATCAGAGGATGGGGTGTTCACGGAGCACTACATTTCACAGTGCTTTCCGGTCAGCAAAGCCCGCCGAAAATGGTCTCATGCAATGTTATTGCCCATGGCCGGCCACAGTCAATGGGCTTTGTTCATAATCAAAATATTGCTCGAGATCAAGCTTCAACTAGTTCCTCTCAAAATCAAGTATATAGAGAACAAGTTGTTGAATTGCTCCTATATCAAGCAGGCGAAAATATTGCACAAGCCTCTCGTCTGGAGCAAACACGTCATCAAATGACAGAAGTTTCGGAAATCATCCAACAGTCTGTTGAACCAGGTGATAAAAGTGGATACAGGTTAATGCATCCAGCTAATTTCCGAACTAAGATTCGCAAGATCAAGAGAGATTTCAAAAAGATCTCAGACATAGCATGTCAAGAGACACCCCAGCTTGCCAGACTGGGGACTTCTCTAACCCAACCCTTAGAATCAACGAATGGGATTCGAGGAGTTGAGCGGAAGCAACAGGAACACCCCCAGTCCACCGGACTGGGGACTTTTTCAAATCTTCAATCCCTCCCTCAGAGAAAGTCAGTATTCTCTCGATTAGGGAATAAGCCTCAAGAGGAACGAAGAGCCAAGATGTCAGGAGATTCTCTCCAAGTGACGGTTCTCCAAGAAATTCCTCAGGGATCAGGTCAACGGAATGCCATGTATCATCATGGACATAGAAGGAGACAATATCACAGAAATGCTGATAGAAAGGATTCCATGCAATATGCATCCATTAATGTCATCAATGCCGTTGCTGCTGATTCACCAGATGAGGCTCAATCAGAGGGATCAGACGAAGAGGTTCCTGCTCAAGAATTTGCGCACACAGACCTAAATGAAGAAGGTGTGCACACACGTAATCAAAGGCTTACCCAAAATCTGGGTATTCCTTCAAGTAACCCACTTCCCCCTCTCCGAAAAGGATCCAATAAGGGGAAAGGTAAGAATCAGGTTACTTCTCACCCTTCCTCTGAAGGAGGTCAATCGCTCTCATTAGAGAAAAGGTTTGCACAACAGGAGGAAGAAATGAAAGAATTAAGAAGGTTGAATGCAGAACTACTTCAGAATAGTCTTCTTCTTAAGAATGCTGAAGTCCGACAGCCGAAGGAATTTGTTGTAACTACTGAGATGGATCAAGAATATCCTCCTTTGTCAGTACACCCACAGAGGTCTAATCCTATGGGTCAAACGCAACAACGGTTGGCAGCACTACCATCAGTTGCAGCACCAACCACCACGTCTGTCCAAGCTCCATTCATTGCACCTACCCAAAACCAAGTTCAACCTGACGTTTCTCAAAAGTTAATAACTACTATTGAGTCATTAACAGCTCGGTTAGAAACTATGGAAGGGAAACGGGCGCAAGTTCAACCTGAAAAGAAAGTTTACCCTGAATGGGTAGATTCAATTTCTCCTCCATCCAGTTTTGGAAACCCTATTTTCCCTACTTTCAATGGATCAGGCGACCCTGAACAACATTTGACGCATTACGTATCTTGTTGTGATCCTATGATGGGAACTCCAGAGCAGCAAGAAGTAGTGAAACTCATATGCTTCGTGCGAACCTTGCAAGGACCAGCTTTTGTCTGGTATACAAGCTTGAAATCACGGTCAGTCATCGGATGGGAGGATCTTCGTCAAAAATTCCTTCTTCAGTTTAGCTCAACTTTGCCAAAAACGACAGTTTTCGATCTTACAAACTGCAATCAAAGGGAGAATGAAAGAGTCTCTGATTTCATTGCTCGTTGGAAGGGATTAACGTATTCCTTGAGTTTATCACTCCCTCAGGAGGAATTGTTGCCAATCTGTGTGGCAAATTTTCGTGATGAATTACGCACGCCATTGATCCCTGTGAAATACACAGGAGGGTTTCGAGACCTTACTTCAATCGCTCAACAGATTGAAGATTCCCTTATACAGGCTAAGGTTAAATCTCGTGTAATTCCATCAGCTCCAGGAAGAAGAATGAGTAAAGCAGAAACTGCTACAGTTATGCTTAAACAGGCACCTGTACCTATTTCTACTTCAAAACCTTCATCTTCTCAAAGAGATCCACCTCCTGAACGCCAACAACAAAGGCTATTTCGTCCAAATGATCAAAAAGATCAACGACGAAAACAATTTGAGGATATGAAGAGTAAAACATACTCTTTCCGAAGTGAGCAAGTTCCTGGTTACTTCATTTCAGCTCTGGAAAATAATTTGGTTCAATTACCAGTGCCCAAGAGGCCAAACAAGGAAGGAGATGAAGACCGTCCCAATTATTGTCCCTTTCATCAAATGTTGGGGCATCCCATCCAGGAGTGTTTTGTCTTTAAAGACCTCCTGCAAAAGATGGTCGACTTGGGACAAGTCAAATTGAAGGGTTCTTCAGCTCATGTAGCGTGTATTACCGCTACAGATCCAGAAGAAGGAGGCGAGTGGCAGGAAGTCAAAAGCAAAACTGCAAAAAAATATAATGATTGGATGGTCAGAAAGACAATCAATCAGACCCATTCCATTTTGCGAACACAATTGAAGAAGCCAATTGTGTCTCCTACAAAAGCTGCAGTAAAGCCTCCATCAAAGGACAAATCCTCAAAAGGGCAGCACAATTCAAAGAAGAAAGAGGAATCAGGAGAAGATGAGTATGCATCAAAGCCTAAATTGTCTTTGACTCTGGCAGATTTCATGCCATCTACTTCAAAGCCACGGGCACCGTCCCACCAAACGGCACAGCCTAAACAGGCTAACCAGGCAGAGTCTTTATCAGACGAAGAGTTAATCTTTGGTTCTGTTAATATGATTCAATTAACAGATTCATATTTCAGTCTTGATAAGCCTGAATTCCCTGTATCAAATAAAGGAACCCGATGAAGTTCTAGAGGTTCAGGATATAGGGGAAGACATGGATCTTTCCGAAGCCACTACTCTAATTCTACCCCTGCTAGCACTGTATATGCAGCAGAAACTCGTGGTAGAGCCCTTCAGCGAGCTCAAAAAGAACAAGCAAGTTCTTCTGCCAATGGCCAACTCAGCTTCGGCACAGTTATTTTGGAAGATCGATTAAATGTTCCATCTTCTTTATCTCAGCAAGTAAATGGATCTAATCAGTCTAATTTTCCAAAACCAAAGATGTTGCCAACTTCAATACAAGATGCATCAGCTTCCAAAGCATCTGCTTCCAAGGTACCTGCTAAACCGCATATTCCTATTGGTAGACGCAGGCCTCTAGATCAAAAGTATGATATATTGAAACACTTGGCCCATGTACCAGCCAAATTATCAATTTTGGATGCTTTGAATCTATCAAGAGATCTTCGGGAAGCACTCATCGAAGCTTTGTCAAGTCCTCAGGAGTTTGAAGCTGAAATTGCTGCAGCTGAAATTTATCACATAGAGAATAATCCTGTAGAATGTCATGCAGTGATATCTTTTACTGATAAAGATGAAGATGATGTTGTGCATGGGCACATAAAACCTTTGTACTTATCTGGCAAAGTCAATGGTATAGATGTTCGAAGAGCTTTTATTGACAATGGTTCAGGAGTCAACCTCATGCCCATTCGTACACTTCGTCGATTGGGCCTCACGGAATCTGATTTATCTTCTTCTACTATGATGTTGCAAGGATATGATAAAAATGAACAAGAACCACTGGGAGAAGTTTCACTCAGAACTCAGTTTGGAGATCTTGTTTCCAATTCGGATTTTATGATTGTTGATCAGGACTCAGCTTTCAATATCTTGCTTGGAAGACCCTGGCTACATCAGCATGCAGCTATTCCTTCATCATACCATCAATGTCTCAAATACTGTTTCGATGGTCAAGTTGGAACATTGTATGGTGATAAGGCCCCGTTCAAGACATGTGAGTCTCAATACATTGAGGCGGAATTTTATCACATGAAAGGAAGAGAAAAATCTACAATGAAGGAAATTACCAAAGTTAATGCTCCATATGGTTTGGAAAAAATTCCAATAAATCCATTTTCACATGTGAGTACAGATTATGTGTTACCTATCAGTCAAATTGACAAAATAGGCCCAAATCAAAATACTCTTATGGAAAGATCCATAATGTCAATTACGGCAATCGAGCCAGACAACATGGGAGAAATTGGTAACTTACCAAGCAGTGATGAAAGCATAAGTGGTGACGTTTTCATTTCGTCTGCTGAAATCCAACAAGTCTATACTTCGCTAATCAGGCCAGAAGAAGTTATAGCAACACCAGAGGTGAATATTGATGTTGATTCTCAATCCATCATCTCCTCTTTAATTCCCAAAGAAGACACTTTATCATCAATAGGGTCGGAAATGGAAGCTTCTTCTTCAAAATGTGAAAATTTTGACATCTCTTATGGTCATGAGAATTTCATTTTTTCATCTACTTTGCAAGTAGAAACGGAAGAAATAACACATGATGAAGAGGAAGAGGAAGATCATAGAGATGCTCCTCCAGCATTTGAAGAGGAAGATCTTAGAGATGCTCCTCCAGCATTTGAAGAGGGTATCTCTACCACTGTGGATGAACTCAGAGAAGTAAATCTGGGTACAGAGAAAGATCCACGCCCCACTTTAATTAGTGCGGCCATGACCCTTGAAGAACAAGAGATGTATATTTCTTTTCTAAAGCAAAATAAAGATATTTTTGCTTGGAATTATACAGATATGCCTGGTCTTGATCCTGATGTTGCCACCCATCATTTGGGTTTGCCAAAAGAACATCGAGGATTCAAGCAAGCCGCGAGAAGAACACACCCAACCTATGCTTCCAAAATCGAGGCTGAAGTGGATAAGCTTATCAAAGATAACTTCGTCAGAGAAGTTCAATATCCCAAGTGGTTGGATAATATTTTCCCTGTAAAGAAGAAGAACGGACAAATTAGGGTTTGCATCGATTTTAGAGATCTTAATCGGTATTGTCCCAAAGATGATTTTCCAGTTCCGATTACAGAACTCTTAATTGATGCGACGGCTGGCTATGAAGTACTTTCTTTCATGGATGGATATTCTGGATATAATCAGATCTGAATGGCCCCAGAAGATGATGAATATATAGCCTTCATAGCTCCTCAAGGTGTGTTTTGTTACCGGGTGATGCCCTTTGGTTTAAAGAATGCAGGTGCAACATATCAACGCGCCATGCATCGTATCTTCAAACCTTTTCTAGGGAAATTTGTTGAATGCTATGTAGATTATTTGGTGGTTAAATCCAAACAACGTTTTGATCACTTGGCTGATTTGGAAATAATATTCCACAAGCTTCGACAACATAATTTGAAGATGAACCCCTTAAAATGTGCTTTTGGGGTAACCTCAGGAAAATTCCTCGGCTTTGTTGTACGCCATCGTGGTATTGAAGTCGATCCTGAGAAGACCAAATCAATCCTTGGTATGTCACCTCCTCAGAATTTGAATGAATTAAGAGGACTTCAAGGACACTTAGCCTATATTCGGTGTTTTATCGCCAATTTGGCAGGCAAAAGTTTACCTTTTACCAAATTATTGAAGAAAGGAGTCACTTACCAGTGGACTAAAGAATGTCAAGAAGCATTTGAAGTTCTCAAGAAATACCTCTTGAGTCCACCAGTACTCATGCCACCTGTTGAGGGTAGGCCTCTTATCCTCTATGTGACAGCTTTAGAGCGATCATTGGGTGCCTTTCTCGCTCAAAAGAATGATGCTGGGAATGAAAATAGTCTCTACTATCTTAGTAGAACTATGCTTGAAGCAGAAACCCGGTATTCGAGTATTGAAAAGTGCTGCCTAGCATTAATCTTTGCAGTTCAGAAACTGAGACACTACCTGCAACATCACGAGGTCCAATTGGTATCTCGTAATAATCCACTCAAATTCATCCTTAGTCATCCAATGCTTACAGGACGTCTGGCAAGGTGGGCGGTTATTCTACAGCAGTTCGACATCCAGTATGTGTCTCAAAAGGCAATTAAGGGCCAAGCTCTGGCTGATTTCCTGGCTGAACACCCTTCAGTGGAAGACACGTATTCAGATATCGAACTCCCTGATGAGGAAGTTTTTTCTATTCAAGAGAGTCCTCAAACATGGGAAATGTATTTTGATGGTTCTTCTAGAAGTCCAACAGGGAAGAAAATGGAAAATCCTAAATTCAACAAAGTTGGTTTAGGAATTGTGATCATTTCTCCAGATAAGGCAGTGTTACCTTATTCCTTTTTGTTGTGGGAAGGTGGTACCAATAATGAAGCTGAATACCAAGCTCTCATTACAGGCTTGAAGTTAGCGCTTCAAGCACAAGTGAATCACTTAAAGGTGAAAGGTGATTCAGACCTGGTAATCAAACAAATCAATGGGGATTATGCCATCAGAAAAGAAGAATTAATCGCTTTGTATGATTACGTCAGAGAGTTAATGTTGGAATTCACTTCAGAACCAACATTTTCTTATGTCCCAAGATCACAAAATGCTCAAGCTGATGCACTGGCTAATATAGCCACAGCTTTAGCAAATCCAAATCGGGACGAGACAACCATCTGTATTGCCCACCGTCGTGCAATTTCACCTTATGTTCAAGTCAGAACAGAGGAAAATAATGAAATTAGTCCCATTCCTGAACCGTATGGTCATACTACAGGATGGATGTCACCTATCAAGGAATACCTTCAAAATGGAACACTTCCACCTGATAGAGCCGAGAAAGAACAAATTCGGCGACGTGTGGTCAATTTTACTCTTTATGATGGTCCAAACCACCTCGAGAAAATTCTCTACAAACGTGGTTTTGATGGAGTTCTCTTCAGATGTATTGATGGTGAAGAGACAATGGCTGTCATAAAAGAAGTGCATGCAGGAGTCTGTGGTGCCCACCAGTCTGGACATAGACTATCTGATCAAATTCGAAGGCTTGGATACTTCTGGCCTTCAATGATACAATATTGTGTTAATTTCACAAAGAAGTGTCATTCATACCAAGTATATGCCAACTTCATTCATCAACCTCCAGAGTTGCTTCATACAGCTAAATACTCATGGCCATTTTCCACATGGGGAATGGATGTGGTGGGACCTTACCCTTCAGCTACGGCCAAGCAGTTTAAGTACATTCTTACTGCTACTGATTTCTTTTCCAAATGGGCAGAGGCAGTACCTCTCAAAGAAGTCAGTTCTAAATGCATAGTTAGCTTCATCAAGTCTAACATCATTTCTAGATTTGGTGTCCCTCATACCATATTGACGGACAACGGCACCAACTTCTGTTCTTCTGAGGTAAAGAAATTGTATCAAGAATACAACATTAAGTCCAACCATTCATCTCGATATCATGCAGCGGCTAATGGCCAGATAGAGGCCTTCAACAAGACTCTTTCAAATATACTGCAAAAGATGGTGGATAAAGATAAGAGGTCATGTCCTGATAAACTCTATCATGCTTTATGGGCTTATTGGACTACCACTCGCAATGCAACGCGGTCTACTCCATATTCATTGGTATATGGAACAGAAGCAGTCTTGCCAATTGAAGTTCAATTTCCCTCACTCAGAATAGCCATTTGTGATCAGTTATCAAAAGATGAGCAATCCCAAAAGCGGTTGAATGAATTGGAATAGTTAGATGAGAAGAGATTGTGCACTTTGCACCACTTGGAAATCTATCAGAATCGGATAGCACGAGCTTTTAATAAAAAAGTTCATCTTCATTCATTCATTCAGGGAGAATTGGTATTGGTTCTCAGAACACCAATGATACCAGTAAAGAAGCCTCCCAAGCTTGAACCAAAATGGGAAGGACCTTATTCAATACATAAGGTCTACTCCAATGGAGCGTATTCTCTGATCTCAATGGATGGAGAACACATCACGACTCCAACTAATGCCAGATTTCTGAAGAAGTATTTTGTATAAACACAAAATATTGTTCCCAGAACCAAGACTCTTACATTTGGTTCATACAGCAATGGTCCAGTATGACCTTAAACTGCAACTTCGTCCAACATGACGTTAAACTGTGTCACCTTCAATGTCCGAGATGACATTAAACTATATTTTGTCCGAGATGACATTAAACTATATTGTGTCCTAGCAACATGACATTAAACTGTGTGGCACATTCATTGTCCAGCATGACGTTAAACTGTAAAAAGTCCCCAGAACTGATATCCTCATATTGGTTCACCTTAGTCCTAGCTACATGACTTTAAACTGTACAGCACCAGTTCGTCCTTGCTATATGACGTTAAACTATACAACAATGGTCCAGTATGACTTTAAACTGCAACTTCGTCCCACACGACATTAAACTATGAAAAAGTTCCCTAAACCGTCCAGTATGACCTTAAACTACATCATCCCTGGTCCATGTATATGACCATAAACTATTTGCAAATCCCTTATGTCCAGCAAGACGTTAAACTGTGACGTCCTAAATTACATGACGCTAAACTGTATAAAAGTCCCTCACGTCCGGAAAGACGTTAAACTATATAATCTCAAAAGTCCAGTATGACATCAAAACTGCACCATTCACGGTCCATGCATATGACCTTAAAACTATTCGCACCTTCGTCCGACATGACGTTAAAATGATACACTCTTTTGTCCTTACTGCATGAAATTAAACTACACAGTCCCCCTTTCGTCCAATATGACGTTAAACTATTTTATCCCCATCGTCCTAACTACATGACACTAAACTGTGCATCACCAATAGTCCTAACTGCAAGACTTTAAACTGCATAGTCCCCTTTTTTATGTCCTACATGACATTAAACTGTACATCATTAAGGTTGTTATTACCTCTTGTTTCTCACACCGAGTATGACTCACGTGAGCTTAGAGCGAACATCAACCATAACACTCCCTTTGGGCCACTAACCATGTGTAAGTCCCAACAATTTTTTTTATTAGATCATTGTCCACAAGAACAACTTGATCATTGATTCATTCTTTAATTGAACTACACGGACTTTGATCCTTGCCCTCCAGGCTGGGTATGTAGGCAACCTCCAAAAGGTTCAAGCCCAAAAACAATCTCTTCACATCGGTTCACCACCATCTCATATGATGATGATTTGTGAAACCTCCCCTGGAATCAATATCTCTACATTGATTCACTTTCGTCCTTGTTATATGACGTTAAACTATAAAACACTTTTGTCCGGTACGACAATAAACTACAATATTCTTTGATTTCCTCATTTGAGAAGGAACCATTATTAACATTGATTTTTTTTTTCAATCATGGTTTTCATTTTCAAAAGACTACGTACATACATGGTAATGCCTAAACTTTTTATCTTAGGTTAAAACCATCATTGCACTAAATTCCCCTTTCACCCTTCACATGTACGAACAAAATTTGTACAAAGGGCATTTCTAGAACTACGTGGACTTGATTCCCATCCTTATGGGATACGTAGGAACATTCGAGTGTCCCTCGAATCCAGTCCCAAGTCTTTTGGGCCTAACCCCAAATTTCACTTTCAGTCCCTTGGCTGAAAAGTCTTCATGAAAACACACACTGTGTATTCATTATTATGGTCCGAATTCTATGAACCTAAACTAAGATCACTCATACTTTCGTCCTGCACGACATTAAACTACATTTCAAGAACTACGTATGGCTTGATTCTCATTCTTATGAGATACGTAGTGAAGTCCAAAATTTCAATTTAGGACCCAGCCACAACATGATTATGGTTTTCATTGACCTATGTATCTCTATATACATTGGAAAATACCCATCTTTATGTATTATAATCCTAACCTTAAATATTTTCAGATCTTCATAACCCTTTTCATGACTTCTAGTCACAAAAATGTCAATCTTCTGAGAATTCTTTTGCCTGACTATGCAGAACGTGCCCATAGGTGGCCTTGCATAAACAGTCCACATAACAGACTTGTCAGCCAAAAGATGCTATTTTATTTGACTATGCAGCCAATGCCCATAGGTGGCCCTGCATATTTCAACCCCCTAACGGGTTTTGTTAGATAATAGTAACTTCATTCTTGGGAAGAATGCCTCTTTTTTCCTTATTTGTCTTAAAACGACAGTATGTAGGGATCCGCAAAAAATAGCCATCCTTAACATATTTGTCCCATATCCTTTTTCATGATCTGAAAGTATTCAAGTCTATGGTTTATTCTTCTTCCCTACGTTTGGGTCAGACCTTCGTAGGAGTGATATTCATCCAGTTCTTCGATATTCTTGTTTGGAAATATCTTCTCCATATTCAAGTACCTCTTTCCATACAACAAACTCTATGCTTTAGAAAATTTGAATCTCCATAAACTTTCACTGGCTTTTAGCACTAGGAAAGTAAATTTCTGGGAGTTCTTTTGCCTGACTATGCAGCACGTGCCCATAGGTGGCCTTGCATAAACAGTCCACATAACAGACTTGTCAGCCAAAAGATGCTATTTTATTTGACTATGCAGCCAATGCCCATAGGTGGCCCTGCATATTTCAACCCCCTAACGGGTTTTGTTAAATAATAGTAACTTCATTCTTGGAAACTACTTCTTTTAATGCCTTTTAGCTCTTTTTTCATATCATTCCTCAGATTCAAATATTCTTAAGCCATAGTTTACATTTTTTCCCTCATACTTGAGTATGGTAAATATGTTTTCAGATAAATTGTCAAGGAATTGAATCCATTTTAATCCATTTTCGGTCAAAGCTATTTCGACCTTAAACATTAGCCACTTTATGTCCGGCGTGCATGACATTAAACTGCCCACACAAAAGACAAAGGAACTCTGAATAAAAGTCAAGTTCTATCTCACTAAATATACATTTTTTGTATGATTTAGTTAATATTGAGCAGTTAAAAGGTTCAAAGTTTGTAGGGTTATTTGTAATAATCCTAGTAAAAATCAAACTATGCTTACTAGGACCATTGGCTTAAGTAAATTTGAAGCAGGTAATGGAAGAATGCAGGTACAAATGATTGAAGACAAAAGTGTTTTTCATTGATACACAAGAGTTAGAAGGACATCCACAGGCTGTAGTCTCTTCTCTTCTTTCAAGAATTACAAGAGGATTTCAACATAACACTTCATTTGATTTACGGCATCCCGATATTCATTAGACACCACCTAGAATTCATTCATTCAACTGGATACAATAAGAGATGCAGTGATACCAGCTCTTCTTGGAACAATTGTAAAAGGATGTTCTTGAGTGCGGTTTGAGAAAATTTTTTTGCTGATCAAACAGTGACTCTGTTTCTGTCCAAGAGACTTGGAAGATGGATACGTGGATTTGAGAATGGAGCATTGGAAGTAAAGAGCCATTTGGAGAGAGTACTCTTTTCAGATATTGCTCTAATACCATGTTTGTCTTCTCTCCACCAACCGGCAGTGGAAAACATTTCAGCCCATGGGTTTGCCATTTTCATATCTGCAAGGGAATGACATGGAGGAAGAATTTGAAAGTTCACACCATTGTTGTTACTCTTAATTCACAACATAACCGAAATAGAGAAGTAGCAGTGCAGCTGCATCTCAGGTGTATAATTGTTTGCATTTGGAAAATTGACTCCTTGCAGATGACCATGAACACACAGAGATAGGTAGATGCTCTGTGGGAAATTAAGATGATATTTCTTCAAATACTTATCCAAATCTGGGAAAGTGTTGTCGCAGATATCATAGTAATCAGGACTAATGATATTCATCATATCATCTATCCGCTTGCTAGCCAGTTCATCAATTAATCCAGGTCTAAGAGCCATTGAATCTGCACAGGAGTTGAATAAATTAAACTCTTAAGTGGGTTTATTTTTTCATAAAATTTGTGAAAGAATTTGGAAAAAATGGCTAAGGCATTAAGGCGCACAAGTATGGAGATGTCGCGCAAGTGGTACATGTGCCGCACAAGTTTTTGTCGCGCAAGTATTATCGCGCAAGCCCTATTACCTTGAGAGTAGCGCGACAGCGAGGAAACAGTGAAAACAAGAGACTTGCGCGGCGAGGAAGACTTGCGCGGCGAGAGCTCGAGAAGGGATGATGTCCGGAAATCCGAATACTTGTACGGAGAGGAGGCCGTGTATTTATAGGCTCGGAAGCCTACCTGCGCGCCGTACCCAGAGCACTTAGGGCCTGCGCGACGCAAACTTGCGCGCCGACCTCTACGTACTGAAGACTTGCGCGCCCTCCCTTTTCCTTTGGAAGGATTCGATTTCCTCAAAGTCAAATCCACATTTTTCTCCGGATCCAACTCTGAGGGGGGACTTTTGTTGACGCTCCTTTCGTCACAGAATATAAAGATCGGAAAAGGGAATATCTCAGCTAAAAGTGATTCATCCTTTGAAGAAAACATCAAAAATCGACAAAGGCATGAACAAAGGATCAACAGCAAATCCACCGCGCAAGTGATACCACTGCCGCGCAAGTATACTTGCGCGGCTACCTTGGTCGCGCAGATGACTTGCGTGACCTAATTGGTAACCACCCAGTAACCGCCCTGGGTCTTCTTTTCCCTATAAATAGACCCTGTGGGCCCCCCATTCGAGAGGATCTTTTTTTCCGAAACTCGGATTGAAGCTCTCGACGCCCAAGTCCCTTCTCAAAGCTTCCGGAACACTTCTAAGGTAATTTCTTACCTAGAACGGAAGATCTAAAGAGAAGAAGGAAGGCCTAAGTGTTGGAACTTATCAAACACTTGCGCGCCGACTTAATTCCTTCAATATAACTTGCGCGTCCCGTCTCTGGAAGAACCTCAAGAGGATTGTAAAGGGTTTTCTAAAGAGTCGCTCAAGCATTTCAATGCTGGTTGAAAATCGCGCAAGTACCACTCATGTCGCGCAGGTATACTTGCGCGACCAATACTTGCGCGCCGCCGCAGAACTTGCGCGCCTTTAAAGACTTGCGCGCCCCTAACTTTTTGGGTGCCCATCTTGACCATTTTACCCCTCTTAAGCCATTTCACCTTTCCTGTTCAAGATTCAGTCTTCAAGATACTCTTCAAAGCCATTTATGGCATGATTTCTTGATTTGACATCCTTGTCTGAAAGGAATTCTGTGAAATATCTCTCAAAGTCTAGTGATTTAAATATCTTTATGTCACCAAAGATTGAGAGTTCATTCATTCAACCTCATCCTTTAAAATGAGAGAATCCTTAACCTGGGTCTCCTTTTCAGGAATAATCCCCAGTTATAAAACCCTTGGCTTGGGAATCCTCCTCAGGAGTAAGCCCCAAATCTTAATCCTTAACCTGGGTTTCCTTTTCAGGAATAAGACTCAGTCATAACCTTGGGCTTCCTTTTCAGGAATAAGCCCCAAGTCCCCTTAAAACTTCTCTTAACCAGTCATAAATTACCTTTTGATTTGGGTTTCCTTTTCAGGAATAAAACCCAATCATAAGTCCCCTCCTAACTTGGGCATCCTCCTTAGGAGTAAGCCCCAAGATTAGAGTATTCAAATCTCCATGAAGCACATATAACTTTTGGACCCTGTTCATGGATTTTCTCCCTAAAAGTAAATCCTAAACCTTCATCTATTTGGGCAGTCATCTATACATAAGCCCCAAACAAATTCTTATGATTGCATCTTTTTTGGCACAATTGTCTAAATTTTACCAATACCTCTTGTTTCTCACACCGAGCATGACTCACGTGAGCTTAGAGTGTAAAAGTAATTATGACATTCATCTTTGAGCCATCAATCATAAACATCATACTTCATAACTCGAACTACGTGGGTTCTGATTCCTTTTCCAAAAGAAAGGATACGTAGGTAGCCCATTTATGGGTTCGATCCCAACTTTGAAATAATCTCTGTCCTTTTGAATGACGATAAACTTCAAGTGCCCCACTGAGTGGCTTTAAAACCAGCCTGGTCATCAAAATGACCAAGAGACTTTTATATAAATGTTTTGAAGGATACCATTGACCAAGAATCTCTAAACAAATATAGATGATTCTATATTGATGAAGAACCTCTAATACATATAAAAGATTCTCTAAATTTCTTGCATATTTAATCATTGATTGTTACAACTAAAGGAAAGCTCATTTTATACATGGTAATGTAATAAGGATTCACGAACTTAACTTAAATCTATAAAGAGAGTCCCGGAGTAGACAATAATTCCCCTCAAAAAGGTGTGATGAGTCCGACCTCCCATCCTCTCGACCAATGCAAATTCCTAAGCCTCATTAGTCCACAAGATAATGAGCGCCTGCCTTTGGAAAGTAGGTCCAAACGGATGTGGAATCATTGGATTTTTCCGGTTCTACGAACAAACCCGTTAGAAACCGATCGGAACGTTTGAATCTCCCGTCCAGGAGGTCATCCCCGGATTCTGTGCGAAACAGTATCAGAGGAAAGGTTTAGTCAACCTTTGGAAACTAGGATGCGAGAACTTTAGTGAGATCCCTAGATATATTTCTAAGGTAGGTCTAGGGATGTCCCTAAGGTTAAGTAGAAGTATAGGTTATAGTACTAGAATTACGGTAACCTAAGATGTTAGATATTGAAGTTACTCCCCCTTTTTTATGTTGTTTTCCCTAGCATGATTTTTTCCTCTCACACTATTCTTTTTGGGTTTTAGACGATGGATGGAACCTGAAGGAACCACGTTGATCACTGTAATAGACAATGAAATGATTTTCCTCCTGAACAAACAAATGTTATGGGCGATGGTGTGCAAAATCTTATTTCTA
The DNA here is from genome assembly GCA_963277665.1 of Viscum album. NCBI lineage: Eukaryota > Viridiplantae > Streptophyta > Magnoliopsida > Santalales > Viscaceae > Viscum > Viscum album. Next base: position 125,233,358 of record OY728133.1, on the reverse strand, counting down.
TAATTACACAAGCTATGAATCATTCTGGACTTCCAAATGAGCAGAGAAGGGAACAATATTATATTGAGTCCTTCATGAGGCAGCGTCCACCTTCATTCAGTGGGTCTACTGTTCCATTAGTTTCTAAACAATGGATCAATACTACTGAAAAGATATTTTCAGTTCTTCAATGTTCTGAACATGATAAAGTCATCTTAGCAGTGTATCGTTTGGAAGGTGATGCTGATCAATGGTGGAATCTTATCAAGAATACGAGGCCAAGAGATGAAATTGAGTCCATGGAATGGGACGAGTTCAAGAACTTATTTTTCAATAAGTACTTCCCTCGTATTATTTGAACAAAGATGGAGAAGGAGTTTCTCAAACTAAAGCAAAAGGATGTTGAATCCGTTGGTATATACGAAGTGAATTTTACAATGCTTTCAAGGTATGCATCTGGATTTATCATCCAACCTGAAAGTAAAGTTGATCGATTATTCAGTGGCTTAAAACCAAATCTTCGAAGGGAATTAGCTATAAGAGACTTCAGTATCTATGAAGAAATTGTGCGTTGTGCTATCAAGGTAGAAATGGAAGTTGGTGTTACTTATCCATCTCATAGTTTTGATAAGAAACGAAAGATGGAGTTCAAGGAGAAATCTCAGAATAATGGTGAAAAGAAGATGGATGTTTCCTTATGCTCAAAGTGTGGAAAGAAGCATGGTGGAGATTGTCTTAAAGGGACTAGATAATGTTTTAAGTGTGGGAAAGAAGGTCATCGAGCATATGAGTGTCGAAGTAATGGAAAAAGGGTTTATAATGATGTGAATAAAGAAAAGACTGCAGAGAATGCACCACCAACACTTCAATGCTTCAAGTGCAAGGAAATGGGCATTATGCTAATAAATTCCCTAATCCAAGGGTTAGTGATGATCGACATGAGCAACCACTTAAGGCAAAGGACAAAGGGAAGTCACATGCGATCACTATTGGCAATGTTGAATATGACAACGATGTGGTGGAATGATTAAGTGTTTATGTAATGAGATTCCAAAATAATGTTGTATATAGTATCGTGGAATATTGGAATATTTATGTGTTGGCCTATTGTGGTTTTCAATAATTTTATGGTACCGGTAACCATGGAAAGTGATTGAGATATTTTTGGTAAGCAGATGATATGCGCATAATGAAGGGATAAGAAGATAATGAGATGTTTGACCGTATTCAGGAGCTCATGATTGATATAAGGACTAAGTGATATCATGGTTTGAGTATATAGAATTTTGAGGATTTTGGTTTGTGGAAAGTGTTAAATTTTAACTGTATTCATGTTTTCACTAAGGTTCAATGGGTATTCATTCTTCAAGAGAATACATGATTAAGGTATTCACATGTTTGTAATTTGACCAACAAGATATATCTTATGATATATGGGGGAAAAATGATGGCATTCACGTGATTGTTATGTGACATTTCAAATAATCATTTTCTTTATACTATGAGCTTGGACTGAAGTATTTTAGATAATCCTAAATATTGGAATGTATTATGTTAGACATAAGTTAGTATTGTTTAAGGATAGAACTTTTTTCGATATTTTTGATGGGATGTTATAGTAATATAGCTTTAGAAAAATGACAACCTGCAGGACGGGAGACAACCCATCGCGTCGGACAAGGCTGTGAGAATCGAACCCAAAACCGAAGTGCGACTGGCCTTTATCACCTACCACTAGCCTACAGGAAGTCCCTATTTAGTAGAAACTAGTTTTATTATATTAAGCAGTATTATATATGAAGTATAAGTCGATTTTAGGAACCATATATGATTAATCTCGCCATAGATGGACTTATGTATATTTGATATCTTTTGCTAACCTTTTGTTTGAAACAGATGGAATGGCCCATCATTCTATCACATGATCTGTTAACACTTCACGAATACCAAATTCAACTTCATTTCATTAAGAGATGAAGTGGAAATTGTTCAAAGCACGAACAATACTGAGATTGTAACAAAATCAAGCAAGTATTTCTTCTAATTCAAAATTTTCAATTTTAGGGAAATGATATTGAAAACCAAAAATGATGTCCTAGTGTTCTTATATCCGATGAATCAAATGGTACCTTAGATCATCACAAATTTATGGCTTTGTGATTGATGGCTTTTTCATAGCCATGTTCTCTACCACTCTCCATCAGAACATGATGGTTATATTTTTCTTCCATATCCATATTTTCACCTATGTTCTCCTACGTGGAAACCCAATGATGAGTTAATTTGGGTAACCGTTACATTTCATACTTTAGTTTTTATATCAATGTTTTGGTATTCCTTTTTACAATGTTGGTTTCTATTAATGAAACTTTCGAGTAGTAAACCATTTATAACTCCGACGAATTTCGAGGGAGAAATTCATTTTAAGGGGGGTAGAATGTAACACCCCGAGATTTTATGAAAAATATTATTTTTAATTTTATTGATGTCTTGTGTTGTACACTACACCAAAAGGATCTTTCACTACACGCATACCTGACTTGGCTTGCATTACACGCAATCGCAACATTCCATGATAGCGTGTGTAGTAAGCAATACCGAGTTTCAGTAAACGAGATATTATTATAATATTATTATGAACTAGCCGTTATGAACAGTAATAGTCACTTTTTGAAATTTTGTTAATTTCATTTTTCAAAATGGACTTCATTTTTGGATTCGGAATATCGAAATTATCCTAGGGTGAAATTTTGGTACTTTTCAGATAACTTTCATATTCTGATTAATAGTGAAAATTATTATATTTTTATTAAAATTTTTTTTAATTGAAATAATTAATAGTGATAAATTATTAATTTGAGTGGTTTAAATTATATTTATAATATATTTTTACAATTTAATACAATTTTGGTCTTTGGATGTAATTTCACATTTAAACCAGACATAAACAGGTGTCAATCTTTTGATATTTATTATCTCTTAAAAACAAGTTATTTGTCTTGATGACGGGAATTAATTTTTAAATTAGTTAATGTAACTAATATGTTTGGAATTTGGTAAAATAAACATCATTTTTGAATTCATAATATCAAATATATCTTAGGCTTAATTTTTGGTATTTTTCCGGAAACTTTCATTTTTTGATAAATAGTGAAACCACTAAGTTGTAGTTAAAAAAACTGAATTTTTCATAAAACATAATTTTACCGCTTTTGTGAATGGAATTTAAAAAATCCGAGAGACACAGTTGATGTCAGTAAGTAAAATGTGGTTCAACGAGATGAAAATAATTTTTGGTGAATAGTAACTTTTTTTTACCACGGTTAAAAGTAAATAGGGTAGTTAAGGGTAAAAATGATATTATTATTACCCTAACACATGTCCTAATTCTATTAGATAAGTGTAATTCGACCAAAAAAAACCTTAGGAATAACATATGACCATTTAGGCCCACTTGGATTAGATAAGGACATTTATTATTAATTTATTTAAAGAAGGGTTAAAATAGTTAAAATCAAAGTTTAATAAGTATATAATTTTTAAAATAGGGTTATACATAAGATAAATTCGACTATAAATATTATTTAGAAAGCTAAAAAGATTTCCTACATAAGGATATTTTATTTTTAATTTTTAGACCTTAAATAAGTTAATTTATGTATGACACAATGATGATGGAGTAATTATCTTATCAATGAAATATTGACATAATTGGTGTTACAAATACCCAAATAAATGTAATTTGAGACTTTTTATGAATTAAACTAATTTTATAGGTTAATATGACATGTTAGTATTTATTTAATTAACTTTATTCGAACTAATAATTTTTTTATGATTTTCACAAAAATCAATTAGTAAATAGTGTCAAAATTGACATAAAATAGTTTTTAAAACAAATATTATATTATTATTTTTTATTTTATTCCTAAAAATCTAATGTTTGGTCAAATGACTTATATAAGGTTATATATATTAATAATAAACAACTTGGTGTTAGTTTGGCTTGTTATAGTAAGTTTATTAACCTTATAGTGTAAGAACACAAAAAAGACACGGTACAAGTAAAATTATCTAACTTAAGGTTAAATATAAATGATAAGGTTAAAATAGTAACCTAAACTTGTCTAAATTATATTGGATGAGAGTATTTCTACCCAACACCACCTTTAGCTTCGAAATAAATCAATTTGGTGCTATTTAAAAGCGAATTTGGCTTTATAATAAAATAATATTTTTAGTTATTCCAAAGATGCCCCTCTCCTCCCTTATAAAAGGGAACCTCCTCCCTCTCTTCCTCACACGACTTTGAGCCTTCAATATCGGCCAAACCATGAAAAATTATCTTCTTCACTTCCCTAAAAACATCCTAGAGGTCTTGTCCTTCTTCAAAGACCAATTTTAGTACCCTAAGAGGAGGACTTAATGAGGCGCTTCAAAGAAGAGGTATTGTCTGTTACCGATTCTTTCAACTTTGTTTCTTCTTCCACTTATTCTTCATAAGTTGTTTCATTATGAAGTAATAACATCAGTATCACTAATATACTGATATGTTATTATAAGTATGAAACAACCCTATTTCACCATCTATCCATCCTATGGAAAACGAAATCACCGCGCGTGTGTACGTATGGAATACCGTCTCCACACCGTGGTGTAATCTATTTTACACCACCACCTTACTTGGATGGGTATACTGGTGTAAAAAATAACTATATATGATTATTTTAAATTGATATTGATTCTGAAAAAGTATACATACACTCCAATACAATTCCACGATCATGAGAACGATATCATCGCTCGTGCGTACGTACGGACTACCGTCTCCACGACGCGATGAGATTCATTCTCCACGTTAACCATTCATGAATGATTATAAAGTATATATAATAAGTAATCATGAAATATATGACATAATAATGATACTGTATTTATGTGTATATGTATTTCATCTACTTAACTCCATTCAACTCAATAAGAAAACGAAAATAGCGTTCATGCGTATGTACGACCTACCGTCTCCATGAATGGTGTATTTCTTTCCATTTACTAATCTATTATATATATGTATATTATGAATATATATTATATATAAATTATTTTTTATATTCTGGAATTAATTAATCATGATCTACGTAATCTTATGAATAATTACAAGTCAAAACACGGACAACAAATGAAAAGATTTTACCCAAAACGCTCTTTAACATGGAATTTACAAAAGAACGGGTAATATAAAGTTATAAGTGAACCATATATGATATAATAACAATTATTATGATTATGTAATAAGTCAATGACATTATTTAAATCATTATACAGGTGGTTCGGACAGTTACAAATGAAATCGGACCTAAGGTAAGGGAAAATATCACAATCTCATTTTATCCGAGATTGTTTATACTTTGGTATTTACTGGGGTGTATTTTATCATACACATAAATGTTTCCTCAATATGTAATATTGTTTCCATCAACCTAAATTTTTTAAATCCAATTTTACCCTTTGGTGAGTTTTTGGTAAAAGATATCAAAGGAATCTTTTGTCGTTTTTCATACGAGGTACTTTTTTACTTTTCCGACAAAAGTATGAGAAGAATGTTGTTTTTAACATATACGACATGAATGGATTTTTAAAACATTATTTCCAAGAAGATTCATTTAAAATTTATCAAGTTTATTAATAATAAATTTCTTTTAGTTTAAAATTGTATGACATGTTAAGAAAGGAAAATTGTTTTTGAAGTAGAAAGGATATTTTCCTCAAGAATGGAGTTCAAGCATTTTTTCAAAATTATTTTCCATCTAAGATAATATAGGGTTCTGTTTATATCCCTATTATTAAATTGATATGATTATGTTGTGATTGAAATATTTTTATGAATTCCTTTATCTTATATAAATTGTTTTATGATGTCATGACGTTTAAGATTCCCATTTTTATTACATGGGTTATGCTATGATGTATGGTTTATGATTTTGTTGCACACATAAGAATGGTATCATTATGAGATGGGTGGGACCTATATCTCCCTCCAATGCATTGTGTAATGATTTTATATCTCATGAGATAGACATGGCTGGAACGGTAGGTTAAACCGGTTCAGTGAAACAGGACTGAAATGAGGAGTAAACTCTGTTCAGAAATGGACTTTGTCCACTAAGATAGTCTTGGCAATGTGTCTTGACTAATAAGAAATGATTCTCTATGATTATGTGTTTATGCCACAATGTTTCATGTTTTAAGTTATGATTATTGGGATTACATTTCACTACTATGATTTATCCCTTATTATGAAATTATGATCTCTTTTGTAGGGTAAGATTTCCAAAATGTTATGTTCTTATGAATATGATGTGATTGATATTTCTTTTGTTTACCCTTACTGAATATTTTATCTCACCGTTTTATGTTTTCTTTTCCCCAAGATATAAATAAATGTTTTAGGTAAAAAAAATATCTTTATGGGAGATGTTGAAGATCTTTCACCACGATTAGAAGATTATATTTCGAGTTTCCAAAGACACTAAACTATTACGATCCTTGTGTGTGTGTTTTTTTTATTTACTAAGTATTCTGCAAAAGTAATGTAATGTCCATGTACGTTAAGATTTTGGTCTCTACATGAAATACCCTTCGTATCATGTCATTGATTCAGAGGGTATGATCGATCATTTATTTATTGGATGAATACTTCATCTGAGGAAGGATCTAGAAATCGGATGGTTGAAGAGTTATGAGGATATAGAATAATTTTATCTCAATGTGTAAGTGGATATTACAGATAAAAAATTATCCTTTTGGATTGAATTATAAGAAAATGAGAATGCAACCAAATGTTAGAATGAATTTTGAACATGAAATAGTTAGGAAGAAATAAAAAATACCTATGTGAAACAAGTATAGGATTTTTTTTGAATTTTGTAAAATGTCATTGAATGTATTATAAGTGTGTAAAATATATAAACATATCTTTAAACTATTACAAGGATGTAAATTATCAACATCATTATGATAATTCCAAAGTGAGTATGGAGAATGTATAACCAACATTACAATGCTTCATGATTGGGTAGAATAGAAATTAACCAAATCAATGTCTAAATAAGAAGATAATGTAGGGGTAAGGGACCGCCATCAACCCTAGTATAGTAAAAGAGAGAAATTTCATTCTTTTTAATTCGTGAAAACAGAATTCAAGGCTCCAAATAATATTGTCAGAGGTAAACTCCTCATATAATCAGAGCTAACAAGTACATAGTTTTATTTTAGTTATGTGTTTTTGATGATATTACTCATGTTTGTAATGAACATAAAATTAAACCTGAAAATACTAATGGTAGAGTTTTTAGTTCAAAATCCTAGAGAAACTATTAAATCATCAAATTTATATATGGATTTTTTTATTATGTTTTTTCAATATAATACCTCCAGAAACCTAGAGGCTATTCCAAAGTTGTAATTTGAAATAATACCAGGGATAGATTTTTTGTCAATGTATAATTACAATATAAAATTTATAATAAAGGAAATATTATTTCTATTTAAGTTACAACCTATAATTATCCTCAAAGGAGATATATCACAACATGATTCTTGTCAAGAACCACCTCCTATTGCATTCTTTATGGAATTTTTTTTGAAGAAAATTAATAATATGAGTGTATAAATATAATATTTATACCCACTACTTCGGAATACATTGATTTATTTCTAGAAGAATTACTTAAACCTCCCCCAAAAATTGAGGTATAGTTTTCAATTGAACTCATACTTGGATTTAACTCAATATCCAGTACCTCATATATAACAAAATATTTGGATATCGAGGAAATAAAGAAGAAAATTCATGAACTTTTATAGGAGGGTTCTATTCAGATGAGTGTGCCTCCTTAGAGAGAACCACTACTCTTTATGAAGAATGATTGATCAATTAAATCATCAATTGATTATAGAGAATATAATGGGATTATAATGAAGAAAATAATACCCCATTCAATAGATTGATGATTTTTTTGACTAACTTCATGGTGCCCAATTCTTCTCCAAGATTGACCTCCAATCAGGGTATCATAAATTGAGGGTGAAGAAATAAGACACTCTAAACTAAGCATTATAAATAAGATATGGACACTTTTATTTTTTATTCAATTTGGATTGACCAAATATTCTACCATATTTATGGATTTGATGAATATATTATTTAGGTAATGCATTGATAAATTATTTTGTGGACTTTTTTAATGATATTTTGACATATTTCAAATGACATGAGGATCTTGATGATCATCTAAGTATCATATTACACACTTATATGAAAGAAAATATTATTGGTAAATTTATTAAATGTGAGTTATTATTTAGAAAGGTCACATTAATGGGACACATTGTTACTAGTTGATAAATTTTACTTGATATAATAAAGTGATATGTCACTAAGGAGTTGACTTGAACTACAATAGTAAATGAGATTCATGGGTTCCTTGGTCTAGCAAGTCACTATATTATGTTTTTAAAAAAAAATTCATCGTTTTCTAATACACTAACCCTATTAACATGAAAGGAAGTTTTGTTTATATGGATAAAATAGTATGAAGAAATATTTCATGAATAGAAAAATAGGTTAGTTCATACACCTATGCTAACTTTAATCTCTGACGGGGAAGGATTTTTCATTTATAGTGATGAAACATTGAATAGACATGGATATATACACATGAAATATGATAAGGTGATTTCTCATGCATATCAAAAGTTTAATCCCCATGAATAGAATTTATCCTACCAATGATTTTGAGTTAGATAAAATTATCTTTACATTAAAGATATGAAGACACTATATTTATAGGGAGAAGTGTGATATATAAGCTAACCTCTATAGTTTGATGTATACTTTCAAAAATAAGTAACTAAACATGAGAAAATGGGTACTTTTTGGGATTCTTAAGGACTATGACTATTCTATTCATTATCAATCTAGAAAAGAAAACAATGTCATTGTTGCATTGAGTAGGAATAACCCCAGAGTTCATATAATGACAAGGTTTTATAGAGATCCATTGATCAATGACATAGTAATAACATACATAGAAGTAGTAAGGAAAGGTAAATCATCAATACTATCACAAATTATTGCCCAAAAATCCTTGCTATAGAATATTAATAAATCACTAAGAGATGATACTAAGTTACAAAAAAATATATGTGTTATAAAAAATTAGACGTTTCTTGAGTTCAACATTGATCAAGAGGGAGGACTAAAGTTTGGAAAAAGGAAATATATCCTATAATTTATAAATATAAAAAAAATATCTGATGGATGGAGCTCACAACTTTTTTTCTCTATATATCCTATAATAACCAAAATATATAGAGAACTGTGAGATGATTATTTATGGGAGAACAAGAATATGAAGATTGAGGATTATAGTGCATGATGTATTATATGTTAGAAATTTAAGGAAGAGTAAAAACTACCCAAAAGAGTGCTAAAACAACTACCCATACTTATATAGAAGTAGAGAAACATACATAAGGACTTTGTTACTAGCCATCCTACTACATCCAAGAGAAACAATCCAATATGGGTAATCAATGATATATTAACAAAGAAAACCCATTTTATCATTGTATAATAGGATTTTCCCTTGAGTTCCATTATCATTTCTAAATTTAATAAGTGGTGAGACTTTATAGGAAACCACTACCAATTATTTCAAACCACCATCCAATATTTAATTCTATATTCTAGAGGATACTTCAATAAGATATGAATACTAAAATAAAATTTATAAAAACCGATCATATATAATCCGATGTGCAGTATGAGAGGGATATTAAAACATTGGAAGACATATTAAGGGCTAGAGCGCATTATTTTCAAGGGATTTTGGAGAAAAATATGGCACTCACTGAATTATCTAATAAAAATAGTTTTAACTTGAGTATTAAAATAGATCCTTATAAATAACTCTATAAGAAGAGTTGTGGAACTCAAACATGTTGGGATGAAGTTGGAGAATGAAAAATATTATGACCGTACATTGTGGAAGAATCTAAAGAGAAGATACATGTAATACAAAAACATATCAATTCCACTTAGAGTTAAAAAAGTGTTATGATGATAAAAAAAAGGAATTTAACACCTCGAACTAGAGGCCACTTGACTGGCGCCCGAACATGGTGTGCCACAAGATCTCAAGCATGCCTCATGATAAGCTTGAGGCTACCAAATATTAGTAAAGGCATATCAAACACCATAAGGATACAATTCCCTCATATCATATTATCATGACAGTAAAAATAAAATGAAACGGATACACATAAAGATAACTATTTCAATCAGGTAAAGTGGTGATAAAATTAATATACCATCACATATGATAACAAATGAATGTGACATACCTAAAAAATGTATCCCTTGTGGGTGGATCATATAAAAGTATGACAAAATAAATAAAAGTATGTTAAGGATAATGAAGTATCCCCAACTGGTCCTATATACTACTGGGCCCCATTATCCATCTCCAACCTAGCATGTTGAGAAAATAAATAATCATCATTGCGCCTTTTCCATTACCTATACCTTTGAAAAATAATAGTATCTTATTGGGTACACAGGTTCCATGGTGTCCTGAGAAAGGTGTGAGTATAACTAATTAAACCACCACCACCAACATCTCTAAAATAACCATTTAGATAAGTAGTGAATACATAAGTACTATAGATAAACAATTTAACAATTTCAAAACAATGTAAATAAAGATAGCGAATAATTATATATTACCTGATTTTATGAAGAAACCTGAGGATAACTATACTATTTTTGATACTTGAGTTTGTGAACTCAAATAACCCTACCTACTTTGGCTAGTGTTGAGGTGTCTCTAAGAACATCACAGCGAGCATGCCTCCATGTGTAAACACATGGATTCTAAAAATCCATACTAGAATTCCCAAGTACCATAAAATATCATATTGAATAAAAGTTCTCATATTTGTATTCCTAGTCACCAGTCATCAAATGAATCTAGGAACTCATCCTAGCATTCTTGTGTAATTAGAACTCTCATCCAAAAATTCCCCAACCATTAGTCATCACATGAATCAAGGTTCTCATCCCAACATTACCACCGAATCCATGTTCTCATTCCGGAATTCGTTAAATCATCAAGTATAAAACATGGTCTATGAACTCCTCCTTGACTTCCTTAGTTTTTATTGATCACATGGAATACTAACAGTTATCCTGGTATTCCCATCCATTGAGTATTATATGGAATTTGGGCGCTCATCATGAAATTCTCAAATAGCACATTCTATATGGAATATAAGGAGTTCAACCCAGAATACCTAAGAATTATGTATCATTTTAATAATTTGATTAATTAACCATTTATTTAAATCAATTCTAATTAATCCCAAGTAAAATATTATCCATAATTAACGCTTCACATATTAGGTTCCATTTATAATTTCAATATCACGGTATACTATTTTTACATTACTAAAAATAGACCAATTTCTATTCTTAGGACCCATGAAATCAAATAATATCAATTCCTCTTCTATATAGGATTTATCAATTTTCCCATAATGTTAGTTATAATTAATTTTAAGGTTCAAATCCATTCCCAATTATTGATGGTTGTGAAATTCCATTTCACAACCATTAATTCAAACAACGTTTTTGATTAAATCATTTGAAACATATATAAGAATTTAAATGAATCAATACTTTTAAAAACAATTCTCCCCCACTAGGAATTACACTTTAAATTTCCTTTACATAATGTTTGATGAATTCAAAATAGGAAATAAATGTAAATAAAACCCCAAATCAACAATTAATTAAAATTAAATCATTTCATGGAGAAGGTCAGCATGAAAGCACCAGGAACACACTCTGAAAAAAGGGTAGATTATGGATGAAATTAAAGGTAACCACTACATATTCCTCATAAGAGTCTAGACATCCAGTATCAGCCTTTAGTTGAAGCTAAAACAAAATATTTCAAATAGAAAAAAATATCTGAAAGTAGGGCATAATCTACCAAAACAACATGATACCAATTTATAGAGAAGGAAGATAAGAAAAAAGGTAAGAGGAATCCTAGAATTACCCTAATATTTACAATACTATAGAAGGAAACTGATTTTGAAAATAGTTGGAGGTGAGGGAAGGGAAAGGAGAGCCCTACATGATGATGCTAGATGATAATGAAAGAAGAAAAAGGTTTTAGAATATATTAAGAACTTAAGGGGAAAATGGTAAATTTTCACCCTTTTAAATGGTTCATAGTTTGGCCACACAATTGGACAAGCCGTGTTCCAACAATGTGATCATATCTATCTGGAAACACTGCAAATTTCATGGTTAGGAACATGGTTTGAAAAACTATATTCCAAGAATGTTAAAAGGATCTATAACTTTTTGTGGGTGTTTTCACAGTTTCCTAACACCCTTCACATGGATTAATAAATCACACTCCTCTTCTGATCAAACCAACCAGTTGGGGTGCATGTATATCACTATATATGGTTTAACCATGTTACCTGGGATGTAACTAAAAAACTAAAAACCCCGAGTCCCAAACCACACCGGAGAGATAAATAAAATGTCCAAAATGGAAATTTTTAGGCATTCTAACCCTTATTATTCTTTTATAATGCTCGATTCAAAAACTAGCTCATCCACTACTTTAAAAGTTCAAACTTCCACGTAACTTATAGAAACCCAAATGGATGTGAGAGCTTACACACACCCCACTATAACAATTATAATCTATAAGAAGTCTTGGTGGTTATCCAAATACATCCCTCTAGGGTTGACCACTCAAATCTAAATGACTATTATCCATTCCAAAAAACTAGATACCTCTTAGGAACAACCTCCAACTCAAGGTGATCAAACTAGTAGAACCTAATCTGAATCCTATAATTAAAACTAAAACACCAAGATGGTTCTTACCTGATCCCATATAATCTAATACTCTAATGGGTTAATCATTAAAATGAATGAAATTATTATGGTGATCCCAATAAGAATATTTGGTTTAACACCACTAATTTCGATGATCGGTGCCTATGAGATTAGAATTGACTATTGAAACATAAATTATATGTTATAATGATTTTCTTGGTTTTATTTTCAACTCACCACAACCAAATATATTTACAAACACAAGTCATACCTTCCCCGGTTGACTCATTTTGTAAAATCTTAACTCAAACTATTGACGTGTCATTAAATTGAATGGTTCTGACAAACTCACAACCAGAGGAATCTTATATTCACATGAAGATTCTCTTTAGAGTACTTACTCATCTCATATAGAGATCCCAAGGTTAGATCCTCAAATGGAGATATTGTATTATTCCCAACCATACACTAATGAACCTCTGATCGAATCACCCTCAAACCACCTTAAAACCATCTTGAGTTCAATGTCAGCACCCAATATTGACTCACCACTGTATATGATCTCCTATTTGGTATTTACTATAGAATGAAAGTACATATCTAACAAGATTTGTATTAGAATATTGACGCTACCATGTCCAATCTGTGGTCAGATCCACACTATCATAACACCTATAGTATAAGGATTAGACACTCGCAACAGATATGCCACTCCCACCATAAGAGTGATTCTATACTAATTTCACTGAAGTAAATACCAAATACCATAATATATGATATTTGTTTTTTCAAACTAAATGTTTGGATAAGGAAACCCCACTCACATGAGAAAAAAATATGAAAAATCAATTATCTCTCATTCTTGGCATCCGAGAACAACACCCATGACATTTTCTGATATATGGTCCATCAAGAGGGCCTCTCCCTTTGATGAACAATTATGAACTCCCCACCATATAAACTCACTTATTTATATCATTGAGCATAAACCCAATGGTCAACTTATAAAAAATGTGTGGAACTTTTTTGAGCCATGCTCAATTAGTCCACAACCCTCGATGCCTCCATCTGGGTCAAACCCAATAATTTTTTCCACTACACTCTGATCTATCCATGATGTTACCTTTCACTGTAGGGACATTGTGACTCCCATTTAAAGAGCATGATCCTACCTACCAATAGTTTTCCCATCAAAACCCATTAACCACACATTAATAAGTACTTGTTAAATAAAACTAGATATATCTCTACAACCCCTCTTTTAAGTAGTTTGGACCAAATGTTTATCAAGGCACTACCACTATATAACCACTCAAGATCCTCCAAAAATACCAGAATGATTTACATAAAATTTAGATGGTCGAACTTACTAATACAAAACTAAAAAATCCACACACACTAACTACATGATAAAAAGAAAAAATACAGGGATAAAAAGGTGCTTACTTTTTAGCTACCAGATCACATTACCAAGTTGGCATCAGACTTTTCTACCACATCCCTTCCACCTTGATCTCATCAAAACCTCTGGTCATATGCTCCTCGAAGACCATTCACTGAATATAGCTAAAGATCCCATGTTATGTGAATTACCATTTTTAATATCATGATCCCGCTCAAGCATTTGTCTAAGTATCTTGGCTCATCAGTCCAATTAAGTTAGAGGCATTAAAGATGCTTTCATCCAACCAACTTGACATTTCTAATGATTCAAGTCTAACCACATGGAAAATCATCATCTTGGGTCCTATTCCAATACCATAAGTGTATATCCATGCTTTATTATCCCTTGACCCATCTACCTAGGTTCAACATCAATTATTGTATTAAGACAATTTCACAGTAGTAGGGACATACATACTAATGATCCACCAATTAAAACTATCCTTAAAACCCAAAAAACAAACATGCAAGGTGATTCCCTTAGAATGGACCATGGTATAACTATTAATTTTCCAAAAACCTTGATATCATCTTCTCCGAATCTATACCACACAACAAAGCATCAAATCATAATTCAAATTTAGAAGAAAAAAACTATGACACTAGATTAACCCCTCTTATGGGTAAAACTCAATCAGTGAACACACTGACTAGATATTACTATCCTGATCTATAAACCAAAGATAACTAGGCTCTCACACATATCCCCTTAGATCTGGTCTCTTACAAGACACTAATCCTAGGAAAAAATCGTACCCCCATTCCAAAACACATGAAATTTAGTGCCCTGAGCAAAAAAACTTACTCTAGTTCTCATGCATCTATAAATACACACATATCTCCAATGGTACTATAATCCATGTCACCCACTTTAGGGCCTGACACACATCATGCAAGGTCACATCCCTTAAGGTTCACAATAAACAATATACAATCCATACTTCCCAAACTAAAGGCCACAACCTAACCATTGAAACAACCTATAACACCCCACTTTATATCACCCTCAAACGTGTCAAGATATCACAACCTAGAACTGAGGGTCACACCACCCATTCTCTCTCTCTATCCCAAACTACACATACACATGGTTAGGTCAAAAAAACATGAATTCTCATTAATAGGATCCCTATGAGTCTCATCATTTCTTATTTAAATTTATTTATAATTTACCATTTTAAAATCCAAGGATACACATTTCTAGAAATTTTAATTATCCACCATCTCAAATTGTTAATATTTATTAAATTTTATATTCTAGATTTTTTTATATGGAATTTCATTCACAAGTTATAATGGAAAAAATCTTATAAGTTTCTTACTGACACATTATTTAACCATATCATCACTTTATAACTCATTTATGTCTAAATATTAACCAGAAGTCACCTGTGGAGTTGATCAAGTAGAATGACACTATATATTTATATATAAACCATATAAATGGATGTTGAAACTTTAATTTCTGACCCCTCAATATTATTTAAAACCATAGGAAGATTAAAATTTCCATTTAATATAAGAAATAAGTCGTAAAAAAACATTGAATCACATGAATCCCAAGTAGCTATCAATCACAAGAAACATACAGATGAAATATCAATTCTATGTGCCTAGATTGATACGTAAACACAAACGTCCTCTTTCCATACTTGTCCAAGAGATAAAAATCACATAAATTAATAACATGATACATAATTTCACCTCTCAAGTAAGAAATGAATCAATTTTAAAATAAAAAATAAAAAAATAATTATTATCCTACCTAATAAATATTCCCACATATGTGGGGCTAAAACACCTAAATATGATCACATTATTAAGCTATGACAATATTCTAGTATCCTACAATCCATTCCAAAAAATTTAGATAAAATAAAATAAATAAACCTTGGATACCACATTTAAGACACCTGAACTGAAGGCCACTCAACATGTTCCTTGATCTAGTTTACCACACTACATCAGACACACCTCCCCGTACACTAGAGGCCACCAAATATTTTTGAGGTCCTATGAAAATACCATTGGATGAATATAACCTAAAATTTGTGTATAATAATATAATAAGTGAAATAGAACCAATGAAAATCCAGATAATCATCACAGTATGGGAAAGTGATGATAAAATAAATACAATATCACATGTGATAATAAATTACTATTCCATACCTCCAAACCGGATCCCCCTGTGTGTTGATCATACATAATTAGTAGAAAATAAATTAAAGTAAACTAAGGTAAAAAACCTATCCCCAACTGTTCCCAAGTCCTACCCGATCCCATTATACAACTCCAACCTACCATGATGAGAATGTAACACCCTAATATTTTAAAATAACACTATGTTTGACAGGATATTCAACCCACAATATTATGTCCAAATGAACCGTGATATAATATTAAAATATTATTATATAAACAAGATTGATTTAACTTAGTTATTAAACTGGTGGGTATGAATTATATTAACTGATTTATAAAATATACATAAAATTCCAATATAAATTTACTGTTAAATTCTTTATAAGAATTCAACTTTTCAATAAGATATTTTATTTTATAGAAAACACATTTACATCAAAAAAGTATTTTTTACAAGAAAAAATTATAATAAAATTATAATAATTTTAGAATTTTTATTTAATAAAATTAAATAAATTATTTAAATAATAATATAATACTTTACATAGGGTGAAATTTTGGTATTTTAGAAAATATTTATTTTTCAATGAATAAAGAAAAATAAATATTTCTGGTAAAACTATTATTTCATTTTAAGAAGTTAATAATTTAAAAGTCCCATTATTATTTAATTTGATTTTAAAGTAACATAATTTCTATTTAATTAAATATAATATATTAAATTACATCTTAATAATCTTTATATAACATTTTTGTATAAGATTATTCTTCGGCATGAAAATAAATATTAAATATTTCTAAAAGTAAATAATGTTTCTCCATTTTACATAATGAAAATAAACCCTAAAAAAGAATCATTTCAATGAAATTTATAGATTATACATATTAATTTAAATTCATATAATGAATATTACTATTCATATATTTAATGTAAAAACAAATTTTTTGTGAAAATGATTTTTTTTACAAAATAACTTTTTTTGTAGCATTTATGGGTGCAATTATAAAATAAATTTTATCAATTATGTGAATTGATTTATATAAAATGAATTAAATATTCTGAATCAACATAATTTATATTATATATTAATTTCAAATTAATATTTTGGTCATAATTAATAGTAGAAAGAGTAATAAATAGTTACAGTGGTAAAAAATTAAAAACTAAATTGTTAAAAGTGAGAAAACATTAAGGTAAAGAGGGTAAGATGTTTTAAATTTTTTTAATATTAGTGTTATTATTGTTTCTTAGAAACATATTTCCTAAAATATTTTATTTTTCAATTTTTTAGGCACTTGGATTGAGAGTGACTACCCGTTATTGAATAATTTTGGGTATTTACAAAATTATCACTCCTCCTCAATTATAAAATAGAACCACTCCCCTCACTTATTCACACCTATAAATCCATTTGACTCAATAAATACCGAATAGAATATCACCCCAATATCCTTATCAGAATTATAGAGATTTTTTCTTCCCAAAACTCCAACCATATGGTCTTTAATAAAAGATCTAAAGGATGTTTTTTAGGGGAAGGTAATTGTCTTCACCGAGCTCCTTATCTTTACTTCATCATTTTACACCTTAAGTTATGTATTAAATATTAAAATATAATAAAAATAATTAATATTATATAATTATATGTTATTACATTTTTGTAATAATATTTATCTACTCTTCCATTAAATGGGGTAAAAACCCATCATTTGAGGGTACTATGGACTACCACCTCATGAATCGATGTAACATGTTTTCCATCATAAAATCTCAAAGATATTAATAATTATGGATTAAATTTATATATATGAGATTAATGAAATATTAATAAATATTTAGAATTAACATATCATACACCTTCTTAACTTATAATATATTGAAAAAAATAACATCATTCATGTGTTAGACAGACTACAAACTCACAAAGCAATGTGATTTGTTTTTTTATTATTGCCTCACATGGATGGTATATATAAGTATATTTGTAGAAATAATATTATATTTATGATATAATGATAAATATATAAAGATAAAATATAAATTACCTTCTTTCCATCATTATATTTGAAAAATGGAAATGCTACACATGTGTACATACATCCTACCGTCGCCATGATTGTAACAATGTTCATTTTTCATATCCATAATTCATAGTTATTTTAAAATATATAATTCTTGTATAATAATTGTAATTATATAAAAATTATTATTCTATAAATTATATAGAAATGACCCCTTTAACCTTTGTTAACACACCAATGTTGTTTTGAAATTATGAACCAAGCATTCAAGAAAATACCTGACATGGAAATAACCGATTATGTAATCAAAAAATCATTAAAATAAATGAAATAATGGTTTATGTTTAAGGGATTTAACCTGGAAAATATTATAAATAAAAGAATAATTGATATGATTTTTTTATACGTCAGATAATATATATTGATGATAAATCACGGACTCGAGGTTAGAGATCTCTCAAAAACATCATTCTTTCATGGTTATGACTAATATCTCTCTAACTGACTTTATTTCTGTATTTAAGTTATGAAATACTTATAATATATATATATATATATAATATACCTAGATCAATCTACCTTAATTTAATGGGGTAATACATGTCTTATGTTCATCTCTCAAATGCCTTCATTATGAAATTTCCGTTGGTTATCAAATGAGACAAGGTTATATAACCTTTTTCATTATATAGATAATTCCAACATTTATCCCTTATGATTTATTTCTTATTAGGGAATACATAATCATGAATATGTTATGATGGGTTCAACTGGATAATTCACTAATGAATTGGGTAAAATTTTAGTCTTATGAGACGTCATGTATGGGATTATAAAGTAAACCTAATCCATTATGGGACTTTATCTACTATGTGATATAAACTAGGAAGTTATCCTTGACTCCTGTTTATCTCATGTTATATATTTATGCCAAATTTTACATGTTACCATTATCTTATAAAACCATGTTCCTTATTTTATTATATTATTTTTTTACATTTAATCCTTGTATTTTATGATATCATATTTACCTTTGATTCTATTTCCTTGTCATATTTATTACCTTACTGGGATTTTTAGCTCACCCCTTTTGTCTTGGTATTTCTGTAGTTAACCCATGATGTTTTTCATATATATATAGAATTTATAATCTCAATATGTAGAATAAAATAACGAATTTCTATTTTAGCCTCACTTTTATGTATTATGAACCTAGTCTTCCAAAGACACTAGACCTCATGATATTTGGGTTATAATTAATATATATGGTTTTGTTAAAAATAATGTAATAATATGTGTAAAAGGCTTGGGTCACTATAATAGGTATCAATGAAATTTTAAGTAATTTTTTGTCATTAGGACTAGAATAATTTAGCAATAAACCTTGGGATGAGTATAAGGATAAAGATATGTATAAAAAATATCATGGAATTTTGGTGAAATATAAAGACAGTGAGTTCTAATAAATTAAATTCTTATATGGATACTATTAGCAGATGTGTCTTTGGAATATTTGTACCTAAGGGTAATAACTCAAAAAAGGGAAAATTGATCTCGACTTGATCATCACTTGTTGCCTGATAATGGGCATTTCTATACACCTTATTTGAAACTCTGTGGGGATATGTTTTGGAAATTCACAAAAATCATTACGATCCATAATGAAGGACTTGAAAACATTGTTATATTAAAAAACATAACAAGAAGTGATACTGCGGATAACCTATATTTAATCTTAAAGACCTATAAGTTATATTTACTTATCATTTATAAGTTATTCCTTATAGGTTAATAAGTTCCCATTTTTTCATGTTAATGCAATCAAATATTGTATATATTATTATTTGTAGTTAAGGAAAAAAAAAAGATAAATCACGATAACAACCAATATAATGGGAAATGTAATGATTTACATAATGATATGAATAACCTAATGGGAACAGATTTTAGAAATATGGTGATAATTCCAAATGAGTTGTCTTAAATTATGATTAACAACAATAACATAGTTGATTTTCTAAACTAATCAAAGAAGATAAAAATTAATTCTCATGGTTGTTCAAGTGTTAAAGATGATAAAGAAAATAAGATTCAATTTCTTACATGTCATCATGTGGGAACATTTACTGTGTAAAATGCCTTAACGGATTTGGAAGATACTTCCTGTGTGAGAAATAAAGGCATAAAGAAGCTGATTAGAGAAAAGAATGAATATTACGGTTAACAAAATACATATAAATAATGTTCAAACTAAGGAACCACTAATGTTTCAATACCATAGATGTAGGGAACTTGGTAATTATCATAGTAAATTCCCTAATCCAATGATTAATTCATAAGGCTCTATGTTATGAAAACCAGTGAAGTGTAATTATTGAACTGTTTAGGTTTCTTAATTCAATAATCATGTTGTTGAAGTTTTCTTGTTAATGGAATTTTAGTTATAAGAATCATGAAACTTATAAGGGTCGTTCTATATTAGTTTCCCTTTAAGTGTTTTCAAGAATATTTTGAATGGTACAAATGAACTATAAAGGTGATTTAATGTAATCATGATACTTTATGGAAAAAACATGATTTAAGAAAGGATAATATTTGATATATTCTTGATGTTGAGGTAATTATATTCAATTATTATTTTTTAAATATGATTTATAGAAGAATTTAGTGGTTAAAAACCGATTTGATGATTTTTTGAGTATGTTCATCATATTTTTTGGAATTTTATAGGAATTATATTAATATAGTTTTATAAAAAGGAAAATCTGAATTTTAGATGACAACTCATCATATCCAAAAAGTGTGTTGGGATTTAACCCACAACTGAAGGGAGATAAGGGTGCATCACCTACCACTGGCCAATGTGATGTACTGGTTAGTAAGAATTTTTTTATTTAAGAAATTTGGTGGATAAATATTAATTTGATATTGGGAAACATATTAAAATATCAAACATTTTTGAAATTTGTATGATTTTTTGGTGATTAATGATATTTTAGGAAATATTATATTAGGTTAAGATATATATATACATATATATCATTTTGGTTTAATGTAATTTTTTTTTGTGAAGAAAAAAATAAAATCATTAAATGATGAGGTTATTTAGGATGTAGTTTTATTTATTAATGGGATTATTTAAGTTGAACATTGGATTTAGAGATTAATATGAAGGTGTATTAATTTTAGAAATTATCGTACCCTATAATGATAATTTCCAGTTTTGGTTAATTTCTATATATAGTTGAAATATCTTGATATCATTTTATAGAAACATGTGACACATTGGACGTTAATTTTAGTGCTTTAGTCATGAAAATTTCATCTTGATTACTCATTTTTAATTAAAAAGATTAGTTTGTGGTGATAAATAAATAAAAAATAAAATTATACTTGTCAAGTAATTATATTTTCTTATGTAATTATTATATATGGTAAAATGATCCCTAAAAATTAGGAAAATAATCATCCAAAAAATATCTTATTACCTTCATAACTGAATAATCAATGGTCTTTTAATTCATCACATATTTATGGTACTGTGTTTGTTAACTTTCTCTTTATCATACCCTTTTATATAATCTGTGATCACTACCACTATCCATAATTATTTATGATTTTATTCCATATAAATTTTCTTACATACCACTAATGTGCTCCTACTTAGAATCCAATTTATTCATTATTTCAAATGGACTTCATATTTTTCTTTTCCCTCTTTTAGGAATAAGTTTTATTAACCCTTTTTATAATGTGGGTTTTTAATAAAGAATTTTTGAATTTCAAACCCTTGATTAATGAGAACATGTTCAAATTTTGAGTAATCAATTTATTTAATAGGGTAGACTATAACACCCATATATTTTAAAATGAAACCATGATCAATAGCGTATTCAATATGCAACACTGAGTTTAAATAAATAACGATATATTATTAAAATATTATTATATAATCATGAAAAATTTAAACATTATATCTGACTAGTTCTTATGAATATTATTAACTAATTTATAAAATATACATAGTATTCATGTATAAATTTAATGATAAATTATTAATAAGAACTCTAAATTTAATAAAGATATTTTATTCTAAAAAAATATATTTCTTTATAAAATTATTTTTATTATTTTTTATGAGTAAATATTATAAATAATTTATATAGATTCTAGAAATATTATTTTATAAAAATAAAATATATTTTTAAATCATAATTTCAAAATTTAATTAGGGTGATATTCTGGATTGTTTTAGGAAAATTCTGATTATTCAATGGATAGCGAAATACCTATTTTTGTAAAATTATCCTTTATTTTTAATAAATTAACTAATTTAAAAGTAATATTACTATTTTAATTTAATTTCAAAGTAAAATAATAATAATTTTGTTATATTTAGTTTAATTAATTATATTTAAATCATATTTATGCTGAATATTAGTATAAGTTTATTTTTTTGGCTTAAAAACACATTTTTATGAAAACTATTTTAAAGTGCATAATGTTTCTTTATTTTAATTAAATAAAATAATAACTAAATAGGAAAGGTTTAAATATAAATTATTTATTAAAAACCTAACTTATTAATTATAATTCATATAATTAATATTACTAGTCATTGAGTTAATGTAAAAACATATTTTTCTTAAAATGATTTTTTTTAAAACACTTTTTCATCGCACTTATAGGTTTCATTATAAATAGAATTTTGGAACTTATATAAATTGGATTTGATAAAATGGATAAAATATTTGAATAAAGAATAATTTATATAATATAATAATGTCAACTAATGTTTTTTGTTAATAATAAATAGTAAAAACTATAAAAAATTACTATCATGGTAGGAAATTAAAATGGTAAATATGAGTGACCTTAGAGGTAAAAAGGATAAAATTTTTAAAATATTTTTATTTTTATTTTTATATATGTATCATTGAATTATATATCCTTTAATAATTTTTTCAAAAAAATTAGTTAGTTGTCTTGAGAGTGACTTCCCATTATTGAATAGTTTCGTGTAGTTACAAAAATACCACTCCACTTCAATTATCGATGGGTACCCATCCCATCACTTCTTCACACATATAATGAAATTTTTATCAACAAAAACCTAACAAAATATCTCCCCAAAATCATTTTACACACTCTAGACCCTCTTATATTCCCCAAATACCAACCTTATGTGCGTTATAAGAGAGCCAAAAGATGTTCTTTTAAGAGAAGGTAATCGTCTTCACCGAGATCATGATTTTTTAATTATTATTTTTCCAAATTCAATTATGTATTTAAAATTACAATATAATAACACTATTATTTACTATATATTGGTATTTTATTTTTTCTATGGAATAATATTTACCCATATCCTCTTCTATCAAATAGAAAATAAAACCATCATTTTGGTGTACGGTGGACTACCACATTGAAAACTGATGTAACTAGTCTTCCATGATCACCTGTAAAAGATATTAGTTATGATTTATTTACTGGTTATATATTATTTTAATAATAAATTAATAATTATATGAATTTAAAATATCATATAAATTATTACCATGCCATCCATTGAAAAATAATAAAGTCATTTGTGTGTACGATGGACTACCTTCTTATGAAGTAATGTGATTCAATTTTTTGTTACCACATAAAATGTATGGAATATATAAGTGTATTTAATTAAATAATAATAATATATTATTATTATTATATAAATATAAAGAAACATTTACCTTATTCCCATTACAATCTTTGAAAAATGGAAACATTACACATGCATATGTATGACCTACCATCTCCATGATTGTAACATAGTTCATTTTTCATAAACATAATTCATGGTTATTTTTTAAATTATATTTTATGTATATAAATGGATATTATTTCATTATTATTTTTCTAGATATAATCAAATAATGACCCCTTTTACCACAATCAACATACTAATGACGTTTTGAAATTATGAACTAAGCATCCTCAAAACACTTGATGTGGACATGACTGATTATGTAATTAAAAACATTATTGAAATAAATTAATTAATTTTCTTAATTATAATTCATTAAAAGTTGAAAATTTTATTTAAAAAATAAATAATTTATATAATTTTAATATATAGGTGATAAAACACATACATGATAAATCCTAGACATAGGATAAGGGATCTCTCTAGAGAACCCTTTTTCCTAAGTTATGACCAATCTATCTCTAAATCAGTTTCTATCACTTTTTAAAGTTATAAAATTCTTATAAATTATGTTGGTATTTCTCATAAATACATTAATTTATTAATATACCATAATTTTTTTGGGTAATTCATGCCTTATGATCACCTCTCAAATGCCTTCATTACAAAATTTCCTTTGGTTAAGATATGAGAAAAGATTATAAAACCCATTACCCCTAGGGGTAATTATTATGTTTATTCCTTAGGTTTAATTTCATATTTTGGGTAAAGATAATAATTAACAAGTCATGATGGGTGATCCTAGATTTTTCACCAATTCATTTGGTAATGTTTTAGTCTCGTGAGATGTCATGTATGAGATTAGGGGGTAAAATTAATCATTTATGGTACTTTGTTAACCATGTGATATTTTCTAGAAAGTTATACTTGAATCATGATTAAGTAATTCTATATTTTTATTCCATATTTCTTATGTTACCATGATATTATGATACCATGATATTTATGTTATGCTCCAATGTGATTAACCTTGAGACTTCTCTTTTATGATATCATGGTTTTCCTTTGATTCACTTGTTATATTTCATTATCATGTTTAGTAAATTAGTTGTATTTTTATCTCAAAACTTTTATCTATGTATTCCAATGGTTATCCAATTTAGTTTTGGTAACTCTAAAGGATTTAAGATCTCATTATGGATGTGACACCCACTAGGTCACCGGTTTGTCTATTTTTGAGTTTTATTTCCCTTTTGGTTCATTATGGAGTTCCCATGTGGGGGGGGGGGGGTCAGAAATGGAGAATTTTGAGAGGATATTTTATTTTTCATAGTTTTTTTATAGTTTTTATAACTGTGTCTATAACACCCTTAAATTTTAAAAGAATAACCTTGTTTTTGATAGCGTATACAACATGACATACCGAGTCTAAACGAACAATGAGATACTAAATAAATATGAAAATTATTACCTAGCAATTAAATTTGAAGATATGAATATTTTTAAATTAATTATTTAGTATATATATATAGGTCATAAACAATACACATATTTTGATAAAAATCACTCAAATTTTAGTAAAGTCAATTTATTCTTCAAAAATACATTTTCATCAAAAATTATTTTTACCGCTCTTTGCAAGAAAATGAGATAATACAATTCTTTCAAAATTATAAACTGAATTATTTAAAATAAAATCCATAATATAAGTCAATATATGATAATTTACTTGGGGTTAAATTTTGGGATATTTCCAAAACGTTATTTTTTTCAATGAATAGTGAAAATACTGATTGTGAAATACTGTTGTGTATTTTCATTAAATGAAGTATTTTAAACATCAAGATACAATTATAATTTTTTTTTAAAAGTAAAAAAATTATTATTTAATAATTTTAAAATAAATTTTTAAATTTTAATAATTTTTATACTTGATTTTGATAAAAGTTTATTCTTAAGCTTAAAAACACAATTTTCTGAAAAATATTTTTAAATGCATAATGTTCCTCCATTTTAATTAAATAAAATAATATTTAATGATGAATTATTTAATTGAAATTAATATTATATATATATATATATTTATTAATTTAAATCTAAATTTGGATGATTATTAGTGATATAGTCAATATAAGATCATATTTTTCTTGGAAAATGAATTTCTTGAAAACAAGTTTCTCAACACATTTTTTTGGTTTATCTTTATGTTAAATATTGACACTTATTTGGATAAAACATGAAAAAATTAATTACGTATTTTTTAATAAAAATAATTAATACTATATAATAAGGCCAACATATTTTTTTTTCCAATGAATAGTAGAAACAATAAAAATTAATTACAGTGGTTATAATTAAAATAGGTTTACTGGGGAGATAAACTAAGAATATAAGGAATTAAATAAAACTAATATTTTAAAAATAATATTTTAAGGACATATTTTTACATTATAACATCTAAAGATCAATAATGAACCATTTTGGAGCCTTTTGGAATGTGAAAAACATGCCTATTATTTATTATTTTTAAAAATTTCATGTGTGTCCTCCTCAATTTTAAAAGGGCTGTCACTCCTCTCACTTATTCACAACTTTAAATCCATTTGAATAAAAAAACCCTGAAACAATATCTCCCGAACATAAATATACAGATTATATAGGTTATTTTATTCCCAAAAGATCAACCCTAGGGTCCTTAATAAGATATTCAAAGGCGGTTCTACTAAGTGAAGGTAATTTTCTTCACTGAGATCTTTCTTTTAATTATTCTTTTTCCACCGTAAATTATGTATTAAAAATTTGAAACATAATAACACCAATATATAAAATATAATTATTTTTTATTATGTCTGTGGTATAATATCTATCAATCTCCTCCCTTATAAAATGGGAAGCAAATCCATCTTTTATGTGTACAATGGACTACGGACTCACGAATCGATGTAATTTTATTTTCATCACCGATTAACATGGGAAGTCATAATTAAGGAAATAATGAATATATATAATAAATATTTAATTATATTATTTCTGTAAAAGTATTATACCATAAACTTCCTTACCCTTTCACCTATTAAGAGAATGATATCATTGCTAATGCGTACGTATGACCTACCGTCTCCATGAAATGATGCAACTCATTATACGTGTAAAAAAATTCAATAGTTGTGACATCCCAGGTAAATAAATAATAATAAATATTTCATATTTATTAATATTGATGAATTAAAAAATTAATTTTACTTTAATTGGGTTTCTATGTTCGATAGCGTACCCGACACGCAACAACAAGGTTCTTTGAAATCTTACGTTACACACTAATAATATAATATTATTATTTTAAATGGTAGTTAACTCCTAGACTTTTTATTGGAGGGAATTAACAAAACTAACTAGAATATGATTATACATGTTTGTTAAATGTATATAAATTTTTCCAAAAAAAGTTAGAGGCTTAAAATGGTAATGAATCTAATTTTAAGCATAATTTACTTTAAAAGGTCGATTTACCGCCTTTTAATGGTGAACCATAATTAAATTTAGTTTTGGTCATATTTATATGTTCTATTTTATCAAATAAAATTCTTCTTTTGATTTGGGAAATCATGTTTTACTTTTGGTAATTTTTTTTATTTTTCAGATAAGTTCATTCTTTAATGAATAGTGGAAAATATTGTATTTTAATTCAAAAGTGCCTTTTAATATAATTAATTTATATATTTTTATTATCTTTTTAATTGGTTTTGAAGTGTAATTAGAATATATTTTTACCATTTAATCCATTTTTGGTCATTAGAACAAATTTCACTTTGAGAGTGGACATAAACAAGTGTCAATCTTTTGATAGTTATTGTTTCTTAAAAAAACTCTATTTGTTTTAACAACGAGAATTAATTTTATATTAATTAATTCCATTTATATGTTTTGAAATTAGAAAAATAAACATAATTTTTGAAATCATAATATCAAATAAATCTCAGGCTGAATTTTTGGAATTTTTTCTGAAAAACTTCATTTTTTGATGAATAGTGAAACCACTTAGTAGTAGTTAGAAAAAAACTAACATTTTCATTGAAATGAAATTTTACCACTTATGTGAATTGAATTTAGAAAATATGACATACATTGATGTTATCAAGAAGTAAAATTTGGTTCAATAAGATGAAAATAACTATGGATGAATAGTAACTTTTGACTTTTATTTACCGCGGTTAATGGTAAATAGGTTAATTCAAGGAAAAAAATATTACAATAATTCAAAATTACCTTAAAAATTGTCCAAACATTATTTTTTGAGTCATTAACGACCATGGTCATCTTTGGGTATATTTTGGGACCCCTTTTAGCCACATGGGAGTGATAATGACAATTTAGATTAATTAATTTAAAGTCAAGGCCAAAATGATATAAACAATAATTTTTTAGTAATTAATCATTTTATGGTGTCATATAAGTAATAGAATTGACTATAAATATTCATTTGAAATATAACATATTTCCTACATCATTTTAGTTTTTCTATAATTTTTAGACAGCAAATAAGTTAAATTATTTATGACACAATAATGATGCAGTATTTACCTCATTAATAAATGATTTAAATAAATAAGATTATAATGATTAAAATATTATCCAAAACATGTCCAATTATGATTGGATGATTTTATTTCGACCATGATTCTTCTTATCTTAATCTTTAATTATTTTTGGACCATTAGAAACTGAATATAATTATAAAATAAAATAATAGTTTCACACTTTCCTAAAGAGCCCCCCCCCCCTTATAAAAGGAGACCACTTCTAACCAATTCCTCACACCTCTTAAGTATTTTGGATCGTCCAAACTCTGCTCAATTAATCTCCCTACATCCCCCTCTTCCACGTTTAATCCTTACCTTAGGCAGAAGGCACTTCAAGAAGTCCTTTGGTTCAAACCAAAGCTAGTTACCCAAATTAAAGGTAGAGGTTTCTCTTAAATTATTTTATTTTATTTTACTTCTCCAACCCCTAAGATATTTTTAATCATTTTTTTTGTAACAAAACCAGTATCCTCAATATACTAGGATGTTGTTATCAGAAGGATTCGAACAACACAAACACACACCACCATCTAACGGGTGAATAACATAATGTTTCTGTGGATTGAAAAATAACACCTCACGAAAAGATGATTGTTCAATTTCCTCTTATCACCTCTCATGGTGTCCATTATGATCAAACTTCATTTATATATGATATATATTATGTTTATGTTTTCTTTATTCTTTTTTATTTTCCATTTATAGAATGCCTTTATGGTTTCCATAGTGGGTAAATACGATAATCTCATTTGAGGAAATGCAGACTACCGCCCCCTCAAAGTGATGTGACACGTTAATTCCTTATGTGGGATGTATAAAGGATAGAGTTAATGATATTATATATGATATGATACTGTAATTATAATATACCTATTTATCATTATGTTTAAATTCCATTAAAATAAGAAGTAGAAATGAAAGTAGCATTCATGCGTACGTACGGCTTACCGTCTCCATGAACGGTGAATTTCATTTCTTACCTCCATATGTTATGTACTATTATAAATAAATGTATTTTCTGGATATATATGATATATATGATATATAAATCACGAATATCATTTTTTATATAATGAACCTTTGACCACATGAACAACATGTAATTATAAGAAGTCCATTTTTGACTCAAGTACCAAATATCGACAAAACAAACGTTATTAACTTAAATGGTTATATAATGTTTATAACAGGGTAATAAGTGATACAAAAGGAATAATAAAATTGATAAAAGGTTCTCATGAATGTAGAAATTAACTTTAGTTTATTATTCAGGAGATTAAAGAACGATAAATTCAAGTCGGACACAAGGTAAAGGAACATTATAACCCAATTCTCATTCTTTGGGTTGAACTTATCTTTCTTATTTATGTCGTTCTTTGATTATGTGAGAAATTAATTTTTATATCTTATCATATTTATTCTTTCTTTATGTGAGATTATAGTAAATACACATAAGCGATCTATTTTATTTACAAAAGGATCTTTGTAAGGGACTTCGTCTCGATCTTCTTTCATTGAGGCCCATTTTCATTTATACACAACTTTCTTTTATATAGTGTATAAACCCCTTTGACCTTGACTTTTATTCAAAAGGAATCTTTTTATATGAAATGTTTTACTAAAAAAAAAGAATGTTTCTTTTAAAATAATCAGTGACAATGACCTTTTCCACCGCCATGAGTATTATTTGATCTTTGGCTTCCTCAACAAGCAGTAATGTTTTTAAAAGAAAATAAATACCATATAATCTTTTATGTATTTTGGTATTGAAAATGGTTTTGATAATGGATTTGTTATGTAAATATATTTAAGTTATATTTTGTGATTGAAATGTGAAATTTTTTCTTTCATTTATATTTGTTTTCATTCTTATGATTTTATAATGGTACTTGGACATCTGATGGGTGGTTACATGATAAACCAAATGACAGGTGGTGTCGTGAATACCAGGACGAGTGGTTATGTTATAACCTCCAATGCATTGGGTATGGAAGTAAGATCTATGGCTATTCCATTTAGTTATATGTGTGGAATTCAACCATATGGTTATTCCATTTAAGTATGTTTATTTCCCAAGTTACCTTTATATATTATGTGTTTTATATATGGGTTTTATGGTAATCTTTTGGTTACAAAAATGGTAAGTAATAATATTTTATTTAGTGAAGATTATTTACTACTTCATAAAGGTGAAACGTATTACTAATTATAAAGTATTCATGGTTTAACAATTGTCTTGAAAAACTAATAGTTTTCCTTATTTTTGTATCCCTTACTGAACTTTTTATGCTCATCCCAAGTTTTTGAAATGTTTTTCACAGGACATAAAGTGGAATAGGGTCATGTATTGGATCAAGGAAAAGTCATGTTGTCTTAAACATGGAACTTGACATGACCCTTTTTTTCAAGAGTTCAAGTTTGTAAAAAAATGGAAACTGCGTAGAAGTGTCTACTTTGTAATCTTTTGATATGTAATAGTTATGTCCTAATTCTATAAAACCCTAAACTAGAAAAGATCCTCAATGTGAATTATTCATGTAATTCAATATTATGTAATGTTTTAAGGCCTGGTCCTTATAATAATAGTTTCAAAAATGAATCAAATATTTAAATATGAACTTTATAAAATTAATATCATTCTTTATGTTATGGAACTATATGCTATACGTAAGAACTGAAAATTTCATGACAAATCATGTATTATAAAACAAGACAATTAACACTCGATACCAAAATAATTATAAAATATTATTAATTAATGGGTGATAATATGTTATAATAGGATCATATATCATATTATAAACCTGAACATGGATCTTTTATAAATTATTTAAATTTTTAAAACCATTATACATGAGGTTAAATATCATATGACTAAAGGGATGCGTGAGGTAAGGGATTTTTTCACAATTTCCTTTTTTTAGGTATATCGTAATGTTATAACCCAAATTTACTTTATATGGTGTATATAATACCCATTTAACATGTAATACCATGAATAATTAAAAAATCATGTTATTTTATGTTTTAATTTGAATTATTTCATCCAAGGGGATTTTAATTGTAAATTACCAAGTGGTAAAAAAATTCATAACTCAATTTATTTTCATTGGGTTATAAATATTTATTGTATTTAATAATATAATATTATGTGTGTAATGATTTTTTATTATATTATGTTTTATTTTAATTTGTTTTATGTGCATTTAAATTTGATTTACATAATTGATTCATTGATTAATTCTCACATCCACGTTATGATCATTGTAAGGTTTACTCATTTCAAATTGTCTTCTTTGGTACATATTTTATGTAATAAACTTATCTTATTTTATGATGTGTATATAATGACCCTTTTATATTTTATATCATTAATATATTTATATTCATTGTATTTAATGTTTAATTTTTTGTTATTATTTTCATGGGGTCTATGAATTAAAATTATCAAAGTTGTAAGAGATTTATGTTTCAATATCATTTTTATCTGCATTTTTCATACTTTAATTTAAATTGAAAACAATTATTTGATAATTTTATAATAAAATATTTTAATTTTATTATCCTCTAATTATTCCTGAAATTTTCAAGTAATAATACAATTTTACTCTCATTGGTACTTAAACATATTGAGAAAAGGTTTTAAATAAAATTTGACTTCATTTTTCTCTTCGATCGAAAATAATTTTTCTTCCAATTACAAGTTTCATAAAAATGTTTTCAGTACATGTTTTTATGTAATTTTTATAGTCATTATTTCCCATAATTTCTTTTACAAAATATTTTATAAGGAACCATCCTTTCCTTTTTCAAACAATGTACTTTTCAATTTTCATACAAAATGTGAAAGGATTATTTGTTTTAATGTACTCACATGAAAAAAAATTTCTTTCCAACAGGAACACTCATTACTTTGAAGCATTATATACAAATATAAAAGGTTATTTTTAACGAAAATGGTTTTTATATGATTTTGGAAATTATTAGTTTTTAAAAGTGATTTTTAAAGTGAAAAGATGGTTTTTATCAAGAATATTTTAAAATATATTTTTATGGTGTTTCTAGTCATGAAAAATGTAACGCCCTGACCCCAGCTACCCAGAGTCGGTGCATTACTTCGTAACATTGGCATGATCACAAGAAAGATCAAATCTCGAAAGACCGATTGGTTTAGTAGCCTTGGAAACACTAGATATATTCATAAAGTTTTACATTACATTTCAAAGTGAAAAACTACTACAACAACAAAGTCTTCATATCCACACTATTAACCCCTCATAATATCCCTGCAAGTCAATCATAATTTACTTCTTCACTACCTGGGAAAAATAAAACATAGAAAAGGGGTGAGCTCAAATGCCCAGTAAGGATAACAATATAGCGGAACATTCAAAATAAGCATAAACATTTAAGGCAATGAATTACTAAAACAAAAGCCTTTTAAACATGAACTTCAACATAGTATGGCAAAAGTAAAATGAAATAATTCCATTTACTTATTCACATGGATATTCTACTAATCGAATAATCACATGCAAAATCAATAACCACTTTCATAATGTTGGAATGCATAATGCCAGACTATCATAACCACATAGTCAAGGCCTCGTGCCAAGACTACAAATAAGATTTTGTCAAGGACTTGTGCCAAGACACTAGTTTGTCTCATGATACCTACCGATGCATCGAGGAGCTATAGCGGGCTCCACCCGTCACTTATTAAGTCCAATGCATTCCCATATGAAAAGGTTTAAACATAACATAAACATTCGTATTAAAACTAGCATACGAAATGTCAATAATTTCACCATAAACTATGAATGGTATAAAAATAGCACATCCATAGTCAAACATATCACAAAACCTTCAATAAAATATAGAAGTTTTGTATCATAATAAATCAACTTCAAATAATCTTAAAATCCGTCAAAGGATGTTTACATAGATGAAATCAAAATTCTTTTTAAAGAAATATCTCCTTTTATTTTGAAATCATTTAAGATCCATATAAAATAAAACATTTTCTTTGAAAATATTCTTATAAGCTTGTAAGGAAAGCTTTGAAGATTTTATAACGGCGTAAAATAACCGCACCCGCCGTAGAAGTTAAAAAAAACATTCTTACCTCAATTCTGTCGAAAAGGTTAAAAAGGACCTTGTTTTGAAAACGACGGAAAGATTCCTTTATAAACCTCTTATAAAAAGTCAAACAAGGGTATAAATGACTTTAACCCATATTCTTGTAAATAGTAAAAATGTTTTGAAATACATTTTTAAGAAACATGGATGTGGATGATAAAGATATCCCAGTAGATTATTACGTATAAACAACCTCGGATAATGAAGAGATTGTGAAATAACCCTTACCTTGTACTTTTCCTTGGTTGGGGTAGGTTAACCTCCTGTATAATGTTGAAATAATTGTTATTAAATTATAAAAGAATCATATACATTAATATGATATCATATATGATCTTTTAACATTTCTTTATTATTAATATCTTAGTATTAGCGTCGTTTCAGGTGATAATCGATTCGTTCTTCTTAAATGTTTGGTTACGTAAGACATGTTTGTAATGGATAGATTAAATCTTATTCATAATCAGAATGATATTAACATTATTTTTAACCCTAAAATGAGAATAAGACTTGAATGGATACGATGGAGGATGGATCTCACCGCGTTCGTGGAGACGGTAGTCCGTACGTACGCACGAACGCTACTTCCATTTTAATTTTTATTTTAAAAGAATCGAATCCAAATGATACATAGGTATATTACTATTACAGTATAATATAATATTTTATATATGTTACTTAAGTTCATTAACACCATCCTTTATACGTTCCATGTGTGGTATGAACGAGTCATATCATTTTAAGGGGGCGGTAGTCCGCACTTCCTCAAATGAAATTATCGTATGTATATACAACATGAAACGAATAATGGTATGAAATAAAATGGAATTACAGAAGCTTATATATAAAATATATATCATTAATATCATATTTAATTACAGTTCCATCATAATGGCCACCATGAGAGGTGGTAAGATGTATTTGAACAATCATCGTTTCGTGAGGCGTTAGTTTTCCATCCACAGAAACATTATGTTCATCATCCATTAGATGGAGTTGTGTGTATGTGTAGTTTGAATCCTTCTTATAACAACATCCTAGTATATTGAGGATACTGGTGTTGTTACAAAAGAAAGGAAATAAAAAGAGTTTGGGGGTTGGAGAAGCAAAATAAATGAAAATAATTTAAGAGAAATCGTTACCTTTAATTTAGGTAACTCACTTTGGTTGGAACCAAAGGACTTATTGAAATGCTTTCTGCCTAAGGGTAAGCTTCAAGGAGGAGGAGAGGGATGTGGGGAGCTTAGTTGGGCAGAGTTTGGACGAGCCAAGTGGCTTGAGAGGTGTGAGGAATGAGTAGAAGTGGTCTCCTTTTATAAGGGAGAGGAGGGGCTCTTTAGGAAAGTGTGAAAGTATTACTTTATAATATATTTGTATTAGGTTTATAATGGTCCAAAAATCATTGAGGTCGAAGATAAGATGACTCATATTCTAAATAACATCAACCAATAAGAATTGGACAGGTTTTAGATAATATTTTAATCATTATAATCTTATTTATTTAAATGATTTATTAATGAGGTAAACATTGCATCATTATTGTGTCATTAATAATTTAAATTATTTGATGTCTAAAAATTATAAATAAAATATCATTATGTAGGAAATCTTTTTATCTTTCTAATGAATATTTATAATCGAAAATCCAACATGTATAACCCTATGTAAAAATTGTTCTTCTAAAAGATGTAAGCTTATGCCATTTTTATTTTTATTTTAACTTTATTAACATAATGTGTCATTATCACTTACAAGTGGATCCATGGGGTCCCAAAACAGACCCAAAGATGCCCTTGGTCGACCATGTATCAACCAATAGGGTTAAGACACGTTTTAGGGTAATTTAGTATTATTATAATATTATTTTTTTAACCCTTATTTACCGGATTTACCCTTTAACCATGGTAAATAAAATATTTACCGCAGTAATTATTCAAAATGTGTAAAAATAAAAGTTACCTATTTACATAATTTGGAAATCCTGATTGCAAATATGGAATCCATTTTCCTAAATTCAAAACACAGAAGTGGCAGAAATTAATTTAAAATTAATTCCCGCTGTCAAAACAAAAAGCGTGTTTTTAAGAGGTAATAACTATCAAAAGATTGACACTTGTTTATGTTCGGTTTAATTGTAAAATTATGTCCAATGACCAACATTAAATTAAATGGTAAAAATATATTCTAAATATACTTTAAAACCACTCAAATTCACAATTTATCACTATTAATTATTTTGATTAAAAAAAGTTGTTTTTAATTAAAATTTAGTAATTTTCACTATTCATCAAAATATGAAAGTTATCCGAAATGTACCAAAATTTCACCCTAGGCTAATTTTGATATTCCGAATCCAAAAATGAAGTCCATTTTCAAATATAAAATATATATAATTTCAAAAAGTAGGTATTAGTATTCACAACGGCTAGTTTAATTAGTTGTGGTGTGTGTTAGAACTCGAGGTTGCGTACAACACACGCTATCGCATTATTCGAAGGGAAACGTACCGTGGAAGCTTGGGGTGTTACATTCTCCCCTCCTTCAAATAATTGCGTCCTCGCAATTTCTAGAAAACTTATTACATGAAAAGACTCTGGTGGTTCTTCATCATAAGTTCCTCGGGTTCCCACGTTGCCTCTTCCATCTTATGGTTTCTCCACAAAACTTTTACCAGACGCGTCGTCCGGTTTCTCAGTACTTGTTCTCTTGTATCAAGAATCCTGACGGGCTCTTCACAATAGGAAAGATCAGGTTCCAGATCTAATTCCTCATAGGTGAGTACATGAGTTGGGTCAGGCATGTATTTTCTCAACAGAGATACGTGGAACACATCGTGAACTTTGGAGAGACTTGGCGGCATTGCCAATCGGTAAGCTACAGCCCCAATTCGTTCTAGAATTTCGAAAGGTCCGATGTACCTGGGACTCAATTTACCTTTCTTACCAAAACGTATGACTCCCTTCCACGGAGATACCTTTAGGAAAACATGATCACCGACTTGAAATTCAAAATCCTTCCTTCGATTATCGGCATAGCTCTTCTGCCTACTTTGAGCTGCTTTGATGTGATTTTGGATTACCTTCACCTTTTCCACCGTTTCCTCCACCAGTTCTGGGCCTACAAGTTTTCTTTCACCAACGTCATCCCAACAGGTTGGTGTACGACATCTCTTTCTGTATAACGCTTCATATGGTGCCATCTGAATACTCGAATGGAAGCTATTGTTATAGGAAAATTATACTAGTGGTAAATATTGATCCCACATACCCTGAAAATCAAGTGAGCAAGATCTCAACATGTCTTCTAAGGTCTGAATAGTCCGTTCTGATTGTCCGTCTGTCTGAGGGTGGTAAGCAGTGCTCAAATGAAGTTCAGTATCCAGGGATTTCTGAAGACTTTTGCAAAATCTTGAAGTAAAACGGGGATCACGATCAGAAACAATCGATAGGGGAACTCCATGAAGTCTCACAACTTCATTAATGTATAGTCTTGCTAGACGTTCCAGGGGTAGATCTTCTCTTATAGCAAGAAAATGTGCTGACTTGGTAAGACGATCAACAATAACCCATATTGCATCGTTCCTTCTAGGAGTCTTTGGTAGCCCCATGACAAAGTCCATCGTAATATTGTCCCATTTCCACTCCGGTATGGGAAGAGGTTGCATGACTCCTCCAGGCTGTTGCCTTCCAGCTTTCACTTGTTGACAAACCATACATCTTGACACAAAATCAGCAATCTCCCTCTTCATGTTGTCCCACCAAAAATGTTCCTTCAAATCTCTATACATTTTGGTGCTCCCAGGGTGTATAGAGAAATTGGAACTATGAGCATCATCCAACAATTCCCTTTTTAGATCAGGTAAATCGGGAACACAAAGTCTCTTCCCGAATTTCAAAATTCCATCTTCATACACAAAGTCTCTTAATCTCCCATCCCTCACAGCTTTAATCTTCTTTTGGAATTCTTCATCATCGGCCTGAGAACTCTTAATCCTTTCTAGTAAAGATGGTTTGGCAACCATTTGAAAAAGCATTGATGTTTCACCTTCCCTGGTTATTCCCATGTC
Organism: Viscum album; assembly: GCA_963277665.1. Classification (NCBI taxonomy): domain Eukaryota; kingdom Viridiplantae; phylum Streptophyta; class Magnoliopsida; order Santalales; family Viscaceae; genus Viscum; species Viscum album. The sequence goes on along the minus strand of OY728133.1, from coordinate 125,195,373 downwards.
CATCTTCTCTAGATCCATGAAAATTAGATCCCTTTCAATTCTCATCATGTTCAGAACTCCATGGTCTTTTCTGCTCAAAGCATCTGCTACTTTGTTTGCTTTCCCCGGGTGGTAGTGTATCGTGCAATCATAATCCTTGAGTAATTCAAGCCATCTCCTTTGCCTCATGTTGAGTTCTTTTTGTGAGAAAATATACTTCAAACTCTTGTGATCAGTATAAATCTCACATTTTCACCATAGAGGTAGTGCCTCCATATCTTCAAAGAAAAGATCACAGCTGCTAACTCAAGATCATGAGTAGGATAGTTTTGTTCATGAATTTTCAACTGTCGTGATGCATAGGCAATAACTCTATCATTCTGCATAAGGACACAACCAAGTCCTTTCTTTGATGCATCACTATAAATAACGAACCCATCATTCCCCGATGGTAGAGTCAATATAGGAGCATTGACTAATCTTCTCTTTAGTTCTTCAAAACATTCTTCACACTCTTTTGTCCAAACAAATTTAACCCCTTTACGTGTGAGCTTCGTTAATGGGTTAGCCAATCGGGCAAAATTATGGACGAAACGTCGATAATAACCTGCCAAGCCAATAAAACTACGTACCTCAGTTATACTCGTAGGTGCTGGCCATTCTTGGATTGCTTTGGTCTTAGAAGGATCAACAGAGATTCCATCTTTAGAGACAATATGGCCAAGAAAAGAAATCTCCTGAAGCCAGAATTCACACTTGCTAAACTTTCCATATAATTCATGCCTCCTCAGAGTCTTCAAGATAATGCGCAAGTGATTTTCATGATCTTCGTAGGTTTTGGAGTATACCAAGATATCATCAATAAATACCACCACAAATTCATCGAGATACTCCTTGAAAACTCTATTCATCAGATCCATGAATATAGAGGGTGCATTAGTCAATCCAAACGGCATTACAGTAAACTCGTAATGCCCGTACCTGGTTCGAAATGCTGTCTTCGGAATGTCTTCCTTCTTTACACACAACTGATGGTATCCAGATCGAAGGTCAATCTTTGAAAAGTATTGAGCTCCATGCAGTTGGTCAAATAAATCATCAATACGAGGTAGGGGATACTTGTTCTTTATCGTTATAGCATTGATCTCCCTGTAGTTGATACATAACCTCATAGATCCATCTTTCTTTTTAACAAAAAGAACAGGGGCTCCCCATGGAGAAACACTAGGGAGAATAAATCCCTTATTACTCAATTCCTCTAGTTGTTTCTTTAGTTCGACTAACTCTACAGTGGCCATTCTATAAGGGGTCTTCGATATAGGACTTGATCCAAGAATCAAATCAATGGAAAACTCAACTTATTGTTCTGGAGGATGTCCAGGTAAATCTTCCGGAAATACATCTACAAATTCTTTCACAACAGGTACATCCTCTATTTGAGCATTACATTCCTCACCGACAGTTATTTCATTCTCTTCCTCCCTAACAATTGAATTATGTTGAGCTACTGGGGGTGGATCTAAATAATAATTAGGTGGTGACGATTCTGCTCTAAAAATAAGGTGTTCCTTATCATTATCATCAAGAATCGTAACCTCTTTCTTCTTACAATAAATCTTCGCATCATAGTCCGAAAGCCAGTCCATACCGAGGATTATATCAAACTCAATCATAGGTATGACGATGAGATCAGCAGATAAAGAAAATTTATGTGCTCTAATGGGGATTGATTCACAAAACTTTGTTGCAATGATACTTCCCTTAGGAGTTTTGACTGACAACTCCCTTATTAAATCAAATTGGAAATATCTAATTTTCTTAGCAAACTGTGAAGATATGAAACAATGCGATGATCCAGAATCAAATAATGCATTTGCTAAACTTGAGGAAACCATTAAATTACCTGCCACCACGTCTTTCGGAGCTTCTACCTCAGCAGTAGTGATAGCATAAGCCTGGCCTTGATCCCTTGTCCTTTTCTGAGGTAAGTTCTCCTGACGCTTAGGACATGCATTTGCATAATGCCCCATCTCCCTGCAATTGTAGCACTGAACGTTGGTAGCTTCCTTCTTCCCCTTGCAATCACGAGCTTGGTGGCCTTTTTCACCACACTTGTAACAGACTCTCATTCCCTTCAGGCAAGCACCGGGGTGTTTCTTCCCGCATTTACCACAATATGGATATTCAAACTTTCCCTTCTTCCCCTTATTTCCATTCCCAGATTGATCAGCAGGTCTCTTCTTCTCTTGCTTCGCTTTAAAGTCATAAGACTTAGAGAATTCCTTTTCGGTCTTGATAGCACATGAGACAATGTCTTCGTATGATGAAAAGGATTGTGAGACTAATGCTCGACGGAGAAATGGTTTTAACCCATCAAAGAAACGATCAATCTTACTTCTTGGGCTTCGTATATAATCTCCAGCATACCTCGCTAACCTTGTAATGTTAGCCTCATACTTTGTGACATTATCATCCTCCTTTTGTCTCAGACTTAGAAATTGCCTTTCCATATCCGCTCGATGGTCGCGAGGGAAGTATTTTTCTAAAAACAGATCTTTGAACTCCCTCCATTCCATATTTGATACTTCATCATCTTCCTTCATGTTTTGAATCAATGACCACCATTGATCAGCATCTCCAGTGAGGCGGTAAACTGCCATGATAACTTTTTCCCTTTCACTGCTCCCCAAAGCCTGAAATATTTTCTCTAGGGAAAATATCCATTGCTCAGATACTAATGGATTTGTATTCCCATTGAAAGTTGGTGGTTGTTGCCTCATGAATCGATCTAACATTGATCCTCCACGCTGCGGATCAGGGTGCTCCATACGGGTAAGGTTATTATTCATAACCTGAGTAAGTTGTCCCAGTATGGTGATTAGCTGATCGGCACCAGTTGCATCACCAGCCCCACTATAATTATCTTGAGCAGGAGGGCAATCCCTACATGGAGTGCGTGCATTGATACGGTTTCCATTTCTTCCACTAGGCGCCATTTCTAAACAATGGCATAAACTAGATCAGTTTATGAATCAAAATACATAATCCCATACTTATAAAACACTTAACATAAATTGAACTATTTATGGATATAATCCATAATCATAAAAATGTTTTCTTTGAGGAAGTATATACTCATAAACCCTTCATAATGATTTGTAAAGAAAATGAGTGTTATCCTAAGCATATCCCCCGGGAGTGTCGTAACCAAGAGTGCAGCAAGGCCCGTTGTCGTGCACCAGTTCCCGTTCGAGTCTAGCTCAAAGCGGTGTTTTCGGGTTTTACCCCTAGGTACATCTGTGCCAGAGCCGCCTCTACCTGCTCGTATCCAGACAGGGATGTATTGCTCGGAAAACTCACAAAATCTCTACAATACAAAAATTCTAGGAAGTTCTTCTATACTAATCCTCAAAGTTCATCTTAGGTATACGTGCTCTAATCAGAGTTTATCTAAATCTAGCTTCCACGGTTTGTACTAAACTTCCTCTGATACCAACTGTAACGCCCCGACCCCAGCTACCCAGAGTCAGTGCATTACTTCATAACATTGGCATGATCACAAGAAAGATCAAATCTCGAAAGACCGATTGGTTTAGTAGCCTTGGAAACACTAGATATATTCATAAAGTTTTACATTACATTTCAAAGTGAAAAACTACTACTACAACAAAGTCTTCATATCCACACTATTAACCCCTCATAATATCCCTGCAAGTCAATCATAATTTACTTCTTCACTACCTGGGAAAAATAAAACATAGAAAAAGGGTGAGCTCAAATGCCCAGTAAGGATAACAATATAGCAGAACATTCAAAATAAGCATAAACATTTAAGGCAATGAATTACTAAAACAAAAGCCTTTTAAACATGAACTTCAACATAGTATGGAAAAAGTAAAATGAAATAATGCCATTTACTTATTCCCATGGATATTCTACTAATCGAATAATCACATGAAAAATCAATAACCACTTTCATAATGTTGGAATGCATAATGCCAGACTATCATAACCACATAGTCAAGGCCTCGTGCCAAGACTACAAATAAGATTTTGTCAAGGCCTTGTGCCAAGACACTAGTTTGTCTCATGAGACCTACCGATGCATCGAGGAGCTATAGCGGGCTCCACCCGTCACTTATTAAGTCCAATGCATTCCCATATGAAAAGGTTTAAACATAACATAAACATTCGTATTAAAACTAGCATACGAAATGTCAATAATTTCACCATAAACTATGAATGGTATAAAAATAGCACATCCATAGTCAAACATATCACAAAACCTTCAATACAATATAGAAGTTTTGTATCATAATAAATCAACTTCAAATAATCTTAAAATCCGTCAAAGGATGTTGACATAGATGAAATCAAAATTCTTTTTAAAGAAATATCTCCTTTTATTTTGAAATCATTTAAGATCCATATAAAATAAAACATTTTCTTTGAAAATATTCTTATAAGCTTGTAAGGAAAGCTTTGAAGATTTTATAACGGCGTAAAATAACCGCACCCGCCGTATAAGTTAAAAAAAACATTCTTACCTCAATTCTGTCGAAAAGGTTAAAAAGGACCTTGTTTTGAAAACAACGGAAAGATTCCTTTATAAACCTCTTATAAAAAGTCAAACAAGGGTATAAATGACTTTAACCCATATTCTTGTAAATTGTAAAAATGTTTTGAAATACATTTTTAAGAAACATGGATGTGGATGATAAAGATATCCCAGTAGATTATTACGTATAAACAACCTCGGATAATGAAGAGATTGTGAAATAACCCTTACCTTGTACTTTTCCTTGGTTGGGGTAGGTTAACCTCCTGTATAATGGTGAAATAATTTTTATTAAATTATAAAAGAATCATATACATTAATATGATATCATATATGATCTTTTAACATTGCTTTGTTAATAATATCTTATTATTATCGTCGTTTCAGGTGATAATCGATTCGTTCTTCTTAAATGTTTGGTTACGTAAGACATGTTTGTAATGGATAGATTAAATCTTATTCATAATCAGAATGATATTAACATTATTTTTAACCCTAAAATGAGAATAAGACTTGAATGGATACGATGGAGGATGGATCTCACCGCGTTCGTGGAGACGGTAGTCCGTACGTACGCACGAACGCTACTTCCATTTTAATTTTTATTTTAAAAGAATCGAATCCAAATGATACATAGGTATATTACTATTCCAGTATAATATAATATTTTATATATGTTACTTAAGTTCATTAACACCATCCTTTATACGTTCCATGTGTGGTATGAACGAGTCATATCATTTTAAGGGGGCGGTAGTCCGCACTTCCTCAAATGAAATTATCGTATGTATATACAACATGAAACGAATAATGGTATGAAATAAAATGGAATTACAGAAGCTTATATATAAAATATATATCATTAATATCATCTTTATTTATAGTTCCATCATAATGGCCACCATGAGAGGTGGTAAGATGTATTTGAACAATCATCGTTTCGTGAGGCGTTAGTTTGCCATCCACAGAAACATTATGTTCATCATCCATTAGATGGAGTTGTGTGTATGTGTAGTTTGAATCCTTCTTATAACAACATCCTAGTATATTGAGGATACTGGTGTTGTTACAAAATAAAGGAAATAAAAAGAGTTTGGGGGTTGGAGAAGCAAAATAAATGAAAATAATTTAAGAGAAATCGTTACCTTTAATTTAGGTAACTCACTTTGGTTGGAACCAAAGGACTTCTTGAAATGCTTTCTGCCTAAGGGTAAGCTTCAAGGAGGAGGAGAGGGATGTGGGGAGCTTAGTTGGGCAGAGTTAGGACGAGCCAAGTGGCTTGAGAGGTGTGAGGAATGAGTAGAAGTGGTCTCCTTTTATAAGGGAGAGGAGGGGCTCTTTAGGAAAGTGTGAAAGTATTACTTTATAATATATTTGTATTCGGTTTATAATGGTCCAAAAATCATTGAGGTCGAAGATAAGATGACTCATATTCTAAATAACATCAACCAATAAGAATTGGACAGGTTTTAGATAATATTTTAATCATTATAATCTTATTTATTTAAATGATTTATTAATGAGGTAAACATTGCATCATTATTGTGTCATTAATAATTTAAATTATTTGATGTCTAAAAATTATAAATAAAATATCATTATGTAGGAAATCTTTTTATCTTTCTAATGAATATTTATAATCGAAAATCCAACATGTATAACCCTATGTAAAAATTGTTCTTCTAAAAGATGTAAGCTTATGCCATTTTTATTTTTATTTTAACTTTATTAATATAATGTGTCATTATCACTTACAAGTGGATCCATGGGGTCCCAAAACAGACCCAAAGATGCCCATGGTAGACCATGTATCAACCAATAGGGTTAAGACACGTTTTAGGGTAATTTAGTATTATTATAATATTATTTTGTTAACCCTTATTTACCGGATTTACCCTTTAACCATGGTAAATAAAATATTTACCGCAGTAATTATTCAAAATGTGTAAAAATAAAAGTTACCTATTTACATAATTTGGACATCCTGATTCCAAATATGGAATCCATTTTCCTAAATTCAAAACACAGAAGTGGCAGAAATTAATTTAAAATTAATTCCCGCTGTCAAAACAAAAAGCGTGTTTTTAAGAGGTAATAACTATCAAAAGATTGACACTTGTTTATGTTCGGTTTAATTGTAAAATTATGTCAAATGACCAACATTATATTAAATGGTAAAAATATATTCTAAATATACTTTAAAACCACTCAAATTCACAATTTATCACTATTAATTATTTTGATTAAAAAAAGTTGTTTTTAATTAAAATTTAGTAATTTTCACTATTCATCAAAATATGAAAGTTATCCGAAATGTACCAAAATTTCACCCTAGTCTAATTTTGATATTCCGAATCCAAAAGTGAAGTCCATTTTCAAATATAAAATATATATAATTTCAAAAAGTAGGTATTCGTATTCACAACGGCTAGTTTAATTAGTTGTGGTGTGTGTTAGAACTCGAGGTTGCGTACAACACACGCTATCGCATTATTCGAAGGGAAACATACCGTGGAAGCTTGGGGTGTTACAAAAAAAATGAAAAATTATTTTACATATATTCCACCAGGGATATGTAGTAATGATTCCATCCTTATTCTTTATCCGGATGGTTTACTAACAATTTGACAAGGGAAAGTATTGAAAATCAATTTCATGATTACTTATGGTAACCATTAACTTTCCCTTTAAATATTCACTTTATTATGATCATTATACATTACATTTCTTCTAAATATACAAATAATTTATCACATATATGATTATTACTTAAACCATATATTATTTATACATAGGGTGTTTTGCTTTGAATGTTATTTTATTGACTGGGGAAATATTTATTCATTCATTATTCAATGAATAAATTTATTGATAAAGTATATTATTCATTAATTAAATAAATCCTTTGATATATGAGGAATATATTGTATAAGAAGTGATTTTTGGGGCCGAGAATTATATAGGCCATCAATACATTAGTAATATCATGAGGTAAATCAGTAAGCTAGAATTAAATGAGTTTTTACTCATGGTTTAAAATTGTGTTATGAAAGGTCTTGACTGTATATATATCATTATTTCTGAGACCATGATGTCCAATATTAGGTGTTTTCTTAATTGGGAAGTCAATTAATATTTATCCATGATATTATTTCATTGATATTATCCATGGATACATTTTATTCTCATGTTATTGATAAAATGGAATGTGTGTTCAGTTTTTTACATTTATATATTAATTTTGCATAATCTAGTTATGATAGTCAAGTTGTTGATTTAATTTAATGTGTCATATGATATTTAACTTTACATATTTATTATATCTTGTTTAATAAGATTTATTTATTCATGGTAGCTTCCAATTTATGAAACTTTTATAGAGAATATGATCCCCCACCCTTATTTTTTTTCTTTCCCCAAGTTTTGAAGAAGGAATATTTGAATGAGTTCAAGGATATAATTTTATTTACTTTTATAGTATTGTATTTAATATTTTCAAATGTAATTAAAAACTAAAATACATATCAAGTTCACCATGTATAATAAACTATTTTCTCATTTGGGATGTGATTTCATATATCTAGCACCAATGTAATAATGTAGACATGGGCTCTGGGCTATTACAGTCGCTGTTTTTACAGTTGGTATTAGATATTTTTTATTATAAACTATGGGAAATATATTTTTTAAAACATATATTTGGGAATATAACCCTATTATTTAATTTGAGGATATGTATTGAGGAACATCCTAATGTTTTGGTAAAGAATAGACTATGTATTTTTCCTAGAAATACATCCCTATATAGATATTATTAGTGGATGATTTTCTAGAACTATTATATCTAGGGGTAATAACTCTGAAAAGGGATAATTTGGATTTAAATCAATCATCACCTGGTATACGACAACTGGCCTTATTGCATCCCTGGTTTGATACTCTTAGGGGATATGCTTTGGATAATTGACATTTTATTTATGAACCATTATGAATTATTTTAATACTTAATGAAAATAAATGAGCTAGGTTAAACCTATTTTTTCTTAGATTCAAAATAGGTAGTCATGATTTAGACATCCTATAAATTATTATATGGTTTTCCCTCTTTGAATATTATTTCTCACACTAAGATTTTTGGTTTTATTTAATGGATGAAACCTAATGGAATAATTTTCACATTGAATATGATGGGCAATGTGGTGATTATGAGAAACCAAATAGGATGATGATTGTAGTGAAATATATTTTGATTATTCTTAATCATTTATCATGATAAATAATTAACAATATATACCTTAACCAACAGTCAACGTCCCCAAAAAAATAACTATAAAGTCCTCTAAAAGCTCGAGTAGTGGAGACCATGGAGGGAAAATGGGTACATTTCATTAATGTAAGAAGTGAAGAACGAGAAACCCAAGATATTGTCTTAATGGAATAGAAAAAGTTTCTATCTGTGAAAAATAATGGCCTATAGAGATGAATTTCTAGGGAATAGCGAAGATTTTAGTTTAGAGAAATAAATTTCATCCTAGGAATCCATTTAGAGTTCATTGTATTGAATGTGGGGAACTTGGGAATTTTCCAATTCAATGAAATCTTTTAAAGGTTAACTCCTAGATCAAGAAAGTAACTACGTTAAATTAAAAGGGTTTAAGTATTTATATATTGGGATTCCAAAATTAAATTCCAGAATTATATTTATCAATGGTATTTTGGATATAAGAATCATGAAATTTCCAAGGATTGTGTTAATTTTTGGAAGCATATATCTCTTATTCTAAGATTAACTCTAAAATTATGTGTATCATCATGGAATTATGATTTTAAGGTTAATCATATGATTAATTTCTAAAAAACATTTTTAGGTTTTATGTGATGGGAGTCTATCAAGATTAAGGATATTTTTAAAGAAATTTATGGAAATATATCGAATTAGCTTAGTATATGATAATTTATTTAACATATAATGCCATAAACTTTTGTGGTCATTATATTATAGGTATTTTAAACCTTTAAGAAGTATCTTTTTCTTTGATGTTTTAGTATTTAAGGGTCAACAGAATTTGAAAATGTTATAGGAAGTATATTAATATAGTTTTGGAAAAAGGAAAAACCACATACTGGTTGACAACCCGTCACATTTGGTGAGGCTACGATACTTGAACACACAACAAAAGGATGGTAATGGTACAATACCTACCACTGTCCTACATGTTTTACTAGTTAGCATGAAATTTATTTAGTTAAATAATTTTATGGATAAATAATATTTTGAACTTTGGGTGTTACTATTGAGGTTTAGAGAATAATGTGTAATATTAACTTGTGCTAACCATTTTTGTTTTGGTAAATATTTAGAAATAGAAAAAAATAATATTCACACATTTATGGATATTATGATTCATTAGAAGTAAATTTTATTACTTTAGGTATAAAAACTCATTTTGGACAATCATTTCATGAAATAAGAGATGGAGTACTTTTTGATCAAAGAATAACTAAAGGATGAAATAGGAAGTTATCAAATAAGTATATTATTAAATAGTAAAAGGATTCCCAAATGTTTTGAAAATGATATTTGTTCCGCATCTGAGGTGGCGTGTTTCAGGTGATGGTGAAATGGTTTGATGAGGATTATCACCCATCCATTTTAACAGAGACAGTTTCCTATCAAATTTAACATTTATTTTATTTAGACCAGTTATGCATCATTATCCTTTAGAAGAAGGTTGTATTAACCTTGTGGGGACTGGGCAATTCACCCATTTCGCATTGTGAAATAGATGCCATAGTCAGATTGATCCCACCGAGATATATTGTAGGGTCAAGTACTTGTGTAATTGGTCCTCCTTTGATATAACTTTCTCAGATGGTCTCCAATAGGTTTATTCGTTGAGCAAAGAACTCCCAATGACACTGGTATCCATGATTCATGGACCTTATTTCCAAAGGCAAGCACTCGTTGATTGATGATTTATCCAACAACACATGAGGAATCCGTTGGTCGAGAGGACGAGAAGTCAGTCTCATGGCACCCTTCCAGGGGAGGATTATCATCTGTTCCAGGACACTTTTATAGATTTAAGTCATGTTCATATGTTAGGGAATCCTTGGTTAATTCTCGAAGTGTGTGTCCATGGGCTACCCTTGATTTACAAGATCATTATATGCATTCATATATTTGATGCTACAGATCTATTGCTGACTTGAGATTTACAATAAGGCGCTCTAGAATGTATCTCCATTCCGTGGGGAAGAAATGTGACTTGATGTTGCTATCGGACCCATAATATGGTTTTCCTACATATACTCGAGAGAAGAATTCGAACCCACATAGTTTGGAATGGTTGGGCCTTACTCATAGAAGCTTCCCATTTTAGGGGAAATGGTTTGGTAGACCCTTTATAAGAGGGTACCATTTTGAGCTCGAGACTTCCAGTAGGCTTCCTACATATCCTAGCATGATCAGGAATCAGAGTTCTCGTAGTTCATAATCATGTGGATGTTGTAATCATCACAAACCTCTAATACCAAGTTATTTAATGCTCGGTGTGAGAAACAAGAGGATGTAAAAGATTCAACAAAGCACATGTTTCCTCTCTTTCTGGTGGGATAGGGAGAGCCTACGAAGGACGAGGCTGGGGAAAATGTGGGTGAGGGCACAGAGAAATGGACTATTCCATGTGAAATGACATTAAAGGTCATGTGTCCCGACCTCATATGATTGGGGACTTACCTCAGTTAGAGGGCCCCAAAATACATTCTGTGAAGGGGAGGAGTTTCATTTTCATCAAAGGGGGTAGAAAACACAACCCCTTAAATTGATCACTATTCCTCATTGAATGGAAAAGCATGTGATCACCCTTAATCCCTAGAACAGGGAGGTTCATGTCAGCATCCCATGGTTGGACCCCAGGTTACCATGGAAATGTAGACCCACAGGCATTCCCGAAGATCGAACCGTTGTGGGGAGAGCCTTCATGACACCACTTACCATGGGAATGTAGACTCAAAAAGGCGCACTAATTCACTTTATGGTTTGATCATATGGGTTTGGTGGCTTTGGAGGAGTATTTGGCACGATGTCATAGGACTGGTTAGCAGAGGGATTATGGATAACTGGACCGTAATAGAGGGGTGAGGTTGGAACTAAAGGACATAATACCAAACAACACCCCATTCTGCATATATGTTTCTTATATGGGATGGGGGAGGTTCTACATACCATAGTGGTATGTTGGAAGAGGGTTCATCTGTGTACCGATGCTGTACGCAAACATGGGTATAGACCACCACATACCATAATGTTACGTGTCCCATCTTGCTGCTTTGGGTTCTATCCATGTACTGATGCAATACACGACACTGGGTTCAGTCCGCATAGTGGTACACTACGCGGAGAACCATATATAAGAAGGGTATGGGGGGTTATCATTTGCAAGGAGTTCATCTGCGAGAATTATGTGGTTCTCGGATCACAAATTATGTTCGCGGTTATATTATTATTATTTAATTCCCCTGTTTTATGGTTCTTGTCTGGCAGTACCTGCGAAGAGTGTGGTTTGTCATTTGGGCTTCATTGTTGAATCATGATTGAAGCTGGAGTCTTATCCAACCTATTTCTTCCAACCTCTAATTCCCCTTTAAGATTTTTCCATTCGTCCTCTCATTCATCCTATTGTGCTCCGTTTATGGAGCATTTGGGTAATTGTATCTATTGGGAACGCAACACAATTTGTAGAGGCCCATGAAGAGATATCCTAACCTATAGAAGACTCGGTCAATCCAGGGTTTGTGGAGGCTTTGTTTTGTGATAATGGTTCATGGAACCCATCTTTTTCGCTTCATCTGTGAACTGATAAGTTTGGGGGATGGTACGCGGATAGGCTTAACATGCATGAGTCTTATGGAGATGCGTTTTGAGGTATTACTTATTCGCTGACCATTGCTTTGTAGGCCTGCGACTAGTGAATCATTCCATGTACATATTATTTCATGATACAGGTGTTTTATAGACCTTTCTTGGTGATTGTGCACGGTCCACTTAAAATTCAAATTCAATTCATTCAAGTTTCTTCTGAAAATTGCAGCTTGATTTGAGTCCATTCACTCTGATTGGATTGTAGGTTTACTTGATTCCTTCTACGAATTGATTGCGGGGGTATTTTATTCCCTTGGTAGAATTTTTAGGACCATAAAAATTACCCCCATTGGAATGGGGTCCATTCAAAATGAATAGGGGACTATTAAAATGTAGAAGTGGTATTGAACTGAAATGGTATGTGGAAGAATAGATGGGCCCGGTAGGATGGTATCACACCTATATATAGGGGACCAACTCATTTTTTCTTTTAATATTTCTTGTAGATAAAAGTGCCCTCGACTTCCTCGGCTTCTTATGCTCTCACATACCATTCTCCTTGAAAAAATATTTTTCGTGAACTGCTTCATTCGTACCGCGAACTGATCATTTCCTCATTTATTTGACGTCGAACAATATTTTAGATTTTGCAAACATCATTGCAGAATTTTATGAATAAAATCCATATTCTGCATAGGAGGATTCTATGAGGCTGGAATTTCATCATACCGAACATGGATTAGAAAACTAAACTTCAAGAATAAATAATCCAAATGTAAACTTTAATCCGTAATTTCTAAACATGAACAAAATAAAATACTAGGTTTGGGGTATGCACCTTCCGCAAGCCTTTTTGTTCACCGCCCAATGATCTGCGATACAATGCCTCATGGATGGTTTGCGTACCATCATTGTACGAGTGAAATGAATCTGCGTACCATAGCTGTAGGAGGGATTGTTTCTGTGTATCATGCAGTACGTAGATTTTTCCTTTCGCGTACCATTTCTGGAAATAGTACCAAGAGATTTATGAGAACATATTTTGAGTCCTTTATCCATCCTTCCAAATCCTTTATCCAGAAACAATTTTTTTATAGGACGGAATTTCTGTCATCTTTTGGATGTAGGTTACAATGGATTCTTCACAGGCTGTGATAAAATCGATTAAGATAGGGGAGACCATAGAGGGGAATAGTGAGGATCATCTTCGAGCCCATATCATTCCTCATGATAGATTTTTAAAGGATTTCTTTACTCCAATGTTTCTAGACTATCCTATATCTATAATGTTCCCCCTTTACAACATTGGTCTCCCGGACGACGTTCCTCTACCATAAGCTGACCCTGATACCCCTTTCATCTTCTTAATGGCACCACAAGGACATGATCGCACCAACATTTCCCCAGTAGGAGAATTCATCACCATTCCGATACATAAGAAACTCTTCATTCTAGGAAGCTCGTCATGGAATCAGGGAAACCACGAGTGTTGTAATGGTGTCCCGAGACTAAGGACTCGATAATACCCATCCATTATCAATATCTCCCAAGAAATCCTAATGGTGTGTGAATCACCTAGTGGGATCTATGGGCTGGAGGATGTTTCTACGATGAGTGGGCTTGGGAATTCTAGGTAAATCACACTTCTTTGGAGTATCTTGACTTGTTGGAGGCGGTGGGCTTGTATTTGGTAGCATGGGTTTTTTCAGTTCATAGTCTTCTCCAGAGGATAAATTCTTTCGGATCCACTGAGTCATTGGTGTTCAAGAACCAAATACTTCCACTTATTTTATGGGGAAGTCAGAATCAGTTTATGGGATATACACTAACTTGGAGGACACCCTATCCTTGGTGAAATGTATGTCATGTTTCTCCTTGTAGCAGCTACCAGGAATAAAACTGACCATGCTTTCCCTTTGACAAAGATTTTATTAGTAACAGATGAGGGATTAATTGATCATCCCGTATAGGCATGCTCTCTTATCCCATTTGATTTGTAGAGATGGTTATCCTTGCAGGATAATGACCTAAGAAGAGGGCTCACCGCAGCCAAACTCATCCATCCCACAAGTCTTGCCAGACTCCAGGGTCATATTGTGCTACCCTTGAAGCGGGACAATATACCACATGGAGATATGAGCTTCAACCAGATGCATTACCTACACTTATATTAGCATGTTTCATTTCCATGGTTTTGAGAGGATGGATTTTCCCATCCTGTGATGTATATACCGAGGTTCGAACCTGTACTTTGATGATGGAAACCACGCTTGCAGGTGTTGTCCCATTAATTTAGACCTTCCTACCCTCACCCAGATTTATGAATTGTTGGTACAAATACAGGAAGGTAGGCCCCACACCATCTCAATGGACCACTTAAATTTCTATATGGTTGGATGGAAGAACACTTACCCTGTTACTAATAACAGCTTATTACAAAGGTTCCTCATTCTAACTTTCAACCCACCCATCTCAACATTTTTGCTATTTTTCATAAAACTCTAAGTGTTATTAATGCGTTTGTGCTATTCAACGATGCTTATTGCTTCTCCTTTTCACCACATCCTACCCCTGATGGGTCGTTAAGAGGTGAAAGGTATAGTTATTTAGAGGAATGTTCATATCTCATCACACTTCGGGATGGGATGCTCACTGCTCATATAGATCAGTAGTCATTTGTTAGTCATACCTCCCCTTTTGGTTTTCCAAGAAATTTGGATGCCTTCAATAGACTGTACTGCTTATAGATATTCAATTAAAGGGAGAGTCTCACCCCATAGTTCTTCTTGAATTATGGCTCATGATGATGCGTGGAGGTTATACTATAGAAGTTATCATCCCCAAAATGACAGAATCCACTTTTATGTCGTTGAAATATGCCTAAATGTTGGTAGATTGTTACCCCAATAGGATTCTGAAATATCCAGTTTTGTGGGTGCAGAAACCTTTAACCATTTCCTACCCCATCCTTTCCCCAACGACAATGCCACATATTCTTTCTATTGTGAAGAGTGTGATATAAATGCCTTCTCCTTTTGCCCCTATAACATCCATGATGGATACTCCACCTTCTCTATCCCTTCTGGTAAGAAGATGCTCAGTTCATCATCGGAAATGTCTGGGAGGGGCTTCATTGGTACAACATATTTCAGTGGGGAGTGATTTAGACTACTCCCCTCTTTTGGATACTGCCCAAGACCATAATGATGTTGGAACCATCAGATTATCACTGATCACCTCAGAATCTACGGCTATTCCTCTACATTCAGCACCATCAGTTGAACCATTTGAGGGAAAAGAGAGTCCCCCCATCTTGGGTGACCTATCATAGGTCCCTCCCCACTCCTGTGATGATGCTTCCTAATTATAGACATGTTACGTAAGGAGAGGATCAAGGTACTGGTGTTGCGGTGAGGCACCAGGCAGTCCGAAAAGAGGCATGATTCCAATTATGTGATCTTTCTGGGGAGACCTATGGGAAATTTTGGTGACGAAGGTGACAATTATCAGCGATTATTCATCGAGCTAGGTTTTGGCGGCTTTTATTATCATCACTTACACCTCCTTATCTACCAAATAATTATTTCCCAAGAAGACCTTGCCTCCTACAAGGAAAATATATCCATGTTCAATTCATCCCATCATCATCTGGAGACCTTCTGAGATGTTTCATAAGAATTTGATCATTTAACGTCCGAGGAGGTGAAGGATCATGATTTGGTGGAAACCCAAGGGGAATATTTGTAGAAGTACGAAGTACATTCTTCAAGGTTGAGGGATAAATTGGACTCCTCATGTGAGAACTATGAATCCATCCAGAAGAAGGGGAAGGATGTTAAAATCATTTTGGAGAGGGTGCGTCCGACGGTCAAGGCCGAAATGGACGAGAGAGGTTCTTTGGAGAAAACTATTGACAACCCATGACAGTAACTTTATGTTCTTCTAGAAAGGTATAATTGAACCTTGATTTAGTTCTGTCCCAAACCATGATATGTACTATTGCCCCTATTTTTTGATAGCTTGGAGAGACTCCAAACTAGGGATGCTCCTCCATTTTTGTTGAACTCAATGAAAATTATTTCACTTTAAATCCTATTTCTTCTCTTTTTCCTCTCAAGTAAATTGATCATAATAAATAATGTAAACATATTTTTGACAAGGTATTAATTTTAAGCCATAATTTGAAACTAATAAAATAAAATAATCGAATCGGGCTCTAATTTTTTCTTGATCCATGGGACTTAGCGAGCATAGTTCGACTATTGTTTAGGTTTTATAGAACACCTCACAATCATTTATGTATTTTTCATTATTACCCTAATTTTTCTTAATCCTACTTGGCATGGGATTAATGTGCATAATGTGACTTTTTATTAGGCCTCCCTTTGCGGGTTTTTACCTAACATGATTTATGCCTTTTTGGATGGCTCAATGTTTTTTAATGAACTGATACTTGTCTTTTATAAAGTGGTGCCTTCTGCAGATTTTCCCTTTGGAAATTATGGAATATTTTCTCTGGTAGTTCACAGTCCATCCAATTGAACTCATTACTGATGTTTTAGTTCAAACAACTTTGACCAAACATAACGGGGTTAGGGCCCCAATTCAGGACCATAAACTGGGAATGTTCTAATATCCTTCAGACATGGGTTATTGATTTTTATTGACCCTTAATTTGAGATTTTGGACATTCGTGAGGCTTAAAACCCATTTTAGGTGTACGGAAGTAGGAGGGGACTTTCTTAGGGACAAATTTTTCTTTGATTGATGACAATTTTGCGGGAAATATATGTAGAACCACCAGGGCATGATGTGTATAGTTAAAAAAGGTGTTCGTAGGACATTGTCCTTCCATCTCTGATAGAATTGGTAGAATTTACAACATTTTGAAATTATTTTTATGTTTGGAGCCACAGTTGGTGGCTGGACTAAGTAGTGGTGTCTGAAAACATCAGGGACATTCATATCGGATTTAGAGAGGCATCTATTACTATGCGGTTCTTACTTGCATGCGGGAGATCTAGTGAATGGTCAGTACGGTTAGCAGTCTTTTTTTTATGTTAGGAGAATTTGAAAACCAAATGATTTTAAGCTCTAATCTAGAATTTTTCTAAATATGAGGGTTTGATAATACATAAATGTCATTTGCGCATAAAAAAGTTGGGAAAGACTCTCCTAGGGACAAACTCCCCTTTGATTGATGGTCATTTTGTAGGATACATATGTAGAGCCACCAGAGAATGATGTGTATATTCATTCAAATGTGTCCACATGACACTGGCCTTACGTCTCTGATGGCTATTGAAAATTATGGTGATTGGGAACTTTCTTACAACGTTATGTGATTGTCGTCAAAAGGGTTCACCAGAACGTGAAAAGGGGAAAATTAATTGAAATTATTCAGGGATACCTGGAAAGGAGTGGGGTAAATCTTCTTTAATATGCAGATCAACTTCCTGAATAAGGTTGAGGTATCTTTTATAAACCTCAAAGGGACTAGAGATGAATCGGGCCTACATTTTCTGATATATCGAAGATGCGTGTAGGGAGAGAAATGTAAACCATGACTTTGAGGGCCCTTGAATCAAGAGGGGTGGAATGAGGATTGAAATACCATGGGTGTACTAAGATAGGATAGAACTCTCCTAGGGACGAAATTTCCATTGTTTGACATCCATTTTTGTAGACAACATATGCAGAGCCACAGTGGCATGATGTGCATAGTCAAACAAAGGTGTCTGTGGGAAACTGGCCTTTCATCTCAGATGGCCTTGGAGGGTTATGGGGATTCCAGATCACTCAGATCATAGAGTTTGAGGTATGAAAGGAGTGTATCCGGACATATGGGTGACATTTTGAATATGATTTACTCATGGAATTAGGTATCCATTACGTAGATCAGACTCATATGTAGGGTGAGGCATTCATCCCATCATTGGGGTATCCTATCATTTAATGTCACATGGCCAGGGTTTTAGGTTCCTCATGGGAATGGAAAACATGGAATTTCATTTATAATCGTGCTTCTAGGACCAAATCCCTAGACTATTTTTCCATAATGTCATGATGGATCTCTCACCAAGATCCCTATGCTCACATGATCTATGCTCGATGTGAGAAACAAGAGATTACGAGGATTCCATTTCATTACCTAGGAATAGAAAAATCATCATCAGAGTAAACTTTTAGGCTAAATACAATGATATGCAGTTTAGCGTCCTACAACAAGGACGATTTTGGCCTTGCAGTTTAATGTTGTGCGGTGAGAACATGATGTTGTGCAGTTTAGAGTCATGTGGTGAAGACGATTTTGTTATCATAAATATATTTAATAGATTTGAGTTAATCATAATCAGGATGTTCTGGAATTCCTTATACATGAGTGATGATAGAATGTGTAAACAATAATCTCAGGGGGGAAACATGGATCATGAGGTATGGCACTAGGCTTGGAAGCCTGTTGGGTATACTGAGGTAGGAAATGACTCTCATGGGGAAAAATTTTCCATTGATTGATGGCCATTTTTATGGGAAACATATGAAGATCCACTAGGGCATGATGTTCATAGTAAAACAAAGGTGTCTGTAGGACACAGGCCTTCCATCTCAGATGGCCTTGAAAGATTATGGGGATCTATGTTTTCTGAGAATATACTGTTTGAAAAATGGGAGAGATGTGACTGGGAATGTAAAGAATACCCTGACTATGATTATCTGTGAACTAATTGAGATTCCACATAGTTCTACCTCATATGTATTGGGGGAATCAGGATATTTTGACTTCTCATGAGTGAGGGGCATGTGCGAGATCTCATGAAATTGAGAACTGGCCCAGACATAAATCTTGAATAATTTCGCAGTTTATCATCAAGATATTAGGACCTTTCATGGATTCCACGTACAATTCTGACCTATGCATGGGGAAAGGGGCATTCTATTGGGGGTGGCTGGGCTGGGAGGCCAAATCTGGACATCACTACATATCCTACGAGGGTAGGAATCAATTTGCATGTAGATCTACGTGTTTCCTGTACCGATCTAGCTCATTCCATGTGTAAAGACATGCAATGGATTTTTTTATGATGGCTAGGCTGGGAGGCCAATTCCGGGAATCCCTACATATCTTGCAAGGGCAGGAATCAAGCCATACATAGTTTTTAATGTTCCCTATACAGATCTGTCTTGATCATAAGTGTAGGGGAATTTTCGTTCTATCCATCGCGGTTTCTAGGTCTTCCATACTTCTATATAATTTTTTTCATAATATAATCCTTACCACTAATTCTAAACTCATTTGAATTATACTCGATGTGTGACAAAATGAGTGTTCATAGGTTTTCCTTCACACGTGTTAGTAAGTATAGGATATGAAAGGTTTTTTTGGTGGGGGTTGGGACAAAATTGAGGATCAAGGTGTCACTACATATCCAGTGAGGGTAGGAATCAAGTCGTACATAGTTCTATGGGAGAACATGCAATTTATTTTCATGCGATTAGGATGCTTTGTGCCATGTATTTTAATGTATTACAGTGAGGACCTGAGTCATAGTTTAATTTCATGTTTAGGGATGAGTTCCTTATAGTTTAACATCATTTAGATATAACTAGGACTCATAGTTTCATGTCATGGAGTTTGGACCTTGGATTTATGGTATTACTACTCATAGTTTAATGTCATAGTGTTTGGACCATGGATAATACCATAAATTTTAACATCATGTTAGTCAGGAAAACAACTCATAGTTTAGGGTCCTAGAGTTTGAACCTTGGATTTATGGTATTATAACTCATTGTTTAGGGTCATAGAGTTTGGAACATGGCTTTATGGTATTATAACTCATTCTTTAGGGTCACAGAGTTTGAACCACATAAAGGGGGTGTTATAACTCATTGTTTAGGGTCATAGGGTTTGGACCATTGCATGGGGGATGCTACTATGTGAAGTACTTCTTCAAGAACGTCGCATTTGCGGGAGCTATGAAGAGCTTTCAGTCCATTGATATCAGGGCGTATGCTCCATAGAAATAGACCCTAAGTATAACATATATTCCTTCCCACATTGGTTCAATATTTTGGGGCTTCTTCATTAGTATCATTGAGGTTATGAGGAATAAATCCATTTCTCCTTCGATGAAAGATTGAAGGAAAACATTTTTGTTAAAGGCTAATGCAATCTGATTTTGGTAGATTTACAAATAGTACAGAGTGTCCAAGCCTTTTCATTTTGCTGTTCTAATTCATAAAATCATCTTTGGGATTGCTCTTCCATGGGAAGATGATCGCAAATGGGCACACAAAGTGATGGAACATGGATTTCGATTGAAAAATCACCTATGCTCTGTATACTTGTGAGTACAGGGTTTCCTGGGTGGCGGTACTGGTCGTGGTCTGGTAAGTCCGCAAAGCATGAAGGATCTTGTCTGGCCAGGATTTATTATCTATATCAACCATATTTTAGGGAATTTTGGACAGGGTTTTGTTGAAATGCCTTATTTTCCCATTGGCCAACGTGTGATAGCGGGATGACCGGTTGGCTTTGATTCCATACTCCTGATATAGCTTTTCCAGCTCAGCAGAGCAGAATTTCTTTCTATTGTCCATCAATATTGTATGAGGGACACTAAATTTGGTAATGATTATGAAATTCAAAAAGATAATGATTTTATTCACCCTGAATTTATTAAGGAGTATGGATTCTACCCATTTGTAAAAGAAGTCCGTCGATGTGAGTATGAACTTGAATTTTCTGGATGTGGTGGGAGGATATGGTCCCACAACAACCATCCCACAAGAAGAAAATGGCCTAGAGTACTTTGCTATATAATGTAAATTCGGTGGTCAGTGTATGAAATTGGAATGAACATTGCCGGAATGGCACTTGTTAGTGAATATGGCACAATCCTGTATCATATTGGTCTAGTAATACCTGAGCCTTCAGATTTGGGGACAGAGCTTGGTTGCTGATTTGTGCACTCCACAATTTCTAGTGTGCACTTATTTCATGATGGTAGTAGAATCATCTCCATCAATAAAATTAATAAGGACCCCATCAAGGCCTCGTTTACAGAGAAATATTACTTGATTTACCCACTTGTACATGAAAAAGTTAACTTCCCGTCTTCAGACCTAATCCCTTCCAACCTTATCTAGTGGGAGTTCTCCATTTCGAAGGTAATTTGAAATGGATTTCATCAATACGGTGGTGTGACCATAAGGCTCAGAAATAGGGATAATTTCATCGATTTCCTATATATTGGTCCAGATGAATGGAAAGACCATTTGGCGGTGAGAAATGCTAATGACCTTTTGATCCCGGTCTGGATCAACCAAGGATGTGGCTACATTTGACAAAGTATCATCTTGTGAATTTTTTGACTGTGGTCTATAAGTTCACATTGGTTCTGATGAGAATTCTTCCATTAATTCTCGAACATGGTTCATTAAGAAAACCCATACATATTTCTTAATGGCATAGTCACCACTGACCTGTTTGATGACTAGCATTGAATCACCCTTTATTTTTAGGTGTTTGGATTGCACATGAAGTGCTAGTTCCAGGCCTACAATGTGGTCCTGATATTCTGCCTCACTATTTGTACATCCTTCTGAAAGTAGGAAAGAGTAAGGCAAGACAACCATTTCAAGGGATACAAGTATAATTCCCAGCCACGCTTTTTTGATCAAGGAATCCTCCATCCTTTTCCCTATCGGGATTTGGGAAGCACCATCGAAGTAAATTTCTCATATATGGAGGTCCTCATGGATAGGAAACCCTTTTCCATCTGTTAGTTCAGCATCCAACGATGTCATTTCTTCTGAGGGGTGTTCTGATAATAAGTATGCTAACGCTTGGCCTTTGATATCCTTCTGAGGAACGTACCGTATGTCAAACTATTGTAGAATGACCGCCCATCGGGATAGGTTCCCATTTAGCCTGGGAAGATTGAGGATATATTTGACTGGGTTGTAGTGGTAGACTTGTTTGACCTCATGGTGTTGCAGGAAATGACTGAGTTTTTTAATTGGGAAGATTTGATCTAGGCAGTTCTTTTAAATTTTTGAATACTGAGTTTCAGCATGAATCATTATTCTAATGATGTAATATAAGACGTTCTTGCTGCCGAAATCACTCTTCTACATGGGGAAGGTGCCTAATGACCATTCTAGGGAGGTTATGTACAAAATGAGAGGTATCCCCTAAACTAGTGGCATCAGCACCAGAGGGATTAAGATATAACTTTTGATATTGTCCAATGCTTCTTTCTAATCATTATCCCACTCATACATAACTTATTTCTTCATGAGCCTCGTGAAAGGTGAGCCTTTACTTTCAAAGTTGGCTATAAAGTTTCAAATTTAGGATAGGTTCCCATAGAGACCTTTCAACTAAGTGAGTTTGTGAGGTGGGGACATGCCCAGGATAGATTTTTTCTTCTCGGGGTTGGCATCGATGTCGCGATGGCCTATAAAGAAGCTACAGAATTTTCCTTAGGTAACACCAAAGGCACATTTTAGGAGATTCATCTTTAAACTATGTTGTCACAATTTGTTGAAGATAATTTCATGATCATATAGGTGGTTCAAATTCTCTCATGATTTAACCACCAGATGGTCTATATAAAAATTGTCACACTTTCCTTATAAGGGACTAGAAATTCAATGCATGGAACACTGATATGTGGCCCAGAAATTAACTAGAACAAGGAGAATCACTTTATAATAGAACAGTCTCAGAGGGGCCCTAAAAGTGGTAGTTTATTCACATCATTAGGTCATCTAGATTTGATTGTATCTATAATAGATGTCCATGAAAGAGACACCCTCATTTTCAGCTGTTTCATTGAACAAAAATTCTGTTATTGGGATTGAGAAATTTTCTTTTGGGAAATTCCTTTTAAGTTCCCTGAAGTCAATGCAGATTCAAATATATTAATTCTTATTTTTGACAGGGACTATTTTTTCTATCCATATTGGATATTGGACCACCCGTATGAAGTTTTCATTGATCATATTGTCAACTTCAGCCTCTATTTTGGTAGCATGCATCAGGTGGGTCCTTTGGTCTACCTTTTTTATAGCCCAGGTGGTCTTATAGTAATCCGAGATGATGAGTCGCAACCTCAAGATCGAGTCTTGAAATTTATATGTAATTAGAGGAAAACACATCACGATTCTTATTTAGGAAGAACGTGTGTGCCTTCTTCCCCTTAAAAGGCATATCCACACTGATCATAGTGGGACGTAGGTTGTCTTTATTGACCATATTTATCTACTTAAGTTCATCAATTGTGGTGGAGACACCATATTCAAATGTAGGAGGGGCTTCTCTAAGGTATTCTTCTTCTTCTTATTGTTTTTCATCATCTTCATCTTCTGATAGATAGTGTTTTTTTAGATGAATTATCCAATTTTGGGGAAGATATTGTTCTAGTGTGTGAGGCTAGGGACCTCTAGGGTCCTGAGGATGGGTAAGGAGTATCTTGGATAGGGATTTTTCTGAAATCATGGGAGTCAGCCTTCTTTCCCGTGTCTTTGGACATGGTAGCCGTAACAGAGTCAATGCAGACGATTGAGTCTGCATCCAGACTTACACTTATTCATTCAAGTTGGTTGATGGGTAATACATACTCTTCCTCATGCTACTGGAGGGGGTTGATATGAGCCATTTCCAATCCATTTGGTGAAATAATTCAATCGATGTCGTTGGAAAAAGTATACTTTTATTCTGATTCATAGAACCCTGTGTCAATATAATGTGATTCACAAGACTCAAACATGTATTTATCGGCATGCAATGTCCCATTTTCCCATTAATGGGATATTTGACTCCCTAATGGTATGATAAAGGAATTGCAACGTGTTGATGCATCCGGGGCTTCCCTAACAGAACATTGAAGTCTATACTTTTCCATACTACTAGGAACCCAAAATCTAACATGAGGTCTCTAAGCCGAGTTTTAATCTTGATTCTTCTCAATGGTTTCTACTCGTTTTTACATATAATATTTTGTTCATGGTGTTAAGATTTCTTCATCATAGACCAGTCGATGGAGTTTCTGTAGAAGGAGGAGGTTGTATCCAGATCCATTATCGATGAAGATCCTTCTAACATCAATTCCATTTTCTGGATGGAAAAATAAGAGGGTTTTATGTGACCTTTCATGATGGCATCTTCATCCCTGTCTATAAAGGGGATGATAACAAGACATTCTTCAGGATTGGTCTCTGTATGATAGACTTTGGCTGCTAATACTTAAGCCTTGAAATCCTTGGGACTTAGTAAGGCTTCGATTAGTGACCCCCTACGATCTGTAGATAGGTTTAATGCATCCAGGATTGAAATATTTGATGGTACTAAAACTATTTGAATTAGAATATCATACTTATGGGTTTCTCTTTCATAGACACTTTATGGGTTTGGGCTTTTGATGTAGAGGGTTCGACCTCTATTATAGGGGTTGGTGGTGCTGTGGTCCTTTCCATGTTTGGATGAACTGGTCCGCCTGTATGCCTTGGGAGCTTTGATATTTTTTCTCCCACTGATGGATATTCCAAGATAACTAGATATTGATTTCTTCCATTGGGGGAAGAGGAGCATTTTGGTCCTTGTTGTGTCTGTAAGAGTGTCTTTTCGTGAGTTTCTATGATGTTTACAATCTGATTTATAGCATGGACAGGAATTTGATTCCTTCCACGATCGTTCCTTCCTAGAATCCTCTAGCCTCTATGGCATCTTCCTCTCGCTCTTTGGTTGGGTGTAGGGAATCCAGGTTTGTGGACATAGTCTCCATCCAATAATGGGTCCATCAAGTGAATGGCATTAATGGAGATGGAGATCAGTTCTTGATATGACAATGTTTCTGTCATACTATCAATTTATGATGGTTCTATTTGGTGGTGGTGTCTGTTGTACCATTTGGTGGTGTGGTGCCCATTGTATCATTTGGCAGGGCAGTGCCCATTATGCCATGTCTACTGGTATGATGTTTGAAAGTGCCAACACTGACTTTAACCTTGGTGTCAACCCATATTCTTTTTACTTCTTTATTTTATTTTTCCTTTAGAGGGATTTGGGGTCGAGGCGGACAGTTGTGTTGTATCAGGAGATTTTGGGGTCATGGTTGGTTGTTTCAGCTTCTCCTGGAGGATGCCATGGTCTCGGTTGACAGTCATCCAGTTCAGCCAATTTTCCAGCTTTTGATCCTTCATAATAGAGAATATTTTTCATTCTTTTTCCTCTCTTGAGTCTAAGGTGGAAACATATGCCACTTGTTTTAGAAATGGGTGCAACAATACTTTCCCAGATTCAATAATCTTCTGTAGAAGATCCTTGAAAATGAATAATTCCAAGATAGTGTGTCTGAGTATATTATGATAGGGAAAATAATTTGGATGGTCATCGAGACCCACTTTATCGTCTTTCTTTGGCTCTGATAGATGGAGAAAATTTCAATTCATAGCAGTTATGAAATATCTGCAGACCTGCTCATCTCAGAATGAGTAAAATTTATTTTCCATTATTTGAATTGATTTCTTTTAAAACCTCATTGCTCATATTGTTGAGGTGGTGGTGGATGTTGGTGTCTAGGGGTTCCTGCACAGTTTGGTGGGGCCCTCGCAACTCGAGCTGGTGTCAAGGGTTGTTTAATCATGACAAAAGTCGCTTCATCTTTTCCCATTATTTTCCCATGGGATGATGGGGCCACTCGAAAAATGATATTGGTGTGTTCCAAGGAGTATTCTATTCTTTGGTCAATGACAGAGAAGTCTCTAAACCCCCTTCTTTACTTCATCAAGATGATTTGTATTCGCAATTCATATTGAAGGTTATCAATTCACATGGAGAGCATCTCATCCTACGGGAGTGGATAGTTCAAGGAACAAGTCAGGCCTTTCCATCTAGAAATGAAATTTGAGACTCTTTCATTATCTTGTTGTTTTCAGTTCATAAGGTCACTAACCGTTTTATTAGGTAGTTTTGAACTGAACTAGAAGATAAATTGTCACTGGGGGTCCTCCCAACATGTGATCGAGTTAGCTGGAAGACCAGTATACCATACGAAAGTCGAGCCCTACTAGGTTTGTATGAAGAACCTGAGATTTACTACTTCTTTAGGCTCTAGAGTTATCATCATGGGGTCACAATAAAAGGAACAGTTCCTTAAATGCTGTTCTATGTCCCCCCGAGCCATTGAAAACTAGTAATATGGAGTTTACAAAGTTTGTTGGTGACTGAACGTTTCTTAACCACTCTATGTAGGGTTTTCACTCTAAATGTATCGAAGTACGCTGCCCCTCCATGGAATATAGTCTGGATGTTAGTTTCTTGAAGGTTTTCAGGAGGCCTTGATGCATATCTTATCGGGATTGAGCTTGGGCTAGTGTGGTAGTGGCCAATACTTGGTGTGTTGATGCTGCTAGAATTCGGGGTTGACACCCGGCTGGATGTATCATTTGTGGGTTTTCCTAAATATATTCTAACTACCTTCCCAGTGGGGGGATTTCTTGTTGTCCTTTCGGGGCCAGGTTTAATGATCATCTGAGCATGGATTCATTCACCAAGATAAATTATTGTGGTATGGCCACCTTTTCTACGAGCACTTGTGGACGTTCCATGGGGGGAACACATCTGACAAGGTAACTCTCTCAACCTAACTCAACATTGATTCACCTAAGCTCTCCTGCATGGAAAACCTTTCCTCGAGAGTGGGGGACACATTTATAGGGGGAGGAGAAGGTGGGTCATACATGACTTTGGATTTATTCTTCTCATTCTTGGGGTTTTGCATGGGAGGTAATTTCATATTAATTGAGGGGGAACCTAGATTTAGGACCGCTCTCTGGTTCTGGGTATGCACACCATCAGGCTTAGTGTGGGATGCGTCTGAGAGGGAACCATCTTCCTTCAAATCTTCTCTTACTACATCATTTGTTGTGAGATCTATGGGGTGGATGATTACCAGATTCACTAAGGCATACCACATTGGGGGTGGTATACCTAGTGAAAAATGGTAGTAAAGGTTTCTCCATACTTTTTTGGACCTTCTCCATCCATTATATGGTATTCTTAGGGTTTCTTGGTGATGATTGACCTGAAGGGAGCCCTGGTCTAACCTCAAAACGTGCTTTTGTCTCGGAGTATGTGAAGCATGAGATGGAGTGGAACGGGTGACTCCTCTGTCCATTGTTCTTCCAAGATGGTAGAAGACAGACATCCGCTGCACCAGGACTTGAAGTAAAAAATTCCCCCAACTCTGTGGGTTGGTGTTGTTACTATTATTTCATTGATGTGCTATGGCCTAGATTTGTCAGTTTTATGAGGTTGTTCTTGTATTGTGGTGGTAGTCACCTATTTTTTCCACCTTTTAAAATTAATGTACTTCTGCACATGTGTGGGAAGCTGATAGAGCTCATATTTTAATATTTCTATATATGTTTCTAAATGATTTAATCCCTTCTCAATAATCAATTTGATCTTATTTTCATCATTTTATGTTTTTTGTGAGTTCTAAGCTTAAGTGTGAAAAGTGGTTAATTCTGGACATTAAACAGTTTTATGTTTCATCTTTTTTTTCGAGAATAAATCCAAAAATTTTCATCCAATTCACATGATTCTATTTTTGTAGGATGAAATTATTTTTTGACTACAAATAAGTCTTCAGTACCCAAATCCAATTTGAATTCAAAAAATCCAAACAAAATATGTCAATGTGAACAATTATTCTGGCTAGTAGAATGCACCATGCCTCATTCAATGATCTATATATAGAGCAACCTAATAACAAATTGGGTGCTTATAGATGAGTTAGAAAGAAAATTTGACTATGAAAATTCCCATTAAATGTTATGAAGAAATAATTTCATTTAGTTTTCCATTAAACCAGTCAAAATAGGGATGGTGTAATAGTGGTTGGCGTCCAGAAAAAGTTAGGTATACTAATTCGATCATAACTCAATCAATACGGCTCCAAATGCCTTGAAACTTCTAGGTTAGATGGAAAACTCCATTCCCAACCTCATATAAGAAGTTACCTTGACCTTATTCGAGGATATGGTGGGAGAACCGATGCTATCATTCTGGAGGACAGATTCTGGTGGATAAAATTTATGTTCTTTCTTTTCTTTCTTTTGTTCTTATTAGTTTTAATGCATTCTTGTTCCCCCATCTTCTCAATTAACCATAACATGGTGGGGTAAATATTCTTAGTGATTGGGGAAGTTTAGGTTTTATTTTTTTTAATTTTTTAGTTCTTTCAATTTATTTAATAAATACTCTCTCTCTTTTGCGGTGTTGGATTCAAATTCTAATTAACAGTTTTATTATCTTATGCAGTTGTATTTGATTTAATATTTAGTTTTTATTATTTCTTTGGTAAATTTTCATAATATAACTCCACTAGTTTCTGTTCTATATACTATGGAATAGATTAGGGATTAGTGGTGATGTACCTGGTGATCATTATTATGTGTGGCAGGTGTATTGAATATTCTTAATTATTTGAGATAAACAAGACCTGATCGGGAATTCCTAAACACAATTGAGGGTATTACCTACATCTACTTAACACATAGGAAAGAGGGTACACTGAGATGAGATATTGGTAAGGTTTACTCTCACCATCACCATTTACTAAGGGAGTTATAGGATGTTATCGTGAAATATCACTTAAACCGACTTAGTAGAAGAGGATTGAATAAAATTGATACTATGAAAACATTACAATTCAAAAACCAACCCCAACCTGATCACCCAATTCATATCAATATTTTTAATCAAATGTTTTTAACATTTTACTTTATTTATGTATTTAGTTTTGTTTCGTTGTTTTCAAAACCAAACAATATGAAAAACATTCCCAACTTCATTATCAAGTTTAAAGTGACATAAGTAATTGTTGAGCGCTTCACTCTGGAGAGAACCTAGATTAACCACTATACTTTATTTTAACTTAGAAATTAATTTTTTTCCACACACCATGATATGTATGTTTCCAAACATGTCTCCTTTTCTTGGGAGGAAGTGCCACAATCTAATTATTAATATTTAACATTTTTCAATTACGAAACATAAAAAAGAATTCCCTGATGTTTTGAAATGATCATATCATTAATTTATTATACAATTACCCAAAAGTGTACCAACTAGATGAGGCTGGTTATGATACAGTTCAAATGCAATAACTTTTAAATGACATAGAAAAATAGAGAATAAAGTAGCACTTTCATTTGAATATGTACGTGAATTGATGGAAAAACCAGAATCTAGGAAAGAACCTGAGGAGGAAAAGAAGGAAGAATTACCTACTAAGCTATATGTGAGAGATAAAAAAGATCTATAAGTATTCTAGAATGAGTGTGAAGAATTAATTTATCCACATATTCCTTACAAAGTAGATAATATAGAACCATTGAAGGAAGACACCACCAAAGTAGTGGAATTTTAAGAAAAGATGGAGGATCCTAATTACCTATCTCTATCTTGTGAAATTTAACTACAAGTGGAACCTCATACTGAAGAAGCAATTGAAGTCAAGACACTTAAAGGAGATAATCATTTTAATAACCTTTTTCATTTTGATTATATAGAATCTGAATTGAGTATCACTTCTCCTTTCATGAAATTTTCCCATTCGGTCAACACATCTATTGCCTTGGTGGATGAGGGAAAAGAAGAAGATACACTTTAAGAGGAACACCTAGAGCTCCCTGAACACGTTGATTATTCATTGGAAGGAGTTCAAGATGAGATCCAAGTGGAATTTATTGAAGAAAAAGAGACACAATATGCTTAATTTTAAAGGGAAGAATTTTCTATTGATTCATCTTGTATTAATTTTTCCCAAATATAATTATACTCTAATTTTCCCTTTGACTATTATTTTGATGTAGCAAAGCTTAGGAACCCAATGGAGAATAAAAAGGAGGTTGTGCAAGTGAAAACCAAGAATGAGGAGGACTTATTCATTATCATAACCCCACCATACAATATTAATTTCATTTTCATGTGGGTAGATTTTATATACCCTATTTATAGAGTCCTCAACAAAAAGAAAGAAGTTCAATATGGAAGGAAAAAGTGTTGGTGGTTCAAGTCCAAGAAACTCAACCCACCATCAGATTCGGAATAACCATTGAAACTGCCCATCTTGGGGTAGTCAAAACCTAGGGCCCACATGGGGGATTAAACCAAGATCTATTCTTATATTCTCATTCTCATTCTATTTTCTTTACTTTAAAAAAATTTATTATGTTTTATTATCTACCTTTGTTTGTAGGTTTTTTTTGTGCGTAACACTTAGGAGCTTAACTCAACATTGCACTACCAATAAGTCAGGTTGTACCTTTACTGTACACTTTATTGATTGATATGATTCAATTAAAAATATTCCTACTTGTTAAATCAATTTGAATGCATTGTAGACACTACACCATTTAAGTGTTGGAGAGGTAACCTATATATTTTAGTATTTTCAATTGTTTGTTTTTTCTATTTTTCGAAAAAATTGGTCAGTTTTTCAAATTTTTGGGCGTTTTTGAAACTTTTGAGCTGAAATTATTATCTTCACAAATTTTGAAATCCATGTCAATGTGGGAAACAATTTATCCCATGAAACTGAGCTTAAATTAATTCCAAAATTGACTTTGTTTCAAGTTCAAATATTTGGATATTTCATGAAAAGTACTCTAATTTTTGAATCTCATGCTACAATTCATTGTCTTTATATTTGAAATCACATTCTTGTGAGGCATATGAACCTAATTTTTATAATATTTACTTTTACATCACTTATTAAGAGAACCATACCATGCTTTTTTAACCATAATTTGATTTATTTTTGTCAAAACATAAGGGTTTGAGGTAAATGTGTTTTAAATGGTTGAGGTATTTTGTTGGTTTTAAAGCCCCATTTTCAAAATAATCAATTTTATTATACCCTACCATGAACATTTAATCCTTTTATCTCTTAGAATCCATGAACAACCTGTTATGTTAGCCACATTATAATCCAATTTTCCATATCCGTCCTGCTCTTGAAGTGAAATTGCATAATCTAGTTGAACTTAAGTGTGTGTGTGGGGGTGGAGGGTTGGCTTGTGTTGTGATACCTCATTTGGAGATACATTGTGTGGAAATTCAAAATTTGAAGAGATGTAATTATTACTAAAAAAATCATTCTGTTGAAATTTGTGCCTTTTCTAGATCTTTCATACATGAGAAGCGGTGCCTTTCTAGAGCTTATAATGAAAAAAAGTTGTTCTTTTTCTGGAGCTTTCAAGAGTTATCATGTTGGAGAAGATCGAAACTCTTTTAACTGAAATATTGAATGGTCTGAAATTTCATGGATTATTCATGCTGATTTAGATAATTTACTATTAATGGGAAGTGAGGAGGAGACCATATTTAGTAAAAATTAGAATAATGCAAATTTTCTTCAAAAAGACCCAAGACCTCCTTATTCAGCCTCATAATTTTTCACTTCTAAATCCTACCAACCTAAATACACAGAAAAACCCCTATAATTTCTTCATAATAATCATATTTCCTTGAATCACATTAGGTGGGGATGTAGGAATTTATCAAGCCTTTGGTAACCGTTGCATGAGTATTGGATGAGAAAGACATTGTTAAAAAATGATATTTGTGTAATGGGAGAAAATGAAAGTGAGGTAAGTGTTTTATGTGCATGGAAGGAGAAATGAAGAGGAATTATATTAAATTATATTAAATTAAGCACATGAAGTAATCATTTTTTGAGTAGGAATGATATCTTTTATTTCATGGTAGTTAAATTTTTGGATCTCAAGGATATGTGTTTTAAAATTTTCTTTGATTTGATATCGATGCTTACTTATCCAAAAGTTGAAGTGCTAAGAGTGGGGGAGTTGACAGAGCTCATATTTTCATATTTATATATATATATTTAAATGATTTAATCCCTTATAATTAATCAATTTGATCTTATTTTCATCATTTTATGTTTTTTTGGTGAGTTTTGAACTTAAGTGTGAAAAGTGGTTAATTGTGGACATTAAACAGTTTTATGTTTCCTCTCTATTTCGAGCATAAATCCTACAATTTTAATCCAATTTACATGATTCGTTTTTTTAGGATGACGTGATTTGTGGAATACAAATAAGACTGCAGGACCTAGAGTCAATTCAAACTCCATCAAGGCAAATAAAATCAGTCAATGTGAACAATTATTCTGGCCGACAGAATGGATCATGCCTCATTTAATGATCCATATCATGGGATACCGACTACCAAATTGGGTGCTTATAGATGGGTTCGAAGTCCAGATAGACAAGTAATCTTCCCATTAAATTTCATGAAGAAATAATATCATGTAGTCCTCCATTCAATCGGTCAAAGTAGGGTTGGTTGAATAGTGATTGGTGGCCAAAAAAAGTTAGGTCTACTAATTTGGACATGACTCATTCAACAAGGCTCCAAATGACTTGAAACATTAATTTTAGATTGAAAACTACATCCCCCACCTCCAATAATAAGGTACCTCTGCCTCATTTGAGGAGATGGTGGGAGAACCGAAGCTATCATTCTGGAGAACAGATTCTGGAGGATAAAATTTATGTTCTTTCTTTTCTTTCTTTTGTTCTTCTTATTTTTAATAATGGCTTCTTGTTCCCCCTTCTTCTCAATTTCTCTTACCATGGTGGGGTAAATATTCTGAGTGATTGTAAAAGGTTAGGTTTTACCTTTTTTAATGTTTTAGTTCTTGAATTTGATTGAATAAAAATTCTCTCTCTTCAACGGTGTTGGTTTCAAATTCTAAAAAATGGTTTTATTATCTTATGCGATTGTATTTGATTTAATATTATATAGTTTTTATTGCTTTGATAAATTTTCATAATCTCTCTCCTCTAGTTTTTGGTCTATATATGATGTAATAGACCCGGTATTAGTAGTGAATTACTTGGAGATCATCAGTACATATGGAAAGGGTATTGAATATTCTTAATTGTTTGGGATAAACAAGACCCAATCAGGAATTGCCTAACTCAATTGAGGGTATTCCATTAATTTGTTTAACACATAGGAAATATAGTATAATGGGCTGATATATTGGAAAGGATTACTCTCACCATCACCATATACTAAGGGAGTTATAGGAAGTGATCGTGAAATATCACTTAAACCGACTTAGCAGAAGAGGATTGAATAAAATTGAAACTATGATAACATTAAAATTAAAAGACCAACCTCAACCTGATTACCCAATTCTTATTAATATTTTTTATTAGATATTTTTTTAATTTGTTTTAAATATTTTATTTTTTTCAATATTTAGTTTTGTTTCTTTGTTTTCAAAACCACTCAATATAAAAAACAACCCAACTTCATTATGAAATTTAATGTGACACAAGTGATTGTTGAGTGCTCCTCTCTGGAGATAACCTAGGTTAACCACTAAACTATATTTTAACTTAGAAAATAATTTTTTTCCACACCCCATGATAGAAATGTGTGAGGTGAGTATTGATTAGGATTTCATGAAGTCTATGGTATTTTGAAGACATGAGCACTACTTGCCGGTTGGATACCCTTATGTGGGAATCCTGGTTGATGTTTCTAGTTTCCTGGCTCAGAATCTTTTTTGTTTATTGATCTCTTTGATCCTAACACTGTTGATACTTACTCTGGGCCAATTTTCATTTAGTATTTCATATTTCAAGAGTAGGGGTTTCATTCGATCGTTTCCTTTGGGTGATGACATTTCATGATGTCATTTCTAATGGAATTTATTGGATGGGATGAGGTGTAAAATGTTGTGCCCCATGTTCTCCCAATACCTGAATGTGAAACCCAGTTGGGGAGTCACTTATTAGGTAATTCAACTAAGGATTTTCATAGAGGAAATCCAGTTCCAGTTTTTTCTTTCACCTTTATGACTGTGGCTACCTTACAGACGAGATGGATTCCAGGTCGATTAGATGGTGAAGCTCCCCTATCGTGTTTACATGCATTACATACCCTTTATAGGGAAATAATTTTCGTTCAAATGGTGAAGGGTTGTAAATATATTACAGATAATTCCAAGCATGCATTCCCCAAACTACTCTTCAGGTTTGTCAAAGTGAGAAGTGTCCATAGACCAATATGTCACTGGTATATTATCCTTAGATTCTTGTCTTCTCACAACCAACATATACTTCTGTTGTTATTCTAGAGGATTCTCTACTTGATATGCCTATCTCTACTACTTATTAATAATTTCATTCTATGAAATTGAGTTGGTGAGACACTCATCGATACGTGAATGGCACAGGGGTGGCTTAGAAGATGAGAGTGGCCCTGACCCATCTTATGGTTGAGAAATAATATCACTTGTTATAGACGGAGTGCCCGATGTGTTTGAATCCTTTAATGAAACCTCATCATATGATGTCTTTCTTGCTTTTATTCTAGAAAGTGGAGAAACTCTCAGCCAGTATGAATTTTGATTGCGGGGAGGACAATCTCAAATGGTGCTGTAATGGAAAGGGCTACTATTGAAAATTGATGTCTGACTGTGGGAAGTGTCTTTATGGTGTACTCCCTAGGTATTCCCCTCAGGGTGGGTTACAATAAGGGGAGGACCGTATTTCTGCTTGAAATAACTTAAGGGAGGACCTTCATAACAACTTCCATTGCGAGGAGGGCCATCGCAATGACCATCATCATAGTAAAGACTAACATCATGACTCGATACCAGGATACATGGAGAATTTATGCATTTCACATCCTCAGGAGGGTCTTCAGGATGTACTATAATGAAGGGAGAACCTTCTCATTTCATTACATTACAATGGGAAGGATCTTCATAGAAACTTCTATTAAGTGGAGGGCCTTCGCAATGAAGGTTATCATGGCGAGGACTAACATCAAGAATTGATGTCCGGTTATAGGGAAAAGCATATATGTAGCATATACCCTAGGGAGAACTATCCGGGAAAATGACATTAATAGGAGGACCTTCTTGTTGTCTGATCATCAGGTCGAGGGGAGGGAAACCCCAACACACATTAGGAGGTAGGATCTCGTGATCGATCGTTCCTGGGCCACAGATCAAGCCCTCGTGGGTGCTCTATGGAGGACCTTTAGAGCTGTTGGTAGAAACATTACGGAGAGGTCCTCTGTAACTGCTACTGCCACTTCCATAATTTTGTAATGGAATGAAAGGGTCTGGAGCCTTTATCAATATTGTTTTGAGGGTATCAAGAACCCTAGCTTCCAGTAGAGTAGGATCATGTATGTTCTCTTCATTTTTTGGTTTCATTTGTCGCATTAAATTTTTTAGAACTCTCTTGTGGGTAACTGGGGACATTTTCTATTGTTAATGGCCTTCATATACAGGTCTCTGTCTTGTTGGGTCCCAGGATGCCTCCAGGATATGCCGACAGACATCTTCAGTTTTGGAAGGGGTATATGCCTTCCCTAGAGAGTCCACCACATTGTACCAGTGTCCCCTAGCTGGAATGTGTATTTTTTCCCGATTTTATTGCCTGTATATCATAGGATATTTCCGTCGACCCTCTCGGAATATAGTAGGTATACACAACTACTCTGGAGTGACGAACACATTTTGAAAGTGAATCATTCCATTCACGGAAACTGGGCCGTTATCCTGGCTTCTCACCTTTTCCACCAATTAAATAATATCTTGTAATGTTTGGAGGATAGATTCTGGAATCGACATCTGATCTTACATTATTTGAAGGATGTGTTGATATACATATTTGGATAGAACGTGTTTGAAGGCCCATTATGATGGTGGAGTAGGAGTTTGTGCCTACTCCATTCCTCCGTGAGTTTCCAATAGATACTGGCAGTACTCCTGTTCTAGGAAAGAGGAGTGAGTCATCCACTAGTTGTCTTCTTTTTTTTCCATTGTATTTGACTGGTGTTCTTTGTATACATGAGTGGGGATTTTCATCTTCTCCCTTTCCACTGTATTTGTCTCATGAGCTTTATATGCATCCATAAGAATTTGTTGCGGATCATATTTTCTTGCCACTCTATTTGGTTTCCCGACTTGAAATGCATTAGTAGGTATTTATTACTATGTGTAACTATGTGACGCCCTATTTGGGCGGTGGTCTTGTTGTGTATCGGCAGATATCTGCATATGTCTATAGGATTCCACTCTGTCTGCATGGCGGGACCAATGAGCACTATCCAGAAGGTGCATGTGCTCGTATTTCTCCACCCTATTTTAGTGGTGGGCTTAAGTGGAGGGGGTAGAGTTGTATGTTTTCCTGTTTAATTCCACAGCGTTAGTACGACCAAGTTTCTGCTCAAAAAATAGGGTGATAGTGTGTTATTGACTATATATTTGCTGCCCTTGGCGGGTAGCTCGAGGGGCCTAGGTCTCCTGGATTTTGGAAGGTTCCTTTGGCATAAGATTCTATTTAGTGGGAGGATGTCTGGTGGTCCGATGTTAGTGGAGATGCTCTCTGACGCTGGCCTATAATTAGGACCCATGTGCAGTTGAGATGAAGTTGTCAGCATCAACTTCATCTACCTCTCTAAGAAAATGGGGGTACTCCTTGTCACGTTCTAGGGACAAGCTCCCGAAATATTTTGAGATGACCATTGAGGTCGCCTTATGTTGGGGTGTCGACCGTGACTGAGGAGGCGGCTGGAGAACCATTGCATATTGGAGTGCTTGTCTGGAAGTCTCTAAGGAGGGGAGAGTACCATTTCAGTGGCACTCTTTGATCAGCATGTTGGTTACCTAGAATTAAATATTCTTGGTAGGAAAGGTGGTCTTGATCTTTGTTGGGGCCCTAGGAACCTGTGGGATTGTTGATACGTGTGACTGCATTGGTTGTCGGGATGTCATTTGGATTGAAGTTTTCTCTTCAAGAACCAGAGGTATACATATATGATATATAGAAAACAAAACATCATAAAAGTATATTTCATTCAAACATATGAATATTTGGTGATTCCGCTTGGAACCCTTCCCCTTTTCTTTTGTTGTGGGGTGAGGGGGCCTATGTGGGGTAGAATCATCACCTTGGTTAAGGATTCACATCAGGTTCACCATTTTTGTTCCACCCCTGAGGTGGCACGTTTCACATGTACTGGGGTGAATACAATGATCCGACGTGAAATTCCCTTTTTCATTTTACCATTGGGTTAGAACCACCACCTTGGTTAAGGATTCAAGTCGGGTTCACGATTTTTGTTCTTCCTCTGAGGTGGCATGTTCAAGGTGATGGTGAAATGGTCCAACGAGGATCATCACCGGTCCCTTTTTCTGGAGACCGTTTCCTTTCAAAATCACCATTTCTTTTGTTTCGACCCATTACCGATCATTGTCATTTATAAGAAGGTTGGATTAACCCCACAAGGACTGGGTAATTCCCTCCATTCGCATTGGGAAAGAGATTCCATAGTCAGAATTATCCCAGCAGGTAATTTCATAGGGTCATTTACTTGTGAAATTGGTTGTCATTAGATATAACTTCATCAGATGGCTTCCAATGGGTTTATTTGTGGAGCCAAGAATTCTCAACGTCCCTAGTATCCATGATTTATTTACCATCTTTCCAAAGGTAGGTGCGCGTTGATTGATGATTCAGCCAACGACACTTGAGGACTCCATTGACCGAGAGGATGGGAAGTTAGACTCACCACAGCCTTCCAGGGAAGGATTATCCACTATTATAAGACTCTTTTATAGATTTAAGTCATGTACAAATGTTTGTGAATCCTTGGTTCATTCTTGAAGAGTTTGTCCATGGGATTCCCTTGATTTATAGGATCGTCGTAGGAATGCATATATTTAATGCTATGCAGGTACTAATGACAAGATCCATACGATAAGGAAATCTAGAGTTTATCACCATCTAGTGTGATATAAGGTGACTTGATGCTGGGATCAGACCCATAATATAGTTTTCCTACATATCCTTGAGAGAGGAATCAGAACCCACATAGTTCAGAATGGATGGAGAATATGCATAAAAGCTTCCCATTTGAGGGGGAATGGTTGGGTATACCCTTTATGGGAGGGAACCCTTTTGATCTCAGGCCATTAGGTATGCGTCCTATGTATCCTAGTTTGATCAAGAATCAAATTTTTTCATAGTTCAGAATCATATGGATGTTGTAATCATCACAAACCTCTAAGACCATGTGAGTCATGCTCGGAGTGAGAAAGAAGAGGATGAGAAAGATTAAAAAAAGTACATTCTTCCTCTCCTACTGATGGGAGTGGGAGTGTCACATACATGACTTATTTTAAAGGAAAATTTCATTTAATTTCCATTCATGCCTTTTTTGGGGGTTTCCCAAGCTTTTATGGAGAAATGGGTGAGTTTTCATGAATTGGGCCAAACCGTGAGCCCAATTCCAAATTTGAAAATAAAATTTTATTCCTTTATAAATCCTTCATTTTTTTACATTTTTCAACCATTTAAATTCCTACTTTTCATAACCTGACCTATGAACACAACCAAATTAATTTGGACCATTTATAAATCTATAATGATGGTGTATTTGAGTTTTTATTTAAGGGATTAGGCCTGCCCGAATTCCCATTTCCTTCATTAAAAATATTTATTAATTTTTTAATAACTCATTAAATTTTTAATTTTTTTTGTGATTCCAACTCCCACCCAAGACCACTTACCTATGGAACGCCCCCATTCTCTCCTATCCCAATTTGAAACTCAATATAATCACAAAATGGGGAGAAATGTTTCTGAATTTCACAAATCGCCTTGATTTGAAGATGTAAATTAATCCTTTCATAACTCCTTATATTTGAACTATTTTTCTCCCATTACAATTCCTACATTATCTCCTCATCCTTATTCAAACCTCCCTTAAATTTTTATCTGTTTTAACATTCATATACTAGTGGATTTTGGGTCGTTTTCTTCAAGATTGTTTTGGGTAAGTGTTTCTCTCTTTAATTCCTTCCTTCTCCTTAGGGTTTCCTCCCTCTTTCATTATGTTCTAAAATTTCCAGAAGTTAGGATGCGAACCAAGGGTTATATTTGATGTCATTTTGGTAAAATATTTTGGTCTAGGATTGGATTTATCTTCCTTGTGGTGTGGCGGTAGTGTGATTGATGTTTCGCACCATGTTTTGAGGGACTCGACACTTTCAATAGGTGGTTACATGTGTAAAAAATTATTGATGAGTTATCTTGCTATATTAACTCATTTTTTATATTCCTTATATGCTGGGTGTGGTGAAAAAATTGTTTATGATTTATTTGGTTTTGTGTTTAATTTTATAGTTTCATTTTAACTTGAAATTGGGTGTTTTGATGTATTACTCATGGGGTATTATTTGGGTTTATTTTATAACATATTGAATAGGTTTACTAAATCATGTTTACCTTAAAATTATATTTTGGTAATGTATTGGTTTCATGTGGGACAAAAAATATTGTTTTTGAATAGGGTTTATGTGAAAAACATTGTTATACTTCTTGAGATCATTTAATGAAAATGTGTGTTTTCATTTGGATCTTTTGTGGTATTATTCAATGTGATTTTGTAAAACATGAATGTGGTTTTATAAATATCTCTAGGGATGGAAATTATGTTTTGGATAATCATTGGTATGGTTTTTGGTCTTAAATGGGGGGTTGGAATGTGTTTTGTGTGCAATACATAATTACACCACATGGGTTCTTTTTATAAAAATTGTAAAAGTTTTAGTTGGTTAAACAAAGTGGGAAAAGGGTGCCTATGTACTGTTTGGTGTTTTTATTCACCGATTATCGGTTTTTGAAATGATAAGAGATGTTTTAAGATGTAAAACATTTTTAGAATGTTTTGTAAATTTCTGAAATGTTTCATTAAATTGTGATGTTGGAGCGAAACTTGTTTGTGGGCTGTTTCGTGTAAGTTTGATGATAAAATGATTTTAAACTTAAAAAGAGTATTACGTAACAAGTGAGTGGGATTTTATGTTAGTTTTAATATATTTTAATGTTTTTATAGAATTTTTTAATGTATTTTTTGAAGTGTTAATGAAATGTTAAATTTGTTGTAGGCTATTTTGGTGTGAGTCGGATTTCAAAATCAATTTGAATAAAAATTGAACTTTTGTGACTTGTGTGGTATACATGTGGTCTGTTTGGTGAATTTTTGATATGGAAATGATATTTTCATTTGAAAATTATATTTCTTGACTTGTTGAACTTGTTTGAACACAAAGGGAAAACTTGGGTATCTAGGTGGGTGGACGTGCACTAGTATGCTAGTGAATCCGCGGGGTTTGGTCTCAGTTTCACTTAGCAAGATTAAAGATTAAAACTCTAAATAAATTTTGATTATGATGATGATTTGGGAACAATAGGTTATGGGTATGTTCCCTACTAGTGGATCATGCATGATAACGAATACTTGTGATGGTTACTCTCACTGAGGTACGAGATACCTAGGACCCATAGCTAGCTAGTGCCTAGCGATTATTTCCTATTGATTATGCTCATTAGATCTTTTATAATTACCATCAGTATATGGAATATTTGTCTGGAAAATTCAGTTTCACTATCATTTATTATAAGAGTGTTGATTTTTTTAATTATCCCACTTCAGAACTTATTTTTTTTAGTTGCATATTTTAGAAATTGTAACTAGAAATTATATATTTTTGAAAACTTTCTTGCTTTTCATATTTGAATGTTTATCACATGGAATCTCATAGTGGTGGTATCCTACTAGGAATTAGCTCACACCATACTTACACCCTTGGGTGTATGCAGACTTGGTTTTTTTTTTTGCAGGTTGGGTACAGTTTTTAGTGTCATGGGTTTAGGTTTCTAGCAGGTCCTTGGTGGTGAAGTCTTGTGGGGATGGCTTGATGGAGGTGCCTCTTTCCATGTGGGAGTTATTGGGATAACCTTATTTGGTTTTTACCTTTTTAATAGTCTTTAAACATAGTTTTATCTTATGTAATTCAGTTCTAAAATTTTGTAAAAGATAGTTTTAGTTGAAAAATCCAGATTTGTTTTATTGAGTTTGTTTGTTGTTTAATGTTTATAAACTGAGGTAAATCATACTAAAATTTTATTTTATGATACTCGGGCACTTGTATCAGCCCGTGGGGATCGGGAACACCCTTAGGGCCTTGTCACAGGCCGGGTTTGGTGCCAGGTTCAATGGCGACCAGATTTGGTTCATGACAAAATGGTATCATAGGAGGTTCAGGTTTACTCGTTGGGTAGCGTTATTTGGGGAACAATCAGGATAGTCTGTAGTTAGGATTTTTAGGACATGGTATTCTGGTTATTTGTATTGTTCCTGATCACCACACCTCATTATGGGATTCAAGTCACCAGGGGAATTTGGGACTTATCTAATTCATTTGGTTTTCTTGGTTTGATGATGATTAGGGGAAATGAAAAGATAGTTGGGTTAATGGTCTCAGTGAGCTCACAGGGCCTGGAAAGCCTTGTGAAGCCAGGGATATTCCCTAGAACACTCTCAGTGATGGTGAAGTTATTGGAATATGTCCTCCAACCATATTTCCAAGTCACCCACTAAAACTAGTTTCCTCTCGCATTGTCTTGTGTTCATTAGTTTTGAAATCTTGGAAATTTGGTTTTAAATTAAATTGCATTTAAGAAGTGTAATGTTTTTGTGAAATGATTTTCAAATTAAAATGGAATGGGTTCACTTATTAAATGGTGGAACTTAATTTTTAGAATTTTTTTGAAATGGAAAATGGTGTTCTTACACCTCTTTTCAAAGAAGAAACTATACTGAAGTTGGTTTTGAAAAATTCATTCAAATAGAGTTTTATAAACTATCAAAGGGTGTTTTAATGGGATGAGATGTTATAAAATTGATGTGAATAACATGAAAGTGAGTTCTTATCTAAATTTTTGTGTCTTTAAGAAAAGTTTAGTAAGATGTGAATTGGGATTTTGATCTCCTGGTTATCAGTTTTGAGAAAAAGGATGTGTTGGTTCATCAATTTGGTTTTGATAAGTAGAAATAGTTTTTGTTTTAACCATTGATATTTCCATGGGCGACCACATGAATATGGTCATATGGGATGATGGATGGTTTAAAGAACGAATGGATGAGTTCCATGATAGATGTGAGGATGGTGTCCATTGTGGCAGAAAAGCATGCATGTGTGAGGCCCATGGGGTACCCTTGGTGGATACGCTAACTGCTGAACTGTTTGTGTTCAAAAAGATGATTTTAAAAGAAAAAATTGATATCTTGATTACGAGTTTGGGATGGTGTGTATTATGAGTTTTTGAAAATGTTGATGTTGTGGGATGTTTTCAGTCCAATAACCCCTCCTGTTTGAACTGTCGTTTGTGTTTGTGTTTGGTCGATAAGCTGTGTTGAAGGTCCAGTTAGTGGTCTCTTCTGAGAAATGTTTTGGGATGCCTTTACGGTGGTTCCATTCATATTTTAGATCTATTTATTGGTATATATTGACCAATGGAACATCTTGGTTGGGTCCTTGGGTTCAATCATTGGATAAGGTATGCCACATTAAGGGTTAGATCACGACTGAAGCCCAACCCGGATTGTTTCGCCATTGGAAAATCCTCCAGTTGATCAATATAAGGAATATTTTTTTCTTTAGATCTGTAGATTGAGTCTACACCATTTCCTTTATTGGATTTTCTAATCCTCTTATATTAGAATAGTTCTTGTGGAAGGTTGAAAGAGGCCTTATTTTCATAAGATACTTTATTCGTCGAAGGTGGAAGTGGTCTGGGGTTGTTAGTGTGGATGAGTATATGGATGGTGTCTAAGAGGTGCTCTCAGTCCTTTATAGTCTCTTCAAAGAAGGAGTTATCATTAAACTACTAGTGTTGGAAATCTGGTCACAAGAAGATATAGTGGACGCTTTCTAGAATTCTTTGTTGTTTGGGGATATTGTATAAGGTCCCTCTCCATGCATTATTATATCAGTCGCAATGGTCATGTTCGGTGATGCCTTGTGATGTCAAGTTCTCGATTGACCATAATGGTGAAAGTCATCCAATCCTCTGAGAGTCTCTGTTATGTTGGTAGAATTACTCCCTTGTAAAAACTTCA
This sequence comes from Viscum album, assembly GCA_963277665.1. NCBI lineage: Eukaryota > Viridiplantae > Streptophyta > Magnoliopsida > Santalales > Viscaceae > Viscum > Viscum album. The sequence continues at coordinate 125,151,933 of OY728133.1, read as the reverse complement.
AAATCATCCATTTTAGTGGAAGGTGAGTATAAGTGTTCTTTTCTTCAATTGATTCTCACCCGAAGAAACAAGGTGTGATGTGTGTTCATCTTCTAAGCCCCTGTTTCAGTGAAATATAGGGTTAGGGTAAAGTGAGTTTGGAACTTGTTATGTCTTGGAAATATTATTGGGGATTGAAGTGTAGTTGTTGGTGGTACCGAAAGAATAATTCCAATTCATGGGGTTTCCAAAGCCTAACTGTGAGGCTGAAGATGCTTTAATCATTTGAGCTCTAACCATAGGTCTCAAAGAGAAGCTGGCTCATAGTCAGAGGAAATACCAGGGTTGATTAAACACTTTTATAATGTTCTATCCTTAGTATGAAATATAGGATGAGTTTAAACCTCTGGTTTTATCATATTTCTTCTGTTGTTCTCGTTCAGTGGAAATAGGTTGAGGGCCTTGTACCCATGTCATCGCCTAATGTCTTTCCCTCCCCCTTTGGTTTCCAATGAGTCATTATAGAATGGTTGGAAATTTTGCTAGAGAGGTTGAGCATGACGTTTTTGCATGATTATTAGTTACCATGTTCCAGGAATCCATGCATAAATGATGATCTACACATTTAGTTCATGATTTCCCAAACTGTGCGGACTAACCGTGCAACCTTCCCAAATCTTTAAATTGTTTGGGGTCTTTCTGTGTTACCCCATGCTGGTTAGTTAAGATTGTTGGTTCCTATGGTGGGGAGACCCAATATTATTATAATGTATATTTCTTTATAAATTTTTAATTTAAGTCTCCCCTTTTTACTAGGGATACCATTCAAGCCTCCCCTATTAGTTTCATGATTCTGTCTCGGAAAAATATAAGTTGTCTCTTATAGAGGGGAGCGTATTTGTGTCCCCCTATACCAATAACTCAAATTTATCCATGGTCTGGGCTTGGTAGTTTGTAGTATCATTAAAAACTATCTAGCTACCAACATATTATTTGATTAAATGTTGGGATTGGATATCACCCAATGGTTTAGTTAAAGTAAGGTAAGTGTAACCTTATTCGAAGTTGTTGTTCGTTTGGGTGAATTGCTTGAGTCTTGTTCGGATAGTGTTTGAGGAGTTTTATTTTGGGATAAAGTATGAATATGATTTATCATTTCAAGAATGTGGTTTATGTTTTGGCTGTGGGATTAATCTTTCTTTAATTGATCACTGGAGGTATTTTGGCCTGTGGGGGCGAAGCTTGGCAAAGAAGTACATCTTGGTTTATCAGTTGGGTTTGGTTTTTGAATTTGGCTTTGTTGTGGATTTTCGGGGATGGAAAGTATTCATGGTGGGGAGAATTGTCACATAAATGACTTATTTTAAAGTAAAATTTCATTTAATTTCCATTCATTCCTTTTTTTGGGGGTTTCCCATGCTTTTATGGAGAAATGGGTGAGTTTTCATGAATTGGGCCAAACCGCGAGCCCAATTCGAAATTTAAAAATAAATTTTGATTCCTTTATAAATCCTTAATTTTTTAAGAATTTTTATCCATTTAAATTCCTTATTCTCATAACATGACTGATGAACACCACAAAATTAATTTGGACCATTTAGAAATCTATAATCATAGTGGATTTGAGTTATTATTTAAGGGATTGGGCCTTCCCGAAAGCCCATTTCCTACATTAAAAATATTTTTTAATATTTTAATAACTCATTAAATATTTATGATTTTTCGGTGATTCCAACTCTAAAATATGACCATTTTCCTAAGGCGCTCCCCCATTTTCTCCTCTCCAAATTTGGAGCTCAATAGAACCGCGAAATGGGGCAAAAGGTTTCTGGATTTCACAAATCGCTCTGATTTGAAGTGGTAAATTAATCCTTTAATAACTCCTTCTATATATACTCTTTCTCCCCCATTCCAGTTCCTACATTATCTCCTAATCCTTGTTCAAACCTCCTTTAAATTATTAGCTTTCTAAAATTCATATACTGGTCTATTTTGGGTCATTTTCTTCAAGATTATTTTGGGTAAGTGTTTTTCTCTTCAATTCCTTCCTTCTCCTTCGGGTTTCCTCCCTCTTTCATTATGTTCTAAAATGTCCAAAAGTAAGGGTTCGAACCTAGGGTTTGATTTTATTTCTTTTTGGTTAAATATTATTGTCTAGGGATGTATTTATCTTTCTTGTGGTACGGTGGTGGTGCGATTGATGTTTCACACCAAGTTTTGAGTGATTCGACACTTTCGGTAGGTGGTCCCATGTGTTAACAGTTATTGATGAGTTAGATTGCTGTATTTACTCATTTTTCATATTCATCATATGTTGGATGTGGTGAGAAAACTATTTATGGTTGATTTGGTTATGTTTTTAATTTTATAGTTTAATTTTAACTTGAAATTGGGTGTTTTCATGAGTTACTCAGGGGGTATTATTTGGGTGTATTTTATAACACATGGAATTTGTTTACTAAATCTTCTTTGACCGGAAAATTATGTTTTGGTAATGTATTAGTGTCATGTGATACTAAAAGGAGGGTTTTTGAATAGGTTTTATGTGTAAAAAATTTTTATACTTCTTGAGAGAATTTATGAAAATGTGTGTTTTCATTTGGATCTTTTGTGGTATTATTCAAGGTGATTTTATAAAACTTGAAAGTGCTTTTATAATTGTCTCTAGGGCGGAAAATTATGTTTTGGATAATAATTGGTATGGTTTTGGTCTTAAATGGGGGTTTGGAATGGGTTTTGTGTGCAAGTGATATTTACACCACTTGGGTTCTTTTTATGAAAATTGTAAATGTTTTAGTTGGTTAAACAATGTGGGAAAAGGTTGAATATGTACTTTTCGGTGTGTTTATCCACCTATTATGGGTTTTTGAAAGGTGGGGTGATGTTTTAACATGTCAAACATTTTTATAATTTTTTTTCAATTTCTGAAATGTTTTATTAAATTGTGATGTTAGAGTGAAACTTGTTTGTGGGTTGTTTCTTGTAAGTTTGATGATAAAATGATTTTAAAGGTAAAAATGGTATTATGTAAAAGGTGAGTGGGATGTTATGTTGGTTTTAATATATTTTAATGGTTTTATAAAAATTTTTAATGGATTTTTGGAAGTGTTAAAGAAATGTGAAAAGTGTTGTGGGCTATTTTGGTGTGAGTCGGATTTCAAAATCAATTTGAATGAAAAGTGAACTTTTGTGACTTGTGTGGTATACATGTAGGATGTTTGGTGAATTTGTGATATGGAAATGATATTTTTATGTGCAAAGTATATTTTTTTAACTTGTTGAACTAGTTTGATAACAAAGGTAAAACCCGAGTATCTAGGTGGGTAGACGTGTACTAGTATGCTAGTGAATCAATGGGGTTTGGCCTCAGTTTCACTTTGCAAGATTTACGGTTACAACTCTAAGTAAAATATGATGATGATTACTGGGGACCACTAGGTTATGGGTATGTTCGATATTTCTCATTCATGATAATGGATATTTGTGATGGTTACTCTCACCGAGATATGAGGTACCTAAGACCCACAGCTAGCTAGTGCCTAGGGGTTATTTCCTATTTCTTGTGCTCATTAGATCTTTTATACTTACCATAGCCATATAGTATATTTTTCTGGAAAATACAGTAGAATTGGAATTTATTTTATGAGTGTTGATTCTTTAAATTATCCTACTTCAAAACTTATTTCTTCTAGTTGCATCTTTTAGAAATTGTAACTAGAAATTACATATTTTTGAAAACATGCATGCTTTTCATCTTTGAATGTTTATCACATGGGATCTCGTAGTGGTGGTATCCTAGTGGATATTTTCTCACACCCTACTTAGTCCCTTGGGTGTAATTAGACTTGGTTTTTTTTGTCTCAGGTTGGGTATAGTTTTTAGTGCCAGTGGTTTGGGTTTCTAGCAGGTCCTTGGTGGTGAAGTCTTGTGGGGATGGCTTGAGGGCGGTTCCTCTTGACATGTAGGGGTTCTTGGGCTGACCATATTTTTTTACCTTTGTAATGGTCTTTGAACATAGTTTTAACTTATGTAATTCAGTTCTGAAATTTTGTAAAAGACAGTTTTATTGAAATATCCATATTTGTTTTATTGAGTTTTTTTGTTGTTTAATGTTTATAAACTCGGGTAAATAATTCTCAATTATCATTATATGATACCCGGTCACTTGTTCCAGCTCGTGGGGATTGGGAACGCCCTTCGGGACTTTTCATGGGCCGGGTTTGGTGCCAGATTTGGTTCATGACAGGGAGATCCTATAGGGGACGAGGCCGGGGTGACTGTGGGCAGGGATGCGAAGTGATGAACCTTTCCACGTGAATTGAAATTAAAGGTAAAAAGGCACATCCTTCAAATATTGGGGACTTACCACATTTAGAAGGCCCTATAATACATTCTAGGAAGGGGGGAGTGTCGTCCTCATCAAAGGGGGAGCAAACATAAGCCCTTCGACTGATCATTGTTCATCATTGAATGGAAAAGTAAGTGATCACCCATAATCCCTAGAACGAGGAGGTTCATGTCGGTGTCCCAAGGTTCGACTTTGGGTTACCATGGGAATATAGACCCACACGAATTCCTGATGCCCGAATCATTGTGGGGAGAGCCTTCGTGAGTCTACTTACCATGGGTATGTAGACCCAAAGGGGTGTGTTGATGCACCCAATGGTCTGATCATTCGGGTTAGATGTCTTTGGAGGAGGATTTGGATCGATTCTAGAGTACTGGTTTGCAGAGGGATTATAGAGGAATGGATGGTAATGGAGGGGTGAGGTTAGAACCAGAGGAAATAATACCCAAAAAAACCCCATTCTTTATACTGGTTTCTTATGCGGGATGGGGGAGGCTCTGTATACCGTAGTAGTATGTAGGTATATGGGTCATCTGTGTACCTATGTGGTATGTGAGCATGGGTATAGACCGCCACTTACCTTAATTTTTGTGTCCCATCACACTGCTTTGGGTTCTATCGGCATACTGATGCAGTACGTGGCACTGAGTTCAGTCTGCGTAGCGGTACACTACATGGAGCACCATATTGTAGGAGGGTCTGGGGGATTATCATTCACGGGGAGTTCATTCGCAATAATTATGTGATTCATAGTTCACCAATTAGGTTTTTGGTTTTATTATTATAATCCAATTTCCCCATCTTATGGTTTGTGGCCGGTTGTACCTACAAAAAGTGTGGTCCGTGAATTGGGCTTCGTCGATGAATCTAGACTGATGTCGGAGTCTTCTCCGAACACAATATTCTAACCTCTAATTCCCCTTCAAGATTTCATCATCTATCCTCTTGTACTTCCCACTTTTTTCCTTTTATAGATCATCAGGGAAATTGTATATCTTGGGCATGAAGCACCATTTGCGGAGGCCCATGAAGAAATATCCTCACCCGCAGAAGACTCAGTCAATCCGGGGTTTGTGGAGGCTTCGGTTCGTGATAATGTTTCGTGGAACCCTACAAGTTTTTTTTCACAAATTGAAAAGTTCACAAGATGGTATGTGTATGGTATTCATGCACATGATTCATTTGGAAACATGGTTCACGGTATGTCACTGGAAATCGCTTCGTGCACCCATGGCTCGCAGATCGTTCCGAGTACCTATTGGTTCACGATCTAGGTGGTATGCAGACCTTTCCCAGTGATGGTATGTGGACCACATGAAATACTTTAAAAAATTGAATTCCTTCAAGTTTCTTCTGAAATTTTCAACTTGATTTGAGTCCATTCACCTTGCTATACTTGTAGGAGTACTTGATTCCTTCTCCAATGCGATTGTGGGGTTATTTTCTTTCCTTGGAGGAAATTTCAGGACCCTACAATATCAAAGCTAAAATTTAACCTATTAAATTTATATTGGCTAAATTAATTTCCATTTAACTCATAATATATTTAGGGTTTTGTGGTTGATAACTTTATCTTGATCATTAAATTTATTATGATAAATGATATCTATTAATCTCTAAAATTATTTATGTTTTTATTAAATAATTAAATTTTCATTTACCACCAATTTTTTTACATGGAAACCTAGTCATGTGTTATTTACGATGACCTTTGTCTTATTGTTTCCCACTTTTAAGAGGATGTTTTAATAACCCACTTTACATTGTAGGTTTATAGAAAAGTTTTTTTTCAAATAGAAAACCCTTTATTTCTAAGAATAAGTTAAAATTTTGAGGTTACGATTTATTGAATCTTGGGAGAATATAACACCCCAACATTTTAAAAGAAGAACACTATGTTTGATAGTGTATATGACACACAATACGGAGCCCAAATAGACCACAATATACTATTTAAATATTAACATTTCAACCTAGACCTTGAATTTGAGTGCATGAATAGTATTAACGTAGTTGTAAAATTTATATACATTGGTACTAATAAATACAAATTTATTAATAAAAATCACTAAAATTTTATTAAATTCAATTTATTCTTCATGAAATACATTTTCATTGAAAATGATTTTTACAACTCTTTATGATAAAATAATATAATTATTTTTTCCCGAATTTATAAAAAAATTTATGAAAAATTAACTCCATATTTGAAAGAATCATATAAAAAAAATTGCGGTAAAATTTTGGGATTTTTCTAAAATGGTTGACTTTTTAGTGAATAGTGAAAATATCAATCTTTCAAATACAGTTATGTCTTTTAATCAAATTAATTAACTTTAAAGTCCCATTATGATTTTAATTTATTTATAATATTTTCTTATTTAATTAATTTTATAATAATTATTTACATTTTAACCTTTTTTATTCCCAATTTTGATGCAAGTTTATTTTTAGTCTTAAAAACGCAATCTTCTTAAAACTATTTTAATGCATAATGTTCATCCATTTTAATTATATAAAATAATCTTAAATGAAGAGTGATTTAAATGAAATTAATATATTATATATATTAATATTATAATTTAAATCCATATCATGATTATTACTAATCATATATTTAATATAAGATCATGGTGTTCTTAAAAAATACATTTCATGAAAACTCATTTTGACACATTTTGCGGGTTAATCTTTAAAATAAATTTTAAAAATTATGTGTTTTAAATTTTGAAAAATTCATTAAATATATAAAATAATAATTATTAATATTATATAATTCTTTAAAATTAATTTTTGTTCATAATGAATAGTAAAAATAGTACAAATTTATTAACGCAACTAAGGTAAAAATGGGTTTATCGGTTAGGGTTAAACTAAAACGTAAGATTTAAAATTGATTAAAAAATTGTACCAAACCTATTTTATTTCTATATTTAGACCTTATAATTTATTTGGTTTCATAATGGCTATTTTTAAGCAATGTGGCTTATGAAAGACATTGGTATGATTTATTCTTTTAAAAAATTCCATGTGTGTTTTCGTCCTCAATTTTAAAAGGGAACTCCCTCTTTAACATAATAATAATATCAAGACATTGTTTTCAACAAAAAACTAAACAAATATTTCCCAAACGTCCTTATACACATCCTATCTATTCTGGTTTCCCCAAAAGACTAACCCTAGGGTCCTTAATAACAGATCTAAAGGAGGATCTTCTATGAGAAGGTAATTGTCTTTACTAAGATCCTTCTATTTAATTATTCATTTTACACCATAAATTATTTCGTTAAAATTAAAATATAATAACTAATGATAAGTTATTATTTTTAGGGAATAATATCTATCCATCTCCTCCTACATAAAATGGGATGCAAAGCCATCACGTGTGTGTGTGTGTCAGATTACCGCCTCGCGAACCAATGTAATTTGTTTTCCATCATTAACTCACATGGTTAGTCATAATTATTTATATAATGGATATATATATTAAATATTAAATGATATAATATTTTTGAAATTAATATACCATTCACTTCCTTATCTTCTCACTAATTAAGGGAACACTATCATCATTAATGCGTCTATACAACCTACTAACCCCAAGAAGTAATACAACTCATTTTCCATGTAAAACCTTAAATTTTGTTTTAATAAATGAATAAAATAAGTAAATTTTATATTTATAACATTGATATAATATAGTAGTTGATGTAACTATATCATATACAAAAGAACCTTAACATTCATGGAAAACACGCGTAATAAAACAAAGCCATTAACAGGAGAAACCAAAACAATAATAAAATATTATTAACTAATGGGTGGTATGATATTATAATAGGACCATATATGATATTATAAAAATAAATACAGTTATTTTATAAATTAATAACATTATTTAAACCATTATTCAAGAGTTTAAATCATATTCAACCATAATTAAGCACAAGGTAAGGGATTTTGTCTCAATTTATTTTCATTGAGGCATGTTGTAATGTTAGACACTTAATTTATTTTTTATATTGTATGTAATATAAATTTTTCATGTAATATCAGGAATATTTGATAATGCATGGTATTTTAAGTTTTAATTTTAATCGTTTCATCGAAGGATATTTTACTTGAAAATTACCAAGTTTTGAAGAATTTCTTAACATGATTTCTTTTCATTGGGTTATATTACCTCTTAATTATCATTGATTTTTTAAGATTATGTGTGTAATGAATTTCAATATATAATGTTTCATTTCCACTTATTTTATTTGGATTTAAATTTTACTCACCTAATCAATTTATTGATTAATTCCTACTTCAATGTTATGATCATTGTAAGGGTTACTCATATCAAATTGCCTTCTTTGGGATATTTGTTATGTTATAAACCTATATTAATTTATTAGGTTCACCTAATTACCCATTTATATTTAATTTAATTATTATATTTATATTCATGTTATTTAATGTTTCTCTTGATGTTATTCCTTTCAGGAGGCTTATAATTCAAATTTTACCAATGTGGTAGGAGATTTATGTTTCAATATCATTTTTAATAGGATTATTTATACTTGAATTTCCACTAATGGAAATTATTTTACCATTTTTTAATATAATCATTTGGTTTAATTTTACTATTTTGATTCATTTAGGTTTCTAGTAATATCACTAGTTTTCTCTCTTTGGTACTTAAAATTATTGAGAAATTGTTTTTAATAAAATCCAACATTCTTTATCTCATTGACCAGAAATAAATTTTCTTCCAAATAATTTTCTCAAAAAAAAATTTTTTAAATTATTTTAATATGAATTTTAAATTAATTTTTTACAATAATTGGATTTTAAAAAAGTAAAATGGAATCTACCTAACATTTTCAAAACAAGGTACAATCATCTTTTCTTACATAATGTGCAAGAAATATTTGTTTTTATAGACTCAAAATTAATATAAATTTCTATCTCCCAAGACCAATAATTTTTTTGAAGCTTATATAGAAAGTTTAAAAGGTTATATTTAAATAAAACGGCTATCCTATCATTTTTATAATCCATACTTTTTAACATTGATTTTCAAAGTGAAAAGATTATTTTACTTAATAATGTTTTAAAGATATTTTTATAGTATTTATAATCATAAAAAACAACAACCCTTTATTTTAGATATACTCCACTAGGGATATGTTGTAATAATACCATCCTTATTATTTCTGTAGATTTATTACAATTATTTTGTCTAGGGAAAGTATTGGCATTCAATATTTTATTAATTTCTGTAATCATTAACTTTTCCTTGAAATATTCTCATTCTTTTGATTATTAAACATCATATATCCACTAAATATCAATATTATTTATTGTAAATATGTTTCTTGAAATATAAATTATTTATAAATGTGGTATTTTATTTTTAATGTTATTTGATTGAATATGGAAATATTTATATTCGTTATTATATATTCTATAAGAAAATTTATTAATAAGATATATTGTTCATGAATTAAATTAATTATTTGATATATGAGTAAGGAATTGGACCCATACTGATTATTGGGGAATAAAATTATATATCCTCTAGATGCATCAATAATATAATGAATAGAATCATTAAGCTAAAAATAAATGGGGTTTTACCCATAGTTTTAACCCATCTTATGAAAGGTCTTGACTGTATAGATGTTATTCCGTATTTGGTCATGATGTCCAATATTAGGAATTTCTTTCATTAATAATGAATTTATTATTATCCATGATACAATTTAATTGATATTATCCAAGGATACATTTTTTTCTCAAGTTATTTATTAAATGGAATTTGTGTTTAGTTATTTACCTTTCCATGTTGATTATCCTTATATAATAATGTTGGTCATGTTATTGATATTATAGAATGTGTGATCATATATTTAATTTGATATATTGATTATGAATTATTGATTATGGTTTATTTATTCTAGATATCTTCCACTTTACATAGATCTTAATGATAATTTAATATCACATTTATTTGGTTTCCTTTATCATATATATGAAGAAGGAATCTTTGAATGAGTTCAAGAATGCATATTTTTTACTTTCACTATGTTGTATTTTATATTTTCAATTGTATTGAAAAACTAAAATGTGTATCTAGTTTACCAATATTACTGAACTATTTGGTCCATTGAGATGTGATCACTTATATCTAGAACCAATGTAAAAAAGTAGACACTGAATCTAGGATAGTAGGGTAAGGTGTTTATAGTTTTAATAACCACGTGAGGGTTCTACAATTGCTGATAGTGATATTTTTCATGGTTTGAGCACGGGTTTCCAACCTTTAAACACCTATGAGTAATAGTGTTTCTTGGTTTTTGATGTAAGAAATAGCCCCCACTATTGGTGAACTTTTTCCTAGCAGTGAGGAATGTCAATGTCACTTAAAAATTGTATTTTAACAAAATGACCCATTCATTTTTAAGGGTTTTGATGATCTTCCTTTCCTACAAAATTGTTCATCCCATTATCCTTAGTGGTGGAGAATTCCTTATACCTTAGTGGTGCATTTTTCTTGGATTCGTGGTGGTTTGACTTGCGATAAGTCTATTTATTTGTGTTATCTTCTTAATTTCCCATTTTCTTGCCTGTTCCTAAATTTTTATAGATTTGTGTAACACTAGTTTGGGTTTTGGATAAATATAGGGTATATAATGGGGGAAATGGTTCATTTTATAATGGATTAGGTGTGTGAGCCCTTATTATTCCTATTTTTTGTGGTTATCATTGAAGGTCACGAGGACGGAACCATTTTCCATGTAGGTGTCTCTATTTAAGTCAATTTATCATGTCTTACCTTTATATTATGAATTCCATTTTGTTTTTGTTTTTTTAACATATAAATATATTATTTTTGGTTTATGTTTATCCCATGTTTGATATGCTTGATGACTTTTTTTGGAAATTGGGTGTTTAAAAAGGGGTTTTTTTCAAATGGGTGTTGATTTTGTGCATTCCATGTGTTTTCTAAATTGGATAAAAGAAATTTATTATATTAAATGGATTTATTTTTTTTAATGGTTTTACCTTATGAAAGGTGTTTTAATAAAATGGGAATATTTTTTATAAAATTAATTATAATGTGGATTGTTTGATATGAGAACTTGTTGTGATTATATAAGCATGGAGTAACACATGAGTTAATTATGGTGTGATTGATGGGATTGTTTGAGGGGACTTGGGAGCCTTTATATTGAAGAACACATGGTCTTCCACTTTGGTTTCTCCAAGAGTCCATGTGATCCATTGGAGGGAAGACCATGAAAGCATCCATTTTGGTTTCCAATAGACCATGATATTTTTTGGGTAGGAACACCATGAGAGATTCTGTGTTGGTTGCTAAGAGACCATTATAGTTATTGGAGTTAGGATTAGGTAAGACACTTAAAGATTCCATTTTCTTATCCATCTTGTATACTTGTTTACTCACTCCAAATATGACTAAAAGTAAGATCCCTAGGTGCACATAAATCATGCAGAATTGGTTTATATGTTGTATTCATTTTCTTAGTTCCATTTTGAAGTGATGAGATATATTATGACCAATTTATCTAATTTTTACATATAATTATGTTGTTAGAGATACCATTTTTATTCGATGATTGATATATTAATCATTTATACGTTATATATTTGTTTATTTATTTGATCTATATTGAGAATAGTTATTTAGAAAACATTTTCTTAATTAAAAAGAAAAACCAAAGGGATTTTAGAGGTTATTTGCAAACTATATTTTTTCAATTTGATTTGTTTTTGAAAATTGTTTTCAAACTACTTTATTGGTATTAATGGATAAATACATTAAATAGATTCATGGTGGTATTCAACTGGGATTTGTGTCTCACACCATACGTATGCCTTTGGGTGTGTGTGGATTTCTTTTTTTAGGATATAGGTAAAGTCATGGGAGCTACGATTAAAGGTTTATCTTTATGATTACCACTATCCATTCGTTTATGGTGGATAGGCGGTCGAACTAGGTTGGCTCCTAAGGTATTTTTTTTGGGATTTTGTAACCGTTTGTATGTATGTTTGGGATTTTTTATCATTATTTATTGTTTTTTGAGTCTTGAGGTTTCTCTTGAGATACCATGTATATGTCTCATAATGTAATGTTCTATGTATGAGGTATTTCCTTTTTTATGGTATCTTATTTTCTTTTTCTATTGACTTTGATGATATTGTTGTGTCCATCAAAATAAGTGGTTGGTTCATACCAGTTTACCAGTAGTAAAATCATTCCCAATAGATAGTTGATTATGGTTGGAGCTTTTCACCAGCCCATGGAGATCTATAATGCACTTTGGGACATGTGGTAGGCCAAACAAGATTGGTTAATTTCAAAATGGTATCAGAGTAGGATGTTCTTTAGGAGTCAATGGTAAACTAGATCCCGGACCATCAAGACTCGAGAGGTAAGAATGGATGATTTACTATCCATATCTTATTCATGTAGAACCTCAAGGTTCCATGGGTGATTTCAAATTGTAGTGATGATTTCACCTAGTTATTGGTTGTTTTAGTGACGTTTCAAAGTATTTCCCAGTTGGGGGAATGTCCTTGGAAAATCCCAAGATACACTTTGAGTTTTGGGGGTGAAACAAGGAGGTCCAGAGGGGGATCATGGTAAATGCACATAGTTAGTAGAAACCATGCACAACCCATGTTTAATTTCTTGAAAACTCTAGTGACACCCACTTAGTTGGTTCGTGGTTTGAATAATTGTACATCTAAATACTGCAGAGTGGGAAATTCTTAAAATTTATCATTTTTTTTATCATTTTTCATTTTTAGTTTCTGGTAATGACAGTTTTTCTTATCGATACCCATGATGGGGGATTCTATTAGCTCTTTTTAGAGTGTTTGATGTTGAATCATTCCTAATGTAGATTTTTTTATATCTTGTAAGAAATTCCTCCCAAAATAACCTTGTCCTGGTGTAGAGAGGTTGATATAGGGAATAATCCATACAAGAACCCTTATCTTAACCTGAAGTTTGGGGAGTCAGTTATCTATAGGATCCAATCCTTTGGTCAAGTGGGTGGTCGAGAGCATGCATGGATGGTTGAAAAATCAGACATGTTTTCGAGGAAAAATCCATCAGTGTTTCATGGAAACAAAGGACCTAATGAACCTAAAGAGTGGTTTGATCATATTTAGTGTATGTTTGTGCTTTTGAAGACCCCTGAGAACTATAAAGTGGTATTTCACTCATATGTACTAGAAGTACCATATAAAAAGTGGTGGGAGATGATGGTGCTCTCAAGGAGTAACTGAGATCTCAAGTGGATCACTTTTATGTTGGAGTTTAATCAGTAGTTATACCCAGAGACCTTGAGAGTGGAAAAGAATCCTATTTTCTTAATATTGGATCAAGGTGACCGTTCAATGATGGAGTATGCCATCATATTTATCGAGTTGGTTCATGTCTCTCCAGATCTCCGGGTGAACGACAACTTCAAGGATCAATGTTTGGAGATGGGATTGAGGACAAAGATTAAATATATTATTATTATCCTCTATCTACCAACCTATTCATATGTGGATGAAATTTTTGATATGGTAGAGGCTGATTAGATAAGAAAGATAGGTCTTAATGGTGTTCTTTTAGTTGGAGGAATCTAGAGTTTTTTGCTAGGGTGAAATCCGAATTGGGATGAGTATCATTAGGGAAGTGGTAAGAGTGTTTAGAAATAATAAGGTTTAGACTCTATGGATTATCTGGGATGTTAGCCAGTTGTCTATTATCAGTGTGAGAATACTAGGAAAACTATGATGAGTTGTTCAGATACCCTGAGGAAATTTCACAAGTGTGGATAGTAATGGAATGTCCATTGATTATTTCTGTTGGATTTGAGGGGAAACAGTATAGGATATTCTTTTTTGAATATATTTCAGGTGTAGACAGAGGCTTCCAAGGGTAGATGATATCATCCTTATGGTAGGGTAGATTCTCACTAGAGGAATAAGACTTAGGGTGGGTCTGAGCTAGGGTGTATCCATATCGCAAATGATTTTCTAGAAGACTCAAAATCTGGGCCGACCACCATTAAATTTATGGTGATTATTACTTATTACATGTAATTGGATTTATTTGAAATTAGAACATTAAATTTATTTATTTAATTGAAATTTATTGATTCTTAGGGTATGTGATCAGATCTAATTTCTTATGTTACGGATTTTATAATCCTATTGGGTAGGAAGAAGGAGAAAGGTTTCAAGTTCCCTTAGTGATGTGTTATAGTATATAGTGTGAAAATCATTTGGGATTTTATTATTTTGGAATTAGTAATTTTTGAAATTATTATTGGCATTGATTGGTTGATCATATTTAAGGATCTAGTTAACTATTATCCCTATGGGGTCCAGTTCCCCACCATGATGAGGGAAATCACGTCTTTCGTGGTGAGTGGGATCCCTGTTCAGGGAGGGGGGATCAGTTTCTTAAATGTTTGTCTTGATATCATTCTTGTTTTCAAGGTTTTTTATTGTGGCTGTTGATCTGAGTTCAGTGGATGAAATTCAGCTAGTCATCGATAGGTATCTATATGTGTTTCCAAAGGATTTTATTGATATTTTCACCCTATTTAGAGGTTATTTATACTATAGATATGCTCCTTGGGACTAGCTTGACCTTCTTGTTGTCATACCAGATAGTTCTGACCGAGATGAAAGAGTTGAATGTTTAGTTAGGGGATCTATTGGGAAATAGATTTTCCTATCCCATTATGTCACTATGGGATTCTCTAATACTATTTAAAAATAATTTTTAAGGTAGCCTTCAAAATTTCATAGAATATAATATTCTTAATGAGGTGATCATGAAAAATAAATATTCATTGCCCAGAATTGAAAATATTTTTGATTAGCTCAGAGGATCCTATTGGTTTTAAAAGATCAATCTGAGATATGAGTACCACCAGTTGAATTTCTAGGAATATTATGTTCTAATTATTTCCTTTCAAAGCTAGTATAGGCTTTTAGAGTACCATTCATTCTTACCAATGCTCCTATAGTATTTATCATGTTCATGAACGGGATACTCCATCACTTTTTTTACTCCATTATGGCTGTGTTTGTGGATAAAATCATAGTATATTACAAGATGAAGGGGGATCATTTCAACCATCTCGAGTTTGTATTGGGTGTTTTGGGAGAGAATATTCCATATACCATGTTTCCAAAGTGCTAATTTCAGATTTCAGAAGTGATTTTTATACGCCATGTGATTCCCAAGGAATAAGTTTTGGTGGATCCAAAGAAGGTTTGAGCAATCATGTCTTTGGAGTATCCCAAGAATGTGATTGAGATATACCACTTTATTGGATTGGATGAGTATTATATAAATTTTTGTTAGCACCTCTTTGGTCAATCTTATCCATTGAAGTCATTGACTAGGAAAGGGTTGAGGTTTTATTGGGATGAGAAGTGAAAAATGGATTTGGAATAATTATAGACCATCCTGACATTCTTTATACTCTTGATTCTCTATGATCCTAGAAAATTTTATGTTGTGTTTTTTATGCTTTTTTGTGTGGGGTTGGGATGTGTGTTGACACAGGATGACTATTCAGTGAACTATGTCTTATGGCATCTCTAGCCAATTGATAATAACTATCCCACTCCAAACATAGAATTAGAAGTTTTTATGTATTCATTGATTATATGGTGACACTACCTTCTCCAAGAGTATTTTACAATGAATTCAAATAATAATAGATTGAAGTACATTTTCACATATTGGGACTTGATCCTCAAAAAGAGGAACTAGGTAAATACCTTTCAAATTTTGATTTTAATATTGCATATACACCTAGGAAGGGGAATATGGTCACTGACACATTAGGTTGGAATCTTCTAGTCAGGCCATTCAAGAATCACTAGAAGTTTGGAGACTAATGATCTTAATTATTGATCTTGGTTTATAGGTGTAGTTGGATAGATAATATATTTGATTGGATAGTGTGTTGGTTATACCCTCTATCATCTATTAGGTGTGTATTTGGTAGTCATCCAACTTGGAGTTCCAATAGATTAGTAGTGTTTTAAATGGTGGGAGACCATGGATTATTGGTCTTAGTCTCTTGATGGTCCTCTACTTTTTCATAAGTGGTTGGTAGTTCATTTTACTATATGGTAGGAGGTGATACGTGAGGCCCCCCATTCCAATTGGTCCTTTAACCTAGGGGTGAAAATTATGTTCTATACCTTTAGAGGCTAGTATCAGTGGCTTGGGATGATACATGATTTGTCTTACTTCATTTTCAGGTGCTTGACCTACCAGAGGATCAAAGCTAAGAATCAGATACCATTTAGGTTATTAGATCCACCTCCCATAACAGTATGATAGTGGGATGAGATATCTATGGATTTCCTGGTCAGGATAATTAATACTTTAAATGGGAAAGATTCAATATGGATGATTATTAGTCATCTGATGAAATCAACCAACATACTTCTTATATGGCATTTGATGAAATTAGAGGGCTTCAGAAGACTATACATTCAAGTGGTTGTTCGAATTCATAGAGTTCCATCAGTGTTGGTGATATATTGGGATGTGTGTTTTACTTTTTGATTCTGGAAGTGACTCTTGGAGGAATTGGGAACCAAAGTGATTTTAAGCATTGCATATCACCCATAGATGGAAGGTCAGTCTGAGTTTGACCATCTAGACTCTTGACGATATGTTGTGAGATAGTTTCTTTGACATAGAGGGTTCATTGAATGGTAACCTACAATTCGATGATTTTTATTATAGTAATAGTTATCAAGACTCGATCAGGATGTACCCATTGAGGAATTGTATTGGGGGTCAGGCCAATCTCCTTTGTACTAGGATGAGGTGGGAGTGTGTTTTATGGTGGGATAGAGCCTCATCTATGAGATGAAATAGATAAATAATATGATTTTGAAATGATGAGTGAAAGATATGAGTCTCTAAATGTCATATTATGACCTTCATCATCATCCATTTGTGTTTTAGGTGGGTGATCAAGTGTTTATCTGGGTATCATTTTGACCGAGGAGTCATCTCTTGGGAAATCAAGGGAAGTTGTCATCGTGTTATGTTGGGCCTTTTCATGTTATAGAGAATCTAGGAAGGTAGACCTTAGGTTTGAATTTACACCATAAACTACCTCTATAGATGATGTATTTCAATGTTTCCTAGTAAAATGGATACTATATGGACCCCTATAATGTGTTATAGTGGGAATATTTGGATTTAGAGACTGGAACCACCTTGGGAGAGAATCCTATTCATATCATGGATCATTACAACAAGGAGATCCCTGGTAAATTGATCCCATTGGAAAAAATTTTCTAGGACTAAGGTGTTGATATCAATGATACATGGGAGTGGGAAGGTTTTGTGAGGGATCATTGGCCTAAATTTTTTTCTCTTAGGGAAGCCTGATGACTTTTTGGGGGCAGAAAGTAGCATCATGGGAAGTTTCTGTAACTACCCAAACATTTATTAATGAAATCCCTCTTGATCTAATTAAATATCTTATTACATAAAATGGTTATCTAAAACATATTTAATTACTTTGTTTTATGTTTTAATATAACATTAATAATTGTAAGTATTGCTACTATAGTCGTTGAATAGTGATCACATGATTAGTATAAATATGGGGCTTTAACAAATCAAATTTACTAAGACAAAGGAAGTGATGTCCTCATATAGTAGAATAGATCCATAAAAATCCCATTTTTTAGAGCTTATAAAGGAGGTGGCATCACTGGGCTTCACTCTTGACTAATCCCAAGTTTATCTTCAGCACGTTAAGCTCAAATGAAACCGCCTACGAGTGAAGTGGATGTTGATAGAGATTATTACCCAGGTGATGTTATCAGAGCCAACCCAAGAGTCTATTTCCATCACACACATTACCCTTAGGTCATATGTGAGTTTTATAAGGGGTTATGTAACAAGACCCTATCACTATGATTATGTACATTTTTTATAGAATAAATAATATACATTCATTTTATTATTGTTACTTTGTAAATAGTTTTTAAAGCACAAATAGTTTTTTAGTTAATATTAAATTATGAAATATTTTTTGATTAATTAAGGGATATTTGAATTAAATAATATTTTAATAAATTATTATTACCAAATTACTTTTTATTAAATATAATGATCGTATTATTTTTATGAATACATTGGTAATTATAATTAAGGTTTGAAAGCCATTTTTTGTCTAAACCCATGAATTTTCAATAAATGTAAGTTTTTACTTTCAAAGTAAAAATTCACATATTTAGAAAATTATTTTGGTAAAATGAATATTATTTTTGGAATCAAGACATCTAAATTATTTGACAGTGATTTTTTCATAATATTTTGAGATAGTTGAATTTTTGGGTAAAACTTAAAAATCGTTTAAATATATTAATGTGTTTTATAACATCATAATGACCCAATAGCAATGTAATAAAATAAAAAAATGGAATTTTTTTCCAATATATGTTTTAACATTAAAATATTGTGATTTTAGGTTTTTTTGATTTATTTTACAAAGCTTTAGTGGACCCTCCAAGACTTATAAAACATTTTAACTTTTTAAAATGATTTCCTTGGGAGTGTGAATCACCTCCACATAAGAAATACTAATATTTAAATAATTTTGGACATTTTCTTGGTAAAATAATTTTTTCTACTCCACTTTGTAAAATACCATGGGAAAAAACCATGGTATGGTTTTTGGTTTTGATTAGTTTAATGTGTGGGGTCCAAAACCTAAATAATAAATAATTCTCTCTCTTTTCCTATATATACCCACCCAATATCACACATCATGCTCACTAAAGGCCTTTGGATCTCGTCCAAAATCTTACCTACTCTTTATATAATTCTCCCAAGTGCTCCAAGCATCCAATAATCCCCTCTCAAGCCTCTCCCAAACCTTTGGGATATCACATCCAAGTAAGGGATTTCATCCACTCTCATTTTTTTCCAAGTTTCTTTATGTTTCTATAAACTTTACTTTTAAATTAAAAATGTTGGGGTATTATTTATCACCTCAAATATACTTACTTATTTATTCTAGAATGATGAGGTTCCCCTTTATCTCACATTAATGCATCCCATGTACACCCGTTACCATGCCAAAATTCTGTAAGATATTTCTCTTTCCTCATTTACATTCAATAAATTAATTTGTATTATGGATATAAAATTTATTAAATATGATGATACATCTATCTATATTAACCCAATACTTTACATTTCATGTACAAATTATGAGACACCCCTTTATTTCTCATCATCCATTTTTATGAATTCTTATGTCACGTCGTTATACTTCCAAAATTGCACCGTGATTTTCCAAGCCAAAGTCATTATATAGTGAATACCATGCCCATTTCCCTATCATGGGTATTCATGTGTGTACACATTTAATTATTTTTTATATAGTTTCATATATTAATTCCACATTATTTTATCGTATAATAAAAGATTATGTTTAATGAATCCCTGTTATATGATCCATGTGGCACAATTATGCATGAAATGAAATGATTAAGAAGGGTGCGCCCTGATAGCTCTCCAATGAATTGTGTAATGACTAGTATAATGATATTTCAAGTGAAATGAGGGTTTACTCATGATAATTAATGTTCAATTAGGTTTTACACTTTCTCCATGTGCAATGATTCTTGGATCATTCTAATATCATGTTAAATGTTGTTGCCACATTTCCATGTTATGATAATCATGATATATCATGCCTTTATGTTGATGTTTCGCTTATGCTCCATTGATATTCCTACTTCCTAACATGTAATTTATTGTTCATGTTATTTCTTTATTTAATACCTTATTGGGCTTTATAGCTCACCATTTTCTTATGCATGTCCTCAAGTTATCCCATGCAATGCAAAATACTAGGGAATGTGTGTGGTCAGGTAAAAGAAGTTTTCAATAAAGATATGTATATTAGGTTTTAGGTTTTTAGGTAATGTCATTAATCACAAAATAAACTAGACGTATAGATATTCTATATTATATCAAGTGAATATTTTATGTAATAAGTTATGTTTATGTGGGAAATAAAGAGAAGGGTTGTTATAGTTTTTGACACCTATCAGGTCACTAGTACATCTAACTTGAGTTTTCTTTCCCTTTTTGTTCATTCATATAGCTCCTAGGTTTCATGGGTTGTAAATGGAAAATTTTGGGGGGACATAACTAGGTTCATGGTCAAAAATTAGTTTGTCAAACCATAAAGTTAATTGTCTTAGGGTGCTGTAGTTGGTGTCATTGGGGTTTTACATGGTTTGGGCATAGTTTTTCAAACTAGGTGATACCCAGAAGTCACCATATATTTCTGTTTTTATGGGAGACAATATCCACACATAATTTATGCTTGGGTTTCCTACTAGTTTTGCTAAACCATGTGGCCTATCCAATTTACATAAAAATTGTCATTTTACCAAAATTCCCCTGTCAGTTTTAAGAGTCTTGGCCCTATTTTTTTACTCCAATTGTGTGTAGCCTCTTATGATTGGTGTTATAGATCTCCATATATATTATTGGTGGATTTATAATATATTCATAGTTGTTAGACTTGAGTTCAGTTAATTTATTTTATTTTTCTTCTTTATTTCCACCTTTTCTTTCTTGTACCTCCAATTTCATAAAGATGTGTAACCCTAGTTAGGATTTAGGGAAAATCTATGGTATGTAATGGGGAAATGGTTAATTTTCATGTTTCTTATGTTCATGATGATTTATAATCCCATTTTCAGTGGTTATCATTGAAGGAAATGAAGTTGGAACCCTTTATAGAGTATATATCTCTATTTAAAGGCATTTCTGTGGCTTACCTTTAGAATATAATTAACATTTGGCTTGTGTTAGTTGAATTTCCAAATAAATTATTTATTTTTTAGGTTTATCGGATTTTGACATGATTTATGACGTCTTTTGGAAATTTTTCATTTAAAAATAGGGTTTTTAAAATGGGTGTGCCTTGTGCGCACCCCTAATGTTTTATAAAATGAATTAAGGGGGTTTTATGGTATTAAATGTATTCTCAAAAAATGTTTTACAAATGGTTTTACATAGGGAAATTTGTTTTTATAAAATGGGAATTTTTTTTATGAAATGGATTATAATTTGGATTATTGATATGGGAACTTATTGTGATTAGGTTGGCATGTAGTAACACATGTGTTAATTAGGGTGTGGGAAAGGGGTTTGTTCAAGGGACCATGAAATCCATTGAAGGGAAGACCAGGCGACATTCTTTTTTTTTCCAAGGGATCCTATGATCCCTTATAGGTAAGATCATTTGCAAATCCATTTTGGTTTCCAAGGGACTGAGAGAGCCTTTTGGTAAGAATACTGTGAGATCATCCCTGTTGAGAGACTGTGAGAGCTCTTAGAGGTGATCCTAGAGAGGACCATGAGATATTGCATTTTTTTAGCTGGCTAGAATGCCTCTTTAATCATTCATAATAAGCATAACGGTTAGAGGCCTAGGTCCACATTACTTATGCTGTATTGGTTTGCATGAATTATGAATATTTATATTTCTATTTTGATTTGATGATATATATTATGCCCATTTTCTCTTTTATTAACATATGATGATATTTTTAGAGCTCCCCTTTTTATGGCGTGTTGGATATTGTTATCATGTTGTGCCTTTTGTATTTGTTTATTTTTTTGAACCATGTTGAGAATAAGTTTTTTGGAAAAATATTTACTCTTCAAAAACTAATACTAAAGGGATTTCAAAGGTTATTTTAAAATGGTATGTTTTCAAAGTCATTTAGTTTTTGAATGTGTTTTAAAACTAGTTTACTAGTTTTCATAGATAAAAACCTTAAATAGATTAATGGTGGTAGGGTGTCTATATATTTAATTTCACAAGAAATAGGTAAAGGTAAGGGAACCATGTAAAATGGAGTCTCTTATTTATTACGATCATCTATTGGTTCATAGTGGAGATGCGTTCTCATCAGGTTGGCTAATAAGGTGTTGTTTTTTATGATTTTTTATCTGTTAGCATGTATGTTTGGTATTTCTTTATAATTGTTCCCGTTTATTTTATTCTTGGGATTTTTATTGAGATACCATTTATATGTCCTATTATAAAAAGTTATATATATATGATATATATCAATATTTATGGTATCTACAAATCTTATGTTGTTGACTCTAATGTTATTAATTTGGCTTCCCAGATCTATAGATGGTTTATTCTTATTTACCAATATCTAAACAACTCCAAATTGATAATTTTTTAGACATAGTTCTTGTTTCCTATAAATGGAGATCAATAATATGCTTCGTCCTAGCTTGGTTGGTGAGTTGGGTCGAGAAAAGTTGGTTCATTACAATGGGGAATAAATCAAAGAAGTTTTATTTTAGCCTCAATTTGATATATTATGAACTAATTATTACAAATATACTACACCTAATGATATTTGGATTTATATTAATTGATATTTATATTAAAAATCCTGTAATAATATGTGTAAATGTATTTGTTATCTATAGATAAAAAACAATAATGATCATGACATTACCTATATTTATATCTATGATGAACAATAATATCTTCTTAGATACCCAAATACCATAGCATCCTGAGTGTGGTGTGAGTATAACTCAATAGTTCACCACTAACACCATCTTTAAAATAACCATTATAATAATAAGTGCATGTAGAAGTGCTATATATAAACAATTTAATAGTTTTAAAATAATTTAAATAAAGGTACTAAAAAGTCACGAATGTATTGGGTTCATGATCAAAACAATAAGGACCGACCCCAGTTGCCCAGAGCCGGTGCCTTATTTGATTATGTTAGCATAAATAAAAGCAATTCAAGTCCCGAAAGACTGAGTAGTTTAGTATTGTTGGAAACATGTTACATACATAGGTTTATCATTACAACAGGAAGGGAATCAAACCACTATTTTATTACACTAGAAACATCACATTTCCTAGATTATGGTTGCACGTCATTCAAAAATTACTTTTTCATGTCCTAAGAAAATGAAACATATGAAAGAGGTGATCTCAAATGCTTAGTAATAGAATGAAATACAACAGAAGATAATATAAACATTAGACATGGTGAATAATTGAAAACACATGCCTTTAATAATAATCTTGAAACACATTATGGCAGGAATATGAGATGAGTAAATAATGCCATAATAAAACATTATCATGGGTATTCTATAATTAGAATAACCACATGAACATTCAATTACTAGCTTCAAAATATGGGAAGTTCATATTCCAGACATCATAACCTTACCGTCCAAGCCTCGTGCTAGGACCATAAAATAATCATTTTTTCATGGCCTTGTGCCAAGACCATAGTTTGTCTCATGAGACCTAACAATGAATAGAGGGGCTATAATGGGCCCCACCCATCACATAATAAGTCCAATGCATTCCTCATATGAATGGGGATCAATATAAACAACATATACATTCATATTGAAACTATCATATGAAATGTAACTAACTTTCACCAATTATTGAACATAAACACTAACAATTCAGAATAATATGATGAATGGTTTTAGGATAGATCATAAGAAATAATTTTATTCATAAAAAATTAAATAAAATATGGTATATGACCTCATTAATGATTAAACCCAATAATACAATGGAATGAACAACAGTATTGGATGAATATACTCTTATAAAATCAATATGCAATTTTGAGATAAATACTCATTTATTTTGAAAAGAAGATTTCTTTTGGAAAATATTTGTATAAAACCAGAAGTGAAGTAAGATAGTATTTTCATCATAAAATTATTATTTTTATAAATATAATGGTTTCCAAAAACAGATTATAAAGTGCCTTTGTAAATAGATATGAATTGGAGAAATTCCCTTAAATCAGGCTTCTATTTTGGAAACAATTTTGAAAGTTCCTTTTAAAATGTGTAAAAATCCATATAATAAGGAAGTATTATCGTTGGTTTAAATATATAGAATACTCACACATAATTTATGATGAGTACATAACAATACATAAGAATTTAATTGAGGAATTTAGACAATAAAAGTAACCCGAATGAAAACGGAAGTTCGGGTGAAAAACCCATACCTTAACTCCAAATGTGTTCTTCTCTCAAAATTAAGTTCCTAGAATAGGAAATTATACCTATTAATAACTTATTTTAAAATCTATTAGACATGTATTTAGTTTATATTAATTATCTTTAGTTCATTTATACCCTTATTTCTAAGTTATTATATTGAATTTTGTTGTTTCGGGGTGTTTATTTTCTTTATTTTCATAACCGGTTCACTTGTTTTTAAGAGATGGAGTTCATGTGGAATGTTTATAAATATAAATAATTTGGAATTATATATTTTTTATGAACATAAATAATTGTTAATGGTTATTTCTATCATTTTATTATATAAAATGAGGAAGAATCATTAGATGAGAACCACTTCGATTTTTTTGGCGGTATTAGGATTATTATGAACTAGTTTTGTCATATAACTTAATTATATATACATATTTTGGTTCCTGAATATTAATTATGTTATAATACATATATTAGAGTCTGGTTCAACCATAAATATGGTTTCCTGACCAGTAATTAAGAACTAATTGAAGAACGAAACTTCGTCGTCCACGAAGGCTATAAATTGGAACCTTAGGGACGTTGATTTCGTTTATGAAAATAAAAGGGAGGGAGTAAGAATATTTATGATGGGTCTTCCATTCACATTACATAAATATAGTATATATATTTTACTAGAGTTATCATGATCATTTGCATAGAGGAGGTGAGGAGAGAAAAATAAAAGAGATGAACTTGAAAACAAAAGAAAAGTTAAGAGATTCCTTATGAAAATTCGGCAGCCTAACGACGTCACTTAAAATTCCATAAAATAAAATGATGAGAACAAAAGGGTATATCATACTATTTAAATCAAAATTAAAGTAATAATAATCAATAAAATCAAACCACAACATATGAAAAAGGAATTTCAAATAGACATCATAAAAGAAGTGTCGACGTAAAGAAGAGAATGAAGGATTCCCTTACCTTGTAGAATAACACTAGATATTTGAATGATGGGACCTTGGGGGATTAGGGACACCTTGGGAGGACTCATAGAGAGGTAAAACCACCAGAACATTGAGTATGAAAGATTTGGAATGAAAGAAAATGAATGGATGAGTGGGTATTTATAGAAAAGAGAGGTAATTTTTTAATAATTTCAAAGGGACGCCTCATTAGTGGTTTTTGCAAAACCATGGGCTTTCCCATGGTATTTTCCCATGTTTTAAAGAAAATTGGGACACCTCACATCATATGTTACTATAAAAACGTCGACCATACTTTTATATTTAATTATTACATCATTATTATGTCATTAATCTACTGAAAAATCAAAACTGTATTTCTACTATTCATGAAAAAATAATGTATTTTAGAAAAAACCCAAAAATTCACCCCTACCATTTTTCGACGTGTATAATTCAAAAGTGACATCCATTTTTCAAAAATATTTTTCTAAATATAATTAATTTAATTTTTAAATAAGGTCAAAGTTAATTCGAAAAATAACAATCTTGAAGTGCAATTAGTTTTATGTGACATTGAAAAATTAATTAAGATCTCATTATCTGTTTACCTTATGAAAATAAAATAATATTATTATTTACTATTCATAAGGGTTATATTACTACTCATATTACTATTCATAAGGGTATGCTACTATTTACAAAAAAATTAAGGTTGTTCTATCAGACTCCAAATGACTTAATGAACACAACTCTAGATGACAATTTTTTGAAATTCAAAACATAGAAGAGGAAAAGTTGTGCTTAATGGTTAGATTATAAAATTGCATTCTATATTTATTTTCAAAACCTTGGGGTGTTACATTCTCCCCTCCTTACAAAAATTTCATCCTCAAAATTCACAGAATATTACCTAAAAATATTCGGGTATGTCTTTAACATAAACTCCTCAGGCTCCCAAGTTGCTTCCTCCATCTTATGGTTCCTCCATAGAACCTTCACCAGACGAGTCATCCAATTTCTCAATACTTGTACTCTAGTATCGAAAATCTTGATAGGCTCTTCGTAGTAAGATAGATCAGGCTCAAGTTCCACTTCTTCATAAGTGAGTACATGTGTTGGGTCTAGCATGTACTTTCTTAACATTGACATGTGGAACAAATTGTCATCCTTAGAGAGACTTGGCATCTTTGCCAAATGGTAAGATACAGATCCAATTCATTCCAGAATTTAGAAAGGTCTGATGTACATGGGACTTAATTTTCCCTTATTACCTAATCTTATAACACCCTTACATGGAGATACCTTTAAGAAAATGTTATCACCTTCTTGAAACTCCAAATCCTTCCTTTGGTTATCTACAAAGATCTTTTGCCTACTTTGAGCTATTTTGATATTGTTCTGGATAATCTTCACCTTCTCCATTGTTTCTTCAACAAGTTCTGGGCCCACAAGCTTTCCTTCTCCAACATCGTCCCAGCAAGTTGGTGTACGGCATCTCCTCCAATATAATGCTTCATAGGGTGCCATCTGAATACTTGAATGGAAGCTATTGTTGTAGGAAAATTCTATGAGAGGTAAATAATGATCCCACATGCCTTGAAAATCTAGTGAACAAGACATCAACATGTCTTCCAATGTTTGAATAGTCTGTTCTGATTGTCCATCAGCTTTTGGGTGGTAGGCAGTGCTCAAACGAAGATCAGTATCTAGGGACTTCTGAATACTTTTCCAAAATCTTGATGTAAAATGTGGATCAAGATCAGAAACAATCGACAGGGGTACTCCATGAAGTCTCCCAACTTCATTAATATATAGTCTTTATAGACATTCATGTGGTAGATCTTCTCTTAAAGCAAGAAAATGTGCTGACTTGGTAAGATGATCAACAATGACCCATATTGCATTGTTCCTTCTAGTAGCCTTGGGTAATTCCATGACAATTTCCATAGTGATATTATCACATTTCCACTCAGGTATGCAAAGAGGTTGCAATACTTTTCCAGGTTTCTTCCTTCCAGCATTCACTTGTAGACAAACCATACATCTTGACACAAAATCAGAAATCTCCCTCTCCATGTTGTCCAACCAAAAATGTTCCTACAAATATCTATACATCTTAGTGCTACTAGGGTGTATAGATAAATTAGATCTATGAGCGTCATCCAATAATTCCCTTTCTAGATCAGGTATATTGGGAACACAAAGTCTCTTCCCAAATTTCAAAATTCCATCTTGATATACGAAGTCACTCAATCTTCCATCATTCACAACTGTAATCTTCTTTTTTAAATTCATCATCATCATCCTGAGAACATTTTATCCTTTCTAGTAAATATGGTCTAACAACCATTTGAAAAAGAATTGATGTTTCACCTTCCATGGTTATTCCCATAACCATATTTACTAGATCTATGAAAATAGGATCCCTTTCAACTCTAATCTTGTTCAAAAATCCATGATCCTCTCTACTCAAAGCCTCTTCCACCTTATTTTCTTCCCTAGGTGGGAGGGTATTGTGAAATCATAATCCTTGAGTATTTCAAGCCATCTCATTATCCTCATGTTGAGTTATTTCTGTGAGAAAATATACTTCAAACACTTGTGATCTATATAAATCTCACATTTTTCACCATAAAGATAATGTCTCCATATCTTCAAAGAAAATATTATAGCAGCTAACTCAAGATCATGAGTAGGATAGTTTTGCTCATGAATTTTTAGCTGTCGTGATGCATAAGCAATAACCCTATCATTTTGCATAAAGACACAAGTAAGTCCTTTCATTGAAGCATCACTATAAATAACAAACTCTCCATTCTCTGATGGTATAGCCAATATAAGAGTATTGAATAATATTCTATTCAGTTCTTTGAAATATTATTCAAAATCTTTTTTCCACAAAAATTTTACACCTTTACGTGTGAGCTTCGTTAGCAGGTTAACCAGTGAGGAAAAAGTCTGTATGAAATGCCAATAATAACCTTCTAAGCCAATAAAACTGCGTACCTCAGTTATGTTTGTTGGCATGGGAAAATCTTGTACTAACTTTGTCTTTGCAGGATCAACTAGGATTCCATTCTTAGATACAATATGGTCAAGGAATGAAATCTCATGAATCAAGAATTCACACTTGCTAAACATCCAATATAATTAATGTCTTCTAAGAGTCTTTAGGATAATGCACAAGTAATTTTCATGATCTTCGTAGCTTTTGGAATATAACAAGATATCATAAATAAATATCACTACAAATTCATCGAGATATTCCTTGAAAACTCTGTTCATTAGATCCATGAAGACAGGGGGTGAATTATTGAATCCAAAAGGCATTACAGTAAACTCGTAATACCCATACCTGGTTCGAAACACTGTTTTCGGAATGTCTTCCTTTTTTACACTCAACTGATGATATCCAGATTGAAGGACAAACTTTGAAAAGTATTTATCTCCAAGAAGTTTATCCAATAAATCATCAATTCGAGTTAGGGGTTACTTTTTCTCTATTATTATATCATTGATCTCTATATAGTCGATACATAACCTCATAGATAATTCTTTATTCTTAACAAAAGGATAGGGGATCCCCATTGAGAAACACTAGGGAGAATAAATCCCTTATTACTCAATTCCTATAGTTGTTCCTTTAGTTTCACTAATTCCACAGTGGCCATTCTCTAAGGGGTCTTCGATATGGGCCTTGAACTAGGAACTAAATCAATGGAAACTCAATTTCTCATTCTAGAGGATGTCCAGGTAAATCTTCTGGAAACACAACAACATATTATCTAACAATAGGTACATCCTCTATTTGAACGTTCCTTTCCTCACCCATAGTTATTTCATTTTCTTCCTCCCCAATAATTGAATTTAGTTGAGCTACTTGGGGTGGATATTGATAAGAATCAGGTGATGATGATTTTTCTCTAAAGATAAGGTGTTCTTTATCATCGTCATAAAAAATCGTAACCTCCTTCTTCTTACAATAGATTTTTTGCATCATGGTATGAAATCCAATCCATACCGACGATTATATCAAATTAAATCATGGTTATAGCGATGAGGTCAGCAGATAAAGAACATTTATATTCCATAATGGGAACTGATTCACAGAACTTTGTAGCAATGATACTTCCCTTAGATTTTTTGACTGACTACTCCCTTGTTAAATCAAAATGGAAATATCTAATTTTCTTAGAAAACTGCGAAGATACGAAACAATGCAATGATCGAAAATCAAATAAATCATTGGCTAAACATGAGGAAACAATTAAAGTACCTTCCACCACGTCATTAGGAACTTCAACCTCTGCAGTTGTGATTGCATAAGCTTGTCCCTGATCCATCGGCCTTCTCTATTTCATATTTCCTTGGTGTTTTGGACAATAATTAGCATAGTGTCCCATCTCCCGACAACTATAACATTGAACATCATTGTATTCCTTCTTCCCTTGGCAGTCACCAGCAAGATGGCCATTCTGACCACATTTGTAGCATACACATTTTCCTTTTATGCATGCACCAGGGTGTTTCTTTCCATAATTTTCACATGGTGGAAACTCAAATCTGAACTTCATCCATGTTTCATTCTTTCCTTTCCTAGGGTTTTTAACTACCCTCTGCTTTTCTTGCTTTCCCTTTAAGTCATAATACTTAAGGAATACTTTATCTGTCTTGATGGCACATGAAACTATATCCTCATATGATGAAAAACTTTGGGAGACCAGTGACTACTGGAGGAATGGATTTAGGCCATCAAAAAATCGATAAATTTTTCTCCTTAGATTTCATATGTAGTCTACAACATGTCTTGCTAATCTTGTGAAGTTATCTTCATACCTTGCAATATTCTCATCTTCCTTATACCTCAGATTCAAGAATTGTCTCACCATATCTACTCACTGATCACGAGGTAAATATTTGTATAAGAAGATTTCCTTAAAATCCCTCCATTCCATCTCATCTATCTCTTCCTCCTCCTTTGTGTTTTGGATTAATGACCACCACTGATCCGCATCTCTTGATAGATGATATACTTCCATTAAAACCTTATCTCTTTCATTACATCCCAAAGAGAAAAATATCTTCTCAAGGGAACATATCCACTTCTATGCTACAAATGGGTTTGTAGTCCCGTTGAATGTTGGAGGCTGTTGTCACATAAAGCGATCTAGCATGGATCCTCCTCATGGTGGATCCAGATGCTCCATACAAGTATGGTTATTATTCATAACCTGAGTAAGTTGTCCCAGTATAGTTATGAGTTTCTCAAAAATAGTCACAACACAAGAGCCAACATCATTATATTGCGTTGTAGTAAAATCCCTACCGGGCACACGTGCATTCGTGATATTTCCATTCCATCCACTAGGCACCATAACTAGATAATGGCATACACTATATTAGGTTATGAATCATAATGTATAATCTTAACGTAAAAATACTCAGAAAATTTGAGATCCTAAGCATGGCTAATCCCATATTCACAAATATGGTTTCTTTGATGAATATTTACATTAAACTCCTTCATAATGGATTGTAAGGAAAATGCGAATTATCCTAAGCTTATCCCCGGGGAGTTTCGTAACCAAGATTACAGTGAGGCCCGTTGTCGTGCACCAGTTCCCGTTTGAGTCTATCTCAAAGCGATGTTTTCGGGTTTTACCCATAGATACATCTATGTCAGAGCCACCTCTACCTACTCGTATCCAGACTGGGATTTATTGCTTTAAAGATCCACATAATCTATTCCTTACCAAGATACTAGGGCATTATTGTATGTATATCCTCAAATACTAACTTAGGGACTCTTCCCTAATTCTACATTTTCTAAATCTAGTTTCCAAATATTCGACTAAACTTCCTCTAATACCAACTATAAGGATCCGACCCTAGTTTCCCAGAGTTGGTGCCTTATTTGATTAAGTTTGCATACATAAAAGGAATAAAAATACCTAAATACCGAGTAGTTTAGTGTTATTAAAAACATGTTACATACACAAGTTTATCATTACAACCTGAAGGGAATCAAAACACTATTTTATTCCACTAGAAACATCACGTTTCCTAGATTATGCTTGCACATCATTCATAAATTACTTATTTATGTCCTAAGAAAATGAAACATAAGAAAGGGGTGAGCTCAAATTCTCAGTAAGAGTAAGCAATACAATGGAAGATAATATAAACATTAGACATGGTGAATAATTGAAAACACATGCCTTTAAAAATAAATTTGAAACACATTATTGGAGGAATATGAGATGAGTAAATAATGCCATAATAAAACATAATCATGGGTATTCTACGAGTCAAATAACCACATGAAGTTTAAATTACTAGCTTCATAATGAGGGAAGTTCATATGCCTGACATCATAACCATACCGTCCAAGCCTCGTGCTAGGACCATAAAATAATCATTTTGTCAAGGCCTCGTGCCAAGACCATAGTTTGTCTCATGAGACCTACAGATGCATCGAGGGGCTTTGGAGGGCCCCACCCATCACATAATAAGTCCAATGCATTCCTCATATGAGTGGGGATAAACATAAACAACATATACATTCATATTTAAACTATCATATGAAATGTAACAAACTTTCACCAATTGTTGAACTTAAACACTAACCATTCGAAATAATATGATGAACGGTTTTAGGATAGATCATCCAAAATAAAATTAGTAAAAAACCATTAAATAAAATATGGTATATGACTTCATAAATTATTAAACCCAATAATACCAAGGAATCAACAAGAGTATTGAACAAAAATATTCTTATAAAATCATTTTGCAATTTTGAGATAAATACACTTTTATTTTGAAAAGAAGAGTTGTTTTGGAAAATATTTGTATAAAACCAGAATTCAAGTAAGATAGTATTTTCATAATAAAATGAGTATTTTTAGAAAGATAATGGTATCAAAAAAACATATTATAGAGTTCCCTTTTAAATAGATATGAATTGGATAAATTCCCTTGAATCAGGCTTCTATTTTAGAAACAATTTTGAATGTT
This sequence comes from Viscum album, assembly GCA_963277665.1. NCBI lineage: Eukaryota > Viridiplantae > Streptophyta > Magnoliopsida > Santalales > Viscaceae > Viscum > Viscum album. Next base: position 125,119,514 of record OY728133.1, on the reverse strand, counting down.
CTTTTTAAAACGTGTAAATATCCATATAAGAAGGAAGGATTCTGGTTGGTTTACATATATAGAAAACTAAGACATAATTTATGAGTATTAAATAACAATACATAAGAATTTCATCGAGAAATTTAGTCAATAAAAGTAACCCGAATGAAAATGGATGTTCGGGCGAAAAACCCTTACCTTAACTCCAAACGTGTTCTTCTCTAGAACTTAAGATCATAGAATATGAAATTATAATTATTAATAATTTATTTAAAAACCTATTAGACATGTATTTATTTTATCATAATTTTGTTTAGTTCATTTATAACCTTATTGCTAAGTTATTATATTGAATTTCGTCGTTCCGAGGAGTTCATTTTCTTTAATTTCATAATCGGTTCACTTGTTTTTAAGTAATGGAGTTCATGTGGAATGGTTATAAATCTCCAAGATTTGAAATTATATATTATTTATGAATTTAAATAATTGTTATTGGTAATTTCTATCATTTTTTTATATGGAATGAGGATGTATCATTAGATGAGAACCACTTCAATTACTTGGCTGTATTTGGATTGTTTTGAACTAGTTTTGTCATATAACTTAATTATATGTACACATTCTAGTTCGTGGATATTAATTATGTTATAATACATATATTATAGTATATTTCAACCATAAATATGATTTCATGACCAGTAATGAATAAGGAATTGAAGAATGAAACTTTTTCATCCACAAAGTCTATAAAATGGATCCTCATGGACGTTGATTTCATTTATAAAAATAAAAGGGAGGGAGTAAGAATATTTATGATGGTTCTTCTATTAACATGACATAAATATAGAATATATATTTTACAGGATTTATCATGATCATTTGGACATATGAGTTTATTAGAGAAAAATAAAAGTGATGAACTTGTAAATAAAAGAAAAGTTAAGAGATCCCTTATGAAAATTCGGTTGCCTAACGACGTCAATTAAAATTTCATAAAATAAAATGATGAGAACAAAAGGGCAACTCATCATATTGAAATAAAAAGGATAGTAAGAATAATGAATAAAATCAAACCTAAACATATGTGAAAGTAATTTCAAATAGACAACATAAAAGAAGTGTCGACTTAAAGAAGAGAATGAAGGATTCCCTTAAATTATAGAATAACTCAAGATATTTGAATGATGGGACCTTGGAGGATTAGGGAAACCCTGTAAGGACTCTTAGAGAGGTAAAAACACCAGATATTCGTGGATTAGTGATTTTTAATTAAATAAAACGAATGGATGAGTGGGTATTTATAGAAAAAGAGAGGTAAATTTTTAATAATTTCAAAGGGACACCTCATTAGTGATTTTTGCCAAACCATGGGCTTGCCCTTGGTATTTGCCCAGGGTTTAAGCCCTTGGGACACCTCATGTAATAAGTTACTATACACAAGTCTACCATACTTCAATATTTAATTTTTACATCATTATGATGTCATTAAACTACCGAAAACTCAAATCTATATTTTTACTATTCAGGGAAAATTCATGTATTTTAGAAAAAACCAAAAAATTCATCCCTAAAATTTTTCAACGTGTAGAATTCAAAATTGAAATTTATTATTCAAAAAAAAATTCTAAATTTTATTAATATAATTTTTAAATAATGTCATAGTTAATTCAATAAATAACAATCTTGAAATGAAATTGGTTTTATGTGACATTGAAAAATTAATTAAGATCTCATTATCTTATTGACTTAAGAAAATAAAATAATAATATTATTTAATATTAATATGGGTCATATTACTCTTCATATTAATATTCATAAGGGTATGTTACTATTCCCTAAAAATTAAGTTTGTTCTATCGAACTCCAAATGACTTACTGAACACAACTCTAGATGAACATTTTTTGAAATTAAAAACATAGAAGAGGAATATTTGTGTTTAATAGTTAGGTTATAAAATTACATTCAATATTTATTTTCAAAACCTTGGGGTGTTACAACAACAGATGATGGATATAACATTATTTATCATTAGGTTTGTGACCTTGATTGGTCTTACCTACATTGGCTAGCGCTGGGGTGTCTCTTAGCAATTCACAATGACCACGCCTCCATAGGTAAACACATCTAATCAATGTGTTCATCCTATAATTCACTAGTATCATGATGTATAATATGGAATATGAGTGTTAATACTATAATTCACAATCATTAGTCATCACATGAATCTAGGTGCTCATCCTAGCATTCCATTGGAATCCATGCTCTCGTCCTAAAATACCCCAGTCACCAATCATCACATGAATCTAGGCACTCATCCCAGAATGACCATGTAATATGATCTCTCATCACAATATTATCCAAATAATCAAGTATTACATGGGTCTAAGAACTCCTCCTGGCCTTCTTGAGAAGTTATTGATCACACTGAATCTAAGAGATCATCCTAACATTTGAATATAGTAATTTCCATATGGAATTAGTGTGTTCATCCAAAAATTCCCAAGTATCAAATTTCATATGGAATCCAAGGATATCATAATATAATTCCTAAGCATTAGGAATCATTTTAAAAAATTTATTATTAACCATTTATTCATTTGTCTTAAGGCCACCTCTATTTCTGATAATTAACCATAACTAACAGATTACAACTTAGGTTCTATTTTTGATATCAAAATCATGATTTAATATTTTTAATTATCTAAAAATAACACCAATTACCATTATTAGAACTTAATCCATAAAATAATCTCAATTCACCTTTTATATAGATTTTATAATTTTCCCATTATGTTTTCTCTGATACATTTTAAGTGTAAAATCCATTCCCAATAACTAATGGTTGGGAAATTCAATTTCACAACCATAAATTCACACAAAGATTCTTATTAAATCACCTAAAATTTACTTTGTGATTTAATGGAATCAATCAAATTAAAAATTATTATCCCCCACTAAGAATTCCACATGAAATTACCATACCCTAAAGTTCAAGGTATGATAAATGGGATAATATGCTATGGAAATATGAAACTAAATAACTAATTAAAATTTATTCATATCATGATGAAGTCGGTTTGAGTTTACCCTAGAAAAACTAATAAAACAAGGTATGTCTATGTTTTAAATTGCATTTACCACCTACCTAGCCTCATAGATGTATACTCATCCGATATCAACCTTAGGTTAGAGATAAAATGATAGATATAGAATAATAATAATAATATAATAAAATTTGGAATAACCCATATAAACAATGTAATATTTCTATACAGTAAAGGATTAGAAGAAAATATGTACGATGAATCTTTAAGTTACACCAAGATTTCCCACTCTAAAGATGAAAGTAGATTCATACAACACATAGATAAGTTCTATCATGGAAGAGAGGAGAGGGAAGGGAGAGCTCTCAGTGTTGTTGTTGGAAAAAAAATAGAAGAAGAAAGGGGGTATATAATATTATAATATATTAATGAAAAATTAATAAAATTTCAATTTTTAACGGTTTCACAGTCTGGGAACACATTTGGCCAAACTATACTTCAACCATGTGATCCTTTCTATCTGAAAATGATCCATTTATAATGGCTATATACATAGTATGAAACATCATATTCTAACCATGAAAAAGAGCTTTGTAACTTACTATATGTGTTTTCACAGTTTCCTATCCCCCTTTGCATGGTTTAAAAATCCATTATCTTCCATTTATTAAGACACACTATTGGGGGTTATGGTTATCACTAACCATGAACCCCAGTATGAAGCTCCAAAATTGGAACTATGAACCTCAAACCCCTAGATCACTTCAAATCAAGTCTAGAAATGATCTTTTAAGGTGTTCCAACCCTCAAAATTATATTCTGAAATGTAGTTCAAAAACTTACCGATCTACAACATTAAAATTTTGAACTTCTCATTGTCATCCATCTGCTCAAATGGATGAGAGGCCTTACAAGTAAGGATTTATAATTTCATAATGAGGATCATATATTAGTCAATTTGTCACCATATAATGGAGTCATGATATATCTAAAGGAAAACCAATTCCATAGTACATTGGATCATTTGGGATTCTAGAGAATGTTATAAGAGTTTCATACTATCTTATAAAGTATATGTGAGACCCAACCATATACTCAACACAATTGGTTTGGAATTGGAACTTGAAAAATCATATGAAGAAGAACAACTCAAGATTATTTATGAAAGGGAATGAGTTTTGAAAAAAAGAAAACTTATCTCATGACAATATTTTTGAGAAGAGAAGGTTTAAAGAAGAAATATAGGTTCCTAAAGAAGAGAGGAAGGAGAAATACCACAATTTAATTTAAGGAACGACATAAATTTAAGGGATGAAATTTAATAAGGGGGTAGAATGTAGCGACCAATTTTTTTTACTCTTATTAGTAAAAGAACTCATCTTTCACAATGATTGTTTTATTATGAATCCTATATAAATACTTTTACATTTGATATGAAAGTTACACATTATGAAATAATATTGACTATAACGATTAGAATTAATATAGTAAGATAAAAAAGAACAATGTACACACTAATGTAAACTCTGTAAGCTTGAATTATCCAATGGAGATCAATCATTCTATAAAAATAGAAAAAATAAATCTAACATTTAGGAATATAATAGACTTTATATGGGATTCTTAGAACTTTTTTATGTGAAATATCAAATGTAGATGTTTGAGAATGGTGGATTATATGTAGTGTATAAGGAGAAATGTGTCCATTTTGATTTGATAATTACCTGACTATTGGTCAATAAGACTATTGGGTATTAATTCCATTGATAATAATGTTACTATTATAATTAGTTTATATAAAATTTAATGAAAATGGATTATTGATGCATAAGTGAAAACTAATAACCGAAATTAGTAGGATAGTTCCTTTTGAATCCCATTTATCATAACATGGGAGGGAGGTTGCATCATTAGGGTTATCCCTTGACAAATCCTAAGAAGAGATTCAATAAGAAAGGCTTAATGGAAATCAACTAAAAGGGAAGATCAATATAGTGAAAATCACAACTAGATCAATGTTATCTAACACACCCCAAGAAAATACCAAAACCATATTCCATATTGGGTTTATTCTTGTGTAATGATGGGTTCTGTATCTATACCTTAATATTATAAAAGTGTACATTTATTATTAGAAATAAAATAGTGGTTTCTTAAATTCTATTATTATTTTTATTTTATTTAACAAAATTAACACAAATATATGTTGTATATGATAAATAATATTTTGGATATAAACAAAACATAATTTCTTAGGACAAAATCTTTTAACACAACATTTTTTAAATATAAATGATAATATAATTTGACAAATTCCCATGTAATATTTTAGGGGTCAGAATGTCGATTACGTTATAAAAAATATTATTTTTTGATAATTAAGTATTTTTATTTGAAACAAGAATTTATAATATTTAGAAAATTGTTTTTGTTAAAAAAATATTACATTTGTAATCATATATTTGAAATTAATCTTGGGGGATATTTTTGGTATTTTCTAAAATAATTTATTTTTGAATGAATATAAAAATAAAGTTGAGTATTTTTTTGTGAAAGTGAAATTTTTTTCCTAATATAGATTTGGATCCCATGAATGTGCCCTACATGATCAGTCCTTTTCAAACCTTTCTGACCACAAAATTCATTTACCGAGCCCCTATGGAGGTTGTGGCTCCATCCATTCCAACTACAGCATCTGCCTCAGCTTCCCTGCTCAGCCTGCCCAAAGTCCAGATCCCTTAGCTAGAGGGCTACCTCAACGTGCCTTTAGATGAGTGAAAAATGGACCATCTATGAATGAATTAATTCTTTAACCAATATATTCTCTATTCATATACCTTCATTCCATTCTTGATATCTCTATAGTTCAACTTTGACCAGATTTGGTGGAAGGGTCCTCAATGATCGTTTTCCTAGAAGAGGCTTTTGGGGTAGCATTGGAATTTTATTAATAGAATTTAGTGGTAAGGTTTAGCCTTAAAATACATCTTCTTATACTATTATAGGATCTAGTTGAATTCTGGGGGATGGACTCTCTTACAAGGGTCTTAATTATGAACCATGAGGCCTTATGTGTCGTGCTATCCCCCATGTTCAATTTTGTGAAGTCATGGTCATAAAGTTACATGACATGTGGTATGCAGTGCTTCAACATATTCTAGTGGTCAATAGGGGTTCATTCCGGCCATGAATATCTTTAGGGAGTGGTGTGTATTAGTCTCTTAGGCCTTTCTATCCTCTTCTATAGTGCTTTATTCCCATGGAATAGTAGTGACACAATATGTTCATTCATTTGTGCGGATGATTGAACTATCAAGTTTATTTAATTTTTTATATATTGATTTTTGGATCCTATTAATGTATTTATTGATGATCTACTATAATTTTTTTATGTTGCGTGCTCTATTTTAGTTATTTATTTCTGGTTGTTTTGGATATATAATTCCCACTATGAAATATTAGATTCTCGATGGTAGTCACTAGCTTGGGAAGAACATGAGTGCCTCTTGGGCCTTATCGTGGGCTAGGTCAGGTGTTAGGTTATATGGAAACCCGACCTAGTTTATTGAAAAATGGTATCAGAGTATCCCATTGTTTTTTTGCATGTTAGGTACACTTAATATTTGTACTATCAAAACATTATTGGTAGGTATGGGAAATATGGGACCACTTACCACACTCCTATGACACTTCAATCATCCATTATCAAGATATAATTCGAGTTGGATTGAGATATAATTGATGATTATATAAACACACTGAAAATAGTTCAAAGTAGATCACATGGATTTATAATTTGACACTACAAGAAAAAATGAGATAATAAGTAAGTGGATAATTATACATACCAATGTCGATCTAATGAGACCAATGATTCTTGATTATAAGATAAAATGAAAGATAACCCACCTAGGAGGAGGATATGAAGGATATTTGCATGTGGGGAGCTTGTGGATGAATGGGGGAGTAAAATGGGGTGAATCCCATTTTAGATTAGAGGTGAAAATTAGTAAATTTCATCCTTTTAAAGAGGCCTATGGCTATGAAACATGAGTTGAAAACCCATGAAGAAACCATGAAACACCACTCTCTAAAGGGACCAAGCCTTACATGGTTAAGAAAAATGTTATTCAAACCATGAAAATCCCATGCAGGGATACTATCCAAGTGGAACCTCCCCTTTCACGATAATCACATGGTTAGAAAAAACATTTTGCAAGCCATGAGATCGAAAAGACAAGAACTTACAACCGTACAACACAGTTCAGACATGAGGAATTGGTGAACCATTTTAGAAAATACATAAAGGGATGTAAGGAATTTTTTTGTGGTTTTGAAAACGATATATAGTGACCCTCGTGATTTTTTAATGGTTCAAAAACAATTCATCCAAACTATGCATGTTGGTGGGTTTTGAGGATGTTATAACTACACAGTTGGCGCTTAGTACAGGAAACAATGCAACCAAACTATGTGGCTCATTAAAGTGGGAATCCACTTTCTCTTCTCATCCCCCATTCACATTTCCAACCTTATTACCTCTCCCTTAGTTACTCTTTCCCCTTGAACTGGTTTCAATTTCTAGTCCATTTCTTAGAGTTTTAAAGTAACACACCTTCCATATTGGGTTATATTCTCAACTTCATCCATTTTCTTCCAATTTTAGTTTCCTCAATTAATGGATTTAATTATGACCCCATATGATCATGGTTTAATTGGACGACTATGATGAGGCTTTTATGTTGCCTTGGAATATGGTGACCTGAGACACCTTACACACACATTGGCTCATCATTATGGTTGAGGTACATCACTATATAAACATTTACTTGTTTTTTCATTAAAATTGCAAATGTTAAATGATGAAATTTGTAGTGTAGGTCAGTGCTTTATCTTTGTTCAGGATCAGGGGTGTGTCAGGGGTGATTGACACCCCATTTACCAAGGAAATGGTAGTAGATGGATTCCCCAGAAGTTATTCGACAATATGGAAATTTGAAAATTAATTAATTAATTAATTATAGTAGTGTAATTTTTTTAAATATATATTTTTTTCATGATTAAGGATCTCAGGTCATGGATATGAGATTGATTAATCCTGGATGAGGATGTATGGTCTTGGATTTGCCTATGTAGGCACTATTGGCATTTGGTTATGTTCTTAAAGAATTGGATAAAGGTATGTGGGATCACACTCTTTTGTTATGGAATATATAATTTTTATGTGCATCTGGAAGCTCGGGAAATACACTGAGGGTGATTCACTTAATTATTTTATTAAATGGGATATTATATTATATTAAACTAAACGTTTAAATTGGAGATTACTAAGGGTTACAAACAACCCATGTGTGATGCCTTGATGCCTCAACTGCTGATAAATGAGGCCAGTAATTCTGAGATACGAGGTGGCCTATAGACCTATTGAGAGGTAAGTCCAAACTCAACAAAATCTAGTGGCCCTTGTATATGATATGTGACTTTAAATGAACAGACCATGAGTGTTTGCTGGGACATTTTGAGATACCATGTGACCTCCAAACATCTTAAGAGGTGAGATTAGATCTGATTTGGTTTTCTATATCATACATAGGCTTAGGTGGGAATAACATAGATATAACTTTTTTGGGTTAGGATGGAGTATTGAACTAGTGAAACATGACAACCAAGATAGTCCATGGGCATCTACCTTGATGATGATGTTGGGGGATGTGGATACCCAAAGCATCAGGTGCTAACGAAGACCGTTACTATGACTAAAGAAATCCAAGTAGAGTGAATTCATTTGATGGGAATGGGTGATCCTTAGTAGGTAACCTATGAAACATTAACCTACTGATAGTATGGTTATGGAAATGGGTATAGGTGATTTCAGGTGTTATATCAAAACTCAGATTGAAAACTTAAGCCTTTTTTAGGTTCTGACGATCTAGGTCCCACACTAGGAAGTCTAACCTTGTATTTTCGGGTGGGTTGGTAAAATGGACACCCACATTTTATAATTCTTATATTGATTATTTATTTGTTATATTTCATTGTGCGTGTTGAAAAGAGGATGAAAACTCCTATAGGGGATGGGTGAAAATATTATAGGGTGTGTTCCATGGATGTAAAAAGTCCCATAGTGGAGGTTGGTTGAGATTACTATTCATATTATACCTAAATGAGAATACTCCCATAGGATAGGCATGTGTTACTAGTTTGAAATCCACGGAACTTGATGTCATAACCCCCTCCCTCCAAAGAATCTACAATTAGGGGAGAGAGATAATGACCCCTTGAGTGCCACCATCAGTAGGCCCTGGGATGAAAACTAGAACCAGGGGTATGAAAATATTTTGTATCAGTGTAATTAAACTCTATAATATAAATCAGATCATGAGATAATTTATATCATCTGAAAAAACTCCAAGACACAATATAAAATAAATCCAAGACAATCCCACATGCATATATAAATAGAACTGTTATAGATAAAAGTATCCAAAGTAAATACCCAAAAGAAAAACTAAAGTAGTGACACAAAATCTATCCAAGATATAAGCTAGTGATGTCCAGTACAGTCCATGTGTTCCTCTTGGAAACCTTAAAGTAGTGATATATATGTATGGTGATCATACAAGTATATGTAGTAGGAAAACCAAATCCTTTCATGCACATGTGAAGGGATCATACTAATGAACTTGTGAGAAAATACTATAATCAAACAACACCGATAAAGTTACACCAAACATCCCAACCTCACTAAAAAAAGTCACTAAATAACGAAAACTAAGTAATATAATAAAATAGGAATAACATCGATAAGGGTTCCTCAAACTACTGTCCCATTGGTATTCTAGTCTCACACCAAATATCATATGTCCTAGTGCTCCCATGTCTTATGTATACAACACCATCCTACATTCCTGGTAACAACACACCTCACCTGTAGACACCTGGGTTCACCACCCCAGAAGTAAAACCACAAAAAATATCTCCAAAAAACACCTGGGCGACCGCTCCACAAGCACGATCCTTGTAAGGAACCATGTTTTTCTAGACTGAATGTTTGAGAATAATTTTTATTTTTTTCATTCAGATGATCATGAAGGGTAAATGGTCTATTTACAAGAGAATATGATCTCAAATAAATTTTCTAAACAGTTCATTGGTCTTGTAATATGGTTTTTACACAAGGACAGGAGGTTGGTAGGAATCTGAGTCATTCAAATTTGGGCGGAATAATTAATATTTAATAAATTAAATATTAATTTTTTTGTTCAGGTTTATTCAGTTGTATATTTCTATTAGAATATCATACTAAGATTCCATATCCATTTATAAATCCAAAATGGGTAGTTTAACATAGGTGAGTCAAAAACTCATGTTGTGTGTCAGGGTCGGCCCGAGCCCCTTTTTCTTTTTTTCGTTTCTCTTCATTCCTCCTCTTTCTCACGAATGCCTCCATTGAATATCCTCCTACTCTGCTCGTCTGAGAGAGAAAATAGGTAGAGGGAGAAAGAGATATAGAAAAAGGGGAAAGTTGTGTACCATTGTGGAGCTCTCGATGAGCTGGATTGATGTGCGATAGCCATTGATTGTCTAATTGAACCAAGCTTTGTCAGTAACCATTTAAAGGTATTAAATTTATGTTTTTACTGTAAAATAATTTTAAATTAATAGTTTCAAGTTATAAAGACTTATTATTATTTTTTTAGGACCCTAGTGGATGGATCTATGGTTTTGGGGGTTTAAGCTAGGGGGTTGGAGCGTAACGGAGGGTGTCCATTTGGGAAAACATGATAACACAACATGTGTTTTATGGGAACACTCTGTGTGTTATTCCTATTAAGGGAATATGGGGTTTAAGGGAGTACACATCATGTACAGGGGTGTACATTCCCTGTACTGGTACTCAAATGTGTAACTGAGTATCCAACCAAGTGAACTCATAAATGGGAACACGCCTGTGTGGTCTACACAAACAAACACCTTGTGGGTGTCACACCATGTATAAGTACATGGATTGGCCATTTAGATGGACAAACCAGTAGAGGGACACATGTATGTACCCCGTGTTGGGTACAACCATGTACCCATTTTCATATGTCGTGTTCCTAGAGATTTTACTTGACTAGGTCAGTTGGGGTACATTACCATGTGGTGCATTGGTAGCACCGTCCAAGTACTGAGAGTGACATGATGTATACTATGATGACCCAGACTCTCAGGGTCCTTTCCTTTGCCAAAATCCAGATGCTAAAAGGGTAGCGTCTCAGCGTAAGGCTGATCGGCATGACCGATCGGTGAGACCAATCGGTGTGACCGATCAGCGAGACCGATCGACGTCACCCAGCCCTGTCGGGGTTTTTCCAGTCACGCTCCTTTTTGCGCAAATTGGGGTTTAAACCATATTTTGACCTGTTTTAAAGCCCGGTAACACCCATAAATGTTTTAATTAAGTATTTAATGAATTAACCTGAAGTGTTCATCCGTTTAAACACCTTTAATAACGTTTGGGGTCGCGTGGTCAACCCACGACCCCTGCTCATTACGCAGTTTCACATTCTTATCTCAACCGTCCCAGACCCTTATAAACTAAAGGTTTAGATGTGGTTTCTTCTTCTCTCGATCACCACCAGGAGTACCCTACGTTCATGAACAGCCATTCATTCAGGCGAGCTGCATCGCTATACGTGAAGTTCTGCACCCGGCCTTAGCATTGATCATTGATAACAAGTAAGGAATTTCTCCTTCGTCTCTCCCTTTTTGTGTATCATCCGTGGTGGGCATGCTTTTGTTTCCTTAGAATTGGATAAACCCAGACCTTAATGAAGATAATGAATGAACTCTAATGAAGGGGGAGGGATGTGATCGATGATGCTGCTCTGTTTTATGATCTTCCATAATTATATGATTTCTGAATTGTGTGGGCTTACACATACTGAAAATCATGGCCGTTGGTGGTCATTCTCTATGTACTAATGAACCCCTCGTGATGTTTTAAATGGCTTGTTTTGTAGTTGTAAACTCCTGCTATGAAATGTAAATTGGTTAATTACATACATTCGTCTAAGAAAATTGAAAGCACTAGTATCAATTCCCTTCTGTGATAACCTCGGTTAAAGCACACATAAATTCGAATCATGGAGTGTGTTAAATCTTATAAATATGAAAATACCAGCATGGGCCTGCTTTTCTTGGTGGTAGTGGTTTGATTGTTCTTCCTTCACGGGCCATTTGCTGGGTGATGTGGGTGGGGATGGGATCCCCTGTTATTATACTCTCAGTGGTTGTGAGAATTGGGGATGGGATCCCCTGTGTTATGATTTCAATGGTTGTGAATTTTGAGACATGGTGGTTACTGTGTTTATATCAAATATTGGGGTGGGATCCTCTGTTGATGAGAAACCATCTGGGGGGACATGGGGCAGTGTCTCAGGGTTTTTCTTTGGTTCCAGTACTTTGAGGGATCTCACTTATCCAATTGTTGCTATGACTTTACAAGAGAACCAAGTGTGGATGTGGTAGTTGATGCTTGTCGTTTGGCTGGATATTTTTCCATTGGATTGTTCTTATGATGTCAGTTGCCCAGTAGTTGCATAAAACTCATTTAGGCATTTTTACTAAACCTATAAACCAGGATGGAACAAATAGGTTTTGGTTTGGCATGGGTTGTGACTTGGACGTAGTGTTGTTTGTGTTCTTTATGTGGGCTGAAGAAAAACCTAAACTTTGGGTGAGTGATTTTTACCTATACATATAATTTTATTTTTGTGTTTCTTATTCGCGCCCCACCGAAGTTGAGCACCTAGTGTCGAACACCCCCATTTCACGGGGGAGGGTGTTTTTCCCAACACTTCGATTAGTGGCTGGTTATTATCTCGTTTTCTACTCCCTTTCCCGGATATCCCAAGTATCTTCAGGTAGGCTGTGATGGCCTGAGGTCCATTACTAGCCCAAGAACCTTCAGGCATGGTATTGTGGTGGTTATGGCCTAGGTGTGTGCGGGCAGGTAGTTTCCCATGTATCTTTAGGATGAGGCCCAGGTGTATTCGGGCATGGCAGAGGATCTTCTAGCCCAGGTGTCTTTGGGGGTGTTGGTGGTTGTTCTGTCCTAGGTGTTTGCAGGCGTGGTTACATGTGATAGTTGTTTCCCAGGTGTGTGTGGGTAGGATTTGGCAGTGGGACTGCATGAGGTTGTGGCCCAGGTGTGTGCGGGCGGGTGTGGTAGTGGGACTGCAGTGAGAATGGCGGGATTGGTTCAATGCATAGGATGTCTTCAATAACCAGTGGGAAAGTGGCGCGGGGTACCCAAACATCGATGTTCTTTTATTATATACATTACTTGACTCGAGTTATTTGGGGAGTGTGCTTTGGTGAGGCTTGGGTGGATATTTTACCTTGTTAGGTGTTTGGTTTACTCTTTTTCTCACAGGACATAGTACATTCCCCCACTTGTGCACGAGAGTCTTTGTTTTTACCTACTGAGTATACTTGTATGCTCACCCTACGTATATAAAACTTCTTTTAGGTTTCTAAGAGGACTTCGGGGATCGTGCGGGACCGTACTAGCTCAGACCTTTGGGGAAGTTGCAGTTGTTGTTTTCCTTTCTTTGGGTACTTTACCGTTGTAGTCACTTGTACTTTATGGTATTTACTCTTGGAACATGCATATGGGAATGGTTGTTTTGGATTTACTTTTACTTTCAGCTTTTGGTGTTGTTGGGATTTAGCATTCTATCTCCTGATCCTATTAAAAGATAAAGGGTAATGCCTTCCATTTAGTATGTGATTATATACCCTTGGTGGTAGTCGCCACTCCGGGACCTATTGAAGGAGGGTCTCAGGGGTCATTATCTCTCCTTCAACTTAAGGAAGGAAGGGCTTGGAAATCTGGTGACCCTTCCCTCCTTCTGGTGAAGGTGGGTCATGATAGAATGGTACGAGAGCGAGGTTGAGAGATAGGATGGTGTCTGGAGTTAGGCACATTGAGGATTGCATGGGATGTTAGGGAAACAGTTTTGCGTGACATTGGTGTGTGAATTAGGCAAGGGAAGACCGGCTAGGACATGGGATTTTAGGGCCCCCCGTGATCCAATGCAAGGACTCTGGACCTACTAAATGACCAAGTGAGGCCATGAAAATTGCAGGGTAGAGACCCTAGAAAAGGTACATGCATCATAGTGACTTGTGTTCTCATGTTTCTGGGGTGTCTTGGGAATTAAGAATAAACAAAAAGTTTAAGAAGTTTTAAAGACAATATTCTGCACTACTTGGGCTTAGGCATTCCTTGTTTACCTTATAGCTATGGCACATGGAAGGAAACCATGTGTGGTACACGCGATCGAGGCCCCGGAGACTACCTTGGCCGATCAGTAGAGAGCTCATCGAGAGGAGGAAGACGACCAGTGGCAGAAGACACTTCGGGCCTTCCCACAACAGACCCTCAAGAAGTATGAGGGTAGCACCTCTAACATGAATAAGGAGAGCTGGATAGAGGATCTAGTGATATCCTTCGGCTTGATCCGGGCTCCGACTGAGTATTGGGTTCCTCTAGCCGTCAGCCAGATGTAGGGAGCGGTGCGTCAGTGGTGGATGCTTTACCTGGGGGGAGGAGAGAGGCTGAGGTGGCATGGGCTGATATCGAGAGGGAGTTCCGGGCGGAGTTCTTCTCTTCGACGATGATGGTGAAAAAGAGACAAGAGATATTCTCCCTCCAGCAGGGAGTATGTCAGTGAGGGAGCTAGGCATCAAGTTAAAGGACCTCCTACATTTTTCTCTGGACCTCATTCCCGATGTCGAGTCTCGGGCAAGACATTTGGAGGAGGTGTTCCGACCCTCCCTCTAGTATGTTGTTTCCCCCTTTACATTGCCGACGTACTTGGAGGTCCAGAAGAAGGTCAAAGTGGTAGAGAGGATGCACGCTCTAGGAGTTGTGTCATGAGAGGGGATCCAATTAGGACCATCTAAGGGGAAGGCCGTCAGTACTAGGCCTCTAGCATCAAGACCCTCCAGGTTCTGACCAGCAGGGAGCAGGCCGCAACAGTTTTAGTTTTGATCCCCGGGTCCTCGCCCTTTTCCTTCGGGCCCGGGACCGCGGTGCTTCGTTTGTGGGAGCCATAGACACCTCTGGAGTCAGTGTCCAGACCGAGTACAGTACGGTGGTGGCGGACGACCCTTGCACCCACCCCAGCAGCGGCTTCCAGCCAGGCTTTTCCAGCAGTTGCAGCAGGGACAGCGAGCTACCGCTTCTCCGAGGGCAGACGTAGGAGGAGGAGGCCGACCTCAGGGTGCTCCTCAGGGACCTCGACTGTGGCGTGGTCGGGGAGGTGGCCGATAGCCAAGGGGCAGAGGAGCTGGGCGTGGACAACTACACACAGCAGAGGCAGCATTTCCAGCAGGGCTGGTGGTTGTTCGAGGTACGATCAGTTTGTTCAGTACCCTTGATTTTTCCTAGTTTGCTACCAGAGCTTCATTTTCCTTTGTTGCACCCAGTCTAGCCCGTGACTTGGGTCTAGATGCTGAGAGACTTTCAGTGCCCCTGGTGCTGAGCTCACAAGTGGGAGGTCAAACCGATTTGTTATTTTTTTGTCGAGGATGCAGACTGATGATAGGGCCACATCAGTCGGTTAGGGATCTTCTTCTGCTACAGATACAGCCACACGATGTCATCCTAAGCATGGACTGGTAATTATCTCTATGTACCGTCATCGAATGCTTCTGAGGAAGGGTTGTGTTCTCAGATTTGGGCGGCCTGCGTGTTACCTTCACCGGCACGCAGAGCAGTCAAAAGGGCACCAGGCGAGAGGAACCTCTCCTCTCTTTGTTATCTGAGCTATCAGTGGAGTCAGTAGATGCTGAGATGGTGGAAGTTCCAGAGTTCGTCTGTGAGAATGTGGAAATCTTCCCCGAGGAGGTGACGACTCTACCCCCTCGATGTGATATCGAGTTCGGGATAGACCTGCAGCCTGACGCTCGTCCAATTTCTATGGCTCCTTACCGAATGACACCTTCAGAGCTACGAGAGTTGCAGATTCAGATTGACGATCTGATGAAGAGAGGTTATGTTCGGCCAAGTGCATCACCATGGGGTGATCCAGTCTTGTTCACAAAGAAGGAAGATGGTGGTCTTAGGTTATGCATAGACTATAGGAGGCTAAATCAGGTGATGATCAAGAATCACTATCCTCTTCTGAAGATAGAAGATCTTTTCGACCAGCTGAAAGGGGTAGGATGGTTCCCGAAGATCGACCTACGGTCTGGGTACCACCAGCTGAGAGTGAAGGAGAGTGACGTCCCAAATACGGATTTCAAGTGCAGATATGGACACTTCGAGTTCGTAGTCATTCCTTTCGGTGTTACGAACGCCCCGACTGTGTTTATGGGGCTTATGAACTCCATCTTCCGGGAGTACCTGGATCGGTTCATAGTTGTGTTCATCGACGACATCCTAATCTATTAGAGATCAGAGAAGGACAACGCAGAGCACCTGAGGGCAGTTTTGGAGGTCCTCCGATAGCATCGGCTGTATGGGAAGTTTTCAAAATGCAAATTCTAGACACAAGAAGTTCACTTCCTCTGGCACGTGGTGTCTGATCAGGGGGTAGCAGTGGACCCATCAAAGGATGAGGCAGTTGTTTCTTGGGCAGCACCCAAGAATGTGGCAGAGGTCCGTAGTTTCCTCGGGCTGGTGGGTTACTATCGGCGGTTCGTACCCAACATCTCTCGAGTAGCAACCCCTTTGACAGACCTGACCAAGAAAGACTAGGTCTTCGTGTGGAATGAGTAGTGCGAGTCAGCCTTCAGCTATCTGAAGTAGAAGTTGGTTAGTGCCCCAGTGCTGAGATTACCAGAAGAAGGGGCAGCATATGAGGTGTTCTGTGATGCTTCAGGATAGGGCCTAGGATGTGTGTTGATGCAGCGACAAGGGGTGATCTGTTATGGGTCTAGGAAGCTATGCCCTCATGAGCGTAATTATGCCCCCCACAACCTAGAGCTTGCAGCAGTCGTTTTTGCATTGAAGCTATGGCGGTACTACCTCATCGGAGAACGTTTTGTGGTATTCACAGATCACAAAATCTTGAGGTATATCTTCTCTCAGTGGGACCTAAACTTGCGGTAGAGAAGGTGGATGGAGTTCCTCCAGGATCATGACTTTGAGATCTCCTACACTTCAGGTCAGGGGAATGTAGTGGTCGATGCCTTGAATAGGAGATCACGGAAGGATGCGGTTTGAGAGTCGGTAGGCACCTGGAAGGCGATGGGGGAGTTAGCTTCCTTACACATGGATGTGAGGATGGATAGTGGTTGAGGTTTCCTATATCAGATGATTCTGCAGTTTTTTTTGTTGCAGCAAGTGGAGGAGTCTCAGTGGGGAGACCCAGAGTGCGAAGTGATGCATGACCGGGTTGACTAGAGGAATGCTCCGGAAGGGTGGACAGAGGATGGTTAGAACCGGATGCTTTTCCAGGGAAGGTTTTTTGTTCCAGAAGCGATGCATGGAAAGGTTCCCAATGAGTTCCACAACTCACCCCTGGCGGTACAACCATGAGTTTCCAAAATGTACCAGGGACTGAAGAGACAGTTTGGTGGCCCAGAGTGAAGCAAGCAGTGGCGGAATATGTGGCCACGTGCTTAGTGTGTCAGTAAGTGAAGGCTGAACACTGAGTTCCAGGCAGCCTACTTTAGTCACTAGATGTCCCCGAGTGGAAGTGGGATGACATCTCGATGGATTTTGTCACGGGACTACCCAAGGTCCAAGGGGGATACGATGCCATCTGGGTAGTAGTGGACCGGTTGACGAAATAAGCTAACTTTCTTGCAATCAGGGAGTCGAGTGCAGTGGATGATTTGGCAGGAAGGTACGTGGATGAGGTGGCGCAATTGCATGGAGTTCCACAGTCTATAGTCTCGGATAGGGATGCACGGTTTACCTCGAGAGTCTGGAGAGGATTGTATCAGGATTTTGGCACCCAACTGCGTCTTAGAACTGCTCTCCATCCCCAGACAGATGGACAGACAGAGTGAACCATCCAGACCTTGGAGGATATGATGTGTGCGTGTGTTCTGGACTCAAGAGTATCATGGGTGTGACACATGACTCTAGTTGAGTTTTCCTACAATAATAGCCATCACTCTACCATTGGCATGGCCCCGTTTCAGGCCTTGTAGGGGAGGCCTTTCCGCTCACCTGGGTGTTGGATCGAAGTCGGAGAGGCGGGCATCCTTGGCCCAGAGGTTGTGCATACCACGATGGAGAAGGTTCAGCTCATATGGGAAAGGATGAAAGCGGCCCAGGACCAACAGAAGTCGTATGCTATTACCAGGAGGAGGCCCTTGGATTTTGTGGTTGGGGACCATGTGTTCTTGAAGGTCTCCCCTCGGAATGGACAACGAAGGTTCGGAAAGTGGAGTAAGATTTCTCTTAAGTTCATCAGGCCCTTCTAAGTGTTGCGGTAGGTCAGCGAAGTGGCTTATCAGCTAGCGTTACCACCGCCACTACTAAGGATACATGATGTATTCTATGTGTCCTAGCTCCGTCAGTATCTGTACAATGATTCACATGTCCTAGGATGGGGAGAACTGGACATTGAGGATGACATGAATTTTGTGGAGAGACTAGTGATGATCGAGGATCGCAAGGAGAAGATGCTTCGTGGGTGAACCATTCCCTTGGTTTGTGTGTTATGGAGACACGATGGGCTTGAGGAGAGTACATGGGAGAGGGAAGCACAGATGCGTGCCCAGTACCCAGAGTTGTTTTGAGTTTGTGATGTTCTATTTGTTATACCTGTTGTGGTAGAACGTTTTACCTTGTTGTCTATGAAATACTGGTTTTCTTTCCTCTGAATGTGTGTGAAATGTCCTGGGATCAGAGAGGGGAGGGCCCGACCCCTAATCAAGGTGCATTAATGTGGATGCGATTAAACCCGTGCGGGCGAGTCAGTGCCGCCCAAAGCGGATAATATCTTGACATGGGGAAGGAGACTTTCCAACCCACATGGCAGGGCAGTCGACATGGTATGTTTCTTGGATCTTGATAGAAAAGAGTTCTTAGTTAACAATGAGGTCCACTCTTGAGAGGTATCTTTCGAGGTGGTTGTTCGGACCCGCCCTTTCCTTCTGGGTTGTTTAAATTCTTGAGGGAGAGAATGGTTTGAGAGGTCTCTGATGTGATAACCTAGACTATCAGGGTCCTTTCCTTTGCCAAAATCCAGATCCTAAAGGGGAAGCATCTCGTCATAAGGCCGATCGGCGCGACTGATCGGTGAGACCGATCGGCGTCACCCAGCCTTGTCGGGTTTTTCCAGTCACGCTCCTTTTGCGCCAATTGGGTTTTAAACCCTATTTTGGCCTGTTTTAAAGCCCGGTAACGCCCATAAATGTATTAATTAAATATTTAATGAATTAACCTGGTGTGTGCATCCGTTTAAACCCCTTTAATAACATGTGGGGCCGCGTGGTCAACCCACGATCCCCGCTCCTTACATGGTTTCACGTTCTTATCTCAACCGTCCCTGGCCATTATAAACTAAAGGGTTAGTCGTGGTTTCTTCTTTTCTTGACCACCACTAGGAGTACCCTTCGTTCACGAATATCTTATCATTCAGGCGATCCGCATCACTATATGTGACGTTCCGTGCCCAACCTTAGCATCTATCGTTGATAACAAGTAGGGAATTTCTCCTTAGTCTCTCCCTTTTTGTGTATCATGCGGGGTGGGCATGCTTTTGTTTCTGTAGAATTGGATAAACCCAAACCTTAATGAAGATAATGAATGAACTCTAACGAAGGGGGATGGTTGTGATCGATGATGCTACTCTATTTTATGATCTTCCATATTTATATGATTTCTGAATTGTGCGGGCTTACGCCTACTTAAAATCATGGCCGTTGGTGGTATTTCTCTATGTACTAATGAACCCCTCATGATGTTTTAAATGTCTTGTTTTGTAGTTATGAAATCCTACTGTGAAAAGTAAATCAGTTAATTACTTACATTCGGCTAAGAAAATTGAATGCACCGGGATCAATTCCCTTATGTGATAACCCCGGTTAAAGCACACATAAATTAGAATCATGGAGTGTGTTAAATCTTATAAATCTGAAAATACTGGCATGGGCCTGCTTTTCTTAGTGGTAGTGGTTTGATTATTGTTCCTTCACGGGCCGTTTTCTGGGTGATGTGGGTGGGGATGGGATCCCCTGTTATTATACTCTCAGTGGTTGTGAGAATTGGGGATGGGATTCCCTGTGTTATGTTTTCAGTGGTTGTGAATTTTAAGACTTGGTGGTTACCTTGTTTTTATCACGAATTGGGGTGGGATCCTCTGTTGATGAGAAACCATCTGGGGGGGACATGGGGCAGTGTCTCGGGGCTTTTCTTTGGTTCCATTACTTCAAGGGATCTCACTTATCCCATTGTTTCTATGACTTTACTTGAGAAACGAGTGTGAATGTTGTAGTTGATGCTTAACGTTTGGATGGATCTTTTTCACTTGGATTGTGCTTTTGATGTTAGTTGCACAATAGTTGCAGGAAACTCATTTAGGCATTATTACTGAAAATGTAAACCAGGATGGAACAAATGGTTTTTGGTTTGGCGTGGGTTGTGACTTGGACGTAGTTCTGTTTGTGTTCTTTAGGCGGGCCGAAGAAAAACCTAAACATTGGGTGAGTGCTTGTTACCTATACATATACATGTAGTTTTTTGTTTCTTATTCATGCCCTACCTAAGTTGAGAACTTAGTGCCGAACGCCCCCATTTCATGGGGGAGGGTGTTTTTTTCCCAACACTTCCATTAGTGGCTGGTTATTAGCTCATTTTATGCTCCCTTTCCCGGATAGCCCAAGTATCTTCAGGCGGGATGTGATGGCCTGAGGTCCATTACTAGCCCAAGAACCTTTGGGCGGGGTAGTGTGGTGGTTATAGCCCAGGTGTGTTCAGGTAGGTAGTTTCCCAAGTATCTTCGGGATGAGGCCCAGGTGTCTTCAGGCGTGCTGGAGGATCTTCTATCCCAAGTGTCTTCGGGTGTGGCGGTGGTTGTTCTGGCCCATGTGTTTACAGGTGTGGTTACATGTGACAGTTGTGGCCTAGGTGTGTGCGGGTGGGATTTGACAGTGGTACTGCGTGAGGTTATAGCCCAGGTGTGTATGGGTGGGTGTGGCAGTGGGACTGTAGTGAGAATGACGGGATTAGTTCGATGCTTAGGATGTCTTCAATAACCAATGGGAAAGTGGCACGAGGTAACCAAACAACGATGTGATTTTATTATATACATTACTTGACTTGCGTTATTTGGGGAGTGTGCCTTCATGAGGCTTGGGTGGATAGTTTACCTTGTTAGGTGTTTGGTTTACTCTTTTTCTCATGGGACATAGTACGTTCCCCCACTTGTGCATGAGAGTCTTTGGTTTTCCCTACTGAGTATACTTCTATGTTCACCCTACGTATATAAAACTACTTTTAGGTTTCCAGGAGGAATTCGAGGATCACGCGGGACCGTACTAGCTCATACCTTTGGGGCAGTTGCAGTTGTTTTTTTCCTTTCTTTGGGTACTTTACCTTTGTAGTCACTTGTACTTTGTGGTATTTACTCTTGGAACATGAATATGGGAATGGTTGTTTTGTATTTACTTTTACATTCAACTTTTGGTGTTGTTGGGATTTACCATTATATCTCCCAATCCTATTAAAAGATAAAGGGTAATGCCTTCCATTTAGTATGTGATTCTATACCCTTGGTTCTAGTTACCACTCTGGGACCTATTGAAGGCAGGTCTCAGGGGTCATTATCTCTCCTTCAACTTTAAGAAGGAATGGCCTGGCAATCTGCTGACCCTTCCCTCTTTCTGGTGAAGGCGGGTATTGACATATACTACCAATTTTTACCTGTTTAAGGGTTTTTTATGTTTTCTTTCCCCAATATCATAATTGGACCCAAGAGTAGTTCATTCTGAGTGTTTTTTCCACCTAGACTGTGTTGGTGAAACCCATAGAGCATTCTGAGGACTCCTAATAGGTGGTTTGGGGATTCATTTTTAAATATATAGGTTCTTCCTTCAATAATCGAATTCAGTCGTCTCCTGAGGGAGAGACATAGCATGAATGGTAGGTTGGGTGTTTGGACAAACCTTGTTTGAGACCTTCATCTAAGATGAGATATGATCTATCTCCTGTGACTTTTTCCCTTATTGGATATTCCCCTTGTGAGATGTTCTCTTATGGCCTATGAGGTCGTGAGAATAGTTTTTATCATTTATAAGATCCCTATTGTAGGATTCCTCTGTTGGTTATCATTTTAGGATCCCATGTATGATTCCTCCTTCACCTTCTATAGCTAATGATCCGGTATAGGATTCCTTTTTTCATGTTTACCTTGGGGATTTTAAGTAGGATTCCTCTTCAGTGTTTGGCTTAAAAAACCCATTGGGTGCCTGTTGTTTGACCAACCCAAAGTTGTACGTCGTGTTTGGGTAGAGAGGGTAGCAGTTGTCACCTTAGAACTCATGATGAACTCGTAATCCCATGGGGCTATGGATGGAGTGATGGGTTGGATGTTCAGGCCACTCTAACTTGTCTTTTTATTCCTTAAAAAGGTTATTTCTGAAAAAATAGTGGTTACCAGAGGTTCTTCTTTCATGGGGTCTATTGGAATGGACATGAGGCATCTTTCATTCTTTTCAGATGCCCAAACGGTCTTCTTGTGATCTGTATTACTTATTGGGATGCCTATACTTGATTGCCTAGGATGTGGATTCTAAGCCAAGTTATTTCTAATACTTACTGGTATACTAAGAGGTACTACCTTGGAATTGGTTTTTGAGCCTGAATATATATATATATATATATATATATATATATATATATATATATATTGTAATATATATTTGGTTGGGAAGTCTATAGGTGTTTCCTAGTATCCAACTATTGATCCTTACATGATGTTACTTGTATTCTCTGAGTGATACTTGGATTCCCATATTAGGAATGATTTGGAAATACTCAATGTGATGATGAATTGTATGACTTGAGTGACACTTGGATTCCCTACTACATGAATTCCTTGGACAGACTCATAGGATTCTTGGTTTTATAGATTCCATGAATGACTCTTCGTGGACATTGAACGTGGTTGTGAACGCCTTGGATTGAGTATGATACTTGGGTATTGATTCAATGGGATGCCTTGGTCCTTTCTATCCCTTGGATATGAAATTATTGGAGTCACATAGGATATGATCTATTGACTCTATCCTAGGACTCCAACCATTTCCATAACCATGTTTCCAGCGAGATTCTCCTAGGACTCGATGAGGATTCCTTGGATGAGTTTGTTGAATATATCCCTTCACGTTCTGACACATGATTATATGGTGTAACCGTGATGGATGTTAAACATGTGATTACATGATGTAGGATGATGTGGATTCCTTGGTCATTATACCTTGGATCTGATCCTTGGGGTTTGACACTTGATTACTCGAAGTAGGTCAAAGTTCATTGCTGTGATCTTTTCTGGATTGACAGTTATTATACGGTATCCTTATTTATGAATTGACCGTCTATATACGGTATCCATATTGGTGATAGGAGGTGATTACAGGTGAACCCATGTGTTATATGATTATACCCATGAGGTGACATATCTCGCACAGAGATATTTCCGACATTGGATGAAGGAGGTATATGTCAATTGGGATTATGAACCAAAGAATCAACTGCAGTTTGGATTTTATGTGTTTGTTCACATACCAATAAATATTCATATTTAAGTATATATGTATATGTATGGTACTATACTTTCATAACTATATAGATACATAAATCCATGATGCCACATTCCAAGATGGGTGGGATTATAGACCCAATGTTCAACTACGGTTTCAAGTTTGGTTTACTTACCTTTTTTTATTTCTTAGTGAGGATGAGAATGTTGGTTTTGAAAAAACTTATAGTATCATAGTTATAGGTTGATTTTCTGGGTTTCCTAATAAGATTATTTCTCAACCTTGAATGTTCACTTCAACGTATGTGTATACCTTAAGTCTACTTTACAGGTTTAGAACAAGTTGCATGATGAATAGGTTTGTGTCTTAGAGTTGTATGTTCAAGTGTTGATGCTTATGTGGTTCTTCTAATCGGGCTGGTGCAGTTTGAATGTTTATGGAGACTAGGTATGTGGTCTGACTTGAAGTTAGTAGTAAATCCACAGAATTTTACTTTTAGTTTCTCTTGTACTTATATATCTGTATGGTCAGCCCAGTGGGTGACCAGTGTTTTATTGTATGACATAGTTGTTTGGGATTTTACAATATTTCATTTATTATTATAGAATGTTCTTTTTCAGTTGTTTATTACTTACACACACTATATAATTTTTTATGTGGATGATACTTATCTATTTTACAATGTTACTTACTCTTATATGAGGGCGTAGTCTCCCCACTATCATACCCTAGGACCTCGTTTTTTGCTGATAACATCTAGCATACGAGGAGGTGCACTTGATGCCTTGTAACCCATCAGCTCAGAGCACCAGTTTAGTGGAATCTAGTTTAGGATATTAAAAAGTGGTATCTTACGTGTTATTTCCCCAGTATTTACTATTTGGGATACATTAGACATGATTCTTAGAATGTGTCAGAACCTGAGATGGATATCAGATTGGTGCGTCGAGGATAGTTGTTCCTATATGAATTCTTGGTTATAAGGGCATGTTATTGTTGGTATGAGCTATAATGTTATAGTTTTATATGATTTTATCCTTTAAGAACACACATTTTGTGTCGATGTTATGATTTACTATGGATATCTGGCTCTTGTTCATTGGAAAGAGGCAAGGGATGGATTTTGACTATTGTATGGAAAAGAAAAGAGGTGTCTCATGCATCATATTTTTCATTTAAAATTCACATCATATAGGCCTTCTAGTGTGGGATTATTACTGATTACTAAAGACTTTTAGGTTTTCTCACACTTAAACTATTATTTTTAAAATCACGTTATGTGGATTTATGCTGAGGATTCTTTTGGTGAGGATGGTGACCCAGTACTCATGCATAGGTGGTTTAGTCACCTTGTGGGTTAATATGAAATGTGATGCTTTTTTTCGTACCCCCTATAGGGTGTTGTTTATCAGGTCTATGGTTATCTAGTTGTATCACTAAGTACAATGTCAACGGATACCATGAATTTTATTGTAAACTGGACTACCATGGGGTATTACCGAATAGAATGATCAGTGAGTGTCAGTTTAGTTCCTCTTCTACATTGGTTTTGTGACTTCCATGGATTAGTTCCTTATAAGTATGCTCGGATAGGATCAGCCCCTCATAGTACGTGTTTTCAACTTTGAACCTCATTATTCATTATGATATTTACCTTCTTTTGAGAGGCTTTTTATATAGGTCTAGCTGGGAGACCAAAAGACCCTTAGTTTGACTCAGTCCTATGTAGTTTAGTGTTTGTCTTGTTTGAGGGTATCCTGCATGATATGTCATACCATTTTTTTAGATCTGTTTTTAGGCAGTGAGATTTTTTGAACACTCATGGTTAGAGTGACATCTTCTGACATACTATTTTGAAATAAATTATTGCACAAGTAAGGTGCTTGATTTTGAAGAGGATTTCCAAAGGAGATTCTGGCTGGTGAAACTGACGTGCCATGTATCATGGTCAGCTTAGCCTTGTAATGTACTACTCACGTGAGTACGATTAGGGTGATAATGATACACATTGGTTCCATGTGGTATCATTTCAATAATAAATTGGAGAGTTGTTAGGTGTGAACAGAGGACCAATTATTCAAGAATTTCTATGTGCTTGGACCCAAAATTTGTGCTGGAATGTCCCACTGTGGTTTAAGGGACATTGTGAAATGATGGATTACCATAAGATGGTTGACCCATAGATGAATCCATGTCAAGTTTTGATAAGATGGTGAGTGTGGCTTGGAGGGACCTGTATATTCCCCTTGGTGGAATCGTAGTGTACTCTTATTAGAGATGATCATGTTCTATCTTGATTCATCTTGAGTATGCTAAAAGAGCATTAACGCAATGTCAATACCCTTTTTCTTTTTAAAATTTCTTCCCTGTTTAGGGAAGGGAACTTTTTGACGTTGAACTTGATGAGTAGTGTTAGGTAATCCATATGGTGGGGATTACAAAATCGGCTATTTTTGGGTGGTGACCCTCTTTTTTAGTTGAACTTTGGTGTTTTCTGTGGGTCGTTGGGCTCATAGGTACCTTGTGAGGTGATGATAAGGTTATTCCTATGGCGGGGAGTACCATATTAGTTGTAGTTAAATATTTTCTATTTAGAATGTAGTTATTGATTCTATAATTCCAGTCATTGTACAGTCCTGATATCTTGGTTGCGCAGATGATAAGGATGAGATAATAGATACTAGTCTTTTCACCAGGATTCTTGAGGATGATAAGAATTATGGTTTGGGGTTTGTAAGGACTCGTGTTTTTTTGGACTACAATTATGAGAAAAAATTATAATTTTTACTTTGATATGCTCACGGGGGTAAAATGGTCATTTTTCTACAAGAATATGATCTAAGATAATTTTTTTGACCACTATGATGGTCCTAAAATAGGGTGTTTATACTAGAAAATGAGGCTGGTAGGAATCCAAGCGGTTTGAATTTTGGAGGAATAATTAATAATTTATATTTAATAATTTAAATATTAAATTGTTCTTATAGGTTTGTTCAGACGTGTATTTTGATTATATCTTTGTATTAAGATTCTGCCTTCTCCATTTATTCATTAAGGGTGATTTTATCATAAGAGAGGTATAAATTGGAGATAGGCCCTAGGGCCGACCTGAGCCCCTTTTTCTTTTCTTCTCTTTTCTTCCTTTTATTTTTTTCTTTTTTTCCTTTCCCTTATTTCGTCCTCCTTCATGTGAACACCTCTTGTTTGGATCCTCCTACACCACTCAAATGAGAGATAAATGAGTTATATGGAGAAATAGAGAGAGAGGTAATGAAAGATTTGTGCCACTACAGAGCTCTCAATGATCAGGATCGACGTGCAGTAGTCATGGAGAGTGAAATTCATCCCAAATTTGACGGTTTCCACCCAAAAGTATTTCATTTAAATTTTTACAAAAAAATACCTTCAAATTCATCTTTAAAAGTTTTTAAAGCCTTATTATGATTTTAAGAGACCCCTAGTGGTTGGATCTATGGTTTTTTGGGGTTTCTGTGGGGGGTTTTGGGCGATACAAAGTGTTTTTATTTGGGAAAACATGGAAATATGGAATGTGGTTCAAGGGAACATGTCGTGTGTTCTTTGAATAAGATGAAGATGAATTTTAGGGTAGTAAACGCCATGTATAGGGGTGTAAACACAATGTATTGGTACACAACTGTGTAGTAGAGTATCCTACAAGGTGAACCCATGTAGGAGAACACGAACGGTTGAGGGACCTGGTCAGGTACCCCATGTCGGGTACATGTCCTGTAACCATTTCTCACATCATGTACCTATGGATTTTACACACCAAGTCATGCAGGGGTACATGTTCATTTGGAAATTTGGGAGTACATGCCATGTCCCGAGGGTGACACATCATGTCCCGCCCATTTTTAACCCTTTGGGCGATTTTTCAAGTTTTCTTGACTCACTATTTGAATTCGACCCAAGAGTAGTCCATTTTGATTGGTTTTCTACATAGATCACAATGGTGAATCACATGGAGAGTTATGAGGTCTCCTAACTTGTGTTTCAGGGATTAATTTTAAATTTATAGGTTCTTCCTCCACATATTGAATTTGGTCATCAACTGAGGGAGAGACTTGGTTTGTATGGTAGGTTGGGTGTTTGGACCAAAAAAGTTTGAGACCTTGATCTAAGATGATCTATGAGTTATATCCTGTGACCTATTCTTTTTAGGATGTTCCCATTGAGAGATGTGTCCTTATGGCCTATGAGGCTAGGAGAATAGGTTTTATCATTTATAGGATCCTTGTTGTAGTATTCCTCTAATGGTTATCGTATGAGGATCCAGTCTAGGATTCCCCATTAACATTTTACAGCTAAGGATCCCAAGTAGGATGCATTTGCTTTTGTTTACATGGGGGATCCCATGTAGGATATATATTCAGTGTTTGTATTGAGGGACCCAATGGGTATCTATTTTTTGATCGACCTAGATTTGTACTTCGGGTTTGGGTAGAGAGGGTAGCGGGAGTCACCGTAGAACCATTACTGAACTAGTAAGCCCATGAGGCTATGGATAGAGTGCTGAGTTGGGTGTTAGAGCCACTATCACTCATTTTTTATTAATTGAAATGATTATTTATGATACATAAATGGTTACCAGAGGTGCTTCATGGTTAGTGGTTGTTGTGATGGATGTGAGGCATCTTTCTTTCTTTTTGTATTCCATAACATTCTTCCTAAGATCCATATTTCTTATTAGGATATCTAGACATGCTTACCTTGGATCTAGTTTTCCATCCATGTTATTTATAATATTTACAAGTATACCCAGAGGTTTTCACTTATAATTGGATGTTGATCTGGGATATATATATATATATATATATATATATATTGATATATTTTTTGGGATGTAAATAGGTGTTTATTAGTATCTGGATGTTGATCCTTACATGATGTTTCTTGTATGCCCTGAGTGAAACTTAGATTCCCTTTGTAGGAATTCCTTGGAAGATCTCAAGGAGATGATAACTTGAATGCATTGAGTGATACTTTGATTCCCCAATATAAGAATTCCTTGGACAGACTCATAGACTGGTTGGTTTTATAGAAGACATGGATAGATCTCCCTGGATCTTGAACATGGTTGTGGATGCCTTGGATTGTGTATGCTCCTTGGGTATTAATTCCACGGGATTACTTGGACCTTGCTACCCCTTCAACCATGCTTGTTTGTACTCACGTAGGATATGATCTGTAGACATGATCCTCAGACTCCATCTAGTGCCTTTATCAAGTTTCCAGTGAGATTCTCCTGGGACTCATCAAGGATTACTTGGACATGTTCCTTGGAGTAGGACCTTCATGATATGACACTTGATTACATATAAATACCATGATGGATGTTACACTTTTTATTACACAACATAGGCCGATGTGTATTCCTTGGTCATTATACCTTGGATTCGGACCTTGGTTTCTGAAACTTGATTAATCAGCATATATCAGAGTTAGTTGTTGAGATCTTTCCAGGATTGATGGTTTGTATATGGTATCCTTATTTATGGATTGAACATATGTATATGGTATCCTTTTTTGTGATTCAAGAATAGTACATGTGAGTCTAAGTGTAAGATGAGTATCCCCCTGAGATGACTTAGCTTGTTTAGAGATATTTTCATCGTTGGCCAAAGTGGGTATATGTTGATTGGGATTACAGACCCAAGTACCAGCTTTAGTTTGGATTTTATGTGTTTTTTAACATACCAATGAATATTAATATATATGTATATATGAATAGGTATGGTAATGTACATGTATATGTATACATATGTAGACATCCATGGTGGAACTTTCCCAGTTGGCTGAGATTACAAACCCGAGGTTCGGTTGTAGTTTCACATTTGGATTACTTACCTTTTGTTGCGTCTTAGTGACGCAAAAAATGTGGGTTTTTCATACACTTATAGCATAACAGTTATATGTTGCTTTTTGGGGTTGTCTAATGAGATTATTTCTCACCCCTGCAGATGCACTTTAGTGTACATGTAGACCTTATGTTTTCTTTTCATGTTGACAATGAGTTGCATTGTGGATATGGCTGAGGATCATATTTTCATGTTTTAGCACAGATGGTTGTGTGGTTCTTCTGACCGAGCTGGTGCAATTTGACAGTGTCTGGAGACTAGGTACATGGTTTGGCTCGGAGTTAGTTGTAGAGACCTATAATTTTAATTTAGTTTCTTTAGTAATTTTATATCTGTAGGGCCAGCCTAGTGGGTGACCAGTGTTGTATTTTAGTACATATATGTTCAATATTTTTCAACATTTAATTTATTATTAAAAAAATTCATTTTTAATTGTTTATTACTTCCTCACTATGTTTACTTTCCACTATAGATGATTCATAGAAATTTTATGTTGTTTATTATTCTGATATGAGGTCATAATCTCTCCACTATCTCACCCTAGGCCCTTGATGCTAGTCAGTAGCCCCAAGAATATGTGGAGGCATTCTTAAGGCCATGTAACCCACTATAATGGATCACTAGTTTAGTGCAATTCGACTTTGGGCATTACAGACACATCTCACCCAAAAACCCCTAAGCCATCACACCTCACCCCCAAACACCTAGGCTATCACAACCACCATCTATTGCACTAACAGACCTCCGATCATCACAACCTATGAAATACCTTCCTCTCCTAAAATAGTGATCTTGAATGAGAGGGTACCCAACCATTCGTATTCATCACCAGATGCTAGGAGAAACACCCCTCACATGACTATACAGGTGTTGGCACATTGTGCTTGATGTGGGTTGGGTACTTATAGAAATCAAAATAATACATAAGTATATATATATATATATAATATTAAACACTCAAGACTAACCTATGGGTTTAAAAAAAACCAACCAACTCAAAACACCTTCATTTTTTTGAACACCTCTAAATTCATACACCACACATTAATCCACAAATCCCCTTCCACATTTCCAACAAATTTCATTTAATTACCTCATTCATTCATTATTTAAAATCTAGCACATTTAACCACATAACCCACCATTTTATTATTTATTAATAACATTCATCTCATTAACCAAAAGAAACCATGTCATTTAAATAATTATTAATCATTTATTCCATCACTACTTGGGCATCTAGCACAAAGCAACCACCACCTTACCACCACCAAAAAATGGCCAAACAAACCACCTTACCGCCCCAAAATCAAGGCCAAACAAACTATCTCACTACCCCAAAACATGACCAAATAAACCAACTACCCCATATGGCCCAACCACACATCACCATCCCACAAGAATGATCACACATCATCTCACAAGAAGATCATTTTATAGATTTACATGAGGGATTTTTTCACATTCCACTTTATTTTAAAGGTATTATCACACAATCCAAAATCATGGGGAAACCATTTAATTATCCATGTATAATTAATTAACAAATTTACATTTAGGGTGATATCAAAACAATCAAAACAATCAAAATGGTAAAAATAAATATATTAAATGAAAACAAATCTTCCAAAAAACATAATTTTTTGGGGGGCATCTAGTCTATATGATCCATAATATCACAATAACAATAAAGCTGTAAAAACATGTGAACAATCCCCTTTACCCTTAAATTTCAATTAACCAATTATTTATATTTTTTTATTCTGAAACAACCATAACTAATTGTTAAACAAAAGAAAACCCCTCCTACATGATACATAATAAAGAGAAATGATGGATTCCCTACCTCAAAGAGGCTTGTTGACTCGCTGCACATTGGAGGGGAAAAAAGAACACTCGTAAACCAAAAATAAAACATAGGAACCACAAATAAACCTAAACTATAACCAAATACCATAAAAACGTGACTCAAAACATACCCTAAACCATAAAACCATTATCGAAGTGAATCCTAGAGATAATAACGGAAGAAAACCCTCCAATAAGGGAGACGAACCTATCACAAATCAAGCACTAATTTTCAATGAACAACCACCAAGAACAATGGATCAAAGAGGGAGGAATAGGGATTTAATATATCCTCAGGGTACCTAGGGTTCACCCAAAATGAGAGAAATAATAATCCATTACTAATTGAATAAAAAGTCATCCACCAAATAATTTTAAAATGGCACTGGATCGAGGGTTTACATGACGTGAAATCCCATTTAACGTCATGTAATCCTCTAGGTTCAGTTTCTCTAAAAACATGTTTACTTTTTATTATTTGACCACAAAAATATACACATCATGAAAAATATTTATACATGTAGTGAGAACAACTTTCACATATTTTAATACACTTACACTACATGTATTTCCTACAACAGTTCTGCCACACCACAAGCTGCTAGGAAAACTCTTGGAACCTCCCCTAAACACCTCCAAAAACCAAAACTAGAAAAGTAATAGACCAGGAGGGAAATGAACATTACATAAAATACCTCTCAAATTATTCTCACCATCGAGATTCCAAATCCATGATAACAAGGAAAGGTTTCCAAACCACCATCCCATAGATACCTTTCAAGGATCTCATCATACCTCAAACACTACCACTAGATAAACATGCCAACCCAAATAGCCACAGAACACACTTCAAAACCATAAGCCACCTCCTCTCACTCAACTAGACTACCACATATCCAATAAAAAAAATCTCAACCTCCACAAAACCAAAACCAATAACTGCTAAAACTAATGAACCACACCATCCTAAATAGATGACTAGGAGAATTCTATATTCCGTGTCAAGAAACTATCCACTCTAGGTGCAACTGGATTTCCCATACAAGTTTACATGAATCATAATTAATGCATCTTGATTAGGAATATAGTCCTTACCTTTTCATATGTCAAAGACCTATATCACACATCACAAATTAAGGAAAACAAATCATCTCATAAAACAAAAGGATCCAAACATCGGATCCGAAAAAAAAAAGAAAAAAACAAAACTAAAAACTAATTCAGGTATTGGTCACACATCTACGTCTCTTCCTCCCACGCAATCAACTCTAGGCCTCCAAGCCTCTATAATAGATTAACCAAATAAATGATCATTCTAAATAGTGCCTTCTCTTGGTGATCATAGATCTCTACTGGTTGTTCCCCAAACATTGAATCATCCTTGATATCCAAATCTCACCAGTCAAAGAAATGGGAGTGATCATGAAGATACCGATGAAGCTTAGAGATGTGGAAGAAGTTGTGGATCCTCTCGATCCTCGGGGACAATGCAGACCAATATTCCATATAAACAACTCACCCCAAAACCTCAAAGGGGCCAACAAACATTGGTTAAAGCTTACTCCCTCTACAAAACCTGCACTAACCACGTTGAGGTAAAACCATCAAGAACATGTGGTCTCAAACCTCAAACTCCCAGGTACTACTCTAGTGATCAGCATAAGACATATTCTAAACCTAAACTACTTTAATACTCTCATAAATAATATGAACATTCTTTATCAAGCTCGACACCACATCGGGGCCAAGAATGATTGTCTCCGCAACCTCCATAATGTACAATGGATAACAAAACTATATCATGTATAAAGCCTCAAACATGGCCATGCTAATAGAATATTGATACGAATTATTATAAGAAAAATCTACCAAATGTAGTTGTTGTACCAAAGATCCCCCAAAGTCAAAGACACACACCCACAATATATCCTCTAATTTCTAGATAGTCTATTCTATTTTCCCATTACTCCAATGGTCGAAAGAAGGGATGAGGCATAATTGAGTTGAAAAATAACGTTTTAATCCCCTCTAGACTTGTGAGATAAAACATGAACCCAGATCCAAGACAATAGAACTTATAACTCCATGAATCAAGACCACATCATCTATACATCTCTTAGAAAATGAATCCATAACACCAGAGTTCATGATCAATAAGAAGTGGGTCGATTTCATCAACCAGTCCATGAACACCTAGATAACATCACATAATCCATGACCTTCAGGTAACCCTGGGATCAAATCCATCGATATTTAATCCCATTTTAACTCGGTAACATTCAAGGGTTGAAACATACCACCCGGAAGATGATGCTCTATGTTTACTTACTAGAAAACCAAGCACTTTTCCACAAACTCTGCTATTCCACCTTTCATCTTGGGCCACCAAAACTGTATTATAAATACACAGTACATCTTGGAAGATCCTAGGTGTACCAAAAATTGTTATTTATGAACCTCACAAAGGACTCCCCCATACATCACCACTAGAACAAACAACCACCCAAAAAACAACATCCATTTTCGTCCATCCAACGAACAATGCTATGGAGTATCATGATGTCCAACATGATCCTGAATTACAAATGCCTAAAGTCTCCCCATTGAGACACCTCTGCATATTTCATCAGATAAGACTTCAACTTCATCTAAAACAAATATAATTTACCTTCATCTAAGCTTTCATCTAAGTGAAAGGATCCCAATTTCTCCATTTCTCTCCAAGAATCACCAAACTCCCAAAACAACACCCTTCTACGACATCCGACTCAAAGCGCCATCCATAACATTCCCCTTTCATGAAGGGTAGGATATCTAAAAATCATAATAATGAAGAGACTCCAACCAAATCCACTTCAGTAGGTTCAATTAATGTTGGGAAAAGATATACCTCAAACTATTGTGATCTGTGAAGACCAAAAAATGCACCCCAATGAGGTAATACAGTCAAAACACTAGAGAAAACACAACCGCTACTAGATCCAGATCATGGTTGGTGCAGTTACTCTCATGAGGGAATAACTACCTAGACACATAAGATATCACTATCTTTTGGTAAATCAATATTCACTCTAAACCTAGACTGGAAGCAACATAAAACACCTCAAACAACACACACTCTTCTAGAAGCATAATCACTTGATCACTGACCAACTTACCCTTTAGGTATCTAAACATTGTCTGGAACTGATCAATCCAAAAATCATCATGTTGTTTCCTAGTCAAGGTTTTCAATGAGGCTACAGCTCAAGAGAAATTAGGTGCAAACCTTCGATAAAATCATGAAAGACTACGAAAATTATGATCCTATGCCATATTCTTGGTTGTTTCCATAGAAAAAACTAATTCACCCTTCGAAGAGTCCACTACCACACCCTTATAAGGAAATACATGCCCAAGGAAATGTACCTCTCATGTCCAGAACATATACTTGGAAAACGGTCCATAGAGATGGTGGCATCGAAGAACATGCAAGATAGTTTTGAGATCTTTCCATGCTTCTAATATTATTTCGATTAGATAAAGATATCATAGATGAATAAAATGAAAAAATAGTCCATGAACTCATGAAACATGGATTTCATGAGCCTTGTGAACATGGATGGTACGTGTGTAACACAGAATGACTTGACTAGAAAATTGAAGTGCCCATACCCACATCTGAAGGCATTATTTAGGATATCACCATCATTCACCAACAACTATTGATATCCAGACCACACATCGATCATAGAAAATAAAATTTCTTCTCTCATCCAATCAAAAATATAATCTATCCTTGGAAGAGGGTAACCATTTTTAACAGTTAGTTGATTCATCCTTAGGAATTCTATGCACAGGCTTGGACTACCATCTTCCTTTTTTGCAAAAAAGTACTAGAGAATCCCATGGTGACACACTAGGCTAGATAAAACCCTTAAAAATTTGGTCATCTATCTAAATACTCTTCTTATTCAACTTATAAGGTGTCGTCTAATAATGATCCATCAAAATTAGAGGATCACTTGGCTACTATTCTATATCGAACTCAACCTCAAATCGAGGAGGTAGTGTAAGAACCTCATTTGGGGAAAAATCCATGAATTCACTAAAAAAATGGGATACTTCTATGTACCCATGTCTATTAATTATATATAATACTCATCCACCAATTAAATTAGGGGATCCACACACTGAGTACACACATGAAAACTCCACTCACTATGAAAAACCACACATTGACCGACCACAATAAAAAACAAGATTCTCCTCTAGAAGCTGTCAGTAACAGAACATATAGAATACTACTAGTCAATGTTGAGGATTATATCTTATGGATGCATCTATAGAAAGAAAGGATCTCCATGGGACTGATGAATCCCCACCATCATTCTACACCCCCAACCATCATTAAAAATTTGTTCTGGCCTAGGACTGGCATAGTCAACACCAAGGGAAAGAGAATATTCTCTATGACTAGTCCAAGAACACAAGATAGATTTTGTGCAACAAATTATTGTGAAGATCTTGAATAAAATATGTAATAGTCAAGGGTACTAAACAAATTGATCAAACCTATGACGATCTTTGAACCCTCCAGAACTGCTGCTTACACTGTGTGCAACTGACCACAACCAACTCCTCTACCTCTATGATGATGAACACCATCATGGTCATTCTCAGGTCACAATCTGTGAACATGAGAAAAATCCTATCTTTGGACTCTACCTACTCTATATCCCCTCATAGGAGCAAAAACCTACAACCCATGATACTAAAATGGTCTCACTAGAAACTATTTTTTAGGTTGATGCTGAACCTGTCCCCCTCCACCAATCTATGATTAGAGAACCACTAAGAACTTGTTATAGTGATGTCCATGAACCCCACAATAAAAAAAACTGAAACAAAACTCCCATGAAAATGAGGGAAACCATTGGACTTAGAAGGATAGAAAGGATGATTCTGAGGTTGACTCCATACCGGTCAAAACCTCAAAGGTCATGGTGCCTGAGACCTACCACTAAAAACTCTGCTACTCAAGGAACCCTATTAGCACCATTCCCATGGAAAAACTACTTATGAGTTCATCTTCTCAATTACCTTCTCCTTCATCTAAACCTCTATATACATTGACAACGTAAAAGGAGTAACTATATACTCGATAAAAGGATGTAGTGCCTCCTCAAGACATCTCTCACAAGACTCCTCATAAAAAAAATCTGGGAAAAACGTATAATTTACTTGAACTTGATTCCCAAATATTGTATGGAAATACTAACCTAATAAAGAGAAAGAACATACTTCCTCTTTACTACCTCCATGGTTGAAGAACATGACTCTTCCTGAAACTCCTTCTAGAATTTTACCCACAAAAAGATTACATCCTTTCGATCTCCCAGACATAGTGTTGACCACTATTGCACAACTACCTACATCTGAATGACTACCAAATGTACCCATTAATCTTATGGGCCACAAATCAAACTAAAAGTTATCTCAAGATCCTCCATCTAGATCTTTGTATCCATATTTGAATCACATCCCACATAATTTCCTAAATCTAGTCATTGGAAAGCACACAATGTCCTCTTACATTGATCATCCACCTCAGCCGGATCAAGACTACATTGATCAACCAAATAAACCTGTTAAACCTCACATTCCTGAGCCACACATGAATGAAGAATGAGATCCATAACTGAAAAAAATAAACTTCCTAATCTCGGTAGTGTATAATTTTATTAATATTCATTCTAACTCATTTAATTTATTTTTATATCCATTTCAATATACCTAAAATAACCCAATTAAAACAAGAAAAAAAGTCATTTTGACACAAGTATATCTCATAGTTATCTACCATTCATGAAAGACCATATCACTCGTCCATTAAGTAAGCTAAGTGTATGTGCACTAGATCACATGGGGTCAAATATTCCATGTCATACTAGTCTCTCTAGTCTATGTCATGATCCAGGGTCAATTGATAGTGCTTCCATACCACCCCATGCAATCTTCACTGTGTCTAAATCCAAACACCGTCCTATATCTTAACATACCTTTGATACCACTCCATCACGACACCCTCCCTCCAAAGATACCGCAATGAGAGGATAATGATAATGACCCCCGAGTCCCACCTCCAGTAGGCCCCAAGTTGGAGACTAGCACCGAGGGTATAAAAATAAAATGTATGGGAGGAATTACCCTCTATAATATTAATTGTATTGGGGGATAAGATTTATAATCTACAAATAATTCTATGATATAATATAAATGAAATCCAAAACTATCCCACATGCATGTATAAATAAATAGGATATAGATAAAAGTCTATGAATTAAATACACAAAATTAAAGCTAAAAAGTGACACAAAAGATATACAAGATCTAAGCTAGTAATTTCCAGACCGGTCTACATATTCCTCCTACAAACCTGAATGAATTTTTATATACATAGGGTAATCATACATGTATAATCAGTAGGAAAATCAAAGTCTCAAGTGAACATGTTAAGGGAGCATACTAATGCACCTATAAGAAAATAGAAGAACCAAACATCACCTATAAGGGTATACTAACCATTACAACCTAAACAAGTGACACTAACCAAATAAACCAAACCATGTAATATAATATAATATAATTAACATCGATAAGGGTAACCCAGAACACCTTCACATGAGTATTCCACTCTCACACCCAAGGTCGTATGTACTGGTGATCCCATCTCATATGTATACCGCACCGTCCCACAAGCATTATGACAACACACCTCTCCCACCAAAATTGAGGATTTTCTCCTCATAAGAATGGACAAAAAACAAATCGAGCAAAAACACCTGGTCCAACACCCCACAATTACAGCCGTGTCTCACCTAAAAATGTCAAGGCCATCACACATCACCCACAAATGCACGGGCTATCAAAAACCCCATATAATTCATTAACAGAACTCCATCCATCATATATTGTGCAATACCTACCTCTCCTGAAAGAGAGAGTGGGAAAGA
The DNA here is from genome assembly GCA_963277665.1 of Viscum album. Classification (NCBI taxonomy): domain Eukaryota; kingdom Viridiplantae; phylum Streptophyta; class Magnoliopsida; order Santalales; family Viscaceae; genus Viscum; species Viscum album. Next base: position 125,081,053 of record OY728133.1, on the reverse strand, counting down.
GTGGGTACCAATCCATATGTACTTTTAATGGGATGTCTAGAAAAACAACCCCACATGACTATGTGGGTGTCGGTACAAATTTCTCGACACGAGTGGGGTGCGTATAAAAATCTCAAGAATATACAAGTATATATACATATATATATAATATTAAACACTAAATTCCAACCCATGGGTTTAAAAATAAACCTTCCAAGTCAAAACATCATCACTTTTACTGCCACCTCTAAATTCATACACCACACAACAAGCCATAAATCTCATTCCACATTTCCAAAAAATTCCATTTAATCACCTCATTCATTCATTATTTAGAATCAACCACATATAACCAGAAAACCCACCATTTAATTATTTATTAAAAACATGCATCTAATTAAACAATAAAACCAAAATCATTTAAATCATTATTAATCATTTATTCCATCATTACTCGGGCATCTACCACAAAGAAACCAACACCTTTCCACCCTAAAAGCATGGCTAAATGGACCACCTTGACACCCCCAAAGCACAACCAAACCAACTGTCTCACTGCCCCAAAAGCATGGACAAAAAAACCAATTGCCCCACATGACCAAACCACACATAACTATACCAAAAGCACAACCAACCATCACAACACAACAAGATAATTTTATAGATTTAAAAGGGGGATTTTATAACATTCCACTTTATTTTAGGGGCATTATCACAAAAGTCAAAATCCAAGGGAAACCATTTCATTATCCAAGTATCAGTAATTAACGAATTTATAATAGGTTGATATCACAAAAAAAATAGTCACAAGACATATATTTAACACCAAAAACCCCCAACGATCACAATTTTTAGCTACACATAAATCCCATATGATCCACAATATCATAATAACAATAAAGATATAAAATCATGAGAACAAAACCCTTTACCATTAAATTTAAACTAACATATTTTTTATCTTTTATTAATACTAGAAAACCATGAATAATAGGTAAATAAAATAAAACCCCTACCTCAGGATAGATAATAAAGAGAAATGGGGGATTCCCTACCACAATGAAGCTTACTGACACACTATGAACTATAGGGCAATGATGAACACTCTCAAACCACAATTGCACCATGGGAACCACAAATCAACCTAAACTAAAACCAAAGACCATTAAAAAAATATCAAAACACAACCTAAACCATAAAATAATCACCACAATGAATCCTATGGATAATAATGGAAGAAAAACTACCAAGAAGGGAGAAAAACCTACCATGAATCAACAACAATTTTCCAACGAACAACCACGAGGAGCAATATATCAAAGAGGGAGGAAGAGGGATTGAATAACTCCTTAGGGTGGATAGGGTTAAGAAAAATGAGAGGAGAAAGAATACATGAATGAATGAATGAAAATTCAGACAAAAATGAATTTTAAAACTGTACTGGAATAAGGTTTTACATGATGTGTAATCCCCTTTCACATCTTTTAATCCTTGTGGTTCAGTTTCACTGAAAAACACATCACATTTTTATTATTTAATCCCAAAAATCTAATAATCATGAAACATCCACTATAAAATTCATGGAACCAACATTCACATCATGTAATATACTTACATGACATGTATTTCATATAGTAGTTCTTATGCACCTCCAACTCCCACAAAAACTCCCAAAACCTCCCCAAAACACCTCTAACAACAAAAACTGGCACAATAACTCACCGGTAGGGCCCAAACCATTACAATGGATCCATATATGGATGGAGGGACACATTTTTAGGGGTTAAATGTGGTTGTAATTCCATGAATTTAGATTCCACATTATCTAGTATATCGTCACATTAGATCCTGATGAGTATCTTTCGATGCGGGGTCATGGAATATAATATTATAGTGGAATACTATCTCTCGAGCCATGTGTGGTCTGGTATACCATGGTGAGATTGGATCCAGGTATTTGATACTTGGATGTCTTCTATAACTATGGTATAATCCTATATAGGAGGCCCATGATGACTACAAAAATTCCCAATGGTGTTAGTATGGTGATACATTGGTTGATGCTACCAAAGTGGTGAAGTTGAGATTATTTTATCGTAGGAATGTTTTGGTGATGTTCTAAGAGACACATTGGTATCAGGATGAAGTAAATATTTTAGTGTTTATTTACTTATTCAATTTGCTTTTTTATTCTAATGTATCATGTTACATTCACATATCAAAACATATTTAGGTAAATATGAGACTACGTTAGAAGTTCCCTACTCTGATATGTACCAACACCCTACTATAGCTGCCACTTCACTTAGGTACCCAAGAAGATGTTAAGTTTATTATAGGCATGGGATGGGGTGAGGCCTATGTTTGATCAAGCGATATTTTTTATATTAGTACATGGATCTTGGTATCAGTTTTGGATCATGATTTCATGGATTCATCATCCTTCATGATTTTCATCTTGGGTATGTATATTTTGCCGACGTAGTGGTTAGTCTATGCATGTATGGCATAGTCGTTCGTGACTTTCTAAAATTTTATTTGTTTATTTCAATTTTTTTCTATTTATTTACTTCGTAAATCTATTTATTATTGTGATGTACGATGTTTTTTATGTATTCCATTATTTCAATCTTTGATATAGGGGGTATAGTCTCCCCAAAGTACCAACTTAGACCCCTGAAGTTTGTAGGAAGCCTCAGACATATGGGGAAGCATGCTCGCAGTATAGTGGTGACCATCAGTCAAAGAAAAAATTAGTGGTATGGGGTTATGGGACATTAAAAATTTGTGTCATAGCCATTTATTTTCTTTGGTATTATTATTATATAAATTTTTTAGACTTGAGATTTAGGTATGTGTTAGAGTATGTGATGGATATCAGGCTGGTTCTGCAAGAACACTTGTTTTAGTAAGAATTACTTGTTACTATGGGCATGGTATTTATGTTCTTAGTTTTGTATATTATATTTTTATATGAGTTTCAACTTGGGAAACACACATTTGGTTCACATTTTCTGAAGTTTTATGGATATCAGCCTCTTGTCCTAGTGAAAAGAGGACAATGGTATGATTTTGACTCTTGGCCTATAGAGGAAGGATACATCTCCTGTGTCAAATATAAATTATAGGACTCCTATTATATAGGAATTATAGTATAATTTTTATCATTAATGAACATGCTCAGTTTTTTGTAGTGTCAAAAATGATCATATATTATTTTCGCATATATGTAATTGGTGGAATTATAATTAGCTAGGATGACCTGTGTGTGAATTTTATCTAGTGGAAGGTAATTTGGATCTATGGTTAGATGCTAGACATTGTGTAAAATGACATAGTTCATGTGAACAAGTGGTTTAGTGACCCAAGTTGGTCCGGATAGGCACAATATATATAAGTATTTAACCCCTTATGATGGTGTTTTTATCTCATTCAGCTATTTAAACTAAACAATATCAATATATATGATGTTTTCCCATATAGCATGGAATGGTACTCTATTAAACCAAATACTATGACATTTTTAATTTAGAATGGTCCATTTGGGATGATTCTTTTGTGTGTATACATGTTGAACATTGGGACATGATCCTGAAGGTAACAGTACCATAGGTGTATCCCGATGAGAATGGGTGACCTAGTTATAGAAAATGGTCATCATGTGATGTCATCAAATATGAGACCTCATGAGTGGGTTATTGGTATATTTATTCCATTAGACATTTGAATCAAGTGCAAGGATAATTCCTTATGAGTTGTGAACTTGGTGAGAGAACTAATTGGTATCCCTTAGTGGGAGACCTAGAAGCCCTTAATTTTGTCTTATAACCTAGTTGATCTGTATGTTATTTGATATAGTGAAACTTGTGAGAGGGATTGGACTAGGTTTTGTGGTGACATTAGAGATAGTGAGAATGGTTGCATGCTCATGTTGAGATTGGAACACAAGACATGTTACCAAGTATGTGACAAAGTAATGTTCTTTCCTTTGGTTTCTATGGAATCACCTAGAGTGAATGGGTATTAAGACAAGTTTTCACAGGTTTGACTATTTGGGTTCTTGACCTTATGGACCATGGGGTTTTATTTTAGTAGCATGGTCAAAACCTGGTTCCCACTCATAACTAGAATAATGCATTGTGGAATCTAAGAGGGGGGGGGGGATATTGACATACTTTGGATAGAATATTAGAAACTTCAGTATTGGAACAAAGATGTGATATGGGTAATCATGTGAGTGAAAATGGAATAGATTTTGAGTTAAGAAATGGATCAGGTGCCCTGGGATGATTGACCCAAGCATGGACCTTGATTTTCATTTTATGGGAGATGTGGTGTCATGGGTTGGTAGTAGAAGTGTTTAGATCATGAAGAATGAAACATATGTGGTGATGAATGTTGTGAGGTGATTCTAAATGGTTATGTCCATTGATGGATGGGACATGCGATGTGGTGATCAAAATATATTTTATGTAGTGCGATGACAAGGATTATCCTATTGTTGGGAGCGAGATGTTTTTCATGAGCATATGAACCTCACACGAGAAGGGTCATGGGAGTATGGGATATGAAATGTTCATTTTAAGGATCACTAAACTATTTTCAAGGATAATATGGAATGATTATTTTTTAGAATGTTCAATTAGAGTTCAACCATTTCTGTCTAGAATCAATAATGAGGAGTACTGTTCTCATATTTGATAACCTGTAGTGATTTAAAACCACATCGGGTATGTATTTTCAATGGGATATGATTGTTTTAGAAGGAAATTCCATTGGAAGAATTACCAAGGCATTGGATTTGGTAGTTATGGATTATGTTCTATTGTGGGAAGTGGAATGTGTTAGATAGTGAATAAATGATGAAACAGTCATGTATCAGGTTATACATGATCAATTAAGCATCATCTTGATGTTTTAATTGTGATTTTGATATTTGAATCAGGGTTTGGTGGATTAAGAACCATATTTTTAGAGGTGGTTCATTAGAAACACATTGATCATTTAGAGTTTGAACCCATACAATTAAATGGGAATTCATGATTGGGGTAGATAGGTATGTTTGGTTTGATTAACATTGAAGCTTATAATGGAAAAGAAGTGTTGAGGTGAGGATATTGAAAAACCATGTGTCCATACATGTTGAAAAATTATGATGGAATTTTAATTTTCAATCATTGTACAATTAAAATATTGATATGATGTTTTGAATAGAATTTGGAATGTTAGAACAAAGTAAAGTGATTTTTTAGTTGTGGAATGAGGTTTATAGGGTTCCTTGGGTGTCCGTGGTAGACTTGGGAGAATCAGTTTCAGTTTTAAGTGTTTTAGAGATCTTTGGATAGGGTGAAAAGTTTTGGAGAAACTATATAGAACCTTGAGCATGAGGAGGGTTCCAATTCATTTTCTATAGTGCATGGTTGTCTATAATAATTAGTAAATGGTTTCAAATAAATATTGTGAGTATCATAAGAGATAGTGTGGATTAGTTTGAACTTACAGAATAACGCATGATTTAAAAATAACTATGAGTGTTTGATAGGGAAATCATGTGAGGTATTTATATGGTTAAAGATATACTCTCACTTTTAGCACATAGTTCTGAAAAACGTAAAGAAAAATTGTATGAGGTGGTGGGTATTGAAGTTGGACCAATAAAACAATTATAGTACTTTTGGAAAACTACGCCACCAAACAATGTGAAAAATTAAATGGGGTAAATTACATAATTTACCCTCTTATTTTATTATAGGGAATAACCACTTTCTCTTATTATCCCCCTCACACATGTCAATCCCTCCTCCCTATCCCATGGTTCCTCTTCCAACTTATCTTTGGGAGGATGTTGGGGATATTTCTTATAATTTTAATTTATGTATATTCTCCATTAACATACGTTCATTTCCTCCTCAAATTTTCTATAATTTTGATTTACTCTACTTAGGAAGTCAATTATTATTCTACCAAAGCATGGTGTAATGAACTGTGTATAATGGGAATTTCACTTTGGTAAGGAAGAGGAGATATGGGATTCTGTTTTCAATTAGTGGTTCATCATTTTGGTTGAGGTATGTCCTTGAATCAATTTTTCATTGATTTTTTTACAAAAAATAAAATTTTAAAATGCATAATTTGGTGTATTTGTTTAGGAATTAGCTTGGTTTGGGATCAGGGTTGGGATGGGGGTGGCCGAACCCTTGTTTCTCAAAGAACAGGTGGTTGATGAACCCCTGGTGAATTATTTGGAAGCATGGAAATTTGGAAATTAATTAATTAATTAACTATAATTGTGAAAATTGATTAATAATGGATTTTCAGCATGATTTGGTGGATCTCTTAAAAGATACAGGCTCAGTTTATTATTAATGAGGCTTTATAGGATTAGATGGGCCTTGGAAGCTATTTCCAGCCCTTGGAGATGTTTTGAAAGCATTGAATAAAGGTAAGTGTTATCACATGATTTACCTATGAAATTTAGTTTTTTTATATGTATATAGATACTAGAGAATTACACCTAGGTATTTTACTATAGTTATTTAATTAAATTAGTTGGATTAATTAAATTTAATTAAATGTTTAAATTGATGCGTTTCAAGGATAAAAAACAACCCCTGTGTTCTATCTTGATTCCTTCACCATCGATGGATGAGGAAATGCATTTTGATATACTAGGAGTACTCTAGTCCTCTTATTAAGCGTGTCAAGACGCAACAAGGCTTTTTTTGTCGCAAGTATAGAAGCTTGAATCCCCCTTGAAAAGGAAAGAAGTGAATTGAGATGACCATACTACAAGGGTTTGGTGGGACCTTTTGATATTCTAGGTGGCCTCTATACTTTTAGATAGTTGAGTTCAAACCTAATTTGGATTGTTAAACCATGTATATAATTACGTGGATACACTATATCAAGAATGAATTTTTGTTTATTGAGAGGACTGGCCTAGTGAAACTTTGTGACCGAGATGGGCCATGACTTATCTTCTCGACTAATGCTAGTGTGATGAGATAGTGTAGCTCACAAGGTTGTGTTACCTTAATGAGTATTTTGGGAGGGTATCCCCTGAGAATTGGGTACATACCAAGATCATGACAGAGATCAAGGAATCCAAGTGAAGTTCTTATGTTTGTGGTAATTTAAGGGACTCCAGTAATATCTTTGTGACATATGACCCTATTGAGAGGGTGGTTAGGAAAATAAATAGAGATGATTATTGGTGTTTCATTAGAACAAAAATCGTCAATTCAATCATGTTTAGGTTGTGTATATCTAGGTTTCTCTCTATGGATTTCGACTATGTATTTCCTAGAGGGTTAGGTATATGGCCTAAAAAATTTTATATTCTTTATATTGATGGTTGATGTAGTATACACTATAAGGTGTCTTAATAATTGAATGTAAACCATCATCTGGAATGGATGGAATGCATATAGGGAGTATGAAATATATGTGGAAACTCAAATGGGGGAGGTTTGATTAGATACCTATTGGGATTATTCTAGGATGACAATACTCCCATAAGTGATGTATGTGTTACCAATTGGGATATCATGGATTTGGAGATATAAATTCATAAAGCTACAACATAGGTAGAGCTCATTATTTTTGGGTTTCCATGTATTTAGAGATCGGATGATCAATTGGACCATCATGTTTTATCTTACTACGGGTATTTGGAGGGGATCATGGAATGTGATCTTATGGGGGAGTGAAATCTACTATGGATTGTCTGGTATGGTATACTAGGGTGAGTTGGGTTATGGGACTATAATAATTTGGTGTATTCTATAACTATTGTATACTCCATTGTGGGAGGTTTTTGATGACTAAGAAAACTCCCCATGGTTGGGAATCTATGATAATATGGTTTGGTCTCTCATAAATGTGGATGCTATATTTTTTATTGTTGGCATGATTTCAAAACATACATTGGGACACTCTATCATTGGGATGTAGTTGGTAGTATGGTGGTTATTTACTCCCATAATTCATTTTTTTATTTTAGTTGAGCATGTAACATGAACATATCCCAAAATATGAAAGAAAATATAGGAAAACATTGGTGGTTCCCTAATGAGTTATGTAATCACACCCTTATTAGGCCACCACTGTACTTGGGCACCCAAGTATATGTTAACTTGGTTGTGGTAATAGGTTGGGATGAGGCTCTGGTTTGATCAAGTGGGATGGATTAGAAGAATACATGGACCTTAGGATGATTTTTGGATTAATATTTTATTAATAAATTACATTTTTATTATTTTTTTCCTAGGTACGTATATGTGGCCATCTCTGTGTGAAGTCTATTTATGTATAGCATGGTTGTTCAAGCCTTCATGGAATTTTATTTAATTATTTGAGTATTGTTATATTTATCTTCTTCAACTTTATATTTTTTATTTTGATGGATGATCTTTGGTTTTTTATTCCATTATTTCACAGTCTAATATAGGGGCTATAGTCTCCCCATATCGCAACCATAGACCCTCGCTGCTAGTTGGAAGTCTCTAGCATATTGGGAGGCATGCTTAAGGTACAATGGTGACCATCAGTTTAGGAAATAGTCAGTAGTATAGGGAAATAAGAAACTTTTTATGATCATTAAATTACTTTCCAAAAATGTGTCTATCAATGCAAGACATCTTTTCTCTCTCATTAATCATGTTACAAAAATAAATTTGTATATCTATTATGCTGCTGAAATCATTCAATGATTTTCCATGACTCCCTTTTTGTATTTTGACTACCCAATACTATTTGTATTCAAGGGCATTAATTTATGTGTCATTATACATTATTTATTTAGGATTACCAAGTACGAGACTCAAATTCCATTCTTGTGGGTTAAAAATGATGAAAAATTCATGTCATTAAACAATTATGCACTCAATGAATTTATATAGAAACCAATTATTTATCTTACATGGGTTATTGATGAAATTTTTTATATTGTTCTATGTGGCACAAATTAATTCATACATATAATGGGTGAAACCTAATGGTTTTCCAATGCATTAGGAAAATAATTATTCTATATAGATGAAATATTTTACGTTACATTGGTGAATAACCATGGTAATATGTTTTATGAATAGTTGGTATTAAACATTTATGGTATTCTTATAAATGTCCCAATTTTAAATAATAAAAAAAATTAATGTTATGTATCATATACTAATGATTATTTTCTTATGTTATGACTCATGTCTTATCTAAGATGCCGTTCATGTTCCATTTCCCTTTTTATCCCTTATTAGGCATTATGATCACCGTTTTTTATTTATGTATGTTCAAGGTAAATCACCCATAGGGACATGAACTAGGAAAAAATAATAAATCAATCCATTAATAGGATTAAATGAAGACTATTTTTTTTATGTAATTCAAGTATTATGTACATATTTTCCACGGAAAAAAACCCCTAAAAATCCTTTGATGTTATCATTGTATTATTTTGTTAAGGAATTTTGTTAAAAATCATGTATGAAAAAGGAGGTTTGATATATTAATAATTATTATATTTGATATTTATGTACGTATAAATATTCCATACTAATATATGATTATATATGATTTTACTTATGAAAAATCAAGATATGTGTTGTTTAACCATCCACCATCCATCTCCAGATGTCTTATAATCATGTTATTCTAATTATTGACTAGGGGGAGTATTGAAATACTATATATTTATTATTTTCAATATAGTTGTTTATTGATTACTAAGGAATGTTTATTATGATTTATATTATTTTTCATTCTTTCATATGGTGAATCCACTAGACTTAGTAAGAGATAGGTGGGGCTCGATATTAGATATCCCCTCAATACATCAAAAGTCTGATAAGAAAAAATATCCTATGTAATTCGTGTATGCTTGTCCATTTATTTATATGTCTTATATGTGATATTATTATCATGTATATGTGTTGGTGTAAGGCATATGTAAAGAACCGACCTAGGATTCCCTAAAAAATATGTACATAAATCGATTCTACACTAAACCAAAGGGTGTTTCTAATCCCCATGGGATATCAACTAACACCCAAGAATTGAATAAAAAATACAGGGAATTATTTACACAAACCTAAAAAAGATACATGGAATATATATATATATATATTATAAATAAAGAGATGGAGAAGAAATATATTACACAACCAAATAAAATAATAGATGTGTTACAACACAGGAGTAATAGATAAAACACAAATAATATGTCTAAAAACCCAAAGGACAACCAAAATAGGGCACAAGACCTCCATGTGATAAATTTGTAATGTCCCTCAATCTCACCACTATCTACCCATACCCAACTAACATAGACCTAAACACCTCATTGTGGTGCCTTTCCTTTTCCTACATAAAAAAATACAAGGTCTACACATTCTTGAGGGAATGTGCAGGGTGTGAGATAAAAGTATTAGTAAAACCCACCAAGATGTTATATACCAATTTCTATAAAATAATCTTGATATGATCAATTTTATGAAAACATGATATGGTAAACAGTTTTATATTGAAAACATGGTGAATATTTACCTTGTTTCAATAGTTCCAAACCAATCTATGTAAAAAAATTTCAAAGAATAAAAACACATTAAAAAAATCATGTATATCAAATAAAAAATAGTACAAATCAAATAGTACCATGGACATAACCACTATGAAATCATAGGTCCAAACTAGTTCGGGTCACTCATACCTCAATAGTCAAGACAAGACAAGTTCACACTAAAATATTCCCTAGGATTTAGGGCCAAGGTAATAGAGGAACACCCTATGAGCGAATCCCCCTATAGAACAAGGATAATGCCCAATAATAAACCCTTATTAGGTACCCAAGGCTTCCATAAGAAAAATGATTCAAATACCTTCAAATGGATTATCATATTTCATATCAAATTTCAAAAAAACCCTTCTTCATCAAACCATTATTGAAATCCAATTTCATAAATCCCATTCACAATGCTTTGAAAAAACATTCTCTTTTACCAAAAAGGTGAAATTGAATTTTTTCCATTCTATTTACACACAAAAGTCATGTAGTTCAAATCATGGCCATTCCTTTAGATTTTTTTAAAACCATCAGTAATTACAGTTAAAATACTATAGGCTAGAGACTGAACAACCTACCTCAAACTTAAGTTACACTCTAACCCCAATGAGATACACGCACTAAAAGGAACAAATAATAAATGAATGGAGGCCCTGAAGAAAATTATCAAAAAAATAGAATATAATTACATGAACTAAAGTGATTTTAGAGAGTTTATACCAACACATACCTTATAGAACTCACATGATGCACCAAAACCCACATAAGAACAAACCCTTAGAAGAACATCATACAACATATTTATAAGGGATATAATAAGTTTCATCATAAGACAAAAAATTCTATAAATTCACCATAACACAAGTTACAAATAGAAAGAAAAAACAAATAATAATATAATAATCACAATTTTAGAAAGATATAAAATGCACCATGATGAAGATCAAGTGTTAGATACAGAACATTGAAGAGCAGAAATAACCCAAAAGTGAATGTGAGAGACCTAGGGTTCGAGGAAGGGAATTAAAAGAAGAAATATGGGAGTTATAAGTGAAAAGAAGATAAAAATCACTTGGGTATAAGAGATTAACATTATGAATTAGTGATTCATGATGTGAATCTCTCATATGACTTGTACACTAAAAAAATGAGGTTCCTTATTTTAAAAACATGGGTAATGAATTCATGAACTATTTTCCTATAATTTCATGAATACTTATCACATCCTAAAATAGGATTTAATTTATTTTTCTATAAACAAACTCATATTTTGAATCTAATTGATGGTTTTAATTTATTATATAGCATGAACCTAGAAAGTATCCCATATAATACTCCCAATTAATTTTTAACACCTCAAAACAGTGAAAAAAACCTCTTAAACATGATAATAAAGTGTAAATTTAAACAGGATGTTAAAATTATCCACAAATCATAATTTCAATCCATTTAAATCCATACAGAATAATGGTAATCTTGAAAAAGGTGAGGAAACACCTCCCCAATTGATGACTCACACTCCAAAGTCAAGTGAGAGAATTATCCATGTCACTATAACACCTTGACCAGTGGAATATAATTACCAAGTAGGAATTTCACCTTATTTTAAATGATCTCCACTAGTTTTATAAAAATCAGAACATTTGGATCTAAACAATGTGATCCAAACTCAGAACATGAAGTGGATCAATAGAGTACTTCCTAAACTGTGATATGTAGAAAAATCATGTATACCAATCAATTGAACTAGTTATTCTAACTGATAAAAAACCTAACCAATATTTTTAAGGACCTAAAATGGTCCAACATATCTCATAGATATCTTCTTGTGTTTTCTAATTGAATGGTGACCCAACTGATGAGAAACATTCAAGAATACCCAAAAACCATTAGAAAACAACAAAGGAAAACATCAATGATATACATATGATTTCTTCCAACTCTACATAGTAAATAAAAATCTTGTCATATCCTAAATCCTCACTGATGATTGGCTTCACCCAATTGTTTTGAATAAATAGTTAACCTTCATGGGAAACCACAAAAGGCCTTAAATGGTTACATTTTGATCGATGTTTAGAAATTTTTATTATAAAAGAACTTGATTAGTCCCAAATGTCTATACCATGATCCCCCAAAATCCAAGACACATGCATGAAGAATATCCTCTCGTATTTGAATAACCTACTCCATCTGATCATCCATCTATGGATGGTAATCTGCACTCAACCAGACGTGAGTCCCTATCACCTTTTGGAGAATACTCTATAATTTAGAAGTAAACCTGGGATCCCTATCTAAAACAATTTCTAAGGGAACCCTATGAAACCTATTGATCTCTGACATATATAACATACCCAAATCGTAAAACCTTTTAGTGTCCCAGATTATCATAAAATGGGATGAGTTAATCAACTATTCAATCACCACCCAACTAATTTTTCCCCTTTAGAGTCCATGGTATTCAAAAAACAATATTTATGGAAATCTCATACCATTTCCAAAAGAGAACCATAATATGATATAGAGGACCAAAAGGCTTCAGGTACTCCACCTTTATGTGCTAGAAAGTGTAATAGTGCGATACCTAATCAACATTATCGCACTTCATACTTGGAAATTAGAAATTCCATCACATATCATAACACATCCTCATACCACTAGGATGAATTAACCATGGAAATCTATAAAATTCATGAAATACTGAATTCCTCATAGATGATGAGATGAAAAAATGATATGAAAAGTAGATAACACCATCATAAGGGAGAGACCAACCAAAAATGATCTTCCCATAAAAAAAGTTTTCCTAATCCCTCTACAATTGTTATCTTATTTCTGAACATATAGAATAAACTAAAGGATAGGTGAGATAACCAAACACTGGTAAAAACCACACCCAAATCATCCCCATATACATCTAGATGAAAATTAGTGAAGAGTCACATAAGGTTCCACTCCTATTTCAATTTCAAGACAACCTATGGAAGATATTTCTTGTTGAGGTAATTTGTGATGGTATTCCCCTTCCTTGGGGTATAATCGATTCAAAATTATAATATTTGGAGGTATTTCACCCAACAACACTATCTAATATTAAATTTCTTTTGAAAAAAATATTTATCTTGAACTCTTATGGTAAGGAAAGACCATGATCCTCTACCTAAGAAGATATCACTGAAAATATTTAATCGCATGAATACCTGTGGAAATATCCAGATCATGAGTCGGGTAATTTTTCTCATACTATTAAAGTTTATGAGAGATATTAGCCATAATGTGATCATCCTGCATAAGAACACAACCCAAGATAACACCTGAGGCATCACAGTATACCATATACCCATAACTGGGTTCATGTAAAATCAGAATAGGTGATGATGTCATAAGCTGAATCAAATCATCAAAATAAGTATGAAATTTTACATCCCATGTGATCTTAACCCCTTTATTGGTATGACAATTCAACGGTGATTCAACTTTTGTGAAATCCTTGATGAACTGCAGAAAATATACAAAAAATCCTAGGAATCTCCATATCCCAAAGACATTCTGTGGATATATCCATGAAAATAAAACCTTCACCCACTTAGGATCGACTTATAGGCCATATTCAGAAATGAAATTCCCTAAGAAATTTTCTTAGATCCATAAAATATAATTCATAAATAATTAGATAAATATTTTTACTTCTAAAAAATTTAAAAAATTAGATACAGATGGTCATTATGCTCATGCTCAAATATCAAATAAACCAAGATGTCATCAAACAACACAGAGAAAAAGAATTTAAGATACATATGGAGTATTCGATTCATCAATGATGTAAAAAATATAATAGTGTAAGCTAGACCAAAAGGAACCAAAATATATAAATAACAACTATACCTTATCCTAAGAGTGGTATTTGGAATATCAGACTCTTGAACTCTGAGCTGATAATAACCTGAAGAAATATTGATTTTAGAAAACCACTTTCCACCATTAACTGATCAAATAATTCATCCATATGTTGAAATGGGTATTTATTATTTACTGTTACTCAGTTCATAATTTTAAAGTCCATGGAAAAACAATGTTAACCATCATCCTTCTTGGCAAAGAGCATCGAGGATAACCATAAAAAAAAATAGGGCAGACAAAACCTTTCTCCATTAATTTTTTCAGATAGATCATGAGATCTTTTAGCTCCAATATTCCATACTATAAGAGGGTATCAAGATTTGATTAATACCTAAAACTATATAAATTTGGAACTCCACCACACCTTCTATAGAAATATCATAGAATTTATTTGGGAAAACATCAGAGTAGTACCTAAAAATGATGAAGAGATAAACAATAGAAGGAATTCGATATGGATCAACTGAAATGGAAGAAAATAGGATCCTGAGCTCTGGGAATGAGGTCCTATATGATCTAACCATGTATCCTATTCTCCATAAAACACCTATGATCTCAAACTGGAAATAGGTAATGAGACACAACAATGATAATAATCAATATCAACACATTGAAAGACTATCCAGTCCATCCCAATGATATCATTGAATAGATTTTGTAAATCCTCGACCCCAAAAGCCCAAATTCAGTGCATTATTACGTATCATTGGCATGATCACAAAAGATCAAGTCTCAAAAGACCAATTAGTTTACTAGCCTTGGAAGTAGTAGATACATTCATAAGGTTTACATTACATCATAAAATGGAAAACTACAACAACATTGTTTCCATGGAAAACACTGAGATCCCATATAATATCCCTACAGGTTAGTCATAATATACTTCTTCACATCCTGGGAAAAATAAAACATAGAAATGGGTGAGCTCAGATGCTCATTAAGGATTACAATATAGAAAATTTTTTCATAAATAAGCATAAACATTTAACGCAATTTATATAACTAAAACAAAATCCTTTTCAACATAAAATTCATCATAATATGGCCAATATAAATCAAAATAATTCCATTTAATTAATCACATGGATATTATACTGGTCGAATAATCACATTAAATACCAATAACCACCTTCATAATGATGGAATGCATATTTCCAGAATTTCATAACCACATAGTCAAGGACTTGTGCCAATAATACAGATAATATTTTGTCATGGACTTGTGCCAAGACACTAGTTTGTCTCATGAGACTTACAGATGCATCGAGGAGCTATAGCAGGTCCCACCCGTCACTTATTAAGTCCAAAGCATTTACCATATGAAAAGGTTTAAACATAACATAAAAATTTGTATTAAAACAGGCATAAGAAGTGTAAATAATTTATCCATAAACCAATAATGGTATGAAATAACACATCCACAATCAAACATATCACAAAATATTCAATTCAATATTGAAGTTTTGTATGATAATAAATCAACTTCAAACAAGTTTAAAATCCATAAAAGGATGTTGACAAAGATGAAAATGATTTGTAAAAATCATTGAGAGAAATATCTATTTTTTATGAAAACATTTAAAATTCACACAATTTAGAGAGGAAGACATTTAATGACATTTTGGAATCAAAGTGTCCCATACCACTTTGAAACTTTTCAAGGGAATTAACATTTTCAAAACATTCATGTCCATATAAATAAATCCTTAAAACCCATTTTGAAAATATGGACATTAATGAGAATGATTTAGAAGAATAAATATTTAAAACATTTAAAATGATGTTTTAGTTAAAAAGTACCTTAAAATTATCCCTTTGAAAACTGTTTCATGAAACATGGTCACGGATAATAAATATGTCCCAGTAGATACTTATGTAAAAACAACCTCAGATAATAAAGAGATTGTGAAATTAACCCTTACCTCTTTATAATCAATCAAGTCATATAAAAAATAGTCAATAACCACCAAATGAATCACATAATATCATTAATATAAATGGAATCATCATAATATATATCAAATGGAAGTACACAATACACTACATGCAATAAATAAGTGGTGAACAATGAAAATCTCACCGACTTAAAGGTGGGATAAGAAACCCCTTACCTTGTACTTTTCCTTGGTTGAGGGTAGGTTAACCACCTGTATAATGGTGAAATAATTGTTATTAAATTATAGAAGAATAATATACATTAATTTTATATCATATATGATCTTTTAACATTGCTTTGTTAATAATATTTTAGTATTATCATCATTTCGAGTGTTAACTGATTCGTTTTCCTTTATATGATTTTTACATAAGTAATTTTTGTTATGGATAGGATGTATCTTATTCATATTAAGAATGATATTAAGTCTCTAAATTTTTTTTAATCATATAATGAAAATTAGTCTTGAACGGATATGATTGGGGAATGAATCTCATCGCGTTCGTGGAGACGGTAATCCGTACGTACGCACGAGTGACAATATCATTATTTTGATATTAAAATAATATATAATTGGATGATATATCATACATACAGAATCCTTATCATATTATATTTATTATTTACATAAATTACAAATCATTCTTATACCTATCAATGTAATAATGTGTTGAATAACAATTATACCACGACGTGGAGACGGTAAGTCGTACGTACGAATGTATGGTGACATGTCAGTCAAAGTATGGATAGAGAAATGAATATGGTTGTACCATATTTATAATAACATAATAGTATATATAGGATACTTGAGTTATTATTTTAGACTTGAAACAACAAAGAAATAGGAAGTTGATGAAAAAATAACATGAAAGTGGTGATGAAATATTTACCTCTTCTCTGGGTTCTTCCTTTTGATTTGATCAAAAGGGCTCTTTAGGGTGGCTTTATGATTAAAGTAAGGCCACTAAGATGAAGTGGGTATAGTTTAGAGGGTATTTGGTCTGGGTTTGGCCGAGCCAAATGGATTTTAAGGTGTGAATTAGAGAGAAGTGGGAGTACCCTTTTATAAGAGGGGTGAGGGGCACCATAGGAAAAGCTAGAAGTATTATTTTGTAATAAATTTATTTTCGGTTTCTAATTGCTCCAAAATGAATTATTTAAAGGATAAGGTGGATATGGGTCAAAAACCACTCAACCAATAGGTTGTAGACAAGTTTGGGTCACTATATTAACCTTATCATTTAGATTTAACACTTAGTTAAATAGTTTGACTTTTACTATGTCTCTTTTTATTTTTATATTATATGGTTTATAAACTTACCATAAACATTCAAGTGAACCCCAATAGGTTCATTAATGACACATATAATATTATTTAGTCTGTTTTTTCCAAACTTAGTCTTTTAGGAATATTATATCAACCAATAATTTCGTATTTGTTTTAAAAACTCAATTATGTCAATTTTGACATTATTTAAAAATTTATTTTTACTAAGTCATAAAAGCATAATGACTTCTAAAAAAATTAATTAAATCAACCTTAATATGTCATATTTACTTATAAAATTCGTGTATGTCATAATAACATTGAAATTATTTTTATTTTAGTATTTATAATACAATTTATTTGCTTTTTTCTTTAATAAGGTAATTACTACATCATCATTGTGTCATAAATAAATTTAATTATTTAATGTCTAAAAATTAAAAATAAAATAAAATAATGTATGAAATCGTTTAATATTTCTAATGAATATTTATAGTTGAAAATATTTCTTATATAATCCCATGTAAAAAAATTATTTACTAAAAGATATATGTTTATGGCATTTTTTCCTTAATTTAAGTTAATAAAAATAAAGTGTCCTTATCATTCATAAGTGGCTCCATGGGGTCCCAAAATCGACCCAAGGATGCCCATGGTCAGCCATGACTCATACAATAACGTTAGGACAAGCGTTAAGGTAATTTTTTTTATTATTATAATATTATGTTTACCTTGAATTACCCTATTTACCTTGAACGACGGTAAATAAAAGTGAAATGTTACTATTCACCAAAAATTATTTTCATCTTATCGAACCAAATTTTACTTACTGATATCAACCGTGTCTCTTGAATTTTTGAAATTCAATTCACATAAGTAGTAAAATTATGTTTTATGCAAATTTTCAAATGCACCTAAGAGGTGGGTAAAAGATAGTGAAAAGTTCAATAAAATTTTTATATATCTAAAATTATTATATACTGACTCTAATTAATTACATTGAACATATATAGTTATTATATATCTATTTAGACCTAAAATTAATTTAAATAAAATAAATAACTATTTAAATAAATTGTTGGTTTTAAACAATAACTTAGTGTTTTTCACTATTCATTAAAAATTGAATGTTTTCAAAAAAATACAAAAAATTCACCCAAAGATAATTTTGATATTCCAAATTCAAAAATTAATTCTATTTTAATGATTTCAAAACATATAAGTTTTATTAATTAATTTAAATGTAGTTCTTGTTGTCAAAACAAAAACCGTATTTTTATGAAATAATAACCATCAAAATATTGACACTTGTTTATATCCAATTTCAAAATAAATTACTTACAATGAACTTTATTATATTAAATGGTAAAAATATAATCTAATTATACTTCCAAACTATTAAAATGTATAATTCAACAATGTAAATTATTTTGATTTTAAAGGTTTTTTCAGTTAAAATATAGTAATTTTCACTGTTCACCGAAATATAAAAGTTATCAGAAAAACACTAAAAATTTATTGAAACTAAATTATTATGTCTCGATTCTAAAGAAGAAGAATATTTTGTCAAATTGAATATATAAAAGCTTCAGATATTGGATTAAAAATGGTTCTCCATTAAATGGTGGTAAAATTGCATTTTTTCAAAAAAAGTACTTATTTTATCTGAAAAAAATGAATTTGTTCTTACATTATGTCTAAGAAACTCATAATATGGATTCTAAAATTATAAGTATTATATAAAGTTCAAAATTTAGTTAACACTATTCATAACTGCTTTGAACGACTAGTTTGGTAAGTTGTGGTGCGCTTGAACTCAGTGTTGCGTGTAGTGCAAGTTATTGAATTACTTTGAAGAAATAACATACTATGAAATCTTGGGGTGTGAAATTCTTCCCTCATACAATAAATTGTGTCCTCACAATTTGAAATTGTTCTTAGAAAATAATAGTTTGAAAATAGAAAATACCATTGTGGGAAAACCCACATCAGAAATTGGGTTAATAAAATTTAGTCTTAATAAGAGGAAAAGGGGAATGAAAAATTTACAATAAAATTATGTTCTTGATTAGGAGAAAATTGGTGGAAATTAGAGACACTTAATTGGAGGAAAAAATTAAATATTTATATTAAGTGATTGATGTCATCAGTCACAAAAAAATGTATAATTGAGGGACTCAAATCCATCAATCTATAATGATTTAAAATATCATAGGTTCCCCAAAACATAAGGTATTAGGATAACACTTTTTTAGTTTTAAGATCCCTTACCTAAATTTTAAGAATTAATTTATTCATAGAATAATATAATAAAAAATATATACATGACAAGTAGAGTTCCATCCATTAACTAATTTCTACCAAAAAATCATCTTTCACTCTAAAAGATAATAGAACATAAAAAAATATTCTATTTAACCAATTCGTATAGTGTTCCGAAAAAATTTAATTTATAATTCACCTATAATAATTTTAAAAAAACTAAACTATAAAGTCCAGGGACTTCACGTAGTCCAGTGGTAGGCGATACATCCCAGTCGCACTATAGTTGTGGTTTTGATTCCAGCTGCTTTGTCTGACGCGACGGGTTGTCACACGGTCTGTGTGTTGTCCTTTTTATAAGAATCCAAAAATAACATTTACAATAGTATCCAATTTAAAACTTAATCTATTCCAACCTTTAGACTTATCCAAAATAAATCTATCCAAATACACCGTCCAAAATTTATAAGGAAGTTAAACACAATAAAGATCCTTTTTTCCACATAATAACATGTGAAAACCTTTATCATGTATTATTTTAAAACATGGTAACACCCTGAATTACCATAAAACCATATTGATTACATTCATGCATCCTTATCCTTCAAATAATACTAGATATATTCCTTATATCCCAAAATATTTAATATTCCAAAAATGATGAAATAAACAAACTATTAATCAATTCCAAGGAAGTCAAGAATATCCAATATAATTTATCCAAATCAACCATCTCTTATTGAAAAATCACTACCTCATTATCAAGACCATATTAAGGATTAAATTTCATTCAACCATTTATTTTCCAAAAATTTAACCTGTTATTGGGTCACTTTTCTTGGTTCCACACAATCTCAACTCCTTAATGGAATAGTACTACAGTACAATCCTTATATAATCTATAATTCTTATAACATGTACATCATTAATACAATACTCAAATTATAGAATAATTTAATAACAATGTAAGAAATATAATCATTCCTATTCATCTTCAAAAGTATCATAACATTATTATTATCTAGTAGCAGCATTCGAGCTATACTCTGATTAGTTTTACATTGATTTGCGTAATGTCCCAACTCCTTGCAGATGAAGCATTGTACATTTGAATCATTTTTATTACCCATGCAATCATGTACTTGGTTTCCTTTTTCTCCATACTTATAAAAAACTCCCATTTCCTTCAATAATTTAGCCATGTGATTCTTTCCACAGTTATCACATATGAAAAAATCCTTATTTTCCCTCTTCCCTTTATCAACCTTTATCTCTTCCATTCCTTTTTTCTCTTGATTACATTCGAAGACATAGGACTCAGTGAATTCATTACTTATCTTATTAAGAAATGATAATATTTCTTCATATGTTGAGAATACATGGGATACTATTTCTCTTCTAAATGTTGGCTTAATATCATGAAGGATATGAGCCTTCTTACTCTTTGGATCATACGCAATGCTAGAGTTTACATTCCTTCTACTGGGCGCCATTTTTATACAATGGCATACACTAGGTCAGTTTATGAATAACAATGAATACTTCCAAACATGTAATATTCCTAATGTAAATTGAACAGTTTAGGGATATAATCTATAATCATAAAAATATTTTCTTTGAGGACGTATATACTCATAAAACCTTCATAATTATTTGTAAAGAAAATGAAAATTATCTTAATTATATCCCCTGGGAGTTTCGTAACCAAGAGTTCAGCAAGGCCGGTTGTCGTGCACCAGTTCCCGTTCGAGTCTAGCTCAAAGAGGTGTTTTTGTGTTCTACCCCTAGGTACATATGTTCTAGAGCCACCTCTACCTGCTCATATCCAAACATGGATGTATTTCTTCGAAAACTCACAAAATCACTAAAATACCAAAATTCTAGGAAGTTCTTCAATACTAATCCTTAAAGTCTATCTTAGGGATATGTGTTCTAATCAGAGTTTATCTAAATTTAGTTTCCAATGTTTGTACTAAACTTTATCTGATACCAACTATAACAACCCAACCCCAAAAGCCTAGAGTCGGTGCATTATTATGTATCATTGCCATGATCACAAAAGATTATGTCTCGAAAGGCCAATTCGTTTAGTTTCCTTGGAAGTACTAGATACATTCATAAGGTTTACATTACATCATAAAAGGGAAAATTATAAAAAAATTGTTTCCATAGACAACACTGAGATCCCATAGACTATACCTTCAAGTTATTCATAATATACTTCTTGGCATCCTGGGAAAAATGAAACATAGAGAGGGGTGATCTCAGATGCTAATTAAGGATAAAAATATAGTGGAAACATTCATAAATAAGCATAAAAATTTAAGGCTATGTATAGAACTAAAAAATGACTTCTCAAAATAAACATCATCATAATATGGAAAATATAAATCAAAATAATTCCATTTACTTTCTCACATGGATATTCTACTAGTCTAATAATCACATACAATACCAATAGCCACTTTCATAATGATGGAATGCATAATGCTAGACTTTCATAACCATATACTCAAAGTCTTGTGACAAGACTACAAATAATATTTTGTCAAGGCCCTATCCCATGACACTAGTTTGTCCCATGAGACCTACCAATGCATCGAGGAGCAATAGCGGGCTCCACCCATCACTTACTAAGTCCAATGCATTCCCCACATGAAAAGGTTTAAAAAAAATAAACATTCGTTTTAAAAATGGCATATGAAATGTCAATTAATTATCCATAAACCATGAATGGTATGAAATAACACATCCACATTAAAACATATCACAAAACATTCAATAAAATATTTATGTTTTGTATCATAATAAATCAACTTCAAACAAGGTTAAAATCCATCAATGGATGTTGACATAGATTAAAATGATTTTTAAAACTCTTTGAGAGAAATATCCCTTTTTATGAAAGCTTTTAAAAGTCAAAAAATTTATAAAGTAAGACATTTAAAGACATCTTTGAATCAAAGTGTATCATAACACTTTGAAACTTTTTAAAGGAATTACCATTTTAAAAACATTCATGTCCATATAAATAAATCTTTAAAACCCATTTTGAAAATATATAAATTAATGAGAATGATTTAGAAGAATAAATATTTAAAACATTTAAAATGGATTTTTAGTAAACAAATTCCCTTAAAATAATCCCTTTGAAATCTCTTTCATGAAACATGGACATGGATAATAAATATTTCTCAGCAGATACTTACATAAAAAAACCTCAAATGATAAAGAGATTTTGAAATTAACCCTTACCACGTTATAATCAATTGATTAATATGAAAAATAGTCAAGAAACACGAAATGAATGACATAATATCATGAATATAAAGATAATAATGATAATATATATCAAATTAAAGTACACAATACACCATATTCAATAAAGAAGTGGTGAACATTGGAAATCTCACGGAATTAAAAGTGAGATAAGAAACCCCTTACCTTGTAATTTTTTTGGTTGAGGGTAGGTTAACCTCCTGTATAATGGTGAAGTAATTGTTATTAAATTATACAAGAATAATATACATTAATACGATATCATATATGATCTTTTAACATTTCTTTTTTAATAATATTTTAGTATTATCGTCGTTTCAGGTGTTAACTGATTCGTTTTCCTTTATATTCATTGTTACGTAAGTATTGTTTGTTATGGATAAGATGTATCTTATTAATATTCAGAATGATATTAAGTCTTTAAACATTATTTTTAATCATATAATTGAAATTAGTCTTGAATGGATACGATAGGGAATGAATCACATCACATTCGTGGAGACGGTAATCCGTACGTATGCACGAGAGACAATATCATTATTTTGATATTAAAATTATATATAATTGGATGATATATAATATATAAAGAATCATTATCATGTTATTTTTATTACTTAAATAAATTGTAGATCATTATTATACCTATACAAATAATAATGTATTGAATAACAATTACACCACGACGTGGAGACGGTAAGCCGTACGTACAAACGTATGGTGACATGTCATTAAAAGGATGGATAGAATAATAAATATATTTGTACCAAATTTATAATTCCATCATAGTATATATAATATAGTGGAGTTATTATTTTAGATTGTAAACAACAAATAAAGAGGAAGTGGAAGAAGAAAAGAACTTGAAAGAGGTGATAATATATTTACCTCTTCTTCGGGTTCTTCCTTTTGATTTGATTAAAAAGACTTTTTAGGATGGATTTATTACTAAAGGGTGGCCTCTATAATGAAGGGTGTACTGTTGAAAGGGTATTTTTTCAGGGTTTGGACAATCCGAATGGCATTGAAGGTGTGAATTAGAGAGAAGGGGGAGTGTCATTTTATAAGAGGGGTGAGGGGCACCTTAGGAAAAGTTAGAAATATTATTTTATACTAAAACAATTTTTGGATTATAATGGCTCAAAAATTAATTATTTAAAGGATAATGTGGGGATGGGTCGAAAACCACTCAACCAATAGGTTTTACACAAGTTTGGGTTACTAAATTAACCTTATCTTTTAGATTTAACTCTTAGTTAAATAGTTTGGCTTTTACTATGTCTCTTTTTATTTTTATATTATATGGTTAATAAACATACCATAAACTTCCAAGATAAACCCAATAGGTTCATTAAGGACACAGAATATTATTTAGGCCCTTTGGACATTCATTAGACTTTTAGGAATATTATATCAACCAATAATCTAGTATTTGTTTTAAAAACTCAATTATGTCAATTTTGACATTATTTAATAATTTATTTTTGTTAAAGTCATAAAACATTATTACTAATAAAAAAATTCATTAAATCAACTTTAAAATGTCATATTCACCTATTAAATTCGTCTATGTCATAAAATCATTGAAATTAAATTTATTTTAGTATCTATAATACAATTTATTTGAGTCATTCATTAATATGGTAATTACTGCATCATCATTTTGTCATAATTAAATTTAATTATTTAATGGAAAAAAATTATAAATAAAATAAAATTATGTGGAAAATATTTGTATATTTCAAATGAATATTTATAGTCGAAAAGATAACTTATATAACCTCATGTAAAAATTGATTTACTAAAAGATATTTGTTTATGTCATTTTGGCCTTAATTTATGTTAATTAAAATAATGTGTCATTATCATTAATAAGTGGCTCCATGGGATCCCAAAATCGACCCAAGGATTCCCATGGTCTACCATGACTCATTAAATAAGGTTAGGACAAGTGTTGAGGTAATTTTGTATTATTATAATACTCTTTTTACCTTGAATTACTGTATTTACCTTAACCGCGGTAAATAAAGGTCAAATGTTACTATTCACCAAAAATTATTTTCATCTTATTGAACCACATTTTACTTACTAATATCAACCATGTCTCTCGGATTTTTTAAATTCAATTAACAGTAGCAGTAAAATCATTTTTTAAGCAAATTTGAAGATACTACTTGGTGGTGCGTAAAATACAGTAAAAAGTTCAATTAAATTTTTATATATCTAAAATTATTATTAACTAACTCCAATGAATTAAATTGAACATATATCAGTATTATGTATCTATTTTGACCTAAAATAAATGTTAAAAAAATAAATAATTATTTAAATAAAAAGTCAGTTTTAAACAATAACTTAGTGTTTTTCACTATTCATAAAAAATTTAATGTTTTCAAAAAAATACAAAAAATTCACCCTAAGATAATTTTGATATTCCGAATTCCAAAATGAATACTATTTTACCAATTTTAAAACATTTATGTTTCATTAATTAATTTAAAATTAATTCCCGTCGTCAAAACTAAAAAGCGTATTTTTAAGAAATAATAACTATCAAAAGATTGACCCTTGTTTATATCCAATTTCAAAGTGAAATTACATACAATGACCATAATTGGATTAAATGGTAAAAATATAATCTAATTATACTTCCAAACCATTAAAATTTATAATTCAACACTGTTAGGACCAATAGGGGCCTATATAATCTGAGAGGGGGTGAATTAGGGTATGAATATTCTTTTTCAAACTTCTTCCTGCCCCATTGGATCATGACCAGTTTATTATAAGTGTCACTTTGTTTGAAATTGTGTGTTTATTATGATCACTTATTTTCGTCTTTATCTGATGATGATGCTTTAAATGCAATTCAGGGAAGTAAGCAGGCAAACAAAGAGATTTTTAGTTGGTTCACCCTGACTAGGCTACGTCCAAGGAGCATACGCCGACAAGTTGCCGGTCGTACCAAATTCCACTATTCTTTACTAGATGTGGATACAAAGGTTTAGGATAGATCACTTATATTCCCAGGATCACTGCCTTTACAATGTTTAGGGTCATCTCACTACTTTCCCAAGGGTCACTCCATGTTTCTCTCTCTCTGGCTTACTACCCGTAGAGAGGATCACCTTTTTCCTCTTCCTTTTATCACTACTCTGGAAAGGATTCACTCACAGTTTATAGACTCATAGGCCTCTTCATTATCTCTAATGAATACATCCCCTATTGTATGTGGATGCTCTGTTGAAGTCTAACGTTCACCCATAGATGAATATCTTTTTGCACCGAAGGTATTGGGAAAACCTCTAGCTTCCACGCAACCCGAAAACACTATCAGAACATCAACCTTACTTGGCGCGCAAGTCAAACTCAATGAGCAAGTCTTGGAATGCAAGTCACAACTGGCACACAAGTCCACATCATACACTTGCGCGACACAAGCTTCTTCAACTCCAAACGTGCACGATAAACTTCCCTTTACGCCCAAACCAATATTGGCACACAAAAAAACAACAAACAACAACCGCACTTCTTCAAATCTGGCACGCATGTCCCACTTGCGCGACACCCAACCACTTACACAACCACCACACCTGCGCGACGGGAGCTCTGATTTTTCAAAATGTTGAACTCCGTTAAAAATGAGGAGGGGTGGTTATGTATTTATAGGCATTTGAACAACCTGCGCGACGACACACAAGTCACCCATCGGCGTGAATGTTTCAGCGCCCAAGTCTGCTATCCTCATAGACACTTGCGCGACCAAACCGAATACCTGTGTGACCCTCTTTTCCTTTTCCATATTTTGATCTTCTGATCTTGAAAAACAATAGGCACACAAGTTTCCAAATCTTCTAGGCACTGACACACAATTCCTTTCTCGGCGCGCAAGTCACCTGCGTGACCAACCCAATACTTCTGCGATCCTTATTATTTTTTCATATTTTGATGATCTAATCTTCAAAAAAATATGGTGCGCAAGTTTCTTATCCTCTAAGACTTTGGTGCGCACCTCCATTTTCCAAAAACACTTTTCATCATTTGTCGATTTTCAGGCCCAAAAATTTGGAAAGCACTGGAAAACGGTGCCACCTTGTATGTGTTCGTTTTATTCCACCTCCAGATCATCCATTCCTTTTTCTACGTTCTTGAATCAAACATGGATCATTGACCACAGCTCTTGAACTCAACATTCCACCAAGAAATCCCCTTTGTCAACAAATTTGTATGTCATTGTTTTTCTTTTTCAACAATCACAACACAGATGCCGACTTTGTCAAAAAACACAATCACCTAAAAAATGATTCAATGATACCTTAAGTATTTTTTACCTAGCAAACACTATAAATTATTTTGATTAAAAAAGTTTTTTTCAGTTAAAATATAGTATTTTTCACTATTCACCCAAATATGAAATTTATCAGAAAAACAACAAAATATTACTAAAATTAAATTATTATGTCTTGATTCTAAAGAAGATCTTTATTTTATCAAATTGAATATATAAACGTTTCAAATATTGGATTCAAAAAGGGTTCTCTATTAAAAGGCGGTATAATTGCATTTTTTGAAAAAAAAACTTCTTTTTTCTGAATAATATGAATGTGTTCTTACATTATGTCTAAGAAACTCATAATATGGATTCTAAAATAATAATGATTATATAAAGTTCAAAATTAATTTAATATTATTCCTAACCGCTTTTGAACATCTAGTTTGGTAAGTCGTGGTGCGCTTGAACTCAGTGTTGTGTGTAGGGCAAGTTATTGAATTACATTGAAGAAATAACGTATTATGAAATATTGGGGTGTTACAGATATAGATTGAGAATTAGGAAACCCTAGACTACCTTTATGTCAGCTATTTATAAAAAACATGCAGGATATTGAAACCTATACCCTTTCCTCTTTTTTAGAGGCATCTCTATCCCCATAAAAAATGACACAAGTATCATTAGATGTTTCAGTACATCAAAAAAGTGGGTAGATATAAATGGGTTTAAGAAAACAATATCAAATCGAGTTGTTTCTATAGAGGATTAAAAAAATGGTACCTATCACTATTATTGAGCTAGTGTCAACCTCCACGAGAAACTCACCCAATGCATGAAGGTGATTCAATCATGAGTCGTATGGATGGACCCCAATGAAATTTTAAAACACTAACTATGCCATAGTGTACTTTACAACTGATGCTCCACGAATATAATAGGGCATAAATATAGATTGTAAGAACCTCTATAAACAGTCAAGGAATCTAGAAGTATTAAAAGTATTAGAGTATATTTCACAAGTATGTCTGGTGTTACCTACACTGCCACATAGCTTGTCAGTAAGGGGAAAACTGTCAGCTACTGCAAATGGTGTAAAGGAGGCTGGATATTGAGAACCACCTTCACCACCCTTAGCAGAACTGAAATATCCACTTAGTGGAAGAGAATGGGAGGAGTAACCAATATTTATGGTCAAATAAATATATTCCTTGATAATATTTTCTATTTTCTCCACATAAGTGGAAAACTTCATCATAAACACCTATGATCTGATTTCTAGTTTCAATCCCTATTGGCACTTTTGAGATTTTAGTTTATCGTTCATCACCACTAAAAGATATAAACAAACTAGATCTACATATTTATTGGTGTACTATGACATCGAGCACTCTACCTACTATAAAAAGATGAACCCTATTGAACTTTACGTCATTAGAAACAATGCGATTTTTTTTAAAGAAGTGTGTCTTGAAATAATTACAATCTAATGTCATGTCCCAATTTACTTATACCATAGAATACCACAACTTTTTTCTAGGACCATGAAGACTGAAAATCCCACACTTTTCAATTATAGATTCTGATGTCTCTAAAAAGTTAAAGACATGATCCATCTTGTACATCTAGTCATTTACTTCTTTATGTTCATTTATAGCATTAAATTTTGGGGGTTTATCTTACAGGAACTCTCAAGCTCAATCTCTATCTCCCTCAGCTCTTAGATATGGATCAATACTTGGGTTTTTAACTCATTGTACATTCTCATCCACTACAAGTACTACTCAAATGATAGACTATAAGATTCTAATCAAAATGAGGATTCCCATGATGATCATATCTTGCTACATCATCCTATGAAGCACATTGAAAATCAATTAAAGGTTTATTACTAAATTCTAAAATATAATAAAATTATTAGAAAATAGAAAAATATTAATTTACATTATATGATCATAAGAAATAAAATTAAGATTAAGGTCAAAAACTGATATAAGAGACACACATCCTGACATCTCAGGGTATGTTGCGGCTTGTCATAATAAGAGTTGGTCAATCACTCACCGTAAACTACATCCCAAGTCTCAATAATATTATCTCATATCTACCAGATGTTCTGTGATAAGAAAATTTGTGGCAAACCTCTATATGATACCAATTTTTAACAAACCAATAAGGTACTACCTCCAAAACAGGTACCCAAACCGATTCAGTATTGACTTGAAGGGCCTTACTAATCCCTAAAAGATGGAGAATAACACCCCAGCATTTAAAAAGAAATAGAGGGATTGATTTTAACCAACATAAAACATGATAAATAATACACACACACACACACAAAGTGTAAATAAAGAACTTGAAAAATATATATTCCAAAACCTATTAAAATATCAGTATTAATACAACCCAAAGAGTAATATATAAAACCCAATTAATATGTCAAAAAAACTAAAAGGACAATTAAAACAGGAAACCAATCCTCCATTTTTCAATTAGGTAATGTCCTGTTATCTCACCACCAGCTAATCATAGCTAGCTGACAAAAAAATTTCTTCCTCGCTATGAATCCTTGAATTTTCTTGCATTTAAAGATAGTACAAGGTCTACACATTCTTGAGGGAATGTTAAGGCACTAATCCAAATAATATCAGTAAAATATCACCTAGATATCCCATATGAAGGCTCTATAAAATAATCCAAATATGTTAAATTTTAAGAAAACAAGTCATAATGAATATTTTAATATCAAAATCATGGTAAATAGTTCCTCTTTTCTCATAGTTTCAAAATAATCTATGTAAAATATTTTCAAATAATAAATAAACATTTAACAAAGCATGTATATCAAATAAAAATCATTAAAAACCATACATAACCATGGAGATCAACCCTAGGATATCACAATTCCATGATATCTAGGTCACTCATACCAAAATAATCATGATAAGAATAGATTTCACTGAACAAGATGCTATGACTGAAAGCCCATAGAGTATAGGAACACCCAATGTGTAAATCCCCTAATAGTGTTTGATAATCAAGTACCTAGGAAACATGGACTTTGGAGTATAGGAACACCCCATGAGTGAACTCCCAATGGAACAAGGAAAATTCACAATTTAAACCCCCTCCTAGGTACCCAAGGCTCCTATATGCTCAATAATTCGAATCATTTCAAAGGGATTGTCATATTTTATCACCAATTTCCAAAAAAATATTTTTCAGAAAAACATGGTTGAAAACACATATTATAAATACATTTATAAATGAGTTTAAAATAATTTTTATTTTATAAAAACAGGGTGAAAACCAATTTTATAAAAAACCCATTGATGCAAAAAAAAATCAAGCAATTTAAATCATGTCAATTATTTTATAAAACAACTTATAAAACCAAGAGCAATTATGATTTTAATTCCATAGTCTAGAGACAAAACCACCTACCTGAAACATGGGTTTAATTCTAATAGTGATGGGATCCAAATACCATATCGAACACAAAAAGAATTAATGAGGTCCATTTTAATGACTCTTAAATATTAGAATTTAATTTCATAAACTAAAGGTTTGGTAGAAAGGTTAGACTAACACATACCTCCACAAACTTGTGTACCACCCCACAACCAACATATGAAAAGAACCTCAAAAGATGATCACAAAAAAAATATAGAATGGATTTATGAAGCATTATAATAAGACTAAAAATACCATAAATACATCCCAACAACATTTTTAAATTGAGAGAAATGAAACTAATGAGAAAAAACTTCTCTTTCCAGATGAGAAGAAACCAACCATGAAAAAGATCAGTGCCAAATAGAGGAATTTAGAGGAATGAAAACACCCCAATAGATCCCCGAAGAGAAATCATGTTTATTTCAGGGATACAAAATCCAAAATAGTGGAGTTATATATGATAAATTGATGAAAACCCACTTGGTAGAAGGGATTCACATCATAAACCATTAATTTGGGATGTGAATATCCCATATTGCATGTACCTAGAAAAAGATTTTTCTTTAATATAAAAACACATATGATGAATTTAAGATTTGAATTAATTTCACATCAGGGATATTTTTAATGCCATAAAATGGGATTTTAGGGAATCTTCTCTGAAAATACTCATGTTCCGAATTCATTTCATGATGTGAAATAGTTCTATAGTAAATGCCCAATATATTCCCCATAGAAAACTCCCAATTGATTTCCAAATCCCTCCAAACATGAGAAATAAAATCTTAAATGTTAAAAGACACAATAAATTTTACTAGGATGATACATCTTAACCATATGTAACATCTTGGAAAAAGGCCCATACAAGTCCTCTATTATGAGTTCTATCACTATTAAACAATTTGTTTATATCCATGATATTATTTTTTATTTTTATGTCACCCATAGATTTATTTCAATCTAATGTGATCATTTATATAAAATTATATGTTTATCCTTTAATTACTACCATACTATTCACGCCTTATTTATTCTATAATAGATTTGGGTATATTATATTCCTTGTTGATCATTTGAGCTCATCATTATTATATTTCCATTTACCTAGATCATGAAAAAATGTATTACAAATCATATGTCTTGAATAATATAATGTGTGATGAATTTACACGAGATGTTAAATAATTATTATGGATTAAGTAGTTCATAATGTAGTGGAAAAAATTCATTTGATGAGAAAGACATGGTCTATATTAGTAAACATTGTTCCTAATTCTATATAAATCTATACCTAAAATGTCATGGGAATTTATGTAATGAAATATTTTCTATAATTCATGTAATTATAAGATAATTATGTTTAGTCTATCACATATAATATCTTTAACCCTCTTCATTATATAGTTCCATTGATATATGTTTTATTGATCTTGGGAATATATTTTTACTGGTGCCTTAGAAATATATTTTTTTTCTTTTATATAATAATGAAAATAAAAATTAACTATATTGAATATATTTGAAATAATATATATTTGTATATATTATGATGAAATTAATCTAACAAGACTAATATTGAAAAATTCCAATGTACAAATTCTAAATTATTATTGAAATACATTTTCTATATATTTAGACTCTCTCTAACTTTTATAGCCTTATTATATGAATCATGTTGGAAAAGTTACAGCATAGAGATCCATGAAATGACATGAGGATACTTTGTGTATTTAAAAAAATATAGAGAAATTTTTATTTATAAAAACCATCGTGGATGATAACGGTGGCATGTGGTGTGTCACTGTTTGATGGGAAAATCTTGGATTTATGAATCTTTATTAGATGGATATAAAATAACCACATTATCTCTATCAATGGGTTTAGAACATTGATCTATGTGGTGTAGTGTATTCTTTGGTCAAACAACCAAATAAATGATTATATGATGGCCACATGGCCACATTACTATACAATGGTGTGTACCTAGTTTAAATCGATCCCTAAAACCATTTTGGTTTGGTGGTATCTCAAATGTTCACATCACTACATGGGATAAATACTAAGGTTTAGTGGAGACACCTAAACCATCCAATAAAATAATGGATGGACATATAGTTCCAACATTGTTTTGTGACACAAGTGGATGCGAATCTAGAATTAGATGCTCAGAGGTGACACATAAAAAAGAACCAATTGGTTAGAACCATATAGGGTGTTTAGGTGTGTGAGAAAATGAAATGTTGGGCATTGAAGATTTTATTGGACTTATTTTCATCCCTTGGGGAAATTAGAAAACCATTTGGTTATTTTTTATGAATTTTGGATGCCCAATTGTTCAAAAAAAACATCAATAATGGATTATGAGCTTGGGAGAATTTAGTTTCAATTCAACAATCTAATCAAGCACTTATTTAATTATATAAATAGTCATGGTATTTACTTTGTTTAACATTGGTGATGAAATGACATCATTATAATTATAATATTATAATATTTATTAATAAATGGATTATTTATTAATTTTATTAATTAAAAAATTGAATTTATTTTGAAAGGATAACATGAATTATAATATAATCCATTATTAAATAAAATTTATGGATAATTCATTTAAAGAATGAAATTTTCAAGGATAAATAAGGATTCATTGATTTTATATGTTTTTTCTATGAAACATATTCAGATTAAATATAATAATGGACAAATTTTCATATATATAATTGTGAGAAAGAATATCAGCAATGTAAATAATATTTTAAACTCAATATAAATGCAACAAATTAGTTTGTGATGTGGAATTTAAATTGTGTTTTGTTTGTTTTATTTTGTGTCTCAGTTCACTTTTTTTATAATGTGGGGTTTTATTAAAAGACATCAATTATCATAATGCATTAATGATTACCTTAATGTTCTCCCTACTAACATGGGTTATCATGGGAAGGTGGAATTTATCTTTCTCACTCATTAAATTGGGTTAGAGTCTTTTGTGAACATATATATGTATTTATTACTATTATTTTTCACTACTATAATCAACAATAAAACCAGATATAAAGATGAAAAAATGTTCTGTAATAAATAATAATTCACTTATAATATGTAAAATCTTTATCTCCCATATCTTGTAGATCAAGGTGAACAACGATGAACAAATCACTATATATTTTTTACCCATTACACTCTGTTGAGGAAAAAATATATATTACCTTTTATCTATTATAAGATTTCTATTGAGGTATTTTTTGGTATATTAGGATGGTATTCCTCAAGGTTTTATCGTTGGGAGAAAAGGCTGTGATAGTATATGAGAGAACATCAATTATTTTTTAGATTTCATTTTTATTATAAGAATACTTTTAATATGCATGGCTGATGTGTTCTAACATATAGTATATAGGGGAAATAGAAGGAAAACATGTCATGAATATGATCTCTTATCCAATGATAGAGTACCAAATTGATCCATGAGTTCATAGTGGATATTGTACTATAAAGTTTATATGGAAAATTTATATTTCATTTGTGTGTGTGTTGGGAGTATGATACAAAGAAATAAAAAATGGTATTTGGTGTGCATGAAGGAAGTGAGATCTAGGTAGCTTTATAACAAATGATCATGACATTATTGTAACCCATGAGACTTTTATGTTATATAATTCATCAAAGGAATCTTTTTCTACACACAACACTTTCTTGGCTTGCTTTACACGAAATCACGACCTCCCTCGATAGCTTGCGTCGTACGCAATACCGAGTTTCACTAAACAATGATATTCTAATAAAATATTATTAAAACTAGCCGTTATGAATAGTAATAACCAATTTTTGAAATTTTATAAATTTTATTTTTCAAAATGGACTTCATTTTTGGATTCGTAATATCGAAATTATCCTAGGTTGAAAATTTTGTATTTTTCTGAAAACTTTCAATTTTTGATGAATAGTGAAACCACTAAGTGGTAGTTAAAAAAACTGATTTTTTCATAAAACATAATTTTACCGCTTATGTGAGTGAAATTTAGAAAATCCAAGAGACACTGTTGATGTCAGTAAGAAAAATGTGGTTCAATGAGGTGAAAATAATTTTTTGGTGAATAGTAACTTTTTACGTTTTTTACCACGGTTAAAAATAAATAGTGTAATTAAGGGTAAAAATGATATTATTATTACCCTAACACATGTCCTAATTCTATTGGACAAGTGTAATTCGACCAAAAACAAACTTAGGAATAAAATATGACCATTTAGGCCCACTTGAATTAGATTAGGACATTTATTATTAATTTATTTAAAGAAGGGTTAAAATAGTTAAAATCAAAGTTGAATAACTAAATAATTTTTAATATGGGGGTATACATGAGATAAATTCGACAATAAATATTCATTAGAAAGCTAAAAAGATTACCTACATAATGGTATTTTATTTATAATTTTTAGACATTAAATAATTTAATTTATTTATGACACAAAGATGATGTAGTAATTAACTTATTAATGAAATATTGACATAATTAATGTTATAAACACAAAAATAAATGTAATTTGACACTTTTTATGAATTACAATAATTTTATAGATTAATATGACATGATATTATTTATTTAATTAGCTTTTTTCTAACTAATCATTCTGTTATGATTTTCACAAAAATTAATTACTAAATAGTGTCAAAATTGACATAAAATAGTTTTTTTAAAAAATATTATATTAGTAATTGTTATTTTATTCTTAAAAATATATGGTTCGGAAAAATCACTTATATAAGGTTATATATATTAATAATAAACAACTTGGGGTTCGTTTGGCTGCTTATAGTATGTTTATTAACCTTATAGTATAAGAACATAAGAAGACACGGTAAAAGTAAAATTATTTAACTTAATGTTAAATCTAAATGATAAGGTTATAATAGGAACCTAAACTTTTCTAAATTCTATTGGATGAGAGTATTTCGACCCATACCCACCTTAGAATAGAAATAAATCAATTTGGAGCTATTTAAAACCGAAAATGACTTTATAATAAAATAATATTTTTAGTTATTCCAAAGGTGCCCCTCTCCTCCCTTATAAAAGGGCACCTCCTCCCTATCTTCCTCACACCACATTGAGCCTCCAAGCTCTGCCAAACCCTACCACTTTCTCCTCTCCACTTCCCTAGAGACATCCTAGAGGTTCTGGTCTTCTTCAAAGACCTATTTTAGTGCCCTAAAAGGAGGTCTCAAAGAAGCACTTCAAAGAAGAGGTAATGTCCATTACCGATTCTTTCATATTTATTTCTTTTTACACTTCTTATTCTTTAGTTGTTTCATTATGAAGTAATAACATCAGTATCACTCATATACTGATATGTTTTTATATGTATTAAACAACCCCATTTCACCATCTATCCATCCTACGGAAAAAGAAATCACCGTGCGTGCGTACGTACGGAATACCGTCTCCACGCCGTGGTGTAATCTATTTTCCACCACCACCTTATTTGGATGGGTATAATGGTGTAAATAATGACTATATATGACTATTATAAAGTGATACTGATTATGAAATAGTATAAAATTCCACGATCATAGGAACGATATCATCACTCGTGCATACGTACGGAATACCGTCTCCACTATGTGATGCGACTCGTTCTAAATGTTCATCATTTCATAATGATTATATAAATGAAATTAATTGAATGAATTAATATGATATATATTACACTAATACCATTCTGGAAATGAGGTATCTATAACCTAAAGATAAGAATAATAATTTATTCGACAAAACACGCATAAGAACCAAAATTTATAAACACACGAATAACAAGTATGAATGAAATATTAATACTAAGAAGCTAAGAATATGACCAAATACGATATCATAAAAATAAGTATGATACTGGAATAAGTCAATAACATTATTTAAATAATTATACAGGAGGTTCAGACACATACAAAGCATATCAGACCTAAGGTAAGGGGAAATATTACAATCTCATTTTTATCCGAGATTGTTTATACTTTGGCATTTACTGGGGTGTATTTTATCATCCACATCCATGTTTCCTCAATATGTAATATTATTTCCATTCACCTAAATTTTTTTAAATCCTATATTACCCTTCGGTGAGTTTTTAGTAAAAGATATGAAAGGACTCTTTTGTCGTTTTTCTTACGAGGTACTTTTTTGGCTTTTCTGACAACAGTACGAGAAGACGGTTTTTTTAACTTATACGGCATGAATGGATTTTTAAAACATTATTTACAAGAATCTTACTTTACAAGGTTTCATGTTTACTTTTAATCAACTTCTTTTAGTTTAAAATTGTATGGCATGTTAAGAAAGGAAAAATATTTTTGAAGTAGAAAGGATATTTTCCTCAAGAATGGAGTTCAAGTGTTTTATCAAAATTATTTTCCATCTAAGATATAATAGGGTTCTGATTCTATCCCTATCATTAAATTGATTTGATTATGTTTTGATGGAATTATTTTTATGAATTCATTTACCTTATATGAATTGTTTTATAATGTCATGATGTTTAAGAATTCCATTTCTATTACATGGGTTATGCAATGATGTATGATTTATGATTTTGTGGAACACATAAGAATGGTATCATTATGAGATGGGTGGGACCTATATCTACCTCCAATGCATTGGGTAAAGATTTTATATCTCATGAGATAGACATGGCTGGAACGGTAGGTTATACCGGTTCAGTGAAGCAGGACTGAAACGAGGGTAACTCGGTTCAGAAATGGACTTTGTCCACTAAGATAGTCTTGGCAATGAGTCTTGACTAATAAGAAATGATTCTCTATTATTATGTGTGTTTTCCACAAAGTTTCATGTTTTAAGTTATGATTATTGGGATTATATTTCACTACTATGATTTATCCAATGTTATGAAATTTTGATCTCTTTTGCATGTTAAGATTTCCAAAATGTTATGTTCTTATGAATATGATGTGATTGATATTTCTTTTGTTTATCCTTACTGAGAATTTGAGCTCACCCTTTTGTATGTTTTATTTCCCTAGGTCAGTAAGAAGGTTATTAAGTGGAATATGCCAAAAAGGGACTCTAGATATGATGAAAATAAATGGTAGGTAAAGTAGATGTTTTATGAACTAGTTGTTTATGTTTCCCAGTTTCTTAAGACACTATACCTATACGATCCTTTCTTGGTTTTGTTATATGTTGTAATAAGTGTGCTTCAATTCTGAAGTAAAAACAATGTATGTAACGTAAGGGTCATTATAGTTGGTATCAGAGGAAAGGTATAGTCATCCTTTGGAAACTAGGATGTGAAAGCCTTAGTAAGAACCCTAAGGATAAGTCTAAGAATAGAACACAATCTTAGTGTTTTAGAAATAACCATGAATAACCTAGGATAAGACCTTAAGTGTGAAATTTTATTCTTGATTATGTGGTTTTCCTATTATAATTATTGTTTCTCACACTATTCTTCTTGGTTTTAGTAAATGGCTGGAACCCGAAGGAACCGTGTTAATGCGGAATACGATGGGAAATGCAATGATTGCCCCCCTGAGCAACCAAACGTTATGGGAGATGGAATGAAAAATCTTGTAGCCATGATCACACAACTTTCTCAATCTATGAATCATGCAGGACTTCCAAACGAACAATGGAAGGAGAAACACTCTGTTGAATCCTTCATGAGACAGTGTCCACCTTCATTCAGCGTGTCTACTGATCCATTAGTTTCTGAACAATGGATTAGTACTACTAAAAAAATATTTTCAGTTCTTTAATGTTCTAAGCATGATAAAGTCATCTTAGCAGTGTATCGTTTGGAAGGTGATGCTGATCAATGGTGGAATATTATTAAGAATACGAGGCAAAGGGATGAAATTGAGTCCATGGAATGGGACGAGTTCAAGAACTTATTTTTCAATAAGTACTTCCCTCGTATTCTCTGAACAAAGATGGAGAAAGAGTTTCTTGAACTGAAGCAAAACGATGATGAATCTGTTGGTACCTATGAAGAAAATTTTACAAGACGTTCAAGGTACGCTTCTGGTATTATTATCCAACCTGAGAGTAAGATCGATAGATTCTTTAGTGGCTTAAAACCAAGTCTTCAAAGGGACTTAGCCATAAAGGACTTCAATAGCTACGAGGAAAACATTCGATGTGCTCTCAAAGTTGAGATGGATATTGGAGTAACCCATTAGTCATATGGGTTTGATAAGAAGAGGAAAATGGAATTCAGAGGAAAATCTAAAGATCACACTGAAAAGGAGATGAACTTTCCCTTATGCTCAAAGTGTGGAAAGAAACATGGAGGGAGTTGTCTTAAAGGGACAAGTAAATGTTTCAAATGTGGAAAGGAAGGTCATCGGGCATTTGAATTTTGCGATGATGGGAAGAAGATGTCTAATGATGCAAACAAAGGAAGGGATACACAGAATGAACCTACTACACTTCAATGTTTCAAGTGCAAGGAGATGGGACATTATGCCAATAAATGCCCTAATCCAAGGGTTGATGATGATGGTCGACATTAACAAACTCTTATGGCTAAAGACAAAGGAAAGTCACATGCAATTTCTATCAGCGATGTGGAGTACGATAACGATGTGGTGAAAGGTACACTTACCATCCACTCTAAAGTAGAAAATGTATTATTTTATTCTGGATCCACCCAATCTTTTATTTCTGAAGAATTTTTTAAGGGTATCACTGTATTACCTCAACAATTAGATGTTGAGTTAGCTGTGACAACACCTAATGGCACAACAGTCGCATCAAAAGTTTATAATTATTCTCCAATTGAAGTTTGTGGGAAAGTGCTTCCTGCAAATCTTGTGGTCCTTCCTATAGTGGAATTTGATGTGATTCTTGTCATGGATTGTCTTTCTCTAAATGGAGCTCATATCAATTTCCAAAGAAGGGAAGTCACATTTCATATTCCAGATCAATCTATGATCGTCTATCGATACAAGGATGAACATAACCTTCCAGTGGAAATTTCATCCATTTTATGGGCATTGATTCCACTAAATGAAGGTTATTTATCTGAAATGGTTGCTGAGAAACTCACGATTAAGAATATTCCCATTGTACGGGATTTTGATGATGTCTTTCCAGAGGAATTACCGGGTCTTCCACCGAATCGTAAAGTTTAATTTTCAACAGAACTCGTACCGGGTGCTTTTCCTATTTCAAAGACACCTTATAGAATGGCCCCAATTGAGTTGCAGGAATTGAAGAAGCAACTCCAAGAGAATCTTGATAAGGGGTTCATACTCCTTAGTGCGTCACCTTGGGGAGCACCTATTCTGTTTGTTAAGAAGAAAGATGGATCAATGAGACTCTGCATTGATTATCTAGAACATAACAAGATCACTATCAATAAAAAATATCCTCTCCCACGCATTGATGACTTATTTGACCAACTACGCGGAGCTCAATACTTTTCCAAGATTGATCTTCGTTTAGGGTATCATCAAATAAGGGTCAAAAGGGAGGATATACCAAAGACGGCTTTCTATACAAGGTATTGACACTATGAATTTATAGTGATGCCATTTGGTCTTACTAATGCCCCTTCTATCTTCATGGATCTGATGAATAGAGTCTTTAGAGACTATCTTGATCAATTTGTGGTAATCTTTATAGACGATATTATTGTCTATTCAAAGAGTAAGGAAGAACATGAAGACCACCTGAGAATTATATTGAAGACCCTGAGAAAGGAGAAGCTTTATGCCAAATTTACCAAGTGTGAATATTGGCTTTAAAAAGTCTCATTTTTGGGTCACATAATCTCAAAAGAGGGGATATCTGTGGATCCTGCAAAAACAGAGGTTATCAAAATATGGTCAAGACCAACAATAGTAACCGAGATACGAAGTTTTCTTGGTTTAGCTGGATATTATCGACTTTTTGTGAAAGATTTTTCACGATTATCTAATCCACTCACCAAGTTGACTCGGAAAGGAGTTAAGTTTGTTTGGACGGAGGAATGTGAAGAGAATTTCAAGGAGTTGAAAAGAAGGTTATCCAGTGCACCTGTACTCACACTTCCTTGTAGTGGAGAAAGGTTTTTGTTCTACTGTGATGCATCCAAGAAGGGATTGGGGTGTGTTCTTATGCAAAATGATATGGTGATAGCTTATGCCTCACGACAGTTGAAAATACATCAGAAAAATTACCCAACTCATGATTTGGAGTTAGCTGCGGTAATCATTGCATTAAAGATTTGGAGGCATTACCTTTGTGGTGAATGGTGTGATATTTATACTGATAATAAAAGTTTAAATTATATTTTCACACAAAAGGAGCTGAATATGCGCCAAAGAAGATGGTTGGAGCTGATTAAGGATTTTGACTGCTCAATTCAATACCACCCTGGGAAAGCAAACAAGGTGGAAGATGCATTAAGTCGACAAGACCATGATAGTTTATCCATGATGAGGATCACAAAAGATCCAATATTTATGGATTTAAGAAGGATGGATCTTGGAATTATAATGAATGGGAAAAATCGTATCTTTCTAAAATGAATGTTCAACCATCTATACATGTGAAGATTAAAGAGTCACAGAGAGAAGATTTCGAGTTACAAAAGAAGGTGAGAAATGTTCCTGAATTCAACCTTGATTGTGATGAGATAATAAAGTTCAGGATTCGG
This sequence comes from Viscum album, assembly GCA_963277665.1. Classification (NCBI taxonomy): domain Eukaryota; kingdom Viridiplantae; phylum Streptophyta; class Magnoliopsida; order Santalales; family Viscaceae; genus Viscum; species Viscum album. Next base: position 125,039,496 of record OY728133.1, on the reverse strand, counting down.
GTTTGTGTTCCTCCCATCCCCAAATTAAAGAAGGAGTTGCTGGATGAGGCTCATAGTTCTTCATTCTCTATTCATCCTGGAAGCACGAAGATGTATAGGGACCTGAAGGAGTACTTTTGGTGGGATGACATGAAAAGAGATGTTGCTGAATATGTCTCTCGATGCTTGGTTTTTCAACAAGTTAAAGTTGAGAGACAGAAGTCTAAGGGGATGTTACAACCATTACCCATACCCGAAAGGAAATGGGAAAACATCACTATGGACTTTGTCACGGGACTTTCTAAAACATCCAAAGGCAATAATGCTATCTGGGTCATAGTTGATCGTCTTACAAAGTCTGCACACTTCATTTCTATTAGAGAGGATTTCTCTCTGGATCAGCTTTCCAGGATATATGTAAAGGAAGTGGTAAGATTGCATGGAGTACCACTTTCTATTATATCTGATCGGGATATGAGGGTTACCTCAAAGTTCCGGGGAAGTCTTCAGCATACTCTGGATACAGAGTTATTTTTCAGCACTTCTTATCATCCTCAGACAGATGGTCAGTATGAGAGAACAATTCAAACTCTAGAAGATATGTTGAGAGCTTGCTCTATGGATTTGTAAGGTGGTTGGGATCAACACCTACCTTTGGTGGAATTTTCTTATAATAATAGCTTTCACTCCAGTATTCAGATGGCTCCTTATGAATCTCTCTATGGAAAGAAATGGAGGACTCCAACTTTCTAGGATGAAGTTGGGGAAAGAAAGCTATTAGGACCTGATCTCGTTGATGAAATGGCAGAAAAGGTCAGATCTATTCCACAACACATAAGAGCAGCTCAGAGTCGACAGAAAAGTTATGCCGACAACCGAAGAAAAGACCTAGAGTTTGAAGTGTGTGATAAAGTGTTCTTACGAATATCTCCCTGGAAGAGGGTTATGAGATTTGGAAAGAAGGGGAAGTTGAGCCCTAGATATATCGGTCCTTTCGAAATACTGGATCGTGTTGGGAAGGTAGCTTACCGATTGGTGCTTCCACCAAATCACTCTCAAGTTCACGATGTGTTCCATGTATCTCTCCTGAGAAAGTACATACCTGATCCTTCACATGTACTCAGCTCAGACGTTGTACCGTTAGAGAAAGATCTTTCTTATGAAGAACAACCGATAGAGATTCTGGATCGTAGCGAAAAAGTCCTACGAAACAAGACCACTCAATTGGTGAAAGTTTTATGGAGGAACCTCCAATTAGAAGAAGATACATGGGAGCTTGAGGATATGATGAGGGAGAGGTATCCTCATCTGTTTGTTACAAAGTGACGAATTTTGAGGGAGAAATTCATTTTAAGGGGGATAAAATGTAACACCCGAGACTTTTATGTTATATAAATCATCAAAGGAATCATTTTCTACACACAACACTTGCTTGGCTTTCTTTACACGAAATCGCGACCTTTCTCGATAGCTTGGGTCGTACGCAATACCGAGTTTCACTAAACAATGATATGCTAATAAAATATTATTAAAACTAGCCTTTATGAATAGTAATAACCAATTTTTGAAATTTTATAAATTTTATTTTTCAAAATGGACTTCTTTTTTGGATTTGTAATATCCAAATTAGCCTAGGGTGAAATTTTGCTATTTTTCTGAAAACTTTCAATTTATGATGAATAGTGAAACCACTAAGTGGTAGTTAAAAAAACTAAATTTTTCATAAAACATAATTTTACCGCTTCTGTGAGTGAAATTTCGAAAATCCGAGAGACACGGTTGATGTTAATAAGTAAAATGTGGTTCAATGAGATGAAAATAATTTTTTGGTGAATAGTAACTTTTTACTTTTTTTTACCACGGTTAAAAGTAAATAGGGTAATTAAGGGTAAAAATGATATTATTATTACCCTAACAAATGTCCTAATTCTATTGGACAAGTGTAATTCGACCAAAAAAAACTTACGAAAAAAATATGACCATTTATGCCCACTTGGATTAGATTAGGACATTTATTATTAATTTATTTAAAGAAGGGTTAAAATAGTTAAAATCAAAGTTTAATAACTAAATCATTTTTAATATGGGGTTATACATAAGATAAATTCGACTATAAATATTAATTAGAAAGCTAAAAAGATTTCCTACATAATGGTATTTTATTTTTAATTTTTAGACATTAAATAATTTAATTTATTTATGACAGAATGATGATGCAATAATTAACTTATTAATGAAATATTGACATAATTGATGTTATAAACACAAAAATAAATGTAATTTGACACTTTTTATGAATTCTACTAATTTTATAGATTAATATGACATGTTTGTATTTATTTAATTAACTTATTTCGAACTAATCATTCTGTTATGATTTTCACAAAAAATAATTACTCAATAGTGTCAAAATTGACATAAAAGAGTTTTTAAAACAAATATTATATTAGTAATTGTTATTTTATTCCTAAAAATCTAAGGTTATGCCAAATGACTTAGATATGATTATATATATTAATAATAAACAACTTGGGGTTCATTTGGATGCTTATAGTATGTTTATTAACCTTAAAGTATAAGAACACAAGAAGACACTGTAAAAGTAAAATTATTTAACTTAATGTATAATCTAAATGATAAGGTTAAAATAAGAAGCTAAACTTTTCTAAATTCTATTGGATGAAAGGCTTTCGACCCATCCCCACCTTATCTTCTAAATAAATCAATTTTGAGCTATTTAAAACCGAACTTGACTTTATAATAAAATAATATTTTTAGTTATTCTAAAGGTGCCCCTCTCCTCCCATATAAAAGGGCACCTCCTCCCTCTCTTCCTCACACCATTTTGAGCCTTCAAGCTCGGCCAAACCCTACCAATTTCTCCTATCCACTTCCCTAGAGAAATCATTGAGATTCTGGTCTTCTTCAAAGACCTATTTTAGTGCCCTAAAAGGAGGTCTCAAAGAAGCACTTCAAAGAAGAGGTAATGTCTGTTACCGATTCTTTCATCTTTATTTCTTCTTCCACTTCTTCTTCTTTAGTTGTTTCATTATGAAGTAATAACATCAGTATCACTCATATACTGATATGTTATTATAAGTATGAAACAACCCTATTTCACCATATATCCATCCTACGGAAAAAGAAATCACCGCCCATGCGTACGTACGGAATACCGTCTCCACGCTGTGGTGTAATCTATTTTCCACCACCACCTTACTTGGATGGGTATAATGGCGTAAATAATGACTATATATGACTATTATAAAGTGATACTGATTCTGAAATAGTATACAATTCCACGATCATAGGAACGATATCATCACTCGTGCGTACGTACGGAATACCGTCTCCACGATGTGATGCGACTCGTTCTACATGATCTTCATTTCTTAATGATTATATAAATGAAATGAATTGAATGAATGAATATGATATATATTACACTAATACCATTCTGGAAATGAGGTATCTATAACCTAAAGAGAAGAATAAGAATTTATTCGACAAAACACGCATAGGAACAAAAAGTTATAAACACCCGAATAACAAGTAGAATTAAATATTACTACTAAGAAGCTAAGAATATGACCAAATATGATATCATAAAAATAAGTATGATTCTGGAATAAGTCAATAACATTATTTAAATCATTATACAGGAGGTTCAGACACGTACAAAACATATCGGACCTAAGGTAAGGGGAAATATCACAATCTCATTTTTATCCGAGATTGTTTATACTTTGGCATTTACTGGGGTGTATTTTATCATCCACATCCATGTTTCCTCAATATGTAATATTATTTCCATTCACCTACAATTTTTTAAATCCTATATTACCCTTCGGTGAGTTTTTAGTAAAAGATATTAAAGGAATCTTTTGTCATTTTTCGTACGAGGTACTTTTTTGACTTTTCCGACAATAGTACAAGAAGAATGTTTTTTTAACTTATACAGCATGAATGGATTTTTAAAACATTATTTCCAAGAAGCTTACTTTACAAGTTTTCACATTTATTTTTAATCAACTTCTTTTAGTTTAAAATTGTATGACATGTTAAGAAAGGAAAAATGTTTTTGAAGTAGGAAGGATATTTTCCTCAAGAATGGAGTTCATGTGTTTTATCAAAATTATTTTCTATATAAGATAAAATAGGGTTCTGATTCTATTCCTATCATTACATTGATTTGATTATGATGTGATGGAATTATTTTTATGAATTCATTTATCTTATATGAATTTTTTTATAATGTCATGATGTTTAAGAATTCCATTTCTATTACATGGGTTATGCAATGATGTATGATTTATGATTTTGTGGCACACATAAGAATGGTATCATTATGAGATGGGTGGGACCTATATCTCCCTCCAATGCATTGGGTAAAGATTTTATATCTCATGAGATAGACATGGCTGGAATGGTAGGTTATACCGGTTCAGTGAAGCAGGACTGAAACAAGGGTAACTCGGTTCAGAAATGGACTTTGTCCACTAAGATAGTCTTGGAAATGAGTCTTGACTAATAAGAAATGATTCTCTATGATTATGTGTATATGCCACAAAGTTTCATGTTTTATGTTATGATTATTGGGATTACATTTCACTACTATGATTTATCCCATTTTATGAAATTTTGATCTCTTTTGCAGGTTAAGATTTCCAAAATCTTATGTTCTTATGAATATGATGTGATTGATATTTCTTTTGTTTATCCTTATTGAGCATTTGAGCTCACCCTTTTGTATGTTTCATTTCCCCTGGTCAGGAAGAAGGTTATTAAGTGGAATATGCCAAAAAGGGACTCTAGATATGATGAAATAAATTGGAGGCAAAGTAGATGTTTTATGAACTAGTTGTTTATGTTTCCCAGTTTCTAAAGACACTATACCTATATGATCCTTTATTAGTTTTGTTATATTTTATAATAAGTGTGCTTAAATTCTCAAGTAAAAACAATGTATGTGAAGTATGGGTCGTTATAATTATGATTGATGTTTAAAGTTTTTCTATAATAATTAATTGTTGTTTCAAGTATATTTTTTAATATTCAAAGGTTGTTCCTCTACTTTAGGTGATCACATTGAGTATTACTACTTACCCTTTCATGCCCACTTTCACACTTTCTCCTATTGTATATATAGACTACAAAGTGAAAACAAGAATTCCTTTAGAGTCTTATTAGGTTAATGGGGACATGCTTTGGGATTATCTATTTGACGACTAATAAAATTAATTTATTTTATTCGGTTTTTATTTTAGATGAGACTTATTATTTAATATTTTCAGGGTTTTTCATGAATTTAATGGTTAAGTATTCATACATTATATATAAGGTTGTTTTTTATTATACATCACCCCAAGATGACTTATTTAATAGAAAACTGATTGTTCATTGAGTTAATGTCTCACATTTATGTGTGGGAACTTTGTGATAGTCGCTAGGCTCTAACATAGTTTAAGAGAGTCTGGGGATTTCACATACGAGTGTGTTGGGATGTGACAATATCATTCCAAAATGGACAAGGATCAAAATAAAATAATTTTTTTAAAATTAAAAATGTATAGAATATGTTAAATCTATTAAATTATGGATTGAAATTGAATACACATGCAGTAATTAATATCTAAAAATAATAAAAATAAAATATTAAAGTAAAAATTGGGTGCATGGAAGAATTTTCCTTGAATAAAAAATTATTTTAAGAATATGAAGTCATACCAAAATCCACCAAAAATTTATTATATGAAATTAAATTTTTTGATGAAATTACTAAATAACTAAATTAATAAACTTATTGAATTCAATTTATCCTGTAAAAAATATTTTTCCCCACCATTAAAAAATAAAAATATGAATAAAACATTAGATAAGTTCACAAAATCTTATTAATGTATTAAAAAGAAATTGGATATTAATCATCTGATAAAATATAGTTACGAAATTAGTTATCACATAACACAATATATATTTTCATACTATAAGTTTTTTCACATATGAAGAAAATAATTTAATAAATTGAAAAATATACTATGTAATGACTAAGAATGTGACATATACAATTTATATGAAAATAAATTTGTATTTTTTTACTTTATTTTTATGGAATGATTATTTGAATCTAAAAATCTGGGAAAAATGTATTTTTAATTTCAGAAGCATTGATTGATTGAGGTATTAAGGATAAAATAATGTGTATCGAGTATTGTATTGTTAAATAATATTTAATTTTTTATATAAAATTAAGTATATGTCGATAAATTTAAATGGAAACACTATATTATATGTCCAATGATATAAAACTTGATTTACTATAAGTTGAGATAAGATTTATTCTCATAATAATGAATATATATGTTTACATGATAAATATTCATTATAGAAAAATGTTTTTTCATGAATAATTAAATACATTCATGATTGAAAAAATTATGAATTCATATTAGAAATAATTATTTGAAATTCCATAATAATATAATAATATTACACCATTAAATTACAATTCAATAATAAGTAAACATTAAATAAATGGTTTATATTGAACATAACAACTAAAAATATAGAATAAAAAAATGAAAATCATATATGTTAAATGGAAATAACTTGACTCATATAACCCCATAAAAATAATAGGTGTAAAAATTACTAATGAAATAAAGAAAAATATTTTCAATGTGATAAAAATTTTATTGAATAATTTTAAGTCATTCAAAGAGAGCATACTAAATTAAAAGTGTAATTTTGAAAGATATTTTTGAGGTAATATATATGATGAAAATATCATAGAATGATTGTTGTATGACAATTTAGAAAAAATCTATTTGGTGTATTTTCATTTTGAATATGACAATTGGGCATATAACACATGAATATGGCCAATAATATGACCATTATGTAACCATTATGAGTAACCTTTATGTAGATGTTATGAATAGGGTTTTAAATTTACATTTAAATATATTTATTGAAAAAATATATATTTTTTGTAAACTATAATGAAATTTTCTAAAATAATAAATATTTATTTGTAGATATGAAATGTATCTCACCATGAAAACGTGATTTTTATGTATATTATTTTTTATAATTAAATGTTATCAATTTAAATATTTTTTACATTTAATCTGGTTTATTGTTGAATAAATGTATTGAAATAATTTAATTGGTTTTTTGATAATTTTCTGAGAAAAAAATATATATTAGTAAAATATGAAGTAATAAATATGTAATGATCATAAAATCATCAATATATAATTTCAAATAAACTATGATATATTTTAGGTCAAAGAGTGTATAATACTATTTACAATTGTAACACATAATTAATATTATGAGTCTTGGTCCTAAAATAATATTTTATTGATTTTTTATTAAATATTCGATTTCAAAAACACATTCCCCATTACCTATGAATACCTATCTCATTATATAATCATAATTAAGTTTTAATATCTAATCATATTCCTAAAAGTAACCCAATACTCTTTATTAACTCAACTATATATTTTAGTAATATTATAAGCAGAATGAAACACAAATCATCAAATCATAAAATTGATAAAGTAATGATCTATTTTATCTAATAGGTAACACCCATAATCTACCTATTTCACCCCTAATTATCTTATTAATAATAATTATTCTTAATAAAATTAATTTAATAATAATAATTTTATTAATTATTATATAAAATTAATATAAACATATAATATTAAATTTTGAATATTTATTATAGCAACCCTAGCCCCAGTACCCCAAAGCTGGTGGTTATTTTATTACATTGAAACAAGCTAAAAAATAACATCTAGAAGGGCCAAATAGTTCATTAGTCTTGGTAAACAAGATATCTAATTGAAATTTTCATTTCATTTTAAAACATAAAATACAAAAATAATCTTCTTTGAGAATTTCATTATTCCCCTTAGTCTATCAAATCATATCAATTACAAAATACTTTCAAGTATCGTTGTTAAAATAAAACATAATATATGGGTGAGCTTATATGATCCATATGTTTATGTGTATAAAAAACGTTATGAATAAATAAAGAATAATCAAAATTTAAAGGTAAATAAATACAAAACATTCCACTAAAAGAATAAAATGATAGAAAAATATGGTATGAATGAAAGGTGATCAAATAATTTCTTATAAATAATCACATTGGCATGAAACTTAACCATGGGTATTCAAAGTAATTGACCAATCATATGGAATATCAATAATTTAATTCATAATGATAGATATCTAAAACATACCATTAGGGATGCGTTACAAGATACCTAATTCCATCAAGGATTTGTTCCAAGAAATCTAATAATGTTAAGTATTATTTACAGTACATCTAATAAATGGTTGAGGCCTTGACCAAAACCACATCTAGTTTGTCTTAGGAAACCAACTGATGCATTGAGGGGATTTAAAAGGGCCCACCCACCACAAAGGAATTACAATTCCCTCCTCATCTAAAAAGGGTAAAACATATTCAACATTAAAATTAATATTAAAATATAACATATTAAATTTAAATAACTTCTCTAATCAATAAATGTATTCATAGACCATCAAGATTAATGTGAATGGTATCAAAATAGTACACCCAATAAAAATAATCATAAACTATCTACATAAATAACAAGGATGAAATCATCAAAATATATATCCATTGGATTAAGGGTAAGGGTTTTTTGGTTTATAAATAAATATACCGTAAAAGCATATACAAAAATATTCATGAGGAATATATCCTTTTCTTTTTGAAAATAAATTTTTAATACAAAAAACATTTTGAAAATAATTTTATGTTAAAAAGATAATTATTTCTATACTATAATGTAAAAATTATTAAAAAAATACATTTTAAAATTTAAATTTATGCTTCAAAGAAATTATAGTCTTGTTGAAAGGTTATTATGTACATGTCATAAAATTTAAAATGAAAATTACTTTTGCAGTATAAAAATGTTAAAAAAGTGCCTTGATTGGAAAACGAAATATTCCATTAAAACAATTTATTTAAAAGAAAAATCTATAAAATATTCTTTAATAAATTATTTAGATAATGTTAAACAAATTTAAACATTTCTATATAACATGTTCTTGGAAAAAATAGATTTCCTACCGAATAGAGAAATGAAGTCATATTTTCTTATAAAAATTTTATCAATTATATTAAGTACCAAAGAGTGTAAAATGGTATTATTAAATGAAAATATCATGAATAAATATAAGATAATAAAATATATTTAATTAAATATGTAAATACCAAATAATTCCCCCTAAAGGAGATGTAATGATACACCATCTTGAATAATGATTAGATTTTGAATTAAATACTTAACACTTTGTTAATTTTTTTATCGAAATGACCATGAAAGAAATAACCTAAAATAAAACATAAAATATCATGATGATAAATTAGTTAATTGCATATCATACAGAAATGGAAGTATGTACCATAAAAACTAAATAATTGGTGAATATTGAGTATGTCTCACAAAAGTAAAAGTGAGTTGAGTTACCCTTACATTATGCTTACATTTGTTGGAATGTTATTTAAACTTATGTGTATTTGTTTAAAACATTTCAATAACATATTACATAACAATATTAATATTTTTAGTATCATATATTGTCATTTTATAACATATTATTACCCATTAATTTGTAATATTTCATTATTTTCATTATTTTGGGGATTAATTATCTTGTTTTCTAACGTGTGTTTTGTTTTGATGTTTCTGGTTTATGCACATATTATATACTTTTATCTTCTTTATAATATAATAATTACATTATTATCATTTTTTTACAATAATTTTAATTTTAAAACTCATCATGAATGATGACTATGAAAAATGAAGTACTTTACGATCATGGGGATGGTTGGTCATACATACGCGTGAGTAATGTTTCCATTTTTAAATGATCATTACATAAAGGAGTTCATTAATATTTTAACATTATATAATGATAATAATATAATTAATACTGTATTATATTATTATATATATCATCCATGTTGTGTTCTGAGGAAAAGGGAGTCAGATTTCATCATAAAGGCGATAGTCCACACGAACATGAACAATGGTGTCATCTTTAGGTGAATGAAAAGGAAATAAATAAAATGATATATATTATATATAAAGAGTTATAAATACTTAATTAATATCACAATTATTTTATTTATATCATAAAAAATCATTAAAATTATCTTTATGACCTTCCATGTTAATCATTACTGAAAGATAAATCACATCGCTTCACAAGACGGTAGTCTGTTGTACACAAGAGAGACATTATCGTGTCTCATATTGAATGGAATGTAAAAGTAAACATATATAATATAGTGAATATAGATATAGAAATATATATAATTTATATCCATCATCACATCTAACCTTTATAGTTGGAAAAGGAAAAAATGAATGACATTACATCATGTGGCAGTAGTCTGCCACACACACGAACAGTGATTTTATAACCCATTTTATGGAACTATAGATGGTTTTAAGTCATGAAATTTTAATAAAAAACAACATTATATTTAATATATTGTCGTTATTATACCAACATGGTGTAATAAAAATTGAAGGAGGTGGATACATAAGTAAAATAAAGAAGCTCATTGAAAAACATCACCTCTTCTTCAAGTGCCCTCCTTTGGTGTGCACTAAATCGGTAGTAGTTTATAATTATATCCAATATAAGGATTATATAATTATGTGAGTGAATTTGGAAGTTACTTGTGTTTTTATTGGATAATACAACTTTTTTTCAATGTTTTGCGAGGGGAGAGGGTGTATCCATTTATAAGTGTGGTGAGTGGCACAATTGTAATGTTTTTGAATGAGTGAATTCCAAACATGATTTTTTCATGTCACCAAGACCCAATAATTTCTAATTATCTATCATAGAAGTTATAAGGTATAAATATGGATACAACATAGATTTTGGAAAATTTTATAGGACATTTGACCCCTTAAGTTTAAAGTTTAATCCCTCTGGAAATCATTCTAATCTTAATCACTGTAATTATTTTCACATATTTTCACTAATCATTTCTGTAAAATATAATTAAAAATTATTTAACATTATAAATTTTTATTATTAAAAATATTTAATCCATTTTAACAATTTTAATTCACTTAAGTAGAAAAAAATAATTTCTAAATTAATCCCATAAACACGACGAGAAAGATTGTTTTTAAATCAAAAATAATCAAAAAGATTAAAATGTTTATATATATAAATTCAATATAAAATTGATTCAAATGAAAAATATAGGTTTTATTGTTATAAAACATTATTATTTTTTACTTTAAAACCCATTCAAAATATATATTAACATATAAATTATTTCAACGAAAAAGAAATTTAATTCTAAAATTTATAATTTTTCCCAATTCATCAAAAAATGAAATATTTCAGAATGATACCAAAATTAACCCTAAGATAATTTTGATATTACCATTATAAAAATAAATATTATTTTTTCATAAATTTTTTTAAAATGTTTTTTATGTTAATTTTAAAATATGTGTGCCAGGCGCGACGAAACTGTCTTTTAGGAAAATACAATTTTTCCAAAAACATTTCTTTTTCTTTTAATTGATTGTTATTATTATTCATAATAACTAGAAAACCAAAAATGTTTTTAAACTATATATTTTCATAATCAATTTAAATATATTCATACACTCTATTTTAATGGATGGATGATAACTATAATATTAAATAATAATAATAGTATATTGTTGTTCAGTAAAACTTGGTCTTACATGTAATAAAAGCTATCAACGAATCTCATTGTTTTGTGTAACAGAAGATAAAATAAGTGTTACATGGATTAGAATATACAATCAATGTTTCTTTTCATATATTATATTTCATAAAATATTATTATTTCATAAATTCAGGGTTGTTACATTCTCCCAACCTTAAATTAATTTCTTCCTCATAATTTAGACATGATCTTGTAAATCAAGGGTTTTAAATTTAGAAACAAAATTTTTTAAAAACCAAAATTTTAAAAGGGTTAATAAATAATCATCTTATTAAGTTATAAATTTAAGTACCAAGGTCATATGGAATAAAACATAAATAGGTTTTTGATTTGGTGAACATTAGTGGTATGTGAAAATATGGACAAGGAAGGAAAGCGTAAATAAATATAAATAGATATTGAGGTCCTTGATAAAAATCAAGTGCATGATAAATAAAATGTTAAGGGACTCAAAACAACAAATATATGAAGATTTAAAAGACCATTTGATTTATCAAATATGAAGGCAATAGAATACTATTTTTTTCAAGATCCTTTTCCTAAATTTGAATAATTATTTTACTCTCACGGAATATAGGGAAATATAATTAATTGATGTGTTTATATTTCATTAGTGAAATTTCGTCATTTTTTTATGATTAGATAAATTTCCAATTCATCACTTAGTCTAACAATAATGTATATACATAAATTATTTTTTATCCTAAAAGGACTAAAATTTACTTTTAACGGATTATAAGGCCCATAAAAGAGTAACAAGCCTTTCTACATATCTCTAAATATTTTTCAAAACCAATATGGTTATAACATGTTATCCAATATAATAAATTAAAATCTAAATCCTCATAGAAATTTCAACATAAACCATTCCATAAATGGTTAACCTTATAACAATTCCAAAATCTTAGGATCCATTCCTTTAGAAATAAGGTTACTGAATTTCCAAAATGAAATTATCATTAATCAGTTCCAAGGTAGTTAGTACTATCCAATTTACACATTCGATATTAATCATCTATTTATCCCAAAATAATTATATTAACATTATAAAAATATTAATGGTTATATTTATTTCAATAATGTTTTTTTTGATGAAGTTTATATTTCCACTTAATCATTTTTCTTGGACACCAGTACCATTAAACACACGTTTTTAAGACCTTAATGAAAAATTACTAAACTATAATCATTATATATTTTATAAGTCTTAAAATTAAAATATAATTGTTTAAATTTTTTTTATAACATAATTATTTAATTTTGAAAATAACATTAATCATTCTACTTCATCATTAGTAATATCATAAGCTTGACCATCATCCCTTACCTTCTTCTGATGTTTATTCCCTTGGCACTTGGGAATATAATTCTCATAGTGCCCCATATCCTTATAGTTGAATAATTTAACATTATAAAGTTCTTTATTTCCCTTGTAATCTTGAGCATAGTGGTGTTTTTGTCTACACCTGAAGAAAACTCTTTCCTATATTTAATCATGTACCAAGGTTTTTCCATCAATAAGTATCACATGCTGAAAACTACTTCATTCAATTATTCCCTTTATCCATCTATTTTTATCTACTGTCCTCTTCTTATCTTTTTTCACTTCAATTCCATAATACTTTGATAATTATTTTTCTATTTTAATATCATTTGATACAATGTACTCATATGATGATAATCTTTGGGAGACTAGTTTTATTTAGATAATTTTCTTAATCTAATAAAATAAATATCCAATCATTATATTTGGATTATTTACCTAGTACAAACAATTCATTGCTAACCTCGTAAAGTGGGATTCATACAAAGAAACATTTTCCTCTTCATTATTTCTTAGAGTCAAGAATTATCATTCTATATCTTATCATTTCTCATGAAGAAAATATTTTTCCAGGAAGATTACCTTTAAATAATTCCACTCCAAGATTGCTAACTCCACCTTATCCTTAGTTTTTTTTGAATAAAACCCCACCATTGATCTACATATTTTGAGAGATTATATACTTCCATGATAACTTTATCTCTTTCACTATTTCATAGAGTGAGGAATATATTCTCTATGGAACATACCAATTACTCATATATAAATATATTTATAGTCCCATTGAATAATAGAGTTTTATGATGCATGAAGTGGTCTAACATTGTTACACTGCTTGATGGATCTATTGGATACTCTATAAGGGTATGTTTATTACACATAACCTAAGTCACCTACCCCAATAAGTTATAATTTGACAAGTTTCAGCACTTGTTCTATCTCCAACTTTATTATATTTCCATGAAGGGAAATCCCTATATGGAGTATATTCAATGATATGGTTCCCATTAAATCCATTAGGTTCTATTTCAAAGTAATGGAAAATAGTCGATTAGATAATAACATTATGAAACATAAGGTATAATCTGGAAACTAGTGAGACAAATAAATTAAAAAATTATGCATAGTTAATATCATAACCTTAAACATGGTTTATTTGGTGATATAATTATTATAAAATCATTCATAATGGTTTGAAATGAAAATGTGAATTATACTATGCATATCCTTTAGAAGTGTCAAACCAGGTGCACTGTGAGGCATGTTGTCGTGTCCTAGGTAATAGTCTTGTCAATCCCAATGCACGTTTTTTGATGTTTTTACCCCTAGGTACATCTATTCCAAAACCACTTCCATTTGTAGTATTTAAATAGATATGTACTATAATGGAAAAAAATCACATAATCTATACATTACCAAATATATAGGTTTTTATTCTATACTTATCATAAAATTATATCTTAGTGTTTTGATCCTTAATCTATGTTTTCCCTAAATCTAGTTCCCAAGGTTTATACTAAGCTTCCTTTGATTCCAACTGTAGTGACCCAGAACCTAGTAGCCCAGAGCCAGTGGTTTCTTTATTAAATTGTCCTAAGATACAAGGAATCACATCTTGAAGGATTGAATAGTCTAGTATTCTTGTTAAACTAAGTAGATAATTGAAATTTATACTACATTTTAAAACATAAAATAACAAAATAAATTTATTTAATAATTCTATTATTCCTATTAGCGTATCCAAATATATCAATCCTAAAATACTTCTCATATGCTGGGGAAAATAAAACATAAGAACGTGTGAAACTAAATTCTCAGTTAGGTTAAGTATGTAGTAGAATCTATGAAAAAATAAGTCATAATAAAAATAGAAAGGTAGATAATTGAAACACATTCCATTAAATTAATAAATTGAACATAATATAAAAGGAAAAATGGGTTATTAAATAATTTTATATAAATAAAAACATGATCACGAATCATAACCATGTATATA
Source organism: Viscum album (assembly GCA_963277665.1). NCBI lineage: Eukaryota > Viridiplantae > Streptophyta > Magnoliopsida > Santalales > Viscaceae > Viscum > Viscum album. The sequence goes on along the minus strand of OY728133.1, from coordinate 125,024,406 downwards.
ATAACTAATCAAATAACCACACAAAATATCAATAACTGAATTAAAAATGATGGAATGTATAATGATGGATATCTAAAATATACTGTTGAGGATTACTTCCAATAAATATAATACCATCAAGGATTCATTATAATCTATTCAATATTATCATGGTTTATTTAAAAGATATCAAATAAATGTGCAAGGCCTAATCCAATAAAATATCTTGTCTGTCTAATAAAACCTTCTGAGGCATCAATGGAATATAGTGTGCCCTTCCCATCACATAAAAAGTTCATTGAATTTCTCATATAAAAGGGGTGAAACAAAATTAACATAAATATTCATATTAAAATCTATAATATGATATGTATTTACTTTCCCCAGTCAATAAACATAATCATAGGCTATCCAGAGTAAAGTAAATGGTATAAAAATAGTACATCCCCAGTTAAACTGATCACAAATAATTCGGAGAAATATTGAGGATGATATCATTACAATATAGAGCCATTAAATTTTGTTTAAAGGGATACTATTTTTTATGAATAGAAATAGTATAAAAATATCTCTAAAAATATTCTTGTTGAAAATAACCTTTTCATTTTGGAATATTTTTTTTAAAAAAATAAAACATTTTGAAAATCCCTTTATTTGAGAAAATTAAGTATTTTTATAATATAAGGAAAACATATTATTTTTAAATAAATGTTTAAAATTGAAAATGAATCTTCAAAAAAGTTATGTTTATGTTGGTGGGAAATTTTGTACATGGTGTGAAAGTTAAAAAGAACATTTCTTTTGCACGGTAAAAAGGGTAGAAAAAAGTGTTGACCAAAAAATGAGAAGAAGATTCCTTTAAAAAAAAAAATTGAAAAAAAAATTGGGTAAAAATTTATTTAATAAATCATTTTGAAATTGTTAAATACAATTTTGGAAATCATGGTTATTGATGAATTTTTTTTACCGAAGTGAGAAACAAATTATGATTTTATTAAAGGAATTTTCTCAAATCTTTATAAAAAAAGAGTGTCAAATGGTAACATTACTGAAAAATGTAATGAATTACTAGATGATACTAATATATACTTACTTATAGATAAAAAATTAAATAATTTTCCAAAGGGATATATAAACATAAACCATCATGAATAATGATGATCTTATAAATTAAACTCTTAAAAAATTGGAAAATTTTGAATCGAAACCCCATGAAATAAATAACATAAAATGAGACATTAATTATTATTATGATAAATTAACTCATGATATATATTAAAAACATTGGAATTATATAAACTACACAAAATATATAAGTGGTGAATATGGCATATGTCTCACAAAAATAAATATGAGTTGAGAAAACCTTACCTCATGATTCCTTTTGTCTTAATGTTATTTAACCTCATTTTAGTTGTTTTAAATAAATTATAAACTTATTATATAATCTTATTAATATTTATTATGTCATATACAATCCTTTTATAACATCTTTTTACATTTTCATTAATAATATTTCCTTATTTTCGTTATTTCTGGTGTTAATTGCCTTGTTTTCTCTTATGTTTTTTATTATGATAGTTTTAGTTGTTAAAGCTATTACATAGTTTCATATTATATATAATAATAATAATGGCATAATTATCTTATTTTTACCTCAATGTTTCATTTAAAACCAATTATGAATGATGGTTATGAAAAATAAATTTTGTTATAATCTTTGAGATAGTAAGCCGTATTTAATGTAAGGACCCAATTGGAGTAATGAAACACTGAGAGGGGGGGGGGGGGGGGGTGGGGTTGAATCAGTGGTACCACTTTTTCATCTTTTAAGTTACCTTAAAATGAGAAAAACATTTGTATCCTGTTAAAAATATACTTCCCTGCTGAGAAACAAACAAGCACACATCTAAAGGAACACAGTAATTTACAAGGTTCACTATTCAATAAAAATAGCTACATCCTTGGTATGGTTGTAAAAAATCCACCACCATAAAATCCACTAAGAAACCAATACTTGGATTAAAACGAGTAGGATATACCCTTACACTCGTGAAGCACTGTGAAACAATCACTCCAGTGTGTCTGCACCCTCTTAGCACAATAGGGAAAAATCTATTTTCTTATAACAACTTATGTTACCTGCACTTCCTTTCAAATACCAAAGTGTATGAAAGTTTAGCACAAATCTTTACATCCTTACCTGGAAGAAAGGCAAGGACTTCTTGGACTAGAGATAGATCAATTACAGTCAGAACATCCCATTCTGAATCTCCACTCCGAATTCTACTTCGAATCTCCACTCGGAATCTCCACTCCGAATTCTTCACTCCGAATTCTTCAATCTGAATTTTCTTCTTCAGTTTGATTCTTCAATCCGAGTCTTCCTCAGTCTAAGAAACTCAATACGGTGAAAACCAGTACTGATACCCTATTCCGAATATCTACACCGAATTCTTCACTCTGAATTTTCTTCTTCACCCCGATTCTTCAATTTGAGTCTTCCTCAGTCTGAGAAACTCAATATGGTGACAACCAGTACTGATTCCCCATTCCAAATCTCCACTCAAAATTCTTATTTGAATCTCCACTTCGAATCTCCACTCCAAATTCTTCACTTTCACTCTGATTCTTCAATCGGATTTTTCTTTTATCCGATAAACTCAATACAGTGTCAACCAGTATCAAATTCTCATTTCAATTGAAACTACAATGAAAACTCAGTCGGCCACACACTTCATTCTCTCTCTAGATTATCAGAGCTTCTCTCACTACATCATCTTCAATCAATATACTAAGAACTATGATCTCCTTTTATAGGTTCTCCAGAGTGTGATTAGGCAGGAAATCAAAATATTTTCCCGCTCACGTAGATTCACACAAATCTTAATTTCTCCGGAAATCTCGAAGTAATTAAGCCTTTTTCAACGCTTCTAGAATCTTCTCGAATCTTCTTCCCCTTATCTTGATTTAGAGCTTTGGCCTTTTCCGGATCCGACCTTGTTACGTAGGTTTCTCGAAATCACATTCTCGGATCAACTCTTTTGATTTCTCGGTATCACATTCTCAGATCCATTCTTCTTTGCTTCCTCAGTATGACACCATTTCTATTCTCGTTATGACCCTTCTTTATTAATCGATACCGAATATTTTGAACTCTCGGTATGACTCCTTTGGATCTTGATACGACTTCAACAGTTCTTGGTACAACATTCTGGTTCTCGGTATGACTCTTCCTGATTCTCAGAAAAAATATTGGTTCTCAATACGACTTCATCGATTCTCGGTACAACTTTAGGTTCATTGGAACGACTTCTTGTTCTCGGAACAGCTCTTCCAGATTCTTGGAATTAATTTTGGTTCTCGATACGACTTCTTCGATTTTCAGTACGACTTGAGGTTCTTGGAACGACTTCTGGTTCTCAGAACGACTCTTCCTGATTCTCAGAATGAATTTTGGTTCTTGATATGACTTCTTCGATTCTCGATACAACTTCAGGTTCTCGGAACGGCTTCTCCAGATTCTCGTTATGACTTCTCCAATTCAACGTTTTCTTGCATCGTGAGTACTTTCATATACTCACAAATTTAGTGTTACAAAATAGCAAAGCATCAGCACAATGAATTCCTTCACATCTCCTATTAGCCAGCTTTCGAGAATTTGCAATTTCATGGTTCCGAACATCTCAATTTCCAGACTCCGAATTCGAGACTTCGAATTCTTCGAACACCAGGTTCCAAATGTTCAACATACTCGGTTACGAATTTTCAAACTTCCAACTTCCAAATTCTTAGAAATTCAAGGTGTAGAGACCCGAAGATTGACGTACATGGACATTATATTACTTTTGCGGAATACATAGTACATAACAAAAACACACACAAGGACCGTAATAGTTTAGTGTCTTTGGAAACTCGGAATATAATCTTATAATCGCGGTGAAAGATCTTCAACATCTTCCATAAAGATCTACATGTTTTTATACCTATGAAATTTCTTTATATCCTAGGAAAAATAAAACATAAAAGGGTGAGCTCAAATGCTCAGTAAGGGTAAAAAAATAAATATCAATCACATCATATTCATAAGAACATAACATTTTGGAAATCTTAACCTGCAAAAGAGATCATAATATCATAACATGGGATAAATCGTAGTATTGGAATGTAATCTCAATAATCATAACATAAAACATGAAACTTTGTGGAATACACACATAATCATAGAGAATCATTTCTTATTAGTCAAGACTCATTTCCAAGACTATCTTAGTGGACAAAGTCCCATTATGAATCGAGTTCACTCCTCGTTTCAGTCCGGTAACACTGAACCGGATTAACTTACTGTTCCATCCATGTCTATCTCATGAGATATGAAATCTTTACCCAATTTATTGGAGGGAGATATAGGTCCCACCCATCTCATAATGATACCATTCTTATATGTGCCACAAAATCATTAACTATACATCATAGCATAACCCATGTAATAAAAATGGGAATCTTAAACATCATGACATCATAAAACAATTCATATAAATTAAAGGAATTCATTAAAATAATTCCATCACAAAATAATCAAATAAATGTAATAATAGGGATAGAAACAGAACCCTTTATTATCTTAGATGGAAAATAATTTTGATAAAACACTTGAACTCCATTCTTGAGGAAAATATCCTTTCTACATCAAAAACATTTTTCCTTTCTTAACATGTCATACAATTTTAAACTAAAAGAAGTTGATTAAAAATAAACACGAAAATTTGTAAAGGAAGCTTCTTGGAAATAATTTTTTAAAAATCCATTCATGTCGTATAAGTTAAAAAACATTCTTTTCGTACTTTTGCTGGAAAATTCAAAAAAGTACCTAGTAACGTAAACAAAAGAAAGATTCCTTACATACCATATAGTAAAAGTAAAAAAGTGAAAAATGGGAAAAAAGGAATTTAAACATACATGAAAACACTTTTATAAAACATGGACATGGATGATTTCAATAACCCCAGTAAATACTTCCGAATAATCAATCTCGGATAAAAATGAGATTTGCAAAATTATCCCTTACCTTAGGTTCGATTTTCTTCGTAAGTGTCTGAACCTCCTGTATAATGATTTAAATAATGTTATTTACTTATTCCAGAATCATACATATTTTTATGATATCTTATATGGTTCACTTATGACTTTATTTTACCCGTTCTTTTGTAAATACCATGTTAAAGAGCGTTTTGGTTAAAATCGTTTCATTTGTCGTCCATATTTTGACTTGTAATTATTCATATGATTACTTAGATCATGATTACTTAATTCCAGAATATAAAACATGATTTATATATAATATATATTCAGAATATACAAATATATAATAGATCAGTAAATGGAAAGAAATACACCGTTCATGGAGACGGTAGGCCGTACGTACGCATGAATGCTGTTTTCGTTTCCATATTGAGTTGAATGGAATTATGTAGATGACATAAATATATATACACATAAATTCAGTATCATTATTATGTTATATATTTCATGATTACTTATACTTTATAATCATTCATGAATGGTTAGCATGGAGAATGAATCTCATCGCGTCGTGGAGACGGTAGTCCGTACGTACGCACGAGCGATGATATCGTTATCATGATCGTGGAATTCTATTGGAGTGTATGTATACTATTTCAGAATCAATATCACTTTACAATGATCATATATAGTTATTATGTACACCATTATACCCATCCATGTAAGGTGGTGGTGGAAAATAGATTACACCACGGCGTGGAGAGGGTATTCCGTATGTACGCACGCGTGGTGATTTCATTTTCCATATGATGGATAGATGGTGAAATAGGGTTGTTTCATAATTATAATAACATATCAGTATATGAGTGATACTGATGTTATTACTTCACAATGAAACAAACTAAGAAGAAGAAGTGGAAGAAGAAATAAAGTTGAAAGAATCGGTAACGGACATTACCTCTTCTTTGAAGCGCCTCTTTGAGATCTCCTTTTAGGGCACTAAAATTGGTCTTTTAAGAATACCAGAACCTCTAGGATGTTTATAGGGAAGTGGAGAAGAGAATTTGGCAGGGGTTGGCCGAGATTGAAGGCTCCATGTGGTGTATGGAAGAGAGGGAGGAGGTGCCTTTTTATAAGGGAGGAGAGGGGAACCTTTGGAATAACTACAAATATTATTTTATTATAAAGCCAAATTAGGTTTTAAATAGATCCAAATTGATTTATTTCGAAGCTAAGGTGGGGATGGGTCGAAATACTCTCATCCAATAGAATTTATACAAGTTTAGGTACCTATTTTAACCTTATCATTTAGATTTAACATTAAGTAAAATAATTTTACTTTTACCGTGTCTTCTTGTGTTCTTATACTATAAGGTTAATAAACATACTATAAGCAGCCAAACGAACCCCAAGTTGTTTATTATTAATATATATAACCTTATATAAGTCATTTGGCCGAACCATAGATTTTTTGGAATAAAATAACAATTACTAATATAATATTTGTTTTAAAAAGTATTTTATGTCAATTTTGACACTATTTAGTAATTGATTTTTGTGAAAATCATAATTGAATGATTAGTTCGAAAAACATTAATTAAATAAATAATAACATGTCATATTAACCTAGAAAATTAGTCAAATTCATAAACATTCTGAAATTATATTTATTTGGGTATTTATAACATCAATTATGTCAATATTTCATTAATAAGATAATTACAGCATCATCTTTGTCTCATAAATAAATTAAATTATTTAATGTCTAAAAATTACAAATAAAATACCATTATGTAGGAAATATTTTTAACTTTATAATTAATATTTATAGTCTAATTTATCTTATGTATAATTGTATATTAAAAATGATATACTTATTAAACTTTGCTTTTAACTATTTTAACCCTTCATTAAATAAATTAATAATAAATGTCCTAATCTAATCCAAGTGGGCCTAAATGGTCATATTGTATTCCTAAGGTTGTTTTTGGTCGAATTACAGTTATCTAATAGAATTATGACATGTGTTAGGGTAATAATAATATCATTTTTACCCTTAACTACCCTATTTACTTTTAACCGTGGTAAGAAAAGTAAAAAGTTACTATTCACCAAAAAATTATTTTCATCTCATTGAACCACATTTTACTTACTGATATCAACCGTGTCTCTCAGATTTTCGAAATTCCACTCATAGAAGTGGTAAAATTATGTTTTATGAAAAATTCAGTTTTTTAACTACCACTTAGTGGTTTCACTATTGATCAAAAATTGAAAGTTTTCAGAAAAATACCAAAAATTAGGCCTAAGCTATATTTGATATTATGAACTAAAAATGATGTCTATTTTACAAAATTAAAAACATATCAGTTGCATTACTTAAAAATAAATTCCCGTCTTCAAAACAAATAGCGTGTTCTTAAGAGATAATAACTATCAAAAGATTGACACTTGTTTATGTCAGGTTTAAGTGTCAAATTACATCCAATGACCAACATTGTATTAAATTATAAAAATATATTCTAAATATACTTTAAAAACACTCAAATTAATAATTTATCACTATTAATTATTTTGATTAAAAAGGTTTTTTTTAATTAAAATTTAATAATTTTCACTATTCATCAGAAAATGAAAGTTATCCGAAAAGTACCAAAATTTCACCCTAAGAAAATTTCGATATTTCGAATCCAAAAATGAAGTCCATTTTGAAATATAAAATTTACAAAATTTCAAAAACTGGTTATTACTATTCATAACGGCTAGTTTTAATAATATTTTAATAGCATGTTGTTGTTTAGTGAAACTCGTTATTGCGTACTACACACTCTATCGAGGAAGGTCGCGATTGTGTGTAATGCAAGGCCAGTCAAGGATGTGTGTTGTGCAAGCTCCTTATAGTGTATCGTACAACACAAGACATTAATAATATTAAAAAGAATATTTTTCATAAAATCTTGGGGTGTTACATTCTACCCCCGATAAAATGAATTTCGCCCTCGAAATTCGTCAGGGTTATAAATGGTTTACTACTCGAAAGTTTCTATAATAGAAACCCACATCGTAAAAAGGAATAGAAAAACCAATATTTAAAAACAAAAGTATGAGACATAACGGTTACCGATATAAACTAATCACTGGGTTTCCACATAGGTGAAAATATGGATATGGAAGAGAAATCTAATCATCATGTTCTGATGGAGAGTGGTAGAGAACATGGATATTGAAAAGCCAGCAATCACAAAGCCATAAATTTGTGATGATCTATGGTACCATCTGATTCATCAGATATAAGAGCACTAGGACAAAATTTTTGGTTTTCAAGATCATTTCCCAAAAGTTGATGAAATTGGAATTAGAAGAAATACTTTCGTGATTTTGGTATAGTCTCACCATTGGTCTTTCTTTGGACAATTTCCACTTCATCTCTTAATTAAATAAAGTTGAATTTGTCATTCGTGATGTGTTATCAGATCATGTGATAGAATGATGGGTCATTCCATCTATCTCAAACAAAAGGTTAGAAAAGTTATCAAAAAATACATAAGTCCATCTATAGTGAGATTAATCATATATGGTTCTTAAAATGGACTTATACTTCTTATATTATACTGCTTAATATAATAAAACTAATTTCTACTAAACAGGGACTTTTTATAGGCCAGTAGTAGGTGATAATGGCCAGTCGCACATCAGTTGTGGGTTCGATTCCCACAGCCTTGTCCGACGCGATGGGCTATCGCCTATCCGACAGGTTGTCCTTTTTCTAATGCTACATTACTATAACATCCCATCAATAATATCGAAAAAAAGTTCTATCCTTAAACAATACTAACTTATGTACAACATAATCCATTCCAATCTTTAGGCTTATCTAAAATACTTCGGTCCAAGCTCATAGTATAAAGAAAATGATTACTTGAAATGTCACATAACAATCACATGAATGCCATCATTTATCCCACATATATTATATGATATATCTTATTGGTCAAATTACAAACATGTGAATACCTTAATCATGTATTCTCTTGAAAAATTAATACCCATTTAACCTTAGTGAAAACATGAATACTGTCAAAAGTTAACTCTTTTCCACATACCAAAATCCCAAAAATTCTATATACTAAAACCATGATACCACTTAGTCCTTATATCAATCATGATCTCATGAATACTATCAAACATATTAGATTCTCTTTATCCCTTCATTATGTGCATATCATCTACTTTCCAAAAATATTTCAATCACTTTTCATGGTTACCGATGCCATATTCTTATAGAAAACCAAAATGGACCAATACATAGATATTCCAATATACCATAAAAGTACCTCAATAACATTATTCTTGAATACCAATACATAAACACTTCAAACCATCATCTTCAATGATTGTCCTGGAATAAGTCCTTCCTTAATTTAGAAGTAACTTTTTAGGTCAGGGCATTGAGTTGTGTAATTCCCATGTTTTCCACAAATAAGACATTGAACTCCATAACAGTCTGTCACTCTATGTCCCTTTTCTCCACACAGATAACATCTGTCCCTCCATTTGAGGTATTCCTCAAGGTTCTTCTTCCCTTCTTTAGAAATCTCAATCTTCCTTTGTTTGTGCTCCTCAACATGCGAACATGCATAAAAGTCTATCTTCCTCTTATTTGATTAATTAGGCATACCACTAAATTTCACATTGTTAATCATATGTCGCGATGACTGATTTGGCATAATCACAATATCTTTCTCTATAGGCATTACACAATTTTTTTGCTCATTGTCACCAATTTTTCCATTGGATTCAATGCAAACCGAATTCTATCTAGTTCCCTCTATTGACTAAAACACAAAAAGAATTCTGTGAGGGGAAAAATCATACAAGGAAAATAACATAATCAATGGGGAGTACCTTCAACATCTAACAACCTAGGTTTAATTCTAATATCGTTACTGTAATTCTAGGACTATAACCTATACTTATACTTAACCTTAGGGACATCCCTAGACATAACTTAGAAATATCTCTAGGGATCTCACTAAAGTTCTCGCATCCTAGTTTCCAAAGGTTGACTAAACCTTTCCTCTGATACCAACTGTAGAGACCCGAAGCATAACGTACATGGACATTACATTACTTTTGCGGAATACATAGTACATAACAAAAACACACACAAGGACCGTAATAGTTTAGTGTCTTTCAAAACTCGGAATATAATCTTCTAATCATGGTGAAAGATCTTCAACATCTCCCATAAAGATCTTCATTTTTTTATACCTAAAACATTTCTTTATATCCTGGGGAAAATAAAACATAAAAGGGTGAGCTCAAATTCTCAGAAAGGGTAAACAAAATAAATATCAATCACATCATATTCATAAGAACATAACATTTTAGAAATCTTAACCTGCAAAAGAGATCATAATATCATAACATGGGATAAATCGTAGTAGTGAAATTTAATCCCAATAATCGTAACGTAAAACATGAAACATTATGGCATACACACATAATCATAGAGAATCATTTCTTATTAGTCAAGACTCATTACCAAGACTATCTTAGTGGACAAAGTCCCATTCTGAATCGAGTTCACTCCTCGTTCCAGTCCTGTAACACTGAACTAGATTAACTTATCGTTCCAGCCATGTTTATCTCATGAGATATAAAATCTATACCCAATTCATTAAAGGGAGATATAGGTCCCACCCATCTCATAATGATACCATTCTTATGTGTTACACAAAATCATTAACCATACATCATAGCATAACCCATGTAATAAAAATGGGAATCTTAAACATCATGACATCATAAAACAATTCATATAAGATAAAGGAATTCATAAAAATAATTCCATCACAAAATAATCAAATCAATGTAATAATAGGGATAGAAATAGAACCCTTTATTATCTTAGATGGAAAATAATTTTGATAAAACACTTGAACTCCATTCATGAAGAAAATATCCTTTCTACTTCGAAAACATTTTTCCTTTCTTAACATGTCATAGAATTTTAAACTAAAAAAAGTTGATTAAAAATAAACTCGAAAACTTGTAAAGTAAGCTTCTTGGAAATAATTTTTTAAAAATCCATTCATGTCGTATAAGTTAAAAAAACATTCTTTTCGTACTTTTTCCGGAAAATTCAAAAAAGTACCTTTTAACGTAAACAAAAGAAAGATTACTTACATACCATGTAGTAAAAGTCAAAAAGTAAAGAATGGGTAAAAAGGACATTAAACATACATGAAAACACTTTTATAAAACATGGACATGGACAATTTCAATAACCCCAATAAATACTTACGAATAAGCAATCTCAGATAAAAATGAGATTTGCAAAAATATCCCTTACCTTAGATCGGATTTGCTTCGTAAGTGTCCGAACCTCCTGTATAATGATTTAAATAATGTTATTGACTTATTCTAGAATCATAATTATTTCTATGATATCATATATGGTTCACTTATGACTTTATTTTACCCGTTCTTTTGTAAATTCCATGTTAAATAGTGTTTTGGGTAAAATCATTTCATTTGCCGTCTGTGTTTTGACTTATAATTATTCATATGATTACATAGAACATGATTACTTAATTCCAGAATATAAAACGTGATTTATATATAATATATATTCATAATATACATATATATATAATAGATCAGTAAATGGAAAGAAATACACCGTTCATGGAGACGGTAGGCCGTACGTACGCATGAACGTTGTTTTAGTTTCCTTATTGAGTTGAATGAAATTAAGTAGATGACATAAATATATATACACATAAATCCAGTATCATTATTATGTCATATATTTCATGATTACTTATACTTTATAATCATTCATGAATGGTTAACATGGAGAATGAATCTCATCGCATCGTGGAGACGGTAGTCCGTACGTACGCACGAGCGATGACATCGTTCTCATGATCGTGGAATTGTATTTGAGTGTATGTATACTATTTCAGAATCAATATCACTTTACAATAATCATATATAGTTATTATGTACACCATTATATGAATCCATGTAATGTGGTGGTGGAAAATAGATTACACCACGGCGTGGAGACGGTATTCCGTACGTATGCACGCGCGGTGATTTCGTTTTCCATAGGATGGATAGATGATGAAATAGGGTTGTTTAATACATATAATAACATATCAGTATATGATTGATACTGATGTTATTACTTCATAATGAAAAATCCTAAGAAGAAGAAGTGGAAGAAGAAATAAAGTTGAAAGAATCGGTAACTGACATTACCTCTTCTTTGAAGCGCCTCTTTGAGTTCTCCTTTTAAGGCTCTAAAATTGGTCGTTGAGGAAGACCAGAACCTCTAGGATGTTTCTAGGGAATTGGAGAAGAGAATTTGTCAGGGGTTGGCTGAACTTGAAGGCTAAAATTGGTGTGTGGAAGAGAGGGAGGAGGTTCCCTTTTATAAGGGAGGAGAGGGGCACCTTTGGAATAACTAAAAATATTATTTTATTATAAAGCCAAATTCGGTTTAAATAGCTCCAAATTGATTTATTTAGAAGCTAAGCTTGGTATGGGTTGAAATCCTCTCATCCAATAGAATTTATACAAGTTTTGGTTCCTATTTTAACCTTCTCATTGAGATTTAACTTTAAGTAAAATAATTTTACTTTTACCGTGTCTTCTTGTGTTCTTATACTATAAGGTTAATAAACATACAATAAGCAGACAAACGAACCCAAAGTTGATTATTATTAATATATATAACCTTATATAAGTCATTTGGCCGATCCTTATATTTTTAGGAATAAAATAACAATTACTAATATAATATTTGTTTTAAAAACAATTTGATGTCAATTTTGACACTATTTAGTAATTGATTTTTGTGAAAATAATAACAGAATGATTAGTTCGAACAATGTTAATTAAATCAATACTAACATGTCATATTAACCTAGAAAGTAAGTGGAATTCCTAAAAAGTCCCAAATTATATTTATTTTGGTATTTATAACATCAATCATGGCAATATTTCATTAATAAGATAATTACTGCATCACATTTGTGTCATAAATAAATTAAATTATTTAATGTCTAAAAATTAAAAATAAAATAAAATTATGTAGGAAATATTTTTATATTTATAATTAATATTTATAGTCGAATTTATCTTATGTATACCCCTATATTAAAAATTATATACTTATTAAACTTTTATTTTAACTATTTTAACCCTTGTTTAAATAAATTAATAATAAATGTCCTAATCTAATCCAAGTGGGCCTATATGGTAATATTTTATTCCTAAGGTTGTTTTGGGTCGAATTAAACTTAACCAATAAAATTAGTACATGTGTTAGGGTAATAATAATATCATTATTACCCTTAACTACCCTATTTACTTTTAACCGTGGTAAAAAAATTAAACAGTTACTATTCACCAAAAAATTATTTTCATCTCATTGAACCACATTTTAATTACTGATATCAACCGTGTCTCTCGGATTTTCGAAATTTCACTCACAGAAGCGGTAAAATTAAGTTTTATGAAAAATTCAGTTTTTTAACTACCACTTAGTGGTTTCACTATTCATCAAAAATTGAAAGTTTTCAGAAAAATACCAAAAATTAGGCCTAAGATATATTTGATATTATGAACTGAAAAATGATGTCTATTTTACAAAATTCAAAACATATCAATTTCATTACTTAATTAAAAAATTAATTCTCGTCGTCAAAACAAATAGCGTCTTCTTAAGAGATAATAACTATCGAAAGATTGACACTTGTTTATGTCTGGTTTAAATGTGAAATTACATCCAATGACCAACATTGTATTAAATTGTAAAAATATATTCTAAATATACTTTAAAAACACTCAAATTAATAATTTATCACTATTAATTATTTCGATTAAAAAGGTTGTTTTTAATTAAAATTTAATAATTTTCACTATTCATCAGAAAATGAAAGTTATCCGAATAGTGCCAAAATTTCACCCTAAGCTAATTTTGATATTCCGATTCCAAAAATGAAGTCCATTTTGAAAAATAAAATTTACAAAATTTCAAAAAGTGGTTATTACTATTCATAACGGCTAGTTTTAATAATATTTTAATAGCATATTGTTGTTTAGTGAAACTCGTTATTGCGTACTACACACGCTATCGAGGAAGGTCGCGATTGCGTGTAATGCAAGGCAAGTCAAGGATGCATGTTGTGCAAGCTCCTTTTAGTGTATTGTACAACACAAGACATTAATGAAATTAAAAAGAATATTTTTTTATAAAATCTCAGGGTGTTACACAAGGTGTCTTTCCTCTATGAAAAATTCCTCAAGATAAACAAAAGACAATCCATGCAAACCATCACTTCCTTCAGCTTGGTCCTAAAAATCTCCCTCTTTGGAATTTGTTGTCAACCATGTTTTCATAAATCACCAAACTTTATAACCTCAAGCAATGGTTTACTTATCAATAATTCTAAGCCTACGTGAGCTAACTCATTGTAGGAAACAAGAATCATTAACAACAAAACCATGCCGTCCATAGGTAGTGAAAATGACATATTCAACTTCATACATCTTCAGCTTCATATATCCTATAAACAACATCATGTTCTTTCCTACAACCACTCCAACAAACAGTTAGAATAGTTCACATACACAAGAAATGATGAGTTCATAGCTTACCCACAAATCTCTCTTTAAACAATATATTTATGATGCAAACAACTTCTCCCCCTTGATAAAAGAATCCAAAGGTAAGAAGAGAGAGGGGACGGAACAACATACCTTAGCCTTGAAGAGAAAGAGGTTGGACACCCATGTTCAACCTCAATCTTGTGAATGATTACTTTGGTAGAAGTTTTGTGAAAATATCAACAACTTGTACAGTAGATGAAACATATTAATGATTAAGTTCATTCTTTTCCACATGCTCTTTGATGAAATGATATTTTATGTCAAGATTCTTTGAACGAGAATGTTGTACTGGATTCTTGGTATGATTAATTGTGCTATGATTTTCACAGCCCAAGAGCAAGGGAAGCTTCACTTCAACTGAAAAATCTTCCAACTATGACTTCATCCAGATAAGTTGAGTAGCGGCCATGGTGGAAGCAACATATTTAGCTTCAGCCGTACTAAGTGTCACATAATTTTGCTTCTTCGAGTGCCATCCAACACAACTTTTTCTTATAAAGAACACTCCACCAGATGTGTATCTTCTATCATCAACATTTCCTTCCCAATATGCATCTGAATAGCCAAAAATATCAATGTTATTTGAGCCACTATACTTGATTCCGAATTCTGTTGTGCCTTTTATGTATCTGAGAATTATTTTTCCAGCAACAAGATGTGAGTCTTTAGGAGCACTCTGAATCTTGCACATAAGGTAACAACAAAAACAATATCTGTTCTTGATACAGTCAGGTATAAAAAACTTCCAATAAGCTTTTTATATTCTTTTTGATCAACTTATTTTCCTTCATCATCTTTGCTTAGCTTCGTTCCCACTGAGGTAGAAGCTGATACAGGTTTTGAGTTTTCCATCCCAAACTTCTTAAGAAGTTCCTTAGCATACATTTCTTGGGAGAGAAAAATGAATTCTTTCTGTTGAAAAATTTTTAACCCAAGAAAGTATCTCATTTCACCCAACATGGACATCTCAAAGACATTCTTCATTTCTTCAGCAAACCTTTCACAGCTTCTTTCATCATTCCCAGCAAAAATAATGTCGTCAAATAGACAATCACAATGAGATAAATATCATGGATTTCCTTGATGTAAGATTTCTATCAACTCTTCCTTTCATGAAGTTCATCTCCTTTAATCAAGTGTCTAGTTTGTAATACCATGCTCTTGGAGCATTCTTTATCCCATACAAGGGTTTCTTCAACCTTCACACATAACATTCATTCTTCCCAACAACAAATCCACATGGTTGCTCAATATGAGCTTCTTCATTGAGATCACTATTAAGAAATACAGATTTAACATCCATTTGAATGATTTTGTAGCCTCTTTGTGCAAAAATATCAAGAATGATTCAGATAGTTTCTAATCTGGCTACCAGAGAAAAATTTTCTTCAGAGTCAAATCCTTCAATCTGAGAGTACCCTTTGCAAACCAATCATGCTTTATTTCTAATAACTTCACCATCATCATTCAATTTTTTTCAAAAGACCCATTTGGTGCCGATAATGTTCTTATTTTTAGTCTTGGTTACGAGTTCCCATGTGTCATGATTTTCAATCAGATCCAATTTTTCACTCATGGCTTGAATCCATTCCAAATCCTCAAAGGCTTCTTTAACATCAATTTGTTCTACTTTGGAATACAAGGATGTATGTGATATAGAATTACTTTTTCTTCTTGTTTGAACTGTGTGACATTGATCACCAATAAAATTCTGAGCTTGAACATGTTTCATCAGCCTTGGATAAGTTTTTTGTGTGCCTTCCTCATCAATTGATAAGGCTGAATCCGATTCTTCATCTTGATTAGGATTACAATTCATTGCATCCTTATCAGAATCGTCAACTTCATCTTCCTTATCTTCCTTGTCTATCTGGACATGCTTATCTTTCCCCAGATTTTCAATGACTTTTAAATCAACTGTATCCACCATTCTTCCTATTTCTTTTTTAAATAATCTATAACCTCTTCCTTCTGGAGCATAACCAAGAAAAATTCTGCCTTCTTTTTTCTTCTCGAAATTTCCACTACTTCCACCTTTCTTCTTTATGATGCATGGGCTCCCAAAAACATTATCATGCTTCATTGGATTAATGCCATTGATAAGTTCATATGGAGTCTTGTTTGATTGGGGCCTGTAGAAACATCGGTTTTGAATATAAACAGATGTACTTGTAGCTTGCCTCTAATAGTAATGAGTAAGGCCATGTTTAAGTAACATGGTTCTTCCTATTTCTATCAAGATTTTGTTCTTTATTTCAGCAACCCCATTTTGATGAGGTGTATATAGAGAACTGTATTCATGCTGAATCCCATGCTTCTCACGATAGTCTTCAAATACTTCACTTCTACACTCACCACCATTATCTGTTTTCAACTTCTTTACAGAGTACTCACATTCTTTCTCATCTTTTCTTCTGAAGATTTTAAACATTTTCAGGGCGTCTGACTTGTACTTCATAAACATAACACATGTAATGCGAGTAAAATCATCAATGAATGTTTTGAAGTACTTGTCTCCATTTGTTGATTTTTTTCTCATCCACCCACATATATCATAATGTATTAGTTCAAGGGTTTTTTTTGAACAAATGCCAACCTTCTTATGCACAACACTTATAATCTTTCCTTTTTGTCAGGTAGTGCAACACCAATCTCTTATTCTTAGAGAATCCAGAATATCTCAAACACTGTCCCATTTAGATAACTTGCTCATATTTCTTTGACACATGTGTCCAAGTCTTCTGTGTCACAACTGATTTTCTTCCACTATGCTCATGTAACAAGAGTTTTGTGAATTTCCAACCTGAAACAGATTTCCTTTGGTTCGTTGGCCTCTTGTAACAATCTGCCCATATTTTTCACTTTTCACAATAAATCCATCTTTCTTAAAGATAACTTTGTTACCCTCATCAGAAAATTGTGATACACTCAGCAAGTTGTGCTTCAGCCCATTAACATACAGAGTTTTCTTGGACTTTAATTTTTCCTCCCCAATGATGGCTGATCCAACACTTTTGATTTTTAAAGATTCATCATTTCCAAATGTCACAGTGCCTTCTTTAAACTTCTTCATATTCTTTAGAAACTTTAAGTCTCTTGTTATATGTGAATAACACCCACTATCAAGTATCCAAGTTCATTCTTACGTTGTAACTTTTAATGTAGTTTCAAAAACAAGAGCTTTTTCTTCTTTCTCTTCTTTATTCACCTTCATCTTCTGAGAATTAAGAAATTTTTTTGAGCCAGTAACAGCACAAGACATCCTTTTGCAAGGAGTCCATGTTGTTCACACCTTTCACAAATGGTCTCAAGAGGCTGGAACCTATTTTCTATCTTGACTTCATTCATCTCAACTTTCTTCAAAAAAACCTTCTCACCCTTATTCCTTTCAGAAGATTGATTCCCCCTCAATCTCTGCCATTCATAACTTGTGGGGTGGTGGTAATAATTTTGATTTAACCAACACATATTTGTTGTAGGCACAAATCCACCACAATACCAATAGTACCCATAGAAGGAGTACCTTCCTCTAAAGCTTTTGTTCTGATACTTCTTTGTTTCTCTTTTTTCAGCCCCACCAACCATTCTTTTGTTAGCAAGATCGCTTTACTAGAAATCTGATTTTGCTTGTTTTTCACCAGTGTTAGACTTAGGTTTCTTTGAAACATCATATTTCCCAGTAATGCTAGTCTTATCCACATAAGTAACTTTCTCGGATTTCATCTTCATAATAACCACTTTATTCTACTATTGAATTTTCTTAGAATGTTCTTGTTGAGATCCTTCACAAACATGAGTAGTTGAGTTTTGAAAAAAAATATTTTTTTATTCAACTTCTGAGAGCTTTTTTTGAACAAGATCTAGTTCATCCTCTTTTGCCTTCAGCTTTACTCTCATGTGCTCATTTTTATTTTTCTCAACTTCAAGAGACTTCTTCAAGTCTTCAATCTCTTTCTCGAGTTCATCTTTATCATTGTCTTGATTGGATACTGAGGAAAATTTATCTTCCAAATTTTTGTAAAACTTCTCCTGCCTTCGGATATTCCTTAAACATTCCTTCAATTCTTCTTTCAGATTCATATCAAGTTGAGTTTCTTCTTCATCCAAGCCACTACTTCCAAAATCTCCATCATTTACTGTTTCAGAGTTAGTATTTTACACACCATACTCAACTGAATTTTTGGATTTAACATCACTTCCTTCATCTTATTCATTTATGGAAATAAATCCTTTTCTCTTTGATTTGATGAACTTATTCTATTTCTCTAACTTTCCTTTTCCACCACTCTTCTTCCATAACTTTCTTGGTCTTCTTTTTTCTTCATCATTGTCTTCCTATTTCCCCCTTAGAGGACAATTAGCCATAAAATGGACAATGCCCCCACATTCAAAACACTTCATGGGAAGTTTTCCCTTGTATTTCCCTGTGCCGCTTTTAACATTTTTTGAAAACAAGGCTAAAATATCGTTAAAATTTTTACATACCTCACTTTCAGAGTCAGAGTCACTACCATCTTCTTTAATAAAGACCATCTTAGACTTTTCCTTCTTCATGGCTTTGAAATATAAGTCTCTGTCAACCTTTGTCTTGGTCTTCATAGCCTTTTACCTTCTCATCTGTTAATTGATGAGAGTGCTATGCAAATCACCAAGACATCAAGTCTCTGATTCTCTGTCTTCTAATGAAGATACCTTCGCATCAAATTTATCAGGAAAAATCCCCAATATATTTTCTACCACAGTAGAGTCATTAGTCTCTTCACCAAGACATATGATGGTGCTAACAATATCGTTTACCTTGGTGAAGAAATCCCCAACAGGTTCATGTTCTCCCATATTCAAGTATTCATACTTTAATCTCCAGATTTGATGTTTTTCCCTCTTGAATTTTGTATTTACTTCGTATATGTTTTTCAGTTTGTCCCATATACCTGTGGCTGTGACCACTCCTTTTACTCTCCAGAATTTACTTTCAGAAAGTGAAGATAATATATCCTTCTTGGCTCTTCCATGATTCTCAAGAAACTTCTTTTCAATAGGTGTAAGTGGAACATTGTCTTCATTGGGGGGAAACCCATTTGTTGTAGCTTCAATAACTTCATAACTAATAGACATGAGATACAGTATCATTCTATCCTTCTAGATGTGGTAGTTCTTCCCATTGAATACTAGAATTCCTTTATTGTTCACACAATTCATATTCTCCATTATCAAGGAAAACAGAGGCAACCTCCCTCTAATACCACTTGTAAGGACCCAGTTGTAGTAATGAACCACTGAGAGGGAGGGGGTGAATCATTGGTACCCCTTTTTCTTCTTTTAAGTTCCCTTAATATGAGAACAACCTTTGTCTCCAGTTAAAAATATACTTCCCTTCTGAGAAACAAGCAAGAACACATCTAAAGGAATACAAAAAATTACATGGTTGACTATTCAATAAGAATAGCTACATCCTTGGTATGGTCGTAAACAATCCAGCACCATAAAATCCACTATGAAAACAATCATTGGATTACAACAAGTAGGATATACCCTTACACTCATGAAGCACTGTGTAACAATCACTCCAGTGCGTGTGCACCCTCTTAGAACAATAGGGAAAAATCTCTTTTCTTATAACAACTTATGTTACCTGCACATCCTTTCAAATACACAAGTTTAAGCAAGTTTAGAAAAAATCTTCACTTCCTTACCCAGAAGAAAGGTGAGGACTTCATGGACTAGAGATAGATCAATTACAGTCAGAAATTCCCATTCATAATCTCCACTCTGAATTCGACATCGAATCTCCACTCCAAATATCCACTCTGAATTCGTCAATATGAATGATCTTCATCAGTCTGATTATTTAAACCGAGTCTTCCTCAGTCTGAGAAACTCAATACAGAGACAAGAAGTACTGATTCACCATTCTGAATCTCCACTCTGAATTCTTCACTTCTAATTTTCTTCTTCACTCTGATTCATCAATCTGAGTCTTCCTCAGTCTGAGAAACTCAATACGGTGACAACCAGTACTGATTCCCCATTCCGAATCTCCACTCTGAATTCTTCTTCGAATCTCCACTCCGAATCTCCACTCCGAATTCTTGACTTTGAATTCTTCACTTTCACTCCTATTCTTTAATCTGAGTTTTCTTTAATCTGAGAAACTCAATACGATGTCAACCAGTATCAAATTCTCTTTTCAATTGAAACTGCAATGAAAACTCAGTCGGCCACACACTTCTTTCTCTATCTAGATTATCACATATTATCTCACTATATCATCATCATTCAATTTACTTATAACTCTGATCTCCTTTTATAGGTTCTCCAAAGTGTGCCTAGGTGGGAAACCAAAATATTTTCCCACTCACTTCGATTCACACAAATAATAATTTCTCCTGAAATCTCAGAGTAATTAAGGCTTTGTCAACGCTTCTATAATCTTCTCGATTATTCTTCCCCTTATCTTGATTTTGAGCTTTGGCCTTTTTAGGATCCGAACTTTATACGCAGGTTTCTCAGATTCACATTCTCGGATCCACTCTTCTGATTTCTTGGTATCAATTTCTCGGATCCACTCTTCTTTACTTCCTCGGCATGACACCATTTCATTTCATGGTATGACCCTTCTTTATTAATCGATACTGAAGATTTTTAACTCTCAGTATGACTCCTATGGATCTCGACACGACTTCACTAGTTTTTGGTATGGCATTCTGGTTCTCAGTACAGCTCTTCCTGATTCTCAGAATGGCTTTTAGTTCTCGATAATACTTCTTCGATTATCGGTACGACTTCAGGTTCTTGGAACGACTTCTGGTTCTCAGAACAGCTCTTTATGATTCTCAAAATGACATTTGGTTCTCGATACAACTTCTTCGATTCTCGGTATGACTTCAGGTTCTCGGAATGGCTTATGGTTCTCAGAAAGGCTATTCCAGATTCTCGGAATGGCTTTTGGTTCTCGATACAACTTCTTCGATTCTCTGTACGACTTCAGGTTCTCGAAACAACTTCTCCAGATTCTTAGTATGACTTCTCCGTTTCAACTTTTTCTTGCATCATGAGTACTTGCATATACTCACAAATTTAAAGTTACAAAATAGCAATGCATCATCACAATGAATGCCTTCACATCTCCTACTATCCATCTTTCAAGAATTTGCAATTTCCCAGTTCTGAACTTCTCAATTTACAGACACCGAATTCCAGACTCTGAATTCTTCGAACACCAGGTTCCGAATGTTCAATATACTCGGTTCTGAATCTTTAAACTTCCAGCTTCCTAATTCTTAGAAATTCAAGGTGTCTTTCCTTTATGAAAACTTTCTCAAGATCAACAAAAGACAATCCATGCAAACCATCTCTTCCTTTAGCTTGGTCCTAACATTTAAGAATGAGTAACATTTCCATTTTTAAATGATCATCATGAAATAAAGATAAGTAATATATAAACATTAAATAATTATCCAAATGTCAGTAATACCATATTATATACCTATATCTATAATATTTGTGGTGTTTTAATGAAAAGAGAGTCACATTGCTTCATGAAGGCAGTAGTGCACACATACACGAACGATGTTATAATATTTACTTGAGTGAAAAAAAGAATGAAAATGATATATATTATCTTTATAGAATGTTAAATATTTTATGAATATAATAATATTTCATATATATTATATATAATCATTAACATTATCTTTATCAATTTCCATGTGAAGAGTTAGTGAATGAAAAATCACATCGCTTTGCAAGGTGGTTGTCCACCGTACACATGAGAGATGTTATCATATCTATTATAGAATGGAAGGTAAACACAAAAACACACACAAGTATATATATATATATATAATATAATGACTCTAAAGGTGTAATTATGTTTTAAATATCATATATATGTATACTATATTTACATCATCAATTCGAACCTTGAGAGGTGGAAATGGAAAAATGAACGACATCAGTTTGTGAGGCGGTAGTCCACCTTACACACGAACGATGGTTTAGTAAATCATTTTATGGAAGTAGAAGTCGTTTCAAGTCATTAAATTATTATAAAAAATATAATTATATATAATATAATTATGTTATTATATCAGCATGGTATAATAAAAAAGGAAGGAGTTGGATAAAGAAGAGAAATAAAGAAGCTCATTGAAGAACATCACCTCTTCTCCAGGAATCATCCATAGGTTTTCCCTAAAGCCTTACTATATTGGATTTATACACAACATAATAATTCTCGGATGAGTATAGGGACTTTGGGATGTTATTTGAACATTTATTTTCTTAAATAATTGGTTTTGATGGTGTGAATATAGGAGGAGAGGTGGTGGACTTTTATAAGTGGGGTAAGTGGAACACTTGTAATTTTCGAAAAGAGTGAATTATACCAACATTTTTTTTCATTTAACTAGGCCCCAATAATGTTACATTATTGATCCTATAAGGTATAAAATTGAAATATATCCAACCAATTTTTTTTTCACAAGTTTCTAGGTCATTGTACCCTTATTTTTTTAAGTTTAATCCCTTAGTAAACTCATTTTTACATTAATCACTATTATTACTTTTAACTATTTTCAGTAATAAATTTTGTAAAAAAATAATTTCTCCTTAGTAAAAATGAAAAATTATTATTATTTGAAATATATAATTCATTTTTTTATTACAATTCAATAAATTGGGAAAAAATAATTTCAAATTTATCACGCAAACGCAATGAGAATGCAGGGTTTTAAAGTGATGATGTTCAAGAGTTTACTGAAACTTTATATAAAAATTCAATATTAAATTTAATAAAATGATCTCAATTAGATTAATTGATAAAAAATGGAACTAATTTTACTTTAAAACAAATTAAAAATATATTTTATAATTATAAATCATTTTAATGAAAAAGTTGTTATCAATTAAAATTTAGGTTTCTTCACTGTTCTAACTACGGAAGTCAGGGGAAAGCCCCATTTAAAAAAATTCACACAAATACCTTTTTGGAGAAAAGAGAGAATTCAACATAATTTCGAACACCCAAGGCATAAAGGCCTTAAAATAAAATTCCCCAAAATCCCAATGGGACAAAACCATTACAATACAGATGTCCCAAAATCCTATAGACCCAAGAACAAGGATTAAGAAAGGCCCGAGGCCCATATAATGATCCATGATTCCACCTGAAACTACACCCCAAATACCCATCCATTTCCTTGATATTGAAATGTAGAAACATTGCACTGAAACAACCATATACCACTGAAGAATCCACCACAGGACATCCACTATTCCGACGTTGTCAAATGGTCGAGACCAATAAAATACTGCATCCTAATTGATCCACCACCGAGGAGTCACCAACCAGCCCCCCTTCAGATCCCTTCATGAACACATAGCCAAAATCCCATGGAGAGTTGAATCCAACCAGATCTGTTCAGATCTGGACTGAATCAAAAAATACCAACTGCTAATCCATCTCATTGTTGTTCGCCACACCACATCTTCTATAGGTTTCTACGCTACAGTCACCAAAACCCCATAACGAATCATCACCACAAAACTAGATTCGCCCTGACCATATTTACACATGAGACCACCATATCTATTTAGATCCCACACAAATCTATGTCGAGACACCCACCCCATCTGAGGAAAAAAAATATTAGGGGTCAAAAATCTATCTCCTGAGATCTAATTGCTGAAAAATCTCAAAAATTAACCCTAAGATAATTAAGATATTATAATTTCAAAAATGAAGTTATTTTTGTCAAATAAATTTTTTAATTTTGAAAAAAATAATTTTAAATTATGTATGCCATGTGAGACTAAACATTCTTTTATGAAAAATAGTTTTTCTTTAAACATTCTTTTTTTCTTATAATTGAATATTATATTTATTTATAATCAATAAATAATAAATAAATATTTTTAAACAATTTATTTTAACATGTTAGTTAATCCTAATCATACCTTCTATTCCAACTTCTAAGTGATAGATATCATATCAGGTAATAATATTAATAGTATATTGTTGTTCGGAAAAACACAGTCTTATGTGAAACTCAAGCTATCACACAAACTTGTTGTTGCATAAAATGTAAGCTAAAATCAGTGTTTCTTTAATTTCAAGATAAACTTAGTGTTTCATTTCATATTATCTATTTAATAAAATTTTATTCTCTTAAAATTTTGTCATATTACATTTATCAAATCATTGGACATTATCCTTACATTATCTATTTAATATACATATAAGGACATTGAATTTCAATGATTATCACATCATTCATGGATGCATAATATCATAAAAATTCTATATAAAGAAGACATTTTTAAAAATTATTTCAATGATTAATTATACATTTGTAAATTTTTT
Source organism: Viscum album (assembly GCA_963277665.1). NCBI lineage: Eukaryota > Viridiplantae > Streptophyta > Magnoliopsida > Santalales > Viscaceae > Viscum > Viscum album. The sequence continues at coordinate 124,999,358 of OY728133.1, read as the reverse complement.
TTAAAAAAATATTTTATTTCTATTTATACCACCTAAATCAATTAGACCATGAAATTATAATTTTACAACTTGTATACATCTTTATGATGGATTTGTTACCCCTGGACCATGTAACCATGTTAGGGCCCAAAATAGGGTCACCATAATTCATCATAAATTCTTAATTGTATTTCATAGGCTGTAGAATAGTTTTTTTCCCTAATAAAAACATTGGAGGACTATGCCCTTAAATAACACATAATAGTTAATCCCAATATTTCTAATTTTTTGGCTCAACCTATCTAGATAACAATGAAACCAACACATAAAAAATAAAAATGGATTTAATAGTTGTATCACATAGTTATGGATATAAAATAGAACATTTTACATGATTCATACATATAACATTGAATTAGTTTAATAATATACTTCACTATATATAAATATAGTAAATAGTTTTGTTCAATAGTCAACACATATCCTATACAATAATGATATAATGGTATACTAACCTATGACTCAATATTAACACGATAAACCACTAAACCATCAATATTCACAAATTTTATCCTCTTAAAATATCACTCCAGCTTCAAACTGGTAATGAACACGGAATGAAACATGAATTACAACTCACATACATCGAAACCCAAGTCGTACAGATTGGGAATGGGTGAATCAAACAACCTAGTAAGTATCCCCATATATCATAAACTCTTCGAGTGTTAGTGGTCAATGGTTTGGATGACCATCCCCTAATATATAATATATGAATACTTATGAAATACAATTATATATTCATGACATCAAAGTATGGAATATTCATGAACACCTAATGATGCTCACTAGTACCACTTTAAAATCAAAAAAATTTATACCTATGTCATAATAAGGTATACTGAAAGTCCATAATAATCTTATTAGATTGAAAATAAATATAAAATCTCACTTCCGATATTAATCTCTTGGAGAAAAAAAGTCTCCAACCTAACCCATTAATCATATAAATCCCTACTAATTACAAAAATATAAATATAAGTGGAAATAATGATTGCAACAATATATCAAACAAAGTGTAATCTTATAAGAGAAAAATGTAAATAAAAAATGATCAAACACCAATGAAAATTAAGTGGTAATTTATAATAAATATATAAGTCAGAAATGGTATAATAATTATATCATGGTAAAAGAATTGAAAAACATTTTTTCATAAATAAAAAACTGAAATAAAATAGATCTAATCACTCACACAATGCCCCAGGGCAGTGAAAACTGATTTGTGGCGGGATTAGAATTGATGAAAAAGTGATTATATGAATGGTATTATCTCAAACCCTAGTTTCTATCATGATTAGAAATGAAACTCAATTGGGTTTCTAGGTCATGAAAATAAGCATGAGTTCTTTCATACCAGAATGGGAATTCTCCTTCGAAAGGAACGTTCCCGAAGCACTAGAGAAACATTATCTTCTCAATGTTGATTAAAATAATGGTCCTCAATAAAATAATAATGGAAAATTATTTTTAGAAGTTCTAAAAAAGTCATATATATACAAAGTGACCACATCGATGCCACCGCCATTCAAAAAATCATAGGATGGATGTTTCTTAGTAGATACTGATACTGAATCCCTTAAATAAAGACTTAGTATGTGCATGTTCACTATTTTGGGGTGAATTTATCATTTAAAAGGGGGGAAATGGGTTTACCTATGATCTAAAAATATTAATCTTTCACTATTGTAGAAACTCCAATTGGAAACTCCTTCCAATTGTAAGAGGTTATTTTTTTACATTATACTTAGCAGCCAGGAGAATTTAAACATTGTTTAGAAAATTGGTAATTATTAATTGAAACCTGGATTTCATAGGTTATTTGAACTGGATATCACCTTTAATTTTCATATACATATGAATTATATGGAATATATATGGACGAGGATGCACGGCTTAAATTGGGTATTATTGAACCTAAACATCCGAAATGATATCACATATTGTATTAGTGTACCCTTGAATATTTACCAATAAACACATAATGGTGATGTAGGACTATATGAAAGGGTTATGGTAGATGCTAATCTAGATTCAAAATTACAGGGTGTCATTAACTTCAAATCTAGTGACTATCGTACATGTGTTAAATAAAAAATACCTGAGCATAAACCTCTTTCTTATGATTTATGTAAGATAATTAGGAATTCAATATCCTACTATAGAGTGGTTAAAAAACAAGTTCTACCACCCACTAACAATGAATGGAATGAATTAAAAATGAATAGAAAATAAAATGTACCAATCTTTGTAAATGTTGAGTCCTCCAAAAAATAATAATACTGAAAGATGGGTGAAAAAAAGACATCCCAAATACCTAAAAGGATGAAGCTGGAAAGAATTGGGTTTACTAGGTAGAGGAAGAAGAAAATGATGCTGATTATAATGATATTACTATGGAAATTTCTAGCACTTTTATGAATATTTTCAATAGAACATAACAAGATATTTCAAAATAAGACCCAAAAGCTAGAAATGGAATAAATATTGGGGGTTCTATTGCAGTTCAAACTGTTGATTTGGAAAATATAACTCATCCTGGATCAACCCCAACCTTTTGATTAAGGATTTTGAGAATTAATAGGAGGCTAGATATGAGGATAATATATATATATATGACAAAACTAAAGTGGATTTTGTTCATTGTAAACCTCACCAATGAAATCTCAATCCTAGAGTCACTTCTGAAGACAAAATCGAGTGATTATAGGACCCATCAGTGTAGTATTTCAAAACAGATGTTTCCAAAACATTTGAAGAATTAAAATAAATTGATATATTGGAAAATGATGTGAATTTACATACTACTAATTTTAATGATGTCGGTGACACTACTAGCCCCTTTTTGGAAGATGATCACACCATAAAATAGAGCCCCCATGGTATGAACATTCAATCAGGGTCCTTGGTATTTAACAATAGCTCTGATAAAGAGAGAAATACCCCCATGGAGATGAAGGCATGTAAATCTAATACCATTATTTCTCTTGACTATTATATGACCATCTAGGATAAAAACTCCACTGACTATAAAGAAAAAAATTCCAAATAAACAAGGAAATCAACAAGAAGAAATAAATATGATGGAAAGGGGGTTTTAACCCCAAATATAGGTTTAAATAAATATAATTTATTGTATTTTTCATTTTATTGAAAACTATTACACCATAAAATCATTAAAAAGATATATTTTTACCAATAAACCAATTTTGTTTTTATTTTAAAGCCAAAAAATAAATTTTCCCCTAGATTTGTTGGATTAGGCCAATATATTTATGATTTTATTGGTTCTATGACTAAGAATTATATTATGGATACTATATATATCTTTGATCACTCTTCTATAAAGAATGTTAGTGTCCATAACAGTGATGATTAAACACTCACCGGCGAATGTCCTTTCAAAACATACATTTATTCTACACATTTATTTATTCAAAAATATGTATCAAGATATGAGATTACTTTTTACAAAGTTATTATTTTTAAATAATATAATTCATGATATTTGGATTATCATTGGTTAATTTAATTATATCTTTGGATTAAGTGAAAAAATGAATCCTTCTCACTCCACTACCTGTATTAGGGAATTTAAATCATGTTTTGAAGACAATAATTTTCTTGAAATCTACCTTGTTGGAGTAAAATATACTTGATATATAAGGTATTATAATAGGGTAGTTTCTAGTAAGATTGAAATATCCTTTAATAGTGATCAATCCCTTGATAAATAGGACAATATTTCCACCATTAATCTTCCATGATTAAATTCATATCATCAACTGAATTTAGAAGGCCTCTACACTAGAAGTTCCAAGCTTATCATCGCTTTTAGATTAAAAAATTACTAGATTTTTTTTATTGATTGTGGTAAAAATTTTAAAGAAACCTTGAATTCGATTAGAATTTTAAAATATTCTTTTACTTACATCATGAAATTAGAAATCATAAAAAAACTTAAAGGTTGGTGAAAATAGAAAACAACCAAATTGATAATTAAATTACTTCTTTGGAATCCAATATCCATAAAATTCATGTTACCTGTACATGTTTTGATTTTACTATTGATCCTCATATTTTTTTATCTTATTATTAAACATAACCCTTTTCTATTAAAAAAATATAATATTAAAAAATAGATATTCAAAATAAAATTTCTCAAAGATGGTGATAAGAACACTATATTCCAAAATTCTCTCAAAAGAACTGGGAAATCTAGTAGGCCCCTTACGTTTCTAAAGGATGGAGATAATATAATTGGAAATGAGGGAATTCTTTCTAATCATATTATATCTTACTTTAGAAATATTTTTAATGGTACTGACTTAGAAAAAATTCATATGTATGATATCATCCTTGTCATGGTTAACAATAATGACAATGGCTCTTTCACTGGTATCCCCTTCAACCATGAGATTAAATATTACATGTTCATTCTAAAACCTAATAGTGATCCTTGTCTTAATGATTTTTATAACCCTTTTTCTTCATCATTACCAGGAAATAATATTAAATGAGGTATGTAATATGGTCAAATCATTATTTTTCAATTGAATCCTCCCCCAAGGTATTAAAGCTCATTTACTAACACTAATATGAAGGTGTAAATATCCTATGAAACACATTACTTCAGACCCATTTATCTCTAAAACACCCTCTATAAAATTATCTCAAAATATGTAGTGAATCGAATTTATCCTGTAGATAATAAAATTGTCTATAGAAAATATTTTGTGTTCATTAAATGAAGATCCATCCAAGATTTCATCTTACGTGTCTATGAATGAAAAATATTTTAAAGAGATCTAATAGGGATTTTATCCATTCTATTAAAATTGATATTATAAAATATTTTGACATATTGGATTGGAATTATATTTATACATTCCTTAGTAATTTTGGCTTCAATGAAATTTTCATCAATATTATCAAACTCCTTCTTTCCTTTATTCACATTTCTATGCTAATAAATGGTTCACCTAAGAGTTATTTCAATTTTTCTAAAGATTTCATACATGGATATCACCCTCTCTACAATTATTTTTACCTATTAAGAAGGATTACATTAGAATATTCTTCAATTTCATGGTTAATCCAGGTAGAATAAATCCCATTATTTCCTCCAGAAATATTTCTATTCCTTCTCACCTTTTTAATGTGGATGATATCATGATATTCTTATAATGAGAGAAAACAAACATCCAAAATCATAAAGTTTCCCTCTATCACTATCAGGATGTCCCTGTTCCATCCCTAAACTGGAATAAATATTTAATCTTATTTGGGAAAAGATATCTATTTACTAGAAAAACTACATCATAAATGATCTGAGCATCAAAATAGGATCCTTCCATTCCAAATATCTTAGGGTTCCTATCTTCTGGGTAAATACTCAAAGTAAATATTTTTCCAAAATAGTATACAAAATAAATAATCAAATCTCTTCCTGTAAAGGAAAATTCCAATCTATGGTTGGAAGAATTATCCTTGTTCAATTCACTTTAGTTTATAAATATTTCTATTATCTAATGTTTTATAAATGGTTAACTATCCCATTTAAAAATATTAATGGATGTATACATTTTTTTGAGTATAAGAACTTAATTATGAAAGATTTTAATTTTCTCATGGATTATTTTTTGTTTGAATCTTGCTAATGGGGGGATTGGTATTAATAACCTTATTCTTTTAAATTATTTCCTTCAAGAGATAATTACATGGAACATTTTAAATTACAATTCCTTTGTTATTAATTTCCTTAGAGGTAGATTACATAAAGAAATAAAGAAATGAAATCTAATTTATATGGATTCCCCTATTTTTCCATACATTAAACACACTTTCACAAAAATTATGTCTCATGCTATGTGGGTGGTTAATTGAGAATACTCTTTGAATTTTTGGTCAGATAATTGGAATGTATCACCTATTATCTTGATATTTGACCCCATTAACTTATATAATAACACTAATATTTCAATAAATGTCCTCTTGAACCCCCTGTATTTGGATATTCCAAATGACATTAACAATATTATCAATAACTACCAATTGTTTAGCTCATATGATTTTCTTGTTTTAGAACCTACAAAAAATGGTATTTTGGACTCCACAATATTCTATAATGTTAATTTCATTGATGAAAATCATGAGATTTCCTAGATTAAAATATTTGAAACACCTTGTATTTGACCCTAAAATCCACTAATTCCTAGAGAATAACTCACAACCAAATACCCTCTGAAATTTATTTTCTATTATTTGGTATCCAAATTTTCTCCAAAGGTCATATCTCTAACCTACACAGAGAAGATGCAGACCATATATTCATATCATAAACTACTGAATATTCTTTATGGGAATACATATATGAAATTTTTGATCATATATGGCCATATGTGGACTTAATATGGAAACAACTACAAAGGTGCACTACTGATAATACTTCTCAAAAAATTGTGAATTATCCCATAGATTCTATTTTTAAACAACTGCATATTATCTAGTATGGTAAAATTTTAGTTATTCATCATAATATTACGTTTAATTTTAGTGCAGGTTAATTGAGAACTGTCACTGAGATCAAATAGGTTGATATGATTTAGAATGGTGTTTTCCACAAATCCATCAAAGACATTGTTATTCTACATCATTTGGGAATTGATGGGTAGAATAGACATCCTATGGGAATGTTTGTGGTTTTCTAGAATTCTCTCCACCATTGATGGATAATGATAAACATGGACGATAACTCAAATGAAAACATGGTTCGTATGTGTTATGGTATAGTGTTTAGATATCACAATAGAAAAATTATTCGATTCTTCAATGTCATCTCTGGCATATCCTCATCACTGTAATATGAGATGTATAACATCATTATTTTATTTAATCTTCTAAAGAAACAAGTATGGAATAACATATGGTTTGAAAGAGACTCTGCCACCATTGTGCAAGACCATTGGAATGGAATGGTTCATCGTTCCTAGCCTCTCATGAAAAGATGGATGGACTACCTCTAATTCCTTCAAGGTAATAACCACATAGTCACTCATATTTATCGTGTGTTAGACATATTGGTAGATGGTCTAGCTGGAAAAGGAGTCAACAATGACATCATGTGGTTGGAGAACATTCCTACAGATCTGATTCGTTTTAATAAAAAATAGAGTAATAAAATTATTTATTTTAGACTCGTGTAAATATTTATCTTATTATATATTTATTCCTTGGTCACTTTTTCCGAGGAAACACCATTTCCAAAAAAACACTCACACCTTGACCCATATTTCCTCAACGATACTTTCTCATACTTTTCATGATAAACAATACAGAGATAATATTCTTCCTTATCTTATATATCACATGTCTAAATTTTTTCTATATTTCATATAATGGTAATATAACACTAAAATTAAACATTGATCCATATATATATATCAAATTTCATGCATCAACATTATTAAACAGCTCATGTTTTATGGTCATAGTCTTACCATTAGTAATTTATTAAGGAAATTAAACCTATTCCAATGTAGGTACATTATTATTTAACAAAGTTTTTCACCCTATCTAAAAAAATTATTAACATTCAATTAAACTATGTATGACTACCCATGGGTAGAAAATCACATGATAGAAACCACCATAAACAAATAAATAATTATCTATAAATATAGCCTCATGAAGAAGGAAACATTCTTGGCCCACACTAGCTCAAAAAAGATCTTTTACATTATCTCATAGGTCATCCCGTATCAAGATTATGTTGGCATGAATGAGGAAATCCAAGATATAAAATTGTTTCTAATGTTCCTTAAAAACCCATATCAACCTCTAAAAATAGGTTCTCAGTCTGTCTATCCAAAACTAGGTGAATGCCCACTATATTATTCAGGGAACCCACCCCACTCTTTCCTATAATATAAGACTGTACTAATGATCAAATAACTACTTGGACTATCTCCTGAAACCGAGTCTCAACAATCAATTGAATCAATTGTTTTTCTAACCCATTACATGTATACTACTACACACAAAGATAATGTTGAAACAAATAAACCATCAATAAGGCAATATATGGTGTCATACACCTTTCCAAATGTTATATGTCCTGAACCAAGTCAGGTATTCAGCCAAACTGGCACCCAACCCAATACATGGCAAGGCCTGAAGGGCATTCCTGATCCTCATAGCCTAGTACATGTGCCTGGGTATTAATAAAATCAAGTGGGAATTAATTACACAAATTTATCATTACAAAACAACCAACAATATTAAATAAAACAAATATGTAAAACCAAACAAAAAGAGACGTTACCAGGATTTATATTTAAGTCTACATGTTTTTAGAAAACCAAAAGAGAGGTAATACAAAAAGGAAACAAAAAATCTCCAAAAACCACCATAAGGAAATGAAAACATCTCCCTAAATCCATCGTTGCAACACTTTCCAAGAGAATCACTAGCATCTTGAACCACCATAACTAAAAGCTTTACCCTTAACTGTGTCAAGAATTAACCAATCTACTTACACCCAAAGGTGTAAGTAGGTTGTGAGGTAACACCCAAAAAAATTCCACCCAAGAAAAGATTATATACTGTAAATATTAAGTGATAAATAAACTTCAATGTTTATTATTAAAAGAGGATGCTGGAAAAATTTAAAGGAATCTATTTTTAATGAATTTATTTTTAAAGAATAAAATTTTAAATAAAAACCATTACTTTTGATGTAACCTAAAAGACACACTATATTCTGATGATGTGGGAAGTGTAGTCAAATATCACTAAACATGGGAGAGGCCCTATGGGTAATATCTATTGATGGGGCCCCAGAACCTCATGTCTTTGTAAAAAGTTCTAAAGTAACCACAACTTTATACATTCTCGTGCACAAGCCACTAGAGAGGAGAAGCATCTAATATTCTAGTGGACTTCGATCATCCTTAGTTTTTAGTTAGTGTTTTCACTGTCAATCCTACTAAGTGAAACTAGTATGGACCCACTTCTATATCACTAGAACACTATTCATATTATGCTCTCCAAGATACTCGGGCATCCCTTTGTGATTAGACAAGTTTCAGGTTCAAATAATATTCCAAATTCAGATACAAAATCAAAACAAGGAACTACATGCACCAAAATCAACCATTTTCACACCCAAATCCTCTTTTAGAAATCATACTCACACCAAAAACATTCCAAACATGATTATAATTAAAAAAACAACTTAATAAATCATTTAATCAATTAATAAAACATTTCCAAAGAACACCATAAGGTCATACATCAAGACTACACCATTTTCACAAGTAAAGTCCATTTTAAAATAAATGGAATATAAAATATCTTCAAAAAATAAATTTTTACCACATTTTTAACTCATAAAAAATTAAAAATACATCACGAAAGACACATAAATTTATCAAGCAATGTTTAAGCCCAGAATCACCTACCACTGGCGGGGAAAGATCTGTAAATATGTTTGAAGCTCCAACCGCACCTCAATTGAACCAAAAGGATTCCAAATAAAAATACTAATACCAAAGATCAAACCAAAAATATCAAAGTAGAACCCTAAAATCTGAACCCTATTTTGGGAGAAGAGAAAACCCCAAAAGAGGAGAGGAAACCTAAGAATATAGGTAGATTGGGAGGAGAAAGAAGGATTAATTGATTATTTGAGGAGAATCCACCCTAAATCCACCACAAAATAGAAGCACCAAGTGTGGTGGAAGGATGGAGAGGTGCAACTAGGGTGAGGAATCCTAAAGTAGGGGATAAATTTTGTGGGTTGGTGGTTAAAATAGAGATTTGATAGTTATTTTTAATGACATGTCCGCCATACACTATTATTATGTAGGGTTTGAGAAACCATACGGTAACCATGTAGATCATTCTGTTCAAAGAAAGACATGTGCACGGTTACCTGGGCCGAGGTTCGTGGCCTTAGAGAGGCCATGTGATAGATTTCTTCTCCGACTACATGATTTTATTTGTTTGGCACATGGTTACTACAAACTGTGCACCAACTATGCATAGAAACCTACCCACCCAAAAATAGTCTGTTTTCCTACAAAATTCATTAGGATACCAAGGGAATAGATAAAAAAAATAAAATAGAAAATAAATGAAAACAATATCTTGTATGGGACATTATATAATAATAATATAATAACCCATGTGTGATATCCTATAAAAGACTCATTAGAAACCCATGACTAATCTCTAAGTAGTCATAGAAAGCAATAAACTCTGAAATCTATCACAATATCATAATATTACCTATCAAGGTACCATTACAATAAGGTAAAAAATATTCGCAAAAAAATTATAATCCCAACATAAAAAAACCTTCAAATAAATCATGGTATCAATTTTATTTACATTGAAATCATTATGAAACATCATGAAATAAAGAGAAGTCCCACAAAGAAACATCGAATCAATAGAGTACTCAAGTACACTATCTTCCTAAAAATATTCCACCTCCTAATAAATGTTAATAAAACTACTATATTTCTTCAACACGTAGTCTTTCACATTATTTAATGTATAAGTAAAATATCTATTTCAGAAAAAAAATTAAGCATTATATTTTATAATAATTACTCAACAAAGATTCTTATCCTAAATTAGATGATTAAACTATTTTAAATAAACCACATTTGTTTATTAAATCACATTTCATAGGTATTTATTTAAAATCATATTTATAAATATTAAATTTACTTCAAAATATATTTTTAGTGGTTGTTAAAAATTTTCATGAATTTTTTTAATATTAAATTCATCAATTTTATTATTATAATAATAATTCATACTTAGATATTTGTTTAATGATATATTATTGGCATGAAATTTTTATATGTAAGTTTTAAGTAGAGTGGAGATAAAAAATTATAGATTGATCATGAAATTTATGCTAACAAAAATTGATTTTTAAGGGAAACTTTTGAGCTAGTCAATTCCATCCATAAGAGAAAGGCTCTTCCACCATGAGGTTTCATCTAATTTTGACCATAACCATCCAAGGAAGATATTAGAGGATAAATTATTTGTCCTTAGTAGTTCTATGAGGGTTGTGGGCCATGAAAAATATAAAAATGAGTGGGAGTAGTGGCTGTGATACTTGGTGGAACCGTGGAATGAAAATGATGCAGAATGGTGCACATGGTATTATTAATATGCGTCTTACCTGGATGAAGTCCAATGAGAGATAAGAACATCCTGTGGTACTCATAATATTTTAAAACAAATGCATGGATGATTTATATGACATAACATTGGTCTTATTCTTTACTGCTAGTAAGTTTCCAATTTTTCATGCCAAGCCTAATGTGTTTGCATCATTAAAATCCATTATCAATGGGTAGTGAAGTTCTATGGAATGACCCTATCATCCTTATGTAATTTTCCAACATTATATGGGTTTTCATTTTCATTTTTAGGAGCTGTAGTATCATATAATTTATGGTACCATGTATTTTTGTGCCTACATGTCTTGTACCTTGACTTATAATGAAATTAATTCTTTAACTTTATTTTAGAAATGTCAATTATTTTATAAGGTTAACTAAATTGGTAAGACTGTTTATAATCTTAATTATCTTTAATTTTATTAGAATATGTTATCATGACATATATGATTTAGTTTTTCAATGTTTTTATAGTCATGGAGTTCTGATTAAGCCTATCATGATATGTCGCACTGTATGAGATATGCCTCTCTATAGAATTTATGGGAAAAGAGGTTAGGTATTATGTTTTGGATACTTAAAATACTTTCAATAGGATCAATGAGTCCATCATAGCTATGATAAAGTATGTCATATGATTTTACTAATATGAGATGTTATATTAGTTAATTTTGAGGAAAGGAATATTGCTTGTGTACATGTGTTGTGTCATGATAATGAAATGAAAATTGAGATAAAGATTGTTTTACACTATAGGGATAACACTAACATTCCATGAGGAAAATTGAAGTTCTATATCAATATTACAGATGGATGGACATATTTTCTCATGCTAGAAGGATTTTTTTCACAGCCACTTAGAGAAAAGAAGTGGAGTTATTGAATATTTGATATTTTTGGGAGAAATATCACAGCACAATGTGGAAATATTGTTTTGTGGACATTCATGTTTAAAACACAGAGGATATACTCATCCTTAAGGGTATGTGTGAGGGGGGGTGGGGGAGGGGGTGAATCAATTTTGGTCTAGTTTTAAATCAATTTAAATCTTTTAATACTTTTACTTATTTGTCCAATTAAGATCTTGATTCTATAATTCTATTACCTCTTCTTCATTTTTTTTGTACACACAAAAAGTGGATAGAATATTTAGAAGGTTCAATTTTTAATAATAAAGTATATTTATTGACAAAATAATGAAACAATCCATGATTTCAAGACCAACTAAAAATAACTAGGGAGTTAAAAATAGGTAGGGTATATACATAAAACCTATGTTCCACTATAGTCTCTTAGATAGTGCTTCAGAGCTTCTTTTCACATAGGTGTCTTCTAGACATTTTGATGGTTTTTTTATAGTTCATATGTATTACCATTCATTTATAACTTTCAAAATTATATTAAATAAAAAATTCTTCTTATTTTTTATACACAATAGTACACACACTCTTCATGAAACAAAGTATTGGTGTTGTACTTTCCCTATGTTCTTTCAATAAAAATAAAACTGCACAATTCCCTAGTTTTTATGAAATTTAAAAAAAGCTCAAAAATTATTCTTATTATTCTACATCATATATATTAGAACTACATAATAATATTCTCTTCTCCTCTAATCTTTTTATTTATCTTTATTTGTAAACATATTTGCACAAAACTCTCTTCTATTTTTCTATCTTATAACCTCTCATCTATTATTTTACATTAGATAAAAATATTTTATTTTGTTCTATTATTATTTACATCAAATTATAGAATATGTATGAGGATGATTTTTACAAAGTTGTGTCTCTATCTTCTTAACTCCAAAACATTGTCTCTTGAATGATAGTGTCAGGTCGATCTTATTCACATAACCTAACTTGAAAAGAATATACATATACAGGAATACAAACATCAGATTAATCACAATATCATAATTATTTCTACATTCCTTATTTTGAATTATTAATATTTTTGGTAATTCAAAATGGCCAAAATCATAATTCATTAATTTCAATATTTCCCGATTTAAAAATCCCAAATATATCCCTTAGTTGTGTTCATATGTCCCTTTTTTCATGGAACACAACTTAATGTTCATTATTCTATTCCTTTATTGAACTAGTAGAATAAACTTTCCTTCTTTTTGAGTGATATTTTCCCAAAAATATCTCACTTAGAAGATTCATCAAATAAAAAATATTATGATGAGTATTATGGTGATAATAAATTTCATTTAATTCATATTTACATAGAATCATCTAAATATAAAATACAACGTCAAAAAGAAAGGATCATGATAATTTGAATCATGATGTTAATATCAATTTAGATTAGTTCATAATTCAACATATAAAATAATCTTTCTTCTTAGATAAAAAAATTTGGAAACATATATAGTCTCACCCAGTACCTATGTTAAATTCATTCCCATGAATTTATATTTCCATACATAGGTTCTACTACATAATATATGGATATATATATTTAATATCTTACATCAGCCCAAAACACCTATATGATCTAGTATTTTAATATTCATCAATAATCAACTATGTCACAACATTATTATAGATTAACCAGTCACATATAAAATCATTATAAACAAAGATATGCTTCCTTGAACATTCAGATATGAAATTGTTCATTTCTCTATATAGATACTCCTATATAGATAAAAACATATATGGATATGTAGATTTAAAAACATGGATTATTTATATGTAAAAGGCCATTCAAGTATACAGATCTAGCTACGTGGAAATAATTATATGTGGATGTGAAAATTAACATACCTTGTCTTGTAATTATTCCACAAGCTACCAAACATCATATTCTATTTCTCAACATTTTTTATTCTTTAAATATTCTCCAAAAAAATTATTACAAGAATAATGAAAATCATTACCAGGATATTAGATATTTATAAAAAAACCTTACCTTTTATTTACTAAATAATAATGATCTACTTCTCATCATATTTTTTTAGATAATTCTGTGAAAATTTTAGTTTAGTATCTTCATAATGAGATTCATATTTTATCAAACTACTCAATCTTTTATATGGTTGATTTTGTGGTTGATCAACCTACCATGGAGGTTCATATTCACTTGAACTACCATTCATGCATATAATTTATTACCTTCTTCATACAGTAGGCATGAATTCGACTTTCTATTTAGGAATTAGCTTGAATCACCATGAGACTAAAATTTATTAACTCTTCATAAACCATAAAAAACTCTATCCGTATATATTTTTTAATTCTCATAAACCACATTAATAAATCACATTCATAATATTCTTTATCTTAGAAATATATAATCATCTTCATTATAAATGTCATTCTCTATGGAACTCAGTCACTTCAAACAACCATTGGCCTTAAATAAAAAATATATTTTCCACAGTAAGGAATGAACACAATTTTCTTATAAAATATGACAAGAAACTTCAAAAACCACATCCAATGTGTATATTCCCCTATCAGTTTACTTAATATAGTGAGACACGATTCATAGGATCTTTTTGAATACCTCAGATACCTTTTTATTCAATTCCACTTTATTGAAATTCTTTTGAAAATAACTACAAATAACATAGAGTGAGATAAAAAATATCCCCATTTTATTTTTTGTAAATACCTTAAAAGTGATATTTCAATATTTTCTCCATTTATTCATTCGTTTCCATTTATTTTACTTTCTCCCCCCTTTAATGACAATAAATATAATGAAATTGTGATAATTGTGTCAATTCATTCTGAAAAAGCGTCATTAACCATTTCTCTAAAAGTCAAAAAAGTCATGCTCAGTGTATAAAACAAGTGGGTTTTATTATTTTTTTCTATGTATGGGAGATTTATAAAACAATACCTTGTTAAATAAATTTTCTTTTAAGCATGTTCTGTAATAATAATAAGTTTTGTATGAAATGATAATCCTGGAATATTTTTCATCATTCTTCACGTGTCTTCCCATTAAGGAGACACTCATAAAGATATTAATAATTCTTGATCTCTTAAAAATATGAAACAAATTATTTTTTATTTAGAGAATATCTTTAAAATGATATTATATTTGTGGATATCGAGACTTGAAAAATTCCATAACTTCACCCTAGATGATCATATTCATTTCACTTTGTTTATAATACCAATTATAAGCTCAAACTAGGATGATGGCTTTCTCATTTTTCTTTCCATGATGTGACAACATAAAAATTTAACTTCATCAAGGATGAACATTTTATTTTATATTTCAGTATTCCAATTTTTGAAACATCATAGAATGTTATGTTATTTAATGATTTCTTGAAATTATAACAACCCATACACTACCTAAGGTTTTTACCCATATATCACGATTCACCTTTAATTCCATTCATTATAAGACCAAATATAACACATATTTTGTTTTGAAAAAAAGGTAGTTCTTGTTGATCTTCAATTAAATTAGTAAGGTTGATATGATTTTCTCATAAATATTTCTCCAATATTAATGCTTCTATATATATTATTTGAAACATATTTTGTTTGAGTGAGAATAGATATTCTCACATCCTCTACTTCTATATGTTGAGAACTCCTGTAACACCCCAAGCTTCTACGGTATGCTTCTCTTTGAATAATGCGATAGCGTGTGTTGTACGCAACATCGAATTCTAACACACCACAACCAATCAAACTAGCCGTTATGAATAGTAATACCTACTTTTTGAAATTATATATATTTTATAATTCAAAATGGACTTCATTTTTGGATTCAGAATATCGAATTTATCCTAGGGTGAAATTTTGGTACTTTTCGGATAACTTTCATATTTTGATGAATAGTGAAAATTACTAAATTTTAAATTAAAAACAAATTTTTTAATCTAAATAATTAATATTGATAAATTATTAATTTGAGTGGTTTTAAATTATATTATATAATATAATTTTACCATTTAATTCTATGTTTGTCATTTGGCATAATTTTACAATTAAACCGGACATAAACAAATGTCAATCTTTTGATAGTTATTATCTCTTAAAAAAACGCTTTTTGTTTTAACAACGGGAATTAATTTTAAAATAATTTCTGCCAGTTCTGTGTTTTGAATTTGGAAAAATTGATTCCATATTTGGAATCGGGATCTTCAAATTGTGTAAATAGGCAACTTTGATTTTTAGACATTTTGAATAATTACTGCGGTAAATATTTTATTTACCATAGTTAAGGGTAAATCCGGTAAATAAGGGTTAAAAAATAATATTATAATAATACAAAATTACCCTAAAACGTGTCCTAAACTTATTGGTGGATAGATTTCCGACCATGGGCATCTTTGGGTCAATTTTTGATCTCATGGATCCACTTGTAGGTGATAGGGACACTTTATTTTAATTAAGTTAAAATGAATACAAAAATGACACAAGCATATATCTTTTAGAAAAACAATTTTCAAATAGGGTTATATATGTTGTATTTTAGATTATAAATATTCATTAGAAAGATAAACCTATTTCATACATAATGATATTTTATTTATAATTTTTAGAAATTAAATAATTTAATTTATTTATGACACAATGATGATGCAGTAATTACTATAATAGTGAAAAATTAAACTAATTGATATTATAAATACCCAAATAAATATAATATGAAACTTTTAATGAATTAAACTAATTTTATAGGATAATATGATATATTATTATTTGTTTAATTGTCTTTTTTAGAAGTAATCAATCTGTTATAAGTTTCACAAAAATCAACTATTGAATAGTGTCAAAATTGACATAAAAGAGTTCTTAAAACAAATATTATATTATTAATTGATATTAAATTCCTAAAAATATAATATTCGGCCAAGAGACTTATATCATGATAGTTTCATCATTAATGGACCACTTGGGGGTCTCTTGGATGTATATAGTAAGTTTATTAACCATATTATATAAAAATACAAAGAGACATTGTAAAAGTGAAACTATAACTTAGAGTTAATACTTAATGATAAGGTTAATATAAGTACCCAAACCTGTCTAAATTCTATTGGTTGAGTTTTTTTCGACCCATACCCACCTTAACATTTAAATAATCAACTTTTGAGCCATTATAAACCGAATATGAATTTATTATAAACTAATATTTCTAGCTTTTCCAAAGGTGCCCCTCACCCCTCTTATAAAAGGGCACTCCTCCTTCTCTTTTCTTCACACCTTCAAAGCCTTTTAGTTCGGAAAAACTCTGCCCAAATACTCTCCCAACTTTCCTCACTACAACCCAGAGGCCTTAGTTTGATCAGAAAGCCAACCTAAGGAGCCCTTTTGATCAAATAAAAAGGAAGAAACCGAAGAAGAGGTAATGATTTCACCACCCTTTTCCAAGTTCCTTTCTTCTTCCACTTCTTCTTCTTTTTTTGTTACCATTATAAAATAATAACTCTAGTATCTTATATATACTGTGATGTTATTATAAATATGGTACAACCATATTCAGTATTCTATCCACCCTTTGAATAACATGTCACCATACGTGCGTACGTACGGCTTACCGTCTCCAAGTCGTGGTGTAATTGTTATTCAAAATTTTATTATTTGGATGGGTATAATAATGATGTTTATCTCATGTAAATAATAAATATAACATGTTAATTATTCTTTATATATGATATACCATCCATTTATATATTATTTTAATATCAAAAGAATGATATCGTCGCTCGTGCGTACGTATGGACTACCGTCTCCACGAACGCGATGAGATTCATTCTCCATCGTATCCATTCAAGTATAATTATCATTTGATGATTTAAAAATTATGTTTAAGGACTTGATATAATTATTGATATGAATAATATACAACCTATCCTTTACAAACATGGCTTACATAACAAAACATATAAAATAAAAAGAGTAAGTTAACACGCGAAGCAACGATAATACTAAGATATTATTAACAAAGCAATGTTAAAAGATCATATATGATATAATATGATTCTTGTATAATTTAATAACAATTATTTCACTATTATACAAGATGTTAGCCTACCCCAACCAAGGAAATGTACAAGGTAAGGGTTATTTCACAATCTCTTCATTACCTGAGGTTGTTTATATATAATAATCTACTGGGATCTTTTTATCATTCACATCCATGTTTCTTAAAAATGTATTTCAAAACATATTTACTATTTACTAGAATATGCATTAAAGTAATTTATACCCTTTTTGACTTTTATATGTGGTTTATAAAGGAATATTTCCGTCGTTTTGAAAACAAGGTCCTTTTTAACCTTTTCGACAGGATTAAGGTAAGAATTTTTTTTAACTTATACGGTGGGTGCGGCTATTTTCCGCCATTATAAAATCTTCAAAGCTTCCCTTACAAGCTTATAAGAATATTTTCAAAATAAAATGTTTTATTTTATATGGCTCTTAAATGATTTCAAAATAAAACGAGATATTTCTCTAAAAAGAGTTTTGATTTCATCTATGTCAACATCTTTTGATGGATTTTACGCTTATTTGAATTTGATTTATTATGATACAAAACTTCTATATTGTATTGAAGCTTTTGTGATATGTTTGACTATGGATGTGATATTTTTATACCATTCATAGTTTATGGTGAAAGGATTGACATTTCTTATGCTAGTTTTAATATGAATGTTTATGTTATGTTTAAACCTTTTCATATGGGAATGCATTGGACTTAATATGTGACGTGTGGAGCCCGCTATATCTCCTCTATGCATCGGTAGGTCTCATGAGACAAAATAGTGTCTTGGCATAAGGCCTTGGCAAAATCTTATTTGTAGTCTTGGCACAAGGCCTTGGCTATGTGGTTATGATAGTCTGGAATTATGCATTCCAACATTATGATAGTGGTTATTGATATTGCATGTGATTATTCGATTAGTAGAATATCCATGTAAATAAGTAAATTGCATTATTTCATTTTACTTTTTCCATACTATGTGGAAGTTCATGTTTAAAAAGCTTTTGTTTTAGTAATGAATTACCTTAAATGTTTATGCTTATTTTTGAAAGTTCCGCTATATTGTTATCCTTACTGGGCATTTGAGCTCACCCCTTTTCTATGTTTTAATTTTCCCAGGATTTGAAGAAGTAAGTTATGAATGACCTACAGGGATAGTA
The DNA here is from genome assembly GCA_963277665.1 of Viscum album. Classification (NCBI taxonomy): domain Eukaryota; kingdom Viridiplantae; phylum Streptophyta; class Magnoliopsida; order Santalales; family Viscaceae; genus Viscum; species Viscum album. The sequence goes on along the minus strand of OY728133.1, from coordinate 124,979,986 downwards.
TGTGGGGATATGAGTGTGGAATATGGAGACTATGTTGTTGTAGTAGTTTTTCACTTTGTCATGTAATGTAAAACTTTATGAATATATCTAGTGTTTCCAAGGCTACTAAACCAATCAGTCTTTCGAGATTTTATCTTTCTTGTGATCATGCCAATGTAATGTAATAATGCACTAACTCTGGGTAACTAGGGTCGGGGCGTTACAGTTGGTATTAGAGGAAGTTTAGTACAAACCTTGGAAGCTAGATTTAGATAAACTCTGATTAGAGCACATAGACCTAAGATGAAATTTGAGGATTAGTATAGAAGAACTTCCTAGAATTTTGGTATTGTAGAGGTTTTGTGAGTTTTCTGAGCAATACATCCCTGTTTGGATACGAGCAGGTAGAGGAGGCTCTAGAATATATGTACCTAGGGGTAAAACCCGAAAACACCTCTTTGAGCTAGACTCGAACGTGAACTGGTGCACGACAACGGGCCTTGCTGCACTCTTGGTTACGACACTCCCGAGGGATATGCTTAGGATAACTCTCATTTTCTTTACAAATCATTATGAAGGGTTTATGAGTATATATTTCCTCAAAGAAAACATTCTTATGATTATGGATTATATCCATAAATAGTTCAATTTATGTTAAGTGTTTTATAAGTATGGGATTATGTATTTTGATTCATAAACTGATCTAGTTTATGCCTTTGTTTAGAAATGGCGCCTAGTGGAACAAATGGAAACCTAATCAATGCACGCACTCCATGTAGGGATTTCCCTCCTGCTCAAGATAATTATAGTGGAGCTGGTGATGCAACTGGTGCCGATCAGCTAATCACCATACTGGGACAACTTACTCAGGTTATGAATAATAACCAAAACCGTATGGAGCACCCTGATCAACAGCGTGGAGGATCAATGTTAGATCGATTCATGAGGAAAAAACCACCAATGTTCAATGGGAGTACAAATCTCTTAGTAGCTAAGCAATGGATATTTTCCCTAGAGAAAATATTTCTGGCTTTGGGGAGTAGTGAAAGGGAAAAAGTTATCATGGCAGTTTACCGACTCACTGGAGATGCTGATCAATAGTGGTCATTGATTCAAAACACGAATGAAGATGATGAAGTATCAAATATGAAATGGAGAGAGTCCAATGATCTGTTTTTAGAAAAATACTTTCCTCGCGACCATCGAGAAGATATGGAAAGGAAATTTCTGAGTCTAAGACAAAAGGAGGATGAGAATGTCACAAAGTATGAGGCTAACTTTACAAGGTCAGCAAGGTATGCTGGAGATTATATACGTAACCCAAGAAGTAAGATTGATCGTTTCTTTGATGGGTTAAAACCATTTCTCCGTCGAGAATTAGTGTCACAATCCTTCTCGTCGTATGAAGACATTGTCTCATGTGCTATCAAGACCGAAAAGGAATTCTCTAAGTCTTATGACTTTAAAGCAAAGCAAGAGAAGAAGAGACCTGCTGATCAATCTAGGAATGGAAATAAAGGAAATAAGGGAAAGGTTGAATATCCATCCTGTGGTAAATGTGGGAAGAAACACCCCGGTACTTGCTTGAAGGGAATGTGAGTCTGTTACAAGTGTGGTGAAAAAGGCCACCAAGCTTGTGATTGCAAGGGGAAGAAGGAAGCTACCAATGTTCAGTGCTACAATTGCAGGGATATGGGGCATTATGCAAATGAATGTCCTAAGAGTCAGGAGAACTTACCTCAGAAAAGTCCAAGGGATCAAGGAAAAGCTTATGCTATCACTACTACTGAAGTATATGCTCCGAAAGACGTGGTGGTAGGTAATTTAATAGTTTACTCAAGTTTAGAAAATGCATTATTTGATTCTGGATCATCGCATTGTTTCATATCTTCCCAGTTTGCTAAGAAAATTAGATATTTCCAATTTTATTTAACAAGAGAGTTGTCAGTTAAAACTCCTAAGGGAAGTATCATTGCAACAAAATTTTGTGAATCAGTCCCCATTAGAGCACATAAATGTTCTTTATCTACTGATCTCATCGTCATACCTATGATTGAGTTTGATATAATCCTCGGTATGGACTGGCTTTCGGACTATGATGCAAATATTTATTGTAAGAAGAAAGAGGTTACGATTTTTGATGATAATGATAAGGAACACCTTATCTTTAGAGCAGAATCGTCACCACCTAATTCTTATTTAGATCCACCCCCAGTAGCTCAACTAAATTCAATTATTGGGGAGAAAGAGAATGAAATGACTATGGGTGAGGAAAGGAATGTTCAAATAGAGGATGTATCTGTTGTGAAATAATTTGTAGATGTATTTCCGGAAGATTTACCTGGACATCCTCCAGAATGAGAAGTTGAGTTTTCCATTGATTTAATTCCTGGATCAAGGCCTATATCGAAGACCCCTTATAGAATGGACACTGTAGAATTAGTTGAACTAAAGAAACAACTAGAGGAATTGAGTAATAAGGGATTTATTCACCCTAGTGTTTCTCCATGGGGATCCCCTGTTCTTTTTGTTAAAAATAAAGATGGATCTATGAGGTTATGTATCGACTACAGGGAGATCAATGCTATAACGATAAAGAACAAATATCCCCTACCTCGAATTGATGATTTATTTGACCAACTGCATGGAGATCAATACTTTTCAAAGATTGACCTTCGATCTGGATACCATCAGTTGTGTGTGAAGAAGGAAGACATTCCGAAGACAGCATTTCGAACCAGGTACGGGCATTACGAGTTTACTGTAATGCCTTTTGGATTGACTAATGCACCCTCTGTATTCATGGATCTGATGAATAGAGTTTTCAAGGAGTATCTCAATTAATTTGGGGTGGTATTTATTGATTATATCTTGGTATACTCCAAAACCTATGAAGATCATGAAAATCACTTGCGCATTATCTTGAAGACTCTGAGGAGGCATGAATTATATGGGAAGTTTAGCATGTGTGAATTCTGGCTTCAGGAGATTTCTTTCCTTGGCCATATTGTATCTAAAGATGGAATCTCTGTAGATCCTTCTAAGACCAAGGCAATCCAAGAATGGCCAGCACCTACGAGTATAACTGAGGTACATAGTTTTATTGGTTTGGCAGGTTATTATCGACGATTCGTCCAGAATTTTGCCTGATTGGCTAACCCATTAACGAAGCTCTCACGTAAAGGGGTTAAATTTATTTGGAGAAAAGAGTGTGAAGAATGTTTTGAAGAACTGAAGAGAAGATTAGTCAATGCTCCTATATTGACTCTACCATCAGGGAATGATGGGATTGTTATTTATAGTGATGCATCGAAGAAAGGACTTGGTTGCGTCCTTATGCTTAATGATAGGGTTATTGCCTATGCATCAAAACAGTTGAAAATTCATGAACAAAACTATCCTACTCATGATCTCGAGTTAGAAGCTGTGAACTTTGTTTTGAAGATATGGAGGCACTACCTCTATAGTGAAAATTGTGAGATTTATACTGATCACAAGAGTTTGAGTTATATTTTATCACAAAAAGAACTCAACATGAGGCAAAGGAGATGGCTTGAATTACTCATGTATTATGATTGCACGATACACTACCATTCGGGGAAAGAAAACAAGGTGGCAGATGCTTTGAGCAGAAAAGACCATGGAGTTTTGAACGTGATGAAAATTGAAAGGGATCCAATTTGCATGGATCTAGTGAAGATGGACATGGGAATAACCAGGGAAGGTGAAACATCAATTCTTTTTCAAATGGTTACCAAACCATATTTACTAGAAAGGATTAAGAGTTCTCAGACCGATGAAGAATAATTTTAAAAGAAGATTAAAGCTGTGAATTATGGGAGATTGAGAGACTTTGTGTATGAAGATGGAATTTTGAAATTTGGGAAGAGACTTTGTGTTCCCGATATACCTGATCTAAAAAGGGAATTTCTGGATGATGCTCATTGTTCCAATTTCTCTATACATCATGGGAGCACCAAAATTTAGAGAGATTTGAAGGAACATTTTTGGTGGGACAACATGAAGAGGGATATTGCTGATTTTGTGTCAAGATATATGGTTTGTCAGCAAGTGAAAGCTGGAAGGAAACAGCCTGGAGGAGTCATGCAACCTCTTCCCATACCGGAGTGGAAATGAGACAATATTACAATGGACTTTTTCATGGGGCTACCAAAGACTCCTAGAAGGAACGATACAATATGGGTTATTGTTGATCATCTTACCAAGTCAGCACATTTTCTTGCTATAAGAGAAGATCTACCCCTAGAACGTCTAGAAAGACTATATATTAATTAAGTTATGATACTTCATGGAGTACCCCTATCGATTGTTTCTGATCGTGATCCCCGTTTAACTTCAAGATTTTGGAAATGTCTTCAGAAATCCTTGGATACTGAACTTCATTTGAGCACTGATTACCACCCTCAGACAAATGGACAATCAGAACGGAATATTCAAACCTTAGAAGACATGTTGAGATCTTTCTCACTTGACTTTCAGGGTATGTGGGATCAATATTTACCTCTCGTAGAATTTTCCTCTAACAATAGCTTCCATTCGGGTACTCAGATGGCACCATATAAAGCGTTATATGGAAAGAGATGTCGTACACCAACTTGTTGGGGTGAAGTTGGTGAAAGAAAACTTGTAGGCCCAGAACTGGTGGAGGAAATAGTGGAAAATGTGAAGGTAATCCAAAATCACATCAAAGCATCTCAAAGTAGGCAGAAGAGCTATGCCGATAATCGATGGAAGTATTTGGAATTTCAAGTCGGTGATCATGTTTTCCTGAAGGTATATCCATGGAAGGGAGTCATACATTTTGGTAAGAAAGGTAAATTGAGTCCCAGGTACATCAGACCTTTCGAAATTCTAGAACAAATTGGGGTTATAGCTTACCGATTGGCAATGCCGCCAAGTCTCTCCAAAGTTCACGATGTGTTCCACGTATCTCTATTGAGGAAATACATGCCTGACCCAACGCATGTACTCACCTATAAAGAATTAGAACTGGAACCCGATCTGTCCTATTTTGAAGAGCCCATCAGGATTCATGATATGAGAGAACAAGTACTAAGAAACCAGACGATGCGTCTGGTAAAAGTTTTGTGGAGAAACATAAGATGGAAGAGGCAACGTGGGAACCCGAGGAACTTATGATAAAGAACCACCCGAGTCTTTTCATCTGATTAGTATTCTAGAAATTTCTAGGATGAAATAATTTGAAGGAGGGGAGAATGTAACACCTCAAGCTTCTACGGTACGCTTCTCTTTGAATAATGCGATAGCGTGTGTTGTATGCAACATCGAATTCTAACACACCACAACCAATCAAACTAACCGTTATGAATATTATTATCTACTTTTTGAAATTATATATATTTTATATTTCAAAATTGACTTCATTTTTGGATTCCGAATATCTAATTTAGCCTAGGGAGAAATTTTGGTACTTTTCAGATAACTTTCATATTTTGATGAATAGTGAAAATTACTAAATTTTTAATTAAAAACAACTTTTTTAATCAAAATAATTAATTTCGAAAAATTATGAATTATAGTGGTTTTAAAGTATATTTATAATATACTTTTACCATTTAATTCAATGTTTGTCATTGGACATAATTTTACAATTAAACCGGACATAAACAAATGCCAATCTTTTGATAGTTATTATCTTTTAAAAAGACGCTTTTTGTTTTAACAACGGGAATTAATTTTAAATTAATTTATTCCACTTATGTGTTTTGAAATTGTAAAAATGGATTACATATTTGGAATCAGGATGTTCAAATTGTGTAAATAGGTAACTTTTATTTTTAGACATTTTGAATAATTACTGCGGTAAATATTTTATTTACCATGGTTAAGGGTAAATCCGGTAAATAAGGGTTAAAAAATAAAATTATAATAATAAAAAATTACCCTAAAACGTGTCCAAACCTTATTGGCGGATACATTTCTGACAATGGGCATCTTTGGGTCAATTTTGGGACCTCATGGAGCCACTTGTAGGTGATAGGGACACTTTATTTTAATTATGTTAAAATGAATACAAAAATGACACAAGCATATATCTTTTAGCAAATTTTTTTTAAATAGGGTTATATATGTTGGATTTTAGATTATAAATATTAATTATAAATATAAAACTATTTCCTACATAATTATATTTTATTTATAATTTTTATACATTAAATAATTTAATTTATTTATGACACAATGATGATGCAGTAATTACTATAATAGTGAAAAATTAAAATAATTGATATTATAAATACCAAAATAAATATAATATGAAACTTTTAATGAATTAAACTAATTTTATAGAATAATATGATATATTAGGATTAATTTAATTGACTTTTTTCGAAGTAATCAATCTCTTATAAGTTTCACAAAAATCAACTATTGAATAGTGTCAAAATTGACATAAAAGAGTTCTTAAAATAAATATTATATTATTAATTGATATTAAATTACTAAAAACCTAAGGTTAGGCCAAGAGACTTATATCATGATATATTCATCATTAATTGACTAATTGGGGGTCTCTTGGATGTATATAGTATGTTTATTAACCATATTATATAAAAATACAAAGAGACATTGTAAAAGTGAAACTAATTAACTTAGAGTTAATACTTAAATATAAGGTTAATATAAGTACCCAAACCTATCTAAATTATATTGGTTGAGTCTTTTTAGACCCATCCACACCTTAACATTTAAATAATCAAATTTGGAGCCATTAGAAACCTAATATTAATTTATTATAAACTAATATTTCTAGCTTTTCCAAAGGTGCCCCTCACCCCTCTTATAAAAGGGCACTCCTCCTTATCTTTTTTTCACACCTTAAAAGACGTTTGGTTCGGCCACAATCTGCCCAAATACTCTACCAACATCCCTCACTACAACTTAGAGGCCATAGTTTGATCATAAAGCCAACTTAAGGAGCCCTTTTGATCAAATCAAAAGGAAGAATCCGAAGAAGAGGTAATGATTTCACCACCCTTTTCCAAGTTCCTTTCTTCTTACACTTATTCTTCCTTTGTTGTTACCATTATAAAATAATAAATCCTGTATCTTATATATACTGTGATGTTATTACAAATATGGTACAACCATATTCAGTATTCTATCCACCCTTTTAATAACATGTCACCATACGTGCGTACGTACGGCTTACCGTCTCCACGTCGTGGTGTAATTGTTATTCAATATATTATTATTTGGATGGGTATAATAATGATGTGTATCTCATTTAAATAATAAATATAACATGTTAATGATTCTGTATATATGATATACCATCCATTTATATATTATTTTAATATCAAAAGAATGATATCGTCGCTCGTGCGTACGTACGGACTACCGTCTCCACGAACGCGATGAGATTCATTCTCCATCATATCCATTCAAGTATAATTATCATTTGATGATTTAAAAATGATGTTTAAGGACTTGATATAATTCTGGATATGAATAATATACAACCTATCCTTTACAAACATGTCTTACGTAATAAAACATATAAAATAAAACGAGTAAGTTAACACCCGAAACAACGATAATACTAAGATATTATTAACAAAGCAATGTTAAAAGATAATATATGATATCATATGATTCTTGTATAATTTAATAACAATTATTTCACTATTATACAGGATCTTAACCTACCCCAACCAAGGAAAAGTACAAGGTAAGGGTTATTTCACAATCTATTCATTATCTGAGGTTGTTTATACATAATAATATACTAGGATATCTTTATCATCCACATCCATGTTTCTTAAAAATGTATTTCAAAAAATATTTACTATTTACTAGAATATGAGTTAACGTAATTTTTGACGCTCCTTTCGTCACAGAATCTAAAGATCGGAAAAGGGAATATCTGAGCTCAAAGTGATTGAACCTTTGAAGAAAATATCAAAAATCGACAAAGGAATGAACAAAGGATCAACAGCAACTGCACCGCGCAAGTTATCTCATTGCCGCACAAGTGTACTTGCGCGACGACCTTGGTCGCGCAAGTGACTTGCGCGACCTAAGTGGTAAACACCCGGTAACCACCTGGGGTCTTCTCCTGCCTAAAAATAGACCCTGTGGACCCCCCATTCGAGAGGATTTTTTTCCAGAAACTCAGATTGAAGCTCTCGACGCCCAAGTCTCTTCTCAAAGCTTCTGGAACACTTCTAAAGGTAATTTCTTACCTAGAACGGAAGATTTAAAGAGAAGAAGGAAGGCCTAAGTGTTGAAACTCATCAACACTTGCGCTCCGCCTTATTCCTTCAATAGAACTCGCACGTCCCTTTTCTGGAAGAACCTCAAGAGGATTCTAAAGGGATTTATAAAGAGTCGCTCAAATATTCTAATGATGTTTGAGAATCGCGCAAGTACCCCTCATGTCGCGCAAGTATACTTGCACGACCACTACTTGCGCGTCGCCGCAATACTTGCGCGCCATTCAAGACTTGCACGCCCCTACCTTTTTGGGTGCCCATCTTGCCCATTTCACCCCTCTTAAGCCATCACACCTTTCATTTTCATGATTCAGTCTTCAAGACACTTTTCAAAGCCATTTATGGCATGATTTCTTGATTTGAATTCCTTATCTGAAAGGAATTATGTGGAATATCTCTCAAAACCTAGTGATTTAAATATCCTTATGTCACTAAATATGGAGAGTTCATTCATTCAACCTCATCCTTTAAGATGAGAGGATCCTTAACCTGGGTCTCCTTTTTAGGAATAATCCCCAGTTATAAGTCCTTTAATCTGGTCATCTTACTCAGGAGTAATCCCCAAATTCTTAATGTTTCCAAACTTGGGCATCCTCCTCAGGAGTAAGCCCCAAGTCCTCTAATTTTGGGCATCCTTCTTAGGAGTAAGCCCCAAACCTTAATCCCTAACCTGGGTCTCTTTTTCAGGAATAAGACTCAGTCATAATCTTGGGTTTCCTTTTCAGGAGTAAAACCCAATCATAAGTCCCCTCCTAACTTGGGCATCCGTCTTAGGAGTAAGCCCCAATATTAGAGTATTCAAATCTCCATGAAGCACATATACCTTTATGGACCCTGTTTATGGATTTTCTCCCTAAAATTGAATCCTAAAACTTCATCTATCTGGGCTGTCATACATACATAAGCCCCAAACCATTTCTTATGATTGCATCTTTTCATGGCACAATTGTCTAAATTTTACTAATACCTCTTGTTTCTCACACCGAGCATGACTCACATGAGATTAGAGTGTAAAAGTAATTGTGACATCCTACTTTGAGCCATCAATCATAAACATCATACCCTTACTCGAACTATGTGGGTTCTGATTCCTTTTCCAAGACAAAGGATACGCAGGTAGCCCATTTATGGGTTCGATCCCAACTTTGAAATAATCCCTGTCCTTCTGAATTACGATAAACTTCAAGTGCCCCACTGAGTGGCTTTAAAACCAGCCTGGTCATCATAATGACGAAGAGACTTTTATATAAATGTTTTGAAGGATACCATTGACCAAGAATCTCTAAACAGATATAGATGATTCTCTATTGATGAAGAACCTAGAATACATATAAAATATTCTCTAAATTTCTTGCATATTTAATCATTGATTGTTAAAACTAAAGGAAATCACATTTTATACTTGGTAATGTAATAAGGATTCATGAACATAACTTAAATCTATAAAGAGAGTCCCAGAGTAGACAATAATTCCCCTCAAAAAGGTGTGATGAGTCCGACCTCCCATCCTCTCGACCAATGCAAATTCCTAAGCCTCATCAATCCACAAGCTAATGAGCGCCTACCTTTGGAAAGCAGGTCCAAAAGGATGTGGAATCATTGGATGTTTCCGGTTCTACGAACAAACCCGCTAGATACCGATTGGAACGTTTGAATCTCCCGTCCAGGAGGTCATCCCCGAAATCCGTGCGAAACAAAAATGGTGAACCCAACGTGAATCCTTAACCAAGTTAAAGTGATGTTCTTCTTATTTGTTAGGCCCCTTGGGCCAACAAATCAATCATTTACATGTGCTCATTCAAAAGATGCAGTGGTCAGATTCATCTAGATTATGTCTGTTATATGGAACAGGCACTCTTTTCTCAAGATCTTCTGCAAAATGGCATTTCTTAAATTCACCCCTGTGAATACTGCTGCTGTGAACACCTCTACTGTGAGTTCTGCTGCTGCGAAAACCAATGCTGCTACTCCTGCTGGAACGTCGTCCGCTCTAAGAATGACATCACCAACTCAGCGTCTCCAACGCTGGGTTTCTAATGCACAGGTTAAGGAGTACCGTCGCAAAAGTACTATCCCAACTCTGGAGGCCGCTCGTCAAGCCCTCCAAGTTAACAACTCTACCTGGTCATCCGGAAAACGGCGGCTAGAGATCAAGAAGCAGGCGGTGCTGACTACCGTCTCCAACCGTTTCCGGTCGTTATCCCCGGAACGCAATTTCCATTCACTCCCTTACTCTGAGGAAGTGAATGAGCAGGTCCCGCAGGGCCTTAATTCAAAAAAAGGAGTCCTTCTCGAGGGATCCCATCAACAATCGCTGCAAGACTTGTGCGGTAGTGCGCCCTAAACATGATGAGGGTACCGACTCCAGGAATTTAGCTCAGGTTCCTTGAACCCGAGCAGGCAAGATGAACCGCCAGAGACGGAATCCGGTTAACAATGGGCAGGTTGTCATCCCTGCCATCTCCGGAGATATCCACCAACCTAACATGGGGGAAAATAACGTGCAGGCATACACACCTGCCCGTTTTAATTCCGCTATCCAGCAGACTCGTCTGGCAGCATCAAGCCAATCCCGCCAGGCAATTCCGGCGGAGTACTATAGGCAGGAACATACACCTGCTTATACATCACCAGTTAGTCAGCAGGCTCATCTGACTACATATGATGGATCTCGTCAACCGCGTTTGGCGAAGTGTATTCAGCAGGCACATTCACCTGCTAATACTAATCAATCCTACCAACAGTCTCGCTTGGTAGCGCACAGAGAAGTCAGTCGGAAAGCCCCGACGACAAACAAGAGGCAGACTCAACTCCCTGCCTCCACACTTGAGTACTGTCAGGATTCACTAACAGGAAAAGGAGGACAGGAGCAGGCACATACACCTACTCCAAGCCCAGAATGGACATATATCCCCGTTCTGGCGGCTGAAGTCACCAAACATATTTTGTCAATGGTGAAAGAGCAGAAACAAATTCCTGCTCATATTCTGGATGCTTGCCAGGATATCATAACAGCTTCAGCATCATCTCAGGGACAGACACGTAAATCTATCCCAAGCAATGGAGTGACACATCAACGATTCACTCCGGAACAGACACACATATCTGTTCCAGTCCAAGAGGGTCATGGGGCATACTCCCCCATATCATACGGACAACCAAGTCAGGCACATACACCTGATTTGAGTGGAGATCGTCAGCCTAACCTGACCATCTTTCCTGATCAGGCACATACACCTGCTCAGAGTAACCACTTTTTTCAACAAGTGGTTTCTAAAGTGAGTAAGAAGGCATCTAAGAAAAAGATCCGCCCAGCACAGTCAGGAGATCAAAGGCCAATCTATAACAAGGCCTTGCTCAATGCTGGAGTTCTTGAAGCCCTCAGACATTTATCTGTCGGAATTCAAGATTCTACTCCCTCAATTCCCAATAACGGGAACATTAATTCTGAAGGTCTTCAACAGACACTTCCTCATGAAGGCTTGCTTCATGAAAATTCGGTCAATCTTGAAGTTTCTTCTTCAGATGAGAGCCATAGGAACCCTCTGTGTGGTCAAAAGACCAAGGAGCAAGAGATATCATCTTTTGCTGTAACCCATTATGGTGGTCCTCCGCATGATGATGAACTTCGCTGCAAAAGTCCTCTCCGCAGTAGTGATTCATGTTGTCTCGAAAATTCTTCAGAAGTCAATGTAGTGACGAGAAATCCCTCCTATCTCAAGGCACTTGCAAACGTAAAGCCAGTCATGTCTAATGCTTTATTATCGGCAGGTGAAACTCTTTCTCCATCAGAAGATATCCCAGGGTGTAGGTCATTCTCCGAACCACCCCTAAGTCATGAATATTCTAGTTTGATCAATGATCTCTCTACCAATCTAGTTGAATCCGATGAAGCAACAAGGAAACACCAACTCTTGTCAAAACAGGTAGAAGAATCTTCATTTAATGATAAAGAGGAAATACAGAACATGAGAAAAAAACTGGCAAAAGGTGAAGTACCAGTCATGTTTTGGCCTTTGGCTGACTCCCAGTATGTCATTCCAAAGATGTTGACGGATGACGGAATCCATGATATTCGTCTAAAAATATGGAAGACTCTTTGTCAATTAAAGAATAAGGTATTATCTTATGATGTATATGAAAATAATCTTAAGATAATAGAAGGGCTACAACGTCAGATTGATTTGGCATCTCTATCAGTCTCTCGGTATCCGAAGGCTGAAAAGCAACAGAGAACCCTTCAACGTTCATGCCTTGGCGCACTAAGAAAATTGCATCAGTTAATTTTCAATGCTCCATATGATGTTCATATCATAGGATGGGGTGTTCATAGAGCACTACATTTCACAGTGCTTTCCAGTCAGCAAAGCCTGCCGAAAATGGTCTCATGCAATGTTATTGCCCATGGCCGGCCACAGTCAATGGGCTTTGTTCATAATCAAAATCTTGCTCAAGAACAGGCTTCAACTAGTTCCTCTCAAAATCAAGTATATAGAGAACAAGTTGTTGAATTGCTCCTACATCAAGCAGGAGAGAATATTGCACAAGCCTCTCGTCTGGAGCAAACACGTCATCAAATGATAGATGTTTCGGAAATCATCCAACAATCTATTGAACCAGGTGATAAAAGTGGATACAGGTTAATGCATCCAGCTAATTTCTGAACTATGATTCGCAAGATCAAGAGAGATTTTAAGAATATCTCAGACATAGCATGTCAAGAGACACCCCAGCTTGTCAGACTGGGGACTTCTCTAACCCAACCCTCAGAGTCAACAAATGGGATTCGAGGAGTTGAGCGGAAGCAGCAGGAACATTCCCAGTCCACCGGACTGGGGACTTTTTCAAATCCTCAATCCCCCCCTCAGAGAAAGTCAGTATTCTCTCGATTAGGGAATAAGCCTCAAGAGGAACGAAGAGCCAAGCTATTAGGAGATTCTCTCCAAGTGACGGTTCTCCAAGAAGTTCATGAGGGATCAAGTCAACGGAATGCCACGTGTCATCATGGACATGGAAGAAGACAATATCACAGAAATGCTGATAGAAAGGATTCCATGCAATATGCATCCATTAATGTCATTAATGCCGTTGTTGCTGATTCACCATATGAGGCTCAATTAGAGGGATTAGACGAAGAGGTTCCTGCTCAAGAAGTTGCGCACACAGACCTAAATGAAAAAGGTGTGTGCACACGTAATCAAAGGCTTACCCAAAATCTAGGTATTCCTTCAAGTAACCCACTTCCCCCTCTCCGAAAAGGATCCAATAAGGGGAAAGGAAAGAATCAGGTTACTTCTTACCCTTCCTCTGAAGGAGGTCAATCGCTCTCATTAGAGCAAAGGTTTGCACAACAGGAGGAAGAAATGAAAGAATTAAGAAGGTTGAATGCAGAACTATTTCAGAGTAGTCTTCTTCTTAAGAATGCTGAAGTCCGATAGCCGAAGTAATTTGTTGTAACTACTGAGATGGACCAGGAATATCCTCCTTTATCAGTACACCCTCAGAGGTCTAATCCTATGGGTCAAACGCAACAACGGTTGGCAGCACTACCATCAGTTTCAGCACCAACCACCACGTCTGTCCAAGGTCCATTCATTACACCTACCCAAAAACAAGTTCAACCTGATGTTTCTCAAAAGTTAATAACTACTATTGAGTCATTAACAGCTCGGTTAGAAACTATGGAAGGGAAACGGGTGCAAGTTCAACCTGAAAGGAAAGTTTACCCAGAATGGGTAGATTCAATTTCTCCTCCATCCAGTTTTGGAAACCCTGTTTTCCCTACTTTCAATGGATCAGGCGACCCGGAACAACATTTGACGCATTACGTGTCTTGTTGTGATCCTATGATGGGAACTCCAGAGCAGCAAGAATTAGTGAAACTCAGATACTTCATGCGAACCTTGCAAGGACCAGCTTTTGTCTGGTATACAAGCTTGCAATCTCGGTCAATCATCGGATGGGATGATCTTCGTCAAAAATTCCTTCTTCAGTTCAGCTCAACTTTTACCAAAAACGACAGTTTTCGATCTTACAAACTGCAAGCAAAGATAGAATGAAAGAGTCTCTGATTTCATTGCTCGTTGGAAGGAATTAACGTATTCCCTGAGTTTAGCACTCCCTCAAGAGGAAATGTTTCCAATCTGTGTGACAAATTTGCGTGACAAGTTACGCACGCCATTGATCCCTATGAAATACACAGGAGGGTTTCGAGACCTTACTTCAATCGCTCAACAGATTGAAGATTCCCTTATACAGGCTAAGGTTAAATCTTGTATAATTCCATCAACTCCAGGAAGGAGAATGGGTAAAGCGGAAACTGCTACAGTTATGCTTAAACAAGCACCTGTACCTATTTCTACTTCAAAACCTTCATCTTCTCGAAGGGCTCCACCTCATGAACGCCAACAACAAAGGCTGTTTCATCCAAATGATCAAAGAGATCAACGACGAAAACAATTTGAGGATTTGAAGAGTAAAACATACTCTTTCTGGAGTGAGCAAGTTTCTGGTTACTTCATTTCAGCCCTGGAAAATAATTTTGTTCAATTACCAGTGCCCAAGAGGCCAAACAAGGAAGGAGATGAAGACCGTCCCAATTATTTTCCCTTGCATCAAATGTTGGGGCATCCCATCCAGGAGTGTTTTGTCTTTAAATACCTCTTGCAAAAGATGGTCGACTTGGGACAAGTCAAGTTGAAGGGTTCTTCAGCTCATGTAGCGTGTATTACCGCTACAGATACAGAGGAAGGAGGCGAGTGGCAGGAAGTCAAAAGCAAAAATGCGAAAAAAATATGATGATTGGATGGTCAGAAAGACAATCAATCGGACTCATTCCATTTTGCGAACACAATTGAAGAAGCCAATTGTGTCTCCTACAAAAGCTGCAGTAAAGCCTCCATCAAAAGGCAAATCCTCAAAAGGGCAGCGCAATTCAAAGAAGAAAGAGGAATCAGGAGAAGATGAGTATGTATCAAAGCCTAAATTGTCTTTGACTCTGGAAGATTTCATGCCATCTACTTCAAAGCAACGGGCACCGCCCCATCAAACGGCACAGCCTAAACAGGCTAATCAGGTAGAGTCTTTACCAGACGAAGAGTTAATCTTTGGTTTTGTTTAATCTCAATGGATGGAGAACTCATCACGACTCCAAACAATGACAGATTTATGAAGAAATATTTTGTATAAACACAAAATATGGTCCCCAGAACCAAGACTCTTACAATTGGTTCATACATCAATGGTCCAGTATGACCTTAAACTGCAACTTCGTCCAACATGATGTTAAACTGTAGAAAAGAACTTGTCCCCGCAACATGACATTAAACTGTGCAGCACCAGTTCGTCCTTTCTATATGACGTTAAACTATACAGCAATGGTCCAGTATGACCATAAACTGCAATTTCGTCCAACATGACGTTAAACTGTGTCACCTTCAATGTCCTACATGTCACTAAACTGTATTATGTCCTACATGACACTAAACTGTATAATGTCCTACATGACACTAAACTGTATAATGTCTTACATGACACTAAACTGTATACTGTCCTACATGACACTAAACTGTATAATGTCCTACATGAAACTAAACTGTATAATGTCCTACATGACACTAAACTGTATAATGTCCTACATGACACTAAACTGTATTATGTCCTATCTACATGACATTAAACTGTACAGAAGTTCCTTATTTGTCCGAGATGACATTAAACTATATTTTGTCTGAGATGACATTAAACTATATTGTGTCCTAGCAACATGACATTAAACTGTGTGGCACTTCTAACGTCCAGCATGATGATAAACTGTAAAAAGTCCCCAGAACTGATATCCTCATATTGGTTCACCATAGTCCTAGCTACATGACTTTAAACTATACAGCACCAGTTCGTCCTTGCTATATGACGTTAAACTATACAGCAATGGTCCAGTATGACTTTAAACTGCAACTTCGTCCCACACGACATTAAACTGTGAAAAAAATCCCTAAACCGTCCAGCATGACCTTAAACTGCATCATCCCTGGTCCATATATATGACCATAAACTATTTGCAAATCCCTTATGTCCATCAAGACGTTAAACTGTGACGTCCTAAATACATGACGCTAAACTGTATAAAAGTCCCTCACGTCCGGAAAGGCGTTAAACTATATAATCATCAAAGGTCCAGCATGACATTAAACTGCACCATCCACGGTCTATGCATATGACCTTAAACTATTCTCACTTTTGTCCAACATGACATAAATGGTGTGTTATTTTGTCCTTACTGCATGACATTAAACTGTAAAGTCCCCCTTTCGTCCAATATGACGTTAAACTATTTTATCCCCATCGTCCTAACTACATGACGCTAAACTGTGCAGAAAATCCTTAATATGTCCTACATGACATTAAATTGTATTTTGTCCCTGCAACATGACACTAAACTGTGCATCGTTAAGGTTATTGTTACCTCTTGTTTCTCACACCGAGTATGACTCACGTGAGCTTAGAGCGAACATCAACCATAACACTCCCTTTGGGCAACTAACCATGTGTAAGTCCCAACAACATTTTAATTAGATCATTGTACCCAAGAACAACTTGATCATTAATTCATTTTTTAATTGAACTACACGAACTTTGATCCTTGCCCTCCAGGCTGGGTATGTAGGCAACCTCCCAGGGTTCAAGCCCAAAAAAACAATCTCTTCACATCGGTTCACCACCATCTCATATGATGTTGATTTGTGAAACCGCCCCTAGAATCAATATTTTTAAATTTATTCACTTTCGTCCTTGTTATACGACGTTAAACTATACAACACTTTTGTCCGGTACGACAATAAACTACAATATTCTTTGATTTCCTCACTTAAGAGAGAACTATTATTGAGATTGATTTTTCAATCATGTTTCATTTCCAAAAGACTACGTGCATACAGGGTAATGCCTAAATTTTTTATCTTAGGTTAAACCATCATTGTACAAAAGTCCCCTTTCACCCATAACATGTACGAACCAAATTTGTACAAATGGTAGTTCTAGAACTACGTGGGCTTGACTCCCATCCTTATGGGATACGTAGGAACGTTCGAGTATCCCTCGAATCTAGCCCCAAGTCTTTTGGGCCTAACCCCAAATTTTACTTTCAGTCCCTTAGCTGAAAAGTCCTCATGAAAACACACACTGTGTATTCATTATTATGGTCCGAATTCTATGACCCTAAACTATGATTTCTCATACTTTCGTCTTGTACGATGTTAAACTGCATTTCAAGAACTACGTATGGCTTGATTCTCAGTCTTATGAGATACGTAGTGAAGTCCAAAATTTCAATTCAGGACCCAGCCACAACATGATTATGGTTATCATTGACCTATGTATCTCCATATACATTGGACAATACCCATCTTTATGTGTTATAATCCTAACCTTAAATATTTTCAGATCTTCATAACCCTTTTCATGACTTCTAATCACAAAAATGTCAAAATTCTGAGAATTCTTTTGCCTGACTATGCAGCATGTGCCCATAGGTGGCCTTGCATAAACAGTCCACATAACAGACTTGTCAGGCGAAAGATGCTATTTATTTGACCATGTAGCCAATGCCCTTAGGTGGCCCTGCATATTTCAACCCCCTAACGGGTTTTTAAATGATGGTAACTTAATTCTTGGGATGAATGCCTCTTTAGTCCTTATTGGTATTAATGGAAATATGTAGGGATTTGCAACAAATAGCCATCCTCAACATATCTGTCCCATATTGCCTTTTCTTGATCTGAAAGTATTCAAGTCCATGGTTTATAATTTCCTTCCCTACGCTTGGGTCAGACCTTCGTAGGAGTTCCATTTCATCCGGTTCCTAAATAATCTTGTGTGGAAATGTTTTCTCCATATTCAAGTACCTCTTTCCATTCAACAAACTCTATACTTTAGAAAATTTGAATCTCCATAAACTTTCACTGGCTTTTGGCACTAGGAACGTAAATTTCTGGGAGTTCTTTTGCCTGACTATGCAGCACGTGCCCATAGGTGGCCCTGCATAAACAGTCCACATAACAGACTTGGAAGCCGAAAGATGCTATTTATTTAACCATGCAGCCAATGCCCTTAGGTGGGCCTGCATATTTCAACCCCCTAACGGGTTTGGTTAAATAATAGTAACTTCATTCTTGGAAACTACTTCTTCTAATGCCTTTTAGCTCTTTTTCATATCATTCCTTAGATTCAAATATTCTTAATCCATAGTTTACATATTTTCCCTCATACTTGAGTATGGTAGTATGTTTTCAGATGAACTTTCAAGGAATTGTGTCAATTCTAATCCATTTTTTTGGTCAAATCTATTTCGACCCTAAACATTAGCCCCTTTATGTCCGGCATGCATGACTTTAAACTACCCACAAAAGACAAAGGAACTCTGAATAAAAGTAAAGTTCTAGCTCACTAAACATACATTTTTGTATGATTTAGGTAATATTGAGCAATTAAGAGATTCAAAGTTTGTAGGGTTATTTGTAATAATCCTAGTAAAAATCAAACTATGCTTACTAGGCCCATTGGCTTAAGTAAAATTGAAGCAGGTAATGAAAGAATGCAGGTACAAATGATTGAAGACAAAAGTGTTTTTCATTGATACAAAGGAGATGGAAAGACATCCATAGACTGGAGTCTCTTCTCTTTTTCAAGAATTACAGAAGATTGTCAACATAAGTCTTCATTTGATATATAGCATCCTGAGATTTATCAACAGTTATTTGAAGCTCGTGCACTTGACCAGCTTCACTCTTTTTAGCCTGCTGAAGTGCCTTCTTAGCATCTGTGATGGCTTTCATGCCATTCATATGAGTTTCATCCAATGAGTTATTAAGCTGATCAAGTTCCCCAGTAACAACATCTATCTGTTGCTGGAGTTGCACCTGCTGGATGACCTTTTCTTTGATTTTTTGCTTTAGATCCTTCATCTTGGATGCATAATCAGCCTCAGCTTGGGATACCGCAGCCTCAAATTCGCCTATGTTGACTGAAAATTTCACTCTGGTCAAATCTTCGCGACTTGCCTGTGCTTTCTCCCTCCTGAAAATGATCTGTTTCACCGCGACATGGATCTTTTCATACCCAATACCACCAAGTCCCAGTATAACAAATTGGGATGACAATCGAGAAATTTTTTATGGTAGCTCTTCTAAAGTCACCCCAGATATGATGTTCCATATGTTGTTCCATGCCTTACGTCGTGAAAACCTAAATGCTTTAAGCATCTCTGGATCTGATTCAATATCATCGTTAGAAGGGGGTATGTAATCTGGAATTAGTGCACTTAAAGAAGTGCCATGTCCTGCTTTTCCCCCCCTGATTTGTGCTTCTTCACTTTCAATTCCTGTTGGGGCAGAGGTTGAGGCCTCACCTCCGGATTTAGTCATTGCAGTTGATGGTCCTGCATGATTAATTGAAAGATTTAGTCAGCTGCAAAGGATAACAAAAGAATAGATTGTCTTGCGAATAAAGTACAATCACAAATATTGTTATCCCTTACCCAAGGATGGTTCAGCAACCTGAGAAGACTTTTCCCCATCTTTCCCGGTTTCAACAGGATTTTCAAGATGGGTCTCAGGAGGGTTTATTGGATTTATATCTACTTGAGCTAATGTTTCTGCAATGATAGGGTTTACATTAGTGTCCACACCCTCTTCGGGCATTGGCTGTTCAGCAGCTTCTACGGAAGAAACTGCATTTTGTTTTCAGTCATTGTTAGAAGTGTAAATTATTTTAAAAAAATTTGGGCGAAGGGTAGCACTCATGCCCACGGTCTTCTAAATCACATGACAACTTAGAATGATCATAAAATTCTTCGAAAGTCATTCCTTGATTCACCATTTCATCCAATGATATTTCAGAATCCTGGTTAGTCTCACCAGTGGGAGCATTTTCTACATCTTCTTACCAATTTATGTCCTGCAACCCCTGACCCTGGATAGCATCTTCAACAGTATGAGGGATACTGGGAATGGATGCTAGCTCTTCTCCAGGAGAAACCAAGTAAACTTGGGTCTGTGATTGTTCTACAGCACCCTCCAAGGCCTTTGAAAAAGGATCGGTCCCTTCCCTCAAGGGGGAAATTGAAGAAGCCCCTGCAATCCTCAGAAATATGGGTAACCATATGATTATGGGTATAAACTCATGATTGTTCGAAGGACTTACCGCTGCTAATGAAACGTTTAGCTATGGATTTCCTCCTTCGTTGCCTTTGATTCTTTTGTTTTTTTGGAGTATCAGTGGTCTCCCTTATAGGCACTTGGATTGGCGAATGGAAGGCTGTGTCTAGTGCCTCATTCATGGCCTGCTGTCCTGGAGATATCTCGCCTGGTTCGCGAGGAGAATCCGCAGCAGCCCCGATAGCAGTACCACCAGGGCTATACTGTGGCGAAGGAACCCCGGTTCCTTTATTTTCAATCTGCGAGATGAAGAATATAACTTCCTTAAGTAACAAAGCTTCAACTGAAATCAAGTTGCAAAGAAAATAAGGAAAGAAAACATACATCTTCAGCAGCCACGTACTCTTGCCATTCCTCATCTCCAGAACCACCAGCCCCCTCAGTGGCGCCATGATCAATCATTTCCTTCACCCGCCTGGTGATAGGAACCGAGTCATCAGTGGCATATATGAGAATTTCCAGCTCTCTGATGTAATCTCACACTTCATTGGGGGTTATCTTCATATTGAAGATTTTTAGAAGCTACAAGATTTACTATTCCAGGAAGTTGTAGGCCCTCACACAAATCCATCCAGGCGGTCTCAGTACCACAGTATATGCTCTGCCATAGCTGAACATCCTCTGGTCTTAGATATAAAGGCTGTGAGGAAGGTCCTACAATTTTCGATTTTAATTTCTTCTCAGCTCCTGCAACTAAAGATAGAGAATAAGAAAGTAAGGCTTATTACTTTATAAAGTAGCAGTGATTGAAATTATTACAATGAAATAACTCTCCAGGAGTTGATGGAGTGGGTCTTTTAATTCTGGCCGGAGGATTATATCGGGCACAAAACCGCTTTGCTGCCGGTTGTGCCTCATCATCCCCATCCTGATAATCCGATGAATCAGTTCTAGAAGAGGAGTCTGTTGAACCTATTTCAGGTGGAGAAGCGTCACCTTCATGAGGAAGGGTTTCTTTCTCTACAGTCCTCTTCCTCTTTCCCACTTGATATACTGGGTGATTCAATATCCCTTTGGGGTATGATGCTATCTAGTGTTCGGCATAAAATGTAGTCAGATTATATGTCGCTTTTTCAACTGGTAGATCAAATACTTCCCCAGTCTTCTCTCTTGATGTCAGCAACCATAGTTGTCGAGCAACCATCGGATTTTGCTCTAACCATACATGTACCAGAGGGGATACAACAATCTGTTGTAAACATTTGAATTGGCGTGCAAATCTATATGGAGCATAGGCCTCACATATGATTTCTCCATCAATCCTGGCTATTAACACACCATCCATGAAAGCTAGCATGTATGCCCTAAAATCCAAATGGGCTGTCCCATCATCAACAAACCGCCCGGATGGTGGACTTCCATAGGGAAAGAAGTTGAATTCCTTAAACATGCTCAGCCTTACTTTCATGTCATAACCATTAACATCTAATGGAGCAATTCCAGAGAATGCTTGCACTGACGGTCTGATAGAGCTTCCAGGAATTTGTAATCCATTCTGTACATTGTACGTCCTGAAGTGAGTGGCGATCCATCCCCACAAAACCTGGAATGGTCCCACTATTCTTAAAGGAGATTTACCCTGGAAGACGTGTAGTAAACTCCTATGAATCTTTGCTAAAATGGGGGTAGCTAACCCAACCATTTTTCCCTCAGCCAACTTTGCCGCAATGACAAAGGTCCCTGGCCTAACGCCTCCCTTCGCATCCCTGACCGGCAAGAGATAAACACTGAGCCACATTGCCAAGAAACCCGCCAGACGAGTTTTCTTTGGAATTCTTTGATTCACTTCATATCCCCACTTTTCAAACTCTCCTGCTTCTAGAGTTGGCCAGAATATGCCAGGAGCTCCTCTCTTCTCAGGTTTTGGACAAGTGGTAGGACGTCTGGTCCTGTTATCATTGGATTTCTTTTTCTTGGATCCTTTTTCTTTTGGCTCCATACCTTTCTTCTCAGTAAGAAACACATTCATCCATTCTTCCGGATGAATATCTTTTCTAAAATGAGTTAATGAGGTCTCTAAACTCTTGAGCCTGTGGAAGATTTTAAATAATTCTCGAGCTAAAGCAGGAGTCTTCTCTGAATCATTCCTAGTCACCTTGGGAGGAATGAATTCATCATACATATCGCCCAAGATTGGAGCTCCTGAAATCTTGTGGACATCCCACAAACGGATACCTACTTCTCCATGAGTCAGATGGAAAGAATTAGTTGCTGGGCTCCAGTGGATGAGTATCTCTAGCACGAAGTTATCATGTCTGTAAACATATGTTTGCCCAACCCAGACAGCCTCATATATTGCAGCTCTCTTCAGGTCCTCGATAAACTCTGCACAAGTCTGTCGCACCCAGTATGCCCACATCCAGGTTGGCTTGACACCTCCCCCATGACGGAAATCCCAACTTTTCTTCCAGCCTTTGGATTGATCCATCTGAGCATTTCAGAAGATTCAAGGATGACAATGTGGTTGAAGCTCAGGTGTATGTTTTTTCAGATCTGGTGTGCAAGGGCTATGATGCATCACATAAGCCTTCTCCACTGTTCCAGTAGTTAGAAATACTCCTCCACCTGAGATATTTCCTGAAGCAAAATTGGTATAATTCTGAAACCACGAAAATGGAAGATAATTCTTTACTTCTGGAATAATGACTTCTTGTAGATGACCATAGCCATACAAAGGTAGATAAGTGCTTTGAGGAAAGTTGCGATGATATTTTTTCAGATACTTAGCCAAATCTGGAAGATTACTATCCTTGACAGTATAGTAATCGTGGCCAATGATGTTCATCATATCATCTATCCTCTTGCTAGCCAGTTCATCAATTAATCCAGGTCTAAGAGCAATTGAATCTGCACAAAAATTGAATAAATTAAACTCTTAAATGGGTTTATTTTTCATAAAATTTGTGAAAGAATTTGGAAAAAATGGATAAGGCATTAAGGCGCGCAAGTATGGAGATATCGCGCAAGTGTTACATGTGCCGCGCAAGTTTCTATCGCGCATGTATCACCGCGCAAGCCCTATTACCTTGAGAGTAGCGCGGCAGCGAGGAAACAGTGGAAAAAGAGACTTGCACGTCGAGGAAGACTTGCGCGGCGAGAGCTCGAGAAATTAGGGATCAGATGTTATCCACGGCCAAAAGCGGTGTATTTATAGGCCAGGAAGCCTATCTGCGTGCCATAACCAGAGCGCTTAAAGGCCTGCGCGATGCAAACTTGCGCGCCGCCCTCTGTGCACTGAAGACTTGTGCGCCCCCCTTTTCCTTTGGATGGATTCGATTTCCTCAGAGTCAAATCCTCATTTCTCTCTGGATCCAACTCTGAGGGGGGACTTTTGTTGACGCTCCTTTCGTCACAGAATCTAAAGATCGGAAAAGGGAATATCTGAGCTCAAAGTGATTCAACCTTTGAAGAAAATATCAAAAATCGACAAAGGAATGAACAAAGGATCAATAGCAACTACACCGCACAAGTTATCTCATTGCCGCGCAAGTGTACTTGCGCGACGACCTTGGTCGCACAAGTGACTTGCGCGACCTAAGTGGTAACCACCCGGTAACTGCCTGGGGTCTTCTCCTTCCTATAAATAGACCATGTGGGCCCCCCATTCGAGAGGATTTTTTTTCCAGAAACTCGGATTGAAGCTCTCGACGCCCAAGTCTATTCTCAAAGCTTCCGGAACACTTCTAAAGGTAATTTCTTACCTAGAACGGAAGATTTAATGAGAAGAAGGAAGGCATAAGTATTGAAACTCATCAACACTTGCGCTCCGCCTTATTCCTTCAATAGAACTTGCGCGTCCCTTTTCTGGAAGAACCTCAAGAGGATTCTAAAGGGATTTATAAAGAGTCGCTCAAATATTCTAATGATGTTTGAAAATCGCGCAGGTACCCCTCATGTCGCGCAAGTATACTTACGCGACCACTACTTGCGCGTCGCCGCAATACTTTCGCGCCTTTCAAGACTTGCACGCCCCTACCTTTTTGGGTGCCCATCTTGCCCATTTCACCCCTCTTAAGCCATCACACCTTTCCTTTTCAAGATTCAGTCTTCAAGACACTCTTCAAAGCCATTTATGGCATGATTTCTTGATTTGAATTCCTTATCTGAAAGGAATTCTATGGAATATCTCTCAAAACCTAGTGATTTAAATATCCTTATGTCACTAAATATGGAGAGTTCATTCATTCAACCTCATCCTTTAAGATGAGAGAATCCTTAACCTGGGTCTCATTTTTAGGAATAATCCCCAGTTATAAGTCCTTTAATCTGGGCATCTTCCTCAGGAGTAAGCCCCAAATTCTTAAAGTTTCCAAACTTGGGCATCCTCCTCAGGAGTAAGCCCCAAGTCCTCTAATTTTGGGCATCCTTCTTAGGAGTACCCCCCAAACCTTAATCCCTAACCTGGGTCTCTTTTTCAGGAATAAGACTCAGTCATAATCTTGGGTTTCCTTTTCAGGAGTAAAACCCAATAATAAGTCCCCTCCTAACTTGGGCATCCTCCTTAGGAGTAAGCCCCAAGATTAGAGTATTCAAATCTCCATGAAGCACATATACCTTTATGGACCCTGTTCATGGATTTTCTCCCTAAAATTGAATCCTAAACCTTCATCTATCTGGGAAGTCATACATACATAAGCCCCAAACCATTTCTTATGATTGCATCTTTTCATGGCACAATTGTCTAAATTTTACTAATACCTCTTGTTTCTCACACCGAGCATGACTCACGTGAGCTTAGAGTGTAAAAGTAATTGTGACATCCTACTTTGAGCCATCAATCATAAACATCATACCCTTACTCGAACTATGTGGGTTCTGATTTCTTTTCCAAGACAAAGGATACGTAGGTAGCCCATTTATGGGTTCGATCCCAACTTTGAAATAATACATGTCCTTCTGAATGACGATAAACTTCAAGTGCCCCACTGAGTGGCTTTAAAACCAGCCTGGTCATCATAATGACCAAGAGAATTTTATATAAATGTTTTGAAGGATACCATTGACCAAGAATCTCTAAACAGATATAGATGAATCTCTATTGACGAAGAACCTCGAATACATATAAAATATTCTCTAAATTTCTTGCATATTTAATCATTGGTTGTTAAAACTAAAGGAAAGAACATTTTATACTTTGTAATGTAATAAGGATTCACGAACATAACTGAAATCTATAAAGAGAGTCCCAGAGTAGACAATAATTCCCCTAAAAAAGGTGTGATGAGTCCAACCTCCCATCCTCTCAACCAATGCAAATTCCTAAGCCTCCTCAGTCCACAAGCTAATGAGCACCTACCTTTGGAAAGTAGGTCCAAACGGATGTGGAATCATTGCATGTTTCCGGTTCTACAAACAAACCCGCTAGATACCGATCGGAACGTTTGAATCTCCCGTCCAGGAGGTCATCCCCGAAATTCGTACGAAACAGTAATTTATACCCTTTTTGACTTTTATAAGTGGTTTATAAAGGAATATTTCCGTCGTTTTCAAAACAAGGTCCTTTTTAACCTTTTCGACAGGATTAAGGTAAGAATGTTCTTTTTAACTTATACGGCGGGTGCGGCTATTTTCCTCCATTATAAAATCTTCAAATCTTCCCTTACAAGCTTATAAAAATATTTTCAAAAGAAAATGTTTTATTTTATATGGCTCTTAAATGATTTCAAAATAAAAAGAGATATTTCTCTAAAAAGAGTTTCGATTTCATCTATGTCAACATCCTTTGATGGATTTTACGCTTAATTGAAGTTGATTTATTATGATACAAAACTTCTATATTGTATTGAAGTTTTTGTGATATGTTTGACTTTGGATGTGCTATTTTTATTCCATTCATAGTTTATGGTGAAAGTATTGACATTTTGTATGCTAGTTTTAATACGAATGTTTATGTTATGTTTAAACCTTTTCATATGGGAATGCATTGGACTTAATATGTGACCGGTGGAGCCCGCTATAGCTTCTCGATGCATCAGTAGGTCTCATGAGACAAACTTGTGTATTGGCATAAGGCCTTGGAAAAATCTTATTTGTAGTCTTGGCACGATGCCTTGGCTATGTGGTTATGATAGTCTGTCATTATGCATTAAAACATTATGAAAGTGGTTATTGATATTGCATGTGATTATTCGATTATTAGAATATCCATGTGAATAAGTAAATGGCATTATTTCATTTTACTTTTGCCATACTATGTTGAAGTTCAAGTTTAAAAGGATTTTGTTTTTGTAATGCATTGCCTTAAATGTTTATGCTTATTTTTGAAAGTTCCGCTATATTGTTATCCTTACTGGGCATTTGAGCTCACACCTTTTCTAGGTTTTAATTTTCCCAGGATGTGAAGAAGTATGTTATGAATGACCTGCAGGGATAGTATGTGGGGATATGAGTGTGGAATATGGAGACTATGTTGTTGTAGTAGTTTTTCACTTTTTCGTGTAATGTAAAACTTTATGAATATATCTAGTGTTTCCAAGGCTACTAAACTAATCGGTCTTTCGAGATTTGATCTTTATTGTGATCATGCCAATGTAATGTAATAATGCACCGACTCTGGGTAACTAGGGTCGGGGCGTTACAACTCCACTTCTCAAAAGACATCAATGATTATGTTTTTCCTAATTATTTTAAGGACTGATTCTTGTGTTAGAAGATTGGTTAGACATGATTTATCATTGAGAATGGCTTCCTTAGATCTCTCTTATTTAACATTATCAATAAAAGGGTTTCATTTTATTGAAATCTTATCATGAAATTCAGATTCTTCATGTGAATCATCTTCTTATCCATTTTCACTAGCTTTCCCTTAAACCTATACTAATATTATTAATTTATCTAAATTCATTGGACTAATTAATCGTATATATTTTGGTATATGTGTAGTATTTTTCAGTTCTCTCCATGTAAACTTGTGAGTTTATTTCCTCACATTTTTCCTTTCATATGACAACTCTTCTTTTAAATTCATGTATTTTTTTTATCTAATTTCCTTTATGATTTTTTTCCAATTATCTCTCACCAGTTTTATATGATATATTTATCAGATAGTCAAAATTCCTATCAATATTAATATTTTTCCAAGGTTT
This sequence comes from Viscum album, assembly GCA_963277665.1. NCBI lineage: Eukaryota > Viridiplantae > Streptophyta > Magnoliopsida > Santalales > Viscaceae > Viscum > Viscum album. Next base: position 124,952,455 of record OY728133.1, on the reverse strand, counting down.
ATTATTTATTATACACACATAATATCCTTTTATTACTTGTATTTGAGACATGATTAAATTTTCATGAACCACTATTGTAACTATTAGTATTACAAGCATTAGAAAAATCTCAAAGTACTGAAAATTTATTAGAATCTGACAGATTTCACTTCTTTATCCACACTTATTGTGTCTTATTTGAATTTATACTTCTAGTTATGACCTTCCATTTTTCCTTGTAATTTAATGTATTATACCAAAAATCCATTTCACAGTGCTTAGGTATATTTCAACAAAAATATTTCTAAAAAAACATGATTTTCTATTAAGAAATTATTCATGCATAGATTTCATGACATGGTTTTTTTAAGAAATATAAACCATTTTTTGAAGTGTTATTTAGTAAATAAATTTCATACTATATCTTCTCTACACTAGACATGGTGGAAAAATCTCCACTATTTCAACTCACCCATACTTGTGGAGATTTTTTTTTTTCAAACATAAACTTTTTTAGATAAATGGATTTTCAAAAATCCTTAAAAATGGTATGGTTTTTCACGAACTATCCCAGGTACCCTGGTAACCTCATAAACGATCCAATCCTAACATAACTATAAGGGAATTTCCCATATCCATGAGTCGGCGACTAGAACCAGCCATCCTACAATGTACAAGTGGGAATGATTTCTACCACAAGAATGTGGGAGCATCGATAAATGACAGTATGCATATCAATAGGAAAAATACATTAGGAATAAAATCATCAGAATAAAAAGATGAATAAAATACAAAGTACTAAAACCCAAATTACTAAACAGAAAAACATCCCCAAGGTCACTAAAGACACAACTCACCATGTCCAAACATCAACATATAGATCCACCACCAAGAGATCCCTCCCCTTTTCTCATGCTTGGAATTTTTTTTCTTCTAAAAACCAATGTAGGAAAAATTAGGTTGTGAGCCTAAACCCAGTAGGATACCACAAAAATTTGCATAAAAGATACCAAATATAGATTTTCCAATCAAAATATTTCAAATTTCTAAATAAAAAGGTTTGTCAGCTCAAAAGAATATTTATAAAAAACATGCAATACATATTTAAAATTATGGAAAATATATTCAAAGAACAGGATTTACTTTACAAGAGATGGAAAATTTATAAAAAAATTGCTTAAGATAAACATTTATATAAAAAGAAATTATATGAAACAGTTTATATAAATTCACTAGGCATCTAAAGCAGGTCAAGAAAACATTGTCATACATTTATTTCTCAAATATAAATAAGCAAGTGAGTAACATGGTCATCATCTCAAAGGTACAATAATATTAAATAGATATAGTATTACACAATCTCTATGTTAACTTAGAAAACTGTGTATACAAACATACCTATGACACTGGAAAAAGGAGACTCATCACTAACCCGTTGGAGATGTGACCCAATTAATGTATGTTTTGTAATGTTATAAAAGGGTAGAGTGTATCCAAATAACTCACTAACTACATAAGGCTTTCAAGTGATCTTACATGATCGGATAATTATTTTAGGAACTCTTAAAATAAAATAAATCACATTCTTCCATTTCAAAAATTCCAATTTCTTTACATTTAAAACCAAAATAGATTTTATTAATCAAATGTCATTTTCACAAGATAAAAACATTGGGTTTTTATCAAATCATTTTAATACATTTTCATGCATTTGAAATCCATTCAAAGCCAATACCATCCTTTTCATAATTCATTATCATAATTAAATTCATCAATTTAATTGAAAAAAATTCCATAAAATTCATAATTTAAATTTAACAATTTAAATCAGAAAATTATCCACAGGCCCACCCCAATTCAATGGAATTGGGGGTTTTCCAAATTTCCATGCCAAAACCATTTCAAATATCTCAATTCAATGGAATTGGGTTTTATCAAAGAAATTTAAAGAAGTATTAAAGATTTTAATTTAAATAAACAATTGAAATAAATCATGCAATATTATGGTAATCAATTTGGAAAATGAGGGCAGAACCACATACCTCTTTCCCGATGAACAACACTTGCAATGGTACCCGTCAAGGATAACAAAGGTGTAGAAGACCTAGAAACTCTACCTAGTGGAAAGATACAACACCACAAAACATGGATCCATCAATTAGAAGTTGAACCATTGAAATCACAAGAGGATAGAAGGAGAAAAGCTCATAGAATGAGGAAGAACCATTACATGAGAATCACACTGCAAATGAAACCAAGATCTTAAGTCGATTGGATCGATCCAGAAGGCAGGGAACCCTTGGAAATTTCCTAGGGAGAGTCTAGGGTCAATATAAAAGGGTTCTAGGAATAATATACTAAGCAGTACTACCAGACACATTACTTTAGACTGGGCTTGGGATGAGTCACGACGTGTACCCAGAGGTCATAACATGTAGGCTACGCTAGATAAGTATGCCAAAAAAACTCAGCATCTCAGGTTGAAAACCTGCTATTTAATCCCTACATGACATATACCTCAGTTACACGATGTGCACCTGCTCATGAAATGATCTCCCAGCTCACAACATGATCTCCCAGTCCACAACATGAACCAACACCAAGTACACGACGTGTAGTTCAGGTAAATAGCGTGTACCTGTTCTACATTCTACAATAATCCCAAAAAAATGAAATAAAATAATTTTTAACAGAATGGGAAATAAAAAAATGTGAAAAAATTACATGATTAAGATAATGTGATGTTACAAGCTCCCCACCATAAAAACGTTCGGCCCCCAAAAGGACTATGAAGAAGCTTCCATTCTAAAAATATGAGTCCACTACTCTCTAATCAATGCCTCGTGTTCCCACATCTTGTGATTATAAGCACTAGGATTATATAGCACAAGAACCAAAAGTATCTTCCTCCCACAAAGAACCTTGGTCTTAGAATCAACTAACCTAATTGGTTTCTCAGTCAATGATAAAGTCGGCTCGATCTCAAGATCACTCCAGATCTAAACGTGAGATGGATCATATAGATAATTCCTTAACTTTGATGTATGGAACATGTCATTTATTTATGTCAGTTGCGGTGGAAGTTACAAACATTACAAAACCTTTCCCACCTTCTCAACAACATCTAAATTTACCAAAAAGTGAGGATAAAGCTTCCCTTTCTTCATATTCCATCGATGACCCAATTAGAGTGAAACTTTAAAGAACACATGGTCACCAACTGAAAACTCTAAAGGACTATGACATCAATCGACATAAGACTTATATCATCCATTTTATGTCAACATCCTCTGATGTATCAGCTGAATCTTTGTTTTCATCTCTTTCACCATGCTTGGTACAACCAACGAACTATCACTGACCTCCGACTAACACAACGAACATTTACAAGGCTGAATATAAAATGCATTGAAAGGTTCCATTTTGATAGTGGAAAAGTAACTATTTCTATAAGAGAACTCAACCATCCCAATGTGATCATACAAATCCCCCCTGAAGTCGATGCCATATGTGTGAATCATATCATCATGAATTTGTATTTCTCTTTCTATCTGGCCAACCGAATGTAGATGGTAGGTCGTTCTTAAACGAACATGAGATCTTAGTTCCTCTTAAAGGACAATCCAAAATAAATAAGTGAACCGAGGATCCCTATCATAGACTATAGAAGATAGTACTCTTTGAAAATTAATAATCTCTTTTATGTAGTTCTTTCCCATCTCCTCAACTCTGGTCATATCTCGAATGGGTATAAAGTGAGCTGACCTGGTCAGCCTGTCAATCACAACCCATGTTGAATTATTCTTTCTTTGGGTAGGAGGCAACCCTACCAAAAGTCAATAGAGATATCATCTCACATACAAGTAGGTAATGAATGTTTTTGAAGCAAACCCAAAGGTTTATGGTGCTCATCATCACATGTTGGAACATATAGAAAAGGGAGGCAAACTTAGCAATGTCATGTCTCATACCTGGCCACCATAACAACCTTCTCATGTCATAGAATATCGTAGAGGTTCTTGGGTGCACATACCACTGAGAATTATTCCAATATCCCATAACTTTCTTTCTTACCACTAATGGCACAACGAAGCAGTTCTAATAGCATATAACACCCTCTTTGGATAAAAACCACTAGGAAAATTTCTCCCCATTATAATGGGATTATATAATTCTACAGAACTCATCATCAATATCTTGATCCTGAAGAATCATTCTGAGAAGGGTAGAAATAAAGTGAACAATGGATAATGAAACATCAGCCCCTTCCTCTTGAACTCCAATATGAAATTGTGAAAAGAGATCCATCAAGTTTCACTCTTCTAAAGATTCATTCACTTCATTGGTTGGAAATATCATGCTCAAATCATCCTGTACAACATTCCCTTTCCATAGGATATAGGAAATTACAATGTTGAAAACTGCGGGTACTCCACCCAACACCTCTGTCGCAGATTCTAATCATTTAGAGAGAGGATATAACTTAGGATTTTGTACTCTGAATACACTACAAAGATTTCTCCAAAAAGTCAGTGCCACCAATTTTAAGCACGTGCATCACAGATTCATGTTCTAGATCGTGGGTAGGATAATATTTCTCAAACATATGAAGATGACGATATCCATATGCTACAACAAGATCGCCCAACATAAGAATAGAGCCCAAGTATGAACCTGATGAATCACAAAAGAATTCATATGCCTGCCTAGATTCTGGAAGAGTCAGTAATGGTACATTAGTCAATTGAAATTTCAGCTCAAAAAAAGAACTTAGATTTTATCATCCCACACAAACTTTCCCCCTTCAGAGTTGGAGTAGTCATCAGTGAATCCAAATTTGAGAAGTCCTTCACGAACCTGCAGTAATATCCAGTGAATCCCCAGAAGAATTGGATCTCAGATACATTTTATGGTTTCTCCCATGTCATAACAACCTTTACCTTATTAGGATCAACTGATACACCCTATTCAGACACCACGTGTCCCAATAATTTCCCTTACATGATCTATAAATCACATATCAAATTCTTGGCATAAATCTAATGATTTCTTTGAATATTATGAACTATTATTAAATGATTCAGATGATCATATTCAGACATGGAGTAAATAATAATGTAATAAAAAATACTACCATAAAGGTATCCATATACTCATGGAAAATCTTGTTAATTAAGCCTTGAAATCTACAAGAGCATTTGTCAGGAAAAAGGTCATAACAATGTACTCAATGTGCCTGTACCTGCTCTGAAAAGTGGTATTCTGAATGTCAGATTCTTTTACCCTCAATAGATAGAAACTAGATCAATAATTGATCTCTAAAAACCACTTTTCCTATTTTAGTTGATCAAACATATCATCAATCCATGGAAACATGTAATTTTTCATTATCATAACTCCATTGAGCTTTTGATAATAAACGCATGGGCAGAGAGAACCAACAATATTCTTAGCAAAGAGAACTGGCTCTGCCTAAGGTGACACACATGGATGAATAAATCATTTCTCAAGAAGATCATCCAATTTTGATTTCAGCTCTTCCAGATCAGTTGGTGCCATATGGTAAGATGGAATAAAGACTGGATAGGTACCAAAAAATAAGTCAATAGAAAACTCAACCTCTCTCATCGGTGGAAGACCATAGAAATCTAAAGGGAACACATCGGAGAACTCAACGATAAATGTAGGAAGATAACCACTCATAGAATATATATCTAGGTGAAAAGTGAACACTGATATCACTTTCCCCAACTATGGATTAGAAGGTCCGGCTCTTCCTGACCTTGGGTCCCATTCTGATTGAAAAACCAGAGGCACAACACTGGGTGTAGTAAAGTAGACATGTCGAAGATAAAAATAAATATGGGATTTTTCGGAAATGATCCAATCCCTCCCGAATATGACATCAAGAGATTACATATCAAGAACCATAAAATTTTAAGATAGCTTGAAAAAACATAAAGAGAAGACACAGACAAGAATACAGAGGCCCTTCTCTCCCTTCGTACCAAGGGGTGTAGTAATATCCATTGCACAATATAGTTTCTCTTTTGAAATATTAAGAAATTTAACAATACTGGTTGAAATAAAATAGTGTGACACTCCAGTATCAAAAAGTGTAGTCACTAATGATGAAGTAATGGTAATGGTACCTCCCACAGTCATTGGAACCAAGTCTGGATCCTGTGGATACTCTTCCATTGCATTAAGATACTTTGTTTTAGATGCATGTTGCTGGGAACCTTTTGAATGTAATGAATTTGATTACCCCATAGTTTTAAGAGGAGATGATGATCTGATCTCACTACGTGGAGTAGATAAGGGATGATAGAACCTCTGTAAGTGTCCTAAATGTCCACATGAGATATAGTTCTTGGGTGAATTAGGAAAAAACCTCCTATAATTTACTAGCTTTCCACACTTGTATCAAGTCAAAGAACTTCTTCCTGTAGCTGTAGGAGGTCTTGAATGACTCTACTGTCAAGAAATTCTATGAGTATCACCACGCATCCATTTTCCTTTCAAGGAACCAATGCTTCCACTAAGAGGAAATGGAAATCCCATCAACCCTGACTTTCCATCCAAGTCCATCTCAACCATCATCACCCTATCCATCACGTCAACATAAGTGGGAAGCATCAGTAAGAAAACCTGAGAAAAAATATCTAATCTAAGTCACAAATTTAACCATCAAGCCTTAATCCTCTCATTAGATACTATCTCAGGTGAAAACTGAACTAGATCAACAATGTGGTTTGAATACTCAGTCACAATTTTGTCGGCTACTCAAGCTTCAAAAACACTATAGACAAGGCCAACACAAATAGATCAGGATAGAACTAATTGGTGAAAATAACCTTGAAGTCTTTCCACTCTATGCCCTCATTTTTTCTTGTTTTCGCCATCATGTCCCACCATCTCCTACTCGGTCCCTCCAGAACCAAGGTGGCACAATTCACCTTGATCACTTCTAGAATCTCCAATAACTCATACATAAATTATATCTTTCCAAAAATTCCTCAACATGTTGAGGATTAGTAGAGAATATTAATACTGGAGGCTTCTTATGAAGGAACTCTTGAGAATGATTTTGATGTACATGCCCCTGAGGATCCACAGCTTGAGCCTGAGTGGGAACTGGAGGTGGGTTCAATCCCAGAGCCCAGACTGTGCACACAATCACCTCAACTAGATTTGGATCAACAATATGATTTTCTTGCTGAGGTGCAGCATTAGTCGTTTCCTATATCTGATTCACATGCCTTCTCAGAGGCATGATGATGTACAAAATTAGAAGATAAAATGAGAAAATTATATTAACACTCTGACTAAGTACAAAGAGAAAATATTCTCAACAGAAGGGAAAAAACATATTTAGATTTTAATCCATCCAAATATCTATTGGAAAAATACTAGAACAAGTCCACAATACATCATTCTCCAACCACCCCTAGAGACCTAAGGTTCATTATGGTGAAGTATGACATGGAATTAAATCGAAACTACCTCATAATTCCAAAAAATATTTCAAAAATGCATACTGAATTTAAGAAAAAAGAAATATCAACAGCCTCCATTGATACCAATTTGTCACAAACTAGCCTGATTACCCTAGTAACCCGATAATGGAGTCAGTCCTGACATAACCTGAGGGAATTTATGATCCTCACAGGTCAGTGACTAGCACTAATAATCATACAACAGACAAGTAAGAAAAAAAATTTCCACAAGAACACGGAAGTAAAGATAAAATATAGAGTGCATATCAATAGGAAAAATCCAATGGGAGTAAAAGTAACATAATACAATGATTCATAAAATCCAAAGTACTACAACCAAAATTTCAAAATAGGAAAACAATCCCAAGGTCCATAAGGACAAAATTCACAATCTCCAAATATCAACAGTTGGATCCACCTCCAAGAGATCTCTTCCCTTTGCTCGAGCCTGGAAGAAGAAATTCTAGAAGCACCAATAGGAAAAAGTAGGGTGTAAACCTAAGACTAATAGGATACCACAAATAATTCTAGAATATATTCTAAAAATATATTTTCTAAACAAAATCATTCAATTTTTGAAATAAAATGGTTTGGAAATTCAAAATAATATTTATACGAAACATGTTATAAATTTTCAAAATGATGGAAAATACATTCAAAGAACAGGATTTACTTTAAAAGAGATGGAATATTCCTAAAAAAATGTATTAAGAAAAACATTTATATAAAATTTTTCATATAAATTAATTAAAAATATAAGGCATTTAAAACAAACTTTGTCATACATTTATATATCAAATATAAATAAAAAAGTGAGAAACATTGTCACATACCAAAAGGTAATATCGTATTAACTAGTTATAGACTTCCACACTCTCTAAGTGAACTCAGAAAAATGTGTATACACACGTCTCTGTGAAAATGGTCAAAGGAGACTCATCACCAACTCGTCGATGATGTGACCCACTATATTTATGTTTTAGAACATTGTAATAGCGTAGAGGGTATCCAAATAACTCAATAAATACCTAAGGATTGGATGTGATCTTACATGATGGGAAAACTATTTTAAGAATGATAAAAATATGATCAATCACATTCTCCCATTTCTGAAATTCCAATATATTTACATGTAAAATCAAAACATGTTTTATTCAAAAACATGCAATTCCACAAGATAAAACCACTGGGTTTCTATCAAATAATTTTAAGCCATTTTCATGAGTCTGAAATACAGTAAAAACTAATCCCATATTCTTCACAATTCATATTCATAAATAAATTAAATAATTTAATTAAAAAAATTTCCATCAATTCCACAATTTAAATTCATTAACATAAATCATAAAATTTTCCATAAACCCACCCCAATTCAATGGAATTGGGGGTTTTCCAAATTATCATGCCAAAACCATTCCAAATATCCTAATTCACTATAATAGGGTTTTATCAATTAAATTAAAAGAATGATTGGAAATTTTAATTTAAATTAGGAATTTAAATAAATAATGCAATATGATGGTAATCAATTTGGAAAATCATGATGGAACCACCTACCTCTTTCGAGAATAACGACACTTTCAACGGTACCCATCAATGAGAACGAAGGTGTAGAAGACCTTGAAACTCTACCTAGTAGCAAGATACTACACAAAAATACATGGATACATCAATCCATGGGTTATTCATTGAAATCCCAAGAGGAGATAAAGTGAGAAAATTAGAGAACTATGGAGAACCCTTACCCAGAAATCACACCATAGATGCAACGAAATCTAAAGATGATTGGATGGAATCAGAAGGTGGGGAACCTTTTAAAATAATCTAGGGAGATTCTACGGTCAATAGACAAGAGGTTTTATAATAATATACTAAGCAGTACTACCAAAATCATTCTTTAGACTGGGTGCGGGCTGAGTCACAACATGTACCCAAAGGTCACGATGTGTAGGCCATGCTGGATTCATATGCTGAATAACCTATCACCTTGGGTAGAAAAATAGTTATTTAATCCTTAAATGATGTGTACCACAAGTTAATTATGTGAAACTTCTCATTAAATTATCTCCCAATTAAAAAAATGATCTCATAGTCCACGATATGCACCAGCACCAAGTACACAACCTATGCTTCATGTATACGACGTGTACCTATTTTGCAGTCTGCAGTAAACCCAGAAAAATTACATAAAACTATTTTAACTGAATTGGAACATATAAAAGGTGGAAAACATACCAAATTAAGGTAATGGGATGTTACAAGGTTGATACCATTTTCGTTGAATGTTATTGAGAATGATCATTTGATGATGTACTGATCTACATTTCACATAATGGAGATATATTTACATCTGAATCTACTATAAGAAAACCTATAGTACAATTCCCTTTTCCTTTCAATTGTAAAATATCAATATTTTCATATAAAGGTTTTATAGTTTAGTTAATTTTTATAAAAATGTCATATATAGAGAATTATTATGACATTGAATGAATTCTACATTATCTTTTCAATTATTCATCATCTTTTCAGCTTCCCTTTTATTCATTTTATACTTTTCATGTAACATTGTTCCCTGTTCCTTTATTTTCATAGAATTAAAATACCATTTAAAATATTTTAAATCAATACTATTTTCCATTTTTTTATTATAATACATGGTTATTTACTTAATAGGTCTTATGTACTACCCATTTCATTTTAAATTCTTTGATTCATTTACTTTCAAACATGGAGTGTTTTTATTTATGCACAAATTTTTCACATTAATGACTCTAAATTTTTCGGATAATTCCTAAATAGTTTTGAAATTATTTTTCAATAATTTCTCAATTTTGTTCTATTAATCTTCATGAAAAGTAATTTTATCTTATATGGTATCAATGATACCAAAAATTATATAAATTATTTCATTTGGAAAACAAGTAATCATATCTATTAATACATTAATAAATATATCTATTGAAAAAGAATAACTTTCACTTGGAACTTCTCCTCATGAATTTCTTTTAAAAAAATTTACATACATAAATATCACTTGTACACCTCAATCCTTTTTATGAAAAAAGAAAATCCATGTCTATTTTTGTTAAAACAACCACATGTTATCTCCTTTAAAAATCGGCATGTATTCTTCCAAGCTAAATGGGACTGAATATTATTATTATTTTTACAACATAGATAAATTATATAACCTAAATTTATATTTATTTATCTTATTCAACATATTTTTATCAAAAACTAAATATTGATATGAAACAAATAAATTTTTCACCAAACGTGCACATCGATGTTAATAATGAAAAGAAACAAAATTCTTTAAAATATATGAATTTAAAAATTAATGTATCCAAAAGAGGTGAAAGTCCCTTTTATAGAAATTATTTTGAAAAATTGTGATATACTCTACACTATGAGGGAGTGCGTTAAATAGGTTTTGAGGTAGTTTGAGATCAATTTAACTTTTTAACAAGTTAAGAATTTGATTGTTTCATTATATTACATCTCCTTTTTTCAATACACACAAAAAATGTAAATGATATAGAAAATTTCACATTTCAATAATAAAGGATATTCCTTTATCAAACTAGGAAACAATCCAAGTCCATATGAGCCACTAAAAAAATTAGTGAATTAAAAATAGGAAGGTAAAATCCTTGAAATAAGTGTTTAACTATAGTATCATAGATAATTTTTCTATTAGTCCTTTTAAACATTTTATTGCTTACACAAAACATTATATTATGACATATAATTATTTTTAGTGTGGTAGTAGATCTTTTCATTCCTCCCTTATTTTCCTAGCATCCTAAAAAAATTATTCTTCTTTTGTATGCACAGTTTTACACACACTCTTCATAAAAACTTGTATTAGTGTTTCTTATTCCATTTTCTATTTCTATAAAATCCATATTGCACAACGTCATAACTCTTATGAACTTTATGGACAACTTATAAAATTTTTTTATTCTTATTTATGTGAAGTATAACTACACAGCAATATACTTTTCTCATCTGCTATTATAATAATACTTTTTTAGATGGAAATATATATTCAAATCAATCTATTCTCTTATTCCCCCTTCTTACCTATTCTATTATCTTATTATTATTCATTAAATATGATCTGAAATAGTTTTTTTCTTCTACTTTGTCTCAAAACATGTGTATGAGGATGATTTTCATGATGTCTAGATTTATTCTTCTTAACACTAGAATACTCTCTATTGAATGATAGTTCTAGTCTACTATTTTACAATTAAACTCACATAGAAACAAAAAGTATATATAGGAATTACCACAATGGGTTCATTATAATTTCATTCAAAAAAATTAATATTCCAAATTTTTCATATAAGTTATGGATCCTTTAAAATTTGATAAAACACCATTATGTTTTTCATTTTTGATTATACTCCATAATTGTGCCTTTAGACTGGTTAGATTGTTTTTGGGAAGAAGTTATCAGGGGTATGGAGCATAGATATAGAACCAATTCATGATGGTAATATATCTGGCCAGACCTCATTAAAGACATGAATAGGTATTTTATAGAAAGGGAAATACATGAGTTATTTGTGACATGAATCAAATGCACTTTTTGAATATATCATCAGTTTTAAAAGGGGTATGATCCCATCTTATAAAAATATTCTTATTCCACACAACAGTAGCACACATAAACCTCATATCCTCCTCACCTAGGTTCCTTTCGTTCTCCCTCAAACACACTTGGATTGGGCCTCCATTTTTCTGATTGGACCCCTTTTGGTAAGAGATTCAATCGAATTAGTTTCATTCAATGTTTACCTACCATCTTCAACACTATTTTTGGGAGAGCCAATATTCCCTATTTTTGTGTCATTTTTCTATTATTTTATTTTCTTCTGATTTAAACCAAACTAAGGTTCAATACTGGATGAGTATTTATCTACCTTCATAAGTTATGTGGTATATGTATTTTTCCTCAGGTTTCAATGATTTATAACTTTTATCATTGTTTCAACCACTAGTCCACCCACTGTTTTCCCCTAAAATAAATTTTATTTAAATTAGTCATTTAACATGGAATATTAATACCCAATTATACCCTCTTATGATATTTGGAGTCTAAGGACATCAACTTGAGCCACCCCATTGGGTGTGTCATATGTATGATTATGTTACCTTTTTATATCAATAACTACAATTACATTGGTGTTTTTGGTTCGAATTCCTCGATGGTTTAATTAATTTATGTGAATGAATTAACCCTTGTAAATAAGAAAGAACATTTACATTGTATCTTATTAAATAGGAATGAAATGATTAATAATATGATGCCTTACATATCCTTTTTCATTGTTAAAATAAAATGTATGGAATTGAATTATATATGTAAAAATTGATTGAATTGGAATGGTTATCACATGGACTTGATTATTAAATTAATTTTAAGGTGTCTATTTATGGTATTTTTTTATTATAAGAGTGGTGTTACTTGATCCAGCTTTGAATTTTTGAGGTAATTCCTCGATCCCTCAAAGGACACCACCCTGACTCATTGGGCCGGTTTCCAAGGAAGATACCCACCTTGTAATTTGGCCAATATCCTTTTATAAGAAAATTCCATGGCATTGTATTAATGATTCACTTGACTTATTTCAAGATATTATAATGCCTTAGATACACTCATTTGAATTAGATGATGAATTAGGATACGTGGTTCCTTAGATTATACCCTTGGGACCATTTATTTTTAGCTTGAGATTTATTGTGGACATGTTCCATGGACATGGATATATATTATTCTACTGTAACACATTTGGTGAACACCTTTAATTACACTTATCACCTTATATATAGGGTATATGGTTTACGTACATTGAGTTGGATCGACCAACAGAGGTCTAGTATGCCTTGTTTTCTATTAGATACATTATTATTATTATTATTATAATATGATTTCTAGGGTATCACCTTGGATCATATTTTATGATTACATAGACTGGTTCAATTTGATTTGAAATTATAGACCCTAACCTCTTACTAGTTCCTTGATCAGATATTACTGGCTTGAGCTGAAGCAGGTATGGTTGGTCGGACATCCCATAAAGATTTCGAGCTAGATGTGATAATTATTTCATGCATGTTATTACACTTCTTATGCTTATATATACACACAAACACAATTATATGAATGGATTGAATTTTTATAGATTCCATTATGGGTGCCTTACTTAGTATATCTCATACCCTGCTTAGGAAATCATTCGGTGCCTAGATAGACTTCATGGGTGTAGGTAGGGACAAGGTCAGGAACCTGATCATGGAATATTGATTGACACACAAATGGGATATTATGACCATGTGACTAGGATTTGAATCATTATGCTACTAGATATGGAATTTCTGGTATTTTTTTTTATTTTTTATACATGTATGTATTGTAGGTGGACTTTAATACAGCTCCACAACATACTCATCATTTGTATATAGCTCCACATTTGGGTTGTTTATTATTACTGGATGGATGATTTACCTTTATTACTATATCATTCATTATTACAATTCCACTATTTTTTTATTTGCTATAATGTTATTGTAGTCTGATAATGATGGTATAGTATCCCCATTACACCACCATGAACCCTCACTACTAGTTGGTAGCCTCCGACATATGGAGAGGCACTCTTAAGGCCTTACGACCAACCAGATTTATTTACTTATGTGTGAACAAGGTCAAGGATGTTACAAACTTTCTCATCCATATCTTAAATTACCATGTTTTTTCATAATTAAAAATACCTGAAAATTCATTAAATAATTTTTATATGTACAATTTGGAAAAACCTTAAAGACTCAAACAATTTATATTTAATTTGTTCATAAAAATACTTTTCACAACTCAATCTTTCATCTTATATTCAACCACGATATATAGAAATACTAGGAAACATTAAATCCACAAAATATTTTTATTTAAATTTTTTTTATATATACATAATTTTTTTAAATTAGTTGTGGTTTTTTCTCCCATGCTTCATGGAAGAAAGTCACTATTCATTTTAATCTTCATTCATTAAATTTACCAAATCAGCTCTTCTTCATTTTCAATGAGATTTCCCTGAAAATATCTATCATATAATTTATAGCAAAAAATGTATACTGGTGAGAATTATCATGATATATATTTTCAATTAATTCTTGTTTACCTGGAATCTTATGAATATTGGTTTCAACATCAATAAGTACAAATCACGATAATTTTTTAAATAATTTTAATATTAGAACATTTTACATGATAATGCACCATTTGAAATAAAATTTCACCTAAAATTTAGATGTTTGGAAACCTGTAAATTTACAACCTATATGTATGTAAAATTCCCTTATGTGAATTTATATTTATATATGTGAGTTTGGAAACATAGAATATGGATATGTCCCTTAATTATCAAACATCAACCCAAAATTCTTATGTAGTCATGTATTTGAATTCACTTCAGTATTCAACTGGGTTGTATCTTTATCTTATGCTAACCCAAATTGCATATGGTACAAGTCACATATCAAATTTGTGAACATATAGATCTAATTTGGTGAATATTCAAATACACATTAGTGAATTCTACAATTTATATTCACAAACATAGTAAAACTTATACGAGGATACAAGTATTTTAATACATGGTTATTTGTATACATATCATATGATTCAAGTAAATATATTCAATTATATTGAAAAAACTATATTTGGATATGTAGATTCATGTACATTGTTATGAAATTCTTCCAATTACAACCAAACTTAATTTTATACCATTTTTAACTTTATGTATTCTTTAAAATGTTATCTAAAAAACATATTAAAAGAATCATTGTAATAATTATCAAGATATTTGATATTTATAATAAATCCTTAAAATTAATTGATTGAATAATAATTATATTCTTCTCTCCAAATTTGTTCGGATAATATAGTTATAATTTCATACCACTGCTTTCATATTAAGCTTCATAGCATATCTAACTTCTCAACATTCCATGTAGTTGATCACGTGGTTGATCAACATACCATGTAATTCCATAGTCACTTGAAATTATATACATACAAACTATTGACTACCTTCTTCATTTAGAAGGTATTAATTTATTCATGTGGTCACATGAATCACCAGGAAACCACCCTTCACAAAATCTTCATTTACCATCAAAAATATCATCCATATATATTTTTAAGTTATCATAAACTACATCAATAAAACACCTTTATAATATTCTTCATTATATGTGTGTGTGTCTGTGTGTGTGTGTGTCTGTGTGTGTGTTACTTTATTATAATTATCATTCTCAATAAAACTCATACTCATCAAATAACCATTTACGTTAAATAATAAATATATTTTCCAAGTTAAGGAAATAAAAACCTTAACCATAAAAAATATAACAAGAAATTTAAAATACCACATCCAATAGGTATAATTCAATCTCAGTTTACATAACATAGTGTGACATAATTTTTGGGAACTTCTTAACAACCTCCAAGCTCTTCTTCTTCACTTATTCCATATTGAATATTTTAAAAAAAATTACATTTATTGCAAAGTGGGATAAAAATGTTGAAGTAAAAAATGTATTTGAACGATGATTTGTGTAGTGTCACAATTTGAATATCTGACAATATGATATGGAAATTCCAAAAAATATTGATATTTATATATATTTTGTAAGAAATTAATCATTTTAAAATATTGAGAATCATGATTTACTTGGAGGGATAATATAAAAATAGACATTCGACAACATGTATGAATTATACCTATTAATTAAGGGTTTTTTCACATTAATTTTGCGGTTGATTTTATCATGGGGGTATAATGTCTTCCTATAGAGTGTTCTCCTAGGTTTTTTGATACTACTACTAGTGACAATTTTAATTTATTTTCACACTCACTCATGACTATATTTATTGGGTCAGTGTCTTAGTGACAATAATGTACTAAAAGTGTATTATATATAGTGAAGTATTTATCTTATGATTAATCTAAGTCACATGTTTTAATTTTTTATATTTTTCATATATATCCTTTACATATTTATCCATAATCATTGTGTGTTAGTGAGGGATTGCATTGAAATGAATTTGCATTCTACCTTGAATCATTCATAAGTATTTTTTTAGATGTGGTAGTTATAATTAAATATTATTTTGTGTCACCCAATTCATTAAAAAATCAAGGAATGCGACCATGATAAAAGGGTAGTTTTGAAAAACAATAGTTATTAACTATTCTATGGGATTATAATAAAATAAATTTTGATAATATATTTTTTAACTTATTTACTTTTAAATTTCACCAGTGCATGAAATGAATGTTACTTTTATATGTATTTATTTTTAATTGAAGTATTAACCTTAAATTCCCATAGATATTAATCATTCTAATTATCCAATGTATTTTAAAAATTCACACTTTTTGGTTTAACCATAGAATAATTAAATACAATAATTAATGTTTTATATTTAGGAATAATATTATTATAATTTCTAAAACTTATTAACCCATAGGAACTAATTATACCAATGAGTTTCAATGTTTTTGGTATTATTTCAAGGAAAGTATCATTAGTAACATAGGTAATTATGACTTAATTTTAATTTTCATTAAAATTTCTATTTTATTTGTTATTAATGGTATTATTAGGATATTAATTTATTTTGAACCTTTTAATGCATGGGTACTCCAATTGGGGAAAATTAAAATAACCACATGATTTTGATCACACGTTGGAGAGAAGCATGAGGTGGAAAATTTTATAAGAAGAAATGAATATTGTAAAGTATATAGAACAAGATGTGGAACAAGTTGTGAAAGGAAGATATCTAAAGAAAGGGAATTTAATGGAGTATGGTCTACCATCAATCACGAGGTTACAACCATGCATTTGAATGCCTCTGGTAACTGTTAACCATATTAAAATTTATCTAGTGATCATAAAAATGATCTCAAATTTGATTCAATTAATCAAATTACCACA
Organism: Viscum album; assembly: GCA_963277665.1. Lineage (NCBI taxonomy): Eukaryota > Viridiplantae > Streptophyta > Magnoliopsida > Santalales > Viscaceae > Viscum > Viscum album. The sequence continues at coordinate 124,934,957 of OY728133.1, read as the reverse complement.
TAAATATCCAAACACTAAACTAGGAAGTTTCCTTGAACATTTCGGTAGATTTAAACTCAATATTACTTATAGTTATATAAAAAGGATGAATATATTTATAATTTCATTGAAATATAATTCTTGATAATGGATCCAAATCTTTCCACCACATCTATTATAACCTGGAGTGAGTTGGTAAGAATTTTACTAACACGATTCTCTCTAACATAAAAATATATAAACATTCACATAATAATTCTGAATTTTAAAGATCTTATTCATTCTAATTGTCTTAAGTGTTTCCAAAATTAAAATTTTTGGGTTTAAAGACAAACTAATTACATAGTATACTTGTTGTTTTATAATTAGTAATAATATTATTATATGTTCTAAACATTATTAACCAATAAGAACTAATGATTCCCTATGGGTGTCAATGTTTTTGGCATTTTTTCCCAGGAAGACTCTTCAGAAACATAGGTAATTATGACATCATTTTAATTTATATTTTATTTGTTATGTTTGGTTTTATTATGATTTGAATTTAGTTTTAACCTTTTAATGCATGGGAACTCTATTTGGAAAAAATTAAAAGAAACACTTGTTTAAAATATCACATAGGAGATAAGATTGAGGTGGAATAATTACTAAGAATAAATGGATATATTAGAGTATAGAGAAAATGATGTGGAACGAGTTGTGAAAGGAAGATAGCTAAAGAAAGGCACTTTAATGGAGTATTGTCTACCATCAATCACAAGGTTACAACCATGAATTATATTGCCTCTAGTAACTATGAACCATATCAAAATTAATCTAGTGATCATAAAAATGATCTCTAATTTGAATAAATTCATTAAGCTAATACATAAATATCCAAACACAAAACTAGGATGTTTCCTTGAACATTTCAATAAATTTAAACTCAATAAATATTATAGTGATATAAAAAAGTTAAATATATTTATATTTTCATGGAAATATAATGCTAGGTAATGGATCCAAATTGTACCACCATATCTATTGTAATGCGAGGTGAGTTGGTAAGAATATTACTAACATGATTTTCTCTTCTATAAAAATTTAAAATTTTCACATCATAATTCTGAATTTTAATAATTAAAATAAATAATCACTATACAATTCAAGGGATATGATTAAGGATACATTATAAATTTTCTACCATAATGTTATAGAAATGTTTGTACCAATACAAATATTATATATGGTTATATTTTATGGAAATAGATTAATAGTAGATGTCACTACATGAGGGTTGTTAATGAATAAGATATTGGAAGAAATCATTGAATTATTGGATGAGATGTTAATAAATATATTTAAATGAGATAATAAAGGATTAAAAAATTGGGAAGTCCAAATGGTAGACAACACCATATTTATAGCAACATAAATAGAGGCTTATAGAAGATTATGAATGTAATGTTTACCATGAACCTACCACAAGGTATGTTTACTGATGATGTGAAATATGATAATTATAATATTCATAATAATTTTTAATGGTTCATTCCAAAAAAAGAAAGGGTACTAGTAAAGAGAACCAGAATCCAATAATAACAAGGACCTTAACTTAAATGAAAAATAATTGTATTAGGGGATATTTTTTTAACGTTACTGACAAGAAGTAAAGATATAATTAATAAACTAAAGTTGGATTCAAAATATAAATATTATTACATGATGAATTTAGAGTTCCAAATTAGAAAAATTATAATCCAACTTATGTAAAAGCTAATAGGTATTCTATAAGGTGACATATATGTCCACCCTTATAGAAAAATAAAGGAAATCACACAGAGAAGTGGGAAAGCCATGGAATATAGTGTTGAGGAGTAAACTAAATAGTATAATAATTAAAGAAAAGAAGAATAAAATGAATAAAACAAGAAAAAATGAATAAAGAGGAGATAATGAAGCGATAGAAGAAGAACCACCTTCTTAAATGTAGTATTACCATTCATAGATATATTGAATGAAGGTTAGTACAATTAAAAAGAGATATTTTATTGAAACCATCATAAAAATTCATATTAACATCTATTTTGTTACATCATTATAGAAAACTCTCATGTTTGTGATGATTATGAAAGGAATGGTTCCAAAAAAGAGGAAACATAAGAATATATGAACTATACCACTCATGGGAGAATGCATAGACTTAGTTTCAAGGAGTATAATGAAGATGAAACAAGTTCCTGATAGATTTTAAATCCATTTTAATATTGTTTATAATAAGTTTATAAATTAATTGGGAGGTATTTGAGATAGTGTTAGCATCATGTAATACTCCACCTCCCAAACCTTAGGATTAGAGGATATGAATCCCATAATAATATCACGTAAAATAACATAAAAACTATTATGTGATATCCTTGTGGTTTTAATGAATACATTTTTGTCAGTAGATAAGATTTATTTTTTTATACATCATTTTTCTTGATATTAATGAAGATAATATGCCCTTTCGTTTTTGGAGTCCATTAATAGTAACAAGAACACCTTTTGTTGATATTTAATATAGGTAGCTATCTCTACGGGTTGGTGGTGATAAGGTTATGTTTAATATTGACTCACAAATTAAGAATTTCAATAAAACATATAAGGACTTAAGTAAAGACACTAAGCTAATATAAGAGGATATTACATCTATTAATGAGAGGAATTAATAATTTTCTATAATAAAAATTAATAAGGTGATATTCATAGAAAGAAGGAGAAAATAACACTTATATAGGATATTGAATATGGTGAAATTATTATTATATAAATCGTGTTTAGTGAAGAAAAATAGGTTTAGTTCATCTAAAACATATCATTTAATTTCTTGGGACTAGCAAAAAATGGTTTATTAACCTTATAAGAGTGAAAAATGAACCATATAAAGGGATAGTTAAGGTGATTTAAGAGAAATTAAAAATGCCCTTATATGTGGTGGAATCTCAAAATGAACCATTCATTGATCTAGATTAGTTAAATTATTACAAAAATTTCATTGCATGACTACACATGAGATAAGTTCTATCTAAAATACCCTAAACAAATCACATTGAGAGCAGAAACCTGTGTTTTTTGTTTTTATAGGAATTAATGTGTTAGACTTATCATAATAATTTATTTTAGGATGTAGTTTCAATCACTGTTATATTTTTTAACTTTATTCGATAGGATATTATGATTTCACTGGATTTTTTTGGTGATTTTGGTCAATGAGGATGATGTAACAGAGAAGAGAAAACCAATGATCTTGAAAAGGAAGTGGGAAAAACTTTATTACGAATGGGATAATTTTTTTGTTATTTTTTACTTTATATCAATATATTTTTTATTTAATGTTTCTATTTTATGTTTATTTTCATAAAACACCTATAATTTTGCAACATTTTAGATCTAGAAAACAAATTAAATTTTGAAGCTTATAATCACAAATTTCATATATATTTGTTAATGTTATTAAATGAGTATGATAGGGGATGAATGTGTAAGTTTATTCTCGAGTTTATTAAATTTATAAAACATGATTTAAGGAGTTAAATTATTTCACATCGATTAAATTCCACTCGCTTTTCAAGCCATTATTTCCTTAAGATTTTGTTGATTTATTTGTTACTACTATCATGACTTGTGTTATTTTTTCAAAATTTTATATCCCCATTCCTAAAAGGGTAAAAATCCATATTTCTCATATTCTATATAAAATCAAATTTTGTTACAGATACTTCATACATGTAGACATTCTAGAACATACATTGATGTATTTTCAAATTTATGAAAGAGAATATTCATATTAATATCATTGGAGAATTTATATATTGGTATCATTATTCCTTTGAAACCTATAGTGTAATGTTATATTTCTTTTAAGCCTATATAATCCATGAATTTCTAGGATATAGAAGCTAAATTACAGAATATTTTATCCTTCTTTCCCAACTCTGGGTATTTTTCATGATTTATAAATATATAAGTGTGGAGGAATATGTTTTTCTATAGGGAGAGGTTGTTTTTTGCAATGAGAACATGAGATTTCATGTATTATAATTTTTTATGTATAAATTTTCATATATTCAAATTCATTTACCATCATCTTCTACCCTCTATGAAAAATATGAGGATTAGAATTGAACAAATCATTACTGAAAGAAAAAGAAAAATCAATGAAAAAAATTAAGAAATATGATTGAAAAAATATCAATATAGGTTATATTTTAGATTATGATTATTCCTTTAATTTTTAATACTTTACATGATATGGGGAGGTTTTAGTGGTATTATACATGGAGGGGGACTTTTTTATTGTCTTTGTATTGTTTATCAAGCATTATTATTTAGTGTACAACACTACTTTATTAAGATTACTATTTTTCATATCAGCTAACTAAGAACCCTCATCATCATATTCATTTATTTATTTCATGGAGTAACTTCTGATTAATTTTGATATTTTTCTTTAAGTGGTGGAATTTTTAGAGGCTTTATCAAGCCTATGTTTAGTATTTATATACTCATGGTATGAGAATAACTCTAGTCATATGTACCTTGAGTGACGAAAGAAAATTTTCTAAATGAGTAAGATAAAAAGTTAGTGAGAATTATAATAATGAATTTCAATATGTGAATATAGGTTAATATAAGTATCATCATTTCAAAATTGAGAGTAAAATGTAGGATTTATTTAGTTTTCATGAAAAATATGGTTCAAAAAGACATTTTCTTATGATTATCAAATGTTTTTTCCTTTGATAATAATTGTTCAATTTTATTTATGTTGATATTTAAACCTTATTATTTTGGGGTCTCATTTTTATTAAGTGTATATTTCATTCTTAAGGTAAAATAGAGCTATATATGGGGTGGATTTCTAAGTCATTTTCATGCATTAGATTTTAAAATTAAATTCAATAATTTAATTATATAAATTGTTATTCAGTTTAATTAATTGTGTTTTTTATAAGACATTGACATGAATTATTTATATTTTATTTTATTTATAATTTAGAAAATAATAAATTCAAACATTATAAAAAAAATTAGCAATGGAAAATCTATGTGTTGGGGAAAAAAGGAGTTGGCCAAGGCCAAAAATAGGGGAAAGGCTCTACCGCCATCATGCAAGGTCTAGTATTGACTGTAGATTTCTAGAGTGGTTATAGGAAGATATTGACCCAACATAGGGAAGTGGAGGTAGAGAGGGAGGCCAAACATAGTTCAACACTCATCATGAGTAGAGGTCATAGTACAGGTCCATAACATTTTATGAAAACAATGTATAATGATACACTCAATATTATTAAGTTGAGGCCACACAAACTAATGTATGATGTGGGAAAAGTGAAGTGTAAAGACCTGATTATTTACTTCTGAATTCCTAGAGCAATTATGTGTTTCATTGTATCTATACCTTTCATATGGTGAAATGGTAAAGTGGTAAACTTACCCTATAATACAACCTCAAAAACAAAATTCAATGGTTCCATTAATTCTGATGTTTGGTTCATACCCTCAGGTTGAGCATGTGTGGAGTTATGATCTTTACATCGCATAAATAAAAATATATTAAAAAAATATATTATTTATATTATCTTGACAGTGTTTATAAATAATTTAATTAACTCATAAATTGGACCTCAAATGAGAAAATTAATGCCTTAGTTAAATATGAGACATGGGGTTCTCCCTCTAGGAGATGTTAATTTTATTCACACTAAGACCCCTATGTTTTCTATCATAGATTGATTAAATAATTAATTATATTGTAAAAATTAATTTATTAATTAGTAACTTTATTATAGAAAAAATATAAAATTAATCTTTTAATAAAATTTTTATGTTTCTCTCTATTGAAACCTATTTATCACTTCAATAAAGCCTAGAAAGATGGACATGGTAGAGAGAGATGTTAGAATCTACTAGAAATGACATTAAATTATAGGAATAATACTTTATTCTCAACAATGTCAAAAATAAGGACATTGTTATGGTGAAAGATTCATGCATTAGTCATTATTTACTATTTTGGGGATTTCCAATTGATGAATTTTTTTATCCTTTTGTGATTTTCAGTCATGGAATGATTTTCTTTATTCAAGTCCAAATTTTTTCACAGCCCTATCAATATAAAATTTCCCAATTGGTCTGGATTAACTCATTTGATTCATTTTTTTATTTATTTTGTTTTTATACCGATGATCATTGTCTGGTATTCTCCACAACCATTGCTGATAATAACTTTTGATGATTCATGTATTTATATCACCATTATTTGTGTTATCATCATTGTAATTTTATTTGGTCAGTGAATAAAATGATGTATTCTTCTTTTATTTGCGAACATATACAATAATCGCGATCATTTATTTTGATTTTTAGAATATCTAGATTGGTAGAATAATTAATGGATGGTGGTGGATGTGATGGGTTGTTTAAAAATAGGATTTGACTATGGCATGATGGTATGTGTGGAAGGTGAACAGTGTATCCAGACATTCAATTTCTAGCCAATAATATTAAAAAAACCAACTAAAAGGGTCCATGTGAATGTAGGTGAAATGTATTGATGTATTTTTATCTTTAATTATGGATATATTTGTAGATATAGTGAGAATATATGGGTATTTTAGTGAATCTTGGGGAAATAACTGACTACATTATGTGAGCTGTAAAAAACCACATTCCTTGTATCTAAATTGGTATGGTGGATAATGTTTTGGTATTTTTTAAATATGTCATTACCTATGATTTATGGTACACTCCATGTACCCTATATTTGACTATATAGAATGTACAAAAACTATATGCCTATATGGTTGTTTAGCCTTACACACCATGTGGGTAAAGAAAAAAATCCATGTATCGATGGATGGAAATAGGCAGGTTACTAGGGTATATGTTGGGTCCCATAACTATCCAAAAATTACATATAGTAAAACGTTCAGATCAGGTTGGTGTCCATTTCATGTCTTGTTGTGTTCTAATACATAGAAAGACTTACTTAGGGGCTATACACAATTTTCAATGTATAATACACTGTGTACTTCTTCCAGACATTATGGCTTCCTATATCACATTTCCCAAGAATTGGATTTGGGTATGTGTGTATCTTATTCTAGGGGTTTTATATGTATAACTATATGGTTACCTTTTATTTGTTATCAGTGATGGGATGAGATTAAATTTTATAAGTTTACTCACTTCAACTTTATAAAGTTGGTGATGGATGTAATGAGAATATTGATTCGTGCATTTTTATCCTATAAGTGGAGATAGGTATCCCCTTGTTTACCTTGAGGCATGGGATCCACTATCTATGGTTCAAGCCACCTTGTTTGAGGTTTATGTTATAGTGGTTTTGAATTTATCTTTTATAATTCTTTGTGAGGATATGTGGGTTGTTCATTTTGTATAGTTTAGATATCCGACTAATGATATGGTATTTATAGTAATACATATTTTATTTTCCCCCAATAGATGGGTGTGCCTTAGTGATGAGTTATCTCCCCTTAAAGGGTTCTGAAAGTGGGATCATAGTAGGAAACGCCAAGTAGTTTTGTATTCTTCAACAGTTTTGACTCTTTAAGAAGCCCTTTGGTGACCTTTAAAATGTGTTGTGTGGCTAGATATGTACCTCATACTACATGGAATTTTTCGTACCCTTAGAATCCATAATTTCTCATGAGATTGTGACCCATATGGGATAGTTCTAGGATGGATGTTTCTTACAGGTATCTCCCTGAGACTTCCATGTTATTAATATTTATACTCTTTAGTATTAGTAACTTTGATCTAAATTTTTGTATAATTTTCCCCTTTGTATTCATTTGTGTCACCACCCATACAAGGAGTTACGTTGACTTGTTCCATTGTATATATATTAGAATTTTTGTGGAATCTTACTAGGTATGTTAATATGCAACCATTCTCATACCTTGTGCCCACATGGGTTTTGTTTTTGTAGATGTTGCATTGGTTCATAGATAGTTATAGTAAAGGTGGATAATGAATGGATTTCTTAGGGATGGGACCTTACGATGAATGGTTATATATAATAGAACTTGGTGATTTGTTAGGGTGGAAGTGAATATTTGGAATAGAGTTTGATCCATGAGTACTTGTAGGATGGAACCTGTTCTCATGGATTTTTATTGTAGATATTATCAGATGTATTGCTTCTCTTATATTTACTATGTGTGATTTATGTGTTATTATCATCTCATTCATTAATTTTATTTAGTTTATTACAATAGATTACATATGTTCTACTAGTATTAGGATTACCTAATATATTTGAGATATTTTTCTTGGGTTTTATAGGCTAAATCCAATCATGTTGTGATATATTACTTCTTGGTTCTAGTCACTAGAACATAGCCTATTGAATGTGGGATTGTGGGAGATCTCAACCTATGACTATCCCAGGAGGGGTCATGGTGGGTCAGGTCATTCCATAGTGGTATCAGAGTGGGATTTTTCAGGGGAAAATTATAGAGTTAGTAGCCATGTATGGATTGAATTGGGAGAATTGGGGAAATGATATCAAGGGGAAAAGAGTTAATTTTTTATACTAGATATTCCAATGTAGGTGTGAAAGAAAAAATATCCTTTTTCCACATCTATGATAACAAAATAGTAAACCAATAGATTTAAGGCATCATTACATGCTATATTAAAGTTAATACATGCAGTATATATTATTTAGATATGATATTTCATGTCTTTTATGTGTTAGATATTTCATTTATGATCAAATATATATGGGTTTATCAATTCAAATGATGGGTACTACCCATAGAGAACCATCTCGTCATAGAAGAATGGTTGTGAGAATTTTGTACCTATAATTAGACTACACTATAGTAATATGGTGAATAATGAATTGTTTTTGAGAGATATGAATTCCATGTGATCTAAGGAAGCACCTGTAATGAACTATCTAGGGTCAACCTGAAATGTCACCCAATCTGGCTAGACACCAAGACTCAAGTGAACCTCCCTGAATGTTAGAGGCTGTTGACCATCGTAGAGGGTCTAAAAGTTTTAGTGGGGAGACTATACCCTCTATTAATATTGAAATAATAGAAAAAATAACCAAACTCATACACAGAGGTAAAAATCAAGGTAAAATTAATAAATAACTGTAAAAGGAGAATTATATAATAGTTGGAATGTTGCATACTATCATATATACTAACAATAATGAAAAACATAAAATATAAGGTCACCCATTAGGCCAAAAACATATATAAATAAATAACAGAAAATAAATACAACGTGATTTACTACCAACATTGATCCTAACCACATATCTGGTCTCTATAATTCTTGAGGTGAACTAGAATAATCTTGATCCTCCACACATATACCTCCACTTGATCAAGAAATATTTGGCCTCATTCCCATCCATCACAAAGCCTATTCTCTACCCCAAAAGAAGAAATCAGGTATGTAAACACACTAAGGTGCTCATATAGGGGGTATGAAAAGAATCTCATTAGTCCCCCCAAATGGTGAACCAATGATCTTATATCATAAAAATTTAATGCACACATGATATGAGTAACCAATATGAACAATAATACCACCTATCATAAAAGAACAACTTTTTGAGAAGAAAGCAGATAAAAAAAGAAAACATCCAACCAAGGGTTCTAGTTTGAAACATGGGGTAAATATACTCATACTATGGCCCACACTAGAGTATTTACAACACATGGATCACCCTATCACACAATTATAAAAAAATACACAATATCTAAATAGGATATCCAAGTCATCTAAATGAAAAAGAAGTAATTTCAGACACTAGGGTGTAACCATAGGAATACACACTACAAGGTGCATCTACTAGACTCTAAGACATCAATATAATGATCTGAACTAGTAACAAGAAGATATATGTTGACACAACTAGTGAATCAATTAGTAATAATGTTCTTATTGAATGAATTAGATACTGGATATGGACCCAACAATAGGTGACATTTGTATATAAATCCAGGAAAATACAACATCATTGGCCTTGGGTGCACTCATCATCCAAGGTACAAAAACCCACTCTATTCATGCCTTAGAACGTCACAAGATAGAAGCCTTTAGCCATTGCACACATTCAACAAGATGGGGGGTTCCACTTATCCATATCATTTATTGTCTCCCTAATCCTATCTTAGCACAACCTGCTAATTTTGGAGAGAACCAAATCAAAAATTATGGCCAATACTCTATCCCAGATATCCCCAGGATCTACTCCTTAAAGAAAATTCCTTAGAAGTTATTTCCTCAAACATCATAACCAAATTCCAACATAATGTGGTCAATCCAACTCTCAAACCACCAATAAAAACAACCAAACTAGTTATTTCGATCGACTTTTCGATGATAAACCGTGATCCATTCTCAGCACCTTGGATCTCATCATCCAATAAAGCACCTACCCTAGGCTCTCAACAACCCTCCTCATGTCCAATCAAAACATTGGGTTCCCATGGTCCTCATGGTAAAAAAATAAGTAAAAATTGAACTAATGAATCCATTACTACCCCCAAGATCATAGGCCATTCCGTAAAATATCCCATAATGGGTCAAAGGATATATAAATATAATGACACCATATGAGGGGTTTCATTATCTTATCCAAATGATGAAGACATTACCAGTACAGAAACATCCAAAAACAACCCTCAGTGGCCACCAACTAATTCCCAATAAAAAAATAATCCTAATGGGAAATCCAGAAGAAAAGAATTTGAACCAGGAAATTCGGAACAATCCTTATAACCACCTCAAAAATTATTTTCCAATAGGGATCCGCAGCATAAGGAAAACCATTCCATGCATGAATTCTCAACCATTGACTATAGTAACCACTAATTACTTGATCTATAACCATCCAACTTGGGATTCTTCATGATCTCCTCAAACTCATATATATTGTTCAATGACACCTAGAAGTAACTTCCATCCCATGATATCAACTGAACCCATAGTCTCTAACAACTTATATCCTTAATCACAGGACCCATTCCTCAACTGCTCAAACATCTAGTAACAAATCCTGACGCATATTGAAATACCAAGATCTCCTTAGAGATACTACTCAACCCATACTTCTTAGATATGTTTTAAAGAACCACAAAATCACATTCCTAACATCTATAATAACTTCCAACTAAAGAGCTCACAACCCTCACCCAAGCCTCATAGCTCACAACCCAACCTAAAAGAGGATTATGAAACTAAATATTGAAGAAATAATCCTACTAACCACTCTTAGTGACCAAAATATTATATAAAACCTATAAATGTAAAAAAGGATTCAATAATCACAATCTATTTGAAAAATGACCATAATGGGCTACTCACAAGTATAATTATGACATCAGGGTGAAAAAAATGCAAAACAAGTCAAGGTAGGAAAATGTACATGTCATATACATTGGGTACATGTATTGTACCCCCAAAGGTCTTCCCTAGTAAAGTTCCCCAAGACACTAATTGTGTACTTTCCTAAAGTACATAGTGTGTGATTCATGTTCATGGAATATACCCCCACATGGTTACCATATCATGTACCTCATCTCCAATTAGCATATAAAATGAATGGCTATATGATGTGTTCTTCTAGTACATGGTGTATACCCCATATGAGGTTCCCATCCAAGTACCTAGAAATGTACCCACACATAAGGGTTGTCTAAGCATTGTACATGGCCTCTATCCATATACCTCACATAGGATCTGTTCATGTACCCTACACAAACTTGTTCCCCCAACACACCCTGAGTTTCTTCTACATGGAGTGTACCCCCAGTAAATAGTGTGTATCCCCAAAACTAATCGTCCCTAAATAGGAAGAACCCATAGAGTGTGTTACCTGAGCTACACACTGTGTAAATGGGTTTTCCTAAATGAAAAACCCCTTAAATGGACTAAAACACCCGATTCTTCTTGATTAAGTGTATATAAAGCCTTAGGGTGTGAGATCCTATACATAATTCATGAAAATGTGTCTGAACCCAATTGGACACATGACCTCAAGACCTACCCCCATTATTCTAGAGGCTACTGACTAGCAGTTAGGGTCCACAGTAGAATAATGGGGAGACTATACCCTCATGACTGGATTGTAACACAATGGTAAAATCATATAAACATATAGAGGGAAAAAAGATAATCAAATATTGTAAGAGTACTCATCCATTATATAAATATCCAAGTAAATCATACCCATCAATTTCATAGAAAATTTATTATTATGATATGATATGAAAAATGGGAATATTGGGGAATTATAGATACATAAAAATATAAAATACTATACATGTAACACCCCAGGTAAATAAAGAATATGAAAGTTTCATATTTATCCATATTTGTGAATAAAATAATAATATGACTTTAAAGGGGATGCTATGCTCGATGGCGTACCCAACACGCAACAACGAGTTTCTTGGGAATCTTACGTTGCACTCTAATAATAAAATAATATTATTTTAAATGGTAGTTAACATGTAGCCATTGTAATGGAGGGAATGGATAGAAAGAACTAAAATATGATTATATATGTTTTTAAATGTTTTCACATTTTCCAATAAAGGATAGAGGCTTAAAATACGGAAAGAATTCAATTTTAGGCGTATATGCCCTAGTTTTCACTAAAGGTTCACTTATCACCTTTTGATGTTGAACCATCATTAAATATAGTTTGGTTCACTCTTAAACATTCTTTTGGACCAAATAAAACTCTTATTAAGAATCGGGAAATCAAAATTTACTTTGTGTAAATTTTTGGTATCTATCCGATAAAGTTCATTTTTTTAATGAATAGTGTAAAATGTTGTATTTTAATTCAAAACCACTTTTTAATATAATTTATTTATATTATTAGATTATCTTTTTTATTGGTTTTAAAGTGAAATTAGAATATATTTTTACCATTAAATCCAATAGTGGTCGTTGGAATTAATTTCACTTTGAAATCAGACTTAAACTAGTGTCAATCTTTTGATACTAATTGTTTCATAAAAACACGCTATTTGCTTGGACAGTGGGAATTAATTATTAAATTAATTAATGTGACTTATATGTTTTGAATTTTGTAAAATAGACTTCATTTTTGAATTCGGAATATCAAATATTTCTTAGGGTGAATTTTTGGGATTTTTCTGAAAAACATCAATTTTTGATGAATAGTGACACCACTAAGTGGTACTTATAAAAACTAATTTTTCCGTTTAAATGAAAATTTTCCATCTTTGTGTTTTGAATTTCAAAAATCCGACAAACATGGTTTTCATTAAGAAGTAAAATGTGGTTCAATGGGGTAAAAATAATTTTTTGGTGAATAGTAACTTATTAAGTTTTTAATCGCGATTAGAGGTAATTATTGTAGTTTAAGGTAAAAATAATGTTTTAATAATATGAAATGAACTTGAAACATGTCCTACCCTCATTTTTTGTGTCATGGCCGACCAAGACAAGCCATGGGTCATCTTGGGGACCCCATGGAGCCACTTTGGTTGGGAAATAACATAAATAACTTTTTATTTAATGTAAAAGTAAAAAATGACACAAACATGATATGTTTTACTAAAACAATTTTTAAGTGGGGTTATATAAGTAATATTTTTGATTATAAATAGTCTTTGGAAAGATAAAAAGATTTCCTAAATCATAGTATTTTTCTTATAATTTTTAGACATTAAATAAACTAAATTATTTATGACATAATAATGATGCAGCGATGACATCATTATTTGACGATTTAAATAAAATGAAAAGATAATGAAAAATCAATGAACTACACATGTCCAAAACTTATTGTTTGGGTGGCTTTCGAACCCCTATCACCTTATCCACGAATTATATCAATGTGGGATCTTTTAAAACCGAAACACATTTTCAAATAAAGTAATATTTCTTACTTTCCAAAAGTGACCCTCCTCTCCTCTTATAAAAGGCCCCCACCTCTACCTCATTTCACACACTCCTCAAGCCTTTGTCTGGGCCAAACCCTGCCCATTTACTCTCTCCATATCCCTCTCCTCATCCTAGAGGATTCCCTTTGGGCAGAATCCTTTCAATGGAAGCCTTTAGGCTCAAATCCAAAGGAGTTACACTTTTAAAGGTAATTCATTCTCTCATGTTCATTTGTTTTATTTTGCTTCTCCAACCCCCTAAACTCTTTTTATTTACTTCTTTTGTAACAACACCAGTATCTTCAATATTTTAAGATGTTTTTATAAGATTTATTCGAGCTACACTCTCACAAAACTACATCAAATGGTTAAAGAACATACGGTTTCCGTGGATGGCGAAATTCTGCCTCTCGAAACGATGATTGTTCAATACTCATTTAACACCTTCAAAGGTGGCCATTATGATGTCACTATTTTTATATATGATATATAATATGTTTATGTTTTACTTATGCTTCTGTATTTTTCATTTGAGTCTTACCTTTATGGCTTCCATTATGGGTATACGCGATATCTTCATTTTAGGAAGTGCGGGCTACCGCCCCCTCAAAGTGATGTGATTCGTTAATGCCATACGTGGGACGTATAAAGGATGGATTTAATGTTATTATATATGATGTTATACTGGAATTATTATATACCTCTATATAATTATTATTTCTTTCCATTAAAGTATGCGATAGAAATGAAAGTAGCGTTCATGCGTACGTACGGCTTACCGTCTCCATAAACGGTGCATTTCATTTCTTATCCCCAAATGTAATGTACTATTATAAGTACATGTATATAATGGATATATATGATGAATGATACATCTAAATTATGAATATAATTCTGTAATTAAAATATACATACCTCTCATTTAGTTTTAATTCCATTAATATGACAAAGAAATGAATGTAGCGTTCATGCGTATGTACGGCTTACCGTCTCCATGAACGGTGCATTTCATTTCTTACCACTAAATTATTATGTAATATTATAAATACATGAATATGATGGATATATATTATATATATGATATCCAAATCAGGAATGTCATTCTGGATATAAAGAACCTTTGACCACACGAACAACATGTAATTGTAAGAAGTCCACTTTCGACTTAAGAGCCAAATATCGACAAAACAATCATTATTAACTTAATGATTACATAATGTTTATAACATGGAAATAAGTGATATAAAAGGAATAATAAGCTTGAAAAAGGTTCTTAATCAAGTATATATTAACTCAAGTTTATTATTCAGGATGTAAAAGAACGATCGAGTTAAGTCGGACCCGAGGTAAGGGATCCTACTCCTCTCTTTCTTTTTAAGTACACACTTTTATGTCATTCCTTTTAAAGCTCATATTTCTTGTTATTGGGATGATATTTTATATTACACTTACTTTAATTTTTATGTTCATGTGATGAGAGACCCTATTCTCTCTCATCAATCCATTTTGGAAGTTTTGAGTGGCGCTGTTAGGCTGCCGAACTTTCGTAAGAGATCTAACCTCTCTCTTTCTTTTAAAGTACTCTCCTTTATGTCACTTATTTTAAGCTCCTATTTGTTATGTTGGTGGATGTTATTTTATATTCCTCTTTCTGTAAACATTATGTTGATGTGATGAGAGACCCTATTTCCTCTCATCAATCCATTTTGGAAGTTTTAAGTGGCGCCATTAGGCTGCCAAGTTTTCGTAAGGGATTTTTCATCTCACTTTTATTCCCGTGAGATTTATGATACATTTGCCACAAATTCCATTGAGTGGTGTATGTACTACGCATTATTCTACTCTTTGTGTAATATAATTTCGTTTATGAGTATTTACATCAATGATCTATTGTCCTTCTTTCATGGGGTGTATGTTTTGAAAGATACCCACGTCGGTAAGGGAACCTTTCACCCTCCTCTTTTTTAAAAGACTTCTTTTGTTGGGTATTTTAATTTACATATTGTTATGTTGGGATATGTTCTCATATATCCTTATTTATTTAAATGTTATGTCCAAGTGATGAGATACCCCTTTTTTTATCTCTCATCAACTCATTTTGATGTGACGTCGTTAGACTGTCAAGGGAACTTCTTAACCCAATTTCGATTTCTTTGGGTTCAACATGTTGTTATTGAATATGTCATCCTTTGAATATTTGTGAATGACATTTGATTATTTTACACTTAATATCCACTTATATTGGGTGTATTTATATTTTTCATAGATAATTTTGATATTGATTTATCCTTAATTTAAGGATACCTTCCTTATAAGGGATTTCATCACATTTTACATCCCTATTGAGACTTCATTGTTGTTATGCACCAATTCACTCTTATATGGTGTATATACTGTCCTTTGGAATATTATATCATGAATCCATTTATTCTCATGATATTATAAAGTTCTTATTAAATGTTATTCCTCAATTGTTGTATTCAAGTGTCTCTAATTTTGGTAAAAACCCTTTAACCAAAATATCGCTTTAAATGTTTTAATGATTTTTTCATATTAATATCCATGTTTTCAAAATGGTTTTAAAGATTTATTTATATGGATATTAATGGTTTAAAATGTTAAAATCTTCAAGGTGGTATGGGACACTTTGATTCAGAAATCTCTTTATTAAATATTTTAAATGGTTTTGAAAATGGTTTTTTTATGGATTCATTATTTCAATATCCTAAAATGTTATATTGTGATTGAAATGTGGAAATGTTATCATTACTTTATATTGGTTTTCTGTTTTATGATTTTATATTGGTACTTGGACATTTTAACGGGTGGTTACGTTATAAACCATATGACGGGTGGTGCCGTGAATACCAGGACGGGTGGTTACGTTATAACCTCCAATGCATTGGGTATGGAAGTCGGCCGTATGGCTATTCCATTAAGTATGTATGGAAATTGGCCGTATGGATATTCCATTAAGTGATATGTGTGGAGGTCGACCGTATGGTTATTCCACTTAAGTATGTTTATGTCCCAAGTTACCTTTATATATGTTATGTGTTCTTTATATGGGTTTTATGGTAATCCTTTGGTTACAAAAAGGTAAGTAATGATACTTTTTTTTCAGTGAAGAGTTTTTACTACTTCATGAAGGTGAAAAGTATTACATTGATAAAGTATTCATGGTTTACTTGTTGTTTTGAAAAACTAACGGTTTACATTCTTTGTGTATCCCTTACTGAGCTTCTAATGCTCATCCAAAGTTTTTGAAATGTTATTCACAGGACTTAGCGTGGAATAAGGTCAAGGATGGGATCAAGGGAAAGACATGCTACCTAAAACATGGAACTATACATGTTTCTTTTTAAGAGTTTTTATTTTATGAAAATTTAGTAGAAGTGACAACTTTGTAATCTTTTGAGATGTAATAGTTATGTCCTAATTCTCTAAAACTCTAAACCTGAAAAGATCCTCAATGTGAATTACTCATTTAATTCAATATTAAGTAAGGTTTAAGGCTGGGGCGTTATAGTTGGTATCAATGGTCGGTTTAGATAACATTAGATGTTAGGGTATTCTTTAAGCATAAGTGACATTACCATAATGGTTATGATTTCAGAAAGAGTCCTAGTTTTATATAAAGTGAATGAGTAAGTATATCTTAGTGTTTACCTTCCACATTAGTACATTATGGTTTTGTTGATATACTCACACTGACATTTCTATTTTTAGTGAAGGGATGGATCTAGCAGGCACCAAAGTGACAATTGGTTTGAAGGAAACTGTGGTGGTTCTTTGATTAAGAGACTGGATGAAATGGGGTATTCAATGAGGAATCTCATAGTTATTCCAAACCAACTATCAAAGAGTCATGATCAACCACTTAAACCTTGGTGAGTTCCCTAATGCATCATGCACGAGATGGCCAACTCGATGTGGAAATTCAGGTAATAATTATTAAGGTAACCATTAGGGTTTATATGATCCTTACTTTTTAGGTAATTATGGGTTACTCTATGATATGATGGAAAATGAAAGGAATGAGATAAACTTGATGTTAAAATATGTTAGGATTATTTTTGATGATTTTATCTCTTTTTGGGAAATGATTTAAGAATTATATAGTTTTGGAGAAAGGACAACACACTGATCGTTTGACAACCCGTCGCGTCGGACAAAGCTGCGGGAATCGAACCCACAACCAAAATGTGACTGGTATTTATCGCCTAAAACTGCACTACGTGAAGTCCCTGGTTAGTTTGACTGATTCTTTTTTTTAAGAGTAAGTTGATTTTGGGTTATTTATGAAAATGATTAACCTATCATAGAGGATATGTGATTATGTTAATTACTTTTCAATATGAGACTTTAGGAGCAACTGATGTTGTTTGGAGATAAATGTTACGATTTAACTTGGAAGACTATGTGACTAAATCCTTCAAATATTTGGGTTTCAATCTTATATTGGTTTACTTTGAAGAATTTTAGGGACAAATTGTTTATCGGATGGTCCTCGTTGAACTTTGGGTTTTGTTGGACAAATTTTGGAGATTAAGCATGTATTTTCTTTTTAATGGGTTATCCTTTTCTGGATTATCTGACCTTGTACTAACCTTTTTGGTTTTGGTTTTGGTTAAATCCTAAAGACATGGGATGTATATAGTTCTCTTTTGTGGATTAGGTGATTCTCTAGAATTTGATTATAGTACTCTTAATGCGAACAAGTCTCCCTAAATACTCGTCTTTTGGAAAAAATATGAGTTTGATTAAGGAATCTAGTAAAAGTTGAAAGTCAACATGATAAGTGATTATGTTTCCTTATGAATAAATTCCTCAATAAAAAGTAACTTAAAACAAAAATGTTGTCTGTTAGCTTTTCCTACTGGGGAATCAAATACCGTTTAACCCATCACATGTTTGTGATTTTCTCATTGTTAACTTTCTCCTAGACATGTTTACTATCACTCTCCATCAAGAACATGACCCTTTTCTTTTTCTTCCATGTCCATGTTTTTCTACATGGAATCCTAGTGTGGGTTAACTTGGGTGACCTCTGTACTTATCTTCCTTTATTTTAAAGTGATTGTTTTACCGACTCTTGTTCCGATGTGGGATGTTCAAGGATGTTTCCAAGCTCAATTTTAAAAATTCCGAGGACGCAATTCCCAAAAGGGGGGAAGGATGTAACACCCCAGGTAAATAAAGAATATTACATTTTCATATTTATCCATATTTTTGAATAAAATATTAATATTACTTTAAAGGGGATGCTATGCTCGATGGCGTACCCAACACGCAACAACGAGTTTCTTGGGAATCTTACGTTGCACTCTAATAATAAAATAATATTATTTTAAATGGTAGTTAACATGTAGCCATTGTAATGGCTGGAATGGATAGAAATAACTAAAATATGATTATATATGTTTTTAAATGTTTTTACATTTATCCAATAAAGGATAGAGGCTTAAAATACGGAAAGAATTCAATTTTAGGCGTATATGCCATAGTTTTCACTAAAGGTTCACTTATCACCTTTTGATGTTGAACCATCATTAAATATAGTTTTGTTCACTCTTAAACATTATTTTGGACCAAATAAAACTCTTATTAAGAATCGGGAAATCAAAATTTACTTTGTGTAAATTTTTGGTATCTTTCCGATAAAGTTCATTTTTTTAATGAATAGTGTAAAATGTTGTATTTTAAATCCAAACCTCTTTTTAATCTAATTTATTTATATGATTAGATTATCTTTTGAATTGGTTTTAAAGTGAAATTAGAATATATTTTTACCATTAAATCCAATAGTGGTCATTGGAATTAATTTCACTTTGAAAACAGACTTAAACTAGTGTCAATCTTTTGATACTTATTTTTTCATAAAAACACGCTATTTGCTTTGACAGTGGGAATTAATTATTAAATTAATTAATGTGACTTATATGTTTTGAATTTTGTAAAATAGACTTCATTTTTGAATTCGGAATATCAAATATTGCTTAGGGTGAATTTTTGGGATTTTTCTGAAAAACATCAATTTTTGATAAATAGTGACACCACTAAGTGGTACTTATAAAAACTCATTTTTCCGTTTAAATGAACTTTTTCCATCATTTTGTTTTGAATTTCAAAAATCCGACATACATGGTTTTCATTAAGAATTAAAATGTGGTTCAATGGGGTAAAAATAATTTTTTGGTGAATAGTAACTTATTAAGTTTTTAATCGTGATTAGAGGTAATTAGTGTAGTTTAAGGTAAAAAAAATGTTTTAATAATATGAAATGAACTTGACACATGTCCTACCCTCATTGGTTGTGTCATGGTCGACCCAGACAAGCCATGGGTCAACTTGGGGACCCCATGGAGCCACTTTGGTTGGGAAATGACATAAATAACTTTTTATTTAATGTAAAAGTAAAAAATGACCCAAACATGATATGTTTTACTAAAACAATTTTTAAATGGGGTTATATAAGTCATATTTTTTATTATAAATAGTCATTGGAAAGCTAAAAATATTTCCTACATCATATTATTTTTTTTATAATTTTTAAACATTAAATAAATTAAATTATTCATGACATAATAATGATGCAGCGATGACATCATTATTTGACGATTTAAATAAAATGAAAAGATAATGTAAAATCTATGAACTACACATGTCCAAAACTTATTTTATGGGTTGATTTCTAGCCCTTATCACCTTATCCACGAATTATATCAATGTGGGACCTTTTAAAACCGAAACACATTTTCAAATAAAGTAATATTTCTTACTTTACAAAAGTGACCCTCCTCTCCTCTTATAAAAGGCCCCCACCTCTACCTCATTTCAGACACTCCTCAAGCCTTTGTCTCAGCCAACCCCTGCCCATTTACTCTCTAAACATCCCTCTCCTCATCCTAGAGGATGCCCTTTGGGCATAATCATTTCAAAGGAATCCTTTAGGCTCAAATCAAAAGGAGTTACACTTTTAAAGGTAATTCATTCTCTCATGTTCATTTGTTTTATTTTGCTTCTCCAACCCCATAAACTCTTTTTATTTACATCTTTTGTAACAACAACAGTATCTTCAATATACTAGGATGTTGTTATAAGATTTATTCGAGCTACACTCTCACACAACTACATCAAATGGTTAAAGAACATACGGTTTCCGTGGATGGCGAAATTCTGCCTCCCGAAACGATGATTGTTCAATACTCATTTAACACCTTCAAAGGTGTCCATTATGATGTCACTATTTTTATATATGATATATAATATGTTTATGTTTTACTTATTCTTCTGTATTTTTCATTTGTGTCTTACCTTTATGGCTTCCATTATGGGTATACGCGATATCTTCATTTTAGGAAGTGTGGACTACCGCCCCCTCAAAGTGATGTGATTCGTTAATGCCATACATGGGACGTATAAAGGACGGATTTAATGTTATTATATATGATGTTATACTAGAATTATTATATAACTCTATATCATTATTATTTCTTTCCATTAAAGTATGCGATAGAAATGAAAGTAGCGTTCATGCGTACGTACGGATTACAGTCTCCATGAACGGTGCATTTCATTTCTTATCCCCAAATGTAATGTACTATTATAAGTACATGTATATAATGGATATATATGATGAATGATACATCTAAATGATGAATATAATTCTGTAATTAAAATATACATACCTCTCATTTAGTTTTAATTCCATTAATATGACAAAGAAATGAAAGTAGCGTTCATGCGTACGTACGGCTTACCATCTCCATGAACGGTGCATTTCATTTCTTACCACTAAATGATTATGTAATATTATAAATACATGAATATGCTGGATATATATGATATATAAGATATCCAAATCAGGAATGTCATTCTGGATATAAAGAATCTTTGACCACACGAACAACATGTAATTGTAAGAAGTCCACTTTCGACTTAAGAACCAAATATCGACAAAACAATCATTATTAACTTAATGATTACATAATGTTTATAACATGGAAATAAGTGATATAAAAGGAATAATAATCTTGAAAAAGGTTCTTAATAAAGTTTAAATTAACTCAAGTTTATTATTCAGGACGTTAAAGAACGACCGAGTCAAGTCGGACCCGAGGTAAGGGATCCTACTCCTCTCTTTCTTTTTAAGTACACACTTTTATGTCATTCCATTTAAAGCTCATCTTTCTTGTTATTGGGATGATATTTTATATTACACTTACTGTAATTTTTATTTTCATGTGATTAGAGACCCTATTCTCTCTCATCAATCCATTTTGGAAGTTTTGAGTGGCGCCGTTAGGCTGCCGAACTTTCGTAAGAGATCTAACCACTCTCTTTCTTTTAAAGTACTCTCCGTTATGTCACTTATTTTAAGCTCCTATTTGTTATGTTGGGGGATGTTATTTTATATTACTCTTTCTGCAAACATTATGTTGATGTGATGAGAGACCCTATTTCCTCTCATCAATCCGTTTTGGAAGTTTTAAGTGGCGTCGTTAGGCTGCCGAGTTTTCGTAAGGGATTTTTCATCTCACTTTTATTCGCGTGAGATTTATGCTACATTTTCCACAAATTCCATTGATTGGTGTATGTACTGCCCATTATTCTACACTTTGTGTATTATACTTTCTTTTATGAGTATTTACATCAATGATATATTGTCCTTGTTTCATGGGGTGTATGTTTTGAAAGATACCCAAGTCGGTAAGGGAACCTTTCACCTTCCTCTTTTTTAAAAGACTTCTTTTGTTGGGTATTTTAATTTACATATTGTTATGTTGGGATATGTTCTCATATATCCTTATTGATGTAAATTTTATGTCAAAGTGATGAGATACCCCTTTTTTTAATCTCTCATCAACTCATTTTGATGTGACGCCGTTAGGCTGTCAAGGGAACTTCTTAAGCCAATTTCGGTTTCTTTGGGTTCAACATGTTGTTATTGAATATGTCATCCTTTGAATATTTGTGAATGAACTTTTATTATTTTACACTTAATATCCACTTATATTGGGTGTATTTATATTTTTCACACATAATTTTGATATTGATTTATCCTTAATTTAAGGATACCTTCCTTATAAGGGATTTCATCACATTTTACATCCCTATTGAGACATCATTGTTGTTATGCACCAATTCACTCTTATATGGTGTATATAATATCCTTTGGAATATTAAATCATGAATCCATTTATTCTCATGATATTATAAATTTCTGATTAAATGTTATTCCTCAATTGTTGTATTCAAGTGTCTCTAATTTTGGTAAAAACCCTTTAACCAAAATATCGCTTTAAATGTTTTAATGATTTGTTCTTATTAATATACATGTTTTCAAAATGGTTTTATGGATTTATTTATATGTATATTAATGGATTAAAATTTTAAAATCTTCAAGGTGGTATGGGACACTTTGATTCAAAAATCTCTTTATTAAATGTTTTAATTGGTTTTGAAAATGGTTTTTTTTATGGATTCATTATTTCAATATCCTAAAATGTTATATTGTGATTGAAATGTGGAAATTTTATCATTCCTTTATATTGGTTTTCTGTTTTATGATTTTATATTGGTACTTGGACATTTTAACGGGTGGTTACGTTATAAACCATATGATGGGTGGTGCCGTGAATACCAAGACGGGTGGTTACGTTATAACCTCCAATGCATTGGGTATGGAAGTCGGCCGTATGGCTATTCCATTAAGTATGTATGGAAATTGGCCGTATGGCTATTCCATTAAGTGATTTGTGTGGAGGTCGACCGTATGGTTATTCCACTTAAGTATGTTTATGTCCCAAGTTACCTTTATATATGTTATGTGTTCTTTATATGGGTTTTATGGTAATCCTTTGGTTACAAAAAGGTAAGTAATGATACTTTTTTTCAGTAAAGAGTTTTTACTACTTCATGAAGGTGAAAAGTATTACATTGATAAAGTATTCATGGTTTACTTGTTGTTTTGAAAAACTAACGGTTTTCATTCTTTGTGTATCCCTTACTGAGCTTCTAATGCTCATCCCAAGTTTTTGAAATGTTTTTCATAGGACTTAGCGTGGAATAGGGTCAGGGATGGGATCAAGGGAAAGACATGCTAGCTAAAACATGGAACTATACATGTTTCTTTTTAAGAGTTTTTATTTTATGGAAATTTAGTAGAAGCGACTACTTTGTAATCTTTTGAGATGTAATAGTTATGTCCTAATTCTCTAAAACTCTAAACCTGAAAAGATCCTGAATGTGAATTACTCATTTAATTCAATATTAAGTAAGGTTTAAGGATGGGGCCTTATAGTTGGTATCAATGGTCGGTTTAGATAACTTTAGAGGTTAGGGTATTCTTTAAGCATAAGTGACATTACCATAATGGTTAGGATTTCAGAAAGAGTCCTAGTTTTAGATAAACTGAATGAGTAAGTATATATTAGTGTTTACCTTCCTCATTAGTACATGATGGGTTTGTTGATATACTCACACTGACATTTCTGTTTTTAGTGAATGGATGGATCAAGCAGGCACCATAGTGACAATTGGTTTGAAGGAAACTGTGGTGGTTCTTTGATTAAGAGACTGGATGAAATGAGGTATTCAATGAGGAATCTCATAGTTATTCCAAAACAACTATCAAGGAGTCACGATCAACCACTTCAACCTTGGTGAGTTCTCTAATGCATCATGCATGAGATGGCCAACTTGATGTGGAAATTCAGGTAATAATTATTAAGGTAACCATTAGGGTTTATATGATCCTTACTTTTTAGGTAATTATGGGTTACTCTATGATATGATGGAAAATGAAAGGAATGAGATAAACATGAGGTTAAAATATGTTATGATTATTTTTGATAATTTTATCTCTTTTTGGGGAATGATTTAAGAATTATATAGTTTTGGAGAAAGGACAACACACTGACCGTGTGACAACCCGTCGCGTCGGACAAAGCTGTGGGAATCGAACCCACAACCAAAGTGAGACTGGTATTTATCGCCTACAACTGGACTACGTGAAGTCCCTGGTTAGTTTGACTGATTCTTTTTTTTAAGAGTAAGTTGATTTTGGGATATTTATGAAAATGATTAACCTATCATAGAGGATATGTGATTAGGTTAATTACTTTTCAATATGAGACTTTAGGAGCAACTGATGTTGTTTGGAGATAAATGTTACGATTTAACATGGAAGATTATGTGACTAAATCCTTAAAATATTTGGGTTTCAATCTTATATTGGTTTACTTTGAAGAATTTTATGGACAAATTGTTTATCGGATGGTCCTCGTTGAACTTTGGGTTTTGTTGGACAAATTTTGGAGATTAAGCATGGATTTTCTTTTTAATGGGTTATCCTTTTCTGGATTATCTGACCTTGTACTAACCTTTTTGGTTTTGGTTTTGGTTAAAGCCTAAAGACATGGGATGAATATAGTTCTCTTTTGTGGATTAGGTGATTCTCTAGAATTTGATTATAGTACTCCTAATGCGAACAAGTCTCCCTAAATACTCATCTTTTGGAAAAAATATGAGTTTGATTAAGGAATCTAGTAAAAGTTGAAAGTCAACATGATAAGTGATTATGTTTCCTTATGAATAAATTCCTCAATAAAAAGTAACGTAAA
Organism: Viscum album; assembly: GCA_963277665.1. Classification (NCBI taxonomy): domain Eukaryota; kingdom Viridiplantae; phylum Streptophyta; class Magnoliopsida; order Santalales; family Viscaceae; genus Viscum; species Viscum album. The sequence continues at coordinate 124,909,417 of OY728133.1, read as the reverse complement.
ACAAAAATGTTGTCTGTTAGCTTTTTTTACTGGGGAATCGAATACCGTTTTATCCATCACAATTTTGTGATTTTCTCATTGTTAACTTTCTCCTAGACATGTTTACTATCACTCTCCCTCAAGATCATGACCCTTTAATTTTTCTTCCATGTCCATGTTTTTCTACATGGAATCCTAGTATGGGTTAACTCGGGTGACCTCTATACTTATCTTCCATTATTTTAAAGTGATTGTTTTACCGACTCTTGTTCCGATGTGGGACGTTCAAGGATGTTTCCAAGCTCAATTTTAAAAATTGCGAGGACGCAATTCCCAAAAGGGGGGAAGGATGTAACACCCCAGGTAAATAAAGAATATGAAATTTTCATATTTATCCATATTTGTGAATAAAATATTAATATGACTTTAAATGGGATGCTATGCTCGATGGCGTACCCAACACGCAACAACGAGTTTCTTGGGAATCTTACGTTGCACTCTAATAATAAAATAATATTATTTTAAATGGTAGTTAACATGTAGCCGTTGTAATGGAGGGAATGGATAGAAATAACTAAAATATGATTATATATGTTTTTAAATGATTTTACATTTATCCAATAAAGGATAGAGGCTTAAAATACGGAAAGAATTTAATTTTAGGCGTATATGCCCTAGTTTTCACTAAAGGTTCACTTATCACCTTTTGATGTTGAACCATCATTAAATATAGTTTTGTTCACTCTTAAACATTCTTTTGGACCAAATAAAACTCTTATTAAGAATCGGGAAATCAAAATTTACTTTGTGTAAATTTTTGGTATCTTTCCGATAAAGTTCATTTTTTTAATGAATAGTGTAAAATGTTGTATTTTAATTCAAAACCTCTTTTTAATATAATTTATTTATATGATTAGATTATCTTTTGAATTGGTTTTAAAGTGAAATTAGAATATATTTTTACCATTAAATCCAATAGTGGTCGTTGGAATTAATTTCACTTTGAAATCAGACTTAAACTAGTGTCAATCTTTTGATACTTATTGTTTCCTAAAAACACGCTATTTGCTTTGACAGCGGGAATTAATTATTAAATTAATTAATGTGACTTATATGTTTTTAATTTTTTAAAATAGACTTCATTTTTGAATTCGGAATATCAAATATTGCTTAGGGTGAATTTTTGGGATTTTTCTGAAAAACATCAATTTTTGATGAATAGTGACACCACTAAGTGGTACTTATAAAAACTCATTTTTCCGTTTAAATGAAAATTTTCCATCATTGTGTTTTGAATTTCAAAAATCTGACATACATGGTTTTCATTAAGAATTAAAATGTGGTTCAATGGGGTAAAAATAATTTTTTGGTGAATAGTAACTTATTAAGTTTTTAATTGCGATTAGAGGTAATTAGTGTAGTTTAAGGTAAAAATAATGTTTTAATAATATGAAATGAACTTGACACATGTCCTACCCTCATTGTTTGTGTCATGGCCGACCGAGACAACCCATGGGTCAACTTGGGGACCCCATGGAGCCACTTTGGTTGGGAAATGACATAAATAACTTTTTATTTAATGTAAAAGTAAAAAATGACACAAACATGATATGTTTTACTAAAAAAAAATATTAAGTGGGGTTATATAAGTCATATTTTTTATTATAAATAGTCATTGGAAATCTAAAAATATTTCCTACATCATAGAATTTTTTTTTTATTTTTAGACATTAAATAAATTAAATTATTTATGACATAATAATGATGCAGTGATGACATCATTATTTGACGATTTAAATAAAATGAAAAGATAATGTAAAATCTATGAACTACACATGTCCAAAACATATTGGATGGGTTGATTTCGAACCCTTATCACCTTATCCATGAATTATATCAATGTGGGACCTTTTAAAACGGAAACACATTTTCAAATAAAGTAATATTTCTTACATTCCAAAAGTGACCCTCCTCTCCTCTTATAAAAGGCCCCCACCTCTACCTCATTTCACACACTCCTCAAGCCTTTGGCTCGGCCAACCCCTGCCCATTTACACTCTCCACATCCCTATCCTCATCCTAGAGGATTCCCTTTGGGCATAATCCTTTCAAAGGAAGCCTTTAGGCTCAAATCAAAAGGAGTTACACTTTTAAAGGTAATTCATTCTCTCATGTTCATTTGTTTTATTTTGCTTCTCCAACCCCCTAAACTCGTTTTATTTACTTATTTTGTAACAAAAAAAGTATCTTCAATATACTAGGATGTTGTTATAAGATTTATTCGAGCTACACTCTCACACAACTACATCAAATGGTTAAAGAACATACGGTTTCCGTGGATGGTGAAATTCTGCCTCCCGAAACGATGATTGTTCAATACTCATTTAACACCTTCAAAGGTGGCCATTATGATGTCACTATTTTTATATATGATATATAATATGTTTATGTATTACTTATTCTTCTGTATTTTTCATTTGTGTCTTACCTTTATGGCTTCCATTATGGGTATACGCGATATCTTCATTTTAGGAAGTGTGGACTACCGCCCCCTCAAAGTGATGTGATTCGTTAAGGCCATACGTGGGACGTATAAAGGATGGATTTAATGTTATTATATATGATGTTATACTGTAATTATTATATACCTCTATATCATTATTATTTATTTCCATTAAAGTATGCGATAGAAATGAAAGTAGCGTTCATGCGTACGTACGGCTTACCGTCTCCATGAACGGTGCATTTCATTTCTTATCCCCAAATGTAATGTACTATTATAAGTACATGTATATAATGGATATATATGATTAATGATACATCTAAATGATGAATATAATTATGTAATTAAAATATACATACCTCTCATTTAGTTTTAATTCCATTAATATGACAAAGAAATGAAAGTAGCGTTCATGCGTACGTACGGCTTACCGTCTCCATGAACGGTGCATTTCATTTCTTACCACTAAATGATTATGTAATATTATAAATACATGAATATTCTGGATATATATGATATATATGATATCCAAATCAGGAATGTCATTCTGGATATAAAGAACCTTTGACCACACGAACAACATGTAATTGTAAGAAGTCCACTTTCGACTTAAGAACCAAATATCGACAAAACAATCATTATTAACTTAATGATTACATAATGTTTATAACATGTAAATAAGTGATATAAAAGGAATAATAAGCTTGAAAAAGGTTCTTAATCAAGTAGAAATTAACTCAAGTTTATTATTCAGGACTTTAAAGAATGATCGAGTCAAGTCGGACCCGAGGTAAGGGATCCTACTCCTCTCTTTCTTTTTAAGTACACACTTTTATGTCATTCATTTTAAAGCTCATCTTTCTTGTTATTGGGATGATCTTTTATATTACACTTACTGTAATTTTTATGTTCATGTGATGAGAGACCCTATTCCCTCTCATCAATCCATTTTGGAAGTTTTGAGTGGCGTCGTTAAGCTGCCGAACTTTCGTAAGAGATCTAACCTCTCTCTTTCTTTTAAAGTACTCTCCATTATGTCACTTCTTTTAAGCTCCTATTTTTTATGTTGGGGGATGTTATTTTATATTCCTATTTTTGTAAACATTATGTTTATGTGATGAGAGACCCTATTTCCTCTCATCAATCCATTTTGGAAGTTTTAAGTGGCGCCGTTAGGCTGCCGAGTTTTCGTAAGGGATTTTTCATCTCACTTTTATTCCCGTGAGATTTATGCTACATTTTCCACAAATTCCATTGAGTGGTGTATTTACTTCCCATTATTCTAATATTTGTGAAATATACTCTCATTTATGAGTATTTACATCAATGATCTATTGTCCTTCTTTCATGGGGTGTATGTTTTGAAAGATACCCAATTCGGTAAGGGAACCTTTCACCCTCCTCTTTTTTAAAAGACTTATTTTGTTGGGTCTTTTAATTTACATATTGTTATGTTGGGATATGTTCTCATATATCCTTATTGATGTAAATTTTATGTACAAGTGATGAGATACCATTTTTTTATCTCTCATCAACTCATTTTGATGTGACGCCGTTACGCTGTCAAGGGAACTTCATAACCCAATTTAGATTTCTTTGGGTTCAACATGTTGTTATTGAATATGTCATCCTTTGAATATTTGTGAATGAACTTTTATTATTTTACACTTAATATCCACTTATATTGGGTGTATTTATATTTTTCACACATAATTTTGATATTGATTTATCCTTAATTTAAGGATACCTTCATTATAAGAGATTTCATCACATTTTACATCCCTATTGAGACTTCATTGTTGTTATGCACCAATTCACTCTTATATGGTGTATATACTGTCCTTTGGAATATTATATCATGAATCCATTTATTCTCATGATATTATAAAGTTCTGATTAAATGTTATTCCTCAATTGTTGTATTCAAGTGTCTCTAATTTTGGTAAAAACCCTTTAACCAAAATATCGCTTTAAATGTTTTAATGATTTGTTCTTATTAATATCCATGTTTTCAAAATGGTTTTAAGGATTTATTTATATGGATATTAATGGTTTAAAATGTTAAAATCTTCAAGGTGGTATGGGACACTTTGATTCAAAAATCTCTTTATTAAATGTTTTAAATGGTTTTGAAAATGGGGTTTTTTATTGATTCATTATTTCAATATCCTAAAATGTTATATTATGATTGAAATGTGGAAATGTTATCATTCCTTTATATTGGTTTTCTGTTTTATGATTTTATATTCGTACTTGGACATTTTAACGGGTGGTTACGTTATAAACCATATGACGGGTGGTGCCGTGAATACCAGGACGAGTGGTTACGTTATAACCTCCAATGCATTGGGTATGGAAGTCGGCCGTATGGCTATTCCATTAAGTATGTATGGAAATTGGCCGTATGGCTATTCCATTAAGTGATTTGTGTGGAGTTCGACCGTATGGTTATTCCACTTAAGTATCTTTATGTCCCAAGTTACCTTTAAATATGTTATGTGTTCTTTATATGGGTTTTATGGTAATCCTTTGGTTACAAAAAGGTAAGTAATGATACTTTTTTTCAGTAAAGAGTTTTTACTACTTCATGAAGGTGAAAAGTATTACATTGATAAAGTATTCATGGTTTACTTGTTGTTTTGAAAAACTAACGGTTTTCATTCTTTGTGTATCCCTTACTGAGCTTCTAATGCTCATCCCAAGTTTTTGAAATGTTTTTCACAGGACTTAGCGTGGAATAGGGTCAAGGATGGGATCAAGGGAAAGACATGCTACCTAAAACATGGAACTATACATGTTTCTTTTTTAGAGTTTTTATTTTATGGAAATTTAGTAGAAGTGACTACTTTGTAATCTTTTGAGATGTAATAGTTATGTACTAATTCTCTAAAACTCTAAACCTGAAAAGATCCTCAATGTGAATTACTCATTTAATTCAATATTAAGTAATGTTTAAGGCTGGGGCCTTATAATAAAAAAATGAAAAAAATATACAATGTTATATATAATAGTATCTCAATCCTAGGACCATTCCTCTTAACCTATGCACCATCATTGAAAGTTATTAAATCATCCTTAAGAGGCATGTTTCCCTTGTCCATACCTTCATCCAGCAAGTTTATCAGGGTACCAATGACGGCCTGAATTGTGTGTTAGATATATTTAGTTGGACACCACCAATGTTGTCTAATTCCATACAGTCCAAGAATTTATAATAAATATTGTGTAGTTAATAATAGAATCTTGGAATATGTGTGTTAATAAATAACCCCATAGTTTTGGGTTCCCATGGAACTCCCATCATCTTCTACATACTTCAACTAAAGATATAATATCATTCAGCAAATAATTTGTCATGTCTAATTTATAATAAAATCTCATGACCTGGATCGTATCCCAAGTATCCCATGTGAATCATATCTATATATTATATGTATAATAAGTCCATAATAAAAATTTAAATATTTTAATGAATACAATCTTATTATTTGGATTCGTAGTCACATTATGTAATAATTTTTTTACTTAATTCAAATGTAAACTAAGCCTATAATTGGATGTCTTAGTTTGGAACCCATATAAAAGTCTAGGAATATCACAAACCCATCACCTTACAATAACATACTATTAATTCCTTATAATAAATCTAGTATCACTCTATATGTGGTATAGAATCACAACCCATTGAGTTCATCCTTGAGGGTCCAAAAAGGGACCCCAAGTGTCACTCAAGGAATATATAATTATCATCCTTATAAGTATATTATTTCTAGACCACATGTGGAGTCCAATTATCACCCATGTAATAATAATGATCTTCCCTCTAATCCTATCCTTGTATGTTCTAAAATGGATTCCATATATAACCCATGGAATAATAATTACATTTCATCTGATTATCTCCTTGGCAGTCCGCAAATGGTGTCCAAGCATCACTAATGGAATATATAATGCAACTTCCAATTGATTCCATACATGGAATCCATATGATAACCCATGTTTCATGTTGGATGCATAAAAATTTCATCATAATTCATTTAATTCAATAAGTCAGATGAGTATGTTATAGCATTTTGAGTCAGGACCCATATTTCAATCTCGACCTAGAAATATGAATGGTCATGGGCTCAATGTATATCAATACCATTTAAGATAACATTTAATTCAATTGGACATAAAATTAATATATGAAATATTCTCACATAAAAAGGTGTCTCAAAACATAGCCTTGGATTAAGAGGCTTAGTATCAAATGAATCCCCCCATTCATCATAATTGGGCATTTCAGTTTTAAAGAACATCTTATGATTAAGAGATAAGGGAAAATGGCCAAGGTTTAGGGACATTTTCTTTCATTTCATATTTCATTTAATTCAATTTAATCTTCAATAAATTTATTTAACATCCCATAAGCTAGGGGTAAAATAACTCACCTTAAGAGGTGAATCAATTTATAGGAAACTCTGGGTGGTTTCATCCAATTTAACCACATACCAATGGGGAAGTTCAATTCAAGGTCCTTATATTCAAATCATACATAAATTGGTCTCATGAGTTATATAAGAATTTTTTTATTCATTTAATTTAAGGAAAATTTCATTTAACAAGTATGGATCATAAAATCTATCCCACATTAGAATAATAATAGTCATTATTATTGGTTTATTAAACATGAGAAAGAAAATTACAAAGAAAAAATAAGGAGAGAATGATACAATGGGGGACTAAAGTAGTGTAACCCAAGGAAATTCCATCTAATAAGATTAAACCCATCAGGATTCAAAAATTTCATGTTATAAATGTCAGATACTCTGGAATATTGGTCTTATAGAGACAAAAGATGATCTACAAACTTATTGCCCTCGCTTCAGGTGTGTCTCAAACAGGTGTTGTTGGAAATTAGGCCTCGGCATTTCATGATGGTGTAGGTAATTGACCTGGGGGTAGGACCAATGCCCTGTAGTGAGTTGAGGATGATCACAGAATCCATTTCAGCTTATATGATCATGAATTCCCTCTATCAAAAAGGGGTAAGGCAAGAGAACAAGGTGAGGTCCTTCACCTAAAGGGAAGAACCACAAAATAGTTGATTAGTGAACACCAAACTGATTGAGCCCTAGAGTCACGGACAACCCATCCTCCTCTCATGACACCGAGATTTAGTACCCATCAATATTATGTTTCAAACCCATGGGTGGCAGTTTCCATCACACCCATTGAATTATTAAGGTGTAACAAGGATGTGTGACATTTGTGGGTCTTTGGAGAAGTTGGAGAGAAGGGGATTCCCACCATCTATTAATGATCCGAGAAGGTTGAGAAGGACACTCCTTGTTCAAAAAATGGTGACATTCCCAGTAGAGATTATCCCCTCATGCCTTTCACTGTTTACAGCTTTCCAAAGACACCAGCAACTAGCATGCAATATAGTACTCCTTGCCAGTCTCTCTACACCCTTGACACCTGAGCCATGAAACTAGCAGACCAGGAAAGAAGAATCTTGTAGGGATTGTGAGGATAAAGATTAAACTAACCAAATAAGTTCCATACCTCTCATTCAATTTCTACATCAATGAAAAGATGACATGCACTCTCCACTTTACGATTTTTGTAGTAGGAGCATCGAGACACCAAGTTAATACCATATCTTCTGATATTATAATATGTGGAAACACCATTATTTTTAAGTCTCCATGTACGGAAATTGTACATAGTGGGTATCCACTTGAATCATAAGATCTCATTCTTGCAGTAACTGTTTGCATGGGGATACAAGGAGAAATGAAAGTCCTTAGTGTAGAAGGTTCCTGAGTAGGAGGGAGTGGAAACCCACCTATCTTGATCCATATTTATTTCATTGAGTTGTCAGTTTCATGATGATAGTATTAAAAAACTACCTTGATGAAGGATAAGAATATACTTATCTCTTTGAACACGATATTATATTCTGGAAATCATGGTAAGCCAAGAACTGAGCCCAACTAGTTGACATGCCAAAAGGAAGCATTTCCTTCCTCAATAATCCCACAAACATGGGGTTGAAGAGATGAAAATAGGGGGATAGCAGGGACATGAAAGGAGAAATGTTTCCATGAATAATCAAGGTTCCCTCATAAGATCTTCAAATGATATTTCCCTATAAGGTACAAAATTTGTGGATTTACAAAGCCATATTTTCATGCATGATGATGAGGGTGTCAATGAGGCTATGGGCGTTGATTCCTCCTTGTTGGATGGGCTTGTCCATCTTTCCCCTGGAGACCCAAAGACATTTTCTTTCAGCCCGACCATCCCATATAAAATTAGTGAGGATCTTATTGATATTAGTGATGACTCCTCTCAGAACCATAATAGAAAATAAGGCATGAAATGGTGTGGCAAAGAGAATGTTATTAACTAATGAAATCTAATACCCAAAGGATAGGTATGTATTCTTCTAGTTTGGGATCCTATACTTGAACATACTAACAATTTAATCAAGGTCTCATATATAGAAAATTCCAGAGGATATAGGGGCGCATAGGTATTCCATTTTAAAGATTCCACTTTTCATGTCTAGGAGGTTATAGAGAGAGGCAGCCCGACTGCAAGGACATCTTCTAGAAATGAAAATATTTCTTTTCGATTTATTGATGACCTGCTCGATCCAATGATAATACTCATCCAACACCTTGACTAGGACATGAACTAATATCATGTTAGAATTAAGGAAGATCAAGGTATTTCCTACAAACTTCATATGGGTGAATGATTCCACATACTTTTATACAGGATAATGTCTCAATTTCTCATAATTTTATGGATGAGGCGAGTAAGAATGCCCTGGGTGAGGATGAAGATGATTGGGGAGATGTAATCACCCTGACGTAAACCACATGTCACCTTAATGAATTTTTGGGACTTCATAATGAAATTAACCTCCTTCCAAGAAGAACTAAAACATTTAAAAATGAGGTCGGTCGACCAGGAGGATAAGCCCAAACCTGACATCACCTTATTGATAAATATCTATTAGACACGATCATATTCCTTCTTCATATTTAATTTGATATGTTGTTTAGAGTCTTGAGCCTTGGTTTTTATGTACCTAAAAATCTTCTGGACTAGTGCAATGGATCCCTGAATTGATCGGCCCTTCACAAAACCATGTTTCTCAATGGTGACCCACTATGATAAGTGGAGAAATAATATTTTATTGATAATTATTTCAAGGATTTTATAGGGGAAATTACACATATTAATCAAGTGATAGTGGATAATGGAGGAGGGATTATTGGTTTTGGTATGGAGGACAAAAGAAGGGGAATAAGAATCTCTTGGTAAGCTACCGCCCTTGAAACAATCCTAGACGACCTCAGTCAAATCACACTTAACCACATCCCAATAGTCCCTACAAAAGAATCATGGGAATCCATTTGGCCCCAGATTTATACTTGACCTAATTTTCTTGACTGCCTGAGGTATTTATTCTTCTTCAAGAATATCCATCATCAACTCATTGTCCTTGAGAGTAATTTTATTAGATATATATTCCTTGAACTCGGCATCTCTTCTTGGGTATCCATAAGGAATTCATGGGTTCTGGCTAGAAATAAGGTTTTCGAATAAGGATACAGAAACACTCCCCACAACATCTATGTCATTCAAATTTGACCCATCATCAAATAGGATATTGGGTTGAAATGTGTGTTTTATCTCCTTAATGCATGCATGGAATTATGTGGTGTTCTTATCGACCACTTCAATAAATCTGATCATCAATGTCTCCCTCACCAGTCGTTCCTATTGGAAGATCATGCCAACTAATGAATCCTTCTTTGAGAAGATATCTTCGATAACCTGGTCATCCTAGGACCCCTTATGGATTGCTTCAAGAAATTCTATCTCTTGAATGGATACATCCATATCCCTGTAACTCTGAAGAAATATTTTTTCCCAATCCTAAATCATTTTTAAGCCTACTAAATTTATTATTAAAGGAAATGCACATTCTCCCACGGGTAGGCTATCTCTCTAAGTTTCTAACAATTTGGTGATATCCTGGGTAAATGGTCTAGTGTGGATAGAATATGAAGGTATTAAGACTTTCCTAACTCAAAAGAGAGAGAAAAGTAGTAGGGAGTGGTATGAGATTCCATACACTAGATGACAAAATGGTTGTCCAAACCATTCACCAACCACTGCCCCAAAATACCCCTCACATGGTCTAGGTTCACAATTTGACTAACCAAGAACAACCTATGAATAACCCACATATAAAAAGGTTTGAAGCACTCGCATGTCCTTGCAACCTAGGTTAAATGGTTAGGAAAAACATTTTCTCCCCAGGCAGAGCACTAGATCAGCCACATGGTTTAAAATAACTATGAAGATTGGGCTTCATAGTTTATCCTAATTTTCCGGTCCACCTTTTCCTTCCAAAAGATAGGGCTCTAGGCTCTGTCCAGTCCCCAAACAACCTAAAACATCCATGAACTCACTAGGAACTCCCATTTGGGTATAATTAAATAATAAAAATGAATATAAAAGGATTAATACCTCCAGAAAATTTGAGTTCTTACAATATTATCCGCTTAAATAAAAGTCTCCCCGAGTTCCCATTCCAAAGGTTGTGATGTCTCAAATGAGATAAACACTATCCACTCAGAACACATTTCAATATCCCACTCTCATGTCTTATTCTTTACACATCAATGCCACCATGACACCCATAATAGAGAAACTGACCAACCTCAGAGAACCTTCGTTACATTATCAACAATATGGATTGGTTTTTCCACAAAGGATGAATCATCATAAAATTAAACCTACTAAGGATGAAAATATGAGAAATATTTGAATGATATTGGTGAAGCTGTGATATATGGAAGAAGTCGTGCACATATTTGTATCTATGAGGTATATTCAACCAATCTGCTACTTGCCTGAGTCCCTCCACAATCTCAAAGGGATAAATGTAAAAAGTTGATAAATTACCATGTTTCTAAATTGGTTTTTACCCTAATATAGGTGAAATTTTCAATATGGCCTAACTCCCCACCATGAACTCTAGTGGTGGATGGTGATGATTAGTGTATAAATTCTGCCTATACTGAGTTGTATACATACTCTTCTTAAAAAGATAAATGTTATTTAAAGTATCCTGAATGACATGAGGGCCCAGTAGCCTTGACTCACCAACCACTAACAATCATTGTGGTTACCGACATGACCTACCATATAGGGCCTCATAACGAGTCATCTGTATGGTCTCTTGGAAGTTTTTATTGTATGAAAATACAATTATAGGTAATTGTTTGTCCAAATAACTTGTGAAATCAAGGACATATTCTTAGATCATGTTCTCTAAAACTTTCCTCATATGGTTGTTTCTGACGCTTTCATCGGGGAGCACATCCGTCCATAAAGGGCGTGCAGATTGTTTCCCCACATTCCCACTTTCCAAAGGTGAGCAGTATCCGTCATTTATTCAAGGATTATTTCTCCTTGATCAACATGGGATGATGTAATGTTGTTCTCTCCTTCTGTAGATTCCTCCTCTGAACTCATTACCTAGTCCGAGTCTCCCTTAAAGATTAAGACATTGTTCGTGAAACTATTCCCTACATCTATATCTTTATGGATATCGGTTAATTACACTACTTCTGTCAGGAAATTCCAAGGGTTAAAGTCAGGGAAACGACCTTCGATCATGGGAGTGGTCATTTTAGACATCGCTGGCATGTCTGGATGCTGAAAAAATGATGCTTCTGGGTTTCTTCCCCTTATTATAGGGCTTCTTGAGTGTGTTGAAGCCCTAGGAATCCCACGTCAAGTGCAGAGAATTATATTCCATATGCATGTCCCTAAGGTTTTCCTTAGCTTTCCATGTTTGACACTAGGTATTCCATGAGTTTAATATTTAGAGGATATGGATCATACTGATCGGAACACTGATAAGAGTGGATCTGATCTGTGCATCCCCAATGGGGATCACCTAAGGGGTTTATGAGATGAGTGGATCAAAACGTCCAATAAAGACGGATCGAAGGATGATTGGGTCCCGACAAAGGGGACACCAGGGCTTACCATTAGCTGGGATTTAACCATAGGAGGTTTCCTATGTACCATACCCTGAGACACATGGATGAAAACCAACATAGTTTTAAGGGGTGGTGAACCAGGTTGTACACAAGGAACAATGACTCAGAGACATACAGGGGGCTTAAGCATAGACAACAGCCCATGGAAAGATGGACAGTCTTGGTTAGATGGTTATGGATTGTTTGGGACTTATGCATGGTTAGTGGCCTGAGGGAAACACATGATATCACCGGGATGTGGCGGCCTGGGTAAGCATCAAGATAGGCGATGGAGGGTTGAATGATGTGGGTGAAGAATGAGATAGAACCATCATGAAGGTGATCCTAGTGTTGTTCATGAACCTCAAGGAGGCTTCCTACATATCCCCATGGTAAGAAATCAACGTCCAAGTAGTTTGGTGGAAAGATGGTACACCTGAGGAGGAGGCCCCTAAGAATGGATGCATGGATGGGACCCGAATGAAGTAGAACCTTCATCTTGGGGAATGACCTTCCAAAAACACAAATGCTCAAGGGAGATACCTGGATGGGACATGGGTGATGGTCTTAATCCTTAGGGGGATTCCTATGTATCCCTATGGTGGAGAACCAATGTACGTGTGGTTAAGTATGGGGCATGGAATCTAGGTTTACGCATAAGACAATGACCTAACGACATATTGGGTCTGATGATTGGTTAGCAGCCTAAGATATGGTCTGACGCCACTGGGACAGACCAAGGATGTGGGTCTCATATTTGGGACACTGATGCTTACCAATGATCAGGGTTGAACCTCAAATAGGTTTGTTATTTAACCTACCTAGGAGACAAGGATAAAAAAACACACAATTAAAATTGATGCATAGGATCAGTGAGTTCTCAGAGAAAAATGACCTGAAGATGCTGTTGGGGATTATGCATTGTAAGCAGCCTGAGATTTATCTAAAGCCTGGTAGGCAGACCCGAGGATTGGACCCCAATAAAAGGGAATAAAATGACTTACTATAGATTCATATTGAACCTCTGTGAGGTTTCCTACATACCATGTCCCAAGAGATATGGATCAAAACCCACATTGTTTTTATACATATAGTTTGGTGTCATGAAGGAAAAAAATGGGGCATATAGTTTAACATCATGTAGGAAGGGGTGAACCAACGTGAAGTGGTTCAGATCGATGGGTGTTGGGATTGAACCTCAGGGAGGCTTCCTATGTACCTTGCCTAGATATGGAAAAGATCAAATTCCACATAGTTCGTAAAAGGGGAGAGGTCATATGGCTTACATGCTAAGGCCACCCAAGAAGGATGCCATGGTCGATGATTACTTTAAGCCTATATGAGTTATGGTCAGTGTGAGAAACAAGAGGAAGCAAAGACCAGGCGACCATGTCACAAAAGGTGCATATATAATGAATAGAGAAAGGCTTAGCCATGGTTAGAATCCCAAGGGGATGGAGTTTGGGACTTACTCCCAGATGGAAGCCTAATGGAGATAAAGAAAAAAGGGATAAGGATAAGGTATAGAGTCCCCTATGCCTATCTATCATCTGGTTTTTACACATGGAATAAAAGAGGAGGAGAAGGGATACTACCTATAGAAAGAATGGTTAGGGGTTTAAACCATGGTGGTTAGCCTTCCCCGTAGATATATGTAGTTCGATGCAAGGAGGAACTCATTCCATGTGAGGACAATCTCACTCCCGTAGAGACTAGTGGGCCTGGAGAATGTCCAAGATGGGGTACTCCGTGTATATTGCATGAGGCGAGGCTCCAGTTAACTTCATGCGCTGAAAAAGATGGTACTTGGTAGTTTAACATCCTACAGCTTGGAAGATGAGGATTAAATCCTCACCCCAAGGACATACATAACTGTTACCCACCCACAATTGGGGAAGGGAAGGCATCAACAATTCCATGTAAAGATGTGATTATGGATTGATCCATTGAGGGGATCACATTAGCATGGACATGAGAAGAAAAAATATCAGTCAGCTTTCATATACAACAAAGCAAGAGGCTAAGAAACAAAATATGAAGCACCACCCAAGGGACATTGAAATCACTTCGTAATAACCTGGAGGGTCGTATGGGAGAATAATTTTCGAAGAAACGGTATTCACAAGAAGGGATGTTGCGAAGATCTAGTGATCCATTGGGTGGAAAGACTCCACGAAGGGTTATGATTCACGAATTTAAGTGACCTGGCCTAGATATAGGGTATACACACATATATAGGGTGCTTTAAAAAGTGAAAGTTCTTTCGTGGAGTAGTACTTCACAGAGCACCAGTTCACTGCAATGTGTGACACTATGAAGCAACGTTATTTGCGAAGAATAGTGATCGTTCCATGGCATGGGGTTCAAATTTTCTTGGAAGGTACTTCTCAAAGCATGAGTGCTTGGAAAAGACCTATGTTCCTTTTCAGATCTCCATCTTTTGCAATGGCCCAGGGGATTCGTGAAGGGAATACCTACATGAATAGGGGTTGTATTTGAGTTAAAGAAAAGGTATTTAGAAATGATAAAATACCTTTAAGAGCTTATTTTTATCAATGTTTTGCAGAGCATAGGGTGCTTAATGATTTGAGAATAGAGAAGATGAAAGGTCTAGGTATCCATCATTTGGGTCCGAGGGAAGCCTTGTATTTTAAGGAGAGATATAGCATGAAGATTTGATAGAACGTTGTGAAGCCCAGTGGTGCTTTAAGATCAGAAACTGATTGTGTCATGTTTTTCATAACAGAAGATTCGATCATCATCTCTTCTTCAATACAGAGGCCTCCTTAATTACCTCTGTAGTGCTCTTGGAGGATTCCATTAATATTTGAGGAATTGTAGAGGAGATATGGGTTCTTCTGTGGCACAGATCATTCTGTCAATTGAAACATTACCATAGAGTCTTCCACCTCATTGCTCCACGGAGATCATAGAGGTTTCCAGGGATTTGCGTTGGTTGTGGTGTTGAGTGGCTCCACGACGGAACCTCCTGAAGAAGACCTTATTTCATTGGTGTTTGCATTGCGTATTTTTCCTCTACACACATTTTGGAACCAAAAAATTTCCCCTAAGACATGGAGTTGAGGAGAAAATGAGGTTCAAAGTGTGAGGGTATATCATCAAATTTTTTAATCTAATCTCAGAGCAAGACCGTGAAGCAGGGTAATGATGCAGATAAGTGGTGTGAGGTCTAAGAATGTCATGATGCTTGCCTGGGCTAGGCATGCCGTGAAGAAAAGGGGTTGTTTCCTATAAATAGAGGAGGATGATCCCTATTTTTTCCTTAATAATCTCTACATTTTCTCACATGGGATCTCGATTCTAGAAGGTTCACACCCTCTGCGAATGCTTTTTTTTTCAATTCAGACCTTCTTTTTCTCAGTAGTGCACTACGAGTCTTCATAATCTGTGAGTGTTTGCTCCATTACATATGCTTGTGAGGTCCTCAATTGGGCTCTGTGACCTGTATCTGCGATTGAGCTCTACGATCGAGCTCCATGATCGAGCTCTGAGATCAAGCTCCGAAATCCCAAAAAAAAAATCTAAAATTTGTGACAGAATGGCTCACAAAAAATCATCTAGAGGGCTCTTGCGGATGCTTTTCGGATGGTAGAGATGGATGATAACATGAGGATTAGGGAATGTGTGCAGAGTCATTCGGACCATAAATCTCTGGTGGAGATTTTTTTTGGAAAACCATAAGAACTACCCCCTATGCAAAAGACTTCCTCTATATAGATTTGGTCTGAGGGAAGAAGTTCTCATTCCAAAAAAAGTAGGTATGAGCCTACCTACTAGTTCAGTAGTATTTCATGCCAGCACTAATGGTTTAGGGTAGCTTAGAGTCATACTTGGAAGGATCATACACCATTAAGTGTTGATTTATTTTATGGTCACATTAAAAATGTTGATGGGAAGGCATTGAAACTAGAGGTCTCCCCCCCCCCACAGTACCACACCATTTTGAAGGTGCCTTTGGGGAACCTGGCGAAGGGGTGGACCGATGAGTGGGATCTGCGTGAGGGAAGTAATTTCACAGATGACTGGGCATGGAATTACTGGGTTTTTGCCTCTTGCAAGGATTTTTGGGCGGAACTAAGGAGATTGGTCCAGTATGAGGTGGCATGGGCCTCTAACATCCACATCTTCCACCCAAAGCAGTTGATTCCATAGTTATTGTGTAGGTTGTCATCGAGTACCAACACTTTCTATCTTCACCATGGGGAGGTTGGTATCATCCTCTTGGACCTCTACAAAATCATATGGATCCTAATATAGGGGGAGATTTATGAAAATTTCCTCCCTACCATGGATACATGGGAGGAAAAAAACAGATTCTTCTACTAGCAAAGGCATTGATGGACCTGGTGTCAAGAGGGGACAAGAAGTATGTGAGGGATGTCCACTTTAAGATGTGTTTCAGGCAGTTCTTGAATTTCCCTTTAGACTGGAAATTTCTGGTGAGGCCACCCACTTTCTTGAAGGGAATCTATCATTTCAAGGAGCACTCATACTGGTGATTCTTGGAGGAAATCTAGTGGAATACATCGGGGTTCAGTGTCAGCACCAAGTAGCAACCAGTTGTTTGGTTGGCTGCATTCATCTCGTTGCTCTTTTGTGGCTGGATATTTCCAGTAAGGGATAAAAACAATGGTGTACGTATGTGAATGTTTATCATGGCATTCATGTTGGTGATGGGGGAACAGATCAATCTGGTAATCGGGATGTTGGCTAAGATATACAAATTACTGTGGAATACTAGGGAGGGGAAGAAGCCACATAGGGTGTGCTGGTCGCTCCCTATTCTTTATGGGTGGATATCAGGGCATAAGGGAACCTATGAATACTCAAACCCCATTTCCACTTTATGTTCTGACTTTCGACTGCCTATTTTGAATGCAGTGGGGAGTTTCCCGACCAATATGACCTCTATGCTGGTGCTGAACCGGGTCTGGAAGGAAGATGAGTTCATCTTCCACCTATTCCCATTTCAAAAATTTGTGTTCAATGATGATGGAAAAGGAATTAAGGAGAACTATTCCTACCTACTAGCCTTTCGGGATGGAGATCTTATGGCATAGTTTGATCTTGAGCCTCTCAGTGAGTAATAAACCCTACAATGATTTGTGAGGTAGTTCCGATGCATGTAGAGTCTCACCCCATGGTTCTAATTGGGAGTACACCATGAGGACCATCCATTTGTGATGAGGAAGACGTGGCTTATGTTCACATGAGAGGATGGGAATATTCGGAATGAGCTTACTCCTCCCACAGTTGTCTATGGGCTAGTGAAGGAGTATGCCAAGAGTTAGGAGGTAGCCTACCTGGGGGATATACAGAAGTAGTGAACTGTTTGTGCTGGTGATGGGGTGCCTCCTCAACCTCAAGGTCAGGGTCAGAAGGTAGCAAGAACAACAAGTGGAAACAAGGCTGCAATAGCAGTGAATCCCATACTGATTGAGAGGCAGTCGGTAGCGGCAGACCAAGCAGTCCTAGAGGATCAAAATCAGCTTGAGGAGAGGCCTCCCATGGGGTTTTATAGGATACCCACTCAAGGTCTGAGGAAGAGGCTACACGATATAGAATTGCCTCAGGATTCTATTTTCCCAGAGGTTTGGGACTCTGGGATGTAACAAAAAATTCCTTAATTCTTCCCAGATGTTACACCATCTGAACTCTATCAAGATGGATTTCTCAGGGATTGTTCATGCTAGGTATGGATTTGATATATCTCAGGCATAGGGGGAGTAGTATATCATCAAGATAGAGGACTTTGCGCACTCTCGGGGTGCTCTGCGTCTAATGAAGGATCAGGTGAAAGTGATTCTCAATCAAATAGTCCATTCGCAACTATCTGCTTCTAAATTGAGTGAGTGCTTCCCCTGATTGGAAGAATTTGAAGATTCCTCATAGGGGAAAGAGGTTAGTAGAGGGATCCCTTTGGAGGAAGGTGAGGTTTCTATCTCAGGCTCGGAGGTGGAAGATTTTGTGTGGAATCTTGAGGTAAATCTTAAACCATTTTCCTATGATCCTAATTTAGGATTCTTATCCCTTTTTGAATAAAATTTGACCTTAAAGGAGGGCCTCATACCCAAAACCCACTATCGTGCAATAGCATATACAACATTAGGATCTACACCTACAACAATAGTTATTACTGTGCCTAGAAGGGCTGCAACACTGCGGGTGGTTCTCCTGAAGTCTTTAGATTTCCCAACTATATATGGACGGCCATGCCTTAGGGTTCTAGTGGAAAAAATCTCAGGGGTGAGACCAACTATTTGATCTCTGTAAGTCTCTTCATAGAATTTTCAACTGTCATCCATTGAATCAGGACAAATGACATTTTTATATTTTCACATGCACAGTTCTTCAAATGGAATGGGTTGTATTGATGAGGATGACTGGGGCCCTTGGTGTTGCCTTTCCCAGGGGAATGCTATTAGTCATGGAAGTGGACGCCCATACTGACTAAGCCGCAGTGCACCCGTTCATCGGTGGGACTGTCATTAGGACCAAACATGAAATCATCGAGGTGGAATCCAATGATGGGGATCAATAAGAAGACATGATACCTAACCTACCCATCCAAACACTATATGCAGATCCTTCTGATGAGTTCTTGGAGGCATTCCCCATATATAAACATGCTGACCCCGAGGACTGGGAAGAGATGACTTCCGATGAAGAGGACAGAAAGGTCGTCTGTCGATGTTCATAGAAGCTAATCAATTGATTCATTGGGGATACCCCACAAGAACAATGGATGGAGAAAATGGGGAGGATTCATTAACAACTTTTTGACCTATGTGTGAGAGGAGTGGATTCCCATCATCCTCATATGCTCATCCAAGATTTCATGGCAGAGAAGATACAAGAACATGACTGCGGCCTTTGATGCAGGTTGGCAGTGGAGGAAATCTATGAACATCAAGAGACTCTAAGAGGTTGAAAATGAGATCTAGTGGTTAAGGTCATGTGAAGATGATTATTATGATTTCCTCGACACAAAATCAAGGTTCAAATTGCGGCTGAAGGCCCAGCTATCAAAGGCTGAGAAACCGATGAAGTGAGCCTCTGATGAGATGGCTATTATATGAGATGTCAAGGATTGATCCTAGATCGAGGCTGATGAACAACTCCACATTTCCATCAAGGAGGAGTGGGATATTAGAATGAAAAAAATACTCCTAGACGTTACAAGCCAGAGAGTGGCAGAGCAAGGATGCTTCATTGAAGTGGTCAACCCATCTATGGGAGGGGCAAATCCTTGGGCACTGTAATTTGTGTACAATCATAAAAGTAATTTAGTTATTTTCTTATTTATGTTGGCTACATGCATGAGTTTCATTATTATTTTTTGGTTTGCAACATTTCAATCACATTCTTGAAATATCCAGCGACTAATCCCTATGCTAGCATGGGTCATGCCCGATGTGATAAATAAGGGATAACCACATCATTATTCCATTTGAATATGAGAGTTTGAACCAGGATTCGGGAATTCAGGGTTTGAAGAGCTGATCCAAATTTCCAGGAATAAAGAGGGAGGCCTGACTAGAGAAGTAATTTCTCAGAGCAGTCAAATTACCTGTTTCCCAACATTCTCTAGTTCACGAGCGGGGTAATGCCATGGGCATTAGAATAAATCAGAACAAAGGATATTAGAAATATTTGAATCACAATACCCATAATTTGGGACACTGTAGGGATGGAATGAAAATGAAGGATCATTGTTGACTGTGTTCAAAACACAACATTTCTATTGAGTTATCTTAAAATTAGGATAATAGATGAGGTATAACCACTGAACATGTTTGAAATAGGGGGCCAAACTCAAAATGTCATCCATTAGTCTTCTAGAATGTTATCCTAGGATAGTAGGTGAGCTATAGGCTGATCATCCATAGTAATAGGGGGTTCCTTCAGGCATGAAAGTGGATGAGGATCCGAATAAAGGGAACCCAAATCATGGATGGTGGAGTGATGGGTTGTTTGAATGGAGTCTACAACTCTTGAAATTATGCCACCATGATGAAAACACATTAGGTCAGTGCATTGGTATGATCAGGTATCATATTAATTTCCTGAAAATATCTCTCTAGATAGATATTATAGTGGCCCAAAATTTTACATCATTCCAATGAGGATGATAGACATGTATTTAACGTCGTACGGTGAGGAAGAAGGAAATGAACGGTCCCGCAAGGGGGAACAAGGTCGGGATGACCGTATAGATGGTTTATAGGAATGTGGATGGATCTGGGAACTAGAAATCTAGATATCACTATATATCATAATAGGTAAGGAATCAAGCCATATATATTTCTTTAGGACCTGTGTAGTTTAACATCACGTGGTAAAGACGCAAAGGGGAAGGTATCTCTGAAGGGGTACATGATAATATAACTATAAACCCGAAGTGAATGAGGACCATGATGTCCAAACCAAACCCCGTGTTCCTAGTGGGATTCATTAGACTATAGACCGGAGGTGGCCTAATTTGGGCTAGGCCTGTGAAAAAGTGTATGGGTATTCTTATGTACCCCTTTATGATGGGAATCAAACCATACATAATTCTCAGATTTTAGTTTAACATCATGAGAGACGAGAGGCATGTGTGGTTTGGCTTCAATAGTACACATCCTACCAAAACCAATAATCCCACATGAGTTATGCTTGATACGGGAAACAAGGAGTAGTGATGGGATATTCTGAGTACAGGGAGGTATACATTAGGATAAATGGATCTCTAGGTGAATGACATCCCAATATTACTTTCCCATCTACTTAATGCACATAGATGTACAGAGGGGTAAAATTGAGCGTGATAGAATTCCACTTGATCATAAGGGTGTGGAATGGTGTGAATCATGTTTCTCGAGATCCAGATTACAATGATAGTGGTGTGATGAAGGAGGATAACTATTGACCATGTTCAAAACATAGCATCGGTTTTATGTTATCATGTCATGGGAAAAAACAAATGATGGTCGACCGGTGACAGTGTTCTAAACACGAGACCTATTGTAAATGTCATCTAAGGTTTTCCAGGGTATCGGCCCAAAACAGTAGTCAAACCAATGTGGAATGGGACTAGGCCTTAATGGGGATCCCTTCAGATAAAGAAGAGGATGAGGATCCGAATAAAGGACTCATGAAGCATGGACATGGTACGAGGTAATGTCCATGTGAAACCCCACACATTGAGATCTTCCCCATGATGTATTTAAGTACGCCAATGAGGCGTGTTAGATAGAGGGAGTTGAATCCCTTTCCAAGGAAAAGGGTAATGGGGATACAAACTCCTATTTTAAGAGAGATGTTGGTTTAATAGAATGTGTGTAGGGTGGGGATGTAGAAAAACCTGATTCATATTTCTTATATGATGATCTTTATTTATGGTTGTAGAACTCGCACTAGTTTAGGAAGAAAAAATGGAGACACATGATGTAGTTGTTTCAAAACCCGACGTTAACGAGGACATAAGGAGCCCGTATCACACTACGTTCTCCCAAGGGAGATTTGGGGTCAAGGCGATTTAGGTTGAGTCTAGAAATGAATGTTGGGCAGGGTCCATGACAAAGTTCCCAGGAGTTCTTATGTATCCCATTATGATGGGAATCAAGCCATATGTTGTTCTGGAAAATGGAATGGTAGTATACTAATGCCAGGGACAACACTGTCATGTAGGTATGAACCATGCACAAAAAGAAGAATCATTTGATGGATCTTTTTTGTTATTTAGGGTAAATATGTTTTTGTGTGTGGGGAAAATAACATTGGACATATAATCTAGACGTTGCTATATGATTCAATCCGTATATAGGACTAGAAAAATGGAATGATGGATTACTGATACCATACATGATGTCCCCTCAAGCATGGAAGTCACAATGTAGTTCCATTTTTCATCATGTGTCTAGCATGAGAGTATCACATATTAGGGTTGTATGATAGGACCAGTCCATGTATTTTAACGTCGTGTAGCAAAGACACAATAGTTTAAAGTCATTTTAGACCAAGAATAATACTTTGAGGTCATATAGAGTGGATTCTACCAGGGGAACAAGGTCATATATGGAATGTGCAAGGTTTGATCAAGTATGCCCAATGTGAATGAGGACATGATCATTTCCACACCGCAAGAAACTCCAAAGTAGAAACCTCAGGCTGTGGGGCGAGAAAATATTAAAGGACATGGCGATGGACCTGAAGAAGAAATTTTTGGGTATTCCTATGTATCCGATGAAGGATAGAATTAATACATGTGTAGTTCTAAAAGGGCCATGTAGTTTAACGTCATGGAAAAAGGACAAGGGTAGGAGGAACTATCTCCTAAAGTGGGAGTATGTATTATGTCTATTGAAAACCTGACATAGATGAGGGAATAAGCCTATATACACCACATCACACACTTCTATAAGAGTCGGGGCCAAAAGGACGAATAAAAGAGATAATTGGTGGAGCCTAAGATGGACCCAGAGGCAAAATTTCTGGGAATTCTTACATATCCCATAAAGATGGGAATCAAGTCCTATGTAGTTCTGAAAAGATTTGTGCAATTTAAAATCATGAGATAAGGATGAGGTGGATCTTAGTTTATGGATATAGAGCTCATACCCTAAGAAGTGAGACTATTCCAAGAGAGCGTAAACCTTGGAAAAATCCATAAGCCCACGTGACCCATGCTCGACCTAGGAAACAAGGCGGATAATATCTTTGCAACAAATGGAATTCAAAGAAATGGGAAATGAATTGAGGCCTCGAATGAAACCACACCGTATATTTATCCTTTTAAAGTGAAAACGTACAATGAGGGATAACACAATGAGTATTAAAATTCCACTGGGACATGACAGAGTGGAAGAAAATGTTAATAATGAAACCAATATTTAAGGCATAATGGGGGTGGCATAATTATGGAGGATGACTGTTGACCATATTCAAAACATAATATCCATATCGTGTGGCCTGAAATGGGAATAATCAATTGATCCTCGACCACTAACTACATTCACAAGGTGGGACTTGTATCAAATTATCATTCAAGATCCTCGAGGACTTTGGCACAAGATGGTAGGATAGCCCTAACACCGATCATCCATCCCGTTTGAGGGTCCTTTCAAATTTTAAAGATAATGAAATACTAAATAAAAGAGAATATGAAGCATGAAAATTGGTGAAAACATGTCTATGTAGAATCCAACACTATAGGTCCTAAACCAAAGTGCTCTTTGGCAAGTTGGAGAGTTTCCAAAGAGGTCATGGGGCCCAATTTGAGAGTATATGACTTGAGAAGATGAGTGGAGGATAGGGGTATGGACATCTTCAAGAGAGGGGTACGTGGCGTGGCTATTGTAAACCAGAACAGGATAAGGACATTATCCCAGAACACACCACATACCCCCTCACAGAGAACTTAGGCCAAGGGGATAGAAGGAAGAGGAGGTTTCTAAGAAACATGTCTGGATCGAAAGACGAGATGTATAGGCATTCATTTGTATTACATGATGATGTTAATCAATCAATACGTAGTTCTCATGATTCATTTAATGTTATGCCGGGCGAGATGCATGTATATGGCATGGTTAATAACCCGATTTTAATGAGTGCATAGGCCCGTGTATGCCACACCATTCATAATTCTCAGAAAGAACTTAGAAAAATGGATGAGATAAAGAATAAATGTACATGGCTTGAACCCGAAAATGAAATGATTGGGATTTCCTATTAATACCAAAAATATGGAAATCAATCCATACATAGTTTTCATGATGCTGTAATGTTTAATGTCATGCAAAAAAGATCTTAGTTTATGGTCATAGATCTCAGATAGTAGATGCCCTGTTTAATATCATGTGTGTGGGACATACGAGCAGAAAGGGTGAATTGTTGTTCCTATAATTTGGCAAAACATGGAATGGAAATAAGGATTGAGGATAACTTCCGAAAGTTTTCACAACATAGTTTCCATCTCAGGTGGCCGAAAAAAAGAACCAACAATTGAGAATTGGTCGCTGAACCTATTCTCAACGCGAGACATGTGTCAAGTTGTTGTTCAAAATCCTTTTGGACATTAGCTTGAGACGATAGGAGATCCCTAAGGCCTAGCAACCATGACTTTCAATGGTATTTTAATATTTGAAAGATGATTGAAACCCAAATGATCAGATGTGTAAAGAATGGTGGTGCCCATGCAGTTTAATGTGTTGTGGAATGGAAGATAAAGCAGGAGGGGAGTCTAAAGGGGATGTGCGTGGCATATAAAAAATATCCCAACGTGAAAGAGGAAACGGAGTCCATACCACACCTCACAACCCTAAGTGAGAACTTGGGCTAGAGGGCTGGATAGGTTTAGGACTTGAGGCATGGACATGGATGTGAAATCCTGGCGTTCCTATGTATCCCGTGAGGATGGGAATCAAGATGAACGTAGTTATCAATGTGCTGTTTAGTTTAACGTCATACAACAAGGACATGGGAAGATCTTAGTTTAAGGTTGTAGAGCTCAAATCATTTTTATGTGCCCTTTATGCGGGTATCACCATAGCAGAGCTCCTATAACCATAGGAGCAATGCTCGGTGTGGGAAACATGGAATGGGATCAGGTTCTCCCCATCACATAAGGGTATGGAAATTAAGGAAATAGATTAAGCGAGGTCGATCCCAACCTGAACAATATTCCTTCTCTAGGAATTCTAACATTTGAAGGGATAAAAGGAAAAAATGAATCACTGCACCCAATATTTGGGACATATGGGTGTGGCAATAATGATGGAGGATAGATGTTGACTATGTTTAAAACATAACATCCATAACATTTAACCTAAAATATGAACAATGACTGAGCAGCGACCACTGACCATAGTCAAAAAGTGGGACCTGTGTCAAATTGTCATTCAAAATCATCTAGGACGTTGGCCAGAAATGGTAGGTGGTCCCTAAGGCTAAGCATCCGAACTGTTCGAGGGTCCTTTCAGATGTGAATGTTTATGGAGACAAAAAAAAGGGGACTCATGAAGAAAGAATATGTCCATGTAGTTTAACATCATACGGTAAATACAAAATAGGTGGAGATCTCCAAGGAGGAGGTACATGGTGCAGTCATGATAAAATTGATTTGAATGATGGAAAGAAAGGATCACACGTCACCATGTGTTTTGACCCAAGGAGGGATCTTGTAGTTTGGGGATGGGCCTACGGACAAAATTTCTAGGCATTCCTACATATCCCATGAGGATGGGAATCAAGACATACATAGTTATGAAAGGGCCGTGTAGTTTAACGTAGTGTGGTGAGGACATAGGGGGATAGAAGAATGGGAGGGGAATGTGGTGAGATCATCATAAACCTGAACTAAATGTGGGAAAAATAAGTCTACACTACACTGTGTTTGACCCTCCATGTGAACTACACCCATGGGGGCATTCAAAGAGAAGAATATAGGGGCTGGAATATAAAACGAAGTGTCTGAGCATTCCTCTATATCCCATGAGGATCTGAATCAAGACATACATTGTTACTAAGATCCTTTGTAGTTTAATGTCATGTGGTGTGGATGCAGAGAGATATTAGTTTATGGTCATTGGTCTCAGACTATTTCACAGTTTATTATCATACAGGATGAGTTCTGGGTAGTTTTACGTCCATCAGCCTTGATAGATCATATAGTTTAATGTGGTGCGGTGAAGAGATAAATGTTAAAATTCATGAGGGACTATTCAATAAAAAAACTTCTAGAGGAATTAAGCATTGGGGTGGGGAGTAATATGCTCACCATCCATGGTTATTAGGGAGTACACACCATTGGGGTAAACCTTGTTAATTATGTAAGGTCCCTCTCATTTGGGCTATAGTTTTCTTGTTTTTCTAATAGGTATCATTGGCGTTCTCAGGGCCAATAACATGTCACCTTTCAAAAAAAGTGGAGGGGAAATTTCTAGTTGAAAGATATGGATATCTTGCTCAAATGCCTCTCCAGATTTTACAGGGCACAAAGTCTGTTCTCATCAAGTGCTTCTAGTTTTTCCAGAAGGATTTAGGCTACTTTATCGAGTGTCTTCTAATCATAGACAACTGTGCATAATGAATTCAACTAAATATATATGGGAAAGACTGCCTCCCTTCTATACCCCAGGGAATGTGGGGTTACCTGGGTGGAATTATGATTCATCATCTGATAACCACAGAGGGAATTGAGGACTTTATTTATCCAACTCTTCTTTTTCTGACCAACTATTTTCTGCAAAATATTAGAGAGGTTCTTATTAAATGCCTTGATCTTCCAATTTTCTTCTGCATGATAGTGGTAGGTATGGTTACAATAGATGTTGTACTTGGTATACAACTTATTCAGTTTAGATACCTGAAATATGGTTTTTTTATCAGTGAGGACGACATGAGGGACTCTAAATTTGTTGATGATATTAGAGATCACAAATTAAATGATGGAATGTGCCTTGATTTCCTTTAGCGGAACTGACTCTACCCACTTGGGAAAAAAATTTGTGGGGGTCAGGATGAACCTTCACTGGCGAGCATTCACTGGTGGATAAAGTCCCACAACATCAAGTCCCTAGAAAACAAAGGTCCAAGAGTACTTGGTATTTTGGAGAGGTTTTGGTAGACGATTCACAAAATTATAAAGTATTTAGCATGCACGGATACTCTTGGGAAACTCTATATAATCATGGATCATGGTGATACAAAAATACCCCAGTCTCTAGATCCGATGAGAGTGTTTTTACCCTACCAGATGAGCCTCATAGGAACTAGCATGAACTTCTTGGATTACCAAGGAGATCTCACCACCTTGAATGCAATAGAGGAGAAACCCATCAAAACCACATCTATAGAGAATATTCTCAAGACTGGGACCAATATTGAGGGTGAACTGCAATGCACTCCATCATATTCTCTCATGCTTAGCTCGATCTGCTGGGAGATTACCATGTTGTAGATACTCGATAAGGAGATTCCTCTAGGGAGGAGTCACATCCAACATTGCGGTAGGGGGGCCTGGGGGTCCTAACATGGAAGAATCAGTGGTAAGGTGGATTACCTATGGGCTGTCATTATTGTCCAGGATAACAGGACCGATGAATCTCTTATGCACCATATGGATAACCAAATAATCCTTATCAGGCTATGCAAGATAGGTGGCCAATCTGGACAAGGCTTCAACGTGGTTGTTTTGTGAATGAGAGACATGAGTAACATCTGGACGAGACAAAAAGTGGGCCATTAGTTGGAGGGTATGTTCTAATAGTGGCATGAGCTGTGACATCCTAACGATGTAGTAACCATTGATTCATTTGATTACTAGTTCAGAGTCCTCTTTCACATGTATTTGGGGAACATCAATCTTGAGATCCAGCTTGAGACTAGTAGTGGATCCCGGTACTCTAACTCATTGTTGGTACAATCTTTTGATAACCAGAATGAATATGGTAGAATAGCTTGCACGGGCGTGATGAAGACAACACCTAGGACCACTCGGTTTAGTTGGGGATCATTGATTCTTCTACTGGTAAGGCTTTGAGAAGCACCATAAAAATGAATTTTCTGAAACAGAAATGCTTGATCTACTGAGAGGATTTCATCATCTTGGAAATCAAGATTTAGAGATTTGTCTATGAGAGCTGGACGGGTGGCAAGGAAATCTCTGAATGCATGTCCCTTGATGTACTTATGGAGGGAAAATAGGACATCAAACTGCTGGAGGATCACTACCCACCGAGTTATATGGATTTTCAACATGGGTCAGTTCAGAATGTACTTCGGCAGATCCACTCGAGACACTAGTTGTATCTCATGGTGCTACAAGAAGTGTCACAATTTTTGCACTATGAATACCAGCGCAAGGTAGCTATTCCCTATAGAGGAGTATCTGGTATCTATATCAAGGAGAATCTAGATGAGAGAGTATAAACTATTCTCCATTCCTTCATTTTTCTTCTCAGTGATAAGGGAACCAAGAGACCATTCCATAGAGGTCACATAAAGGACCAGAGACCATCCAAAAAATGGGTGGTGTCAAAACCTAATGATTTAATAGGTACTTCTTTATCTCCTAAAAATCTGTCTGACACTCCTCATCTCACTAATAATCGACACCTTTATTCATGAGTTGAGAAAATGGATTACACCTACCAGCTAGATTTTCAATGAATCAGTGTATGTAGGCTAAGTGGATTTGAAATCCTCAAACCTCTTGAATGTTTCTTGGAGGATACATCTTACTGGTGGCCTAGATATTCTCTAGATCAATATCAATTCTTATATATCTGACAATAAAATCATCACACTTTGCAGTGGTGACCCTAAAGAAACATTTCAAGGGGTTCACCTTCAGATGGCGGGATCACATGGGACTAAACACTTTCTAGTGATCATTGATATGGTTTTGGTGCGGGTGAGATTTGACCACCATATCTTCCACATAGAATTCCACCAATGCCTTGAGGAATGGATTAAATTTGAGATTCATGGAATGCTGATCGGTTTCACATGCATTCTTTGGACCGAAGTGCATTACCTGGTAACATAATTTACCTTGTGGTTCCCTAAAGTTTGTATACTTTTCATCTATGAGGGACATTCGAATTTGGTTATACCTAAAATACCAATACATAAATGAGAGAGCATGGAACCCATTGGGGGAGTCAATAGATAGTTTCGTCATAGGAAAGGGAAAATAATCCTTTGAAAACTAACAATAGAGATCTCAGAAGTCTATGTGGAATCTGATTTGTCTGTTCTTATTTTTGAAAGGCATAATGTCCTCCAGACATCTGGGTACTATAACTCCTTGACAAAGTTTGATCCCATGATCTTATCAAACTCATCATTGATCAAGGCACTGTGAGAATAGTTCATCTTTCTAGGAGGCTATTTGAAACCAAAATGACTTGCTGTAAGACCGTGGAAGAGGATGGTGACTTAAGGATCTTGTCCTGGAATATCTTTATAACTCTAGGAAAACACATAACTATGCTACTTAGGGAAGTCCACGTATCGTTATTTCTCTTCTATAGGCATACCAGCACCAATCAAGGTTAGTTTCATATCGGTCTCATTTCCAAGGTTCACCTATACCAATTCATCGACTGTGGTGGAGACACCTTCTTCAAATATAGGAGGATCATCCTACAAATCATCTTCTTTACTCCCCAGGGAGGGATCCTTAGTGGGAGGTAATTTTTATGAGTTGATAGTTCCCTATGGGACATTGGTACCAGCCTGAGCGGTGGTGGACACCGCATCGGGGAGCTCCTATACTGTCGAGACCATAATGATGAATGATGTCAACCCGATCCAATATGGGCTTCGAACCAAGGGGACAATCTTAATGATATCAAAGAAAAAGTGGCATTTCATTTTAATTAGGTTTATCTCAGCCCGAAGAAAATATAAAGTTTGATGTACTGCCATTTCCATGGGGTGGACATCCTGATACCTTATGGGAGTAGTGGTCTCAGTTATCACCTAGTCCTAATATGTATATGAATACAAGCTCATATTCTTACATACCTTAGAGTTGGGAATGAATTTTCCCCTCATCCTAGAAACAAAAAAGAATTTACCCATGTCCAGGGTCATGGCCTCCAATCGGTGGATTGGAAAAATTTAGGCATCATCCATGTCTGTCCAATTGTCAGTCGCATCTGTAGCATGTTCAACCTCGTTATCCTGAATATTCATGCCCTTTCTCTTGTAATAGTTGACACCTAGGTAGTACGATTTACAAGAGGAAAAGGGAGATGCCTCACCTTGGAGTATTCATACCTTACCATTAAGGTAGTACTTAATGAATTGGTGATATGAAGAAAGGACCGTCACTTGTAGGTGGAGCCATGGAATACCCATCAACGTGTTGTAGGCGGTGTCTTGTGAGACAACAATGAACATGGTTCTAGAAACCAGGATATCAAACTGGGTTTTTAGGAGGATGTTTCCAACCATTTTCTATTCTGTCCCATCCTAACCTTGAATTTTTAGGTCAGGGGGACTAAAATCATCCTTAGACATCCCAATATTTCAGAGTGTCCGGGTCAGGATGAGGTTTATCCCAAACCTTGTGTCGACAAGACAGTGAAAAAACTCCATGTCGTGGAAATGGAAAGTGATGTAAAATGGGTGGATATTCATTTTTATGGTAGAAATTCATCTTATCTAGAGAAATAGATAATCTAATAACATTCAGCATCCTCAACTGCCTCATCATGGAAAGATTCTATAGCTGCTACCTCCTTCTAAAACGGTAGGGGGCTTCTTAAAGCCTTGCCAAGGGCTTCATGAATAATTGCTGATAGGTGAAGAGACTTGAGGATAGAGAGATTCATATAAATGATGACACATTTCTTTAGGATATCATACTTTAGTGACAAGCATGAACTTCTGATGCTAGAAGGTCATTTTTTGGTAGGAGGTATGATAGGCCCTTCTGCCTGAATCGGCGGCCGAATGGTGCTGGGAATTTCCCTCTTCTCACTAGTTGAAATGAGGGTAGTGACTAATGGATGAGGGTTAGATGACTGAGTACGATCTAAGAATGAACATGGCTGATTGTATTATGATCATGGTGGCACTTCTAGATTAAGTAGCACAAACAACGGTGAGGGCGTACATGATGAAACCAGATGAGAAGGCTGCACATGTTGAGCTCTATGCTAGGCCTATTTCCTGGTTTCAGTGAAATGCATAGCTCGTATGTATGTATTGATTGAGGAACAATGAAGAGTCACATAACGATGACTCCATAGATGCTGGCGACAATTGGGGATGTTAGGAGGATCAATTTGGCCCTCCTCATCGTTGAGAATAATGTAAGGGTTTACCCGCTCCACGGTTTTAACTGAAGCATACCCTTGGTCATCAATTGAAAAATCCTCCTTCATTGATAGGATAATAGAAGAATTATACAACTCTAGGGGCATGAAATCACTGATAGTATGAGGTGATGATGGCATCGATGGGGGACTTTGTTTTTCCTTCTGTCACTGATGTTTTCCATTATGGGAGGAGGAAGGATGAGACGTCGACACATCAGTAGTTTCTATGGGTGACCCGATGAATTCAAAAGGATAAAATCGATTAAAAAATGCAAAAATAATACCATGGTGCTGGGATAATTCATTATGAGCCATCCATTCGTCATATTTATGAGACACACGGTTAGGAACCTGCTTCCACTCACCTTCGTTGTCACTGTTGCAGTTATTCTGTTGGAATTCACATTCCACCTCTGTCGGGGCCAGACCAAAAGTGAACTATTTTTTCATCAACCTGGTATTAGATCAAGAATTTAAACACATATCAATACATGAGGGTGTGCCCCTGGATCCATTGATAAGGGTAGTAATTGGGGAGATCAGTGAGATCTGCCTCTTCGGGCCTCCTGCATTCCAACAACCATAGAATTCCCTGTTCCAAAGTACTTTATAAATAACTGGGGACCTGAGACTCATTGAATGAGTAGGTTTGGTTCCTTCAATCCGATAATAAATTTGTAGGATCTTGGCTTTAAATAGGGGTTGGAGGCACCTGTTGAGGAGTTAGAACATGGTTATCTCACATAGGTGGTGGCAGTGCGTTACGCAGGGGCGCCTGCCGATTCTGAGGTGGGAACTGCTGTACAGGAGGTTGTGCCTGAGGTGGAGGGCCTTAGTGAGGCTATAGATATGGATCAATTGTTAACAACTCAAGCTACCCAGGGACCTCTATTTGAGATACCATGGCGGGATCGGCCTTAGTGGAAATTCTCTTCGGAACTACAGGAGGCAATGGATGTTCCTGCTTGGCCTACTGCAAGCCTTCTCTAGATGCGGGGATTTTCCAAAGAAGTCCAGAAATTCCCTGGATAGTCCTATACGATGAGATAGGGGACCAGTTCTATCTTTACATTCCCCACACACATTTTCAATAGCTATTCTTGATTCAGCGACATATGAAGGGAGTAGGTGAGGCCTTTCCCTTGGTCAACAAAATCTGCGACATGCTCATCAGAACTCTACTTTCACTTGAAGAGGTATACAATACTTGTATTCTGGGTGGTAGAACAAAACTGGTAAATAAAATTCCTACACAGATCCTCCCATCAAACTACTGACCCATTGGGTAGCTGGTTGTACCAGAAAAACGCAGGCCCTTCAAGTGCTTGTACAAAACACTGGAGTTGGCAGCCTCCTGCTACGCTGGAGT
Organism: Viscum album; assembly: GCA_963277665.1. Classification (NCBI taxonomy): domain Eukaryota; kingdom Viridiplantae; phylum Streptophyta; class Magnoliopsida; order Santalales; family Viscaceae; genus Viscum; species Viscum album. The sequence continues at coordinate 124,876,669 of OY728133.1, read as the reverse complement.
TCTCGACATGGTTCCACACATTGAGATAAAGTGGGATAGATGCTGTAGAGGATCGACCGTATCATTAAAGGGGGAAAGGGTAGGATTTCAGAAACTCTGGGTGATGGAATATCATCCACCCATGCCGGATATGGCTTTCCCTCAGGTATAATTTCCACCTGTCGAGTTTCCCAAGACTTAAGGCATGAAATGATAGTGTCCATCAGATCATCTGGGTGGGGATTCATGTCTTGATGAGGATCCCTAACCACTAGTGAATTGGTAGGTTCTTTAATAAGATAATCAGGCCCAATAGCTCATAAAGCGGCTGGTGGGATGATCTGTGGGACTGCTAGGGGAATGACGGTTAGGAGAACCTGAGATGGATCCCAAAGAGGGTTATCATGCAATTAGGGTGGATATGGAGAAGTGTATCACTCCCTATTACCATAAACATCGGAATCTACCTTATCTATGTAGGTAGGATGGTCATGGTCACCTGGAGGCAACTCGTCGGTGGTGGGGTTTACCTACCCCTGCTACCTGAGTCGAGGATTACCATAGTCTTGTTGTTTTTCCATGGCCCATTCAGCAAGAATTTCATCAACCATATTTCTAGGATCCATGAGATGTTGATGCAACATGAACTTTTCAGGATCATATTCCATCTTATGTACCGACCCAAATGGATCCAAGTGTTTGATAGCCCCCAGATTCTCTTTTCCCCTATCGGGATTCCGATTGAGGGATAATGACTTGGTGGGTATGGGAAGACCCAGAAAATTTCTTAGCTATTGAGTGACCCTACCCAATGGTTCCAATGGGTGTAAACTCCCCTAGGATTAATTTCTGTTCATGGATCTCTAGATCGGCATCTCCTTCTGATAGTTTGGCCACATTAATTATAACTGTATCTAAAGGAATATCCTCAATATCTACTGGAATGTTGGGCTAGTGTTGGATAGAATTGAAATTAAGGGTTTCATACTGTCCCCTACAATGGATCTAAACATAGGGGGAAGCCTCCTTGATAATTCTGTGGAGAACTTTAAAGCTCTAAGCGCATCATTGCTTGAGGGTCTGATGGCGACCAGGCGACTCAGGGTGTTGGTCCATAGAGAGTGTAGCCATGTAGACCATACGACAATGCTGGAAAATATCGTCAATGTGTTTTTGGATCTTTGGGTAAGCCACCCTATGATAATGGAGGTCTAAGTGCATCACTTAGAGGGTTTGGAGAAATAATGTGACTTCCTCCTGGGTAAGCGATTCCAGCTAACTGAAGTTAACGGTTGCAATCAGCCAAAAAATATCTAGGAAATGATCCACTAAAATGATGTCCCACAAGCTCCTCAGCTCAGACATGGGATCCAAAACATGGTTTCCCCATTAATCTACTGGGGTCGGCTGAGGGACTGGTAACGACACTGAAGAAGAACGTTCAGACAGTAGGCTGGACGACAGAGAATATGGCGAGCGAGCTGACAAAACGCCGAATCTCAGCCTATCTTCTAAAGAATTAAATGACTGTGTAACCACATCTCGGTAAGAAAAACTAACGACCACAACTTACCGCACATGGGATGTAGATACTGATGGTGGGTCATGCTGTAGTTTTTCCTCTATTGGTTCCTAGAAAAACTCTTTGTGATATCTAGTTGAGGTAGATAATGATCTTATTCATGATAGTGGGGATTGCATAGCCAGACCCTAGAAAGAAGACAAATGTTCCTCCTCATAGATGTATATTCAGAGGGAAGTATGATTCCGGTGGACCTCACCTTTTAAAAGGATGAGGCTTATATGACTTGTTCCGACCCCAGACCCTGATACAGAAGATCAGGGTGAGGAATCTATTACCCAATCACATTCCACCTTGAAATCTGAAAAGCAGATTGGTTTAATCATAGTATGAAACTTCTCAGTATTCTTTCCATAGTAGTAGTGAACCTCCCTTCTACCTAGGGATAGTTCTTCAGGATATAGTAGGTTTTTGGCATTAGGAGGACCTTCAACCAAACTGGTGCTAGGATGGAGAGAACATTAGCCTGGGTGAGTTTGGGTGTGAGGAGCACCCAGAAAATGTACAATGTAACATGGGTAGGGTCTCCGTGTCCACTAGATAGCATGTAGAGAGAATCCCAATATTAAGTGTTGGATTGGGTAGGACCTCTTCTAGAACATGTGGGAGCATAAACATTACTTCAATATTTGTTTCCCGTAATAGTGACGGTATGAGGGGGACTTTGTACTGGTCAAACTGAACATGGGGAAGACCTCCGCATTGGATGCCAATGAACTGAGACATACCTCTACTTCTCTAATTTTTGTGACAAGGATGACCTTCGTTGGTTTTATTAAGACAATGGGGAAGACCCCCATGCTGATAGTCGACCAGGCAAGGAGGATCTTCACATCGGAGACCTGCAACTGAAGGAATTGATCCATACCTAGGATCATGGGTATGAAATAAACATCCATGATGGATTTCAGTGCGGTGGGGAGGACCTATACACTGATCTTGGGAGAGGGGAGGACCTGTACTCTCATTGGTGGTAGCATGAGGAGGACCTCTTTGTTGGATGTTATCATCGTGGATCAGACCGCGATGGGCGCCACTAGTGTCGCTGACCAAGAGAGTCGTCCCAACCTTCCCATGGGGCGGTTGACGCCTCAATCCGGGACAAGTGTATAATTGATACTATTCATAATAAATGAGGCATTAATGGTATGTGTTCATGGTGGAATGGACCATTGTATCCATTGATGATTATTCCCTGTGGCGAGCATCATCTTTAGCATTCGCCCGACGTTGGCATTAGGTTAACTGGATTGGGGCCAGTGGTGCAGGTGTATAACTTACATACTCTTCAGCCTATGGGGTCGAGTGGTGGCACAGACCTAGCCTGGTGGGATCCCTCCTTGGTGGCCTCTGGGATGGGACAAGAGCTAGGCTGGCCCAAAACTCCCTCAACATATTGGCGTAAGGGAGCGAGTCGTCAATGCATTCTGGGGAGAGGCTCCTGAAAAGATTGTAGGATGGAGTGGCGAGTAGTGGATACCTATGAAACCCTTGGAGGAAGTGGTGATGGAAAGGTGTAGAAGCTTATAGGCCTTTAATTACATATCCCGAGTTGGGATAATCCCTTCTCCCTCATACCGTCAGATGAGGTCATTAATCACCCTCCTCTAAATGAGTTCAGATGGTGAGATGGGTCTTGGGCACCCAACAATCATGGATGTGCAGGCCATCTCATGAGAGATATGGCTATGCGGGATTGTCGCATTAGTGTTGTCCTGGCCCCTATATCCGTGGGTGGGTGGTGATCGGTTTACTATAAAAGTATCCTGGGTGTTGAAAAGTAAGATGAGTTGATAATTATTAATGAAAGGAAGAAATTTCTAGTTCCTAATTTCATTCTATGTCCCACAATTGGTAAGAAGGATCCATGATGACAAAGTCGTAGACCGAGATGTCAAACGTTCAACTACCCCAATCTCTTATGAGATTCACGCCAGGACCACTATTTGTTTTGGCAAGACCTGGTGCTGATTAACTGGATCTGGTGACATGCTTATCCACTAATTTATCAAATTCTACTAATCTCTTTATTGATGAGAATAACTTCACATAGGGTTTACCATTTTTATTTATGATTCTTTCGCTGGGGCGCGCATCTGTCTGGGGGGGACATGCTGAATATTTCCCCGCATTATCTCTTTCCAAATGTTGGTGAAATACATCGCTTATTTAGGGACATTTTCTCCTTGATTAAAACAGGATGATGGGATGTAAGCATCTCATTCTATGGATTCCTCCCTAGAACTCGTTACCAATTCTGGATCTTCTTTAATGATTAATACATTATTCGTGAAACTCTTCCCCGATGCCATATCTTCATGGACTCTAGTTAATTACACTACATCTTTCAGAACATTCCAAGGTGTCAAGTCAGGGAATAAAACTTTGATTGGGGTAGTAGTCATGTTGGACATCACTAGCATGTCTGGATGCTAAAACACTAATGCATATTGTTTTCTTCCCCTTATGATCGAGCTTTTTGAGGGTGTAAAAGCACGAAGAATTCCAGGTCTAGTAAAAGGAATTGTATAACATATGCATGTCCCTAAGGTTTTTATAAATTTCCCATGTCTGATATATGGTATGTAGAGAGTTTAATGATTAGGGGAGACATATCAGACAAATCATAACATTGATGGGAGTGGATCAGATGGGTGTGTCCCTAAGGGGGAGCACCTAAGGGGTTTACGGGATGAGTGGATCAAAAAAACCAATGAAGACGGATCTGAGGATGCTTGGGTCCCTATAAATTTGACACCTGGGTTTACTGTTATGTATTATTGAACCTTAGAGAGGATTAATATCCACCCTGCACCAATAGAAATGGATCAAACCCCACGTGTTTTGAAGGATCGGTGAATTGAGTTGTACATAAAGAAAAATGACCTAGATGCCAGTTGGGGTCTTACGCGTAGACAACAGCCATAGCAAGAGGGACACTCTTGGTTGGATGGTAATGGATTTTTTGGGACTTACACATGGTTATCATCCCAAGGGAATGCTGTGATCTCACAGGTATGTGAAGGCCTATATAAGAATCAGGATGGATGATAGAGGGTTGAATTAAGTGGGTGGATAATGAGATGGAACTGCCGTGAAGGTTATGTTTGTGTTGGGATTGAACCTCATGGAGGATTACTACGTATACCCATGGGTGGAAATCAATTTCCACATAGTTCATTGGGGAGATGTCATACCTGAGTAGGCAACCTATGATAATGGATGCATAAATGGGATTCGAAGGAAGTAGAACCTTTAGGTTGGAGCATGACCTTCTCGAAACACAAAGGATCAATGGAGAGAAAATGATGGGACATGGGTGAGGGGATTGAACCTTGGGAAGGATTCCTATGTAACCCTATGGTGGTCAATCAAAGTCTACATAGTTTCGGATGGGGTATGGAATTAGGGTGTATGAATAGGACAATGACCCGACAACATACTGGGGTGAACACATGGTTAGAGGCCCAAGATTTGGTCTGACACCACCGGGATACACCACGAATGTGGGTCCCATAGATGGGACAACAATGTTTACCAATTTTCATGGTTGAACCTGAAGGATACATCAACATACCCTACCAAGGAGACAAGGATCAAAACCCATGTAATTCAGAATGAGGCATAAGATCAGGGTGTGCTCGGAGGATAAAGACCTGAAGATGATGTCGAGGCTTATGCATGGTTAGCAACATGAGATTGATCTAGCACCTGGGGGAAATCCAAAGAATTAGACCCCAAAAGGGGAATAAAACGGCTTATTGTAGATTGGGATTGAACCTCAGGGAGGTTTACTATACATTGTCCCAAGAGACAGGGATAAAAACCCACATAGTTTGTACACATACAGTTTAGCGCTATGCAGAATGAAAAGGGGTAATATAGTTTAAGGTCATGTAGGATAGGGGTGAACCGATGTGAAGTGGTCAGAACTGATGGGGGTTGGGCTTGAACCTCAAGGAGGCTTCCTATGTACCTTTCATAGAGAAGGAAACGGTCAAAGTCCACATAGTTCGTGGGGGGGGGGTTCTTGGGGATTACATTCTATGGAGGCCTAGGAAGGATTCTGTGGTCTATGATTAATCAAATCCCACATGAGTCATGCTTGGTGTGAGAAACAGGAGGTAGGAAAGACCTGATGACAACATTGTGAATGGTCCACACACGAGGAATAGATCGGGGATCACACATGGTTAAAATCCCAAAGAGATGACTATATGAAATTACTCCATGATTGATGCTTGATTATGATAAATCAAAAAGGGAGAGAGATGGGGTATCAAATCCCTTCTTCCTATATATCCTATGGTCTTTGCATGTGGAAGAAGAGTGGAAGAGCAATGATTCTACCTCCTGCAGGAATGGTTAGGGGCTTACACCAGGTCTTTGCCCTTCTCTATAGAAAAATTTCATTCCATGCGTGGGGGATCTCATTCCATGTGAGGAAGATATCACTCCCATGGTGACCAGTGGGCGTGGAAAATGTTCGAGATGGGGAACCCTGTGTATATTGAACGAGGATAGGTTACAATTTAATGTCATGTGATGAGGACGATGGTGCCTGGAATTTTAATGTCCTGTAACTTGAATGATGAGTATTAAATTCTATCCCCAATGATTAACATAACTGATACCCTCCCACAATTGGGGAAGGGAGGGCATCCCCAATTCCATGTGGATACGGGGTTATGTAGTGATCCATTAAGGGGCTCATGTTAGTGTGGCTATGTGAAGAAGAAATAGCTGTCAGTAGTCCTATGTGATGAACCATGAGTCCATCTAATACAATATGAAGTACCTCCAAAGGGACCTTGAAATCATGTATTACAAACCTGGAGGGTCATACGGGAGAAGGGTTTTCAATGTAAAGGGGTTCATAGGAAGGGACATTGCAGAGATTCGGTGCTTCACAGGGTAGAGAGACTCTGTGAAGGGGTATGATTTTCGAAGTGAAGTGTATTGGCCTATGCATGGGGAATACATCCATATAAAGTGTTCTTCTTGATGTTTAAGTGCTTTAATGGACTAGGACTTTGCGGATCATGGGTTCCTTGCAAAGTGTGACACTACGATGAAATGTACTTTGCGAAACATAATGTTCATGCCTTGGCATGGGGTTCACATGTGCATGGAATTTACTTTGTGATACATGAGTGCTTGGTGAAGACTCGAGTTCCTTTAGGGAGATCCTTCCTCTGTGATGGCCCAAGGGATTCATGAAGGAAATCCCTACATGAAGTGGTGTTGCATTCGAGATAAGAAAATGGTATTTCATGAAGCTCAAATACCTTGAAGAGCTCATTTTTCTCAATGTTTCGTCACGCAGTGGGTGTTTCATGATTTGATAACAGAAAAGGTGAAATGTTAGGGTATCCATACTTTGTGTCCATGGGAAGCCTGGTATTTATAGTAGATTGGAAACATAAAGCTCTGATAGCTCATTATGAAGCCACGTGGCACTTTTCGACCAGAATTGTAATGCGTCAAGTTTTTCTTAACTAAGAAGTCGAATGTCAACTCCTAATCAGCATAGAGGCCTCCTTATAACCCTCCACATCACTCGTTGAGGCTTCCATCAATTTTGGAGGGATCACAGAGGCGATCTGGTTCACTCCGCTGTGCAGATATTTCCATCAATAGTATCATAACTGGAATTCTTCCACCTCTTTACTCTGCGGTGATCGTAGAGATGGACATGGATTTGTTCCAGTTGTGATGCTGAGGGGATCTGTGAAGGAGCTTCACGAAGAATTTCTTCTATCATTGGTATGATCTTTCAATATTTTTCCTCCTGAGACACTTGGTTCCAAAAATGGTTTGACTGACCATCACTCAATTTATCATATTTGACATTAAAGTAAAATGGGATTGGGGTACCTATTACATCCTCATGTTATTGATTTTGGTTTTTATTAATGAACCAACTATTTTACTCTATTCATTATCCAAGCAATGCTAGTTTCTGTTTTTTTTTAAAACCACTTGTGATTATTCCATCTAAGATGTTCACTATGAGATTCATTATACTTTCTAGCTTGGGTACCTTATCTATTATAAGACTGATCCCATTAATTATTTTATCTTCTTTGGAAATATTTTTTATCCACAATTCAACATGTTTCCTACCTATCAATGGATTTTCCCAAAATTTGACCACGTTTCTTGTGGAGGGATATGTGAGATCATTTAGGAATACATTATTCTTGTCTTCTTCTTTGATACCCATAAGAATCACAAAAAACATATTCTCCCCTAGTGAATCCTTATATAAGAGAACTTACTCTCCAATTTACGCACACTTTATATATATGTAGACCTTATTTTATTTATTTGGGTAGTTGAAAGTTATTATCTAAGTTATTGGATGATCATTGGATTTTATTCGGGTTTATGTAAGAAGAAAAGGGATATATTTTTATTTCTAATTAGAGATGAGTAATTTTTTCTAAAAAATTTTATATCTCATTCCATATATCATATAACTTCAGGCTTCCATATCAATTATTAAATTGTTGTGTCTAGAAAATTATGCATACAAGAAGGAGAGAATCCCATAAAAACCAAAAAAGCATAAAAATAAACCCAGAAGAATATTGAAAAATAAAACGTTCAAAAGGGACGATGTTGTGAATGAAATATAGATCCTGTGAAGAACCATTCTCTTTATTGTATTCCAATCGGCATGGAATTCTACCACATCACAAAGAACCCCATGAAAAAAGTCATTCACATGATGAGTTGGCAAAAAACCCTCGAAAATTAATCAAATTCATTTGCAGGTCCATATGATGATTTTCACCCCTTCAAACGACCATAATCCTATGAACAAAACCACTCCCTAGATGAGGCAGTACCGCTGGAACAGACAGATGAAATAAATTTATTTATGGGTTTGGGTGGTTTTTTCTACACCAATGAATGACTAAACCCATGCACAAGATTTTTCATGGGCTAGGGAATCTTCCTGGGCTCCGACAAAAAAAGGATCATGGTCTACCATGGATGATCAACCATCCTTGTACTTTTTCCCTTCATTCCTAAATGAACATCGAAGGAGCTGAAATATGTAGAAATAGGGACCTAAAAAGGAATGAAGAAGAAGAGATCACAAGAGGAAATCCTGAATGAGATCCAAATCATAGAGTATTATATTCTCGATAGGTAAAAACCCACCACATAACATTGAGAGTGAAAAAAAGAATATCCAACTGACTACGAATTTTAATTTTTTTTGGGAACCCTCCCACATGGAATAATTGGATGGACCCTTCACAGACTAGCACCCCTCATAGAAAAATTCTATATGGGTTGAACCTTTTCCCATTTAGAAAATCGCTACCTGGGGGGAACCTAGCATCATGCAGCAACATGTTACATGAGAATATCTCTTCTCCATGTATCACCATGCTACTTGGACGGTACCCTCACCAATATAACAACATTATACGAAGAGGGAACCACATCCAACAAAATAACATGCTATATGGAATGGGGAATCTTGGAGTATTCCACTCTCTACCTCCAATCAATCACATTCACCATCTCATTAACCCCCATATTGGATCTTCCGTGAACTCATCTAACAAAATCTAACCTAGGAATCTTCCAAATACATTTGACACGTATTTTTAGATCATAATGAACATCATGGTTTCCTCCTGAGTCTATATACCCATGGTAAGAGGATTAACATGTTTAACCTCTATAATAGGGCATACCCTCAGAATGTCTTCAAGTCTACCTTTCCATGGTAAAATGTTTTCCATACTTGGTGGTGTTCTCGTGAACCTCCCAGTTCATGTAAGGGAGGGATATGATCTTTCTTTCCCTTACCTTAAATAAAGAATGAGATCCTACCACCCAGAACCAATTTTAGGGAATCCCTCCTAGATTAACCCCTTATAATTTCTTTCAATAGGAAACACTCATTCTCTTATTTTCCTTAGCCTGAGACATAGTTTCATGGGTCACCAAATGTGAATATTATGCCTACCAAAATAAAACATGAGATAGTAATAGAAAAATCCATTGATACCTCCCTTTGGTACCCCACATATGTCCACCAATGGAAAAATTGGATTTTGTGATCTTTATATCTACTACTTCATCTTGTTTCACACACTGAGCATACGTCACATGGGCATAGAAGTTAGTTGAAATAATGACATCCACCGCATCCAAAACCTTAAAATGGACCACTTTCATGCGTATGTCCCAATCACATTCCGCCTGGTCCTTCCCCATAATATTTAAGTTCAAAACTCTATTAAAATGGGTGGCTTCTATGTGAAATCCCAAACTACATGGGCATCCCCTGAGTGTAAACCCAAACCATATCCTTTCAATATGGTCTCTTATAATGTATAAGCCCTGAACCCAGGTCCCAACCCTCATAAAATCATATTCCCAATGAAACCGAATCTCAGGGTCATCCTTTTGAGTGTAAGCCTTAATCCAATCATGTCCCCTAAATTTGGCCTCGTCTATAGGTGCAAGCCCCATCCTTTCCGAACAACATGGGATTTGATTCCAAACTAACTAGGATACATAGTAATCCTCCATGAGATCCAAATCCAACTCCTAAATTCACACCAATGTTCTATAGGCCACATTCCAGGCAGGTTCACATCGACATGGGAGACCATATCTCTTCCGAGACCCTGGACTTTCCTTAGCACAAGTCTCACACCAAACATTGAATAGATACCTTCCACCTGGATGACCATGAAATGGTATGATAAAATACATGGTTTATTCCTTCTCACACAAACTTAAGAGGTCATGTGCCCTAATAAGTTTCACCAGAACAAAGGGGTTCTGATTCCTCACTTGAGGATACATAGGAATATCAACTTATCGGTTTGATCATCATTTCAAAACAAATTCTATATCTTAGGATGAAAAAAAATCCAGGGCACCTCACCATATGGATGAAAACCAACATCAGCTTAATAAATGATCAAATAATATCTATTCCATATATAAAAGGGTACCATTGACAGAAAAAATTATATACATACAAATATCCATATCAATAGAGTACCTCAGATACATACAGAAGATTCTATAACCATGAATATTCATAATGGATATATAATTCAAGGTGAACAATGTATATATACATGGGATTGAAAAAAGGATTCCAAAACATATTTGAAATCTAAAGGAGAGTTTTGTAATAAGAAATAGTTCCCCCCAAAATGGTGTGATAATATTGACCTCCCATCCTTTTGACCAATGTTATTTCTTAAGTGTCATTGGCCAAGTTTCCCAATGAATGTATTCCTTTAGAAAGTAGGTACACAAAACTTCATGGATACAAGAGCCATTAAGAATGTTCATCTCCAAGAACAAAACATGTTGGGGACCAGTCAATGATGTTGTACCGGAAATCTATGGTTTCACATAATTCAACCCCTATAATCAAACATCAGGCACCGTGAATCCTTTGTTAAATATAAAATGTGAACCCATTGTGAATCCTTAACCAAGGTGGTAATGTTACTCTACGCCAGGACCCTTTCACATCTAAAATAGAAGAGGTATAATGAATATAATCAATTATAATTTCTGTCAATATATTCCACTTTTAAGAAGGTTATATATATATATATCACATATACTGTAAGAACTATTTTCTTGATCTCACTTCCATCCAATGATGTCTCACCAACATTCACAAACACGTGCATCAACCAATGCATCAGCCAGGTCTCTCAACAAACAAAGGATTCCATTGACCAATACCATCTTCAATGATGGGTTTCAAATACATTATTACAAGAGTACCACAATAATGGTACTCTCCCAACCCTGGAGGTAGCTCGCTAGGCACTCCAACCCATGAAGCTCTACTAGTCTTCCACCCTACGACAATCGAAAATCCAGAACCAGATAGATCCAGTAGCCATCTCAAACCATTTTGGGAGCCTATCCCTAGAACACAAAATGATTTCCTAATTTACCTTAAGTAGTATGATGAACTTGATAGAAAAATATTCATCCCAATAGCACAAGGGTCCTGCAAAAGGGCCCCTACGGGTAATCATTACTATCAACATAGTGTGGCCCAACTTATTCACCATGAAAAGTCTTCCACCCCAAGGGACCCATCTGAATTCAAGAAGACCCTAGTCCCCAGGGTGGCCCACAAAGGGTAAAGATTAAAAAATATAGAATAAACCATCATCCTCATTCTAGATAAAAAAACCCGTTGCGAAAATATGGCATCACACTACAAGTAGATGTATATTCCTTCTCCCTCTTATGATGTCTCTCAATCAAATAAAATATTAAATTATAAGCATATGCATGTCCCTGCCAATACACATCCTACCTATTAGTCACAAAATGATGTAAAGTGAGATGATATAAATCCATGCCTGAAAATACTAATCTATTCATTCAAATATAATTTAAAATGAGCATATAAATATCCTTACTTGTAAATAATAAGTCCATCAGTCAAATTCAATGAAAAATGATTAGATGAAAAACCATACTTGAAAATATAAATCCTTATAATCAAATATGTTGAAAAATTACCAGTTGAAACTAAGAACATCACATTCACAGCTATCCTACATGAAAATAAGGTGGAAAATTATAGGTAGATGAAAATACAAGCTAATTCACATGGATCTCATTAGTCAAATATGAAGGAAGACTACAATGAGTATATGATAATTCCTATGGATTTACATCAAGAATATAACACCCCAAGCTTCTATGGTACGTTTCCCTTCGAATAATGCGATAGCGTGTGTTGTACGCAACCTCGAGTTCTAACACACACCACAACTAATTAAACTAGCCGTTGTGAATAGTAATACCTACTTTTTGAAATCATATATATTCAATATTTTAAAATGGACTTCATTTTTAGATTCGGAATATCAAAATTAGCCTAGGGTGAAATTTTGGTACATTTCGGATAACTTTCATATTTTGATGAATAGTGAAAATTTCTAAATTTTAATTAAAAACAACTTTTTTGATCAAAATAATTAATAGTGATAAATTGTGATTTTGAGTGGTTTTAAAGTATATTTAGAATATATTTTTACCATTTAATATAATGTTGGTCATTGGACATAATTTTACAATTAAACCGAACATAAACAAGTGTCAATCTTTTGATAGTTATTACCTCTTAAAAACACGCTTTTTGTTTTGAAAGCGGGAATTAATTTTAAATTAATTTCTGCCACTTCTGTGTTTTGAATTTAGGAAAATGGATTCCATATTTGGAATCAGGAAGTCCAAATTATGTAAATAGGTAACTTTTATTTTTACACATTTTGAATAATTACTGCGGTAAATATTATATTTACCATGGTTAAAGGGTAAATCCGGTAAATAAGGGTTAAAAAAATAATATTATAATAATACAAAGTTACCCTAAAACGTGTCTTAACCTTATTGGTGGACACATACCCGACCATGAGCATCCTTGGGTCAATTTGGGGACCCCTTGGAGCCACTTGTATGTGGTAGGGACACTTTATATTAATAAAGTTAAAATAAAAATAAAAATGGCATAAGCTTACATCTTTTAGAAGAACAATTTTTACATAGGGTTATACATGTTGGATTTTCGATTATAAATATTCATTAGAAAGATAAAAAGATTTCATACATAATGATATTTTATTTATAAATTTTATACATCAAATAATTTAAATTATTAATGACACAATAATGATGCAATGTTTACCTCATTAATAAATCATTTAAATAAATAAGATTATAATGATTAAAATATTATCTAAAACCTGTACAATTCTTATTGGTTGATGTTATTTAGAATATGAGTCATCTTATCTTCGACCTCAATGATTTTTGGACCATTATAAACCGAATAAAAATATATTATAAAGTAATACTTTCACACTTTCCTAAAGAGCCCCTCCCCTCCCTTATAAAAGGAGACCACTTCTACTCATTCCTCACACCTCTCAAGCCACTTGGCTCGTCCAAACTCTGCCCAACTAAGCTCCCCACATCCCTCTACTCCTCCTTGAAGCTTCCCCTTAGGCAGAAATCATTTCAAGAAGTCCTTTGGTTCCAACCAAAGTGAGTTACCTAAATTAAAGGTAACGATTTCTCTTAAATTATTTTCATTTATTTTGCTTCTCCAACCCCCAAAATCTTTTTATTTCCTTTCTTTTGTAACAACACCAGTATCCTCAATATACTAGGATGTTGTTATAAGAAGGATTAAAACTACACATACACACAACTCCATCTAATGGATGATGAACATAATTTTTCTGTGGATGGAAAACTAACGCCTCACGAAACGATGATTGTTCAAATACATCTTACCGCCTCTCATGGTGGCCATTATGATAGCACTGTAATTAAATATGATATTAATGATATATATTTTATATATAAGCTTCTGTAATTCCATTTTATTTCATACCATTATTCATTTCATGTTGTATATACATACGATAATTTCATTTGAGGAAGTGCGGACTACCGCCCCCTTAAAATGATATGACTCGTTCATACCACACATGGAACGTATAAAGGATGGTGTTAATGAACATAACTAACATATATAAAATATTATATTATACTGGAATAGTAATATACCTATGTATCAGTTGGATTCAATTCTTTTAAAATAAAAATTAAAATGGAAGTAGCGTTCGTGCGTACGTACGGACTACCGTCTCCACGAACGCGGTGAGATCCATCCTCCATCGTATACATTCAAGTCTTATTATCATTTTAGGGTTAAAAATAATGTTAATATCATTCTGATTATGAATAATATTTAATCTATCCATTACAAACATGTCTTACGTAACCAAACATTTAAGAAGAACGAATCGATTATCACCTGAAACGACGATAATACTAAGATATTATTAATAAAGCAATGTTAAAAGATCATATATGATATCATATTAATGTATATGATTCTTGTATAATTTAATAACAATTATTTCACCATTATATAGGAGGTTAACCGACCCCAACAAAGGAAAAGTACAAGGTAAGGGTTATTTCACAATCTCTTCATTATCCGAGGTTGTTTATACGTAATAATCTACTGGGATATCTTTATCATCCACATCCATGTTTCTTAAAAATGTATTTCAAAACATTTTTACTATTTAAAAGAATATGGGTAAAAGTCATTTATACCCTTGTTTGACTTTTTATAAGAGGTTTATAAAGGAATCTTTCCGTCGTTTTCGAAACAAGGTCCTTTTTAACCTTTTCGACAGAATTGAGGTAAGAATGTTTTTTTTAACTTATACGGCGGCTGCGGTTATTTTACGCCGTTATAAAATCTTCAAAGCTTTCCTTACAAGCTTATAAGAATATTTTCAAAGAAAATGTTTTATTTTATATGGATCTTAAATGATTTCAAAATAAAAGGAGATATTTCTTTAAAAAGAATTTTGATTTCATCTACGTCAACATCCTTTGATGGATTTTAAGATTATTTGAAGTTGATTTATTATGATACAAAACTTCTATATTGTATTGAAGGTTTTGTGATATGTTTGACTATGGATGTGCTATTTTTATACCATTCATAGTTTATGGTGAAATTATTGACATTTCGTATGCTAGATTTAATACGAATGTTTATGTTATGTTTAAACCTTTTCATATGGGAATGCATTGGACTTAATAAGTGACGGGTGGAGCCCGCTATAGCTCCTCGATGCATCGGTAGGTCTCATGAGACAAACTAGTGTCTTGGCACAAGGCCTTGACAAAATCTTATTTGTAGTCTTGGCACGAGGCCTTGGCTATGTGGTTATGATAGTCTGGCATTATGCATTCCAACATTATGAAAGTGGTTATTGATTTTTTCATGTGATTATTCGATTAGTAGAATATCCATGTGAATAAGTAAATGGCATTATTTCATTTTATTTATGCCATACCATGTTGAAAGTTCATATTTAAAAGGCTTTTGTTTTAGTTATACATTGCCTTAAATGTTTATTCTTATTTATGAAAGTTTCCGCTATATTGTTACCCTTACTGGGCATTTGAGCTCACCCCTTTTCTATGTTTTATTTTTCCCAGGAAGTGAAGATGTAAGTTATGAATGACCTGCAGGGATATTATGAGGGGATTATAGTGTGGACTGTGGAAACATTATGTTGTTGTAGTAGTTTTTCATTTTATGATGTAATGTAAAACTTATGAATATATCTAGTGTTTCCAAGGCTACTAAACCAATCGGTCTTTCGAGATTTGATCTTTCTTGTGATCATGCCAATGTTATGAAGTAATGCACCGACTCTGGGTAGCTGGGGTCGGGGCATTACAGTTGGTATCAGAGGAAGTTTAGTACAAACCTTGGAAGCTAGATTTAGATAAACTCTGATTAGAGCACGTAGACCTAAGATGAACTTTGAGGATTAGTATAAAAGAACTTCCTAGAATTTTGGTATTGTAGAGATTTTGTGAGTTTTCCGAGCAATACATCCCTGTCTGGATACGAGCAGGTAGAGGCGACTCTGGTACTGATGTACCTAGGGGTAAAACCCGAAAACACCGCTTTGAGCTAGACTCGAACGGGAACTGGTGCACGACAACGGGCCTTGCTGCACTCTTGGTTACGACACTCCCGGGGGATATGCTTAGGATAGCTCTCACTATCTTTACAAATCATTATGAAGGGTTTATGAGTATATACTTCCTCAAAGAAAACATTTTTATGATTATGGATTATATCCATAAATAGTTCAATTTATGTTAAGTGTTTTATAAGTATGGGATTATGTATTTGGATTCATAAACTGATCTAGTTTATGCCATTGTTTAGAAATGGCGCCTAGTGGAAGAAATGGAAACTGTATCAATGCACGCACTCCATGTAGGGATTTCCCTCCTGCTCAAGATAATTATAGTGGGGCTGGTGATGCAACTGGTGCCGATCAGCTAATCACCATACTGGGACAACTTACTCAGGTTATGAATAATAACCTTACCCGTATGGAGCACCCTGATCCGCAACGTGGAGGATCAATGTTAGATCGATTCATGAGGCAACAACCACCAATGTTCAATGGGAATACAAATCCCTTAGTAGCTGAGCAATGGATATTTTCCCTAGAGAAAATATTTCAGGCTTTGGGGAGCAGTGAAAGGGAAAAAGTTATCATGGCAGTTTACCGCCTCACTGGAGATGCTGATCAATGGTGGTCATTGATTCAGAACATGAAGGAAGATGATGAAGTATCAAATATGGAATGGAGGGAGTTCAAAGATCTGTTTTTAGAAAAATACTTCCCTCGCGACCATCGAGCAGATATGGAATGGCAATTTCTGAGTCTGAGACAGAAGGAGGATGAGAATGTCACAAAGTATGAGGCTAACTTTACAAGGTTAGCGAGGTATGCTGGAGATTATATTCGCAACCCAAGAAGTAAGATTGATCGTTTCTTTTATGGGTTAAAACCATTTCTCCGTCGAGCATTAGTCTCACAATCCTTTTCATCGTACGAAGACATTGTCTCATGTGATATCAAGACCGAAAAGGAATTCTCTAAGTCTTATGACTTTAAAGAAAAGCAAGAGAAGAAGAGACCTGCTGATCAATCTGGGAATGGAAATAAGGGGAAGAAGGGAAAGGTTGAATATCCATCTTGTGGTAAATGCGGGAAGAAACATCCTGGTACTTGCTTGAAGGGAATGGGAGTCTGTTACAAGTGTCGTGAAAAAGGCCACCAAGCTCATGATTGCAAGGGGAAGAAGGAAGCTACCAACGTTCAGTGCTACAATTGCAGGGAGATGGGGCATTATGAAAATGCATGCCCTAAGCGTCAGGAGAACTTACCTCAGAAAAGGCCAAGGGATCAAGGCCAGGCTTATGCTATCACTACTGTAGAGGTAGAAGCTCCGAAAGATGTGGTGACAGGTAATTTAATGGTTTCCTCAAGTTTAGAAAATGCATTATTTGATTCTGGATCATCGCATTGTTTCATATCTTCCCAGTTTGCTAAGAAAATTAGATATTTCCAATTTTATTTAATAAGGGAGTTGTCAGTTAAAACTCCTAAGGGAAGTATCATTGCAACAAAGTTTTGTGAATCAGTCCCCATTAGAGCACATAAATTTTCTTTATCTGCTGATCTCATCGTCATACCTATGATTGAGTTTGATATAATCCTCGGTATGGACAGGCTTTCAGACTATGATGCGAAGATTTATTGTAAGAAGAAAGAGGTTACGATTCTTGATGATAATGATAAGGAACACCTTATTTTTAGAGCAGAATCGTCACCACCTAATTCTTATTTAGATCCACCCCCAGTAGCTCAACTAAATTCAATTATTGGGGAGGAAGAGAATGAAATAACTGTCGGTGAGGAAAGGAATGTTCAAATAGAGGATGTACCTGTTGAGAAAGAATTTGTAGATGTATTTCCGGAAGATTTACCTGGACATCCTCCAGAACGAGAAGTTGAGTTTTCCATTGATTTGATTCCTGGATCAAGGCCTATATCGAAGACCCCTTATAGAATGGCCACTGTAGAGTTAGTTGAACTAAAGAAACAACTAGAGGAATTGAGTAATAAGGGATTTATTCGCCCTAGTGTTTCTCCATGGGGAGCCCCTATTCTTTTTGTTAAAAAGAAAGATGGATCTATGAGGTTATGTATCGACTACAGGGAGATCAATGCTATAACGATAAAGAACAAGTATCCCCTACCTCGTATTGATGATTTATTTGACCAACTGCATGGAGCTCAATACTTTTCAAAGATTGACCTTCGATCTGGATACCATCAGTTGTGTGTGAAGGAGGAAGACATTCTGAAGACAGCATTTCGAACCAGGTACGAGCATTACGAGTTTACTGTAATGCCGTTTGGATTGACTAATGCACCCTCTGTATTCATGGATCTGATGAATAGAGTTTTCAAGGAGTATCTCGATGAATTTGTGGTGGTATTTATTGATGATATCTTGGTATACTCCAAAACCTACGAAGATTATGAAAATCACTTGCGCATTATCTTGAAGACTCTGAGGAGGCATGAATTATATGGGAAGTTTAGCAAGTGTGAATTCTGGCTTCAGGATATTTCTTTTCTTGGCCATATTGTCTCTAAAGATGGAATCTCTGTTGATCCTTCTAAGACCAAGGCAATCCAAGAATGGCCAGCACCTACGAGTATAACTGAGGTACGTAGTTTTATTGGCTTGGCAGGTTATTATCAACGTTTCGTCCAGAATTTTGCCCGATTGGCTAACCCATTAACGAATCTCACACGTAAAGGGGTTAAATTTGTTTGGACAAAAGAGTGTGAAGAATGTTTCGAAGAATTGAAGAAAATATTAGTCAATGCTCCTATATTGACTCTACCATCGGGGAATGATGGGTTCGTTATTTATAGTGATGCATCAAAGAAAGGACTTGGTTGTGTCCTTATGCAGAATGATAGAGTTATTGCCTATGCATCACGACAGTTGAAAATTCATGAACAAAACTATCCTACTCATGATCTTGAGTTAGCAGCTATGATCTTTTCTTTGAAGATATGGAGGCACTACCTCTATGGTGAAAAATGTGAGATTTATACTGATCACAAGAGTCTGAAGTATATTTTCTCACAAAAAGAACTCAACATGAGGCAAAGGAGATGGCTTGAATTACTCAAGGATTATGATTGCACGATACACTACCACCCGGGGAAAGCAAACAAAGTAGCAGATGCTTTGAGCAGAAAAGACCATGGAGTTCTGAACATGATGAGAATTGAAAGGGATCCAATTTTCATGGATCTAGAGAAGATGGACATGGGAATAACCAGGGAAGGTGAAACATCAATGCTTTTTCAAATGGTTGCCAAACCATCTTTACTAGAAAGGATTAAGAGTTCCCAGACCGATGATGAAGAATTTCAGAAGAAGATTAAAGCTGTGAATGATGGGAGATTGAGAGACTTTGTGTATGAAGATGGAATTTTGAAATTCGGGAAGAGACTTTGTGTTCCCAATATACCTGATCTAAAAAGGGAATTGCTGGATGAAGCTCATAGTTCCAATTTCTCTATACACCCTGGGAGCACCAAAATGTATAGAGAT
This sequence comes from Viscum album, assembly GCA_963277665.1. Classification (NCBI taxonomy): domain Eukaryota; kingdom Viridiplantae; phylum Streptophyta; class Magnoliopsida; order Santalales; family Viscaceae; genus Viscum; species Viscum album. The sequence goes on along the minus strand of OY728133.1, from coordinate 124,857,033 downwards.
TTGAAGGAACATTTTTGGTGGGACAACATGAAGAGGGAGATTGCTGATTTTGTGTCAAGATGTATGGTTTGTCAACAAGTGAAAGCTGGAAGGCAACAGCCTGGAGGAGTCATGCAACCTCTTCCCATACCGGAGTGGAAATGGGACAATATTACGATGGACTTTGTCATGGGGCTACCAAAGACTCCTAGAAGGAACGATGCAATATGGGTTATTGTTGATCGTCTTACCAAGTCAGCACATTTTCTTGCTATAAGAGAAGATCTACCCCTGGAACGTCTAGCAAGACTATACATTAATGAAGTTGTGAGACTTCATGGAGTTCCCCTATCGATTGTTTCTGATCGTGATCCCCGTTTTACTTCAAGATTCTGGAAAAGTCTTCAGAAATCCCTGGATACTGAACTTCATTTGATCACTGCTTACCACCCTCAGACAGATGGACAATCAGAACAGACTATTCAAACCTTAGAAGACATGTTGAGATCTTGCTCACTTGACTTTCAGGGTATGTGGGATCAATATTTACCTCTGGTAGATTTTTCCTATAACAATAGCTTCCATTCAAGTATTCAGATGGCACCATATGAAGCGTTATATGGAAAGAGATGTCGTACACCAACCTGTTGGGATGACGTTGGTGAAAGAAAACTTGTAGGCCCAGAACTGGTGGAGGAAACGGTGGAAAAGGTGAAAGTAATCCAAAATCACATCAAAGCAGCTCAAAGAAGGCAGGAGAGCTATGCCGATAATCGAAGGAAGGATTTGGAATTTCAAGTCGGTGATCATGTTTTTCTGAAGGTATCTTCGTGGAAGGGAGTCATACATTTTGGTAAGAAAGGTAAATTGAGTCCCAGGTACATCGGACCTTTCGAAATTCTAGAACGAATTGGGGCTGTAACTTACCGATTGGCAATGCCGCCAAGTCTCTCCAATGTTCACGATGTGTTCCACGTATCTCTGTTGAGAAAATACATGCCTGACCCAACGCATGTACTCACCTATGAGGAATTAGAACTGGAACCCGATCTGTCTTATTGCGAAGAGCCCGTCAGGAATCTTGATACAAGAGAACAAGTACTGAGAAACCGGACGACGCGTCTGGTAAAAGTTTTGTGGAGAAACCATAAGATGGAAGAGGCAACGTGGGAACCCGAGGAACTTATGATGAAGAACCACCCGAGTCTTTTTATGCAGTAATACCCTAGAAATTTCGAGGACGCAATTATTTGAAGGAGGGGAGAATATAACACCCCAAACTTCTATGGTACATTTCCCTTCGAATAATGCGATAGCGTGTGTTGTACGCAACCTCGAGTTCTAACACACACCACAACTAATTAAACTAGCCGTTGTGAATAGTAATACCTACTTTTTGAAATCATATATATTCAATATTTCAAAATGGACTTCATTTTTAGATTCAGAATATCAAAATTAGCCTAGGGTGAAATTTTGGTACATTTCGGATAACTTTCATATTTTGATGAATAGTGAAAATTTCTAAATTTTAATTAAAAACAACTTTTTTAATCAAAATAATTAATAGTGATAAATTGTGATTTTGAGTGGTTTTAAAGTATATTTAGAATATATTTTTACCATTTAATATAATGTTGGTCATTGGACATAATTTTACAATTAAATCGAACATAAACAAGTGTCAATCTTTTGATAGTTATTACCTCTTAAAAACACGCTTTTTGTTTTGACAGTGGGAATTAATTTTAAATTAATTTCTGCCACTTCTGTGTCTTGAATTTAGGAAAATGGATTCCATATTTGGAATCAGGATGTCCAAATTATGTAAATAGGTAACTTTTATTTTTACACATTTTGAATAATTACTGCGGTAAATATTATATTTACCATGGTTAAAGGGTAAATCCGGTAAATAAGGGTTAAAAAAATAATATTATAATAATACAAAGTTACCCTAAAACGTGTCTTAACCTTATTGGTGGACACATACCCGACCATGAGCATCCTTGGGTCAATTTGGGGACCCCTTGGAGCCACTTGTATGTGGTAGGGACACTTTATATTAATAAAGTTAAAATAAAAATAAAAATGGCATAAGCTTACATCTTTTAGAAGAACAATTTTTACATAGGGTTATACATGCTGGATTTTCGATTATAAATATTCATTATAAAGATAAAAAGATTTCCTACATAATTATATTTTATTTATAAATTTTAGACATCAAATAATTTAAATTATTAATGACACAATAATGATGCAATGTTTACCTCATTAATAAATCATTTAAATAAATAAGATTATAATGATTAAAATATTATCTAAAACCTGTACAATTCTTATTGGATGATGTTATTTAGAATATGAGTCATCTTATCTTCGACCTCAATGATTTGTGGACCATTATAAACCGAATACAAATATATTATAAAGTAATACTTTCACACTTTCATAAAGAGCCCCTCCCCTCCCTTATAAAAGGAGACCACTTCTACTCATTCCTCACACCTCTCAAGCCACTTGGCTCGTCCAAACTCTGCCCAACTAAGCTCCCCACATCCCTCTCCTCCTCCTCGAAGCTTCCCCTTAGGCAGAAATCATTTCAAGAAGTCCTTTGGTTCCAACCAAAGTGAGTTACCTAAATTAAAGGTAACGATTTCTCTTAAATTATTTTCATTTATTTTGCTTCTCCAACCCCCAAACTCTTTTTATTTCCTTTCTTTTGTAACAACACCAGTATCCTCAATATACTAGGATGTTGTTATAAGAAGGATTAAAACTACACATACACACAACTCCATCTAATGGATGATGAACATAATGTTTCTGTGGAAGGAAAACTAACGCCTCACGAAACGATGATTGTTCAAATACATCTTACCGCCTCTCATGGTGGCCATTATGATGGCACTGTAATTAAATATGATATTAATGATATATATTTTATATATAAGCTTCTGTAATTCCATTTTATTTGATACCATTATTCGTTTCATGTTGTATATACATACGATAATTTCATTTGAGGAAGTGCGGACTACCGCCCCCTTAAAATGATATGACTCGTTCATACCACACATGGAACGTATAAAGGATGGTGTTAATGAACTTAAGTAACATATATAAAATATTATATTATACTGGAATAGTAATATACCTATGTATCAGTTGGATTCAATTCTTTTAAAATAAAAATTAAAATGGAAGTAGCGTTCATGCGTACGTACGGACTACCGTCTCCACGAACGCGGTGAGATCCATCCTCCATCGTATCCATTCAAGTATTATTCTCATTTTAGGGTTAAAAATAATGTTAATATCATTCTGATTATAAATAAGATTTAATCTATCCATTACAAACATGTCTTACGTAACCAAACATTTAAGAAGAACGAATCGATTATCACCTGAAACGACGATAATACTAAGATATTATTAATAAAGCAATGTTAAAAGATCATATATGATATCATATTAATGTATATGATTCTTGTATAATTTAATAACAATTATTTCACCATTATACAGGAGGTTAACCGACCCCAACAAAGGAAAAGTACAAGGTAAGGGTTATTTCACAATCTCTTCATTATCCGAGGTTGTTTATACGTAATAATCTACTGGGATATCTTTATCATCCACATCCATGTTTCTTAAAAATGTATTTCAAAACATTTTTACTATTTACAAGAATATGGGTTAAAGTCATTTATACCCTTGTTTGACTTTTTATAAGAGGTTTATAAAGGAATCTTTCCGTCGTTTTCGAAACAAGGTCCTTTTTAACCTTTTCGACAGAATTGAGGTAAGAATGTTTTTTTTAACTTATACGGCGGCTGCGGTTATTTTACGCCGTTATAAAATCTTCAAAGCTTTCCTTACAAGCTTATAAGAATATTTTCAAAGAAAATGTTTTATTTTATATGGATCTTAAATGATTTCAAAATAAAAGGAGATATTTCTTTAAAAAGAATTTTGATTTCATCTACGTCAACATCCTTTGATGGATTTTAAGATTATTTGAAGTTGATTTATTATGATACAAAACTTCTATATTGTATTGAAGGTTTTGTGATATGTTTGACTATGGATGTGCTATTTTTATACCATTCATAGTTTATGGTGAAATTATTGACATTTCGTATGCTAGATTTAATACGAATGTTTATGTTATGTTTAAACCTTTTCATATGGGAATGCATTGGACTTAATAAGTGACGGGTGGAGCCCGCTATATCTCCTCGATGCATCGGTAGGTCTCATGAGACAAACTAGTGTCTTGGCACAAGGCCTTGACAAAATCTTTTTTGTAGTCTTGGCACGAGGCCTTGGCTATGTGCTTATGATAGTCTGGCATTATGCATTCCAACATTATGAAAGTGGTTATTGATTTTTGCATGTGATTATTCGATTAGTAGAATATCCATGTGAATAAGTAAATGGCATTATTTCATTTTATTTATGCCATACCATGTTGAAAGTTCATATTTAAAAGGCTTTTGTTTTATTTATACATTGCCTTAAATGTTTATTCTTATTTATGAAAGTTTCCGCTATATTGTTATCCTTACTGGGCATTTGAGCTCACCCCTTTTCTATGTTTTATTTTTCCCAGGAAGTGAAGATGTAAGTTATGAATGACCTGCAGGGATATTATGAGGGGATTATAGTGTGGACTGTGGAAACATTATGTTGTTGTAGTAGTTTTTCATTTTATGATGTAATGTAAAACTTATGAATATATCTAGTGTTTCCAAGGCTACTAAACCAATCGGTCTTTCGAGATTTGATCTTTCTTGTGATCATGCCAATGTTACGAAGTAATGCACCGACTCTGGGTAGCTGGGGTCGGGGCGTACAAAGAACATCAGTCATCTAGGGTGGAAAAAGATCATATAAAAATACATACTCACAAAAATGAATCCTTTAAGTCAAATATGATAGAAAACTATGAGTAGACACAAATTCCTACTCATTCACATCCAGCTTGATAATCAAATACGTCAGAAAATTAGAAGAGGAAGAAATTTTTTGCAGATGAATATCAAGAACATCAGTCAAATAAAATGATAAACAATGATAATATTAAAATAAATTCTTCATATAAAGACTGTCTATGAAATACAATATAAGTTGTATAAATAATTCAGAATATCCATGTTGTGAATTAGGTGATGACTCATATTTCTTACACTGCACAAGATGACTATCAGTACTTACTGCCAGGAAATGGCGGACCAGAGTATGTACATATTCCTGCTTTGACACCAAAATGAAAGTATATTCAAATTACCACTACGGAAGTCTCCCAAAACATTATAAAAATAATGAATGACCAGACATCAATTCTATAACATATCCTAAAAAATTATATAATGTAATCACATCCACAGAAATAGTAATAATTCAATCCCACAGCCCTACCTCCCATGTAGAGTGACTCATATAAATAATGGGTTGTTCACTCAGGAGCATACATTCATCCCTTCTCCAGTCTAGGAGGGTCTTTGACAATATTTTGTGATAAAAGAACTAAAACATTGGAAAAAATACTTGTTCTAACTGGGGGACACCGGTCCACTATAGTGGTTTCTCTAGGGTAGGAATATATCCCTATGACCATTCCATATTCCTACCAGCATATCATGACAACACCATATGATCCACTTGAATATGCACCCATATATGAAGTCCATCAATCACAATAAGTGGCACCAGTCACTCATAATAAAGAGCCGAAAAATAAATCACACCAAAGGAAACTATAAAATCAAGAGTAGAATCATAACCTTTCTCTATTGGAAGTCATAGTTCTTGAGTCTATTAAACAATTGTCAATGGTGTCTCAAGATTCTGTTGATCCATTACTAAATTATGGGTGTGATATTAGTAGTTGTGAAAGTCCTACCGGTAGGATTGTTACCAAAAGCTCTTGTGGTCATACCTAGAGCACATAACACACATGCTTTATTCCTGGGAACATAAATATTGATCATGAGAACATATATACTTAAGAGTATCATGGTAATAATCCTAATGGATATAAGAGCCAATAGAATTAAGTTCATCCCCTTTCTAATATCTCCCCTAAAGGTCCTCCCCAGGGTATACACTGTTGAATTCTCCCTGCAGCCGGACATCGAGCTAGGACGGTAGCCTTCTCCATGATGGACTTCGCTTTGAAGGTCATCCCTGTAGTGACATCTTATTTCAATAATAAGGTCCTAAATTTTTTTTTCTACCTTGAAGGACCTCCCTAGGGTATACGATCTATAAATTATTTGTGTAGTTGGATATCAAGCTATGATGATAGTCCTCTCCATGTTGGCATTCACTAAGAAGGTTCTCCATGCATTGAAACCTTATTTTAGCAAGGAGGTTCTCCCTTTATTATCATATTTTGTGAAGGTCCTCCTCAAGGTATATGCTAATAAAATTCTCCCTACAACTAGACATTTATCTATGATGGTAGTCTCCACCATGATGGAAGTCTCTATGAAGGTCCTCCCTAAAATGAAATCTCATTTCAGCAATAAGGTCCCCACCTTGTTGTTGTCTTCCCCGGAGGTCCTCCCTAAGGTATACACTACGTAAATTCTCCCTAAAGTCAGACAATGATCTATGATGGTAGTACTAACCATGATGGAATTTGATGTGAAGGTCATTTAAATAATAAATTCTCATTTCAATATGAAGTTTCTCCCCTTTCTGAGTCAAATAAAATAAAACCCTCATGTTTAGAGGCTCTTGTAAATTTGGGATGAGATATGTTAGAGATCCTATCTGTGAAAATTGACATACTTTCTCAACTCGAATATTCTCTAGTATATTTTTCATCCTCTACGCCACCCTGGGACTATTTTCATACCAACAAGGCCACTACTAGACTAGCTACATAAAAGAAAATTCCAGAACTTCCTTTGTCAGGCAGACGAAGTAGAGGAGTCTCTAACAGAAGAATAAAATGATATGTTTCTCATGAGAAGAAAATAGGAAAGTTATGACATAATAATTATGTTTTGGACCTCACCAACATCATAATTTTAAATACCAAATACAATGTCAGAAGGAGGCACACACAAAATCCATCTAAATGTCTTAACAAAAATCCACCACCTAAAAGAAAAATTATTTCCTTACAATGGGTATGCAAATTGTGTCAAAATATTGGAAGAGAACTTCCATCAAATCAATTTGTGATCCCTTATATATACGTAGATACCATGAAGAGAGAATAATTTTAATGATATTTAATTAGCATTCATCAATGTGTTTAATAAGTTTTATAATATAATTATTGAATCCCCACCTAGTGTTCACTTATAGGGATGCTAGGAACATGAATTTTTTCATTTTCCCCACACCCCATTTATAAAAATTCATTAAAAATGAAATCCTTTAATGTATTTATTTTATGGAATATATTAAGAAAACCCCAGGATTATTAAATATGACATGCTCAACAAGAATTAACCTTGAATATGTCTCAAAAGGGCCAGGCTCGATGAGAGAAATCCATTGAAAATCACTTGAACCAAGAAAATGAGACCATTTTACATGAGTCTCACTTAAGGGAATCCAATAATCATGTAATGAAAATTTCCTTATAAGTAATAATCTCACATAAATACTTGAAATTATACCTGGCGCACACTAAAATAGGGAGGAATGCAATAAATAGGGAAGAGAAAATAACTGCAGCTACCTTGGTACAAGAATAGCCCAAGTCTGTAGTAATAGAGAATTATTATAACAAGATTCCTCCATAAGACTGAAAAATTCAGACTACGTCATGGTAATAAGAGAATGGGAGAAATATCAACCCAGAGGGTTGGGAGCATTTTTACCTCAATCAACCCCACAATAGAAATCAGTATTTTTCCATTTAGAGGAGGCAACAAGAGGTAAGGTCCCCCAGTTCATCCCATCTCTTAACTCAATTACCCTAGAAGAGAGACATATTACCAGGGTTTATAGAGGTTTCCTCTGAGTACTGTTTTCCAAGATTCCTAGATAGGATCCAAAAAAGGAAGGGAGAGGTCCATAAAATCCCCTAAAAATCATTCTATCATTCAGTAGCTAGTACGACGTCCACCATGAATTATTTTTTGGTATAGGTTATGAATTCCGATACTAAAAATGGTAATAAAAATGTTGAAAATGTATAATATGAATGAGATTATAGTTCCAATAAAAATGCGTTCCACACAAGGAATAAAGGTTTGCATACCTGGAACCATAGAATAACCTAGAATTTGGGTTATATATCAATCGATCCCCCATTGCCTCCTCATAGAATCCTTAACAATAATAAAGGTAAGGTCACATAAAATTCTCCACCTCCTCTTAATAAGTATGAGCTCCTTATTCTCAATGAATGATTTTATCGGTAGGAGGAATAAATGAAAGAGTTTGGGCGCCGCAATGTTGAGTTACTCCAAGGCAGTGCACCTACCGAATATGACCCCAGTTAGTGCGTCAACATACACTTTTAGATGGTGTATCCTAGACATAAAAAATTATCCCAATAATGGAAGAAGGGAAATGAAAACCACATAAATCATCACCCATACCATCGGGTTGAAAGGACACAATCATAGACAGAAAAAAATATTTCCCTCCATTAAAGAGACAACTAGAGTGGGTTCAAGAAAATCCTAACAATATGTCCCCCATTAGATATTTTCCACAAATAGTGTCACTAAAAGAACAACAGATTTGGATATTTACACACCTATAAGAGATAATTCTTGACCAAACACTCATCAAGTACTTTTCGATTCCATTGAGTCATTAACAGATTGATTTGAAGCCATAGAAGAGTGCTCTACACCGGTGCAATTGGAATGGAAACCTCACCCTGTCTGGGTGTGTGAAACCCCAACACTAACACATATTAAAAGTCTTCATATTTTGATAATTAATGGGTCAGGTGACTCGAAATTACATATGACACACTATGCTTCATATTACGATCCTATAATGGGAACTGCAGAGTAACAATAAGCAGTGAAACTTAGATGCTTCGTATGTACCTTACAAGCCCCAAATTTCGTATGGTATACCCGTTTTTCTTCTCGGTTGATAATGATACGGTAGGATCATATTTGATAATTCTTCTTTCATTTTAGCTCAAAAATGGAAATGAAAATAATTAGTTACCTCTCTAACTACAAAAAATTCTAAAATGAAAGAGTCTGATATTTCATTTCTATATCGAAGTGGTCAACATACTCCCTGTACTGACTGCTTCCTCAAGAGGATATCCTCCCTCTCTACATTGATAATATCTATGATGATCTATGAAATATTCTCATCCTAGTGAAGTATACTAGTGGTTTTCTAGATTTCTCCACCATTTTTCAAACAATTGAAGAATACATACAATATACTAATCTCAAGTCTCAAATTACTCCCCTAGTATTAGGGAAAAGAGAAGGGAAGGAGGAGGTGGAATCTATCACACTTAAACCAAAATCTATGCATGATCTGTTTATGAAGCCTATACCATATCCTGTAAAAACCCTTGGGTGTAAACGATAATCCCCACCTTGATAGGAAAAGTGGAGGGGACCCATGAAAAATTTATTTATGTAGAAAAAATAAATTTTAAGTGTTTTGAGATGATCAAGTATGTGTATATTTCTCAACATCCATAAAAATATATTTTCTCTACATTCCATAGATGAAGGAGCAGTAATTGGTAGGTCTCAATGACCTTCTAAATTATTACCCCCTTCACTGAATACTAGTAAACTCCATTCATGAATGCTTTATCTTCAAATAAATTTGATTGAAAATGGTATATTCTGGGAATGTTATATTAGAAAGGCCACTATGAATAGGGGAGTATGTTTTGGCCACTACTCCCTAGAAAGGAGGTGAGTAGAAAGAAGTTGTTAGTTTAAGGGACTAAAAGTTTTATAGTTGGATGAAATTAAAGAAAATCCACTAAAATTATGGTATTATTTGGGAACAGTTGAAACAACCAACTATGCCCCCTGATACTTCCGTTTTAACACAACCGACATCATATTCCCCAAAACATATAAAATAACTCCATTCAATAAGGGGATTAGCTGGAAAGGCATGTATGAAGTAAAAGTGTAAGAACATTCATCAAATCCAAATTCTGGTTTTAACGACTTATACTTTGTTCCATTAGATTTGAAACAATGGGGACCGCCCTACAAAAAAACAGCAGAAGAAACAATCAACCAAAAAATTCCTCATTAGATGAGGAGTTGAACTTTTTTTCCCATAACGTCAACCATTTAATGGATCCATTATCTAACTATAATTATTGTTATGAACTCGAGTTCGGTACATCCAATTGGGGTAATGGAGGAAAAGTATGCAAGATCCCATGACATCTAGGAAGGAACGACTATAGAAGAAGCCAGAAGTATAGGAGCACCCCTTCCCATATATTAAATTATGTAGAATCTAATGGAAGAGATCATCAGTGATTTATCTAGGAGAAATAAAATCTTCATACATAAGACAAAATTCACTCTTACATGATCACTGTGGAATACCAATATGAAGAGGAACATGTGTCAAATAACCCTTAGTGTGTAGGTAGGACTACAAAACCCAACCCATTAGGTATAGGAATGCCCCCATATCCCTTCTTGAAGTATGATCCATCAACTTCAAAAAATCAAGGCCCTAAAGCACCTATGACTGATAATCCCCACCTAAGGAAGCACATACATTTAGATAATAAGTATGAAATCTTGAAATATTTATCCTTAGTATTGGCTAATAAATAAATCATCGGTACCATGATAATATCAATTGACCTTAGGGAAGCACTCATAAAGCCTTTACTCAAACCTCAGGAGTTCGAAGATAAGGTTTCCGCAACCGAGGTCTATCGGGTAGAGACCGATCCTACTAAATTCCAAGTAGTTATATCCTTTACATATTATTATAATGATGTTGTTATACATGGACACATCAAAATATTTTATGTTTACTGATGGATAAATGGTGTTTATATATGAAAATCCTTCATAGAAAATGGATCTAGAGTTAACATCATTCTAGTATGAACACTTCACCGGCTGGGCTGCAATGTGGAGAACCTAGTGACTTTTTCCATAACATTACAGGGCTATGAAAAAAATTAATAGAAGCCACTAGTCCAAATAGAGAACAATGATTTATTGGGATAACTAATAGTTGACTTATAAAATATGGGGGTTTAATATAACATGTACTTCAATATCTTTTTAAAAAGGCCCTGACTTCATCAACACAAAAAATCCCTTCATCACAGAATCAATTCATCAAATAAAAAATGAAAAGAATCAGGAAATTTTAGGCTGATAAGTCCTTGTTTGAATTCTATAAAGAACACTATATCAATTTTGTATTCTATCAGGGAAATGGAAGAAACCCCTTGTAAATGGAGTTTCTTATGTCACAACTCTGAATGGTTTGGAAATTATCGCAACAACCCGTCACACAGGTTGGTGAATAATATGAATTACCCATCAATCAGATTTAGAATATGAGTCCATGATCCTATACATGTTTAACAATATTCATGATTTTAGCTAGGATCATAGAGTCCATTAGTGTTGGAATGTTTTCCGACTACCTAAATAGTGGGGAATATTCAGAGGAAAATGCCTTAATTATATCCCCAAATCTATAGGCGATCCATAACTCCCTAGTTGAGGTAGAAGATGTTGTTTCTTCACTCAGAAAGAATGAAGACACTCTCTATCCATCCCTTACTACATTTTCTTTATAGTTTCAAGTAAATCCCATGCTCATACCTGGGTCTAAGTACGTCACCTCATCCTTCAAATACCATGATATTTACTACTCTCCTAGATTTAGAGAACTACACCAAATACTTTCTTCCCCTATGGAAAAAGAGAAATAAAATGAATAAGAGGAAGAAGAATAGGAGTAAGACCATAGGAATTCCTCTCTAGAATTTTAGGAGGGAGTCTCAACCAACATTGTTGACCTCGGGGAAATAAATATGGGTACAAAATAAGACTAACGAACCACTTTGATTATTTCATCCATGTACTGTTGATATATAGGTATACACCTCATATATGAAACATCATCGAGATTTATTAACCTAGAAATTTAAAGAAACGGTAGTCCTTGACCAAAAGGTGGCCACTCAACACCTGGGCCCTCTAGAGGATAATTGAGAATATACAATGCAGCATGGAGGATGCACCGAACACATGCAAAAAAAAGTTTAGAATAAAGTTGAGAAGATCAATAGATCTAAATTCATTCAGGAGGTAAAATATCTAAATTAGATTTCCAATATTGTTCCCATCTAGAAAACTAATGAGTAAATAAATGTCTATATCAATTTAAGGGATCTCAACTGAAACTACCGGAAGAATTATCTTCCCAATCCCGATCACAGAACTACTGATCGATGAAATAGACAGATATCAGGATCTCATTTCTATTGATGAATATGTTGGATATAATAAAATATTAATGGACTAATAAGATTATGAATCCATAAATTTCATGACCCCCATGGATTATTTTTCTATAGGGTAACACCTTTTGTCTTGATGAATTACAAAACCACGTACCAACGTGCCACACATCACATCTTCAAAGCATTATTAGTAATGTTTTTCAAATACTATGTTGATGACCTGGTTGTTAAATCTCGACAATGCTCTGACCACCTTGTAGATGTTAAAATCATATTCAACAAAATGCGTTAAGACAATCTAAAATTGAAACCCTAAAATTGTGATTTTAGTGTTACCTTAAGGAAATTTCTCTGATTCGTCGTATTCCATCATGGAATCGATGTTGACCCTAAGAAGTCAAAGGATATCTTTAGAACATAACCTCATCACAACATAATAGTGTTGATAGGACATCAAGGTCACCTGGCCTACATTTGATGCTTCATATCCAACCCTACTAGAAAATGTTTTCCCCGCACCAGGTTGATTAAAATGGGGGATACATATCAGTGGATTGATGATTGTCGAGAATCATTAAATAGTCTGAAGAAATATATCATTATCCCACCAGTGATGATTCTATCTGTTGAAGTAAGAACATTTATTTTTTATGGGAAAACCTTATAAAATTCACTAGGAATATTCCGCACACTAATGAATGGTGTTGTAAGTAAAAATATCTTCTATTATCTCAGTAAAATGAGGATCGATATTGAGAGACGTTATTTATATATGAAGAAGAGATCTCTAGTGCTAATATTTAATATCCAAAAATGGAGGAACTACCTGTTACATCATGAGGTCCCTCTGGCCTCCCATAATAACCCAATTAAATAAATTCTCAGCATTTTGATGTTGATAAAACTTATTTCATGGTGGAAATTCATCATGAAGACATTTTAAATTTAGTTCGTGCTACAAAAAGTATTCAAACGCTGGGAATTATTATATTTACTAGTAGAACACCCCTTAGAATAAATGAATCCACTGGACAATAAACTACATGATGAAGGGGTTTTCTTTGTTCCAGAGGGCCCTAAAACTTGAAAAATATATTTTGAAAATGCATATAGAAGTCTGACAGGAATGAGGATGGATGACACCAAAGTCAAAAAAGTGGGGTTGGGATTCATGATTATATCTCCATAAAAGGAAATAAAACCTTACTTCATCCTATTTTTGGATGGAGACATGAACAATGAAGCAGAAAACTAGGTTCTCATTACACTGATAGAGTTGGAACTTCTAGTACAAGTCATTTACATAAGGGTAAAATGTGATTTGGAACTAGTCATTAATCCAGTTGGAAATGATTATACTATCAAAAAGAAAGATATAATCCACCTATTAAACAAATTTATGAGGGCTAATGGATTAATTCTGTTGAGATCCTAAAATGACTCACATCCCATGGTCACAAATTCCCAAGCTGATGTATTGGAAAATACGGACATAACTCTAGCTGATGATGACTGGGATGAAACATTCATCAGAATTTTACTCTGCTAGATGATTTGACAATTTATTTAATCAAACACATAAGATATAAATGAAATTATACCCATCTCTCAACCAAGCCATCCTAACAATAGTTGGATGACACCCATAGTGAAATACATTAAAAATTGTTTGATCTTACTAGATAGAGATAGGAGAAATAATGTCTAACTAAGAGAAATAAACCATGTTCTATGTGATGGAACAAATAATCAAAAGGTCCATTATAGATGGAGATTTTATGGGATCCCTCTCAGGTGTGTTGATTAAGAAGAGATCACTGCCATCATTAAATAAGTTCACACATGAGACTCAGTTCTCACTAGTCAGGATCAATGCTTTTCTATCAAATCTAAAGGCTTCGGTATTACTGGACCACTATAATGCATGAATATAATGAATTCATCAAAAATTTCCTTTCCTTCTATGTTCAAAACAACTTGATTCACCAAATCTCAGATTTTCATCACATAACCAAATACTCTTGGACTTTTTCCATATGGGGAATGGACATCATGGGACCATATCCTCATACTATCGACATGTAATTCAAGTTCATTATTACAATAAAAAAAATTATAATCCAAGTGTGATGAAGGATTACCCTTCAAATAAGTCAGGCTAAGGAACATTTTCAACATCATGGAAGACAACATCAACACCAAATTTGGTGCCCCTCATACAATACTAATTAATATGAAAATATTCTAATATTTTTAATTGGAGAGGCTATGTCACGAGTATGAAATCAAGTCCAATCATTCATCCCACTAAAATGCAGTATCTAACAAATAGATAGATTCCTTCAACAGGACCCTATTGAATATACTCTAGAAGATGGTAGGTAAGGGAAAAAAGTCTTGTCCAGAAAAGATCCTACATTCCTTAGTGGTTTACCATACTACGACTTACACTACCACATCGAAGACCCCATACTCCTTAGTATACGAGATCGAGGCAGTCCTACCCATTGAAGTTCAACATCCCTTTCTCCATGTTTCCATCAGCAATCAATTATCCATGTATGAGAAATACTATAAATGACTTGATGAATTGGATATAATGGATGAGAAAATATATCCAACATTTCATCATTTGGAAGTCCACCAAAACTAGATTGCATGATCCTTTAACAAAAAGGATCACCACCGATCTTTACTTAAAGGAGAGATGGTGTTGTTCATCAGGACTCTAATGATAACTAGAAAGAGACCTCCAAAATTGGAACCAAAATGGCAGGGAAATTACACCATACATAAGCTATACTTTAAATTAAAGTATTATATAATTTCGATGGATAGACAACTTACTCTAGATCTTACCAATGAAAGGTTCCTGGAGAATTATTTCATGTAATCACATGACACATCATCCTGATCTCATGACATTAAACTACAAGGTATATCTTCCTAGTTTTATGACATTAAACTGTATAAAAACCAACATCCTTAACACTTGGCATTAAACTGCATGGTACATCATCTTAGCTACATGATGATAAACTACATAGAATCAGTGGTCCTCTCTCCATGACCATAAGAGAAACATATGAGTATACCAACTACATGATGAAAAACTACATGTCTATGTCTGAGGAACACGATGTTGAAATTATTCCTTGCATCCATGAAACATGACATTAAATGGTTTGCAAGGGTCCAAACCCTATGACCTTAAACTAGGAATCATATTCAAAGATTAAAAACTTTTAAAATTGTACATACCATATTGGGAAAGTATAGTGTGGCATTGAGCCTCTTAGGCCATCATTCACATCAGGTTTGTTACTCTTCCATTCTATATATACCTATATTGGGAATCATCCAATGCTTGGTCGGAAATAGTAGACCTTAAAATGGAAACCCAAGCCCAAGCATCATGACTTAAAATTGTATGCAAGCCTCCTTATAAATTCATATGTGGTGTGTGGGCCTCCTTTATACACATTTACATCGGGTTTGTTATGCCACTGTATTATACATATCCCTTTTTGAAGTTCTTTTTCCTTGGTTTGAAGTCTATGTCCTTAAACTAAGAATTAACATCCCCAACACATACAATCCTAACCAAATTAATTTAAGGATGCCTCTTAAACATAAAAAATCAGATTCCTACCATGTGATCTTATCATGGGATTTCTCCTAATGATGGTGGGATTCTTTATCTCCTTTACTAGAGAGGATATTTCTTGTGTTGGTAACTCAACATGATGTGTTAAAAATGCATGAGAATCATCATTTCAATTGATGATTCACCATAAATGAGTGAGATATGTGTGGGAGGAAGAGGAAACTCCCCTATCCTCATGTGAGAGTCAGATCCGCATAGGCATTATATTTCATAAGAACTTTGTGTGGCTTGATTCTTTCCATCAAAGGACATGTTGTGAAACCTAGAACTCATGTATGTGGTAAAGACATTAAAAATGGGAAAATTTCATCATCTACATATTATTTAGACCTACATAGAGAGTTCTCAACCAGATCTATGCATGGATTGATTCATATCATTTCATGATATGTAGTTGTACCTAAACCATTATCATTAGGCCTAACCAAAAATTTAACATCATTAATAAGATGATTTTCATAGCATCTTTTGTCCTTATGGAATCTTTTCATGTTAGGCGTATGATTCTGTATGGTTTATAAAATAATCATTCACATAACTACAAGACACAATCATCCTGACCACATAACATTAAAATATATGTTACATCATTCATATCACAAAATAATTAACTATGAAACACTGATGTCCTTGTGATATGAACTTAAACTATGCAACACCATAATGTTATCACCCAAGAGTAAATCTCCCCTAGCATCAGTCCTATACCATATCATATTCAAGAACTACATATGTATTGATTCCTATCATCATAGGATACATAGAAATGCATGAATTTTACATCCTTGTACGACCACCCCAAAAGTAAAAAAACACCCCTAGCTTCATGTGGTCTAAACAAATGCCGATATATTTTCATCAAGAAATATGTGTGGTTTTATTCTCACCATAATGATATATGTAGTGAAATCCATATTCTACACCTTGGTCCAGTCACTATAAATTCAAAGTTCCCATATCCTTCATGTAATATCCTATGTGTGCAGAATATACCATTACCACCCCTAGTTTCTCACATCGAGCATAGCTCATGTGGTCTTAAGAGTTTCAATAGGGGATTCCTCACATGATTATGGTATATCAAGACACATTAGGGTTTCCATGGTACTAGTATAAATACCTTAAAAGGAATACCTATTGTACTTACCACATGATGTTAAACTACAAGGAAAATTCCCTTTCCACAACATGTTAAACTTCATGAATAATTACCTTTTTGAATGATGTAAAACTATATGGATAAAGTCATTACCAAATGTAAAACTTCATGGGATGTTTCAAAACATCAAAATGTTGCTCTAGACATCGGAATTGGACAATATATGTCACAAGTACATTTTTTTTCTATTCATAATATTCCTCCATTGGATGTGAATAATTTCCACAGAAAAATCCCTATCAACCAAAACTAAATTCATCTCTAGGAGAGGACTTTTCTATCTCTGTAATCCCCAATGGTGTTTTTGCCGCATATATTTTTTCCATATCTAAATATCCTTCGAATCATGGTTTAAACATTCTTTCCCCTTCATTTCTGAGTCATGTTAGAACATCCCAACCCGATAACACTCCTATTACTCATCATTTCCATGACATGTGGTCCTAGATGTATGACCTAAAACATCAAGACCCTATATAGTCTTGATCACATGATATTAAAATTCATGGTTAAGGTACATCTTATTTAGTGTTACAATTCAAGGACCACTTGTGTCTTGCATCCAATTGTTATAAGAGAAGTCCGTACATGCAGATCTCCATCTTGTATTCAAGATTTCATATCCCATTTTTTCACATCGAGTCACCTACTTCCTCACCACATGACGGTAAACAACATGACTGATGTCATAGTCACATAACACTAAACTGTGAAATTGATAAGAACTATATATAGATTTATTCCTATCATCAACGGATACATCGGGTCACCCATAACCAAAATAATAGGTCCAATTATGAAATAAAAACATCTGATCTCTTTGCGTGTATAGGTCAGATCCACACATGATGTTTTCAGAACAAGAACTATATATGCCATTATTCTCGCTTTGGAGGGATATGTAGAGACACCGTAATATTATGAATTGTTTTGAAAAAAAAAGAACAATCTTCTCTTCTATAAATGAGATTGATCTACATTATGTATTCTAATATGAGCCTTTCCCCATGTGTGAGCTATTATTCAGAAAAAATGTCCCCTTCCCTATGCACAGGTTACACCTGCATGGAGAAAAGTTCCTAGAACTACACATAGCCTTATTATCATTACTATAATATGTATAGTGACATCGAAAACTCACAGGTTGGACCCAAAAATATCGAAAAATAAACTTCCTACATATGGGTTAGACATGCATAAGGAAAATATTTATACCGATTCCCATGAAATTTTGACATGAAATTTTCATTTCATGTTTATGAACACTCCTTTAAATAACCAAAATCTATATGTGTAGATGTTTAAATTTTCATAAACCTCCCTAACCCTCATAAGTATAGGTTCAATGTCTTAGGGATTCCATTGATTTACTATACACAATATTACGTGGTAGGATTTGTATAGGTTTCCCACAAAAGTCCTATCAACCAAAGAATAATTCATCCCCATGAGAGGTTTTTCCTATTTCCATATGCCTGAAAGATTTTTACATGCCACATCACTCCTCAAATTCCTAATTCCCTAGATTATAGCTTTTAACCATTCCGATTAATGTCGGTGGATTATTGAACATTCATGAATAGATTAACAAGGGAAGGTTAAATCGTTTATCCCTTGGTCAATTCTAGCCAACCTTAAACTATAACCCTAGAATTTTTACATCATAATAAATTAAAATACATGTTCTAGGTCCTAGTTTCACAAATGAAAAACTACACCATGCTTCTTTACTCCATTACACAGGCCAAATTCATGCAAGAGTAGTTCCTCATATATTTTTAATGTTGTTACAGATTCCCTCATCATTTTCAGACATAAATCCTTTTATAAACCACCCAATATGGTCTTTAGATATTATAATTTTTATAATTTACCTATGCATAAAAAAAATTGAGTGTCAGTGTACCAAGGAAACCTTTTTTTGACTTTGAAAAATATGTCCCAGTTGGCTCTGCATAAGTTTCCCGCAAAAAGGGTTGTCAACCAATGGAATGTTATTCCTTATGAGATGAATATTATACCTCCATACCCCCAGACAATATCGTGCTTAAAAATAATTCTTATGGTTACACCTTGTGTACATTCCCTATATCTTGTATCATATTCAGAAATCAAAAAACAAGGGTTTAGAAAAATACATCATTCATGTCTGAAAAATATTGGGACATTCCTGGTCATTGATCCCTATTGGGTATATCTCCCCATAATTCATGGTAAATGATGTTCAACCTAAAACATTAGTTTCATTATTCATTCTTGAAATACATTAAACTTTGAACAAAAATATACATAGTACTCTCTATGTTGAATACGCACAAAGGGTACCTAGGTAAAAGTTGAGTACTAGCTCTCTAGAACTATGCTTTGTAGGGTGAAGGAAAAAATTGAGAAATCAAAAGAAAATTAATGTGGCACAAAAAAATTTTAGGTTGAAATATTGGATAGTTAAGCCTAATAAAAATCCAATATAATTTTAATAAGAATTCACCATAATGGAATTAGAATGAAATTTGGTCGATAACAAAAAAGACACAATGTATGTAGGGTTTTCCATGTATGTTGATAAATAGTCAAAAATAAGCTCACTAAGTCCCTAAAATCAAGAATAAATTATATAATTACATGATCATATAAATTTTGTTATCTTAGGCTTATATTTACATTAATATTCAGTGGATATTATCTTTTAATATATGCCATGTTAGGATTGATTTGTGTTTTAGGAAAAGATAAAGTATGGAAATTGATGTGGGAATAAGTTTTCATTTTATTAAATGAGAATAAATGTATATAAACTTCTTGGAGTATATAACTGATGATAATAAAAAAAATGTGGGGAATAAGATAGTTGAAATGGTTATAAAAAATCACTTCTTTCTATAGTCAAAAAATTGACTACCACCTAACATGAGCCATCAAGAGACCATTCCAAACTAGTTCTTTTATCAGATTCAGTTTCAGTTATTGAGAACTTTTATTTCATGATGGACCTAAGGCCTCTAATATTTTTTAGGATAGCTTCAAAACATGTGTTGACAGATTTTCCTTTAACAAAGCTACATGATCCTCAAATTCCTATAACTTTGTAGTCTATATGACCACATGATTATAATATCTTTATTCTTCTACAACCAAGTGGTGTATCTCAATAGTAATATCTCATATTTCATACACTTGATTATAGGAATAATGATATTGGGTAAGGTTGCATTCTCAAGATGCAGATTATTCTTGAATAATGATAATTCTATGGATAAGGATATACCGGTTTTGATAATAAAACCCACCTAAACCTATGCCATGGAAAATATGGTGAAGGTTTCTAGTCCTGGAATCCATTTATTCTTGGGGGTCTATGTGATGATATTAAATTTTTTTTTCTAGACCCATCTTTTCATAACATGGTGATCAATTAAGATGTCGAGATCCTGATTCTGATCACTCACTACTATGGTTATATAATCCAAAACTGAAACCACAATAGATATGTTTGTGTTGAAAAACAACTCCAAAGTGGTAAAATATTCAATCTCTTCCCCTTTCCTAGAATCAAGAATCGGGATGATAGTCCCTACATCAGTTGATGTAGTTCTCAAGGGTCTTCCATTGGTACTAGAATTAGGAAGAATACCAGCAGTGCCATTTTAAAACATCATATCTTTACCACCTTATATAAGGGGGAGATGGAGAATTAGGCTTGCATGAGGTGGTTAGTTCAATGGGTGATAAGGAATTATCCACATGAAATTGACGGGGAAGGTGCGTTAGAAAATGAGTTCATATAGGTCATCCATTTATTCAATTTTCAAATTTCCTTCCTTAATATCCTATTTGGATAGTATTCCATCCACATCCTATCATAATCCAACGATAAATCGGTGGGAGTTTCCATAAAAGGGAACTAAATTTGAATTCTAGAATATTAGTGCATCATCATTAGCCACAAATTGTGAAAGATGACTGGGTGAAACTCCTTAATCTTGGGAATAGTAAAAGAAGAAACATATTTCATAAATCCAAATTGTTTTTCAAATATATAAAGGGTTTAGAGTTTATAGATGGTTACTCCATATACCACTGTAGGTTGAATTGCATCCCTTAAAAAGATGATATAAGATAGTTCCTATGAAGTACCTCCACCATTATCAACCACCATTATCAATGGTTAGGGGTAAGGGATGAATATAAAATGGTAAAAAAACACTCAATAGTTCAGCAGTTTTGTCAATTCCTAGAGGTTTCAGGTTTATAGATGCAATATTAAGCAATGTAGTCTGAATGGTAGAATGGGTAATTGTTACAGTATGATGATATTCATATCATCATTAGTGTTCCACCACCTAGTCTTATAAGAATTGGATTGGACCATATATATTTTGTGTCGAACTAACTTCTTGCATATGGCCAAAAAATCCCTAAATAAGAGAAAGGGTGAGTACAAATAAGTTTATGGGATATCACTCTACTATTTTGGATGCCATCATTAGGGTACATTATATAAAAATGGTAGAGGAATCAATGGATGGAAAATTCATCCACTCCGGAACATGGGAAAAAATACTACCAGCCCAAAGTAAGAAGATACATCTAGACAGATTCTGTAGTCCCACTTGGTTTGTTGGCCTACTTCAAGTGTAGCCCAATACGAACCCTAAATGCCCCATGCGTATTGAGTTGGATTAGGCCAACTACATCAATGTTTCAACCTTGTACTGTTAACTTTCATAAATAACATTTTCCCACAATTGAATTGAATAAGTGAGAAGGTATAGACGGTCTGACCGAGCAAGTCCTCTATCATGGCCAGCAGGTCCATGGAAAATAGAGACACTTGATCAATATTATCCAAATTTTTGGACATGGGTTGAAATTTTTCATTCATATTTCCATGAATAGGTATTACCCCTAGCTGGTAGACATCCCATAAACTGATCCCTACATCACTATGTGTTGGGTGTAAATTTTTGGTCTTCTAACACCAGTGACTAATCAATTTTAAAAATATCTTGTTTTCTTAGTGAATAAAAAATTGAAAACCCCGTATGCCAAGATATAGTCCAATGAACTACATTCATCTGAAAATTTCCTTTATATTCTAGTGCACCAAGAATTCTAAAGACCATTTGTCTAAAAAATCCCCTTCTATAGATCAAGCCCCACTTGGAGCTCCAACCCCTATTGGGATCACCTCAAGAGATATTAAAAATGGACTGATAATATCTAGTGACATATTTAAGGATAATTCGTGACTATATTTATTACTTTGAGTACCTATAGTAACATTAATAATAAATACTTTTTGTTTACCTGACTTAGGAGTGATATTCCCTGTAATAGATATGTATTCTTAAGAATAATCCTGAGACATCTCTAAAATATCATATGGGATATCCTGATCATATGGAAAAAGAGAGGAATTATCTTAATGTCTAAAGATAAAGAGAGGTAGTCAGCTATAAAATGGGTAAGTTATAATCCCTAGTGAAATGAGGTTCTTCGAAATACCCTCCATTGGAGTGATGTGATATCAGAGATTCCCTTCGATATTCTCATCCATGATAGTGCATCTCCTAGTCACAATCATAGTGGTATAATCTAGAACCATTTTATCCCCATGATAAGTACATAAAAATAAAATGAGATGCATTGAAAAATGCATATTGAAATTTTAAGAATGATGATACTTCCACCATGAACCATCATTTTTTGAAGCTTTGTCTTGTAGAGCATTGGCTGGTGAAGTTTTGGCTAGTGAAGAATCAGCCCGTGAGGAACTTATCCCATGAAGAATTAGCCTACGAGTCTCTTTATCTGTGAAGAATCTGGCCACTAATTAGAAATCAAAAGTATTGTTCATGGGTGATAAAGTTCAGTTCATGGAATGGAAATCCACAAAGGAAATGATACAAGGAAGTAGGAGGTGAACAGAGGCTAGGAGGTGATCCCCCCCCACGAACAACTGCCCCATAAACAAAATCATTCATGGGTTGGGGATCCTTTCTAAGCTCCCTCAAAACAAGTTCCTCAACCTACCATGGATGATTGACCATCCAAGTACTCGGTCCATCTGTTCCTCTATAAGAGAACCCAAATGGGATTCTAAAAAGGCAGCAATGAGAACATAGAAAAGGAACAGAGAAGCAGAGATTGCAGAAGAAAATCCTAGATGAGATCCAAAGCAGAATCTTGCTGTTACCAGTAGGTAAAAACCGACTTCATTGCATTAAGGGTTAAATAAAAGAACATCTAATCAACTATAAACTAAAATCCTTTGCATGAACCATCCCACTGGGCATAAATGAATTGTCCCTTCATAGACTAGTACCCTATTTTGAAAAATGATATGCAGACAAAACCCTACCTGCATATCAAAATGATACATGAGAGGAATTCGTACCCACGTAGAAAATTGATACATGGGTGGAACCTAACCCTATATAGAAACACACTACACGTTCAAATTCCCACTTTGTGTAGCACCATGATTCGCACATGGTGCCCTCACCCACATATCGACATGCTATATGGAGGTAACCCCATATTTCATAAGAACATGATACATGGAGTGGGGAATTATAGGGAATTCTACACTCCACCTCCCTTAACTCCCTTCTTTCATCTCATCAAGCCCCATATTGGCCCCTTCTTGAACCATTATAACCATATAAGGCCAAGGCCTTTTGTAAAGCCACCAATAATTTATGATCAGATCATTGGTCACATCATCATGTCCTCTCAAGTCTACATACTTGTGGTAAGCGGTGTCTCCTGTGTAAACTCAACAATAAGGTGCAACCTCAATATTTATTCGGGTCTACATTCCCACAGTAATGAGGGTTATGACCACAGGGTGCTCATGTGGACCTCCCGTTTCTATGTAGGGTAGGTGAGGATCATGCTTTCATTTCTCTTCAATATGGACTGAGATCCTACCCACCCCCAGAACTAATTTTAGGGTATCCCACATTGTGTAATCCCATATCCTATTTTAGGAGGAAGCACTCTTACTTCTATTCACCTCATCATGGGATGTAGACGGAAGGGTCAATATATTTGACTATCCTATCTAGAAAAAAAACATAAAATGGGGACATTAAAATCCCTTATCTCTTATATTGAGATCCAACATCCATTCACCATTGGAAAAATTTGATAATATGATCTTCATATCTACTCCTTCCTCTAGTTTCTCACACTCAGCATGACTTACATGAGTTTATAGGTTAGTGGAGATCATGAAAACCACATGATCCCAAAACATTAAATGGGGTTATTCCAAGCATAATCCGAAAAAAAATTCTCCACGGGCCTTTTATAAAGATGTAAGCCCCAACCACTATTCAAAATGGGTAGCTTCCACATGAAATACCCAACCACATCGGCATCCCTTGAGTGTAAGCACCAACCATATCCACTCAATCAGGCCTCCTATAAGGTATAATCTATGAACCCATGCCTCAACCTTAAATGTTCCATATTACCAATGAATAATCACCTCATGCCCATCCATTCAAGTGCAATCCTCAATCCAATCATGTCCCCATCAATATGGCCTCCAACATAGGTGTAATCCCCAACCTTACTAAACTATGTGTGATTTGATTCATAACTAACTGTGATACATAGAAAGAATCCCTGAGGTCTAAACCTAACACCCAAATTTACCCTAATGATCTCTAGGACACATTCATATTTGGGTTATATCCATTAATGAGATGACATATCTTCTGGGTCCCTTGATCCACATTGATGTAAGTGTAGCACAAAACTCTGACTTGGAAAAATTCAACCTATTTTTTCTTGCAACATGAAACTAAAATGGAGGGATGGGTACATTTCACATAACCTTATAAGGTGATTTTCCCTAATAAGTGTAATTGAACTCTGTGGGTTTTGATTTCTCTCACGAGGATACCCAGGAAGCCCATATTATGGGTTTGATCCTAACATAAAAAAACATTCATCTCCATGGATGACAAAAAAACTATAGAGTACCTCACCAAATGTCTTAAAACCAAAATAGCCTGAACAAAAAAACCAAAGAATCTTTAATCCTTCCCTAAAAGGGTACCATTTATTGAAAACCTCAGATACATACCAATATCCATATCAATGAAGAACCTTAGATACATAAAAATAATTCTGGGCCCATGCTTTTTAATAATGGATTGTTAATTCAGGGTGATCCATGTATACACAATATGGAATGAAAAAAGGATATGCAAAAATATTTTAAATATGTAATAGCGTCTCGAAATAGGAAACAATTTCACCCTAAAAGGGTGTAATGAGGCTAACTTCCCATCCTCTTGACCAATATGAGTTCTTAAATGTTGTTGGCTATGATTCCCAGCTAAATCTTTCCTTTATAAAGTACATTCACAAGTCTTCATAGATATGAGAGTTGTTGGGCATTTCCAGCTCCATGAGAATAACCTATTAGAGACTGTTCAAATATGTTGTACCCAGTGTCAATGATTGCACACAATTTAACCCCAGTAATAAAATGCTAGGTACCATGATTTTTTTTGAAACATACATTTTAGATATTTTTATATTATTTTATCAATATTAGTTTCTATGATATTAATATTTGATGATTATCTATATCTATATCAAATATGGTATAATTTAAATGATATTAGTCTACCATGTTTTGCTGTTATTTATGTTGGGTGAAACATTGTTGTTATTCTCCATTATAACAAAAATTGTATTTAATTGGATTAATGTATAATTCAAAACACTAATGTTTATTTTTTTATAAAAAATTCATATGTATTTAATTGTATTTTTTAATAGTTGTTTCACATTTATATCTTATAATTGGTCTGGTTTGTTATATGTAGGCATTTCTGTTAGCATATATTATTTCACTTATTCATTGTTTTGATAGCTACTACCAGGATTTGGTTGCTTTCATATTAAAATTTTATGTAATTAATTTTGTAATTATGATTTACATTGTTTATTTGAATATAATTTTTTACCCTATAATAGAATGGATAGAACCTGGATGTATCATTCCAATCATATTTCAACTCATTTCAAAAGAATGTTGACATTTTTTTATACTTTCCATTATAAAATATTTCAGATTGTGGCAGTATATAGTGTCAATGTTATAATTGTTTTTTAAAACAATGGTTAAGTATAGAAGAATTTATATACCATGTAAAAAAATTTATTTCAAATGAATTATTATGTTTTTTATCGAAATGG
This sequence comes from Viscum album, assembly GCA_963277665.1. Lineage (NCBI taxonomy): Eukaryota > Viridiplantae > Streptophyta > Magnoliopsida > Santalales > Viscaceae > Viscum > Viscum album. Next base: position 124,830,570 of record OY728133.1, on the reverse strand, counting down.
AGTGATGATAAAATATTATACTATTCATAACTAGAAAGACAAAAGTTGTATAGAAAATTTGATATTTTATTGATTTTTATTTGAGAATCATCACAAGATAGATAGTATTCCATTGAAAATAATATCAATACACATGAGGAAAATAATAAAGATGATGATGTTGAGAGATTAAAAAATTAATGGATGATTCAAGAACTCCTGTATATTCAGAATGTACTAAAATGACAAGATATAAATTTTAATGTGGTTGTATCATTGAAATATCATGTACTGACTTTTTAATATTGTTATTTATTATATTATCACGTTTTTAAGGACTTGTTTCATTATGGTGTAGATATTAACTCAAATCATCATATGTCATGTAATTTAATTAAGTTTGTTGAGTTTAAATAGATTTTTTTTCAATTCAAAAAACCATGTTTAAAATAAGTTTTTAAAAAACATATAACATGGGTTTAAATTATATTTTATAAAAAATGTTATGAAATTGTGTATAACTTATTTGACTTTTAGTTTGTATGAAGAATTTTTTAAAACTATTTTGAAAGAATGTAAATTTCATTCTTATACAGATTATATAAGACATTAAAGAAGTCTGAAGGAAGTGATTATTTGATAATTATCGATAGATGTGAATGATATGGTTTCTTCCTCTGGTTCTCTTAGTGAGAATAATAATTATTATATTTTTCTTCAAAATTAAATTTCATGTCACATTCTTGTTCTTTATCTATTATTTAGGGAAATTCATTTGAAATAGATTTGACTTCTCCATAGCCTCTTAGTATGGGTCCGAAAGGGGGTGATCTTAGATCTAAACATAACCCTTTTCGTAACCAATCACACCCAAACCCACCAATAGATGCCCCATCTACCACACCTTTTCATCCTTCACTTGATCCTCCAGATCTATTCCCACCCATGCCTCCATCATCATGTCATTCATCCCCTTCTTTCCGTACAATGTCTATTCCACCTCTAGGGATGTTCACACCTATACCATATCCATATCCTATGATGTATCCCCAACGATTATATCTTTATCCTACCACGTCTATACTGCCTCCATTTTCTACTATCATTCCACGATCTGGTGATTCTATTCCTTCAGATTCCACTGTAGTGCATGCAGATGACCCAGTGCATGCATTGTAACTTGCACATACTTTAGAGGCCACCGATCAAGGTTATCCCACAGATCTATCAAAGCATAATTAGGAGATTTCATCATGTAATATTATTATTATTATAAGTGGCGAAAATTATATAACATCATTTTTTTCGTGTTGTACTATGGATTACTTTTTTCTATTTATCTTAAATAGTGGGATATTATAATAAGAAATGTGGGAGAAACTATATGTGTGAAGCCTTGAATAAAAAAAATAAAGGTGGATTATGATGAAGACAATAAAATGATAGGAAAAAAATATAAAGTAGTGTGGAAGTTTCATGTGATATTTATCCATGTACAGGGATATCATTCTAGTGCAACCAGCCTCAAGGAGGCATATTGGAAATGAAATCAAGGAGAAAGAATGGATGAAGATACTGGTAAGATTTTTTTTAAATTGATATATATGTATTATTTTTGTATTTATATCAATTAACATTTTCATTGCTGCATCGGTCTAACTTTAAAAATGGTGAAGCTGCTATGGTTACACAGTTGATGGATCTTGGGGAGTTGTAGTGATTTTAAAAGGACTTATTATATATTATTTGGAATAATAGTGTTGGTTTGGATTTTTAGGGTGCAACAATATTTCTTGATTTTATAACAACACGATATCAATAAATGATCTCATATTGAAATAGTAAATAGTATAAATTATTTCTAATATTTAATAAGTTTCATTGAAAATTTAATTCTTATTAATAGTATTTTATTTTTTACACACATTGAAGAAAAAGAACAAACCTACTATAACATATCTATAAAAATTGGGTTATACTATAATTCCCAAGAACAAGGGACCCCATGTACATTAATATTAATAGTAATAATATTTATATTTATATTTGTACTAAAATAAAAATTTCAAATTATTTGGATTTTCAAGAAGTAAGAAAACATAAACAGTTAGATATTCATGCTGAAATGTAATACATAAGGTTGATAATTTCCAATTTAGTAATATTTACATGATGAAATTTAAATATTCTACCACATTTATAAAAAAATTATAATTTTCAATGAAAAATAATGAGAAACCAACATTTTACCATTAAAAAAATTCATTTATAAAACATGTATAATAGACCTCAATTAATCAATTCAATGGTTATTAGGTTAGAGGTATTAGAAAATGATTGAAGAAAATGGAGTTATAGAAATAAAAAAGGATTTATTAAGTATAAACATGAGTCACCTTAAGATAAACCATTGAAATCTAGATGTAATCAACAAGATAATGCAGAGGAAGTAAGAAACATTCCTAGAGAGGGATATGGGTTGCATGAGTTATGAGTAATAAAGAGAAAAGAGGTTATAATTTGAAAATAGATTAATTGTAATTTCACAATATTATGTTTCATGGTAAGGCAATATAGATGGATTTTAGTTGAAAAAAATAGATGAAAACCTATAAAAATTGAAATATATCAAATAAAATATTACATTGATAATTCAAATGAAATTAAATAAAAATAAACTAAAAAATAGAAACATATATAGATAGTTAAAAGTGAATTGAATAGGACTTACTGAAACTAAACCAAATATAAACCAATGGAATATAGGAGAAGTAATGTTACAACAAGTAATCCAAGCCATTCCAATAAAAATAAAAAATTTATTAAAGTAATATAAAAAAACCCATTACAATCAAATAAATCCAAAAAATAAACTAGCAATTATGGAACTGATGGAAAATAACTTAACTCGACCTGAGTTGATATGAACCTCGTATAATTTAACTGAATTGTGCTAAACCAAATGTAACTAAATGAATCATACCAAAAAAAATTGAATTTAATTGTATTAACCAATCCCAACTGATCATTATTGATTCAAAAGCAACTGAATACAATCAAAACAATTGAAATAGTATGAACCCTAACCAAACATAAAAAATTGAATTTAGATGTGCTAAAATAGAAAAAAAAACTACTGAAAATAAATAAAATGAAACAAGTTTAATGGATTAAAACTAAATTGAATCTCATAGAAACGACTTAAACAAAATTATAAAGAACCAAACTAAAACAATCTATCCAAAATAAGTGGGTGTACTTAGAGAACCAATCTGATAGGACCTAAACAGACACAAACCAGACCTATTTAAAGAAAGAGAAAACAAACCAAACTCAACTAAAGTGAAAAGATTTCATAAATAAAACCGAATTTAATCAACCAAAATAAAAAATAAAAAATGAACTAACCTTAGATGTATTGATGTTATCTATCCCAAACTAACATGAGAATATTTTTCCAAAAAAAAACATAGACAACATAAACATTACCCAACTGAATGGAAATAATAGATCCAAATAAAAATAAATTAAATCAATAAAAATTGAATCATGTTTGGATAAAATATGTAAAAATTATTTTATATGAATTGAATTCAATTAAAATAAATCAAATCAAACAACATAGAACATATTAAAACTAAAAGCAATAGAATTAAAATAAGTTGAATTTAATTTATAATAGTTGGATATGTTCCAACATAACTAAACATAACTTGAATGATCCAAAATAAATAAATTTAAACAAATAGTATCTAAATTATAATGAATATACATGATAAGAACTAGTTTGAATTATATAAAAATGATACTAGCTGACCGTAACAAATAAGAACTGAAATGAACTAAACTGAACAAAAATGTTCTTAATTGAATATAACCATGATGAACATAACCAAATAAAACTACTATGAATATAATATAATTGAAAAATACCAAACATAATTGAATTGAATAAAACAGAACTATATCAAACCAAACCTACTACAATGAAACTATCATAATAATAAATTAAATAAATATAATCATAATAAAAAATTGATGAATTGAGTAAAACCCAATTGAACCAAATAGAATAATACCAAAAATAATAATTGAAACACATTAAACCAAAATAGATCAAAAAATTGAAATCATATCAATCCAATAATTATGTAACAAAGCTAGAAAAATATATATCATGTAAAACCACCTTGAATAATAATAATAATAAAAATTAGTTCTATATAACCAATATGAACTATACTGAATAGAAATAAAGTTAACTTATAAATATTTATTCAAATAATACACTACTAAAAAAATAAATAAGATTCCCACATAATCTAATTTAAAAAATAATCATAAGACATAATGGAAGAAAATTAGATAGAACAATTTGAAATTTAATAAAACATAATCAATCCATCTAATTTGTATCAAATTAAAATTTGTTGAAAATAACTAAACCAAACTAAAGGGATCTACCCCAAAATTTTTGGACATAAATGGAATAAAATAATTATCTAAAAATATAATACCTAGACAAAAAAGCATGAATTGATCTAAAAATAGTTGAATAGACCCAAATTCAACTAAATTAACCAAATAAAAAATTAAAATAGAATTTAAATGAAAATACATGATCCAAAATCAACAAAATTAAATACACACACAGTATAAATTGAACATGAATTGAAATGAATTGAATTAAACAAAAATAAATTTAACTGACCAACGCCAATGCAATTTGAACCAAACTAAACCGAAACAAAAGTAAATTAATTTGATCTAAAATAAAATGAATGGGTAAAAACTAAAATGAACCATACAATGAAAATAAATAACTAAAACAAAACATAACTGAATTTAATTTAACATAATAAAATTTAATTTACTTGAAACATGTAAAACAAAATTTAAGTGCACCAAACAAAATTAATGTAAACTAGACCAAATAGAAACAACCAATATCAACCAAATTAATCTATACACAACATAAAAACACAAAATCAGTCATAAGTGAAAATAAAACAAAAAATATGGAACCACATCCTCTTAAAATAATCTAATATGTTTAAAATCCTAAAAAACTATAAAAAATAATGATGAAATGAATTGAGATAAACAAATGTGAACTCAATGAAACTAAATCCACTAAGGTTTTACCAAAATATTTCCTAAAAAACAAAATCTAAACAAAATTTTACAAAGATAAATCCCTTAGAACTCAATAAAATGTGACCCCACTAAATATAACTAAAAAAAATCACAACATGAACAAATGAACAAGTGAACTAATTACCAAACATCCTAAATAAAAATTCAACTAAATGACCAAATAACTAAATAATGCAACACAAATAAAATTGGATCAAAATGAACATACAAGAGGAATCCATATCATACCCATATTTATCATAATAATTAGTATGTATTGATTAGGTTTTTACACTATAATTAAATTTCTAATTAAATTTATATTTGGAAACTTCTTCATCTTTTGGATTTCTTTAAAAACTAAAATTTTAATTCATTCTAGGATTATCAATTTTATATTATTAAATAATATACCATTTTACTAATGGAATTAATTTTTAGAAAACGAAATTGGGCATTGAAGTCCGCGTTATTTGAGAAAAGTTATTTTTCTAGAGTAGGAGGAAAAAATATGTATGTGTTGTGAATACACAGACACAATAAAAGGCTGTAAGTATTTTCTTTTAATATTTCACATTTTGATATTTAATTCATAATCAAATATCTTGTGTATATTTTCACCACTGTGCACTAGAGGAACTCAATAAGATAGAAGATAAAAACTTCAAACCAAATGATTAATTCAGAGTTGTATTATGTGAGGAGTACAAGGATAAATTATGATTCCAACCTTGGAAAAAAATCACCCCCATTAGGTGTTGTCCCTTATTCGGTGCATCTCAAACTTTTTATGACACCTATCTGCAAAAATATTATGTAGAAGTAGCTAAGTAAAAAAATATAGCTACAAATTTGTGTGAAAGAGGTAAATTTGTCACTAAACAATTAATGAGAGTTATGTCAATTATTTTCCCGTAACCTCCATCAGAGGATGATAATGGTTCTTATTCTTGTATGGAAACAATTTAGTCAATATATGAGGCATTGAGTGATGTCAATGATGGTCCTAATGGTGTAAAAGAAAATGATTCTGGTTGTGGAGTGTCGATGGTAGTGATGATGATAATGATTTTGGTTCTCTAGATGATGATGGTTGTGATGGAGGTGATGAGGATGTTGGTGATGGTTATGAGGACGAGGATGTTGGTGATGGGGGAGATATTGATGCCCTCCATTTTTGAGTTAGTAGAAATGAAACATTTGGATTCTATTCAATGATTTGAATTGATTGATTGTGTGTATGTATATGTGTGTTATACTATTTTAAATGGTTTGAAAACTATTACAAAAAAAGATGATTAAATATTGAATATACAATATATGTATTGCATTGAATGCTTACAATGGGTTGTATTTTGTGTATAGGTTCTGGATGGGTTGCTTCTGCTTCCTATTAAGGATAGGTTGATATAACAATGGTTAATTGAACTACTGGTATACCCTACATGGGAAACATTATTTAACAATGATCCTCATAACAGTTAGTATTATGAATAAATCATAGTATATACCCATAGTTTCTATATCATTCATGGTTATATCCCTATACTGATGGTTAAATCACCCACAATTCAATGAATTATGGGTATAATATATACCCACGTTTTTCCAGGATATACCCATTACTTAAAACTATGGGCATAGGGTATGTTTTAAGTAGTGAACCATACCAATTAATAAGGAAAGGAACATAAAAGAAAAGAAACATCCTCTAAAACAACTTTGTGACTTCCCAGAACTGATTCACTCAAAAGTAACCCAACCTAGTTGCTCATATGACCTCATGTGCACCTACCCATATGTCAGTGACTGCTAATAAGCAGTGAGGGTCCATGGTGGAATCGTGGAAAGACTATACACTCATGATCTGAGTATAGCACAATGGTATAATCATATCAAAATATATCATAAGAATAAAAGATAATCGAATTGTGGAATAGTAATCGTCTATAATATAAATATATACGTAAATCAAATCCATCAATGCCATATAAAAATGATCATGGTATTCTATGAAAAAAATAATATACACAGAAATCAATGAGACATGAATATACCACAATATATACAAAAAAAGACCCAAGGTTATTTATATTATCATCCTCAGTATATGCCCAGTCCTCTGCCCCTATAAACCATCTTATTTAGGTAATCAAGAGTCTATAACATGTGTCTTTCATTTTCCCCCACATGGATCCAAGAATTTTTTTAGGTACCCAGTAGATGCATGAACAGGGTGTCAGATATGCATAGTAGGTCACCAACAATGGTTTATCATTAAACCCAGTACATGAATATATAATAATCAATGTGAAGATAGAATTAAAATTTATGAATTATGGGCCATACTAAATAACCCACACAATCCTACGTCCCCCTGGAATACCCGTACTCTGCTACGTACTTTGGCATAAGCTGGAATATCTTTGATTAAACAGTCATCATGATTTAATATATAATAATGTATCAAGACCTGAATCATATACCAAACATTTCCCATGAATCGTTTCAATGTCAGATATGTATAATAAACCCATCATGAATATGTAAGTCTATGACATAATAAATTATTGTACTTTGGCTTGGTAGTCGCGTAATTTAATCAATTTATTACTTAATTCAAAATCATCATGAGCCTTCCTTGGAATTCCTAATTTAGAACCTAGGTAATGCTCTAGGAATATCATGAAACCATCACCTTATAATGGAATCCTAATAATTACTCAATGGAACCCTAGTATAACTCTAGGAATGGTATAAAGTCACTAAAAATTTACTATATCTCTAGTGGTATACAAAGGAAGATCAAGTGTCACATGGGGAGTATATAATGATCTTTCCAATGAGTATATCTTTGTAAGTCCACATAGATAGTCCATGTATCACCCATTAAATAATAGTGGTTTTCCCTCTATTTCTGTCCTTGGTAGTCCAAAAAGGGAATCTAAGTATCACCCATGTCATAATAGTAATATTCCCTCTAAGATCATCCTTGGAAGACAGAAGGGAGTCAATGTATCACTAGTACTTTATATAATCTTATTAACATGTGATTTATTCTATGGAATCCATATTATAACCTATGTGTCACCCACAACTCATAATAATTTAATTATAATTCATTTTATTCAATAATCCAGATGAATCTTTCATAGAATTAAGAGTCAAAAACCATCTTTCACTCTCAACATGGTAATATGAATGGTCATGGGACTGATGTATATTCATCGAATTTATGTTCATGTTTAATTCAATTTCCATCCCATGTATAGAAGCAATATTCTCACGATAAAGGAGTCTTATAACATACCATAGGTTTAGGAGGCCTAGAATCCCATGAATCACACTATTCATCTTAATTGGAAATTTATGTTTTCAATAACATCTCAATCCTAAGTGAGAAAGGATAATGGAAATTGTATAGAGTCATGGTCTTACATTACCACTTTTATCAAATTAAATTTACACATTAATCAATTTATTTAACATCCAAAAACAAAGGGGTAAAAAACACACCTTATGTGGTGAATTAATTTATAGGCCCCTCATGGTGGTTTCCTCAAATTTAAAAACACACATAATGAGTTGTTCAATTCATGGTACTTAACCTACAATGATACATAAAGAGGGTCCCACAAGTTAAATTGGTCATGCCTATTTATTTTGTTTTAGTAAAATTCCATTTAACAATAATTTCTAAGAATATCTGGTGTCAGACATAATGGCATAATACATAAACACCAAAAAATTAATGGAAAATAATTAGACCACTGACCTTAACTTTGAATTCGACTACTCATCTATTGTTTACCTTTAATATAGGCTAGAAAAGAAGAAAACAAGTAAATAAAAAATTAAATAAAAAAGGGAATATTTTATTTTAATAAAATAACTCTTTTTATGGGAATATAAATGAGGAAATGTGAAAGATTAATGAAGAGATTATCAGTGGTTATCTAATGCGATATGTGGTTGTCAGATTAGAGCTCAGATAGAAGAGAAACTTCAATTCCCAGCTTGAAATGGAATGAGATATCTCTAATGGATAAGGGTTGTTTCTTGTAGAATGATCAAAAAATAGGGAAGGATTAAAATATAATACAGGGAAAAAATAATCATTTTACCCTTCTTTAAAGGATCACATGGTTTGGAAACATGGTTGACCAAACCATGTGCCAAATGTGCACCAAGAACTACCCAAAACCCCCTCGCATGGTCATGTTTCACAGTTTGAATAACCCTACATAGATCAAAAAAACCCATTTTGTAAAGAGGTTTAGAACACATGAAAAACTATGTGGGCTAAGAAACACATTTAGGACAAACAATGCCTACCCAGGCAGAGAAACGAACCACCCTCATGTTTAAAACTAACCATGAAAACTGGGCTGACAATTTCTTTTATCCATATGGTCCACCTATTCCTTCTAAAATATGGGTCTCCAAACTCTATAAAATCAATGAAAACGCCCTAAACTTCCATGAACTAATTAAGAACTCCCATTAAGATAAAATTAATGAAAAAAATGAAAATAAAAGATTTCATACCTCAAAAAAATATAGATTTTTACATAGGGGGTCCCCAACAAATCATAAAAAGGTTTAAAAATATAGATTAATTTAAAAAACATATAATTTTAGAATAAATCATAAAACATTACAACCTCTAGTCTTTACACTAGATCTTCACCTGAAACTCATTGATCCTCGATCTACATTTTGGAATGCTCCATCGGTAGTTCCTCCTCCTTCTTCTATATATTCATTCCCACTCTCTCTCTTTATTTAAGACCTCAAAGTTGGAATCCCATGGGGGAGTATGTAACAAGAAAAAAAAGGAGGATTGAAGGGAAAAAAGAAAAAACAAAAAAGAAAAAGAAAAAGAAATAAAAAGAAAAGGAAAGGGGCATTGGCCTGGGCCCAATGCCCATGAATGGTTTATGCATTACCTTATAAATTTTTTTTTTCTAGACTCTACCATAGAGGGAAAATATCAATCAGATGATCTTTTTTAATGATAAAACCAAAAAACATTTTTTTATATAATAGTAATTAATTAATGAAATATTATATATTCTGAAAATAAATCAAATGGCTCAAATTTCTGCTAAACACATATCCAATGGTAAACACCCTCCTTTTCGACCAATATAGTGGTCATAAAAATTATCCGAGATCATATTATAGGTTATGTTGATATTTTTACCTTCAATCAATTCCTGAAATAAAAGAATTAAATTGACCATTACATTTAAAACACATGAAGGTGTGATGAATCAAAAACTCCCCATTGAAAATTATTCTCAACCTCAATAAACCTTGATGGTCAACCAAAATCCACTCCCCACTCCAAGAACTGGAACAAATGATGCCATCTTGATCACTCAATGAAATAACATACAACATCCACAACTCTCTCCTAATGTGAGAAAAATTCAACCATGTGAAATCTGATTCTCCACGCTACATGATAATCCTTATCATCACTTGGCTACTCAAACAACAAACCACATGTACCACACTACAAAAATCAGAAAAAATGGATATACATGGAAAAACTGCACATACCTGAGTTCTAGAATGGAAACAAAACCACTCATTCCTATAAAGACCTAAACTCTTGAATAAATTTTATTTCATACTTTTGTGTGTTATTTCATTTTATATTCCACAAAACTATATCATTTAATTAATTAAATGATACCATTGGGTTTCGACTATTATATGATTGTTGGTCAATATGATAGTTGGTCAATATGACCATTGGAAAGTAAACTCTTAATGTTACAATTATTCTTTATAAAGACTAGTGATCTTGGTTAATTAATATAGAAATAATAGTCGATGGACTTATCTAGTGGACTCAGTCCGTAAATATATCATTTGTCAGAGCTTGGTAAGGAGGTAGAATCTCAGGGAATTGCTCTTGACCACGCCCAATCTGAGATTCAACATGTAAAGCTTGAACAGAATCACCAAAGGGGGAAGTTTAAGATGAATGAAATCACCACTTTGGAAATTTTTTCCAAGACTCCACAAGATTCTATCACCATAGCACACCTTACACTTAGGTCCTATATAGGTGTTATAAGGGGCTATATAACTCCACCTTAGTTACTTGTGTGAAAATTTTGTATAAGTAAAGTTTTAATTTCTTGTTATAGAAAAGTTGGTGAATTTCAAATATTCTAATAAATTCAGGATGAATTTATAGTTCCATATTACTAATGAAATTTGGAAAAAATGGTATTTTAAAATAGTAATGTAATCTTAAATAAATAATAATGTGAAATTATTTTCAAAAATGGTCTTCTACAGTTGTGATCTGTAATAAATTTAGAGTCTAATATGATCAACTTTATTTTTATTGAATAGTAATGTATGAATAGTAACATACTCTTATGAATAGTAATGAATAATAATGAATGGTAAATCAGCCAAAAAAATAGAAACATCACCCATGAATGTATAAATACAATATAGACATCTTAAAAGTGTAATAATGATCATAGTATAAGTTTTGATATTTTTGTTGGTAATAAATATTTTATTCACATTTTTATAATCAATTTAATAATTTAAAATGAAAATGTATTTTCATAAAATTTAATCATAAATTATAACTTTATAGTCATATGGTTATACAATAATTTTATAAGACCTTTATAACTTTTTCAAGGTGTTACAAAATAAGTTGTAGTTTTAGAGTTGTTTTCTTGAATAAATAATGATTTTATTTAACAATTAAATTAAAATTATTTAAAATTATTTTTTCATAAAATTGAGTTCATTATTTAATTCAAATCATCGATATTAGGTTAGGGTCAATTATTGGGATTTTTCTGAAATAGTTAAATTTTTAGTGAATAGTAAAAAATGCAGTTTTGAGTTTCGGGTGTTTAATGACATCATTGGAGATATAATAATTATGGTCAAATTTTGAATAGTATTATATGGTATCAGGTGACCTAAGTGTCCAATACCATGATAAAATATCATAGGCAATCCCATGGTTTTACAAAAACCACTGAAGATGTGTCCCTTGGAAATTAATTAAATATTCCCTCACTTTTAAAATAAATACCAATCCATTCCCTCGTTAATTTTATTAAAAAACACTCCTCAACGAAGATTTGGTCTTTCCACCTCCCAATGAGTCCTCTCAAGGTTACCTCAATCCCCCCAAATCCCTAACCTTCAAGCATCCAAAGTTACTCTTCAAGGTAAAGGAACCTTTCACCATCCTCTTTTTAGTCACGATTTCCTTTATGTTATGTCTTCTAGTTTTCATATTTTTATGCGAGGTTATGTTATTATATATTATTATTAATTTAAACTTCATTTCCAAATGATGATACACCCTTTCATCTCTCATTAATTTATTTTCTAAATTTTTTAGTGATGCCATTAGTCTGCCGATTTTTTAGTAAAACAAATAATGTCTCCTCTTTTCTATCATGTTTTCTTTTCATGTGGTATGCCATTAAAATATCCACACCATGATATTATTATGTACCCATATTGTATTATGAATTATTTATTAATGGTTTACCCTTATCACCTCTATTTTTAATGTTTTCTAAAATGATGTTATGTAGTCGTTATGTTGCATAATTTTCATCTCAAAATATCTCTTCTTCGAAAGAAATTATCTTGTATTATTTTCTATGGATACAAAATTCTATTTTCATTTCTAGGGGTATTCATCAATAAATAAAATTTATCTATCTAATTCTGGAATTGACAGACATATAACCCTCACTCCCTTTCCATGGGTTATAAATAACATAATGATCTTATTTTTATATACATTTTTTAAACATCATGATTTTGACATGAAACCCATTTCATTGATATTATTTGGGTAATTTATGAAATCTTTGATTATGATCCATGTGGATGATATGAAAAATAGCTATATATTAAGGGTGTTCCCTGATAGTTCTCAAATTAGTTGGGTAAATAATTAATCTCTAGAGATGACAAGTAACACAATAACATGGTGAATAACCTTGGAAATATTTTCATGACACCTTGGGAATGAACCTTGGTGATATGTTCATGATTTTATTAATGAATTTTTGCAGCCACATATTCATGTTGTGATTCATGTTATTTTTATTATGATATGCCTCTTTTTTTGTTGCTCATGTCTTGGGGTTTTATCATGTTCTTATTGATATCACAAGTAAACTGATTCCCTTGCATTCCTTACTGGGCCTTTTGCTCGTCCTGTCCTTTGATGTATGTCTCAAGATTATGAGATGAAATAATTTTACTTATTAAGAACTTATGATGAATCCCTAAAGGAGTATTAGAAGAATTTTTTATGTTTTCCTGTTTTATGTTCTTGATTTACAAGACACTAGACTTTAAAGATCCTTCTGTTTGAAGAATGTAATGAAAAGTTATCTAATAAAAAGGATGGATGACATAGTTGATATCAAAGGATAGTTTAGTTATTTTTGGAAATTAGGATATGAAAACATTAGGAAGAACCCATTATAAAATTTTAAATATAGATAAACTTCATGTTATTTTGGTGAGTATTGATTAAGTGGTTTATGAAAAAAATACATCCATGCCTGGATATGAGAAGGTATAGGCGGCTATGGAACAAATGTACCTAGGAGTGAAAACTCCAACAAGGAGTTCCAAGCTTGACCCGGTGTATCCTGGTACACGAAAATTATCCTTTCTGCACTCTTTGTTATGAAACTCCTTGGGGTTATGTTTGGTTAATAATAAAATTTATATGAATTATTATGATGGATTTATAAAGAAATGTAATTTTTTAAAGAATGATGTTTTAAGACATAAAATTATTTATATTTAAAAGATTCATAAATCAAATAAGTTTCTATCAAAGGATTTATTATTTTAGAAAATGGAGGGAAATAGGAGGAATCGTGTAAATAGTTACTACAACGGAACATGCACTGACGAGCCTCCATTGGATGCCAAAATGGAAACATCTATGAGAATGATAAACCAAATAACTAAAGTTATGGGAAATAACTTGAATCAAGATGAGATACCAATCTCACTGAAAATGGAACAAAATTCTATTGAATCTTTTATGTGTCAAATACCACCAACCTTAAGTGGATCTACCGACACACAGATTTCTGAAGAGTGGATCAGCTCTGTCGAGAAGATATTTTCTATGCTCCGATGTTCTGAACAAGAGAAGGTTGCATTGGTTGTTTATCACTAAGAGGAAGAAGCTGATATGTGGTGGGAACTGATTAAAAACACAAGTCCAAGAGTGGAAGTTGAGGTTATGGAGTGGGAAGAGTTCATAGGGATATTATTCAATAAGTATTTCCCATGATCGATGAGAACAAGAATAGAGAAAGAGTTTCTTGATTTAAAGCAGAAGGAGAATAAATTTATGGGAAGCTACGAGATGAACTTCACAAGGCTTCCACGTTACCCCTCTTTCTTTTCCATGGATTCAAATGGTAAGATTGATATATTCTTCGGTGGACTGTGACCTCATATGTGGAATAATCCAGCCAATGGAGATTATGATAGCTATGAGGAGATCGTGTGAAGTGAGATGAAAGTCGAACTTGAGTTTGGTGCGACGCAATGGTCTCATAAATCCAATGACAAGAAAATATCTATGGAGACAAGCATAGGAAGGAGCTTTGATCAGGGAAGAGGAGGAATGCTAGTGCAACGTCCCATGTGTAATAAATGTGAGAAGAAGCACTCTGAAAACTGCTTGCTTAGGAGTGGGAAGTGCGACATGTTTGGAAGATATGGCCATATCATGCAGAATTGTCGTATTGATGTGAAGCCTCAACTTACCAATACTAACAAAAAGGGGAAGATGGTGCAGGAACTACCTGATGTCCAATTCTATAAGTGTGGGAAACTTGGGCACTTTACCAATCACTGTCCAAATCCGAGGGTAGTGGAGGGAAATCATCTTCATCCTCACCAACGACCAAGAGAACAAATTTTTACTTTTTTAATCACTATGGCTGAAGTTGAAGCACCAAATGATGTTTTGAAAGGTAATCATTTTATTATCTCAAATCTACAAATTACTTTGTATGATTATAGTTTTACGCAATCCTTTATTTCTTCCACGTTTTCATAGAATTTAAGATCATCCCATGATTTTCTAAAAGTAGAGTTATCAGTCCGGAATCCTGGTGAGATTATCCAAGCATCATCTATGTTTAGAAACTCTAGTATTTAATTTAGTGTGTACAATCTTATCTCAAATATAGTAGTCATTCCAATGCTATAATTTGACATTATACTAGGGATGGATTTGATATAAAAGTATAATGATAAGATCAAATGCAAAATCAAGGAAATCATAGTAGTCATGAATGGAAAACCTATGGTTATCTTCAAAGGAGAGATATATCAACCTAATCGTTGTCTAGAAGAACCTCTTATATCATTCTTTATAGAGTTTATTGATAAAGAAGAGGAAAGAAATGAGATTTTGAGGATAGAAAATGTCCCCATCATCCAAGAATACATTGACGTATTTCCTGAGGAGATACTCGGACCTCCACCAAAAATAGAGGTAGAGTTCTCCATTTAATTCGTACCTGGATCATAGCCGATATCAAATAACCTGTATAGGATGTCAAATGTGGAGTTGGAGGAGTTAAAGAAACAATTACAAGATGTTTTGGAGAAGGTGTTTATCTGAAAAAGTGGGTCTCTGTGGGGAGTACTTGTTATCTTTGTGAAGAAGAATGATGGATCGATGCAGCTATGCATTTATTATAGATAACTGAACAGGATCACAGCGAAGAACGAATACCCTCTTCTAATAATTGATGAATTATTTGACCAACTTCACGGGGCTCCATTCTTCTCTAATATTGATATTCAATATGGTTATAATCAATTGAGGGTGAATAAAGTAGATATTCTAAAAATTGCTTTCAGATCAATATATGGGCATTATGAGATTGTTATTATGCCCTTTGGACTGTCTAATACACCTGGTATTTTTATGGATTTGATGAATAGAGTATTTAAGGAATACATTGATAATTTTGTGGTATTTATTATTGATGATATTCTGATATATTCTAAAAGTCATGAGGAGCATGAAGATTATATAAGGGGTATTTTGCAAACCCTACGGAAGGAGATGATTTTTTAGAATGTTCAGAAAATGTGAATTATGGTTACAAAATGTTTCTTTTTTAGGGCACATTGTAACCAATGAAGGAATCATAATTGACCCTGCAAAGACAAAATTTGTAGAGGAGTGGCCTTAGCCTACAAAAATAACTTAGATTCATAGTGTCCATGGATTAGCAAGATATTATAGGAGGTTTGTAAAAAAAATTCTGTACTTTCTAATCCATTAACCATGTTAACTAAAAAAGGGGTCAAGTTCATCTGAAAAAAGGAGTGTGAGGAAAGTTTCCAAGACATGAATGAAATATTGGTTACTGCACCCATGTTAACTCTTCTCTCAAGTGGAGAGGGATTAGTTATTTTTAGTGATGAATCTCTGAAATGGATTGGGTGCGTCCTCATGAAAAATGACAAGGGAATTTCTTATGCATCTCAACAGTTGACGACTCATGAGCAGAACTATCCTACGCATGACCTGGAGCTAGATGTGGTTGTTTTTGATCTGAATACATGGAGGCACTCTCTTTCTGGGGAGAAATGTGATATATACATAAACCATAAAAGTTTCAAGTATATTGTCACACAAAAGGAATTGAACATGAGATAGAGGAGATGGTTGGAACTACTTAAAGACTATGCCTTTTCAATACATTATCATCCTGGAAGATCAAACAAAGTTGTTGAAGTATTAAGAAGAAAAGACCTAGTGTTTCATTCTATGATGAGGATTCCAAAATATACTTTGATCAATAACCTAGTAAATCTGGAAATGTAAATTATAAGGTAAAGGATATCATCAACCCTAACCCAAAATTATTTGTTATCTGTCATTTCTAGATATGATCAAGAAAGCTCTGAAAGAACAACCTTTGTTACTGAAGATGTTTGATGCTGTGAAGGATGGGAAGTTTCCTGAGTTTAATATTGATCAAGAAGGTGTACTGAAATTTTGTAGAAGACTATGTGTTCCATATATTCCAGAAATAAAGAAGGATTTGATGGATGAAGCTCATAGCTCTACTTTCTCTATACATCTTCGAAGCACAAAAATGTATAGGGACATTCATGATAATTATTGGTGGAATAATATGAAAAGAGAGATTGATGACTACACTTCAAGGTGCCTGGTATGTCAACATGTTAAGGAAGGGAAGTAACTTCCTAAAGGGTTATTTCAATCACTACCTATACTAGCATGGAAGCAGGACACTATCACTATGGACTTTATCACTAGTCTCCCAAGAACATCCATGGGAAGCAATTCAATATGGGTTATTGTGGACCATCTCACAAAGAATTCCCATTTTATCTTCATTCAGGATGATTTATCTCTTGATCAACATTCCATTATTTACATGAATTATATGGTAAAACTGCATGGAGTTCCACTTTCTATCGTATCTGATCGTGATCCAAGGTTCACATAAAATTAAAGAGAATTCATCAATATGTTCTGAGTAACGAATTGAATTTCAGTATGATCTATCACCCCCAAATTGATGGCCAATATGAAAGGACTATTAAAACACTTGAATACATGATGAGAACATTCTCAATTGAATTTAGGGGTGGATTGGATCAACATCTCCCTTTAGTTGAGTTCTCTTACAACAACAACTTGCAATCGAGAATTAAAATGGAACCCTATGAAGCTCTATATTGTAAGTGATGTATTACTCATACTTTTTGGCATGAAGTTGGTGAGAGAAAGCTTCTTAGGCCTGATCTTGTGCCAGAGATGAAAAAAGTCCATGTCATCCAACAACACATTAAGGCTACACAGAGTCAGCAAAATGGCTATGTCGACAATCGTCGAAGGGTCTTGGAGTTTGATGTTGTTGACAAAGTTATTCTTGGTGTTTTAAATTGGAAGAGAGTAATGAGGTTTGGGAGTAATGTGAAGCTCAGCCCTAGGTATATTGGCCCCTTTGAAATCCTTGATCGCGTGGGACAAGTGGCCTATCAGCTTTCACTTACTCTAAATCTAGCACATGTTCATGATGTCTTCCACATATCCCTCTTGAGAAAGTACATACCTGACCCTTCACATGTACTAAATTCAGAGGTGGTACAAAAGAAACATGGCCTTTCTTGTGAGGATCATCCGGTAGAGATCTTGGATCGTATAGACTTGGTTTTTTGCAACAAGACTACCCACCTTGTTATGGTGTTATGGAGGAACCACAAATACGAAGAAGCCACGTGGGAACCAGATGAGACAATGAGGTGAAAGTACCCACACCTTTTCTCTTCTAAGGTTACGATTTAAAATTTTGTGGATGAAATTTCATAAGGGGGGAAGAATGTAATGACCGAAACTTTTGAACAAATTAAATTTTTTACTTTAGTGTGGTATTTCATTTTATATGTCACAAAACTATATCCTTTAATTAATGAAGTGAGACTATTTGGTTTTGAATTTTATATGACCATTGGTCAATATGACTATTGGATACTAAACTCTTAACGTTACAATTATTTTTTATAAATACAAGTGATCTTGGTTAATTAATATAGAACGAATAGTAAATGGTCTTATACAGTAGACTCAGGCTATACGAAGCCCATCTGTCCGAGCTTGTGAATGAGGTAGCATCTCTGGGCTTTGCTCTGGACCAAGCCCAAGCTAAGATTCAGCATGAAAAGATTGAACGGAATCACCTAAGGGAGAATTTCAAGCTGATTGAAATCACCACTCAGGAAATGTTGTTCGAGCTTCCCCAAGATTCTATCACCACAACACACCTTACACTTAGGTCCTATACAGGTATTATAAGGGGATATGTAACGCAACCTTAGTTACTTGTGTAAACCTTTTGTATAAGTAAAATTGTTATTTCTTTTTATGGAAAATGTGGTGAATTTCAAATATCTGGATAAAGGTAGGATGAATTTATATTTCCATATTACTAATGAATTTTTGAAAACAGAGTATCTTAAAATATTAATTTAAACTCTAAATAATTAATAATGTGAAATGATTTTAACAAAATGGTCTTCTACACTTGTGATCAGTAAGAAATTTAGAGTCTAATAAGATCAATATGTTTTTTAGTGAATAGTAAAGTATGAATAGTAACATACCCTTATGAATAGTAATGAATAGTAAATCGGCCAAAAAAATAGAAACATCACCCATGAATGTATAAATACAATTTATACATATTAAAAGTGAAAAAAAAGATAATAGAATATGTTTTGTTATTTTTGAATGTCATAAATATTTTATTTAAAATTTTATAATTAATTTAATAATTTAAAATGAAAATTTATTTTCATAAAATTTATTCATAAAGTGTTAATTTATTGTCCTATTGTTATACAATAATTTTATGAGACCTTGATTACTATTTCAATGTGTTACATAAATAAGTTATAGTTTTTGAGTTCTTTTTTGGAATAAATGCTGTTTTATATAAAAATTAAATTAAAAATATTAAAAATATTATTTTCAAAAAATTTAGTTCATTTTTTAATTCATATAATCAATATTATGTTAGGGTAATGTTTTTGGATTTTTCTGAAATAGTTGAATTTTCATTGAATAAAAAAAATATAGTTTTGAGTTTCAGGTGTTTAATGACATCATTGATTATGTAATGATGATGTAATCATTATGGTAGACATTTGAATAGTAATATATGATATGATGTGTCCCAAATGTCCAATATCATGGTAATATACAATATTCAATCCCATGGTTTGGCAAATACCCCCAATGACGTGTTGCTTAGAAATTAATTAAATATTCCCTCACTTTTACTATAAATACCTAGTCAATCCCTAATTAATATAATTACAATATCCTCCTCAATGAAGATATGGTATTTCAACCTCCCATGGAGTCCTCCCAAAGTTCCCTCAATCCTCTCAAAGTCCCAACCTTCAAGCTTCTGAAGTTACTATTCAAGGTAAGGGAACCTTTCACCGTCCTCTTTTTAGTTATGATTTCCATTATGTTATGTCTTCTAGTTCTCATATTATAACGTGGGGGTATATTCTTATATATTCTTATTACTGTAAATTTCATGTCCAAATGATGAGAGTTGATTTCCTCTCTCATCAATTTATTTTCTGAATTTTTTAGTGATGCCCTTATTGTACCAAATTTTTTGTCAAATAAATAGTTTCTCCTCTTTTATTTCATGTTTTCTTTTCATGTGGTATGTCATTAAAATATAAATACCATGATCTTATTATGACCCATACTGTATAATGAATTATTTATGAGAGTTTGTTCCTTTCCTTCTATCTTTTTAATGTCTTCTGAAATGATGATATGTAGTCGTTATGTTGCCGAATGTTCGTCTTGAAATCTCTATTCTTCTCAAGAAATTATCTTGTATTATTTTATGTGGCTACCAAAATATTTTTTCAATTATAGGGGTATTTATCAATAAATAAAATTGATCTATTTTATTCTTTAATTGACATACATATAACCCTCACTCCATTTCCATGAGTTATAAATGACATAACAATTTTATTTTTAAGTACTTTTTTAGAGGTCATGATTTTGACATGAAACCCATTTCATTGTTTCGATTTAGGTTATTTATGAAATATTTTATTATGATATATGTGGATCACATGAATATAATTACATTTTAAGGGTGCTCCCTAATAGAGCTCCAATGTATTGGGTAAATAATTAATCTCTAGAGATGACAAGTTTCACGATACCTTGGTGAATAACCTTGGTAATATTTTTATGAAACCTTGGGACTGAACCTTGTTAACATGTTCATGAATGTCTAAATGAAATTTTGTAGCCACATTTTCATGTTGTGATTCATGTTCTTTTTATTATGATATGCCTATTTTTCCATTTCTCATGTCTTGTTGTTTTCATTATGTTCTTATTGATATCACAAGAAAACGGATTCCCTCGCTTCCCTTACCAGGCCTTCTTCTCACCCTTTCCTTTGATATATATCTCTAGGTTATGAGATGAAATAATGGAACTAAGGAAGAACTTATGTTTAATACCTACAAGTGGATTATAAGAATGTTTTATGTTTTCATATTTCATGTTCTGGATTTCCAAGACACTATACTTTAAAGATCCTCTCTTTTTAAAATGTAATGAAAAGTTATGTAATAAAAAGGTAGGATTCCATAATTCATATATCACTAGGAAAAAACTCCATGCTCATCAAACCTATTAAATGGGGATCATGACCTCCTATATCCTAAAATGCACTTCCCACCACAAATTTGTTACTAGCTCCACTCCCAAATGAGAAACTTGACTCATGCTCATATCGGCCAAGCCCTAATGAAACTAGTCTAATTTGGCTAAAACCTCTTACCATGCTCCTCATACATGTCAGTTCCAACAAACCACAAAAACCTTCTAAATACTGTCATAAAATGGGTAGGGATAATAAACTAACCATGCTTCCACTACGCCACCCATGGATAAAAATAACAAAAAGGACAAGAAAACCAAACAAACCGTCCCTCTTAATCTAGAAATGAGACATGGATCACAACCAACACTCCACATCTCAAAGACATGGTATCCTCATTCCTATCCAAAACATAGTGAAAGAAGACCTCAACAGACCCCCAATAATGATAAAACCACCACACCTACCAAAGCCATCAGTGATAGTAGGCACACATTTCCCAAAACATGATATGACAGAAAACATGTGGTAAGAGAATCTCCCTCCTAAGAAACATGAAACTCGATCTTTTGAGGAACCACCACTTGAGTGAAACTCGAGCCTGATCCAAACATCTCTCAGGTGTCCTCGCCCTCATTGATCGTCCAATAGAGAACATAAACCCCACACCAACCCATAAGTGTTTCCCTGCATCCCCATAACTGTAAAAACATTTTCCACATGATGCACAAGGATTATCATTAGAAAAAAAATATACATGTGGTTTAGTTGAATATAATTCCACCAGGTAATTATATTAGAAAACAATGTATTTTTACTTATTAACATGTTAAACAACTTAACCTCCATGAATAGTGAAAACCCCATAGACATAAATATTTCATGAGAACCCTAAATTCC
This sequence comes from Viscum album, assembly GCA_963277665.1. Lineage (NCBI taxonomy): Eukaryota > Viridiplantae > Streptophyta > Magnoliopsida > Santalales > Viscaceae > Viscum > Viscum album. The sequence continues at coordinate 124,808,299 of OY728133.1, read as the reverse complement.
TAGAATTATGAAATAACATTGGCATATTTCCCAAGGTTCATGATCCAGAAATCAAGATAAAATATAAATCCATAAACTCAAGTGAATCACACAAGGTAAAATCACATTACTATAAAAATTTAATCCAAGAATAATAAACCCATTCATTGTAAACTTGGACTCCATATCAGAAAATATTTTCACGACACACCATTCAAATATCCATCACATGTCCCTACACATTACTCTACCAAATTTATACTAACTCCACAAATCATAAAACACAACTTACCCGAATACCATTTTGTAATAAACCAGGCAAGGTCGACCAAACACATCACCTAATCTGGATCACCACAAGGCCTCCATCATGCCTCCCCAAATTCCAGAGACTGATGACCAGTGGTGTGGGTTTAAAAGGCATAGTTGGGAGATGATACCCTCTGGATAGAGTACAATAAAATTGAAAAACAACTATACTCACACACAAGGGTAAATATTAGAGTACGCATAATAAATAACTAAAAAAGAAACATGATATAAAAATTGAATGATGCATATATTCATACACAATCACATGCATGAAAAAAATACAATAGTTGGTCACCCACTGATCTGAACACATATACAAAAAACCTAAAAATAAATACAACCTGATCCATAACTAACACTGATCCTAATCGCATACCCAATCCCTATGAAACTTGAGCAGCACCATACTGATCTTGAGACTACACAAGATTAATTCCACTCTATCATCCAACATTGGACCATAGCCCTATCCATCACACAAAATATTCTCGAACCTAAAATCAAAAATCATGTATACAAACACACCTAGGTTCACATACATGGGGTGAGAAATAAATTTTAGTAGGTCACCTTTAATGGTGGCCCTATAATCTACAACAATAAGAAGTACATGAACATGTGATATAACCAGCACAAACAAATTTTAATAATATATAAAATAAAATAAAAACATTATTAAACGAATGGGGGACAACAAGTAATATAAATAAATGTGGGTTCTATTCTAACACATTAGGTAAACCAACCCCCTCTCTAGATTACACAAAAATATTTATAGAATGTGGCTCACCCTTCCACAAAACAATGAACATGTTCTATAGATATACACAAGTGCACCAATATGTCTAAATTAAAATTCAGGAATTCAAGACCCTAGGGCGTAACCATAGGAATCCACAAAAATGTGAATCTACTATTCTCTAGGAATCTAATAACACAATATAAGATTGTTATCAGATCATCTAGGTCAGAATAACTAGAGAAACTATAAGTCCTGATGTTCTTACAAAATAAATCATGCACCATCTATGGACCCAACAATATGAGGGCCCATACATAAACCCATGATCACATAGCATAAATTGTCCTGAGATCACTTAGCAACCACAGTACATAGAATCTACATTGTGAGTTTCTCAACACTTCACATGTTGAAAGACACTATAGCTAGGGAACACATTAAACTAGAGGGGGTTTGTACTCTTGGAGAACATACATTATCTAATTAATATAATCTAACCATGGCTAGATAAAAAATTAGATAACTAAATAAAAAATTAGGGCCAATGCCTAATCTAATATATCTCATGGGTCTCCTCCTAAAACCAATATTCTAAAAAATTGCCACAAATGTGATGAAAAAGGCCAACAGAATTTGGGTTGGTCCCAATCTCAAAACCATAGTCCAAATAGATGAACTTGAATCATTGATCAAATATCAACCAACAAATCATAAGCCTTTATTAGAAACCTAGATCTCAACATCCAACAAGTAGACACCATGGGCTCTTACCAAACCCCCTTAGGTCTAAGCAAAACATGGGGACCCCACAATCCTCAGGGAAAAAATAAAGTGACATATAACTAGGGAATCCCATAATTCACCAAATATGGTGAGCCACAACTATCCAATGATCCTTAAATGGACTAAAGTCTATAATAGGAGGAAGACAACCTATGTGGGTTCATCTTTCTTATCCAAAATCACAGGATTGACCTAGTGTAGAAACATCCCAAACAACCCTAAATGGTCTCAAAATGATCCTCAATAAACAACATGCTTAAAGGGGTATCCAAAATAAAATCACTCCAACCAGGGAATTGAAAATGGTCCTCCTGATCACATCAAAAGAATAAACCAATAGGGTTCCTCAACATAAGCCAAACCATGCCACATAGGCATTATAAACTAATGACTACGAAAACCACTGATAACTAAATTAGAAACCATCCTATTTAGAATACTCAAGAGTCCAGTACACTCCTCTCAATAGATTAATGTCACCCATCCATAACCATCATCCCATGAAATCAACCAATCCCAAAGGATCCAATAACATTGATCCTCAAAGGCCATATCCAAACCTCAACTACTCTAACCATGAGAAACCAATCTAGACACATATTACAAAAACAAACATCTCCTCAGAGATAGTACTCTATCCATACTTATGAGATCCATTTAAAATAAACCTTGAATAACACTATACTAACATATATAATCCATGCCAAAAAATGAGATCAGAACCCTTACCTAGGATTCACAACTCACAACCCAACCCATATATGTATCTTAAAAAAATATAAAATAAATTATTTTATTAATATATATTAATAAAATACATCTATACATAATCTAAATACTGAAAGGACTACAACATCATGATCTACACTGAGAAACACTCAGAATGGAATACTCACAAGTCCAATTCTGATATCATGGTAAAAATAGGAATAAGAAACCAAGGTAAGAAATAGGACATGATCTGTAAATTAGGTAAAATATGTGTACCCCCATAGTTCCTCACAATACATGTGTCATAGGCCACATGGTGTTAAATTTAACATAGTATCCAGATTGTACACTCTATACATAATGTACCCCCATATGGGCTCCTTCCTGTGTACATCTACCCCAGTCATCATGTAAAATGATAAACTATACAATGTGTACTTTATGTACATGGTATGTACCCCACATGTGGTTCCCAAACATGTACCTCTCCATGTACCCCCATACGTGGTATGGCCAAACATAGTATATTGCTACTGTCCATTTACCTCACACATAATCTGTAAGTGTACCCTACATGGCCATGTTCCCTCAATGCACCCTACGTCATCGCAACTTTGTATGTAGCCCCAAAAACTCAACATCACCAAACATTAAGAACAATTAATGCATGTTCTGAAAACTATATGTCATGTACATGAGAATTCTTAAATTGAAAAACCCAAAATAGCTAAAAATTCCCGATTCTTCCTGATTAATGCTTGATCGACTCTCAACGCATCCTCAACAACCCATAATTGGATATAAAAACTTTAATAAACATAAACAATGGAAAATTATAGAATAAAATTTAAATCAAGACTACCTTTCGGTGGAAACTATCGAAGCTGCGAACCAGATCTATGATGTACACCAACAGATCCCCGATCTACCCGCACATGAGCTCCCTATGCAGTTCCTCCTTCCACTCACTCTTCTCCCCATCTCACTATATTTGATAAAGACACCAAATATGGATTGAAATGGGGGAATATTAAATAATAAAATGGGTAGTTTATTAAAGGGAAAAAGAAAAAAAATAATAATAAAGAGAAAAGGGAAGGAAAGGGGCCTGGGCCCAGCCCCAGTGTTAGTGACATGTTTATGCCTCGCCTAGGAATTCCCCCAATTTAGAACTCCACCACGAGAGGGATTCTCAATCCAATGATCCATTTTATATACATTATTAAATGAAAATATTTGAATAAAATTATATTTAGCTAATAAAATATTAAATATTCAATGAAATCTTGAATGTATCATATTTCATCCAAACTCCCATCATAGGGTAAAAATCATATCTCAGAACCTAAAGTGTGGTAATAAAAATTATCTAAGATCTTCATACAATAAAAATTTCCATTTTCCCTCGAAAACATCTAGGAAAAAATTCATATTTCCTTGTATTTTCACAATCATGATGAAGTGAGGAATCACAACATAATTCCCATTCTTGCGTAGTGTAATATCTTTATAGTGTGGATGATAGTTCTTATTGAGTGGTTAAAAACTAAATATGGTGGGATATGGTTAATTATTTTTTATGATATAGAGGATCCTGATCCTTGGGTGATAGGGTATTAGCTATAGTTATGATTTAGCAATACTACCTCATTTGGGATGCATTGACCATATGTTGATTCTTTCCATGATCTCAATAAATAGAATAATGATATTTAAGTGAGTGAAGTTTCTTTTTCTTTGATTTAGGGGAAAAATATTTTTATTCCCCAATCCATAAAATCGATTCATTGTGATTTCTCTAGGCCTAGATGTGTCATGGTGGTGTTGGAGGTCTTATTTCCCATGAAATTTTCCAATTTTCTATGATGTTTATTAAATTCCTTATCAAGATCATGATTTAATTTCACAGTTACACAATTAATTATCATGGGAATAATTTGTTATCACTGTCACATAATACCTTATCTTGCTCATATATCGTTCTCACTATCCCATAATCCACTCTCATGGTCACATTTTATTCTTATAGTCCCGAAATTTCTTCTCATGGTTTATGTTTGTTCTCATGGTTGGGCAATCCCCTCTCACAATAATAGTTTTTTCTCATAATAACATAAATCCTTCTCAAAGTCCCAATTTGATTTCTCATGGTCTCATAATATATTCTCACGATCACAATTTAACCTATGGTTATATAATTCCTTCTTACTATTGAACCATTATTGTGGTCTAACTATTCACACTCACACCAACAATTTGAAAAATTTCCAATTTTTAAAAATTCCATTATTTCCAGAATGACATGAAAAGTATTTTCAATATAAAATATGAAATTAAATTCCTAAATCCCCTTTATTTTAAAATGGTTCATTTTATGTGTTTTATGTAAAACTGAATTAAATGAAAATTAAAGAGGAAAGTTGACCGCATTAATCTTCTAAAAATCACATCAAGAAATCTATAAGTGTTCCCAATTTCCATATATTATTGTTTTATTCAATTCTATTTGAAACAAAAACTTCTTCATGACTATTTAATGTTGTTTTCTTCCACCTAGACCCTTAGTGTTCAAGATTCTATATGTGTTTAATAGCTTGGTTTTATCTCAATTTTTACATAAGTGTGACATGTTTGATGTAGAATCATGTTTCTACTTAATTTTCCTCAATTATCTTCATGTTTTATTTATTTATCATTCCCTCACCTTTAGGTTATTCTGGAAGAGATATCATATTCTTTCCCATATTTTCAGTGCAGCGTGTTTTGGAATATCTTCCCCTTTTTAAGTAGGGGATCCTCATTATATCATTATATTTTGTGAATTTGTAAGAATTACATGATTTAATATTATTATGGGTGGATATCTTGGGTTTAAATCATAGTATAAATTTTTCTCAATCTGAAACTAATGGGGGAGGGAGTTCTCATAATGCTTTTACTTGATTTTTTATATTTCTTATTTTGATTCATGTTTTATAATTGAAATAACTATTTTTTGAACCTTTTTCCAATATAAGTGCTATAGATTATGAAACCATAGATTTTATTTTTGATTGATTTCACCATAAGTGAAAGGATAATCACTTACAAATGGTTAGTGAACTATTGGACCATGAAAATTTGAAATTGTTTGATAATACCCAAGCTAAATAAGATGTGATGTTATGAAAGACTTTACTTTTTTTGGTAAATAAAGAATATGATTTATGTTTCTATGTTTTAAAATATTTTTAAAGTCAACTTTTGGGATGTGTGAGAATCTTGTTGGGATCTTTCTGGAGATGGTGGAGACCAGATTTGAGGGAGAGTGTGTCGGATAGTGAAGCCATGGTTGGATGACATGGGATGTGATGTGGGATGATGTTTTAATATTGTGTTGTGTGGTTTTTAAAGTGAGACAGTTTGGGTTTGATGATGGATTGACATATATTATATTTTTATGTTTGTTTGTGTGTGATATATGCGCTAATGTGTGGCGTGGTTACATTGGTTTATTGGTTAGCCATGTAATGAATTTGAAATCCAAAAATGAAAATATCATTGGTAAAATTGATGTGTAGTAATTAGATTAAATGTATTGAATGGTCGATGAATGGGTTATTTTATTTTAAAATTAAATGGAATTGATAAAATAGAATTAGTGAAACCTAAATAATTATATAAGTGGATTAAACTCTAATTAAAAGTGGGAATGTGTGGGTTGTGCGTTCTGGTGGTGTGATTTGATGTATTAAATGTTGAAGTAGTTCATGAAAGTGGTTTTAAAATGATGTGTTGATGTCACAAGATATATTGGTGTTTTTTATGAACTGATCAAAATTTATTGTGTGTTATATATCTATATTTTATTTTCTTTTTAATTTTCAATTTGCACCTCACATGAGTTTTCTGTTTATAGTAACTCCCAAAGGTATTGGGTTCTGAGTGTTTTCCACAAAATCCAGGATAGTGAGGAAGGATGAATGGCTACCCTACTTCCACACTCTCCCTTCTAGGCAAGGTTATCACACATAGGATGTGATTTCTTGTAGATATATTTCACATGAGGTGATGATTTATGTGATTATGATGCGTTTTATAGTGGGGTTCATGCATGGTAGGAGGATGGAATAAGGTTTATTTCCTTCATGTTCATAATAAGCTACATTTATGGTTTATGGATGTGATATTTGAATTATGAGGAAGTGATGGTTGTGGCACGTGGTATGATTAAGATTAGGCTATTAGGTGATATTTGAAATTTTTGGAGATATTGATCATTCTTATTATTATGAGGCTTGTGGTGATATGGGGATAATGGATATAAAAGGGATGGGAGTTCTAGGACATTTGATGTTGAGGTGTGAAAGTGGAAAAATAATTTAAATGATATGTGAGATATCATTTTTTGATATTTTTTACTTATATTATTACAAATGGATACATTATTTTGATAGAGTTCCATGGTGAGCTTTGGTACTATATGGTTGAAATTTTTTATCTCTTAATAGTTTTTTAATTCTTCACTAGTGCATTAATATTCTCTTTTCCCATGTGAATTAGAGTCCTTAGGTATGAACCAACTATGTATACATGTCATTCTAACTGAACATACATTTAAACTATTTGTTTAGGCTTCTAATTGGATTTTGGGGACTGAATTGGACATTACTATGTTATGTGTTGGAGTTTTTGCATAGTTGATACCACATGACTAAACTATTGGTTCCATTTGGAGACTATTGTTTTTTTACGTCATAAAATCACTATTGGATAATTTTCCCCTTTATTTTATTTTATGGAGTCATTTGCTAGTTGATTTATAATATTTTGATCAGATGTTTATTATTGAGGGTAATATCTTCCATATGCTAGATTTCTATACATTTAGTGCTAGTCGAAATCTCAGGGCATACTCAAGTACCGACTCTGGGTTATTTTTTTTCTCCCTTCATTTATAGCATGGGGGTACCTATTGGGGGAGGGTGTCCTGAAAGAGTTGTATTCGAGGTTTTGTTGAGAGATAAGGTTGATATTGAAGTTAAGAACACAAGAGGACTGGATGGGTCTAGTAGAGAAATAATTACATATGATCTTAGTGCATGATATAGATTTGGTAAACTGGATACAACATGTAATTTTGGGCCTCCTATGATCAGATTCAAGGATTATAATCCAACTAAATAACTAAGTGTTGTGTTTCATCCTATAGATTATAGACCTAAGAGAGGTGCATGAATCATGATTGTTTTCACTTGTGAAATAAAAAGGTGTAAATAAGATATTAGAAATGAATTTAATTAAATAAATCTAGAAACTTAATGAATTTTCTCTAACTATGACCATGTTGTGGACTGATTAGTTTATATTGTTTTCTATATTAGTTGTATAGCCTAAAAAAAGAATATAACGATGATTAATAGGCATAAGCTATTTTATTGAAATGTTGTTGAGAATTTAATGGGTTATTCCCTTGTATGTTATAAAATTATTCTTCTTGAATTGAATTCTTTTTCCATTTTTAAAATACACAATATACTATCCTGTTTTCTTAATTTCTGAAATTTCTACTGAATTCTGCTTAGTGTATTTTGTTGTGAATAACAGCTTAATTGTGATAATCCTTATAAATAATGTTACCTTTAGTTGATTTAAAACAACCTTGATGAAATGATTATTTTGAAACCATTCCTTGGTTCATTACGATTCACATGTGAGTTGATATTCCATTGGATTCATTCCATTCATATGTTATAATGAGAATCTATTATAGACTTATTATAAATATAGTTTTTGGACATTTAAATTATGAAATTTCTGAAAAATGAACATAATTATTATTGATAATTCATTTAAAATTTTAAAACATTGAAATCAGTAACTTATACCTTCATTTTTTGAAATATTGGAGTTCTATAATATTAATTTATTCATATGTTGTAATAAATGTTTTTGGAATTTATTACAAGGATATAATTTTTTGTGATATTTTTTTCTAAATGTTGGAAAATGTGAATCATGTGTAGCGATAACCCTTTCAATTTTAATTTTATCCAAATAAAAAATATCTTTCATTTCATAATAATAGTTAAAATCTTTGTTATTTTATATTATTTATTTTATTGAATATTGAAATATGAATTTCATGCCATGTGTCCCCATCCTACTCCTAATATGTAGCTTGAATGTGTTTTGAATTTATTTTAGGTTTGGATTTTTATTTTATGTTTTAAATTACTATAAAATGATAAGAATTATTTATGATAAAACGTTGATATATGAATATATATAAATTATTGGGCCTATATTTTTCAAGATTTATTTTTTTAGTAGTTTTGAAATAACCATTCCTCGCATATTAATTCAACAGTGGTTAATTTTTGAGAGCATGTTTGAAATATGAGAATATTTGTGTGGGTTTTTATGAAATTTCTACAATGTAAATCGTGAGAATGTATCATGTTTATTACATTGTAATTACAATATATAATAATGTTATATAATGATAATTTTGTATTTAAATGAAGTATTAATGTCACACTATCGTTAATGTGGTGTATAACCATGTTTTTTAAGCAATGAGGTGATTAAATAATAATTAATTCAATCCTAATAAGTATGGCCCATAATGATACAAAATTTGTTGTTTTTATTTTTTAATCTAAAATAATGTTTTATTTTGAAATATAAAATCATGGATCGTGTGTGATAAAATGTTTTAGAACTGATTAAATTTGGAATTAATTATAGGAAGTAAGAGAACATAGCATGTAGAGGTTTTTATTATGTGGGAATCATGTTTCTTTAGATATCAATTTTTTAGGTTAATTATGTAAATTTTGATTTTTAGTACCACAACATGTTAAGTTTTTTTGTTTATTATGGACTCATGTTAGAGTTACTTAAATGAAATTCATGGAAATTTCTATGAAAATGACTTGGACATAATGAGTGTTTGAGTGGTTTCACTTTTTATTGAATACTTCATTAAAGTGTTGATAATAATTTATAAAAACATGTATCTAAATTTTAAGATGATGTTTCAAAGTCTATTTAAGAAGATTTTACATAATGATTCTTACACCGTAAACCCTTTATATTTCATAACATAAAAAATTATCTGAAATTTGAGAAGATGTTTCTTACAATTGAGAACATGCAACCCTACTATGATTATGTGATTCGTTGTGGTTGTATTGATGGAATCACCAACCTCACAAAATAATTCTATTCACTTAAAGTCTGTAATAAAAAAATTGAATGGAAGTTATTAAAATTAAAAAAGATAAACTTTTTTGACAAACCTAAATTCTCATAAATAAGTGATTGGTTTCTATATGTTGTTTGTTCATGTCTGTAGTGATTGATTTTATGTTGGAGTCATGTGTTATGGATTCAAGTAGATGGAGAGAGTGAAACAACTTCCCTATTAAGATCCACTATAATTATGAATATTTTTAAAACCATGTGGGTGAGTCATGGATACCAATAGAGGCAAATATATTGATATAATAGTTGGGTTCCATTTGATTAATATTCCAAAGGTAAATTTTTAGGATTTTTTGGTATTTTTTTATTGGGCAATAAAGATTTTGTAGGGGTGGTGTCAATGGTTATATGGAATAGAGGTTTTTTGTTCCTAATATTAGTTGGTGAGGTGTTATGTCGAGTAGAGGATAATGATGTGGTTTTGTGGGGTGCTTCATAGACGAGTTTTCTGGAGTAACATGTATTCTGGAGAAATGATTTAGTGAAAGAGAGTACTTGAGAGTGTGAGTCATAGATCTTCTCAAGGGCTTGATTTATTTTTATTCCTTTCATGTTTCTATTTTGATGAGATAATGTGTTTCAACATTATGATTTATATGAGGTTAACTCAATACCATAGTTATTGAAACATCCTAGCAATGTGTGTTGTTCCTCCTATTCGTGGCTTTGTTATTTTTGTAGAGAGATACTTGAGAGGTATCTCATAGGCGGTTTCTCAAACATTCATTCCCATTTCTTTGATTCTCTATTATAATTATTGATGATTATAATTGTTTGAGAGGTATATAGGGTAATGTTTCAATTCTCAAAACCTTCCCTTTGTTATATTTTTTGGCCTAGAGGTGATAAGGTCGTTTTGGGGTATTATTTCCCCTAAAATTTTCATGTTTGTTCTCACGGTCAAACAATTAATTCTCATTGTCTTTACTTTTTCTCATGGATACAGAATTCCATCATAAAATTTATTTATCACAATAGTATAATCTCTTCTCACAATTTCATTTTGTTATCATGATTACCAAATTTATTCTCACAGTCATATTTTTTTATCATGTCTACATAATCCATTCTCAAAGTTATAGTTTGTTCTCACAGTCTCTTATTACATTATCAATTTTTTTTCTCACAATCATAGAATAATTTCTCATGTTAATAACTTAGTCTCATGGTATCATATTTTATATATCAATTAAACCATTCTCATGATCAAATCATTTAATATTACTCCCATAGTATTTAAAATTTTTTGTGTTTTAGAATGACCAGAATTTCTAGAATGAAATGAAAAGTGTTTTAACATAAAATAATGAATTTAATTCCTCAATAAATGTTTGAAAATAAATCTTTTTGGGGATTACATCTATAATGTTTTTTTATTAATACATAATCTATTAGAAATGGGTATTTTTTAATGTTTTAAATGAAATTAAATTACATTAAAATTAAAGAGGAAAGTTGACCATATTAATATTTGGAAAGACGTATACAACATATTAAATAAATTTGATCTTCCCCATTCAAGTCATTTATTATTTTATTTATGTATATATTTACTATAATAATATTATTAAATCATGAGAGATATCTTTTTCCACCTAGATAATTTCTATATGTGATTCTAGGCATGCCCAGTAGTTTGACTTTCTATCTACTTCTATAATAGTGTTCCACATTTTAGGAATGATCTTGTTCATTATTTATATTAATCCTTTATCTAAGTTTTTTATATAATTTTTAAATCCCTTAACATCATGATATTCTTTTCAAATTATCATATAACATTCCAATATTTTTTTAGTATTTTTAGAACATTATTTCATTTCTTGGTAGGGAATCCTCATTTCCTCCTTTATAGGAATTTATAGAAAATTAATTATTTTTTTATTCTTTCAGGTGAATAGTTTGGGTTCAGATAATTATATAATTAAATTTATTAAGATTAATATGAAGGGGATGGTAGTTCACATAATGGGTTTCCTTGTTTTGTGACATTTCTTATGTTCATACATTCTTGTTGTTATTACTAAAATTAATGGTTTTTGGGAAACATGATTTTTGTATGATTATTGTGGATTATGAGACTCATGATGTTATTTTTTTGAGATAACAATTAATAAAATTTATAATCACTTAAATATGGAAATGTATCAATTACAAAAGGACATATTTAATTGTGTTATAGTACCCATGCTAAAGAAGATGTGAAATTTTAAAGTCACTTAAACTGAAATTATGGTTGATATAGAATCCAAAATTTGATTCTATGTGTGTATGTACATGTTGTGTTGTATTGTTTTATAATTGGGGATGTTTTGGGGATATTATCATTTTCTATATATATTGGGTTTGCAGAAGATTGTGTTGGGCAGTGAAGCCACAATTGTTTGGCATGGGATGTGATGTGGGCTAATGTATGGTGGTTGTGATATATTGTTATTTCAGTGATCTAGTTTGGTTGTGGTGATGGATAGAAATATGTAGTTTCATGATGATTTCTTATGTGGGGTAGCAAATTTTTGGTGTGGTTTTTTTGTGTTAGTTTCCTAGTTATCCATTGAATGATTTTGAAATACTAAAACTGAAATATCATGGGCTAAAATTGTTGGGTGGTTATTAGATCAAATGAATTTAATGATAAAAATGGACTAATATAATCTAAAATGATATGTATTATTTAATGTTAATTTGATAAAACTAAATAATTCTTGAAATGGAGGAACTTTTAATAAAAAGTTGGATTGTGTGGCTCGTGTGTGGTGGGGGTGTATTGTGCTGCATTAGAGATGGATGATGATACTATCGATGGTTGGGAGATGTTATGGTGATGTCATGAGATATGATGGGTTTTTTATTTAACTAAAGGAGAAACTTGTGTGTTATATCTTTATATTTTATTTTATTTCCCATAATTTATACGCACCCCAGCTGAGTTGGGTGTTTACACCAACATGAAAAGGTTTTTTTTCAATTTTTTCCCTAGAAATATTGGTTGGGTAGGATGGATGACTAGATAACCCCTATTACTAACTCTTCCTTATAGAAAAATATATTATGAATGGGATTCCATATCTTAAGTAAATATGAACCCAATGTGATGGTTGATGAGAGGATGATATGGCTCATAGTAGGGGTAATTCATAGAAGGAGGATGGAATGTTGTTGATGTCTTTCATGTTTATGATACCCTAGTATTATGGTTTTGGGATGTGGTTAAATATTGATTAAAAATTATTGTTGTGTTATGTGATATGATTATGATTAATATTTGACGTGGTGTTTGTCATAGTTTGAGAGATGGGTCTCACCTATTGTTATGAAGAGTTTGGTGATATGAGACTGATCGATACTAAATGTATAAGAGTTCCATGTTATTTTACATTACGGTGTAATGGTATAAAACCAATGAAAAAGTTGTATGAGATACCCTTTTTAAATAATATCTTCCCAATATTTTTACACTTGGATTCATTATTTGTATAGAGTTTTATGGTGAGTTTTGGTACTTAATAATTGACATGTTTAGGTGCTAGTTGTGTTTTTTGTTTGTTCACTAGTGAATTAATATTAATTTCTCACATGTTCAATGGTGACCTTGGGTATTATACTGAAGAGTATTCATGTTATTCTTAAAAAACATATATATAAACTTATTTTCATATTTATAGGAGAATATCAGGGACTGATCTAGACATTAATAGCTATAGTGTTGGAGCTTCTATAGAGTCACAATCGTTGTACTTGTGTTTTGGTTCTGTTTGGAGACTATGTTGCATTTTTTGAAATTATACAAGTATTTTGGAATGGTTTATTTCTATTTATAATTTATTATGGAGTTTTTTGGTGGGTTATATCCTATATCTTGGTCCTATGTTTATAATTTAGTGTAATTCATTCCATGTGTGATATTTCTAGAGCCATGATGCTACTAACCAAATAAGGGTCTACAGAAGGTGGGACTTGAGGGTCATTAAATATATCCCTTTAATTTCCATCCTAGGAGGGGTACTTATGAAGATTATGGGGTTATGAAACATCCATATCATGAATAGTGTTTGACACATTGTCTAAGATATCATAGGAATTTAAACTTTCTATAAGGAGGCATAATTGTGTTCATTATACATCAAGGACCATGAAACTTATGAGGTTTCTTTATTTAATTTTTTTAAATAAATTATTGATATTTTTTGGGTGGTGAATCTAGTGTAAAATATTGGGAACTAGGATATTGTTTTCATACATTAAAATATGTGTGAGAGACACCCAAGCGTGCATTTCAAGATTATGAATTCATGATAGAGATATACCACTGTTATGGGAGAAGCCTAATATACCACCTAAATGATGTAAATGTTATTCCATGGATAGATCTCCACATTGATTCTGTTTTTTGAAACTAGAAAATTCTCTCTTTTAGTTTGTTCTAACTACCAGATAGTTTTTTAGTTGTAATTGGGTGGCATAAGATCAGACTGAGATGGATAATGCTTTGATCCTTTATTATATTTACTACCTTGGGTAAGTTTACAGTCATTAAATAGTACTATCTATCGTATAAATGAGATGATGTGTGCATGATATGCACATGGTATGGTGTCAAATTGGGTAAATAGATGTATTATTTTTGTTAATTTTTCATAGAATCACAAAATGGTCTGCATGGGTACAAGTAATTCATCTAGAATTGAATGATCAGGAGTAGGAGATTCCAGTGAGACCCTATTCAGTAAAAGGACATCCATTAATGGTTAATTTTATTTTCTCAACCTATATTATGAATTGATATTATCATTGGATGGTAAAGGCTTCGTTTTAATGATTCCTCATGGAGAAGAATAGGTGTAGTGGTACTCACTTATGGGTAATTAGATTCCCTTTATTAGTGTCATGAAGTGTAGTCAATTGAAAAGATGGAGTTGGTTTTTTCTACCATACTAACTAGGAACCCCATGGATAGTGACTAAATATAAGCCATTGGATGTTAGTACATATAATTATCTGCTCATAAGCATGGATTTAGTACTATGTTTTTGGATGTAAATTCACATCGTTTGAATATTGAAGAATGCATGAGGGTTAGAAAAAAATAACCTCTAGTTGACCTATGATAAGAAGATGATGAATTAATCATTAAATATTATAAAAATTAATTTTTTATATTAATGATTTGGAGGGTGAACTACTCTATCAAGCAGGACATTATACAAGTTGAACATTATAATAAGATGATTCAAGGTAGATCAAATCTGTCATCAAGATATTACTCTAAAAATTAACTTGATAGTTTTTTATGAATATTAGAATATTGTATGGTGGAATTTCATTCATATAGATTTTTTAGCCTTCATGAAATTAAATCATTGGTGTATAGTTATATCATAGTGTCTTATTAGTGGAATGGTTTCTGGTGTTTCTTAGAAGGGAACCATTTAATTAGGTGATGAATGTGGTGTGTGAGTATCTATATTCATTATAGTGATTATTATGTATAGAGGATTGTGTTAATCAAATTTGATTTACTGTGGTGGCCCACTATATTTTTTTGATAGACTTCATGCTCATGAGGCTAGAAATTTGGAAATTAAATGTTGCGGAATATCCACCAGCATTATAATGGTACAGATTATATGAGTGTTGTGATCACATAATGCACTTCCTAAGGAAGGTCGTTATTTTTATTGATGATCTTGATGGATGTTGTGATAGTAAATCTCAGTATTGACTGCACTAGTATAGCATGGTCCCAAAATAGATTTCCCAGTGAATCATCATTGGTGTGAAAAAAATATTGAATTATTTTACATGTGATTAAATAGATGTTATTACATAAGGGATACGGTTTTTGGTTACTCAAGAAGGTGTTATACTAGTACCTAGAGTAAAAAGAGATAGGTAATTGAAATGAATAATACCATCTTCTTCATATTTTGGTAAACTGGTAACTTCATGAAAAGTTTTTTAGTATTGAGTTATTATATGAGGTTGTTTTTTTTAAATAATTTCTTTGATAGATTTTATGAATGAGTGAAGAAAACAAATTCAAGCTACCTTTGACAATAGGTGTGAGTATTTTGGAGATCAAGATATAGATGAGGGGATTCCTATAGTTTTTTTTTGGATATTGGGAAGAGGCATCATTTTTATCTTATTCCATGATCTTGGGATAATAGTTCATGTAGTTGATTATCAAGTGATGGTAGAGGAATTAATGTGAATTCCATATATAATGTGGAAATACGCCATCTTTAGTTTCAATTAAGAATATAGTAAATCATTATGTGTTAGTGTGTGACATACATGGATTGTTCCCTTAAAATGAACATATAAAGTTCCCTTTAAAGGTGGGAGTGAGAAATTATCCCACCTAAGTGCAACATGACCATATTTCTATTTTTATATGGTTTTTAGGGTTTTTTAATATAATTTTATCCCATATAGTATGCTGAATTTTAGATGGATATATATTTTTAGTGCGTAGGACTATCAATACATACATATAGAAGACGAATGATTCAACTTTATCATTTCTCTAGGGAATGTAAGATCCAATGTCCTCATGGATAATAGGGAATTCTCCCCTATTTTATAGTTTTGTGTCGAGTTAATTTAGATCTTGGACCATTTTTGATGATTGATGTACATGTTATGGCTGTATGTTTTGAAATGAGGTTGTTTTATGAGTTTTATTCATTATCAAATCTTGTTATCTACATTTTCTTGGATGAACTATTTTAGAGATTGATAGTATGTAATGAATAAGTTTTTCTAACAGTGACTTAGCTCAATTTTTAGTTTTAGAGTCCCAGTTCTTTCCTAGGTGTAAAATAATAATTTTACCATTACAAATGGCCTCCTAAAAATTACATGATGGTTTCATTGATTTTGAGCATATTTTTAGCCCCATGGAGATAGAACATAGAGTTATGATCATTGTAGGTTCTTGATAAAAATATTTTAAAAATAACATAGTGGTTTTCATCATATTATATAATTTGTGATTAATTCATTATATATCATAAATGGGATCTCACGTAAGGAAATTGAGACTGTGAGTGAGTCTAGAACTATGGGTTTTCACTAGGAGTTATTTTAATTTTATTCTCACAATTACCCTTGAGTGTTTTTCATTATAGATGTAGTAATTTATTTATTTGATAGATTTAATTAATTAATTAGTTGATTGTTTTTGTGTAAAATATTGGAAATCCTATATTTATATCCTTCTAATGTCACTCTTTATGGGATTCTATCTATCATCTCCATAAACCCTAGAGAGAGGGAGAGTGTAAATAGAGTGGTCAGATGTTGGTGGAAGAAATATTGAATTTGAGGAGAGGGGCCTGATTCTTGGTAAGATCAATGAGACTAGCATGTCAATGAAGAATAATTAAAGCATCAGTAATTTTCCCTTGAGGTAGGTATTTGTTATTGATAAATTTAATCTAAATTCTATGATTTTCAAAAATTGAGTGATGGTATTCATTCATGTATATAATTTTTTAAATATCCCTATAATTAAAAAAAAAATTAATTGACTTGGATAAAAAAAATTTGATTGTTTTTTTATTTCATTAACTTTAAAAGTAATAATCAAGGTACATGTTCTACAAAAAATAATTTATAATTAAAATTGATGTTTCATGTCTATCTCCAACTGTTCTTCATGTTATCATCACTTATATATGAGTTTTGAAGTGGTTGGACCGATTTTCCCCATTGGAGTAACGATTGTATTCAAGAAATATGGGAATAAAAAAATATCAATAAATAATTTAGAATGAAAATATAATTTAAAATAAGTTATGGATCTTATGGCTTGTTTGAATAAATGATTTCTAAGTCTTATAATGGTATATATGCAAGAAATGATGTGTAAAAAAAGATTTTGTTTCTATCCCTAAATGGATAGAAACTGCCTGAAAAAAGCGATACAATCCAAGGAGGATTGTATTTATTTAGTTTTAATATGCTTGGTGGGGATATTAGTAGAGAAAATAATAAATACTTTGTAGTTTCATGAATATATGTGAAAACTTTGGCTACGTGATGTGTAGTTTAGAAGAAAACACACCATGAATCCTTGGTGGTGTAACAGTTAGGGTATCATTCTGAGTTAAATACCACACATCATGTCATACACATGACCTACACCCTAATTGGCTATAACGAATGTAAAAATAGTACATTCTCATGTTCCATTTATACTTACACTCTTTCTAGTTTAGAATGATATATTTTATATCAATAGTAACTGACATGTGAGTTATGACACTATTTGACGAGTTCCCCATCTAACATGACTAGGAATAGAGTCCAATATACACATCATATAGGTCAAAAATTCAATATTTATAGTCTTCTAGTATATGGATAATATATGGATTTGGGATATATGTTTTGTACCCTATAAAACAAATTATTTACTCCTTCCAAATCATGTTTATTTGTATATATCTTTTCTTATGACCAATACATGAGAATTCACATCGCTTATATTTGGTATTTTCTATATAAAATGTGTTGGTTCTAGTTTATTTGATAATGTGTAAAAAAGGAAAGGAAGTTCCTTCAATTTACTTTCCTCAACCTTGGATTTCCAAGGGTAGTTGGTACAAGAATAGTCCTCAGATCATTCTTATCATCTAGGAGGATTTAGGTACCCCCTATTACCTAATATGAAAGATCCTTTATCTTCTGGTTTCATGTTTATTGAGTAAGGTATCCATAAATTTTCCATGGTGTGGGATCCTCTATGTTATCCAGTTGGTATTATCATGTATCCCCCTTTTACCTTATGGCGTAGGATCCTCTATATATAGGACAATTTTAAAATAGGGCCATATATCCCCCCATTACATGGGGCGTGGGATCATCTATATCAACGAAAAGGTTGGGTCATGTATCCCCCTATTTTAACTAGGGCATGTGATCTTCTTTATATGGGCCAAAATCCTTTGACTAAGGTACCTACCAAAAATACGTTTAATTACATTATATAATTATTGTGTGGTTGCAATGTTTGTTGAATTACGGTTGTTCTAATATCTAATTGATGATACATTATTGATGGTGTCACATCCCAACCTATCTAATTAATTTATTTTATTATATTATTTGGTTCTTAAAATTTTGGTTGAGGTTTGGGTGGAATCCTGAATAAATATTTTGAGTGTCATCAAAAAGCGCACATTTTTTAGTTGATGTCGCTGGACGCATGGGCATAGCGTGTTTTGGAAACCCTACATGGCTTCACCCAGGCATCTACACGATCCACCTATCTTCAAAAAATTAATATGAGAAACATTTGTAATTAATTGCGTTATTTAAAAATATTATTATTTTTAATGATTTTATTATTATCATTAATGTGAACTGAGTATTTTTATTATTTATATTTTTATCGATATGATTATTAATGTACTTATTAGTTTTATTATCAATAATGAATTGTTATAATTATCACTATTATTATTGAAATTATCATCATTATTATTGAAATTGAGTAATTATAATTATTTTTATTATTATTACTATTATTATTATTACTACTACTACTACGACTATTGATATTTTGGCTAGTGTACATGCACCGCACGACTAGAAGAAGTCGTGCGGTTAGCCCGAGCACCTACATGACTGTGACGTTTGAGTCGGCTAAATAAATTAAATTAAATGAGATGGAATTTTTTTTAAAAAAATAACTTATTGTAGTAATAATATTATTTTGTCAAAAGTAATAATATTAGATTACCATTAAAGAATTTTTACTGTTAAAAAAGAAATTATTATTTTTATCATTTTTAGTTTATTATTAATGTTATTATTATTATTATTATAATTTGTATTATTATTATTATTATTTATGTCAATATTATTACTATTAATATTATCTTTAGTTTTTTTCCTTTTCTTATTTATTTCTTTTCTTTTTTTGTCTTACTTTTTTTCTAACCCTAGCCGCCACTTTTCTCCCTCCCCTCTCTCATATTCTCTCTTTCACTCCCTGCACGCTGCCGCACCATCCCTTCTTCATC
Organism: Viscum album; assembly: GCA_963277665.1. Classification (NCBI taxonomy): domain Eukaryota; kingdom Viridiplantae; phylum Streptophyta; class Magnoliopsida; order Santalales; family Viscaceae; genus Viscum; species Viscum album. The sequence goes on along the minus strand of OY728133.1, from coordinate 124,788,490 downwards.
TCGTGGCTCCCTCTCCTCCTACGCCAATCTAATAGACTGTCGTCCCCTAGTCTCGGTGTCGCCACCTCACCAGCCTCCGTCTTCCTCAGGCCACCCTGCACCTATGGCCAGCTTCCTCTACCCCTCATCCTGTATCTGTCTCCCAGCCAATACCCTCTACCATTTTCCCTCCATCTGCCTCCTACACGCCGTCTAACCAGGCGTACCACCCAGCCACTACGCTCTGACCTCAGCCCCCCTACCCTCCACTAGCCGCGCCGCTCACACCTCTGACCTGCACCACCACCACCTCCTCCCTCTGTCCCGACACCGCCCCCCTCCATCCACCCCCTCTACTGCCCCATCTTCCCTCTATCAGCAGCACAAAACCCCGAATATGAGCTCACAACACCCCAGTGACCTCCCCCTTCACTGCACCAGACTTCTGCCAGCACCCTTCCCTGCACCAGCTGACGAGCAGCGGCGCAACGCCCCATTTGAACATCAACGACGCAACACCCCATCGCCCTCCCCCTTTGCTGCAATAGTTTGGTGCCTTCTACCAACATCCTCCGTCCTCCCTCCTTCTAGAACTACACCATCCAACGCACACCAACCGGTGGCAACCTCCCCTTACAACCACTGCACGCCTACCGACCCACCTCGTTGCTGCCTCCACTTCTTTCCAGTGACCCCCGACCGTGCACCCACTAGTCGACGCGCCTTCCACCTCTCACGTAGGCCATGAGCCCCCCACCTTTTTGGCCACCATGCACATCTCTGGCTCGACACGACTCCATTTCAATATTGAATCACCCCGCAAACTTGTATCCCGACGACACAATTCCTACACGAGCATTTTTCCATCCCCTGGTCATTTCTCAACACATTGTGACTCTCACCAGCTACTTCGACCAGCTCCACCTTCAACCACACCATATTTCGTGATTCCATTCACGACGTTGGTGGCATTTCTAGTGCACTGCGACACCATGCCCGACCATTCACCATTTTGCACGACCTTTTTGTTCAAGTCTGCCTCCGTGCTGAGGAAAATTTTGTGCTACTTATCCATTGGATTATTGTGTATTACTATTGTTTTGTTTTTACTAATTTTTGTGGGTGTTGTAGTTCATTGGAGAGGGAATTCCATGGTACAATATTTGCCAGCTTTCACGTGATTGTGCACCTATGTAAGGTGCGACTCTCTAGCATGTTCGAGTTGTGAGTTGAGGTAGGTCCTGCAATGCACTCACATTTAAATTTAGAATTTATTAGTTTCTTAAGATTTCATATATTTCAATAAATGAGAAATAGTATAAGATAATTAATTTTGGAATAATTTCCTATAATAAATGAATCTGTTTATTTCATACATTGAAGTTGAATTATTTTCTTGATGAATTGATGCACAATATTGAAAGAATTCCCATTTGGCCTTTGAACATAATTCACATTCCTTCCAGTGTGGTTTTGGTTTGTTGGAAAAAAATTTCTTCTGATTCCTTTGGAAATGGTTTTTTTTCTCTTGAGAAATGGTGTTTCTTTTAAAAGATGAATCAGGTATGTTTGGTACTTTGATAAAATAAATTATTTTGAAAAAACACTCTTTAGGGTAACTTAGGGGGTGATCTTGTTGTGTACATTGATTGTTTGAGTTGTTGTGTGTGATGTTTGTTCATTGTGATTGGTTACTTGATTTCCATTCTTGACTCACCCATTTTAATTACATGTGTTTACATGGGAACCTGGCATAGTAAGTAAATATTTTGAGAATGATTCCTGCACTAGTTTAGAATATGCACTGGCTAGTGTCCCTTAGTATAGAAATTGATCTACTCGGGTATTAGCCCCTCAGTTAGGACAGGTAGGGAAAAATCGAGCATTTGGGAATTATGAATTCATCGAGAGTAGGAATGACTTCAGGATGATTCACACATATAGTACATTCTAGATTGTTCACGAGCTCCTATGATCGACACATGTTTCATTTAGTGCTTATTTATATATGTCAGATGATTGAGGGGCCTAGTTCGGTTGCTGGTCCCCATTTTCTACTTTCAAATTTCTCTTATTATGTGTTGTGTGTTGTGTGTGGTTTTAATCTTGATTAAAAATTAAAAATTGGAATTCTAAATTTTTCATTTTTTTTTTAAAATTTAAGGCACCTATTTCCTTCAAGAATCAATCTTGTTTTTAAATTAAAAAGGGAAATGGATAGTTACTTGTTTTATACATAAAAGTGTGTGTGTGGTAACCCATATTTTATATAATTTAGTTCAAACATGGAATTGGTAAATTCTCTATTTGAATGTAGTGCTTTGGGGATAGTTTTATGGGAATGCATACTGAGTTTTAATCTTTATACCTACAGTGTTTTCCTATTTTCAGTTTCTACTGCAGGTTTGACTTGAGCTTTCTCGCTATGGGCGAGAGTTGGTTGTGATTTGGAGAGTGACTATTGAGGTCATAAGGAGTTTTTGGATGAGATCAGGTTAGTGTGTTTTGTTGGTCATTATTTATTTTCAATATCATTTAGTTACATTTGGTTGAAATATTTTATTTATTCTACATTGTTTATTTTCATTGGGAGAAATCATTCCCACTTGCTCTCTGTGGATGCCTTGGTGCTTTTCGCCAGACCGGGAGGATCGAGAACACCTCTCGGGACTTGCCGTAGATCGGCTAGGGTGACTGGTTCTTGGTGCACTCAGGTTAGTTCATAACAAAATGGTATCAGAGTAGGAAAACTCTTGAGCATACCTTTTTTTTAGAGAGCCCATCATTATTTGGGGTTTTCATCATAGAAGGAGTAGAATTTTTGGGACCCAAGGCGTACAAACAATAAATATTTCATGAACCCTTGTTGGTTTTGTACGTCAGGTTAACATTGGATGTCCGGGTTGTGGGTGACATTTTGGTTTCATTAAATCGTTTTATATTGGGAAATGAAAAGGTTGTTGCGAAAGTATCCTGGTAAGATCATAGGGCCTAGAAAACAATGTGGAGCTGGTGGCATTACCCTAGAGTACTCCTTTTGATGGTGGCGTGACTGGCGTATGGCCTCCAACCATATGTCTGAGTCACCCATCATCACTAGTTTCCCCTGGTGAATTTTTTGGGTTTTCAATAATTCTTAAAACTATTTGTAAAGTTTTATTTTGGAAACTTTGAAAATTTGAATTTGAAATAGACATGACCAAGATTTGATAGAATTATTCGTTTACTTTTTTCCTTAGTGTTTTCTCCCATGATGGTTTGATGAATTTCCATGGTGTAGCTTTGAGAGGTGTTACCATTGCAAATCCTACACTCGATCAACATATAGATTACATCCTCATGTTTATGAAATTTAACCCTCCTCTCTTTTATGGAAAATCTGATTCTATTGAGGTGGAGGAGTGGTTGAATATGATTGAGAGAAACTCTAGTTTCATTGGATGGCCTGATTCATTGAAGGTGAATTTAGCTAACTTTATTCTTGAAGGTCAAACCTAGAAATGGTGGAAGTAAATGTCTTGAGGAAAGACTCAAGAAGATATCACGTGGGTATTTTTCATGTATTTGTTCATCCAACAATTTTTCTTTGAGTTGAAAAACTTGGGGAAGAGGATGGGTTTCGTTTTGTTCAGATGGTTGTTGAATTGGTACTATAAATATATCAACGTTTTATATACCATGTTCTATACCACCATTGGTTTGTTTCAAATGATACTGGGAGGGTTCAAAAATTTGATTCTGGACTCCAACCTAAACTGCAGTCGAAGGTGTTAGAGATCATCCTAACCACCTTCTCGGATGTTGTGGGGAAAGCCTTTCTGGCTAAAGTTGAGTTAGCAGGAAGACAAGAGGTGGTGAACCCTCCCCTGATTTTGTGAATTAGTAAAGATGATGGTGATAAGAATAATGGGAAGCAACTTGATGTTGGTGGGTCTAATAGAGGAATCAAGAGGCCTTCAAACCTTCAGTCATATTCTTCACAGCGCTATGCCATGATCTATCACTAGTGGGGTAAGAAGGGTCCCAAGTGGCTGACATGCCTGAGTGCTCCGAGCCCCTGCCAAACCTATGGATGTCTGGGTCACTTGCATCAATTCATACGAGTTGTTTCCAAGAAGCATATTGAATCCATACCTGGCTCATAGAAGGTCACCTTGGATTGTCAGCAGGAGTATGGAGACATTTGTAAATCAGTTAGAGGTTTTCTCTTTATAGTGTTCTTTAGATGTAGTGGTCATCTCCTATAGCATTTTGTGGTTTTTCTTATCCTTAAGTTGTAATAATGGTTATGGGTGAACCTATTTGAATCCTTTTTTATTGAAGTGTGTTTAGTTAAATTATGGTTCGTTTGTTATGTTTGAGAATTTCATAAGCCTGACTATGAGGCTGGAGATGATTCAATCACTGGTTCTCTAGCCATAGGTCCCAGAGTGAAGCTAGTACGTAGTTAAGAGAACCCAAATGGTTAAAAAGGGCCATGGTTTATTCTTTTTTCCTTAGTGTGGCATGGTTTTTATTCTTTCCGAGGGTGCAACGTAGTTGATATGCTTATGGAGGTAGTTTTAATGCTCATCCAGTTGGGCCTTCCATTCCACCCACTCATAGTAGAGATTTCTGGTATGTGTGAGAAGTTTTCAAGTTTGGTTAATCTCATCAGTTCGTATAGTGTGGAGACACACAATGGGTCTCGCAGAGTTACACCAGAATTAATTTAGTGTTAGTCCAGTCCTTATGCTGGAGAGTTCGTTTGGGCCTCCCCCTTGTCAATATCAAAGTTTATTTTCATGTATCCTTTGGTGGTAGGTGGTCTCGTGCGGAACCATAAAATTTTAAGTTCTTCCACTTGAGTAAATTTTGGGATTGGAGTATACCAAATAGTTCTGTTGGACTAGGATTTTTGGAATAAGTGTTGGAGGTGGTTTAATTTCGTCCATTCCTTGGTTGAAATAGATGATATGGGTTATTCTTGGTGATGGTTAGGGCGATTGTGTTTTAAGGATGAGTTGTGTGTTAGGGTATTTCATTGTCTGTTTGGATCAATCAACTGGAGGAACATAAACATTGGGGGTGACATGTATGAAGTTTTTTCGTTGGGTCTAGGAATTGGTGTGGCATTTTGGGGGAATAAAGCACTATGGTGGGGAGAATTTTCACACCCCGACCTATCTAAATGATTTTTTATTACTTTCTATGGTTTTTAAATTTTTTGTTGAGGTTTAGGTTGAATCGTGAACAAAATTTCTAGTTTTCCTCAAAAAGTATGAGTTTTTGAGATGACGTCGTTGGATGCAGGAGCGAAGCACCTTTTGGAAACCCCATGAAGCTTTTGCCAGGCATCGGCAGGACCCGCCTATCTTTAGAAAATTAAAATAAGAAACTTTTGTAATTTATTGCATTATTTAAAATTCTTATTGTTGCCAAAGATTTTATTATTATCATTAAAGTGAACCGAGTATTTTTATTATTTATATTTATATCGGTATGATTATTAATGTTATTATTAGTATTATTATCAATATTGATTTATTATTATTGCTACTATTATTATTATTATCATTATTTTTTTACTTGTGGAATTATAATTATTATTGTTATTGTTATTATTATTTCTACTACTATTGATATTTGGGCTGGTGCATGGGCACCACACGGCTAGTGGAAGCTGTGCAGTTAACCCGAGCACCTGTGTGACTATGTCATTTGAGTCGGCCAAATAAAATAAATTAAATGAGTAGGAAAAAAAGATAAATAATTATCTTATTGTACTAATAATATTATTTTATAAAAAATAATAATATTATATAACTATTAAAGAATTGTCACCATTAAAAAAGAAATTATTAGTTTTATCATTTTCAGTTTATTATTAATGTTGTTATTATTATTATTATTGATGTTAATATTATTAATATTACAATTATATTTTTGTTTTTTCCATTTCTTTTTTATTTCCTTTTCATTTTTTACACTTTTTTTCAAACCCTAGCTGCCAATTTTCTCTCCCCGCACGCTACCACACCATCCCTTCTCCATCACGTGACTCCCTCTCCTCTTACGTGCAACAAGTAGGCCGTCGTCCCGCTATCTTGGCATCACCAGCTTGCTAGCCTTCGTCTACCTCAGGACACCATGCAACTATGCCCAGCTTTCTCTTCCCCTCATTCTGTCCACGTGTCCCTGCCAGTCCCCTCTACCAACATCCCTCCATATGCCTTTTGTGTTCCGTCTAGCCAGCCGGTACATTCAGACCCTGGATCTACTTCCCTGCACTTGTCGCGCCTCCCACGCCTCTGACCATCACTGCCACCACCACCTCCCTCTATCCCGGTGCCACCCTCCTCCAGACACCCCCTACACCACACCATATTCCCTCTATCAGTAGCAGAACACCCCAGATATGAACTCACAGCACCACAACAACCTCCCCCTTCAATGTATCGGAGTTCCGCCATCCCCCTTCCCTACTTTAGCCGACTAGTAGTGGCGTCCTGCCCCACCGTCGTCCGACCATCAATGGTGAGATACCCCGACACCCTCCCCCTTTGTTGCAACAGACATGCCCCTTCTATCGGTGACCTTCGTCCGACCTCCTGCTAGCAATGCACCGTCTAGCGGGCAACCACTAGCAGCAACCACCCCTTCCGGCCACCGTGCGCCTATCGATCCTCCTCATCGCCGCCTCTACTTCTTTTTGGTGAGCCCCGACGGCGCACCCACTTGTCTACGTGCCTTCTTCCTTTGACAATGGTTATGCACCATCCTTTCAGGCAACCACGTGTATCTCTAGCCCGATGCACCTCTAGATCGGTAGTGCGTCACCCCACAAACTTGTTTCCCAACCACGTAGTTCTTACGTGACCCCTTTTCCATCCCCTAGTCTTTTCATAACACATTGCAACCCTCCTGAGCTTCTTCGACCAGATCATACATCAACTGTGTCGTCCTTTGTGTCGTTGTTGACTACATTGGTGACCTTTCCTGGGCACCATGACACCGCACCCAACCATTCACCCTTTCGTGCGACACTATTGTTCAAGAACGCCTCCTCACTGATGTGATGTTTGTACATCTTCTTCGTTGAATTATAGAGAATTACAATTTTTGTGTTTTTACTTATATTTGAGGGTGTTTTAGGGCAGTGGCATGGAATGTTTTTGGTACTATAGTCATTGGATTGTGTGTGCTTGTGCGCCTGTGCGAGGCGAGACGCGCCAACATGTTCGAGTTGTCAGTTGAGGTAGGTTCCCCACTACACTTGCATTTTAAATTTAGAATTTTTTAATTTATTTATATTTAATTGATCCCAATAAATGAAAAATTGTATTAGATAATTAATTTTGGAATAATTTCTTAAAATAAATAGAGATGTTTATTTTATACATTACAGTTGAATTATTTTCTTGATGAATTGACACACAATAGTGAAAGAATGATCATTTATCCATTGAAGATAATTCATATATTTTCCAGTGTGGTTCTAGTTTGTTGGTAAATGATTTTTCTAATGCCTAAGAATATGGTTTGGTTTCTCTTGAGAAAATGGTTTGGTTTCTCTTGAGAAATGGTACTTCTTTTAAAAGTTTCATCTGACCCGTTTGGTACTTTGATAAAATAAATTATTTTGAAAAAAAATCTTTAGGGTATCTTAGGGGGTGATCTTGTTGTGTACATTTATTATGTGTGTTTTTTGTGTGATTTTTGTCCATCGTGACTGGTTACTTGATTTACATTGTTGAACTACCCCTTTTTATTACACGTGTTGACCTGGGACCTGGCATAGTAAGTGAATCTTCTAAGAATGATTTCTGCACTAATTTAGAATATGAACTAGCTAGTGGACCTTAGTACGAACATTGGTCTGCTAGGGGATTGGGACCCTCAGTTAGGCTAGGTAGGGAAACACTGAGCGTTTGGGCATTATGAATTCATCGAGAGTAAGCATGCCTTTAGGATGAGTAACTCATATAGTACGTTCTAGATTGTTCATATGCTCCTATGTTCGACCCATCTTTCCTTTAGTGCTTATTTGTATGTAGCAGATGATTGAGGGTCCTAGTTCAGTTGATCATCCACATTTTCAAATTTCCCATTTCTCTTATTGTCTATTTTGTGTTTTGTGTGGTTTTCCTCTTAACTAACAACTAAAATTCGAATTTCAATTTTTTTTGGGAAAATGTTTTAAAATGTAATGCACCTATTTTCTTCAAACATCATGATTTTTTGAAATTAAAAAGGGAAATGGGATATTACTTGTTTTAGAAATTAAATTGTGTGTCTGGAAACCCTTATTTTATATAATATGGTTCAAAAAATTGAATTAGTAAATTCACTATTTTATGGCAGTGCTTTGGGGATAGTTTTTTGGGAACACTTATGAGTTTTAATACTCACGACTATAGTTTTTTCCGGTTTTATGTTTCTGTTACAGTTTCAACTCAATCTTTCTTACTGTGGGTGAGATTTGGTTGTCAGTTGGAGAGTGACTCTTGAAGTCATGGGGATTTTTTGGTCGAGATCAGGTTAGTGTGTTTTTTTGGTCATTCAATCTTTTCAGTGTCATTTATTTATATTGCATTACTCTATTTTATTTCTACGGATAAGTTTATTTTCTTTGGGGGAAATTGTTCCCACTTGCTCTCTATTGAGGAACTGGTTCTTGTTGGCAACCTGGGTGGATCAGGAATGCCTCTCGAGCCATTCTGCGGATCGGCTCAGGTGACCATTCATGGTCAACTCGGGTCGGTTCGTGAAAGATGGAATGGAGTATGTAATCTCACCTCATCTAAAAATATTTCAATAATAAGTAAACCCCCCCCCCCAATAAATTTTGGAGGGGGTGTGTTAGTTTGAAAGGCTATGTAGTATCATCTTCTTCAAGAACTATACCTTATTAAGCATACCATTTTGTTATTAGAGATGCAATATGTGGGTGGATATCTTTTTCGGACATTGTGTACAATTCAATACACAAATCATCTGTTGTTTCCCATGAGATTATGACCCTCATGGGTAATAGTTTGATGTCTAGGAAACCCATGTATTTCTCGGTAAAATATAGTGATTTAGATTATTTGGTTTATTCTCTTATGTAATTCACTTGACTACTCTTTTTTACCAAGGACATTGAGAAAACTTGGTTTATAGTATTCCCCTTTATCATCCTCCTTACCATGACTCATCCCAAGAGTTGAGAGGTCTTGTTAATTCTTTTTTTTCTATTGGTGTTTTTAAAGAATTATATTGTGTATGATTGTACTTACCCCTTCATATTACTTTTCCCCACTTTTTGGTCTATCTATGATGACTATGCACATGTTAAGAGGAGATCTAGGATGTTATGGATGTTTTCTATATTTCTTAGGGATGACTCATGATGATGATTCAAAACAAGTAATGGTTGATAGTGATTCAATATGGTTGTTATAATTATTGTGATTAGAGTTTTATAGATGAGAATATAAAACACAAAAGATCATATCAATTCATTCTATTTTATAGATTATCGGATGCACTATTTCCCTTTTTATTAAATTATAAGATTAACTTGTTCATAGGTCATGAATTTATTTTATTAGTTCAATTCTGTTGATTATATATATGTATACATATATATAAATTATCATTGAATTTTTATTACCATATTTATTGTAGATGTGTTTGTTATAGGTTCTTGTAGGATAAGGCATCCAATGTTGTGAGATATACCTACTTGGTTCTAATCACCACCCCTTGGACTATTGATGGTGGGCTTGGGGGAGGTACTCTAATCTTATTTATGGCCTAGGTTTTTCCTTGGTGGGTTGATTTCTGTAACACAGTATCAGGTACTATTAAATTTTCAAATCATTCTCATTGAATCACGAAGTGAATTTTTTGATCTATTCCTCAATATCTATAGGGTTCTAGTGTTTCATGTCAATCCTACTAGATTAGTGCCCCAAAATTCCATTATCACTAGGAAGTGAAGCTCAAAGAATGATTCTTGTTATTCTTCCATGAAGCACCATGAATTCATAGACTACAACCATACCCAAAAGAGCTAGAAAAACTTCTAATTTAATTTTATATATCATGTTTCACATAAATAGATCATGATTCCACTTACATAGGAAACTATCTCTATAATATTTTTTTATGAATATAGGTAGTTTCTTAAGGTTCAATAAAAGGTGTGAAAATTCATATTGTTTAGGATATTGAAATTTTTCGATAGGAATTAATCATTCCACATTTGAATATATCACACTGTTTCTATATAGTCGTTGTGTTTTGATCAAGACCTCTGGAATATATCATGTTATATGAGAAGAATCTCACGGAATGACAGTGGAGGTAGAGAGAATGAAAAATTTTTGTACAGCTGTGGAGATGTTCATGAGAATATATGAATATATCATGGTTTTAATGAAGGTAGTCGTATTTTATGACTAATATGAGTTTTTATGATTAATAATGTAAAAGATATTATTATATTATTGTTCATGGGAAACAGCATGACCATGCAAGTTAGCTTGAGATAAATAGTGTCTTGTGTCAACGTCATAACACATCAATTACATGAGGATTAATGAATAGATGAATCTATAGGGGATCTCAATTGATATAGTTTCTCATGCAATAAAGGTTTATTTAATTACTTCATAGAGAAATTTCATAGAGATATATAATTTTTTATATTTATTGGAGGTTTTTCATGTCATGATGATAAAAGGTTCGTTGTATCCATACAGAAGTGGAAAATTAAATCGTGTAAATAGATGGATCATATCATGATTTGAATATCATATGTTGTCATAAACAAGTAAATGAAATTAACAATATGATCGTACTATATATTTTTTAAAAAATATAGGAGGATTGAATATCAATATTCATGTGTGACTTGGAGGGATATTTTAAAAGGAAAATTTGACCACATTGGGGATTCCTCTTATAAAAAAGGGCATTCCATTCACTTGAAATAATGAAAGGTTTCAATCATGGAAAATAAATTATTTACCTAGTGCCTTTGATTGGGTCTACTACTATTATTGTAAGGGTTTGGTTATTTATAATTTTAAACTCTCTCATGACTAGTATGAGGTAATATGTATATTATTTCCATCCATATATCGATTTGTATTGTATCTTATGAATAAATTATTTTATGATTAATACGATTTAGGTTTTTTTTCATCCTTTCTATTATATATATATATATTATTAACATATTAATGTATGATAATTAGATATTAATTGTGGGAGGGTTCTTCAATGCATTACCTAGTATCATTGATGAAAGAATTTAAATTTTATGGTCTTTTGTAGTTAAATTTAAATATAGTTTTGTGTCACATGTTTTCATACAAAACTGAAGTGCCTAACAATGAGAAATATGGAAGTTTAGAAATATTGGTTGATTACTCAGAGTTATATATTTTCTTCAAAAAAAATATAATGATTGTTTAAGTCATTATATTTTCTTATTAAATAGGTCTTGGACTTGGTATTATTATATTTTGTATTTCAAATTGATTTATGTTTTATCAATACTTTCAACCTGTTCTCTTTCATTCTAATTCTCAAAAGTGATTTCAATGTCTTCCTTTATAGGTTTGACCCTACAAAAACTTCATAGTACACTTGTAAGTTAGTATTTTGGAAGAGTATTATTATTAATTAAAAATAATAATAACTATTAGGAAAAAATCATGCCCTTCAAGTGTCAATGTACATATATTTTGATCTTATATAGAGTAGAAAATATATCAACTCATACCACCATTAAAAGATATAAAAACTATCCCCAACACTAATTCAACTATGTATCCATAAAAATAACCATTTATCAGAATAATATGATCTTTTAGAGACTATTAACCTTAACCAAGGCTATCCCTCATTATGGGTTCTTAAGGACTGAAACCATCATTCTCATAATACTAATAATTATTTCCCATAAATAAAAAAATAACTATTCTGAAAGGTATTACATGTCCTAATAAAAAATTAATATTATTAGTAAAGATTACCTATATTAAGAAATTTATATTCATTTAAATCTCTGATCATGCCGCTCATTTTCAAATCCTATGATAAACTATTATTTTAAAATTAATTATTTTTTATTAAATTCATTTTAAATAAATATTAAAAAAACAATACAAATAAATAATTTCTCACTAAGGGGTAAAATAATACCCAAAAATAAATCAATTATATACTAATATACTACATAAAACTCTCAACCATTATATGATAAGAATCAATATTTTTTATTACAAAAAACCATTAATTTATCTTAAAATAAATGTGACTCTAATAAAATTCATTCGGTGACTTACCATCAATGAAATGGTAATAAATAGTGAAACATCCTTCCCGACCCACTAATAACTACAATAGAAAAGTATATTATCTACAAAAATGGAACTATCATGCATAAATGAAATCTAACATCAATTCCCTAACTAGGAAAACTGAACTCTTTTGAGAAGCATGATGAAAAAAATTTCAACTATGATGGAGTATTTGGTTCATGTGAAGGACATTGTAAATATTTATTTTTGAAATAATTATTTTTGATTAATATGATATTCTACCAATGTGGTGGTGCATTATAATTAGTTATTATGATATAAATTCCATCGATTTAAAATAATTTTAGAATCCCTTCCTATCATAAAATTTGTGGATTTTCATATAATGAAATTATTTTTATGTTTTTTATAGATAATAAATAATTATTGATGGATTTTTTTATTCCCAAAAATAATTATATGATATATATAACATTTAAATATGAATTTATCCAAACCTATTTAATTTAAATGGTAACTCATTTTTCTGAATGATGACATGCCACTATAAATAACCACAAATATTTTGTGTTCCAATGAATATGATCACCACTAAAAATAACTAGAGCAATCTGATCATGAAAAATTCAAAAATAGGGGTTTAAGAGATATAATATTTTCATTACAAATGTTTTTCACAAAAATCATTTAGGACCTTTCGAAATAATTCTTGTGTGACTTATTGTGAAATGTTACATTCCATTATTAATAGTAATGTTATATACCCCTCCACACACCCAAATTTATATTACTTTATCCTTTTAAATCCTCTTAGTTATCTCATTATCTTTCATTTTCCAATATGAGATTCTGAAATTTTTGTTCAATTTATGGTTTCTATAGCTTATAAATGATTTTTCAAATTTTGTAATAATATTATATTATATTATTTTTTTTATTTCTTGTTTTATAATTGTAATAAATTGTGTATACAAATATTTTCAATGTTATTTATTATAAAATAACATATAATAGTAATACAATTATGTTTATGAAATGATACGAGTTTTACATAGTAGTAAATTTTAGAGTTTATAATATTATATCTTATTAGAAATATTAGATAATATTTTAAATTATTGTGATGAATAATATTCTTTTATTTTTAATTTTTTAAAATTAGAATTATTTTTAGATATATATATATATATATATTTAATTATGTATTTATAAAATTCAATAAATTTAAGTATGTTTTTATAAAAATTAGTGAATTTAATAATATATTTTTAATAAATAATAAAATCAATATGTATTTTTAAAATAATCAATACATTTATTTAAATTTTTAAAACAAATTATATATTTATAAATATTAATATAAATATTTTTTATTTCAATATAAATAAAATTAATTTGGAATTTACAAAAAAAATTAAATCTATTTTTTGAAATTTATCATGTAATTTTGAATTTATTTAATTGTTCAAAAAAAAAATAAAAATTAAATATGTATATAAAAAATAATTATAAGTTATAAAATATAGTATAATAATTTAATTATTTTCAAAAAATTAAATTAATTAGTAATTTGAAAATATTATACTGATTTTGAATCATTAATTAATTATAAGTCAAAGTATGATGAAAGAAAACATTAAAAAATTAAACATGTTATGATAGATAATTTTATGTGTCTTTTAATTTCCCTCAAATTTCTGAATTTGTTTATTTCTAGTTTCATAGCATCATTTAGGATATACCATAGATTTACTATTTCTATAAATTGTATATTATATCATCAATGTGATAATGACTCTAGGAAACATTTTTTCAAGTTGAATATTTCCTTTTCTTCATAACCTTATAATGTTCACTTGGGTCATTCAATTGATGGGTTTTTCTTCTGTTTTGTGCTTATGGTAGTAAATATTTTTTCCCTATATTCATTACATCATAAAAATGTTTTCTGTGGATTTTTTGGAAAAAACATCATCTATATTTGATATTTTTAATTATTTACCATCCAAAAAAAAATATTGGTATTCACTTTAAATCATTGATTTATGATTTTGAATTATTATTAAGTGGAAGTATAAGTACATATGATTTAGTTTCACTATAAAAAACATTTCATTGGGAGTGAAATTATTATGGATAATTAATGAATATATAACATATGATATATTATCCATATGGAGTAAATATGGTCCAAAATCTTACTCATACATAACTAGTGATGAAAAAGAATTCATGGTTCTTAATTTATGAAAAAATAGTTTTTCTACTATAATAATAGATTTATTCATTTTGATCATACCATTCAGAGAAATAAAAAAAAATTATGAATAGATGAATTAAAAGATGTAAATCTCCACCATTGCTCTCAGATATTAAATTGGAACTATTTTATATTAAATATTTGTTTTTAGAAAAACTATAGAACACTATAAAATATTTGATATTAGAAAATAACCTAATTAGAGACTCGGTAAATGATCTAAGGATGGAAGGAAGATTACTGGAGTAAATCTCATTAAGACAATGATATGGAGGCAATGATTTGGGTGATTGGTAGCATTAATGGGGAATTGGTTTATATGGGTTCTTATTCAAATCCGTCTAATTATTATTGAACTAGAGTGATTTCATCATATACTACCTCAAATGACCTTCATGTGGGCCACCATTCTTTAATTCAAAATATAAGGAGAGGCTTATATCTCATTATTAAATAATTTAAATTCTTTCCAAAGATTAGGAGTTTCAAAAACATAATAAGTAATAGAATAATGATGGATTGTACAATTTTATACAATTATTGAGATTATGTTTAAGCCTGATGTTCCCTCCATAATTTTCATTGTAACAACCCCTAGTTATATCTATAATCTTCTTCCATAAAACTTAAATACTTCATAAAAATCTTTTCATTAATAATACTAGAGTATATTATCATATGCACTAAGAAAAAATATACACATCATTTTATTACAATATAAAACATTATAAATTGAGGATGAATATAATATAAAAGATAAATACATTTAAATAAGATAAAAAATAAATATATAACATTTTTAATATTTGGAAATGAAATTTTTTTGGTCACTTATTAATAGAAAACCCATAAATAAACTAAAAAATAAAACCGAAATATTATAAATAAGATTGGAATGTTTTAAATGGAGTTTTTATAACATTGAAACAAATTAGGGAATTAATAATGAAGGAAATTGAAGGTATTTACTATAAGTATAAGGATGGCCATTGGAATTGTAACTGGTCATTGGAATAGTAACATGTTCACAGGAACAATATACTAGATGTTTGAAATTTTATTGACTATTAATTACCATTTTATAAGAATAAAACACGAAAATATATATATTAGAATAATATTAAATTATTTGTAAAAATATGTAACTAAAAGTATATATAAGTATAAAAATTATTAAGGTGTGTTTTAACTTATTTAGTAAAACAAATTTTTTTTATTAAAATTATAATATTTGATTTACCCAATTTAATTTTTTTGGGTAACATGGATCACATTTTTGGAATCATCCTATCAAAATTCAAAAAATAATGATTTTTAAAAAAATTCTACAAAAATTTAATTTTATTTGAATCGTAAAATTATAATGTCTCTATATAATGTATATTTTATAACCTCACAATGATATAAAAATGAATCATTAATTTATGAGATAGTTTCCAGGAAATAAAATTTGTTAAAATTGTAAAATAATACATTTGAAACAATTAATTTTAATTACTAAATAAATAAATATATTTCCAAACAATTAAATTATATTTTATTCTAATAAATGATTATTTTTTTACTATTTTACTTGAATAAAACATTTCCAAGATTACATTTGTTTATAGAAGTTCTTATATGTTAAGAAAACATATTCATTTTAATAAAATAAAATTATTATTCCTAGGAATCAATATTATTCTAAGTCCAGAGTAAATATAATAATTTATTAATATTTTAATTATAAAACAACACGTCTTTAATTTATAAGTGTATATTTCCTCACATAATTTCATCACAATTCCAAAAAAGATTATTTTTTCAATTAACTTTCAAATTACCCCCGAAAACCCTCATCAATATTTTTTGAGGTTATAGTTTAACAAAATGACCCTCCTCATAAGCATTAAGTATTACTCTAAAAGAGGCATCCTAGAGAGGGAGTAAGGGTTTAAAAAACCATGTATTTTATTGTTCATTACAATCGTACCCCTTTTCAAAAACTATAATAAAATAATAATAAAATAAAATAAGTAGTGTTATTATTTTATTTTATTTTGAATTTAAAAACATTTTTTCTTTAACTTCTATTTTAATCTATCATCAAAAAAATTATTCAGTCATTATAGACTAAAAACACCCTAGAGATTAATGAAGTTATACAATCAAATATTCTTTTAATTTATATTCATAATTTTTTTTATATAAATAAAATTAATAATAAATTTATTTTATATGTTATTATGATAAAATTTGTATGATGTAAATAATTTTAAAAATAAACTATAATTTTTAGTTTAATCCCTTAAAAACTATCTTACTGAAAAATATATATTAAATTTTATCTGTATTATATTATCTATAGAAATATTTATATCAAATAATTCTTGAATGAAATGAATCTTTACATTGACACTTTTGAAACTTATGGAACTATAAAAAAACATTGTTGATTGTTACCATTATACCGGAGAAGTTTTGGAGTTATGGAACAAATAACCAAAAAAGGATTGATACAAGAAAAATTACTATAATGAATGAATAATATGAGGTAATTAATATGTTATAATTATTAAAATTAACATAGATAAGGTTAAATATAAAATAATTAATGAATTTAATTTTTAACTATGGTCATTAGAGGAGTATCCAATGCGAGTTGTGACTCAAGGTATGAAAACTCTCAAATTTTCGTTCTCTTGGATTACACTCACTCTCCCTCTATTTTTTCCAAATATAATTCATTTTTTCTTTATAGTTCATTTTTTATCTTTCTTCTGAGGACATCAATATATTTATTATAATTCTGTATGATTTTACTATATAATTTTATTTTAAATAAACAATATTTTGATAGCTTGTGTCATTTCAAACACCACACTAAAAAAAGAGGCACTTTAAAAAAATATTAAATTACACCATTGTAATATAACTGTCAAATTAGTGGGTATAAAATGAATTAACCATTTTTAGAAATCTATGAAGAAAAATGTTAGAAATGACATTAGGTAGCCAAAGTATCCCTTATGAAGCTTATTTATCTAAAAATGAAAAGGAGTTGGATTCAATAGGGTTTTACCTAGACCAATCCCAAGATAACATCCAATAATTATGGTATGATAGAATTCATATGTAAGAGAGGTTCAAGGTTGTGGAAATTATGACGAGGTCTAAGTAAGCAGGATCAATACTCACGACAACCACCTAAGCTTAAATTATGTGTATACCATAACCATAGACATTGAGGGATTATGTAAATAGAAATGAGGGTTATAAAAATATATAATTATTTATATAATAGGTTATTTGTTACAAGTATTTTACACATTTTCCTTTTTAACATTTAATGAAAAATAATTCTTATTTATTAATCTATTGACAAAATAAACATGATTATTTTATGATTTTTATTTTCCAAAAATTCTTTTATGATTTTGATTAGATTTGGAAACCAAATATAAATTGGATAAAATATATTATGGATAATATATAAAAAATAATTTAATTATTAATTTATATTAAAGAAGAATAATAATCGTTACCATCTAAATATCCATTTTTATATTAAAATCTGTTTTAATATTATTTTATTGTTCCATTTATATACTAAATTCCTAATCTCTAGAATTTGAATTTTGAAAAATCTACTTAATTATGGAATTTATCATATCAATATTATTTTAAGAATAATTTTTTGGGATTTTTCTTAAATGATTATTTTTTATGTGAATAGTAAAAAAAGAATTTTTTAAAATCATCAGTTCTATTTCATTATGGTAATACATGAATAAATTAAATTTTTGAAACTTTTTTACATAAAAACTCAAATTTATAATTAAAATAATTCAATTAAAAATATTATGTTTTATTTATAAAACTTTTTCTTGTCATATTAAAAACATTGGTAATATTTTTCTCTAACAACTATTTTATTTGTATATGATAAAAATTAGTTACCATAACTTATTAAAATAAATTATTATCAAGTGGAATTAATATTTTAGATTCTAAGATTCATATTAAGAAATAATTTCCCTTTAATTTTTAGGGATAAAAATTATTCTTCTAAAATTAAATTAAATTTATACGAAAATGGTGAAACTGTTTTTCAATAATTTTTTTATAATTTTTTTATTTTTTAGTTAATAATTTAAATTAATATAATTAAAATAAATTACTATAATATGATTTAATAATATACACAACATGAAAATCACCACAAATCGGTGGTTTAAACTGAGGCCATATGATTCTGCGACGGTTTCATAAAAATGTCACTAAATTGGGTGTTGGAATCCAATACGCGACAATTTCTTCAATCTAGTGAAATTTGTCATTATTTTTTGTAAAAAAAATTTACCAGTGGTTTTGTGAGGTTTTATAGGTTGTTTACATGGAAAATATTTGATTTATTTTAGTGCTGGTTTTTACAGCCGATAAAAGAAATCCAATTTCCCAGTGAAAATCATTGCTAAAACCCCAAAACTATCGCTAAAATACATTCAATATATAATTTAGCGTTAGTTTATATAAACTCCAATAATAGGCTACCATTTTTTAGAGGATGTTTAAATGACCTCCAAATATGCACTATTTACTTAGCGGTAGTTTAAACCAGCACAAACTATTTATTTACCTATAAAAAATTGATGCTTCTTCTACAGTCCAAGTACCATTACCCTGAAAAAAACATGTGTAGAGTTTATAAAACCGAATAAAATAATAAATATAATTATATTCAGTAATAAACCATCTAAAATAATAATATACACATCCTAACATAAATAAAATAAAAATATGATTGGTGACTACTCTGCCACACATGATACATAAACAAAATAATTTTGGTGACTACACTGTTCCATACATGATACAAAAACAAACCAACTATTTGAAAATTTTTCTAATATATCATCAAAAACACTAATCATTGTACAATATTTAATATTTCACCCCACCCTCTCCAACCCCATCTATACTTCATGGTATTGGCACGTATAATACAATTATATTGAAAATTAAATACTATTGTATATTTCTATTAAAACATAAAACTAATAAATGTTTGAAAACTAAATGAATTTTATTTTTTTGATTTACTTTCTCACCAGCACCCTTCATTCACGCAATATCACTTATGGTAGATTTGGTCATCTTATGATATAAATCAATCAATTCTTTTTATAAAGCGGATATCTGAGTCCCCTGATCCTCAATTTTGATTTGCATTGAAACAAAATCATTCTGAGCATCTAGGGATAGGGAGTGGCTAAAACCAGGAGTAGCTATAGCATCAATCTCTGATGGTCCTCCAAATACTTCATATAATATGCGTCCCATACTAATATCATGCACTAGAATAGGATGATTCGTCCCAAGCACTTGACTAACTAGGTCATTCAGAGAGACTGAGTAGAACTGCATGGGATTTAAATCCCATAGTTCTTTAATATTCACCTATAAATCCAATATTAGTCATATTATAAGAAATATATATATAAACAAAGTAAAAACTGAAAATAAGTTATTATAATGAAAAATAAAATCATACCCCAACTACTTTGGTACAATCATTAACAAAACATCCATCAATTTTTTTATGAACATCCAACCACAGTTCACTTCAGAATGTTGTGTTCCCTGAAATCTGTGACTACATTAAAAAATTATAAATAAAAAATTATAAAATAATAAATATATAATATTATATTATATAAAATTAAACTAATGAAAAAATTACCATAGCCGATCAGATTATAGAAAAGCACTTTGACCCCGTAGTGTGAGGGATGTTTTTCTTAGACCGACTTTATGCATTCTTACGTGAAAGATCCTGAAATAAATAAAATGCAATTTAATATTAATGAATGAAATTTCATCTCCATTTAGTATACCTATATAAATGTAAAATTATATTAATATAATAATATATAATTAAAATACATCTACATCTTATCCTGATGTCTGTCAACAAAAATGTTCCATTTCTCTTTGAGTACCCCATTTGGTACCTTATCATACATCTGTTGGGTGCCCAATGAAGTATCATTGACATCACCCCCCAATATTCATTTAGTGTCTTTCAATTTATTGCACATATATTTCAATGACCACCTTCATTTCAACACATTAGAAACTGTAAGGTGGAAAGCATCTGTAAAAAAAATTCATTTTGAAAATATTATTATATAATAACATAATGACAATGAATTACACCATAAATTATTAAAATTACCATTATTTTGTAAACAAAAACATTATTTTTCTAAGTTTAAGGCATATGCCTCCAATCATCATAAGCAATAGGAAGGAAAACAGGCTCCACGACTAGCTGAACCAAAATATGGCAATGTATTCAAGCAGAATCATCTTTATAGACCCTATAAGAATCAAATGGGAAATATTTCTTATCTCTGGTTAGATTCCACATATATGAACATTTCATATTTTATCCATACTATAATTATTTCCTTATTTTATGAACAAATAGTTATTATAAAAAGTTCAATAAATTTATTCATATTATAATTTGTACATATAACTGTCACCCTCCAGTATCCCCATGAAGAACTAGAAGTGACGCCTTGATGTCTCACTGTTGGGGATTCAGAAGGGGAAGGCATCACCTGAGCTACTGAAGGAATGCTCACATAGGTTGTGATAGACAGTGAAGGGGAGAAAGACTATGGTGTATCACATGCTGTAGAGAGGTAGACATATGGATTTTTTTTTCTATCAGCATGGTTGATGAAATGATGTGATGCTTCCTCCATATCATTCGTATCATTTAATCAAATAAAATCATGTTCAAAGCATATATTTTAAAAAATTATATAGGGAAATAAATAAAAATGATAACTTATTCACATTACTAACAATCAACATATATATAACAATTATAATGATTGACTACACAAATTACATAAGTGGTTGATAAATGAATGGATAACTGTATATACAATAATTTTACCCTTCATTCATGTTTTTTTCTTTCTCCATTACTTCATCCACCCTTGCAAGACTAATATTTTCAATATCATGGTGGAAAAATAAGTCCACATCTCTCTATTGTTGAGATTCAATGTCAGATGTCAAATCTTCCACTTTATCATCCATATCATACAAGTCTCTTTGTCTTACATGAGAAAATACACTCCACCATTCATCCATAAAATCTACCACATAATATACCATTTTCGATTACAATGATATGATTTACAGATCATGTAGTTCATGGTCACCAATATCTGTCCAACGAGAGAAGTCCATAGTAGTAAATTGAAAGGAATATATTTTAACAACTCTGATAATATCATTCCAATTGCATTTAAATAAAACAAATGTAAAATTCATGTGGTAGTTTAATTTTATAATATCTGTAAATTTTCTATAGTGTCCCACATCATAAAATGTAAATATACAACTATTATGCGTTTTTATACCCTCTTCTCGATAGAATATATGAAATCTGAAGCCATTCACATTGTAAACGTAGAATTTTTGGGCTTGTTTTATAGGACCTCGAGCAAGAAACATCAAATCTTCTAAAAAATATTCTCAGGTATCGGTATTCATGATATATAAAAATAAACATACATTATTAGATTTACAAAAATATATGTGTCAACCTAATATCCATATTCATTGAAATATTTTTGAACTTACACATCGTGTAAACCATTCTATAAGCTCTTTTTTGAAAATTTTGTTATATCTTTAACATTTATTATTTGGACTCTCATTTGTCTCTTTGTATGTATTCTTAACTCTTCAATAAATGCATCTACAATTTGAATATTCAGCAGCACATATCTATGTGCCATGTAATAATTCCATTTCTATAAGTGTAACATTTGAGTTCCTCCCAAATGATCAGCCAATAACAGGAAACATTTTTGATTTTCCATGTATTTGAGATTCAGTCAATATTTCATCAATACGTCCTAATCAATTAAATATTGTATCAATATCATCCAAGTATCTATAACAAAAGGTTAGACACTCCTATGGAAAATAAACTTTAGAAATAGAGCCTTCTGGTTGAGCTTTATTTCACGTGTATGATTTCAAATGCCTATGTTATATGTGAAATAAAATAAAAAAATTATTATTATGTTAGTAATTATGTTGCAATATTTTTTTTACATAACTGAAAAACATAAAAATAAAGTAACTCTCAATATGATACATTCATCGATAATGTACGGGGCACCCTAATTTAGCTTCCTCAACCAAATTCACATTTAATGAATCATGAAAATAAATAATGATGGAGGAAACATCACATCCATTTCTGAAAGTGAAAATAAAAATTTATTTTAAATATTGTCAATATCAAATGGATATAGAGATTTTTCACATATTTGTCTAAAAAATGTGCAGAATTGGAGTACAACAGCAGTGAAATTTTTAGGTAATAATGTATGCAATTACAATGTGATTAACTACTGTAACAAAATATGTGAATCATGACGTTTAAATCCATGTAATCTACACTGATTTAAGTCAACACACCATGATATGTTACTTGAATCCCCATTAAATATTGTCACATGTTTTAAAATTCAAAATAATGTATCTTTACCCCTATTTTTCATTGCAAAAATTTCCATAGCAAACTTTCCATTCTCATATAGCCAAAGATCACACTTTATGTTCATTCCTTGTAAGTATTTTTGAGAATTTAGATGGTCCTTCAAATTTTAATGCTTATTAAGAAATGTGAAGATCAAATTTTCACAAACATTCTTCTCAATATGCATCACATCCAGATTGTTCTGCAACAAATTAAATTCTCAATATAGAAGTTTGAAGAGTATTCTTTTATTCTTCCATTGTTACATTCCGATTTCACTCGACGATGCACTTAGAAATCATTTCCCACTATCATTCACATGATGCACCTTCCCGAATTATATTACCACATTTCCTTGTTTTTTCAACATTTCTGAACTAGTTAACAACTTTTGAGGTGTTCTACGATCAATGAAACCATTGAATTTTGGCTAGTTCAGCCGAAATATATGAGGTGGATCGAGAAATATTAAATGGCACAAGTAGAACCATTTTATACTCTGAGGTAGATTTTTGGGCTGAAAATAAAAGTTACGAATATAAAAAATCCAAACTCATATAATTGTGACTATTAGATAAATTACCAAGTCCATGGAAGTCACTAGTGGTCCACATTAGAGTTTCTTTCATTTTGAACATTGTTTTATAATAAGAATCATATGTCTCAACATTGTTGCTCCATAGCACATATAATTCTTCAATTAAAGGCTATAATTTTACATCATATCATTTGTAAGAATTTGTTTTCTAGGAATAATCATCAAATGATAAATGTATTTTGTTGCAAACACGCCCACAAAGGAAGATTGTAAGAGATCAATACAACATGCCAAATGCTATAACTGGTTCATAAAGTCCCAAATGGCTTAAATCCATCATCAGTCAATCCCAATCAAACATTCCTAGGTTCAGATGAGAAATCAAGATGTAATGAGTCAAATGTCATCCATGATTGTGAATCTCATGGATGACAGATTAACCCATCATTGTTATTATCTCGAGAATTATACTTCATGTGTTCGGTAGTTTTCGATGACATGAATAATCATTGTAATCGAGTATTTAAATGAATGTAATGTATAACTTTTACAGGTTGTTTACTTTTACTCTTATTCATGGTAGCATGTTGATTCAGACTTCCAACATCAGCCATTGACTTTCATCTAGAATAAGAACATTTTTTGTAATCCTACCTGTTTGAATCCTCTAACCAATAATGCATACAATCGTTAGGACACACATGTATTTTTGTATAATTCATACCATTCTCATTGACAACTTTTTTCATATCACAAAAATACTCTGGGATGTTTTCATTAGGAAATTAATCAAACAAAAATTCCAATATAATGGGTATCACCACATTTGTAATTCCACAATGGAATTTGATATGGTACAAATTGAGCAGAAAATAATGTTTTGAATATTTCAAACATCCACTATACAACTCTTGATTTCAATAATCAACAAAACCAAAAAACACATTTTTCTCAGTAAATTTTTCTCTTACATTGGTCTTTACAAAATTAATAGGTGGATCCACTGATATGTTACAATCTTGATCCGGTTGGCCTACAGTCTAAAAAACATCACTTGTCACATTGCAATTTGTAGCACCCCCAAATGGTTGTTCAGATATGTTTTTATGTTGATGTTCGTGTCTTGCAATGCCTGATGCATCATTTATAAGGTTTTTCATTTCATTTTCAATTGAAGATGATGTTGGTAGCTAATTTTGTGGATTTACATCAGTTCTCAACCTTTCTATATCATTCTATTCTCCCTGCCAAATCCAACACAAACATTGAATAGGGAATTGAATCAATATCAAGTGTTCATAAACATCATCTCTATTTGACCATATTCTAAATTTACATTTAGGACATGTAAATCTTATTTTTCTATCAACAAAATTTAATTAAAATTGAAAAATCTTAAAGCTTATTCAAACCCTTAGCATACTGAGGTGTGTTTATAACACCCCATGCTTCCATGGTATGGAACTTTGAGTTCTAACACACCATGACCACTCAAACTACCCGTTATGAATAATAATAACCACTTTTTTAAATTTTATAAATTTTATTTTTCCAAATGGAATTCATTTTTGGAATAATAATATCAAAAATAGCTTAGGGTGAATTTTTGGTATTTTTATGAAAACATTCAATTTTTGATGAATAGTGAAAAACACTACGTTATTATTTAAAATGGATTTTTTATTTAAATAATTAGATATTTTATTTAAATTTTATTAGTTAAAAATAGATACATAATACCTATATATGTTAAATATAATTCATTGGGGTCATTTTATAATAATATTAGATATATAAAATTTTATTAAACTTTTTCCCGTCTTTTACCCACCTTCTAGGCGCATTTGAAAATTTGCCTAAAATGTAATTTTACTACTTTTGTGAATTGAATTTCAAAAATATGAGAAACACGGTTGACATCAGTAAGTAAAATGTGGTTCAATAAGTTGAAAATAATTTTTGGTGAATAGTAACTTTTGACTTGTATTTACCAAAGTTAAAAGTAAATTGGATAATTACAGGTAAAAATGATATTACAATTACTTTAGAACATGTAATAATTTTATTGGATAAGATTATTTTGACCAAAATGAACCTTAGGAATAAAATATGATCCTTTTGGTCCACTTGATTTAGATTAGGACATTTATTATTATTTATTTTAAGAAGAGTTAAAAGTGTTTAATTCAATGTTTAATAACTAAACCATTTTTAATATAAATTTATACATAAGATAAATTAGACATTAAATATTCCTTAGAAATATAAAAAAATTTCCCATATAATGGTATTTTATTTATAATTTATAGAAATTAAATAGTTAAATTTATTTATGATACAATGAGGACGTAATAATTACCTTATTAATGAATGATTACATTAATTAATATTATAAATATCCAAATAAATTTAAATTGAGACTTTGGATGAATTCAAAAAAAATTTGTTAATATGACATGATATAATTGATTAAATATTATTTTTTCAAACTGATAAAGTTGTTATGACTTTCAAAAAAACAAAATACCAAATAGTGTCAAAATTGACATAAATGAGTTTTTAAAAAAAATAATATATGATTAATTGATATAATATTACTAAAAATATTAGGATTATCCAAAGGACTTATATAAGGTTATATATATTAATAATGAACCACTTGGGGTTCTCTTGGATTTTTTTAGTATGTTTATTAACAATTTATTATAATAACACAAGAATACATTGTAAAAGTTAAAATATTTAACTATGAGTGAAAGATAAAAGATAAAGTTAATATGGTAACCTAAACCTATCTGAAACCTGTTGGTTGATAGGTTTTCGACCCATCCCCACATAATCTACAAAATAATTCCTTTTGTAACCATTATAAACTGAATATGTTGGTATAATAAAATAATATTTCAAGCTTTTCCAAATGTGACCCTCACATCTCTTATAAAATGGTACTTTCCCTTCTCTCTAAATCACACCACCAAAGCCATTTGGGTCAGCCCAAACCTACTCAAATATCCTCCCAACTACCCTCATTTTTACATAGAGGCATTTATTTGATCAGAAAACCAGCCTAAAGAGCCCTTTTGGTCAACTAAAAATGAAACTCTTGAAGAATGATATAATAATTTCACCACATCTTTTGAAGTTCTTTTCATCTTCCAATTCCACTTTCTTTGTTATTTCCATAAAAATATAGTAACTCCAGTACCTTCTAAATACTGTGATTTTATTATAAATATGGTACAACCATATTCATTATTATATCCATCCTATGAATGACCAATCACTATATGTGTGTACGTACGACTTACCGTCTCCACGCCGTGGTGGAGTTTTTTTGTTCAAACACATAATTATTTGGATGGATATAATAATGAGTATAACTAATTTTAATAATAAATATAATATGTTAAGGATTATTTATATATGATATAACATCCAATTAAATATGATTTTACCATCAATAGAATGGTATTGTTACTCGTGCGTAAGTACGGATTATCGTCTCCATGAATGCGATGAAATTCATTCATCATCTTAACAATTCAAGATTAATTTTCATTTTATGATTATATATAATGTTTAAGAACTTTATATCATTTATTATATGAATCAAATAAATCATATCAATAACAAACATGGCTGATGTAACCAAGAATATAAAGGGAAATGAATCAGTTACACCCGAAACGATGATACTACTGAAATATTATTAACAAAGCAATATTAGAAGTTCATATGTGATATCATATTTATGTATGTGTTTATTGTATCATTTAATAAAAATTATTTAACTATTATATAGGAGGTTAAAGTACCAATGATCAAGGAAAAGTAGAATTTAAGGGTTAATTCTACAATCTCTTCATTATCCGAGGTTTTTTATACATGAGTATCTAATGAGACCTCGTTATCGTCTACATCCGTGTTTCTTAAAAATGTATTTTAAATTTTTTTTTACTATTTACTAGGCTATAGTTTAAATTAATTTATACCCTCTTTTTACTTTTTTAAAATGGTTTCAAATGAATCTTTTCATCATTTTCCAAACATGGTACATTGTGACCTTTTCGACAAATTAAAGTAACAATTTTTTTAACTTATACGTTGGGTGCAACAGTTTTTCTCCATTATAACACCTTCAAAGATTCTCTTTCAGTATTATAATAATATTTTTAAATAAATGTTTTCTTATATAATTACGCGACTTTTAAATGATTTCAAAAAATAAAGAGATATTCTTCTCATGTAGTTTTGATTTCATTTATGTCAACATCCTTTGATGTATTTTTCACTTGTTTGATGTTGATTTATTATGATACAATCTTCTATATTATAT
This sequence comes from Viscum album, assembly GCA_963277665.1. NCBI lineage: Eukaryota > Viridiplantae > Streptophyta > Magnoliopsida > Santalales > Viscaceae > Viscum > Viscum album. The sequence goes on along the minus strand of OY728133.1, from coordinate 124,760,521 downwards.
TGAAGGTTTTTTGAAATGTTTGACTGTGGATGTGTTATTTTTATACCACTCATGGTCTATGGTTAAATTATTAACATTTCTTATTCTAGTTTTCATACGAATGTTTGTGTTATCTTTCATCCTTTTCATATGAGGAATGTATTGGACATAGTATGTGATGGGTGGAGACCTCTATAGCTTCTCGATGCATTGGTAGGTCTCATGAGACAGACTTGTGTCTTGGCCCAATGGTTTGAAAAAATGTTATTTGTAGTATTTCCATGAGGCCTTGAATATGTGGTTATGATGTTCGGCCTTATGAATTCCATCAATATGAAATTTGGATATTGATATTGCATGATATTATTTGACAAGTATTGTATCCATGTGAAAAAGTATATGAAATTATTTGATTTATATTTTCTATATTATACTGATGTTTATGTTTAAAAGGCTAATGCATTAGTCTTATACATTTTCTTAAATATTTAGGCTTATTTATAAAAGTTTCCTCTATATTGTTATCCACCCAAAGAATATGAGCTCAACTCTTTTTATGTTTCATTCTTCCCAGGATGTGATGAAGTATATTATAAATAACCTGCAGGGATAGTCTGAGAAAGATTAATGTGTTCAAAGGAGACACAATGTTTTTGTTTTTTATTTCATAATGTAATGTAAAACTTGTGTATGTAACTAGTAAATGAAAGGCTACAAAACTGATTGGCCTTTTGGGATTTGATCCCTTGTGAACATGCCAATGTTATGTAACATTGCACCAACTCTTGGTAACTAGGGATGGAGCATTACAGTTGGTATCATAGAACGCTTATTACAAAGCTTGGAAGCTAGATTTAGAAATACTCTGATTAGAGAATATTACCCTAAGATAGAATTTAAGGATTAGTGTAGAATAACTTCCTATAATTTTGGTAATGTAGAGATTTTGAATGTTTTCAAATAAATATAACCCTATTTGGATACTAGTTGGTAGAGGTGTCTCTGGTATAGATGTATCTAGGAGTGAAAACTCTGACAAGGAGATTCAGGCTTGACCTGGGGTATCCTGGTACACGACAACTGGCCTTACTGCACTCTTGGTTTCGACACACTTGGGGATATGATTAGGATAATTCACATTTTATTTACAAACCATTATATAGGATTTATGAGTATATACATCCTCATCAAAAACATTTTTATGATTATGGATTATATCCATAAACTGTTCAATTTATGTTAAGTGTTTTACGCAGTTGGAAAAATGTATTGCGATTCATAAAATAATCTAGTGTATGAAATTGTATAGAAATGGTTCTTAGTGGAAGGAAATGAAACTATATAAAAGAACATAATCCATGTAGGGATTTCCATCTTATTCAAGATAATTATAGGGGAGCTTGTGATACAACTAGTGCTGATCAGCTTATCATCATACTAGGAAAACTCACTCAAGTTATGAAAAATAACCTTACCTATATGAAGCACCCTGATCCACAACGCAGAGGATAAATGTTAGACCTATTCATGAGGAAACAACCACCAAAATTAAATGGGAATAAAAATCTATTTGTATCTAATAAATGGATAATTTTCTTAGAAAAAATATTCCATGCTTTTGGGAGTAGTAAAAGAAAAAAAGTTTTCATGGAAGTTTATCACCTCACAGGAGATGCAGATCAATGGTGGTCATTGATTAAAACAAAAAGGAAGAAAATGATGTGTCAGATGTAGATTGGACAGAGTTTAGTGATCTTTTATTAGAAAAACACTTTCTACATGAACATCGAACGGAGATGGAAAGAAAATTTATGAGTCCGAGGAAAAAGAAAGATGATAATGTCACAATGTATGAGGATAACATTACAAGGTTATCAAGGCATGCACCATATTATAAACACAACCCAAGGAGTAATATTGATCTATTTTTCGATGGGTTACAACCATTTATTTGATGAGAATTAGTCTCATAATCCTTCTCATCATATGAAGATATTGTCTCAAGCGCTATAAAGATAGAAAAAAAATTCTATATGTCTTATTACTTTAAAGAAAATAATGAGAATAAAATAATTATTGAACACCATGGAAATGAAAATAGGGGGAATAAGGGAAAGTTTAATTTCTATCCCAAGGTAAATGTGGGAAGAAACACCCTGGTACTTGCCTGAATGGAATGTGAGTCTATTACAAGTGTGGTGAAAAAGGCCACCAAGAACATGATTTCAAGGGAATGAAAGAGGCTGTCAATGTTGAATGCTAAAATTGTAGAGAAATGAGGTATTATACAAATTAATGTCCTAAGTGCCAAGGAAAATTTCCTAAAAAAGCCCAAGGGAGCAATGACATGCTTATGCAATCACTACTGATGAGGTCGAAGCTTCGAAAGACGTGGTGGTAGATAATTTAATGGTTTCCTCAAATTTATCCAATGCTGTATTTTATTCAGAATCATCAGATTGTTTCATATTATAACATTATTCTATGAAAATTAGATATTTGCAATTTGATTTAAAAAATGAGTTGGTAGTCAAATCTCCTAAGAGAGATATCATTGCAACAATGTTTTGTGAATCAGTTCCCATTAGGGAATATAAATGTTATTCATCTGCTGATCTCACCATTATAACCATGATTGAATTTTATATAATCCTATGTATGGATTGGATTTTGAACCATGATACAAAAATTTATTTTAATAATAAGGAGGTTACAATTTCCAATAATGATAAGGAGTACCATATCTTTTGAGATAAAATATCACCACATCATTTTTATCTACATCCAAACCCCAGTATCTCTACTAAATTAAATTATTGGGTGGGGGGAATGAAATAACTATGTGTGGGGAATGGAATGTTCAAAAAGAAGATGTACCTATTGTGAAAGGATATGTTGATGTGTTTCCAGAGGATTTACCTAGACTTCCTTAAGAACAAGAAATTGTGTTTTCCATTGATTTCATTCCTAGTTCAAGGACCATATCAAAGACCCCTTATTGAATGACCACTATGGAATTAGTGTAACTAAAGAAACAAATAATGTAATTGAGTAATAAATTATTTATTCCCCTTAGTGTTTCTCCATGGGGATCCCCTACTCTTTTTGATAAGAATAAAGATGGATCTATGAGGTTGTGCATTGACTATTGGGATATCATTGCTATAACAATAAAGAAAAAGTATCCCCTAACTCATATTGATGATTTATTCGATAAACTGTATGAAGAACAAAAATTTTCAAAGATTGACCTTCGATCTAGATATCATCTATTATGTGTGAAGAAGGAAGACATTTTAAAAACAAAATTTCGAACCAGGTATGAGTATTATGAGTTTACAGTAATTCCTTTTGGACTGACTAATGAACCATCTGTTTTAATGGATCAAATAAATAGAATTTTCATGAAATATATTGATGACTTTATAGTGGTATTTATTGATGATATCCCAGTATAATCAAAATGCTATGATAATCAAGAAAATCCCTTGCGCAGTACTCAGAAAACACTCAAAAGAAATAAATTATATGGGATATTTAGCAAGTGTGAATTCTATATTTATAAAATTTATTTTCATGTCCATATTGTCTATAAGGATGGAATATTTTTCAATCATTCAAAGACCAACACAGTCTGAGAATGGCCAGCACCAACGAGTATAACTGATGTACACAGTTTTATGTGTTTAGTAGGTTATTATCAGAATTTTGTCCAAAATTTTGCCCGATTGGAAAACCCATTAACCAAGCTCACACTTAAAGGGGTTAAATTTGTTTGGACACAAGAGTGTGAAGAATTTTTTGAAGAACTAAAGATAATTTTAATAAATGCTTCTATATTGACTCTACCATCCAAGAATGATGGGTTGGTTATTTATAGTGATGCTTCCAAGAAAGGACATGGTTGTGTCCTTATATAGAATGATAGGATTACTGCATATGCATCATGACAACTAAAAATTCATGAACAAAAATATCCCACTAATGATCTTGAGTTAGCATCTGTACTATTTGCTTTGAATATTTGGAGACACTAGCTCTATGGTGAAAAATGTGAGATATATAACGATCATAAGAGTTTGATGTATATTTTCTCACAAAAAGAAATCAAGATGGGGGAAAAAATGGCTTGAACTAATCAATGATTGTGATTGCAATATACACTACCACCAAGGAAGAAAATATTGTTGTAGATTCTTTGAGAAGAAAGGATCATAGAGTTTTGAACAAGATGAGAGTTTAAAGGGATCCTATGTTCATGGATCTAGTAACGATGGATATAAGAATAATCACGGAATGTGAAACATAAATACTTTCTTAAATAGTAGCTAAACCATATTTACTAGAAAATGATAAAAATTTCTCATACTAATCATGAGGAGTTTCAAAAGAAAATTAAATCTGTGAATGATGGGAGATTGATCGACATCATATATGAAGATGGTATTTTGAAATTTGGGGAGGGACTTTGGGTTAATGATATAAATGATCAAAAAAGAGAATTTTTGGATGATTCTCACAGCTCCAATTTTTCTAAACTCCATGTAATCACTAATATGTATAAATATTTGAAGGAACATTTTTGGTGGGACAACATGAAGAGGGAGATTGCTAATTATGGGTCCAGATGTATGGTTCCTCAATAGGTGAAGGCTGGAAGACAACATCTTAGAGGATTCATGCAACCTCTTACTATACCTAAGTGTAAATGGGATGATATTATGATGGAATTTGTCATGGGACTACCAAAGACTCCTAGAAGGAATAATGTAATATGGGTAATTATTGATCATCTTACCAAGTCAGCACATTTTATTTCTAGAAGAGAAGATTTACCAGTTGAAAGTTCAACAAGACTATATATTAATGATGTTGTAAGACTTCATGTATTCCCCTATCTATTATTTCTTATCATGATCCCCATTTTACCTCATGATTCTGGAGAAGTCTATAGAAGGCCTTGGATACTGAACTTTGTTTGAGCACTACCTACCACCCTCAAACCAATGGACAATCAGAGTGGACAATTCAATCCTTATACGAAATTTTGAGATATTTCTCACATGAATTTCAAGGTACGTGGGATCAATATTTACCTCTAGTAAAATTTTCCAATAACAAGAGACTCCATTCATGTATTCAGATGGCACCATATAAAGCGTTATATGGAAAGAGATTTCAGACACCAACTTGTTGGGATGATGTTGGTGAAGGAAAGCACAAAGGTCTAGAACTTATTGAGGAAACAATAGAAAAGGTGAATATTATCCAAACCCAAATCAAAGAATATCAAAGTAGGAAAAATATCTATGTCTATAACCAAAGGAAGCATTTGGAATCTCAAGTAGGAGATCATGTTTTCTTGAATGTATCTCTACGGAAGGGTGTTATACGTTTCAGTAAGAAGGGGAAATTAAGTCTTAGGTACATCAGACCATTTGAAATTGTAGAATGATTTGGAGTTATAGATTATTGTTTGGAAATGATGCCATGCCCCTCCAAAGTTCATGATGCATTCCACGTATAACAGTTAAGAAATTACACGCCTGACCCAACACATGTACTCACCAATGAAGAAATAGAACAGGAACCTGATTTGTCTTATTGTGAAGAACCTATCAAGATTCTTGATACCAGAGAACAAGTGCTGAGAAACTGGACGACTCATCTGGTGAAAGTTTAATGGAGAAACCATAATTTGGAAGAGGCAACGTGAGAACCCGAGGAACTTATGATGAAAAACCACCTGAATCATTTTGTGTAGTAATATTCTAGAATTTTTGAGGATGAAATTATTTTTAGGGGGGATGAATGTAACACCCCAAGTTTCCATGGTACGCTCCTCTTTGAATAATACAATAGTTTACGTTGTATACAACTTCAAGTTCTAACACACCACAACCAATCAAACTAGCCGTTATGAATAGTAATACAAACTTTTTGAATTTTTATAAATTTTATTTTTCAAAATGGACTTCCTTTTTGGATTTGGAATATCAAAATTATCTTAGGGAAAATTTTTGCTAATTTTTGGAAAAATTTCATTTTTTGATGAATAATGAAAAATAATTCATTAGTGTTTAAAACTAACTTTTTATTTAAATAATTAGTTATTTAATTTAAATTTATATTAGGTAAAAATATATACATAATATCTATATATTTTCAATTTAATTCATTGGAGTCGTTTTATAATAATATTATATATATATATAACATTTTATTGGACTTTTGACCATATTTACCCACTTTCTAGGCGCATTTCCCAATTTGCATAAAACATAATTTTACCACTTATATGAATTGAATTAAAAAAATACGAGATACACAGTTGACATCAGTAAGTAAAAAGTGGCTTAATAAGATGAATTTTTTTTTGGGAATAATAACATTTGACTTTTATTTACCACAGTTAAAAGTAAATAGGACAATTAAAAGTAAAAAATGACTTTATAATTACCATAAAACATGTAATAATTCTATTTTATAAGAGTATTTATTCCATAATCTTACTTATTATTCAAATATGATCCTTTTGGTCCACTTTGATTAGATTTGGACATTTATTATCATTTTATTTAAAGAAGATTTAAAAGTGTTTAATTCAATGTTTAATAACTAAACCATTTTTAATAGAGGGTTATACATTAGATAATTTTGACTATAAAAAATCATTATAAATATAAAAATATTTCCTACATAATGGTGTCTTATTTATAAATTATATACATTAAATAATTAAATTTATTTATGATACAATGATGATGTAGTAATTACCTTAATAATGAAAGACTAAAATAATTGATATTATAAAAATAAAAATAAATGTAATTCGAGACTTTTGATGAATTAAAATAATTACTTAGGTAAATATGACATTTTAGGGTTGATTAAATAAATTTTTTTCTAGGTGATAATGTTTTTATGACTTAAAAAAAATACCAAATAGTTTCAAAATTGATATAAATGAGTTTTTTTTAAATCTATATTATTAATTGATATAATATTCCTAGAAATCTAAGGTTTGGGAAAATGAATTATAAAAGGCTAGATATATTAATTATAAACCTCTTGAGGTTCTCCTGTCTTTTTATGGTATGTTTATTAACCATTTATTATAATAATATGATAATACATGGTAAATGTTAAACAATTTAACTAAGAGTTAAATCTAAAAGATAAGGATAATATGGTGACCTAAACCTATATAAAACTTATTGGCTAAGAGTTTTTAGATCAATACCAACCTTATCCTTGAAATTAATCCTTTTTCAGCCATTAAAAACCGAATATGATTGTATAATAAAATAATATTTCACGCTTTTCCTAAAGTGACCCTCACCTCTCTCATAAAAGGGTATTTACCCATATCTCAAAATCACACCTACAAAGCCATTTTACTTGGCCATGCCCTGATAAAATACCCTAACAAATTCACTAACATAGATCTAGAGGCTTTAATTTGATGATAATGACAACCTAAGGATCTATTTTGATCAACTCAAAAAGAAACACCCAAATAAGAGGTAATAATTTCACCACATCTTTCAAAGTTCTTTTCTTCTTCCACATCCTGTTTCATTGTTTTTTCCATAAGAAAATAATAAATCATGTACCTTATACATAATTTTATGTTATTTTTAATATGGTATAACAATATTCATTATTATATCCATCCTATGAATTACAAGTCACCATAGGTGCATACATAGGGCTTACCGTCTCCATGTCGTGGTGTAGTTTGTTATTGAAACACTTAATTATTTGGATGGGTATAATAATGAGTATAACTAATGTAAATAATAAACATAACATGATAAGTATTATTTTTATGTCATATAACCTCCAATTTTATATGATTTCACCATCAGTATAATGATATTGTCGCTCGTTCTTACGTATGGATTCCCGTCTCCATGAACGTGATAAAATTCATTCACCATCAAAACCATTAAAGAATAATTTTCATTTAATGACTAAAAATAATGTTTAATAACTTAATATCGTTTAGGATATGAATCAAATAAATCATATCCAAAACAAAAATGGCCTATGTAACTAATCATATAAAGGTAAACGAATCAGTTAACACCCGAAACAATGATACTGCTGAAATATTGTTAACGAAGAAATATTATAACATCATATATGATATCATATTTATGCATCATGTTATTGTATATTACAATAAAAATGATTTAACTATTTCAAAAGAGATTAACATACCCTAGATCAAGGGAAATGACAAGGTAAGGTTTAATTCTACAATCACTTCATTATCCAAGGTTGTTTATACAAGAGTATCTACTGAGACCTCATTACCATCCACATCCATGCATCTTAAACATGTATTTAAAATAATTTTTATTATTTAATAGACTATGGTTTCATGTAATTTATACCAATGTTTTTATTTTTATAAAATTTCTGGAAGTTAATCTTTCTATCATTTTCCAAACAAGGTACTTTGTGACATTTTTGACAAATTAAGGTAAGAATGTTTGTCAACTTATATGGTGAGTGCGGTTATTTTCTATCATTATAACACCTTAAAATATTAACATAAACGATTATAAGATTATTTTCAAAATAAATGTTTTCTTTTATAATTACATGAATTTAAAATGATATCAAAATAGAATGATATATTCCTATCAAATAGTTTTGATTTCATCTATGTCAAAATCCATTAATAGATTTTACACTTGATTAAATTTGATTTATTATGATACAATATTTAAAATTGTATTGAAGGTTTTGTGATATGTTTTACTATGGATTTTTTATTTTTATACCATTAATGGTTTGTGGTTAGAGTATTAACATTTCGTATGCTATTTTTAATATGAATATTTATGTTATGTTTTAACCTTTTTATATGAGGAATGCATTGGACTTAGTATTTGACGGGTGGATCCCAATATAACTCCTTGATGCATTGGTAGATCTCAAGAGACAAAATAGTTTCTTGGAACAAGGCCTTAACAAAATATAATTTGTACTCTTGGCATGTTCCTTGACTATATGGATATGATGTCTGACATTATTCATTCCATCAATATGGAATTTTGATATTGATATAGAATGTGATTATTCCACTAGTATAATATCCTTGTGAATAAGTAAATGGAATTATTTGGTTTATATTTGACATATTATACAAAATTTTACATTTAAAAGCACTATGTTTTAGTCTTATACATTGCCTTAAATTTTTATCCTTATTTATGAATGTTTCTACTATATTTTTCTCTTTACTGATCATCTGAGATCACCCCTTTATATTAATTTTTTTTTCTAGGATGTGAAGAAGTATATTATGACTAACCAGGTGGGATAGTCTAATGAAGATGAATGTGTTCAAAGAAGACACAATGTTGTTGTTTTTTATTTTACAATTTAATGAAAAACTTATGTGTGTATCTAGTACTTCCAAGGCTACTAAACTGCTCGATATTTTGAGATTTGATCACTTGTGATCATGCCAATGTTATGTAATATTGCACCAACTCTGGGTAACTATTGTTGGGGAATTACAGTGTTCCTAGGTAATTTGATCCAACTTTTATCCATATATATCACAATGTACCTTGAAATTATTAAAAAAATTAAAACAAATAACCATAAAAAAAGGAAAATAGATTCATATATACAGTATAAAAAATATATGAATATATTAAATAATATTTTACTATATAAATAAATAATTAAAAAATAATTTCCATATATAAGGGGATGTATTGATTCCATGTTTTCCTTATTTTATAATGGATGTAAAACTATATATGATAGTCTTATTATCTTTAGTGGAAATATAAATTCAGGTATCTCTATGTCATAGTGACAGTGTTTTGTTTTAATATGATTCCATGACCATTTATTTGAAGAAGGAAAATGTGTAACATCATGACCCTTAATTATATTTTGACAATATGGGATATCATGACCATTAATTATGAATAACATAGAGGGCTGTCATGTATAAAGACTCCAAATAAATAATATAAAGTATCATTTTTGTTAATTATAATTAGAAATTAGGAACATCGTGTCTATATATTCGAAGTGGGTATTAGTGAATGGAATGTTATTAAATTAATAATAATAAAAAGTAATTTTAGGCACATTATAGATGTTATTAATGATGTAATCACATCCCTTCCAAACTATACTCAAGGATAAAAAATAACACTCAATCCATTATTCAATTAATTTAATCATTTAAGCTATATAGTTGCTAAATAATATAAAGGTACATGGTGTATAATATGTTCCACTACATCATTTTATAAACCCACTTTATCAAAGTTCACTAGCTAAATCAAATCCTAAAATGACTTATTGGTGCTTAGGTCACAAAAGAAAACATAAGTCATTAATGAATGTAGTGAAACATACCCATGTGGTGGTTATTTGATTTAATCATCCTCCAACCAGATATCAAGGTCTCCTATCATGTCTAGAATTGAATTCTAACAATTAATTTTCCAGTTTATCTATTTTAGGAGAAATGCAGGGAAATTATGTAATATGGAACTACAAATACCTAATATAAAAACATGAAAAATTTACATAAAAGATTGATACCACCAACCTTATACCACCCAATGAATTATCACATTTATCTTTATATTCATGATATAAAATATAGAATTCACAAAACTGGTGGGTGTATATACAGAGTGAGAAATCACCCCGTATGGTAAAACCACGAAACTATAAAACATATTTTACCAAAAAAATACATATCACTAGTTTGAAACATAACTATAAAATGTCCTTTTATCATACATGTATAATGAAAAAAATTAATTCTATTATTTATAAAACAAATACTATTAATTTTAAAAGATAAAAAGAATGGTACATGTGAAAATATGTAACTAATCACATGATAATGGAATTTCAAGGTAACCTAAAGTAATAAGCAATCAAGAGTTGAAAATTATCAAACATGGGACATCAAACATGAGTCTAATGGGATGACCTATAACCTACCTTGTGGATCACACCCGACATAATATAATCCTAAAATACTAAAACCCCAACATACCCTCAAGGCCTTGTTGAGAAAGAACCCCATTGACATTGAATGAACAAAACCTAGGGAACTATCCATTATTTAATCTAGGGTATAGTATCACATATTCTCATTTTCCATATAAATACTTAATGATCCTATGTTAATCAAGTAAAATTATGAGTCTCATAACATAAACCATCAATATAAAAATTTCAAAAAATGAAATCATTCTCACAGAGTGTATCGTTTCATACTGTTAGCTGAGGGGCAGGGAGGGTCTGCGGGGAACTGAGATTTGAGGTGAGGGGAAACAATTGGAGGTGACAACGGTGATGATTCTAGAACAAAAAAAATCGGTGAAGAATGGAGATGTGAGGGAGTAGGTATTTGCAGGAGTTAGGGGCTCAGGGGGTCGGCTGTATAGGAGGAGGGGGAGTTTCGACTGTTAAAAAAATGTAATTATTTAGCCAGGGTTTATGAAAAAACACAGGAGAATTTTTTTAAAGAATGTTAGTGGGGATATACTAAACCATTTCTAATAAACCATTTATAAATACCCATTTTTTGTAGTGTTATATATTTTTATATTAATGAATATTTTACTGGTTAAAAATACTAATTATGATTAAGAAAACACAGTAGTTAAAATATCATTTTTCTATTAAATTTGTTTTTACTAAATATAATTTTTTTTAATTTAAATGATAGTTTTATGTTATTTATATTTTTAATTATATTAAATGGAGGTTTAATTTAGGTTTAAAAGACCCCAATTTTTAGGTTTGTTTTATAATAATTTTAGTAAAACCTAAGATACTTGGTTAGAAACTAATTATCCCAAAGAAAACAAAAAATGTTGAAAGTAAAAATATAATAGTAAATGACTTAAAAATGTTTAAAACATGTGTGGAAATTAATATTTGAGGATTTAAAGAACATATTTTACATAAAATTACAATATTTATAAATTTGGGTGTCATTATTGTTGAATAGTTTATTAATATCATTGAAAAGTAAATGGTATTCACAAAATTTTCTTTTTCTTCACTTATAAAAGGAGATCACTTAAAACCTATCAATGTTACACATATCATTATAAATATCCGTTAAGTCTATAATAATTTAACTCTACCAGAAGTATATATCACATCAATAATACATGGTTTCTATAATTTATCCTAATTCATTTATTTCAAAGAAGGCTTTCTTGAGAAAGTCCAAGCTCTCTACTTGAGTAATTCTTACTTTCTAGTATTTTGTTCATCATCTTCTTATACACCATAAAATAATCACTATAAATGAAATTATTATAAAATAATAACAATTAATATTATTAATTATATTATACTAATGAAATATAAGTCATCTACATCCCTAAAAAATAATTAATAAAATGAAGGAGTCATCATGCATTTGTACAGACTACCGCCTCAAAAAAAGAAGGGTTATTTTTTAAAAGATATTTAGATAATTAAATAAAAAGATGTAACTAAGTAATATATATAATTTTTTAAAATTAAAAATATTAATAAATAATAAATTATTATTATTTTATATCCCATCATGTTCTATATATTATGAAATTTTCAACGGTGTACATTCAGATTAACACCTCCACCAAACAATGTATTTTGGTTTCCCTTTACTTCCTTAAATGGATGAATTTAAAAACTTATATAATGTATAAAAATTATAATTATGATATTATTAAAATTATGTGATTATAATATTTTACAATCTATAAGTAATATGAAAAATAAATTATTATATAAAATTTTACCATCATTAAATGGGCTTCTCAAAGAACCTTTCATAATTTCATTCCATTTTTGTGACCTATGGAGAATTATAATTTTTTTGTTAATGTAATAATAAATTATAAAATTCAATAAATTTATATAGATTATGAATATATTTTCCGACACATTTTTCATTTTCATATTCTCAAAATGTTTAATAGAGATATTTTCCAAACAATATCAATTAATTAACATAAGCAGATGATATTTAAAAAATAAATAGAAAATGATGATAAATTGATCTTATAAAATGGAATTTATATGAATATGTATCTAAATAATGTTTAAAAGAAATTAATTCCAATTTTCATGAAATTATGTTCACATACAGAATGAATCAAGACTAAGGAAAGGGATATTCTGAACCACCATAGTTACTTTTGGGGAACACAATCACTTTGTTTTTATCAATTATTTCCATAATATTGTCATTTATTTATTTCATATTATATATATATGATAAATTAATATACCTAGATTACTATATCTTTCTTTTTTAGGAATAATATGTGTTTTATGTTCTATTCACAATTCTCTTGTTGAAGAAAACATAATTTAAAGGGAGGTTCCTATGTCCAATTTTGTGTAAAGTACCACCCCCATAAAATGATATAAATCATGGATAGATTTGGAAAAACCCCATTATTTTATTAAAAATCATCATGATTAAATTATGGTCCAAACTAAGTTAATAATATACATATATATTTAAAATATCTTTTTCCCATTACCATGGTTATAACCTATCCAGTTTGTTTTAACTATTACTTGTACATGATACTTCTCATGAATTCCTCTACATTGGTACATAATAATCAATACCTATACCTATTTAATAAAAAATAAACCTCCAAAACGATTAAATTCATTCTTATCTTAGTAATCCTTATTATATAACAATTGATTATAGACATAATTATGCAACCCACTTCTTACTCAAGGGTTTTATAATGTTTGTGCTATATATATGGTTTCTTTTACTCTTATATAAGAAATATGCATGTATGCATTATAAATATGAAGGATGTACCATGAGGTCACTCCAATGAATTGGGTAATGTTTTCATCTAATGATATACCATGTATGGTGGATAAGAATTTATCCTATGAACACTATTTTATGTTGTCTTAGTAATGATCCATGACTATGGTGCATGAGCAGTTCACCTAAGCACACAATGCTTTCTTTTCTTTCCAGTGATCCTGGAATTATGATGAATATTCCAGGATGTATGTTTTTACCACATATTTATGATTATAATATTTTATGATATAGATTCTTTAAACAATGTTTTCATGCTTATTTTATGCTCTTATTTCATGCTACCAGCTTTTTTATTTGAGATTACATGAAATTTATTCATTTTTTGTGGACAACATATATTGTTCAATATTATTTTCAATATAAAATTTATCCTTGTTCAATTTTTCTCATATTTTTATTAATTATCCTATAATAACATATTGAAAAATTTTCCCCGAACGACTTCTGGAGCTCACCCCATTCTTATGTTTCTATTCCCCATGTTATGAAAATAACTATAATTTATGATAATTCTTTAAGGGGGTCAATAAGAGTTCAATTATGGAGAAAGTTTCACATGTTTTATAAAATAATTTTCAAATGTAACTTGTCTTCAAAGACACTAAACCTAATGTTTATCATGTTTTATGTCATCATTATTAGATATAATGTTTAACTATTCATTATAATGTTTTTAATGACATGTATAGCATGGGTTATTTAATTTATTACTCACACACCACTATTTCCTTAAGTCAAACTCTATGAAGTATGTGATGGAATATTTTAATTTTTTTATCTTCTATTCTAAGATTATTATTATACTATTTCATTCACATTTTATATTCTCATCCATAACTATACTAACTTATTACTTTCTAATATTGTATTTTAAAAATTCAATATGATGTATTCCATTATTATTTAGAATAACAAAAATATTATTCATAAATATTTTATTCCTAACATTTTCATTCAACATAATTCATTCCCATTATTTAATTTCATGTTTAGTAGAGTTATATTTTTATTTTCAAAATGTCACATTGAATAATGATTTATTTTGATGTGGCATGTTTTCCAAGAATTATAAAACCCCCCAATCAATTGGTTGTGGCTTAAATCTCATGAGAAACAATATATGGTAAATTGGTTTTTATCCTTGAAAATTTTATTATGATATAATGCATGAAATCCTTAATATATATATATAATTACTTGATTTATGCTTGTTCCACATTCTTATGACTTTCCCCACTCGAGATTCTTTATTCTTCATATTATTATTTAATCTTATGATATCCCACCTTCATCTTTATTTTGATAATTTTCTTACTAGGATTTTTTACTCATAAATGTTTTATGTGTGCCCATGAGGTATCACATATGGTGATATAAGTATTATTTGATCTATGAGGGAATTGTGAAGAAAATAAAATATATTATAGATTATCTAAAATTATTTCATCATACCTATAATATCTTAATTAAATTCGCCTTTTGATTTTTCGGTATATATTATTATCTGAATTTTATATGACAAATTAGGTAATAATTTGTGTATGAGATGTAGATTGGTAGAGTCTCCTGATGATTTTGAATAGGCTAATACCCCCAATACCCTCCTATGAGTAGTGAGTATTTTATAATGTGTTTTATAAATATATTTTATAATAATTATTATATAAATTTATATTCATGTATCTTAATTAATAATTTTCATATAAAAATAAATTTTTCGTATATTTTGGGAATTGATTAAAATTGGAAAAACCATTAAAAAAATTTAAAATAAAATTTAGATGAAAATTATATTTCCATTACTTGATCATATATTATTAACTAAAATCCATTTTTTTGTTATGGAATTCAATTAAAAATAATATATTTCTTTCATATTTCAGGATATGGAATTTATTACTGTTTCATATCAACAACCATTTTTTTGGTTTGATTTTGTTCAACAAAAATAATTCCACATTAGAAAAAATTTATGATGGGTCATCATAATAAGTCACAATTTTGATGAAATTTATTACGATGGATTTTTTTAAAATGATATCTGTCACAAATATGTATTATTAAATAATTTATTTTTTAATATGATATAATATTTTTAATAACATTGATTAATTTTCTTATTATGAAGGAAAATATATTATTAAATAAAGACTAAGGAAAATATATTTAATTTAATCAACAAATCCAAATATTCTAGGACACCATATATTAAGGAGGAAGAATGAAAAGATAGAAGTAGATGAATGGGAGTGGGTTCCCATATATCATGGATACATTAAATTAAATAACTCTAAAGAGTCCTAATATTAAACCCCTTAAAATTATTTAAGAAACCCCATTAAAAAGTGGGTTGGGGAATTCCACAAGATGTTCGTTGGGCCTCAACAAACTATTAGTGAGACAAATAAATTTTTTTATTCATCCAATGAACTTTTAGTGTTGGGGTAAGTGGTATAGAGCCACTATGTGACACATCAGAGTCTTGGGAAAAACCACATGGGTTCTAGAGGATTCAAATTTGGCCTAAAAATAACATTTAATTATAAATATCTAAAAAACTATAATTCAATACATACTATAATCATCTCCATTCCAAATTTTTTTTACAAATCATAAGAACCATTATCAAATTTCAATCTCTTAATTTGAATCCAATATTCAAATTCTACTAAATCAATCTCCCCTAAAATCCAAATTTCATTAAATCCACTGACACCTGATAACATGAGTCAATATAAACCCCCAAAATAATAATTTTTATCATATAGAATCATTAAACAACTAATTATTGAATATTACTATAATTGTCCATTAAATAAATCAATATATTCACATCGTTTCCTCTACACTATTAATACATCTTCCAATTTTTGAAACCCAAACAACTTGGAACAATGCTCTTTGTTATAGGTAATGATACTATAGTGACATGCTGATGCATCCTCTATTTCCAAAAAAACCCATTTTCAATGATTCATGACCATATGATTAACCCCACAAGAAGGATATATGATAAAAAAACATATATCACATCATGATACTACACACCATGGGTTTACATATTGATTATTAAATATACATTGTCAACCAACATGGACATTGTACCACACATGGATCCGAGATTTTACATTAGAATACCATTTACTTTATCCTCAATGATATATATTATAACCTATTCATAATTTGACTAATTTCTTATTTAAAAATACAATAATATCATTTTACACACCCAAACCCAATAAAATGGTTTTCATAAAAAAACAAACACCCCTTCTCTATAAGGGTTCAAGTTTAAAACATAAATTAAATATAAATATCCTAATTGTAATATTTCTCAAAAACAATTTTTCATTTAAAATCATCCATTTCACAATATTTTTAAATTAAATTTCACTGTCAATTTATTTATTTTTTTGGAAATTAAAAAATCCCAAAGAATTGATTTTCATAATTTGTCATTTTTTACTTGGAAGGTAGTGGATTATCATGAATTAATATTGAAACTAACATATAAATAGAATGTAATATTGCTGTGATCCCATAAAAATGTCATTAAAAATCCCAGTTTTACTGAATTTCAAAAACACACAATCGATTTACCTTTGGATTCATTACATTCTCAATCAAAAAATCAATAACATAAATTGAAAATTTCTTATAATATAAATTCAATATTTCTCCATTAGTATTATAATTGAGGAAATATCAATTAAATTTTTCGTTTTTTAAATAATATTTAATTATATTGAGGAATAATTTAAGTTAAAACCACACTTATATGTTTGTGTAATGAAATAATCATGTTATTATATGAACATATAAAAAATAGAGAAACTAGATCCCCATCAAAACTAATTTCTCATATTGAGTCTATACCATCCCACATAAGGAATTTTATCCCAGAGCATTACAAAATGTAGAGTATATACTCCTTATGTAGAATATCTAGTATGAAATTCGATTTTGGTCATTCTCATACTATTCACACACACACAAAATTAAAATTCCATAGTTTCTCCATAAATTACTAATGCACATCCAAAAAGAAAAATCTATAATTCTAATATATGAAATCTTGGACCATGTAAAATTATCTATGTAGTGACTTGGGTTAGGCCCTATTAGAATTTGGAATATTTCTAAAGATAATTCCAATTCTAGGCGCTGAGACGACTTGCGATTACAAGGCCCTATTCACTCAAGCTAAATTATATAAAAATATTAAGTATTTTTATACTATTCACACATTCGAAATGGGTTATCTCTTAAACATTAGACCGGATTAGAAAACTGAGGGAACAATTGTGTTCGGAACATGTATTTTTTCCTAGGTAGGTTATAAGTTTTGTTGGCACGGGCCTAATGTAGAAGATGTTATCAAGAGAATTTTAATAATTAAATAAAATTAATTTATTTAGGATGCCAGATCGAATAACTCTTGAATAGTGTCTAGGACCAAATTTCTGAGCTCATGTTTGAGTTCAGAATAATGATTTTACCCTAGGCATGACATAAGGTTATCTGTACAATGTGTTTTGGATGTAAGTGTGTTAATGAGGATTGAAATGGGGGAAATATAAAAAAAACAAATAATATTCCATATCCGCCTACATAACATAAATCACATACACGAAAACCCCTCCCCTATCTTTCTTCATTGACAAACTGAACGCTGAATTGGTGAAACAAAAGCACCTCGGATCTTGATGGTGGACACTCCTAGATACTTCACTAGAAGCTTCAGAGTGCTTAATTATCCCCAAAGTGATGGATTTTCTCCATGAGGTAGGAGGAGTGAGTTTTAAACCTGTAACCACCTTTTTTTAAGTCTTCTCTAAAACTCTTATTTGATCCTGTAGCACTGTAGATTGAGATATGAGGATCCCAAATCTTGTTTGTATTTGAATTTAGAGCACCGAGGTATCCCCGATGATCCAAAGAAGTTTTATGGAGAGGGAAGGTATAGAGTAGTGGTCCGTTGGAGCTCCGATGGTAGATCTAGTGGTGGTCCAGAAGGCGCGAGTAGCGGTCCGGGGGTGGTGACCTATCTAACAGGTTTTGTCCTGGGGTTCTTGAAACCAACATAACATGAAAACCAAATGTATGATTTTTGTTTCATCTATAGTGACATGACCCTTTTATCAAGATTGAAACTTTGGTAATTGTTCAAAAAATTTAAGATTTGGGTTCATGGCCTGGGTCCATGGAAAATTGAAATAATAACAAGATTTTATTATTATTCAACTTTGACCCACCATAACTTCTTCATGGAGAATTCGATTGACTCGTCAAAAATAAAATTATGAAACAAAGGATAAGGAGGATCTTTGAAGATAAATTTAGGGTGCGTAATTGAAAATTAGTGTGAGGGTCCCACAAGGGTTGTTTTGGTGCATTTACAGTGGAACATTACTTTTTCACCCGATGTCTGTTTTAGATGAAATAAAATTGGATTCCATAAGTTTTTCGGAGAGGATCAAAATGGTATGACCTGTTCGATGTGTTCTGGGATTGAGGTATGGGCCACATGTGATCTATTCAGTTTTTGTGTGGCAAATAGCTCCCTTTTAAAAAGTTATCATTGTTGGGCATGTAAATAGACTATCTTGAGTGTTTTTACGCGTAGAACTTGATGGTGGCCTCCGATGCGGTTTGAAGGAATCCCCAAGTCATGGGAACAAGTTTTTTACTGTTGGGTAGTATCCTATAAGGTTGTTACTCCCTTGATGAACTGTTGTTCATGTTCCCCATGGCGTACAAGCAGTTTGATTTATCCCCTACCGTGACGTGGTGCGGGCTCTCCAATATCATTAAATGGTAGGGTCGGTACTCTATTTCGGTTTCATGGAGAAGATCCTCTATCCTTGCAGAGGTTCTCACCTACGGGGGTACATGCCCACATCTCTCATGATAGATCTCCCCTACTATGGTAGGGTACGGGATCACATTTAACAGTGTGGTACTACCCAAACGTACTGAGGTGTGGGTTCATGCCTAAAGAGTAGTGCTCCCCCCATTGGTGAGTTGCAGTAGGGAGTGGGCTTCTCCACTTGTTACGTATGATTCCTGGATAAGAGTTTGTTCTACCTAGATGTACTGAGGTGAATACCCCTTTATAAAGTAGAGACATAGGTTGAATGTCTTGGTTTAGGCACTAGTACCCCCTCAACCATGGGGCACTGATGAGGTGCGGGAGCCTCCATAGTTCTTTTGACCTAGCACTGGGTGCTGGCTAGCGTGGGTGTTATCTCTTTTGCTAGGTGTTTGAGCAGGGATTAGTTTGTTGTTACCAGTAGAGCCTCAAGTAGGAACCTGTTTCTTGTGATGAGTTTGGAACATCATGATGTTTTATGTAACACCCCAAGATTTCATAGTAAGTTATTTTCTTTAAATTCAATAGCTTTCGCTACGTGCAACACAGAGTTCGAGCACAACACAACTTACCAAACTAACCGTTCAAAAGCGGTTATGAAAAGTATTAATTGGATTTGGAATTTTATATACTCCATATAATTTTAACTTATGTATTGTGTGTTTATTAGACTTATTATAAGAAAAAAATCAATTCTTCAGATAAAAATGTAATTTTCAAAAAAAATCAATTTTACCACATTATAGTGGAGAACCCTTTTCAAATCCATTATTTGACCCTTTTAAATATTAAATTTGACAAAATAAAATTATTCTTTAGAATTGGGACATAAAAATTTACTTTGGATGAAATTTTGGAATTGGTCTAATAATATTCATTTTTTATGAATAGTGGGAAATACTGCATTTTAATACAAAACAGCCTTTTAATCTAATTTATTTATAAGTTTAGATTATATTTTAAATTGGTTTTGAATTGTAATTAGATTATATTTTTACCATTTAATCCAATGTTGGTAATTGTAATTAATTTCACTTTGAAATTATACATAAACAAGTGCCAATCTTTTGATAGTTATTGTTTCTTAAAAGCACGATATTTGTTTTCACAACGGGAATTAATTTTAAATTAATTAATCTAACTTCTATGTTTTCAATTTGTTAAAATATATATCATTTTTGAATTAGTAATATCAAATATATCTTAGGCTGATTTTTTAGATTTTTTCTAAAAAACATCAATTTTTGATGAATAGTGAAACAACTAAGTAGTAGTTAAAAATCCAATTTTTTTCATTTAAATGAAATTTTTCTTCTTATATGAATTGAATTTAGAAAATAAGAGATACATGGTTGTTATTATTAAGTAAAATGGGGTTCAATAGGATGAAAATAATTTTTTGTGAATAGTAACTTCTTACTTTTATTTACAGCGGTTAAATGAAAATAGGATAATTCTAGGTAAAAAGAATATTATAATGATACCAAATTATCATAAAACATGTCCTATCATTATTGGATGAGTTATGGAAGATAATGGGAATCCTTGGGTAGATTTTGGGACCCCATTGAGTAACTTATAAATGATAAGAACACTTTATTTTAATTAACTAAAAGTAAAGGCAAAAATGACATAAAAAATAGATTTTAGTAAATTAATTTTTACATGGGGTTATATAAGTCATATTTTATACTATAGATATTAATTACAAATATAAAAATAATTAATAAATAATGTTATTTTTTATATAATTTTTAGACATCAAATAAATTAAATTATCTATGACACAATAATGATGTAGTATTTACCTCATTAATAAATTATTTAAATAAATAAGGTTATAAATATTAAAACAATATAAAAAACCTATCCAATTATTATTTGATGATTTTATTTAGACCATGAGTCATCTTATATTTGAATTTAATTAGTTTTTGTCATTTATAAACTGAATATCACTATATAATAAAATAATATTTTCACACATTCCTAAAGAGCCCCTCCTCCCCCCTTATAAAAGGAAACCACTTCTAACCCATTACACACACCTCTCAATCCCCTTGTCTCACCCATAACCTGCCCAAATAAGCTCCCAATATTCTTCTATTACACCTAGAAGCTTTAACTTAGGTAGAAGTCACTTCAAGAAGTCTTTTTGGTTCAATCCAAAGGATGTTACCCAAATTAAAGGTAACCATATCTCTTAAATTCTTTTGTTTTATTTTGTATTATTTTACTTCTATAACCCCCTAAACTCTTTTTATTGCTTTATTTTATTACAACAAAATTATCCTAAATATAATAGTATATTTTTAATAGTATTATTCTAACTACACTAACAAACACCCTCATCTAATGGGTGAAGACATACTGTTTCCGTGGTTGGAAAACTGACGCCTCACGAAATGATGATTGTTCGATTATCTCCTACCGCCTCTCAAGATGGCCATTAATATGAAAATATATTTATATATGATATATATTATGTTTTTTATTTATTTTTTCTTCTGTATTTTCCATTTATATCATACCTCTATGGTTTCCATTGTGGGTAAAATGCGATAATTTCGTTTAAGGAAGTGTGGACTAACGCCACCTCAAAGTGATATGACTCGTTAATGAATTTTGTGGGACATATTAAGTTTGGATTTAATGATATTATATATGTAATTATAATGTAATTATAATATATCAAGGTATAATTATTTTTTAATTCCATTAAAATATGAAAATATAAATGAAAGTAGCGTTCATACGTACGTACGACTTACCATCTCCAGGAAAGGTGAATTTCATTTCTTATCTCCAAATGTGATATACTATTATAAATACATATATATACTGGATATATATTATATATGTGACATATAAATCATGTATATCATTCGGGATATAATGGTCTTTAGAAAACATTTAAAAATTGTAATTATAACAAGTTCATTTTTAACTCATGTTCGGAACATCGATAAAATATCAAATATGAACTCATATAATTAACAAATTGTTATAGAAAGGTAATAAGTGATATAAAAGGAATAATAATATTTAAAAATTTTATTAATCAAGTAGAAATTATCTTATGTTTTTTATTCAGGAAGAACAAGGAACATACAAGACAAGTCAGACTTGAGGTAAGGGGTTTCTTATCTCACTTTTAATTCTGTGAGATTTCCATTGTTCACCACTTATATATTGCATTTGGGGTATTGTGTACTTCCATTAGATATATATTATAATTATTATACTTATATTCATAGTATTAAGTGATTCATTTGGTGGTTATTAACTTTTCGTCAAATGACTTGATTGATTACAATGAAGTAAGGGTTGTGCATCTCACTTTTTACTCATGCGAGAATCATGCTATATTGGCCACTATTTAATTTTGTATGGCATATGTACTATACATGATTTTGTTCATTGTGTAATATAATTTAATTTTTTGGTATTTAAATCATCATTTTATTATCCTTCTTTCATGGGGTGTATGTTTCGTATGTTACCAAATTGTTAAGGGAATTTCAAATTTTAATATCCGCTCATTCGGATTTACAAATATTTCATTGACTATTTTACTCCATGATTATGTGGGGAATCACTATTTATTATTTATGTAGTAATTACAATCCCATTTTTGTGTATATAATCTTGATACAAATAATCAAACCATTGAAAATTTCTCAAGTCAATGAGATGAACTTGACAAGAGAAATCATAACTCAATTTCAATTCATTGAGTTAAGCATCCAAATCATTAGTGTTGTTTTTTCAAGAATGTGTGTGAATTTCCTCTGATTTATTTACACTAAATATCAAATCATATTGAGTTTATTTATATTTTATACACATAATTATGTCATTGATTTATCCTTAACCTAGGGATACATTTTTTATAGGGGTCTTTATCTCGATATTTATTTCATTGAGACTTCGTTGTTGTTATGCACTAATTCACTTTTATATGGTGTATATACTATCATTTTACATAGTATATCATGACATCTGTTATTATCGTGATATTATTAAGTTTTTATTACCTCTATAATTTTTATTAAAGTGTCTCTCATTTGGTTAGAAACTCAAACTAAAATATCATTTTTAATTGTTTTAAATATTTATTCATCTAAATCTTTCTCATCAATGTCCATGTTTTAAAAATGGGTTTAAGGATTTAATTATATGGACATTAATGTTTTAAAATTAAAACCACTTTTAAAAGTTTCTATGTGGTATGGGACACATTGATTTAAAAATCTATTTTAAATGACTTATTGATAAATAGTGAGGCTTTTAAATGTTTTCAAGAAAAGGGGGGATATTTATCTCATATAGTTTTGATAATTATTTTCATATATGTCAATATTCTTCGTTATTCTTGATTTAGATTATTCTATTTTAATACAATCTTCCATATTGTATTGAATTAGTTATGTATGACTGTGGATGTGGTATTTTTATGCCATTCATGGTTTGAGGTTAAAGTATTGACATTTCGTATGCTAGTATTCTTAAGAATGTTTAGATTATGTTTCACCTATTTCATATGAGGAATGAATTGGACATAGTAAGTGATGGATGGAGCCCTATATATCTCTTCAATGCATCGGTAGGTCTCATAATACAAATATATGTGTAATTGGCCGAGGCCTTTCCCAATTTTTTGTTATATAGCGGTGTTCGATGCCTCAATCATTTTTAGACATCTTTTCCACAGCCACGAAAAAATATTTCAGAATTTCCGGCATTATGAATTCCATAATTATGAGATTAGTTGTTGATATTTCATGTGGTTATTTGACTAGTAGAGCACCCATGACTATGTTTTATTATGGCATTATTTACTCAACTTATATTCCTCCCACAAATTTCTCATTTTTATTATTCGTTAAGGAATGTGTTTTCAGTTATTCACCATGACTAATTTTTATGTTATCTTCGACTATATTTATTACTCTTACTGAGCATCTGAGCACACCCATTTCTCATGTTTTATTTTCCCAGGATATGATGAAGTTAGTTATGGGTGACTTGTAGGAATAATCTTCTAAGCAAGGATGTTTCTTATGGGATAAATTAGTGTTTTTTTCTTTCCAAGTTTTAATTTTGAATTTACGTATGCATATTGTTTTTAAGACTACTAATCTAATTGGTCCTTTGGGACTTGATTCCTTGTAATCATGCCAATGTATTAAAATAATGCACCACCTCCTAGATTCTAGGGTTGGGACATTACAGTTGGTATCAGAGGAAGTTTAGTACAATCCTTGGAAACAAAATTTAGATAAACTCTAATTAGAGCACATTTCCCTAAGATAGACATTGAGGATTAGTATAGTAGAACATCCTAGAATTTTGGTAATGTAAAGATTTTTTGTATTTTCCAAGAAATACATCCCTGTCTGGGTATGAGCAGGTAGAGGTGGCTCTGTCACAAATGTACCTAGGAGTGAAAACTCCAACAAGGAGTTTTGGCCTTGACCCGGGGTATCCTGGAATATGTCAACGGGCCTTGTTGCACTATTGGTTATGAAACTCCAGAGGGATATGCTTAGGATAATTAACATTTTCTTTACAAACCAATTTGAATGATTTTAATACAAGATGATAACAAATGACCTTGGTTAATCATATAGTGTTTAAATTGAAAACAGGGTGTGATGATATTTTCTAAATAATTTTAGGACTATTCTTTCTCACACAATGCATTCTGGTTTTACTTAGTGTCTGGATTCCAAAGAAGTCATAGTAACATTGAACAAGATGTACAAGGTGGGAACAATGGTGGAAATGAGAAATGAAATGGAATGTTTTTAGGCGTAAAAGATAATGTCTTCATGCCGAATCATTTTTCAAAAAATATGACCAACAACATATATATTAACCACATATTGGACTCAACAAAGAAGAGAAAAGAGGTTAATGATAAGAGCTCCAGTATTGAAGTCTATGGAGAAAAGAAAGATCATTGTCAATCATGCATAAAATGTGAAAGGAGAAACATAGTAAGGTGTCTTAATGTAAAAAATAAATGCATTATGTGTGGAAATAAGGGCACAAAGTAAAGAATTGGTGAGGAAAAATGAAGAGTACTCTAGAAGAAAATAAAAATGTTCCTAAGAATCCAATTACGGTAATTTGTCGTAAAGTAAGGGACCATACGATCTCTCATTTCAATTCCGTATTCTATAGGATAAACTCTTAATCAAGGAAGAACCTATGTGGAAATAAATGGATGAAAAAATGTTTAATGAAATTAGTGATCTTTTTTGATGAGATTACTTTAGAAGACCTTTATCTTGTATGTGTAACCCTATAGTTTGTTATGTGAAAATTCTATTCAAGGAATAATTATCTTTTCTTTTTTGGATATAGTTATAAATAACCATTTGGGTTTATATGATTCTTGAATTTGTGGCAATTACAAGTTATTATTATTTTGGATGAAAATGTGAGGTATGAGATAACAAAAGTGGTAAAGTTATGTTATGATTATTTTGATGAATCTATCTCATTTTTTAGAATACTATAAAATTATATAGGTTTTGAAAAATGACAACACTCAGACCGTGTGACAACTTTTTGCATCAGATAAAGCTTTATGAATCAAACCCATAACCATAGTGTGATTGAGATTTATCTCCTACCAGTGGACTATGTGAATTCCCTAGTTTGTGTGACTAATTACTTTTAGTTAAATGATTTTATTGATCAATAATACATTTATTTTGGATCTTATGTCTTATGAAATGGATATCTTTAGTATGGGAGCATGATTTGGTGATTAAGTGGTACATTTTATTTTGGAAGACGTTCGCTCTATTG
Source organism: Viscum album (assembly GCA_963277665.1). Lineage (NCBI taxonomy): Eukaryota > Viridiplantae > Streptophyta > Magnoliopsida > Santalales > Viscaceae > Viscum > Viscum album. The sequence goes on along the minus strand of OY728133.1, from coordinate 124,733,981 downwards.
GGAATACTATATGCCTAAGGAAAATAGAATACTATGGGATTTCATTTTAATATTAATGGTGTTTTATACCTATGTTTTTATTATAGATTTAGAGCGATTTGGGTTATTTATGGAAATGATTAACCTATCATAGAGAATATGTGATTAGTTTAATTACTTTTAAGTATGTGAATTTAAGAGTAGTCAATAATATTTGGAGATACAATTTAATGTGGAAGACTATGTAAGAAAATTCTTCTGAGTTTTGGGTTTAAATAATATTTTGGACTATATTGAAAGATTTTATGGACAATTTTTTATTGAATGGTATTTATTTAACTTTGGCTATTATTGGTTCAATATTAGAAATTAATATTAGTATTTCTTTCTCTAAAGTATTATCATTTTGGGATCATTTGATATTTTACTAACCACTTTGGTTTTGGTTAATATCTAAAGTAAAGGGAAATATATAGTTCATCCATTCTGGATTATGTGATTCTCTATAAGTTGATTCTAGAGCTTAATGTGTGACCATATCATCTTTAATACTCATCATTTGGAGTGAAAGATGAGATTATGGTAAGAATTAGATGAAGGATGAAACTCTACTTGTCAAGTATATTTGTTTCTTCTTATTATATGAAAAAATTAATTTTTAAACTTTAGGGAAGAGATCTTAAAACCAAAAATTTGTTATTCTAATGCTTTATGTTTTTTTTGAAATGATGATATTTTAAATTGTTATAGATTGATGGCTTTGAGTCCCTCAAATTTTCACTTGTTTATGATTGATAACCTCAATCACTTCCTATAAATATTTACGTTTTTCCTTAAATTATGTGTCTCTAATTTCCACCAATGTTCTCCTAATCGAGATCATAATTTGGTGGTGTCTTTTACATCTACATTTCCCTCTTATTAAGACTAAATTTTATTAAACCAATTTTCGATGTGGGTTTTCCGAAAATATATTTCTATAATTTTAACCTTTTCTTTTATAAGAAAAAATTAAAATTTAGAGGATGAAATTTATTGAAGGAGGGTAGAATGAAACACCCCATAATTTCATTGTATGTTATTTTCTTTAAATTCAATAGCTTGCGCTACACGCAATGTTGAGTTTGAGCGCACCACGACATACCGAACAGGTCGTTCAAAAGCGGTTATGAATAGTATTAACTGGATTTTGAATTTTATATACTCCATATAATTTTAAATTATGTATTATGTGTTTATTAGACATATTATAAGAACAAATTCAATTTTTCAGATAAAAAATGTATTTTTCAAAAAAATTCAATTTTACCACATTTTAATGGAGAACGCATTTTAAATCTAATATTTGACCCTTTTACATATTCAATTTGAGAAAATAAAATACATATTTATAATAGTGACATTAAAATTTACTTTGGATGAAATTTTGGTATTTTTCTAATAATATTCATTTGTTATGAATAGTGAGAAATACTGTATTTTAATTAAAAACTACTTTTTAATAGAATTTATTTATAAGGTTTGATTATATTTTAAATTAGTTTTAAAGTGTAATTATATTAAAGTTTTTCCTTTTAATCCAATGTTTGTCATTCCAATTAATTTCACTTTGAAATTATACATAAACAAGTGTCAATCTTTTGATAATTATTGTTTCTTAAAAACACGCTATTTGTTTTGACAACAGGAATTAATTTTAAATTAACTAATTTGACTTCTATGTTTTTAATTTGGTAAAATATACATAATTTTTGAATTTTGAATATCAAATATAGATTATGATGAATTTTTTGTATTTTTCTAAAAAACATCAATTTTTGATGAATAGGGAAACCACTAAATAGTAGCTAAAAATATGACATTTCCAGTTAAATGAAATTTTACCGCTTCTGTGAGTTGAATTTCAAAAATATGAGATAAATAGTTATTATTAGTAGGTAAAATGTGGTTCAATAAGATGAAAATATTTTTTGGTGAATAGTTACTTTTGACCTTTATTTACCGCGGTTAAAGGTAAATAGGGTAATTCAAGGTAAAAACAATATTATAATAATACAAAATTACCTTAACACTTGCCTTAACCTTATTTTATGAGTCATTGAAGACCATGGACATCTTTGGGTCTATTTTGGGGCCCAATGGAGCCACTTATGCATCATAATGACACTTTATTTTAATTAACATAAAGTAAAGGCAAAAATGACAAAAACAAATATCTTTTTGTAAATAAATTTTTACATGGAGTTATATAAGTCAGAATTTTGACTATAAATATTCATTGGAAAAATAAAAATATTTCCTACATTATGGTATTTGTTTTATAATTTTTATACATCAAATAAATTAAATTATTTATGACACAATAATGATGTAGTATTTACCTCCTTAATAAATGATTTAAATAAATAATATTATCGATATTAACAAAATACACAAAACCTATCCAATTCTTATTGAATGATTTTATTTCGACCACAAGTAATATTATCTTTGACATTAATTTGTTTTGGATTTTTAGAAACCAAATATCACTATATAATAAAATAATATTTTCACACTTTCTTAAAGAGCCCCCCCCTATAAAATGGAACCACTTTTAACCCATTACACACATCTATCAAGCTCCTTGGATTGTTCAAAACCTTCCTATATAAGATTTAAAGATCCCTATATTACACTTAGAAGCCTTAACTTAGGCAGAAGTCACTTCAAGAAGTCTTTTTGGTTGAAACCAAATAAAGTTACCAAAATTAAAGGTAACTGTTTCTCTTAAATTCTTTTGTTTTATTTTTTTTATTTTACTACTCCAACCCCTAAAATCTTTTTATTCCTTTATTTTATTAAAATAAAATTAAAATAAATATACTAGCATGTTTTTATGATAAGGATTCGAACTACACTTACACACACCTCCTTCTAATAGGTGAAGAACATACTGTTTCTGTGGTTGACAAACTAACGCCTGACGAAACGATGATTGTTTGATTATCTCCTACCACCTCTCATGGTTTCCATTAAGAAGGAAATTTATTTATATATGATATATATTATGTTTATTATATCTTTTTTGATTCTGTATTTTTCATTTATATCATACCTTTATGGTTTCCATTATGGGTTAAACGCGATAATTTCATTTGAGAAAGTGCGGACAACCGTCCCCTCAAAGGGATAGGACTCGTTAATGACTTGTTTGGGACATATGAAGTATGGAGATAATGATATTATACATTATATTATACTATAATTATAATATAACTATGTATCATTATGTTTTAATTCCATTAAAATACATAATAGAAATGAATGTACCTTTCTTGCGTATGTATGGCTTACCGTATCCATGAACGGTGCATTTCATTTCTTATATCCAAATGTTATATACTATTATAAATACATATATATAATGGATATATATTATATATATTATATCTAGATAATTTATATCATTTTGGAGATAATGGACTTTTTTCCACAAGGAAAAATTGTAATTATAACAAGTTCATTTTTGACTCAAGTTCCAAACATCAATGAAATATCCAATATGGACTCAAATAATGAACTAATTGTAATAGGAAGGTAATAAGTGATGTAAGAGTAATAATAAAAATTTAAAATTTTATTAAAAAATTAGAAACTAGATTATGTTTATTATTCAGGATGATCAAATAATATACAAGACAAGTCAGACTTGAGGTAAGGGGTTTCTTATCTCACTTTTAATTTTGGGAGATTTCCATTATTCGCCACTTATTTATTGCATGTACAATATTTTGTACAGAAATTTGATATATATTATCATTATTATCTTTATATTCATGGAATTATGTGATTCATTTGTTGGTTATTAAATTTTGTTCATAAGACTCAATTGATTACAACAAAGTTATGTGTTTTCATCTCACTTTTTATTCATGTAAGATTCATGCTATATTGGCCACTATTTCCTTTTGCATAGAATATGTACTGTAAATGATTGTGTTAATTGTATAGTATCCATTAATTTATGTTTATTTACATCATCATAGTATGATCATTCTTTCATGGGGTGTATGTTTCGTATGTTACCAAATCTATAAAGAAATTTCAAATTTCAATTTCCATTCATTCAGATTTACATATAAATCATTGAAAATTTTACTCCAAGTTTATGTGGGGAATCACTTGTTATTATTCGGGTATTAATTTCGACTCCCCTTTTTGTGGATATACTCTTGATACACATTTTCACCCCATTTATAATTTCTCATTTCATTGACATGAACTTGATAAGAGTAATCTTAACTCAATTTCAATTCATTGAATTAAACATCCAAGTCATTGGTATTGTTTTTAAAAGAATATGTGTGAATTTCCTATGATTTATTTACACTGAATATCCATTCATATTGATTGTATTTATATTTTTCACACATAATTATGTCTTTGAGTTATCCTTAACCTAAGGATACAGTTTTTATAAAGGACTTTATCTCAATTTACATTCCATTGAGACTTCTTTGTTGTTATGCACCAATTCACTTTTATATGGTGTATAAACTACCCTTTGACATGTTATATCATGAAATACTTTATTCTCATGATATTATAAAGTTTTTATTACCTAAATTATTTGTATTCATGCATCTCTCATATCGTTATAAACTCTAACTAAAATATCATTTTTAAATGTTTTAATGATTTATTCTTATAAATGTTTCTCATCAATGTCCTTGATGTAAAAATGGTTTTAAGGATATATTCATATGGACATAAATGTTTTCAAATTAAAACCCTTTTAAAAGTTTCAAAGTGGTATGGGACAATTTGATTCAAAATTCTATTTTAAATGACTTCTTGATAAATACCGAGACTTTTAAATGTTTTCAAGAAAAAGGGGGATATTTCTCTCATATTGTTTTGATGATTATTTTCATCTATATCAATATTATTTATTATTCTGGATTAAGGTTAATCTATTATAATAAAATCTTCCATATTGTATTGAATGAGTTATGTTTGACTGTGGATGTTCTATTTTAATGCCATTCATGGTTTGAGGTTAATGTATTACCATTTATTATGCTAGTTTCAATACGAATGTTTATATTATGTTTCACCCATTTCATTTGAGGAATGTATTGGACTTAGTATGTGAGGGGTAGAGCCTGATATAGCTCCTCGATGCATCGGTAGGTCTCATTAGACAATTAGACGTGGAATTGGCTAAGGCCTTTCCCAATTTTTTTGATATATGGTTTTGGCTGAGGCCTTAATAATTTTTAGACATCTTGGCTGAGGACTTGACAAAATGTTTCAGAATATCTGACATTATGCATTCCATCATTATGAGATTAGCTATTAATATTTCAAGTGGTTATTCGACTAGTATAACACACATGACTATGTTTTAGTATGGAATTATTTACACAGCTTATATTCCTACCATAAAGTGCTCATGTTTATTATTAATTAAGGCATGTGTTTTCAATTATCCACCATGCCCAATGTTTTTGTTTTCTTACACTGTATTTCTTACTCTTACTGAGCATCTAAGCTCAACCCTTTCTCATATTTCATTTTCCCAGGATATGAAGATGTTAGTTATGAGTGACTTGTAAGAATAATCATGGAATCTTGGATGTTTCTAATAGAATAAATTAGTATTGTTTTTATTTTCAAGTTGTAATGTTGAACATAAGTATGAATATTTTTTCCAAGACTACTAAACTAATATGACCTTCAAGACATGATTCTTTGTAATCATTCCAATGTATTAAAATAATGCACCAGATACTGGATTTTGGAGTTGTGGCATTACAGTTGGTATCAAAGGATTTTTAATAAAAACCTTGAAAACTAGATTTAGATAAACTCTGATTAGAGCACATTACCCTAAGATAGAATTTATAGATTAGTAATGAAGAACTTCCTAGAATTTTGGTAACGTAGAGATTTTATGTATTTTATAAGAAATAAATTCTTTTCAGGATACGATCTAGTAGAGGAAGCTCTAGCACAGATTTACCTAAGAGTGAAAACTCCGACAAGGAGTTTCAAGCATGACCCGAGGTATCATGGTATAAGAAAAAAAGCCTTGATGAACTCTTGGTTATGACACTCTTGGGGGATATGCTTAGGATAATTCACATTTTCTGTAGAGACCCGTATCTTGACGTACATGGACATTACATTTCATTTGCGGAATACTTAGTACATAACAAAAACACAAACTAAAGGATCGTAATAGTTTAGTGTCTTTGGAAACTCGGAACGTAATCTTCTAATCGTGGTAAAAGATCTTCAATATCTCCCATAAAGATCTTCCCTTTTTTTTACCTAAAACCTTTATTTATATCCTGGGGAAAAGAAAACATAAAAGGGTGAGCTCAAATGCTCAGTAAGGGTATACAAAAGAAATAAAAAATCATATAATATTTTTTTGAAAATCATAACCTGCAAAAGAGATCATAATATCTTAACATGGAACAAATCATAGAAGTGAAAATGAGATAACCATAATCATAACATGAAACTTGAAACTTTGTGGCATGCACACATAATCATGGAAATCATTTCTTGTTAGTCATGACTCATTGCCAAGACTATCTTAGTGGACAAAGTCCCTTTCTGAACCGAGTTCACTCCTCGTTTCAGTCCTGTATCACTGAACCGAAATAACCTTCCGTTCCAGCCATGTCTATCTCATGAGATATAAAATCTTTACCCAATGCATTGGAGGGAGATATAGGTCCCACCCATCTTATAATGAATCCTTTCTTATGTGTGCCACATAATCATACATCATCGCATAACACATGTAACAAAAATGGGATTCTTGAAACATCATGACATCATAAATCAATTCATATAAAGGAATTCATAAACATAATTCCATCACAACATAGCCAAACAATGTAAAAATATGGATAGAAACAGAACCCTTTATTATCTTAGATGGAAAATAATTTTGATAAAACACTTGAATTGAATTCTTGAGGAAAATATCCTTTCTTCTTCAAAAAACATTTTTCCTTTCATAACATGTCATACAACTTTAAAATAAAAGAAGTTGATTAAAAATAAACTTGAAAACTTGTAAAGGAAGCTTCTTTGAAGTAATGTTTTAAAAATCCATTCATGCCGTATAAGTTAAAAAAAACATTCTTCGTACTTTTGTCGGAAAAGTCAAAAAGTACCTCGTACGAAAAAAACGACAAAAGATTCCTTTCATATTCTTTACTAAAAACTCACCGAAGGGTAAAAATGGATTTAAACAATTTTAGGTGGATGGAAGTAATATTAAATATTGATGAAACATGGATTTGGATGATAAAATACACCCCAGTAAATACTTACGAATAAACAATCTCGGATAAAAATGAGATTGTGATATTTCCCTTACCTTAGGTCCAATTTGCTTCGTATGTGTCCGAACGTCCTGTATAATGATTTAAATAATGTCATTGACTTATTACAGAATCATATTCATTGTTATGATATCATATATGGTTCACTTATGACATTATATTACCCGTTCTTTTGTAAATTCCATGTTAAAGAAGCGTTTTGGGTAAAATCGTTTCATTTATCGTAGGTGTTTTGACTTGTTGTTCTTGACATCATTATTACTTATATCATGATTTACTTACTTCCAGAATATAAAATATGATTTATATATATCATATATATTCAGTATATATATATATATAATAGATAGATAAATAAAATGAAAAACACCGTTCATGGAGACGGTAGTCCGTACGTACGCATGAACGCTGTTTTTCTTTCCTTATTGTCTTGAAATGGGAGTAAGTAGATGACATACATATGTATATATATACATAAATCCAGTAGCTTTATAATGTCATATATTTCATTATTATTTCTTGTATATACATTATAATCATTCTTAAATGGTTAACATGGAGAATGAATCTCATCGCGTCGTGGAGACGGTATTCCGTACGTACGCACGAGCGATGATATCATTTCTATAAATATTGAATTGAATTGGAGTGGATTATACAATATATCAGAATCAATATGATGTTGTAATAACTATATATAGTTATTCTTTACACCATTATACCCATCCATGTAAGGTGGTGGTGGAAAATAGATTACACCACGGCGTGGAGACGGTATTCCGTACGTACGCACGCGCGGTGATTTCTTTTTCCGTAGGATGGATAGATGGTGAAATAGGGTTGTTTCATACTTGTAATAACATATCAGTATATGAGTGATACTGATGTTATTACTTCATAATGAAACAACCTAAGAAGAAGAAGTGGAAGAAGAAATAAAGATGAACGAATTGGTAACGGTAATTACCTCTTCTTTGAAGTGCCTCTTTGAGACCTCCTCTTAGGGCACTAGAATTGGTCTTTGAGGAAGACCAGAACCTCTAGGATGTTTCTAGGGAAGTGGAGAAGAGATTTTGGCAGGGGTTGGCCGAGCTTGAGTGCTCAAATTGGTGTGAGGAGGAGGGGGAGGAGGTGTCCTTTTATAGGGGAGGAGAGGGGCACCTTAGGAATTCTTAAAAATATTAATTTATAATAAATCTAACCCCACTTAAAAACCTCCAAAAATGACTCATATTCGAAGATTAGATGAGATAGGGTTGTAATCTCATCAACCAATCAAATTTAGACATGTTTGGATATTATTTTAAACCTTATCAATTAGATTTAACTCTAAGTTAAATAATTTAACTTTTACCGTGTCTTTTTGTTTTCTTTCACTATATGGTTAATAAACTTACTATAACATGCCAAACGAACCCCAAATTGTTTATTATTAATACATATATTCTTATCTAAGTCATTTGGCTGAACCTTAGATTTTTAGGAATAAAATAACAATTAATAATATAATATTTGATTTAAAAACTATTTTGTGTCAATTTTGACACTATTTGATACATGATTTTTGTGAAAGTCATAACAGAATTATATGTTCGAACCAAGTTAATTAAATCCACACTAATATGTCATAGTAACCTAGAAAATTAGTGGAATTCATAAAAAATTTCAAATTACATTTATTTTGGTGTTTATAACATCAATTATGTCAATATTTCATTAATAAGATAATTACTGCATCATCGTTGTGTCATAAATAAATTAAATTATTTTATGTCTAAAAATTACAAATAAAATACCATCATGTAAGAAATCTTCTTAGCTTTCTAATGCATATTTGCAATCGAATTTATCTTATGTATAACCCCATATTAAAAATGATTTACTTATTAAACATTGATTTTAACTATTTTAATCTTTCTTTAAATAAATTAATAATAAATGTCCTAATCTAATCCAAGTGGGCCTAAATGGTCATATTTTATTCCTAAGTTTGTTTTTGGTCGAATTACACTTGTCCAATAGAATTAGGACATGTGTTAGGGTAATAGTAATATCATATTTACCCTTAGTTACCCTATTTACTATTAACCGCGGTAAAAAAGTAAAAAGTTACTATTCACCAAAAAATTATTTTCATCTCATTGAACCACATTTTAGTCCTTGATATTAACCGTGTCTCTCGGATTTTCGAAATTCCATTCACAGAAGCGGTAAAATTAAGTTTTATGCGAAATTCAGTTTTTAACCTACCACTTAGTAGTTTCACTATTCATCAAAAATTGATGTTTTTCAGAACAATGCCAAAATTTCATCCCAAGCTATATTTCATATTCCGAATTCAAAAATGAAGTCTATTTTACCAAATTCATAACATAAAAGTTGCATTAATTAATTTTATAATTAAATCCCGCTGTTAAAACAAATAGCGTGTTTTTAAGAAACAATATCTATCAAAAGATTGACACTTGTTTATGTCTAGTTTAAATGTGAAACTACATCCAATGACCAACATTGTATTAAATTGTAAAAATATATTCTAAATATACTTTAAAACCACTCAAATTAATGATTTATCACTATTAATTATTTCGATTAAAAAAGTTGTTTTTAATTATAATTTAGTAATTTTCACTATTCATCAGAATATGAAAGTTATCTGAAAAGTACCAAAATTTCACCTTAGGCTAAATTCGATACTCCGAATCCAAAAATAAAGTTCATTTTGAAAAATAAGATTTACTGGATTTCAAAAAGTGGTTATTACTATTCATAACGGCTAGTTTTAATAATATTTTTATAGCATATCGTTGTTTAGTGAAACTCGGTATTGCGTACTACACACGCTATCGAGGAAGGTCGCGATTGCGTGTAATGCAAGACAAGTCAAGGATGTGTGTTGTGCAAGATCCTTTTGGTGTAGCGTACAACACAAGACATTAATAAAATTAAAAAGAATATTTTTTTATAAAATCTTGGGCTGTTACATTCTACCCCCCTTAAAATGAATTTCGCCCTCGAAATTCGTCGGGGTTATAAATGGTTTACTATTTGAAAGTTTCTTTAATAGAAACCCACATAGTAAAAGGGAATACCAATACATGGCTTTAAAAACTAAAGTATGAAATGTAACGATTACCCAAATAAACTAATCACTGGGTTTCCACATAGGTGAAAATATGGATATGGAAGAGAAATCTAAGCATCATGTTCTGATGGAGAGTGGTAGAGAACATGGCTATGGAAAAGCCAGTAATCACAAATCAATAGATTTGTGATGATATAAGGTAACATCTGATTCATCAGGTATAAGATCACTAGGACAACATTTTTGGTTTTCAAGATCATTTCCCCTAAAGTTGAAAATTTGAATTTTAATAAATACTTACTTTATTTTGGTACAATCTCACTGTTGTTCGTGCCTTGAACAATTTACACTTCATCTCTTAAATAAATGAAGTTGAATTTGTTATTCGTGAAGTGTTAGGAGATCATGTGATAGAATGACGGGTCATTCCATCTGTCTCAAACAAAAGGTTAGAAAAAATTATATGCATAAATCGATCTATAGTGAGATTAATCATATATGGTTCCTAAAATGGACTTATACTTCATATATCATACTGCTTAATATAATAAAACTAGTTTCTACTAAACAGGGACTTCCTGTAGGCTAGTGGTAGGCGATAAAGGCCAGTCGCACTTCGGTTGTGGGTTCGATTCCTACAGCCTTGTCCGAAGCGATGGGCTGTCGCCCGTCCTGCAGGTTGTCCTTTTTTCTAAAACTACGTTACTATAACATCCCATCAATAATATCGAAAATCTTCTATCCTTAAACAATACTAACTTATGTCCAACATAATCCAGTCTAATCTTTAGGCTTATACATAATACTGCAGTCCACTCTCATAATATAGTGACAACTATTACCAGAGATTTAATATTGTCGTTGATCCCCACATATCATAAGATATGTCTTGTTGGTCACATTCCAAACATTCAAAGTCCTTAATCGTGTATTCTCTTGAATACCTTAGTGAAATCATGAGTGCAGTTAAAAGTTAACACTTTCCACATACCAAAATCCTCAAAATTCTATATACTCAAACCATGATATCACTTAGTCCTTATATCAATCATGAGCTCATGAATACTGTCAAACATTTCATTTTCCCCTTATCCCTTCATTATGCGCATATCATCTTCATTCCAAAAATATCTGAATAACCTTTCATGGATACTGGTAACATTAATCAGACAACAATGTTACAATCCTTACATGTCTCTTTATTCCATAGTACCATGAGATTACTTATTACACATGATAAACATGTAATCATTCCACTACATTCTTAAACCATTGACCGAGCTTCAACAATTCTTTCATCTCACATACCATTGGTAGTCTCTTCATCATCATCCACATAAATACTTCCCATATGACCATACTGATTCTCTTCATGAGTCTTTCCCTTAGGGCATTTGTTTGCATAATGCCCATACATTCCACATTTAAAACACTTAACCATTTTTGATGTCGTAGCAATACCATTATCCTCATCCATGGTGTTAACCGACCCTTTTCCTTTGCACTTACTTGCTTTGTGTCCTTCTTTTCCACACCCAAAGCATCTTCCAGTTCCCTTGAAACATTCTCCTTGATGCCTCTTCCCACATGATTTACATACGGGAAATTGAACTTTCTTTCCTCTATGATCATCATGGAACTCTATCTTTCTCTTATTAGTCGAGTCAGGAAACTTACCAAATTTTACTTTATTGATCATATTGTGAGATTGCTGATTCGGCATAATAATGATGTTTGGACATCCAAATCCCATTTCATTTGGTTGCTCATGAAGAATATCATTCCATTGTCCATCATATCCTCCATTATTGTGAATCATCTTGTTTCCAGCCATTTTCTAAAACCCAAACAGAATAGTGTTAGATGCAAAAATCATAATAAAGGGGGAGTACCATCAATATCCAACATCTTAGGTTTAGTTCTATGATCGTTAGCGTAATTCTATTACTATAACCTATACGTATACTTATCCCTAGGGACATCCCTAGACATACCTTAGAAATATCTCTAGGGATCTCACTAACGTTTTCGCATCCTAGTTTCCAAAGGTTGACTAAACCTTTCCTCTGATACCAACTATAACGGTCTGGAATTACTTCCAGTGGACTATAGTTGATACCTATCAGGGCACTCCATGGGCGGCTACACCCCCTGGGCGGGACACACCACCATCCCCAGTGGCAGCCATTTCCTCATGAAGCCCTTGGGCGGAGAGCCATGCTTCGTCCAACGCTCACATGTGAGAGTTCCCAAGGATCGGATACATTCCTACCTCCTTTGCCTCTGATACCAACTGTAGAGACCCGTATCTTGACGTACATGGACATTACATTTCATTTGCGGAATACTTAGTACATAACAAAAACACAAACTAAAGGATCGTAATAGTTTAGTGTCTTTGGAAACTCGGAACGTAATCTTCTAATCGTGGTAAAAGATCTTCAATATCTCCCATAAAGATCTTCCCTTTTTTTTACCTAAAACCTTTATTTATATCCTGGGGAAAAGAAAACATAAAAGGGTGAGCTCAAATGCTCAGTAAGGGTATACAAAAGAAATAAAAAATCATATAATATTTTTTTGAAAATCATAACCTGCAAAAGAGATCATAATATCTTAACATGGAACAAATCATAGAAGTGAAAATGAGATAACCATAATCATAACATGAAACTTGAAACTTTGTGGCATGCACACATAATCATGGAAATCATTTCTTGTTAGTCATGACTCATTGCCAAGACTATCTTAGTGGACAAAGTCCCTTTCTGAACCGAGTTCACTCCTCGTTTCAGTCCTGTATCACTGAACCGAAATAACCTTCCGTTCCAGCCATGTCTATCTCATGAGATATAAAATCTTTACCCAATGCATTGGAGGGAGATATAGGTCCCACCCATCTTATAATGAATCCTTTCTTATGTGTGCCACATAATCATACATCATCGCATAACACATGTAACAAAAATGGGATTCTTGAAACATCATGACATCATAAATCAATTCATATAAAGGAATTCATAAACATAATTCCATCACAACATAGTCAAACCAATGTAAAAATATGGATAGAAACAGAACCCTTTATTATCTTAGATGGAAAATAATTTTGATAAAACACTTGAATTGAATTCTTGAGGAAAATATCCTTTCTTCTTCAAAAAACATTTTTCCTTTCATAACATGTCATACAACTTTAAAATAAAAGAAGTTGATTAAAAATAAACTTGAAAACTTGTAAAGGAAGCTTCTTTGAAGTAATGTTTTAAAAATCCATTCATGCCGTATAAGTTAAAAAAAACATTCTTCGTACTTTTGTCGGAAAAGTCAAAAAGTACCTCGTACGAAAAAAACGACAAAAGATTCCTTTCATATTCTTTACTAAAAACTCACCAAAGGGTAAAAATGGATTTAAACAATTTTAGGTGGATGGAAGTAATATTAAATATTGATGAAACATGGATTTGGATGATAAAATACACCCCAGTAAATACTTACGAATAAACAATCTCGGATAAAAATGAGATTGTGATATTTCCCTTACCTTAGGTCCAATTTGCTTCGTATGTGTCCGAACCTCCTGTATAATGATTTAAATAATGTCATTGACTTATTACAGAATCATATTCATTGTTATGATATCATATATGGTTCACTTATGACATTATATTACCCGTTCTTTTGTAAATTCCATGTTAAAGAAGCGTTTTGGGTAAAATCGTTTCATTTATCGTAGGTGTTTTGACTTGTTGTTCTTGACATCATTATTACTTATATCATGATTTACTTACTTCCAGAATATAAAATATGATTTATATATATCATATATATTCAGTATATATATATATATAATAGATAGATAAATAAAATGAAAAACACCGTTCATGGAGACGGTAGTCCGTACGTACGCATGAACGCTGTTTTTCTTTCCTTATTGTCTTGAAATGGGAGTAAGTAGATGACATACATATGTATATATATACATAAATCCAGTATCTTTATAATGTCATATATTTCATTATTATTTCTTGTATATACATTATAATCATTCTTAAATGGTTAACATGGAGAATGAATCTCATCGCGTCGTGGAGACGGTATTCCGTACGTACGCACGAGCGATGATATCATTTCTATAAATATTGAATTGAATTGGAGTGGATTATACAATATATCAGAATCAATATGATGTTGTAATAACTATATATAGTTATTCTTTACACCATTATACCCATCCATGTAAGGTGGTGGTGGAAAATAGATTACACCACGGCGTGGAGACGGTATTCCGTACGTACGCACGCGCGGTGATTTCTTTTTCCGTAGGATGGATAGATGGTGAAATAGGGTTGTTTCATACTTATAATAACATATCAGTATATGAGTGATACTGATGTTATTACTTCATAATGAAACAACCTAATAAGAAGAAGTGGAATAAGAAATAAAGATGAAAGAATTGGTAACGGTAATTACCTCTTCTTTGAAGTGCCTCTTTGAGACCTCCTCTTAGGGCACTAGAATTGGTCTTTGAGGAAGACCAGAACCTCTAGGATGTTTCTAGGGAAGTGGAGAAGAGATTTTGGCAGGGGTTGGCCGAGCTTGAGTGCTCAAATTGGTGTGAGGAGGAGGGGGAGGAGGTGTCCTTTTATAGGGGAGGAGAGGGGCACCTTAGGAATTCTTAAAAATATTAATTTATAATAAATCTAACCCCACATAAAAACCTCCAAAAATGACTCATATTCGAAGATTAGATGAGA
Source organism: Viscum album (assembly GCA_963277665.1). NCBI lineage: Eukaryota > Viridiplantae > Streptophyta > Magnoliopsida > Santalales > Viscaceae > Viscum > Viscum album. The sequence continues at coordinate 124,718,808 of OY728133.1, read as the reverse complement.
TAGGGTTGTAATCTCATCAACCAATCAAATTTAGACATGTTTGGATATTATTTTAAACCTTATCAATTAGATTTAACTCTAAGTTAAATAATTTAACTTTTACCGTGTCTTTTTGTTTTCTTTCACTATATGGTTAATAAACTTACTATAACATGCCAAACGAACCCCAAATTGTTTATTATTAATACATATATCCTTATCTAAGTCATTTGGCTGAACCTTAGATTTTTAGGAATAAAATAACAATTAATAATATAATATTTGATTTAAAAACTATTTTGTGTCAATTTTGACACTATTTGATAAATGATTTTTGTGAAAGTCATAACAGAATTATATGTTCGAACCAAGTTGATTAAATCCACACTAATATGTCATAGTAACCTAGAAAATTAGTGGAATTCATAAAAAATTTCAAATTACATTTATTTTGGTGTTTATAACATCAATTATGTCAATATTTCATTAATAAGATAATTACTGCATCATCGTTGTGTCATAAATAAATTAAATTATTTTATGTCTAAAAATTACAAATAAAATACCATCATGTAAGAAATCTTCTTAGATTTCTAATGCATATTTTCAATCGAATTTATCTTATGTATAACCCCATATTAAAAATGATTTACTTATTAAACTTTGATTTTAACTATTTTAATCTTTCTTTAAATAAATTAATAATAAATGTCCTAATCTAATCCAAGTGGTCCTAAATGGTCATATTTTATTCCTAAGTTTGTTTTTGGTCGAATTACACTTGTCCAATAGAATTAGGACATGTGTTAGGGTAATAGTAATATCATATTTACCCTTAGTTACCCTATTTACTATTAACCGCGGTAAAAAAGTAAAAAGTTACTATTCACCAAAAAATTATTTTCATCTCATTGAACCACATTTTAGTCCTTGATATTAACCGTGTCTCTCGGATTTTCGAAATTCCATTCACAGAAGCGGTAAAATTAAGTTTTATGCGAAATTCAGTTTTTAACCTACCACTTAGTAGTTTCACTATTCATCAAAAATTGATGTTTTTCAGAACAATGCCAAAATTTCATCCCAAGCTATATTTCATATTCCGAATTCAAAAATGAAGTCTATTTTACCAAATTCATAACATAAAAGTTGCATTAATTAATTTTATAATTAAATCCCGCTGTTAAAACAAATAGTGTGTTTTTAAGAAACAATATCTATCAAAAGATTGACACTTGTTTATGTCTAGTTTAAATGTGAAACTACATCCAATGACCAACATTGTATTAAATTGTAAAAATATATTCTAAATATACTTTAAAACCACTCAAATTAATGATTTATCACTATTAATTATTTCGATTAAAAAAGTTGTTTTTAATTATAATTTAGTAATTTTCACTATTCATCAGAATATGAAAGTTATCTGAAAAGTACCAAAATTTCACCTTAGGCTAAATTCGATACTCCGAATCCAAAAATAAAGTTCATTTTGAAAAATAAGATTTACTGGATTTCAAAAAGTGGTTATTACTATTCATAACGGCTAGTTTTAATAATATTTTTATAGCATATCGTTGTTTAGTGAAACTCGGTATTGCGTACTACACACGCTATCGAGGAAGGTCGCGATTGCGTGTAATGCAAGACAAGTCAAGGATGTGTGTTGTGCAAGATCCTTTTGGTGTAGCGTACAACACAAGACATTAATAAAATTAAAAAGAATATTTTTTTATAAAATCTTGGGCTGTTACATTTTCTTTACAAACTGATTTGAACGATTTTAATATAAGATGAGAATAAATAACCTTTGGTAATACTAGGGTGTTTTAGAATAAAAATAAGGTGTGATGATATTTTATAAATAATTTTATGACTATTAGTACTCACACAATGATTTCTGGTTTTAGTTAATGACTGGATTCCAAGGAAGTCATATTAACATCGAACATGATGACCAATGTGGGAAAAGTGGTGGAAATGAGAAATGAAATGTAATTTCGATAGGTGTAGAAGATATTGTCTTCATGGCAAATCAGTTTCCAAAAAATATGATGAAAAAATATATATTAACAAACTCTCGGACTCATCAAAGAATAGAAAATTGGTGAATGATTAGAGCTCTAGCAGTGAAGACCATTTAGAAAATAAAGATCATTTCCCATCATGCCGGAAATGTGGAAGGAGACACCTAGGAATGTGTCTTAATGGAACAAATGAATGCTTTATGTGTGGAAATAAGGGCATAAAGTCAAGAATTTATGAGGAAAAATGAAGAATAATATTTAAAGAAAATAGAAATGATCCTAAGAATACTATTATGATCATTTTTGATAAATGTTAGGGATTCTGTAATCACCCAAGTCAATTCCCTATTCTATAGGATATCCTCTTTGTCATTGACGAACCAATTTAATAATAAATGGATGGAAAAATGTTTAAAGGTATTAGTTCTCTTTGTTGATGAGGATACTTTGGTATACTTTTCTATTGTATGTGTAACCCTGTAGTTTGTTATGTGAAAATTCTATTCGAGGAATAATTATATTTTCTTTTGTAGATACAGTTTTAAATAACCATTTGGGTTTATATGATTCTTGAATTTGAGGTAATTTCATATTATTAATTTTTGGGATGAAAATGCGAGGATTGAGATAACGTTGGTGGTTAAATTATGTTATGATTATTTTCAGGAATCTATCTCATTTTTGAGGATATAAGAAAATTATACAGTTATTGAAAAAGGACAACACGCAGACTATGTGGAAACCTGTCACGTCATACAAAGCTATGGGAATCAAACCCACAACCATAGTGTGATAGGGATTTATCGCCTACTACTAGACAACGTGAATTCCCTGGTTAGTGTGACTAAATATTTTTAGTTAAATGGTTTTATTGATCAATAATAAGTTGATTTGGGAACAAATGTCTTATAAAATGGATATCCTTAGTATAGAAAAATGATTTTGTGATTAAGTGATAAATGTTATTTTGGTAGACCTTCGCTCTATTGGGAATACAATATGCCTAAGGAAAATAGAATACTATGGGATTTCATTTGAAGAGTGATGGTGTTTTTTACCTATGTTTTATTGAGTATTTGTAGTGTTTTGGGTTATATATGGAAATGATTAACCTAAATTAAAGAATATGTGATTAGGATAATTATATTTAAGTATGTGACCTTAAGAGTAGTCGATATTATTTTAAGATACAATTTAACGTGGAAGACTATGTAAGCATATTCTTCTGAGTTTTGGGTTTCAATAATAGTTTGGATTATATTGCAAGATTTTATGTTCAATTTTTTATTGAATGGTATTTATTAAACTATGTGTATTGTTGGTTTAATTTTAGAAATTAAGATTAGTATTTCTTTCTCTAATGTATTATTATTTTGGGATCATCTGATCTTTTACTAAATATTTTGGTTTTGGTTAATCTCTAATGAAAAGGGAAATATATAGTTAATCCATTGTGGGTTATGTGATTCTCTATAAGTTGATTCTAGTGCTTCAGGTGTGACCAAGTCATCATGAATACTCAATATTTGGAGTGAAAGATGAGTTTATGGTAAGAATTAGATGAAGGATGAAAATCTACCTATCATTTATATTTTTGTTTTCTTTTTCTACGAATAAGTTAACTATTAAACTTTATGGAAGGGATCTTAAATCCAAAGATGAGTAACCCTAATTCTTAATGTTTTGTTGAACCGATGATATTTTAAATCATTATAGATTGACGGATTTGAGGCCCTCAATTTTACACATGTTTTTGATTGATGACCTCATTCACTACCTATATATATTTATGTTTTCCCTCAAATGATGTGTCTCTAATTTCCACCAATATTATTCTAATAGAGATCATAATTTTTTGGTGACCTTTTCATCTCACTTTCCCTCTTATTAAGACTAAATTTTTTAACCCAATTTCTGATGTGGGTTTTCCACAAAGGTTTTTTTCCATTTTTATCCTTTTCTTTTCAAAGAACAATTTAAATTGTGGGGATGAAATTTATTGAAGGATGGGAGAATTTAACACCCCAGGATCTCATAGTAAGTTATTTTCTTTAAATTCAATATCTTGCGCTACATGCAACATCTAGTTCGGGCGCCCCATGACATACCAAACTAGTCGTTCAAAAGTGGTTATGAATAGAATTAAAAGGATTTTAAATTTTTTATACTCCATATAATTTTAACATATATATTATGTGTTTCTTAAACATATCTTAAGAACAAATTCAAATTTTCAGATAAAAAAAGTATTTTTCAAAAAAATTCAATTTTACCACATTTTAATGGTGAACCCTTTTTAAATCCAATATTTGACCCTTTTATATATTTAATTTGACAAAAATATATTTATTTTTTAGAATTGGGACATAAAAATTTTCTTTGGATGAAATTTTTGTATTTTTCTAATAATATTCATTTTTTATGAATAGTGAGAAATGCTTTATTTTAATTCAAAAACTCCTTTTAATCTAATTTATTTCTAAAGTTAGATTATATTTTAAATCTATTTTTAAGGGTAATTAGATTATATTTTTATTGTTTAATCCAATGTTGGTCATTGGAATTAATTTCACTTCAAAATTATACATAAAAAAGGGTCAATCTTTTGATAGTTATTGTTTTTCTTCAAATCATGCTATTTGTTTTAACAACGGGAATTAATTTTAAATTAATTATTCCAACTTCTATTTTTTTAATGTGGAAAAATAGACACAATTTTTGAATTCGTAATATCAAATATAGATTAGGATGAATTTTTGTTATTTTTTTGAAAAACATCAATTTTTTATGAATAGTGAAACCACTAGGTTATAGTTAAAAATACAACTTTTTCTTTTAAATGACATTTTACCACTTATATGAATTGAATTTAAAAAATCCTAGATACATGGCTATTATTAGTGAGTAGAATGTGGTTCAATAAGATGAAAATAATTTTTGGTGAATTGTAACTTTTGACCTTTATTAACCTCAGGTAAAGGTAAATAGGGTAATTTAAGGTAAAAAGAATATTATAATAATAAAAAATTATCTTAACACTTGTCATAAATTTCTTGGATGAGCCATGGACGACCATGGGAATCCTTGTGTCTATTTTGGGACCCCATGAAGCCACTTATGAATGATAATGACACTTTATTTTAATTAACTTAACGTAAATGCAAAAATGACATAAACACATATCTTTAAGAAAATCAATTTGTACATGGGGTTATATAAGTCATATTTTAGACTATAATTATTAATTGGAAATCTAAAAAGATTTCCTACATTAAGATATTTTTTTATAATTTTTAGACATCATATAAATCAAATTATTGATGACACAATAATGATGTAGCATTTACCTCATTAATAAATGATTTAAATAAATAAGATTATTAATATTAAAAAATATCCAAGACCTGTCCAATTCTTATTGGATGATTTTATTTCCACCATGAGTCATCTTATATTCAACTTTAATTAGTTTGGGACCTTTAAAAACCTAATATCACTATATAATAAAATAATATATTCACACTATCCTAAAGAGTCCCTCCACCCCCTTATAAAAGGACACCACTTCTAACCCATTACACACAACTCTCAAGCCCCTTTTCTCATCCAAACCCTACCCAAATAAGCTCTAAAGAGCCCTACCTTACACATAGAAGCCTTAACTTTGGCATAAGTCACTTCAAGAATTCTTTTTGGTTCAAACCAAAGGAAGTTTCCTAAATTAAAAGTGGTTGTTTCTCTTAAATTATTTTGTTTTGTTTTGTCTTATTTTACATCTCCAAACCCATAAACTCTTTTTATAACATTATTTTATAACAACTCCAGTATCCTCAATATACTATGATGTTGTTATGAGAAGTATTCGAACAACACTTACACACATCTCCATCTAATAGGTGAAGAACATAATGATTCTATGGTTGGAAAACTAACGCCTCACGAAATGAAGATTGTTTGATTATCTCCTACTACCTCTCACAGTAGCCATTAAGATGGAACTGTATTTATATATGATATATATTATTTTTCTTTTTCTTTTTTATGCTTTATTTTCCATTTATATCATACCATTATGGTTTCCATTATGGGTAAAACACTATAATTTCATTTGATGAAGTGTAGACTACCTCCCCCTTAAAGTGATATGACTCATTAATGACTTGCGTGGGATGTATAAAGTATGGAGTTAATGATATTATATATGATATTATACTAGAATTGTAATATACCTATTTATCATTTTGTTTTAATTCCATTAAAATACAAAATAGAATTGAAAGTAGCGTTCATTCGTACGTACGACTTACCGTCTCTAAGAACGGCATTTCATTTCTTATATCCAAATGTAATGTACTGTTATAAATACATACATACATATACATATATATATATTATATGAAATATAACTAATTTATATCATTTTTGGGATAATTTACTTTTGACCACATGGTAAAATTGTAATTATAACAAGTTCATTTTTTACTCAAGTTCTGAACATTGATAAAAAATCCAATATGAACTCAAATAATTAACTAATTGTTATAGAAAGGTTATAAGTTATATAAAAGGAATAATAAACTTTAAAAATTTCTTAATCAAGTATAAATTTAATTAAGATAATTATTCAATAATAACAAGAAACATACAGGACAAGTCGGACATGAGGTGAGGGGTTTCTTATCTCACTTTTAATTCTGTGAGATTTCCATTGTTCGCCACTTATTCAATGCATGTGGTTTATTGTGTACTGAAATTTGATATATATTATCATGATTGTCTATATATTCATGGTATTATGTGATTCATTTTGTGGCTATTAATTTTTTTTCATACGAATCGATTGATTACAACGATGTAAGTATTTTTCATCTCACTTTTTATTCATGTGAGATTCATGCTATATTGGCCACTATTTACTTTTGTGTGGCGTATGTATTGTCCATGATTGTGTTCATTGTGAAATATAATTTAATTTATAAGTATTTACATCAAAATTTTATTATCCTTCTTTCATGGGGTTTATGTTTCTTATGTAACCAAATCAGTAAGGTAATTTCAAATTTCAATTTCCGCTCATTTGGATTAACACATACTTCAGTGACTATTTTACTCAGAGATTATGTCAGGAATCACCATTTATTATTTATGTAGTAATTACCACTATTCTTTGTGTGTATATAATCCTGATACACATAATCTCTCCATCGATAATTTCTCAAGTCATTGATATGAACTTGATAAGAGTAATCTTAACTAAATTTCAATTCATTGAGTTAAACATCCATGTCATTGGTGTTGTTTTTACAAAAATATGTGTGAATTTACTCTGATTTTTTAAACTAAATATCCAATAATATTTATTGTATTTATATTTTTCACAGATAATTATGTCATCGATTTATCCTTAACATAAGGATACAATTTTCATAAGGGACTTTATCTCTATTTACATTTTATTTAGACTTATTTGTTGTTATGCACCAATTCACTTTTATATGGTGTATATACAATTCATTGACATAGTATATCATGAAATCCTTTATTATAATGATATTATATTTTTATGATTACCTCAATTATTTGTATTCAATAGTCTCTCATTAGGTTATAAACCCTAACTAAAATATAATTTTTAAAAGATTTAAATATTTATTCTTATAAATATTTATCATCAATGACCATGTTTTAAAATGGTTTTAAGGATTTATTTATATGGACATTAATGTTTTCAAATTAAAATACCTTTTAAATGTTTCAAAGTGGTATGGGACAATTTGATTCAAATATCTATTTTAAAATACTTCTTTATAAATAGTGATACTTTTAAATGTTTTTAAAAAAAAGCGGGATATTTCTCTCAAATAGTTTTGTGGATTATTTTCATTTGTCTCAATATTCTTCATTATTCTCGATAGAGGTTAATCTATTATAATAAAATCTTCTATATTGTATTTAATGAGTTATGTTTGACTGTGGGTGTGCTATTTTTATGCCATTCATGGTTTTAGGTTAAAGTATTGACATTTTGTATGCTAGTTTTAATACGAACGATTAGATTATGTTTCACCCATTTCATATGAGGAATTATTTGGACTTAGTTAGTGAGGGGTGGATCCCACTATAGCTCCTTGATGCATCGGTAGGTCTCCTGAGACAATTAGATGTGGAATTGGCATAGGCCTTTCCTAAATTTTTTGATATATTGTTTTGGATGAGGCCTTAAACATTTGTAGACGTCCTGGCCGAGGCCTTGAAAAAATGTTTCAGAATGTCTGACATTATGCATTCCATCATTATGACAATAGATATTGATATTTCATGTGGTTATTCAACTAGTAGATCACCCATGAATATGTTTTATTATGGAATTATTTACTCAGCCCATATTCCAGCCATTAAGTGCTCATGTTTATTATTCGTTGAGGCATGCGTTTTCAATTATTTACCTTGATTAATGTTTATGTTATCCTCCAATGTATTTCTTACTCTTACTGAGCATATGATCTCAACTCTTTCTCATGTTTCATTTTCCCAGGATATGAAAAAGTTAGTTATGAGTGACTTTTAGAAATAATATTGGAATCTTGGATGTTTCTAATAGAATAAATTAGTGTTCTTTTTCTTTTAAAGTTGAAATTTTAAACTTAAGTATGTATATTATTTTCAAGAATACTAAACTAATCAGTCCTTCAGGACTGATTCCTTGTAATCATGCCAATGTATTAAAATAATGCACCGGCTCCTAGATTCTGGGGTCAGGGTGTTACACTTGATGCCCAAAACTTGTATATTTGGGTATGTTCTTGGAATCCCCATGGAATGTGTCATTTATTAGACATGCTAGGTATGTCTAGCTTACTAGTCCAGTGTATCCCAGGATGGTATCAAGATGGATTTCCTCTCTCATTTGGGTTCCCTCTGGTTGGGATGAGTGGACTGATGCATTTCAGTTTCTCTCATTTTTTTGTGGTTTTGGGGTGCCTACTGAGTATTTTTTTAATCACCCCTACATAGGATTTTTCTGTATATGTTTTGTGTCTTGTGAAGACCTCAGTACTTTTGATGGAGTCCTAGGTGGACTTTAAGCACACCCAACTTAGTGAGATAGTCCAACAGGGTGTTTACCAAAGTTGGGACGAGGAGCATACCTGTAGGTTCATTTGATAGAAATCCCCTTCTTCCGGGAATGTCATCTCCTTTTATATATTTTTATTTGGTTGGCCATGTATTATCCCATTTTACCGCTATTATACTCTAGATATGTGATAGATTTATTCCTGCATTTCCTTGCAGTTTTTATATATATCTTCACTATTTCATGGGGCTGTATTTTGGTGTGTGCATACATTTATGATAGATTGTGGCCTCCCATGTGTGTGATATCCTACATGGTGCTAGTTTCCAACCCCTATCCTATGCGAGGTGGGCTTGGGGAGTCGCGGCATGAGCGCCAATGGGTTGGGTCATGAAATAGTGATATTAGAGGAGGTTCCACCTTTGGGACCTTAGAGAATATTTGGTATAGTTGTGATATTGGTTTTGATTTCATATCATATGTTTTAGGATGATTTGAGTTCATCGTTACAGTTAGGGACTCATCTTGGTGCGACAAACGACATATTCAAACACTGGGACTTGGATAACCTTCTTTTCGACTCGGTATATTAGGACACTAGTTACAGGGGAATAATGGTACATGCATCATATAGGACTAGATATTTAGTTTTTTCCTATCCTTCTTGAGTCATCTCCCCAGATATACAGTTTGACCATGGGGCATCTTGAATTGGTTTAATATGTTTCTATGATGGAAGACTTTGTGGGTTCCATAGATGGGTTTGGTGTATGATTCGATGAGTGGAAAGTTTGCCATGTAGGGGCCTGGTAAAGAGGTAGGTTCTCTTTTGATTTTAGAATTTATGGAGCCACCACCCATCGAGCAACACGTAGACCCACATCTGAGGGTTTTGGTGGATGTATCCTATCAGACCAAGTTGTAGAGGGATCTATTTCTATTTTATTTTTCAAAATATCATTGATTTCATAGGGAATAGGTATCCCTTCCCAACTAATATGTGATTAATACAATGCTAGAGAGTCAGTGCTGCCTAAGGAGGATAATATCGAGGTTTAGTTGTTGAATCCCTATAACTAGTATACATGAGTCTTTAAATCATGTTGGTAGTCAAGGGACAGAAAATACCCAGTGCGAGTCTCTGGGTAGAACGTTGTTTTTCGTTGGTACCATTGCATGCTCAAAATCTGATTGTACACGGGACACTTAAAGAGGTTTTGGTGTTTTTCTATTTGGATTTAATTTCGCAGGAAGGATGGAAACTCCCCCAGGTAAGATTCATTCTTGAGACACGATCTAAAACTATGCAGGAATGTTAGTGCCTCCCAAAGAAGATAGTATCAATGTGTGGTGGAAGATTTCATTTTAGTCATGTGTTCAGAGTGGGTTTGTTAGTCCCTACATTAGGTTTGTGAGGTGTTGTACCGCTAAACCCTATGAATGTATGAGGCGAGACGCTTGGTGATTTTCCACCTATACTAGTGGAGGAGACATGTTCCCATGTGCTTCATGTCGACCTAGGATGAGATGGACTTGGGTGTGGCCTTGGGTTCCCCATAGTGTGTGGTATTAGTAGCAAAATAACACTTAGTTGTTTTATAAGGGGTTTTACTGAAATAGTTGGCATGGGAGACCCAGTTGAGAGTTTAGTTACATTCCCCCATGCCTAGCCTTTTTATTTTCAGGGAAGAAAAGTCTTAAGGTGGGGATAATGCAGCTACATATGTTTGGATCTATGAGATTTTGGAATATTTCTACAGATAACTCAAGAGCTAGGCATTGAGACGACATGATATTATAAGGCCTGATGTTCCTAGAATAAATTTTATAAAAATATTATGTGTATTTATACTATTCACATAGTGGGAATGGCTTATCTCTTAAATGGTAGGTCAGATCTAAAAAACTGAGGACACAATTGTGTCCGGAGCATGTAGTTTTCCCTAGGCGGGTTATAAGTTCTTTCAACATGGGTTACTGTAGAATATTTTTTCAAAGACGTTTCCACAAATAAATTAAATTTATTTATTTTTTAAATTGGATCATATAACTCTTTAACAGAGTCTTGGATCGAATTTCTGATCCCACTGTTGGGATCAGGTTGACAAGTTTACCCTAGGCATGTCATAACATTATCCGCACCAGATGTTTTGGTCGGAGGCCTATTGTCAAGGAGTTAAATGGGGGAAGTATTTTATTATTTTTTTTAAAAATAATATTCCTTCTCCTCCCCCACAACTATAAATTCACGCATTAACAACAGCCTCCCCCATCATTCTCCATCGACGAACCAAAGGCCGAATCGACAAAACAAAGCATCGTCGATCATAAATATTGATGGAAGATTCTTTTGGATCATATAGTAGTGGATTCAGAATGTTGAATTGGCTCCAAAGTGTTTAAACATTTCCATGAGGTAGGCAGTTTTAGTTTTAATCCTATACCCCACATTTTTCTCAAAATCATTATTAAAACACTAATTATAGCTAGTATCATTGTAGATCAGGATCATATGATCCCAAATATAGTTTTGGATTTTATTTTCTAGAAATGGGATTTCCATGGTGGTCAGAAGATGTTTTCTTGTGATTGGTGGTATGGTATAGTGTTCGGGTAGAGCTCTGATGGTGGCTCCAACATCAATTCAGAAGGCAGGGGTGGTCCAACGACGACGTCCTGTCCAGCCAGTTTGGTCCAGGGGTTCTTTAAACTCCTGTAATTTACAAACCAGATATCTTATTTTCATTCTTTCAATGGAGAAATTAGGATTTGATTTAGATGGAAACTTTTAGAATGATTTGAGAATTTTATTAGTTGGGTTTATTGCCCGAGGTCATGAATATTTGAAATAATAATAATATTTTACTATTATTCAACATTGACCCGCCATAACTTCTACACAAAGCGTCTGATTGACATGCCATCGGTGGTGTTGTGACTCTAATGGTAAGGAGTATATTTGAAGATACATTTTGGGTTCTTAAATGAAAATTTATGTGTGGTCCCCACCTTGATCGTTTAGGGGTGGTTACGGTGAAACATGACTTTTTCACCGGGTGTCCATTTTAGATTAATGAATAGTGGATTCCATGTGCTTTTTTGAGAGGATAACAATGGTGAAACCCATTTGATGTTTTTTGAGATTGAGGAGATATCCCCATGTGATCCATTTTAGCTTGTTGTGGTGAATAGTTCCCTTTTCACTGGTTATCTATTTTGGAAAAGTATATAATATATCTTGAGTGTTTTTACGCGTAGAACATGATGGTGGAATCTGATATGGCTTGAGAGACTCCCACAGTCATGGGAATAGGATTGTTACCTTTGGTTATTATCCTTCGGGGTCTTTACTCCCCTAATGGACTAGGGTGTGGGTTCCACGTGACGTTCGAGCAGTTGGACTACTTCCCTACTATGACAGGTCATGGGCTCCCTAATGTTTTTGAATGATAAGGTCGTGTGACATAAATGAAATATTTTAAAGGTATTTTTTCATTTAATTTCCATTCATTATTTGTTTTTGGGGTTTCCCAAGATTTTATGGAAGAATAGGTGAGTTTTCATTAATTTCACCAAACCGTGATCCCACTTCCAGATTTAAAAAAAATTGATTCTTTTATAAATATTTTATTTTTAATATTTTTCACTCATTCCAATTCCTAAACGTCCTTCCCTGACATATTAACACCAAAATAAAAATTTGTGACCTTTATAAATCCATAAACATGGTGTATTTTGGTTTTTATTTAGGAGATTGGGCCTGCTCGGAAGCCCATATCAAGTTTTAAAAATGATTTTTATTTTTTAAAAAACATATTAAATATTTAGTTTTTTTTGGTGATTTCAAGTCTCACACGAGCCCATTGCACCCAGCCGCACGTCCAGACTCATTTCCCCTTCTTTGAAGCTATTAGGCATCACGATTTAGGGACACACTTCCAAGGGTTTCTCAAAACGGTCAGATTTGAGAAGGTAAGTTCTTTCAATCATAACTCTTTCAATTATTACTCCTTTTCTCCCATTTCCATGAAGTTTATTCCCATTTTATTGAATTCCCAAATGTACAGAGGGTATAGTTTCGAAACTAGGGTTTAACCTTTGGGTTTCTGGGTCATTTCTTGTGGTTTTAGGATTGATCTCGGTCCTTCTTTGTGCGGTGGTGGTGCGATATGATTTTCGCACAATGGATTCAAGGTTTTTAATAATTTTTTAAGTGATTCCTATTTGTATGAAATAATTGTGACATAAATACTATTTTTATTATGTTTTCATGTTTAACCCATTGATTTGGTGCTGAAAAAACTAGTTTTAGTGGTTTTGGTAATGAATGTTAATTTTAAGGGCCAATTTCAAGTGAAAGTTGTGTTTTTTCCATATAAATCTTGTATTTGACGATTAAGGGCTTCCTTATAATTATTTAGGTGACCCTATTGAACTGAATTAGGTCTAAAAATAATTTTTTAAATGCTAATATTCTTTCTTTGTTGCTGAAAAGTTGGTTTTTGGTGACATTTGTTAAGAAAATGGTTTTTGAGTACCAATTTGGTGTTTAATTAGGTATTTTACCTGGGTATTCTATGAGATGCTTATTGGGATTGTTTTATAACTCATCTAATGATTTTAAAAAAAATTAGGGTGTTTTGGATATTTTTTCGATAAAAATGAGTATAAATATGGTGTTTTAAGTGGGGTTTTCATAGAGTTTTGTGTGCAAAACAAGGAATGATTTGGAGATTTTGTTTTATTGAAACTCAAAGTGTTGTGTTGAGTCTTTTAAATGGTATAAAGTGATTGTATCTAATTTACTAATTGTATGTGACCAGTAGTGGTGTTTTCTATGAAAATGAATATATGTATAATTCTAAAATTGTTTGAGCACAAAGGGGGGAAGCCCGTGTACCTTTGTGGGGCGGATGTGTACTAGTACGACTAGTGGAACAGATGAGTTTTGTCCCTATTTTAGCTAGAATTTGGATAAAGACAACTCTAAATAAACTATTTGGATTATAATTGGGGACCACTAGGTTATGGGTACGTTCCATACTAGTGGCTCATGCACGAGAATGGATTTTACTATGGTTAGTTTACACCGAGGTATGAGGTACATGGTGCTCGAGACTAAATAGTGCCTGGGGGTGTTCCCAATTTTGTTGATCATTGTGTTTGTGGTATTTTACCATGTATTAGGGTGGTTGGGGAAGTAATTCAAAGTATCTAACATGTCTATTTAAATTTGTGAACATTCTAAAAACTTTAACTTGACAACTGTTTTCAATTGAAAGTTGCATTTCTTGGAATTTATCACATCTTTTTTTGCGGATTAATACTACTTTATTTTTTACATTTTATTGCATGCTCTTTGGAATAATTTGGTTGTATTCTATTAGGCTTAGATTCACACCCTACTTACACCCATTGGGTGTAAGTAAACTTTGTTATGTTTGACTAAGGTAAAGGAAAGACAAAGGGTGATGGCGGTTTAGGGTGTTAGTCCCCATCCTTGGGGTGGAGTTGTAGACATGGCTTGAGTGTGATGACCCCTCGTCATGTGCAGTCCAATGGGTTGTTTTGTTGTTGTTTCATTATGACTTTGGACCTTTTGTATTGCATTTGAACTTATTTATTCAGTTTTGGATTTTTTTTATAAACCATGTTGGTATGAATTTTTCAAATTCATTTTACCAAATATTTTTGATGTTCTATATATAAAAATTGAGGTAAATATTTCCCAAACAAAGATAAATGATACCCTAACACTTGTTCCAGCCCATGTGGATAGAGAATGCCCTTCAAGCCTTGTCACAGGTTGGGTTTGGTGCCAGTATTGGTGGTGACGAGATTCGTTTCGTGACAAAATGGTATCAAAAGAAGGTTAATGTTTTTGGGTTATATTTATATTTTGGGATGAGTTGGGATAGATAGGATCTAGGACTGTTGGGGATCGGGGTTTTGGTTGTGAGTAGGGTTCCGGGCCTGTAACTCTAGTGGCATAAATTGAGTCCCCATGGGACGTTGGAATTTACGGATTGACTTCTCTTCTAGGTGAGATGTGTGGGCTATAGACCACACGTGGACATCGGGAAGAGGTGGAGTAGTTATATCTTTTATTACTGGAATGTGTTTAGATTATTTATACTTGATGTATTTGATTAAAAATTTTAGCATTGTGGTATTGATTATTGTTTTGTGACTGTTGAATTTTGTAGCAACATGCCTCCACGGAAAGCTCCCACGCACCCCCGGGAGGAAGCTGGAGAGAGTTCTTCCACATCGATTGATCAGAGGCTAGTCGAGGCTATGGTCCGGTCTATCCAAGATCTAAGAACGGGACCAAATCCTTCTCCTATTTCAGCTAGGTAATAAGAGACGAGTCCTAGAAAAGATAAAGATCAAGAGTTTCTGAAAAACAAGCCTCCTACCATCTAAAGAAGCTCAGAACCTCAGGAAGTAGAGGAATGGATCAAGAAGATTGAGCGTATGTTTGAGTTTTTGGAAACACCCGAGGAGCTTAGGGTGAAGTGTCCCTCCATTTAATTGGAGAGTCCCAGCCGTAAGTGGTGGGAGTCAGTCCTTAAAACTAAGAAGAATGAGAAAATGTGCTAGGGAGATTTCAAGGTTGCCTTCAATGAATAATATTGCCCTGAGTTGTTGTCTTATGATAGGTCCAGAGAGTTCATGGACCTTGTTTAGGGGAATCTCTCTGTGATGGAGTATTCCATCTTTTTCGCTGCATTGGTTTGGTATGCTCCATAAATCGTCTCCAACGAGTAGGAGAAGGCCCATAGGTTTGAGAAAGGCTTGTGACTAGAGATATACTCCTAGGAGTTCTTATTTAAGCTGAGGACCTATGATGAGGTCATTGATCTGGCATGCATGGTGAAGATTAATAGGAAAGGTAGGGCTGGTTTCTCTGGATCAGTATTAGTAGTGGGAATTGGCTGCTCCTCAAATAAGAAAAGGAAGCAGGATGATCATGTGAAGAAAGGAGGCGGATGTTTAGGCCACTCTTGCAAGCAGTTTTCATCTGCGGCTTCTGATGCGAGATCGGTCATGTGCCACTAGTGTGGGAAGCCTAGGCACATCCGGCCAGCATGTCCACTTCCTCTGAATACTTGTTACTAGTGTGGAGGTATGGGGAATTTTTAGCGTTTATGCAATGTGGCACGTCCACTTCCGAGTGGGGTAGGGTCAGTGGCTTTAATAGGAGTTCCAGTATAGCCCGAGCCGTCGTGGACTGGGGGATCTTGATTTGAAAACTATGGTGGTAGGGATAGGTCATCTTCTAAGAAGATCCAATTATAGGCATATCCATAGACTATTGGTCATCCTCAGGCAGAAACTGGATATCTCCATGTAGTGTATCAGGCACCAGCAAGATCAGAGGTGGGACCATCGACAGTTCTAGGTACTATTCTGATCTCATATTTTATAGCTACAACTCTTTTTTATACTGGATCCTCTGTTTCATTTATTTCTTCACGTTTTTTGGACATGGTAATTTTTCCAACGTAGTTGATGTCTTTCGTGATGGAGTTGGTGACACCGCTGGGAAAGAAGAAAAAGCATGGTCTCTGCTGCCCATCGTGTGTGCTTTTTTGTCATGGGTCGAGATGGAGTGGGACCTCTTGGCCTTAGACATGGATATTTTTTATTTCATACATGGCATGGATTAGATGGTACACTTCCAAGAACACATCGATTGCTACAGGTGGTGAGTGATTTTTACAACACCTGATGGGAGTCGTTAGGTTTTTTTGGGTAAAATGAGATCCTCGGTCTGGTCGCACAAGACCTCCACACTCAGATTTGGGAAGTCTTAACTTCCAGTTATCATCTCTCATGCTAGAGGATGATGGTATTTCTTCTAGAGGTGCACTACCTCATGTTGTGAATGAGTTTCTAGAGGTATTCCTGGATGATTTCTCAGGTTTCCCCCCAAAGCGGGATGTGGAGTTTTCGATTGATCTAGCATCGAGAGAACAATCGATATCTATCCCCTCTTATCACATGGCCCCCACCAAGCTGAGGTAATTAAAATATAGTTGGAAAACATAGAATCCAAAGGATTAATTTTCCTGAGTGTCTCTTCTTGGGCCTCTTATGTGTTGTTAGCGAAAAAGGCTGATGGATCTTTCCGGTTGTGCATTGACTACTAAAAGCTGAATAAGGTAACAATTAAGAACAAATAACCTTTGCCTAGAATAGATTATTTGTTCGATAAGTTGAAGGGGAGAAGTGGTTCTCAAAAATAGACATGTGTTCGGTGTATCATCAACTCCAGGTGAAAGAGTAAGAAATCACAAAGACAACCTTCCGAAGATGGTATGGCCACATTGAGTATTTGGTAATTCCCTTTGGATTAACCAATTCTCCCGTGGTTTTTATGGCACTCATGAACATGGTGTTTCATTAGTATCTCAGTTCCTTTGTCGTGGTGTTCGTGGATGACATTCTGGTATACTCAGGATCTGAAGAGGAACACAAACATCACTTGAGGATCATTTTGAGTACATTACAAGGTCACCGCCTCTACGCAAAGTTGTCAAAGTGAACTTTTTGGATCAGGGAAGTGAAATTTCTGGGCATGTGATCTCTGAGCAGGTGGTTTCAGTGGACCACGAGAAGATTAGAACAGTTATGTCTTGGTAGCAGCTGAAGAATGTGTTCAAGATCAAACGTTTCCTTGGATTGGTTGGTTATTACAGACGATTCTTTTGAGATTTCTCTCATCTTGCTTCACTGATGACTACGCTCACCCAAAAAGTGGTGAAGTTTGTATGGGGTCCAGAATGTTAGGCATCATTCGGGGAGCTGAAGAGGAGGTTGACTACTACCTACGTTCTGTATTTTCTTGAGGCCAAAAGGGGTATGTTTTATATTGTGACGCTTCAGGTATGGGTCTTGGGTGTGTGCTTATGCAGGATGATCACGTTGTGGCGTATGGAACTCGCCAACTCCGACCACATGAAATGAATTACCTGATCCAAGACATGGAGTTGGCAGTGGTGATGCATGATTTGAAGACTTGGAGTTACTACCTCTTTGGGGAGAAGCTTGTGGTCTACTCTGATCATAAAATATTAGCCTATATGTTCTCACAGAAGGACCTCAACTTGAGGCAATGTTGTTGGATCAAGTTCTTGTAGGGGTTTTACTTTGACATTTTCTATACCCCAAGAAATGATAATGTGGTGGCAGACACTTTGAGTAGAAGAGATACAGTGTAGGCTTTGAGGAAGTATATGGATGAGTGGGATTTGATGGGGCTCTTTTCTAAGATGCATGTGGAGAGCAGGGAACACAGTGGAGGGGAATTCTTGGTGAGCGTCTAGTTTACTCCTTCTTTGTCGGAGTTGATTCAACGGGAACATCCCAGTGACGAGCTTTGTCAGCGGTCGAAGTAGTTTCTTCATGGTGGGGAGACATCATCTGATTGATTGTCATCTCTCGAGGGCATCTTGTGCTTCAAAGGACGTTCATTAGTGTCGTTATCTCTACGGAAGGTGGTGATGCAGGATAGCCACCAGTCTCAGTGGGCTATCCATCTGGCTGCCACTAAGATGTATTATTATGTCTGTTGGTAGTTTTAGGGGCCATGTATGAGATGGAACATATCATACATTGACTCAAGATGCTACACATGCCACCAGGTGAAAGAAGATCACCAAAGGCCATACAGTTTTCTCCAACCACTACCCATTCCTACCGGGAAGTGGGATGAGGTCGCCATGGACTTCATTATTGGCTTAACTCGTACACCTCAGGGTAAGAGTTCCATTTGGGTTGTGATTGATCGTATGACCAAATCATCCCTCTTCATCCCGATAAAAGATTCAACTAAAGTGGATGAGTTGGGACATTTGTATCTTCAAAATTGGTGAGACTCTATGGCATACCATCAGCAGTTGTCTCAGATAGAGACCCATGCTTCACTTCTCAATTTTGGGAAGGCCTTTAAAAGGCCTTGGGGTCTAAGATTAAGATGATTACGACATTCCATCCTCAGACGGATGGTCAGAGAGAGCGGGCGAACCAGATTTTGGAGGACATGTTCTGTGCATGTGTCTTGGACTTTGGAGGGTCTTGGGATATCCGTTTGGGGCTAGTTTATTTTTCATATAATAACTGTTACCAATCCTCCATTCGAATAGATACTTTTGAGGCGCTCTATGGTTGTCGTTGTCAGTCCCCCCTGTGTCAGACTGAGGTAGGTGAGACCTCACTATTGGGGCCAAGTATGGTGTAGGAGACGTTTGAGAAGGTCAAGTTTACTAGGCATAGTTTATTGACAGCTCAATGTCTCCATAAATCATATACTGACTGAAGGCATCGAGACCTAGAGTTTTCTGTGGGTGACAGGGTATTCTTGAAAGTGGCCCCTCGTCTGGGCCATTGTCAATTGGGGATGCAAGGTAAGCTGATGTCAGGTTCTGTTGGGCCCTTTGAGATCACTGAGCACATTGTCAAGGTGACATACAGGTTAGCTTTACCTTCTCTGTTTACATCCATCCATGATGTCTTCCATGTATCCTAATTAAATAAATACAACCCGGATAAATCCTGTGTGATGAGCTGGGAAGAACTGGAGATAGAGTTGGACTTGCCTGTTATTGAGCGACCGGAGAAAACAGTGGAGACTAAAGGGAAGGTGCATCTAGGGAATTCAATTATGTTGGTCTGAGTACATTGCAGAATGGTATCGATACACATGAGACATTGTAGCGGAAGTCATGGGTTGAGGAAGAGTATATGTTCCTCTTTTTTGATCAAGTTTCAGGTTGACTTTCCGGGATGGAAAGTTTTCATGGTGGGGATAATTGTCACATACATGAAATATTTTAAAGGAATTTTTTCATTTAATTTCCATTCATTATTTTTTGGGGGTTTCCCAAAGTATTATGGAGGAATATGTGAGTTTTCATGAATTGGGCGAAACCGTGAGCCCAATTCCAAATTTAAAAATAAATTTCGGTTCTTTTATAACGTTTTTATTTTTTAATATTTTTCACGCATTCCAATTCCAAAATGTCCTACCATGACATATAAACACAACAGTAAAAATTTGGAACCTTTAAAAATCCTTAAACATGGTTTATTTTGGTTTTTATTTAAGGGATTGGGCCTGCCCGAAATCCCATATCATGTTTTAAAAATGATTTTTATTTATTTAATAACATATTCAATATTAAGTATTTTTTTGGTGATTCCAAGTCTCACACGAGTCCATTGAATCCCACCACATGCCTAGACTCTTTCCCTCCTCTTTGGAGCTCTTAAGAATCTAGATTTAGTGAATAAATTCCTAGGGTTTTTGAAATCGGCCAGATTTGAGGTGGTAAGTTCTTTCCATCATAACTCCTTCAATTAATACCCCTTTTCTACCCTTTCCATGAATTTTATTCTCATTTTCCTGAATTACCAAAAGTCCAGAAAGTAGGGATTCAAACCTAGGGTTTAACCATGGGGATTTCGGGTCATTTCTTGTGCTTTTAGGATTGATCTCAGTCCCTCTTGGTGCGGCGGTGGTGCGAATTGATTTTCTCACAAAGTATTCAAGGTTTTTACTAATTTCATAGGTGATTCCAATTTGAATGCAATCCATGTGACTTAGATACTATGTTTATAATGTTTTCATGTTTAAACCATTGATTTGGTGCTGCAAAAATTGGTTTTAGTGGTCTTTGTGATGCAAGTGAATTTTAAAGACCACTTTGATGTGAAATTTGTGTTTTTTTCATATAAATCTTATAATGGTTGATTATGGGATGAATTTTAATTATTTATTCGAACATATTGAACAGTATTAGGGCTGAATATAATGTTTTAAATGTTATTATTCTTTGTTTCTTGCTGTGAAATTGGTTTTTGGCGATGTTTGTTTAGGAAATGGTTTTTGAGTACCAATTTGTTGTTGAATTGGGTGTTTTACATGGGTATTCTATGGGATTATTATTGGGATTGTTTTATAACTATTGTAATGAGTTTAAAGAAATTTTCAGGGTTTTTTGGATTCTGTTTTGATAAATATGAGTATGAATATGGTGTTCAAGTGGGGTTTTCAAAGTGTTTTGGATGCAAAACAAGGAATGATTTGGAGAAGTTGTTTTATTGAAACTCAAAGTGTTTTGTTGTGTGTTTTAAATGATATAAAATGTGTGTAAATACTATAATGATTTAATGTGACCATTAGTGATGGTTTATATGAAAATGGATATATTTATCATTTTGAAATTGTTTGAGCACAAAGGGGGAATCCCAGGAACATAGGTGGGGCAGATGTGTACTAGTACGGCTGGTGAACCGGATGGGTTTTGTCCATGTTTCACATAGAATTTAGATAAATAAAACTCTACCTAAACTATATGAATAATGATTTGTAACCACTAGGTTATGGTTATGTTCCCTACTAGTGTCTCGTTCACGCGAATAGATTTTACTATGGTTACTTTACACCGAGGTATGAGGTACATAGGCCCGAGACTATCTAGGGCCAACGGTTGTTCCTGATTTTGTTGAGAATTGTGTTTGTGGTATTTTCCCATGTATTGGGGTGTTTGTGGCACTACATAATAGTAAATAAAATGTCAATTTAAATTTGTGAACATTCTAAAATCATTAGCTTGAAAACTATTTTCAATTGAAACTTGCATTTCTTGGATTTTATCACTACTTTTCTTTGCGTATTAAAACCGCTTGCTTTTCACATTATATTGCATGATATTTGGAATAATTGGGTGGTATCCTATTGGGATTAGGAACACACCCTAATTACACCCCTTTGGTGTAAGTAGACTTGGTTATGTTTGACTCGGGTAAATGAAATTCTAAGGGTGATGACAGTTCAGGGTGTTAGTCCCCATCCTTGGAAAGGAGTTGTAGAGACGACTTAGGGGTGATGACCCCTTGTCATGTAGAGTCCATGGAGATGTTTTGTTGCTATTTCATTTTGTCTTTGGAAATTTTGTATTGCATTTGAACATATTTATTCAGTTCTGGATTTTTGTATAAACCTTGTTTGTATGACTTTTTCAATTTCATTTTATCAAATATTTTTGATGTTTTATGTATACATATTCGGGTAAATCGTTATCAAACCAAGATAAATGAAACCCATGAACTTGTGACAGCCCATGGGGATAGGGAAATCTATTAGGTCATTATCACAGTCTAGGTTTGGTGCCGGTATTGGTGGTGACAAGATTTGATTCGTGACAGGCTAGTACTCCCCTACCATTCATGGGAGCATGTCCACTATACTTATAGTAGTACTCCCCTACCATGTTAGGGTGTGTGATCACATTTCACAGGGTGGTACTCCCTTAACATACTGTAGTGAAAGTTCACACCTATTATGTAGTGCTCCCCTATTAATGAGTTGTAGTTGGGAGAGGCCCCCTCCACTTGTTATGTGTGATTCCTAGTTAAGATTTAGCGATCCCTTGATGTAATGTGGTGTGGACCACTCCAAATAAGAGAAAAAGAGGTTTCACTGGTTGTTTTATGATCTAGTAAACCATAGAATGTGGGTAAGTGATGAGGTGTAGGAATCTCCATAGTTCTTTTAACCTTGAGCTGGGTGCAGGTCGGCGTTGGTGTGATCTTTTATGTTGAGAGCTGGATTTGGGCTCTGTGTGCTATTACTAGAAGAGCCTCGAGTAGGAACGTATTGCTGGTGATGAGGTTGGAGCATCATCAGGCTTGGTTCCTGAGACAAGTATATCAAGTTATGTTATGGTAATCTCCATGGGATGTGTCATTTCTTTAACATACATTGTACGTCATGCTGACTAGTTAGCTGTAGCAGAGGATGGTGTCGATATGGAGTATCTCTCTCATTTTTGATCCCTTTGGAAGGGATGAGAGGATTGATGCCTTTAAATTTCTTCTTTTCATTTAGGGTTTTGTGATTCCTACTGTGTATTCTAATAATCACCCATGTACAGGCGTTTCCCACACATGTTTGTGTCTTGTGAAGACCTCAGGCCATTCAACGGAGTCCTAGGTGGACTCCGAACAGGCGGAGCTTAGTGAGTTAGACGGACCAGAGTGTTTACTAGAGCTGGGACAAGGATCTTACTGATGGGTAAATTTGACAGTGACCCCCTTATTTTGAGCTGGTTGGATGCTTTTACAATTTTTATTTGGTGGGCCTTAAATTTTTTATTTGTGTCTTACTATTATACTTTGGTTGTGTGATAGATGTATGCATGCATTTCTTTTCCATTTTTATATGTCTCTGAACTATTTCATGGAGGTGTATGTGGGTTCATGCATATAGGTATGACATGATAAGGCCTCCCATGTGTGTGATAGCCTACTTGGCAGGAGTTTCCAACCCCCGACCTATTGGTGGTTGGTTTGGGGAGTCACGTCTCGATCCCCATTAGGTTGGGTCGTGAAAATCTAAACCTAACTGAAGGATTTCCCACCAACCCATTCTTTCTTATTGGTATTATAAATATTACTAATTAATAGAATGGTAAAAATTTATTCATTACAAGACAATTCCATCAAAAATACTATAAGGGTCATGCCTAAACCTACCAAAAATTAAGCACAGACCATTACTATATTAGATAAAATAACCAATGAAAAATAAAATACAGAATCAACAATGTTTTATTTTGGATTCTGACATAAAACCCACAATAACAAAAAATTATACTAAGTATTATGACCTGACTATTCACCAACAATTTATACACTCAGTTTATAATGAGGTGCACTTAATGTCCACTCTCCCATAATTGGAATTGATATAAAGTTCACATTTGAAATTCATAATAGTTCTATTATCATGATTATCATCCCCCTAACCCTTATTTACTTTCACATCCCATCAATTATGAAATAATAAAATGTAATGGGAAATAATGTTGAAAACTGGAAATATAAAAAAAATAATCAATTATTGATTAATTGTAATTAGGGAATCGTTGAATAAGAACTACAATAAAATTTACCATTATAAAGAAACAAAATAGGTTGATAATGATCCTTATTAACTTCCACACGACCTATTTTGGTGGTCGTAGTTGGTATGTATCTATAAGGAATTATCGACCCCCAAAGGCAATCGCTATAGAGACTCCCCATACAACCGCAGTAGAAGTCCCTAGGATGAGAAATAGTAACCTATTTTGTTAGTATTTAATTCCTAGGAAATTAAACGATGTAGTGACCACCATAGGTGTTCACTAATGCTAAAAATATCATTAGAGACAACCATAATTAGTTACTAATAAGGAATTTTTTTTAAGTTTTATAGCACCCAAATTACCAAAAAACAACTAGAAAGAAACAAAATCTAAAAAAAAATAGATATCCTGACAAAACCAGTGATGCAAATAGCTACAGATCCCTTGAAATCATTTTAATCAATCCACCTACAGATAATAAATAAAAAAATATTAAACACTAAATCAAAATTAATATATTTATAATTAATCATTTTTATTTAGTTAATATATTTATATATATATTGAAAAATCAAAATACTTTATATAGTGTTACTTAAAGAAATAATCATAAATACAGAAATGAGGAAAATGAGGAAAATATAATCTCAAACATCTTTTCACATCATTTATATGTTTATCAATGACTATTAAAATTAGAAAACCATGTTTATAGTATACCTATAAATATAGATATTGGATTAAAACATAGTTGATTCTAATAGATCACATAAGATTTGAGTAATGCTGTAACATCCTGGCTAAATAAAGAATAATAAATTTTCATATATATTAATATTTTTGAATTAAATGTTAATTTTTATTTAAAGGAGATGCTATGTTCGATGGCTTACCCGATACACAACAACAGGTTTCTTTGAAATCTTACATTGCACACTAATAATATAATATTATTATTTTAAATTGTACTTAGCACCGAGCCATTGTATTGGTGGAAATGAATAGAACTAACTAAAATATTATTATATATGTTTGTTAAATGTTTTTACATTTATCCAATAATTGTTATAGGATTAAAATAAGAAATGAATTCGATTTTAAGCATAAATATTCTAATATTCATTAAAGGGATAATTTACTTCCTTTTGATGGAGAACCCTCTTTAAATATAGTTTTGGTCATTTTTATAGGTTATATTTGACAGAATAAAATTCTTTTTTAGAATTGGGACATCAAAATATACTTTGGGTAAAATTTGGTATTTTTCTGATAAAATTCATTTTTTTGTCGAATAGTGAAAAATACTGTATTTTAATTCAAATCTGTGTTTTAATATAAATTATTTATATGGTTAGATTATCTTTTTAATTTTTTTTAAAGTTTAATTAGAATATATTTTTACTATTTAATCCAATTTTGGTCATTTTAATTAATTTCGCTTTGAAATTGAACATAAAGAAGTGTCAATCTTTTGATAGTCATTATTTCTTAAAAACACGCTATTTGTTTTAACAATGAGAATTAATTTTAAATTAATTAATGCCACTTTTATGTTTTTAATTTGGAAAAATAGTAATAATTTTTGAATTTTTGAATATCAAATAAATATTATGCTGAATTTTGGGTATTTTTCTGAAAAACATCAATTTTTGATGAATAGTGAAACCACTTAGTAGTATTTAAAAAGGTGACTTTTACATATAAATGAAATTTTACCACTTTTGTGAGTTGAACATCAAAAATTTGAGAAACACGGTTAATATCAATAAGTAAAATTCGGTTCAATTGGATGAAAATAATTTTTGGTGAAGAGTAACTTTTGACTTTTATTTACCACAGTTAAAGGTAAATGGAGTAATTTAAGGTAAAAAGTATATTATAATAATACAAAATTACCATAACACTTGTCCTAATCTTATTTGATGAGTCATGGCCGACCATGGGCATCCTTGGGGTGATTTTGTGACCCCATGGAGGAACTTGAGAGTGATAATGACTATTTAGATTAATTAATTTAATGTAAATACAAAAATGACACAAACAAATATCTTTTAGTACATTAATTTTTACGTGGAGTTATATAAGTTATATTTTCTTCTATAAATATTTATTATAAATCTAACAAGATTTCATACATCATGGTATTTTTATATAATTTTTAGACATCAAATAAATTAAATTATTTATGAGACAATAATGTTGCAGTGTTTACCTCATTAATAAATGATTTAAATAAATAAGATTATAATGACTAAAATATTCTCCAAAACATGTCCAATTATAATAGGATGATTTTATTTCGAATATTAGTAATCCTATTTTTGAAGTTAATGTGTTTTTGACCTTTTGAAACCGAAGATAAGTTTATAATAAAATAATAGTTTCACACTTTCTTAATGATCCCCTCCTCTCCCTTATAAAAAAAGACCAATTACAACCAATTATTCACACCTATCAAGCCTTTTGGCTCATCCAAAATCTGCCCAATTATTCTACCTACATCCCTATCCTCCACCTAGAAGCCTTACCTTAAGCATAAGGCACTTCAAGAATTCCATTTGGTTCAAGCCAAAGGGAGTTACCAAAATTAAAGTTAACAGTTTCTCTTAAATTCATTTCATTTATTTTACTTCTCCAACCCAATGAAAATTTTTTATTCATTTATTTTGTAACAAAACCACTATATTAAATATACTAGGATGTTTTTATGAGAAGTAATTGAGCTACACTTACACACACCTCAATCTAATGGGTGAAGAACATAATGTTTTTGTGGATGGAAAACTAGCGCCTCACAAAACGATGATTGTTCGATTATCTTCTACCACCTCTTATGGTGGCCATTATGATAGAACTAAATTTATATATTACGTATATTATGTCTATTTTTTCTCTATTCTTCTGTAATTTTCATTTAAAAACACACCAATATTCTTTCCAATATGTGTGACCATGATAATTTCATTTGAGGAAGTGGAGACAACCGTCCCCTCAAGGTGATATGATTCATTCATAAAATTCATGGAATGTATAATGGATAGAGTTAATTTAATTATGTAAAAAATATATCATATGATATTATAATGGAATTATAATATACCTATGTATCATTATGTTTTAATTCCACTAAAATAAAAAAAAAAATTAAAGTAGCGTTCATGCGTACGTATGGCTTATCGTCTCCAAGAAAGGTGCCTTTAATTTCTTCTCTCCAAATGTTATGTACTATTATAAATACATAAATATACTGGATAAATAATATTTATATTATATCTAAATCATTTATATCATTATATAGATAATGGACCGTTTGACCACATGGAAAAATTGTAATTATAACATGTTCATTTTTTACTCAAGTTCCGAACATCAATAAAATATCCAATATGAACTCAAATAATTAAATAATTATTATAGAAAGGTAATAAGAGATATTAAAGGAAGAATAAAATTGAAATTTTTTCTTAATAAACTATAAATTAACTTATTTTTAATATTCTAGAAGAACAAGGAACACACAAGACAATTCAGACTTGAGGTAAGGGGTTTTTTTTCTCACTTTTAATTCCGTGAGATTTCCATTGTTCACCATTGATTTATTGCATGTGGTGTGTGTACTGCCCATGATTGTATTCATTGTGTAGTATACATTAAATTATGGATATTTAAATAATTATTGTATGATCCTTATTACATGGGTGTATGTTTCGTAAGTTACCAAATCGATAAGGGAATTTGAAATTTCAATTTCCACTCATTCGGCTTTATGCATACTTCATTGATTATTTTACTCCCAGATTATGTGTGGAATCACTATTAATTTTATTATGTCATAATTTCCACTACCCTTTCTATGGATATAATTTGTATACACATAATCACACTATTAATAAATTCTCAAGTCATCGATAAGAACTTTATATGAGTAATTTTAACTCAATCTCCATTTGTTGAGTTAAATATCCAATTCACTGGTGTTGTTTTTACAAGAATATGTGTGAATGTACTCTGATTTATTTACATTGAATATCCAATCATATTGAGTGTATTTATATTTTTCGCACATAATTATGTCATTGATTTATCCTTAACCTAAGGATATGGTCTTTATAATAGGTTTCATCTCAAATTACATTACATTGAGACTTCTTTGTTGTTGTACGCCAAATAACTTTTATATGGTGTATATAATGTACTTTGACATAGTATATCATGAATCCATTTATACTCATGATATTAAAATGTTTTGATTACCTCAATTATATGTATTCAAGTGTCTCTCTTTTGGTTAGGAACTCTAACTAAAATATCATTTTAAATGTTTTAATGATTTACTATTCCGAATCATTCTTATTAATGTCCATGTTTTATAAATGGTTTTAAGGATTTATTTTTATGGAAATTAATGTTTTAAAATTAAAATTAATTTTAAAAGATTCAATATAGTATGGGACACATTTATTCAAAAATTTATTTTTAATTGGCTTCTTGACAAATAGTGTCACTTTTGAATGATTTCAAGAAAAAGGGGGATATTTCTCTCTAATATTTTTTATGATTATATTCATCTATACCAACAACCTTCATGATTCTTGATTGAGGATAATCTGATACAATACCATATTCCATATTGTATCGAATGATTTATGTTTGACTGTGGATGTTCTATTTTTATACCATTCATGGTTTGTGGATAAAGTATTGAAATTTCGTATGCTAGTTTTAATACGAATGATTATGTCATGTTTCAAACTTTTCATATGAGGAATGCATTGGACATAGTATGTGAAAGGTGGAGCCCGCTACAGCTCCTCGATGCATCGGTCGGTCTCATGAGACAAACTAGTGTCTTGGAACAAGGCCTTGAAAAATATTATTTATAGTATTGGCACAAGACCTTGACTATGTGGTTATGAAATTTTGGAATTATGAATTCCAACATTATAAAAGTGGTTATTGATATTTCATGTGATTATTCGACAAGTAGAATATCCATTAGAATAAGTAAATGGCATTATTTCATTTTTTTGCCATAATATGATGATGTTCAAGTTTAAAAGGATTTTGTTTTCGTTATGCATTTCCTTAAATGTTTATGCTTATTTGTGAATGTTTTCACTATATTTTCATCCATACTGAGAATTTGAACTCACCCCATTCTATGTTTTGTTTTTCCCAGGATGTGAAGAAGTTAGTTATGAGTGACTTGAAAGCATAATCTAGGAATCCTGGATGTTTCCAATGGAATAATTTAGTGTTGTTTTTCTTTTTCATGTTGTAATTTTGACCTTGTGAATGTATCTAGTATTTCCAAGGATACTAAATTGATCGGTCTTTTGAGACATGATTTCCTTGTATCATGTCAATGTTATGTAATAATGCACCGACTTTGGGTAACTGTGGCTGGGGAATTATAGTTGGTATGAGAGAAAGTTTAGTACAAACCTTGGAAGATATATTTACATAAACTCTAATTAGAGAACGTATCCCTAAGATAGATTCTAAGAATTAATATACAAGAACATCCTAAAATATTGGTATTTTAGAGATTTTTGTGATTTTTCCAAGAAAAACATCCCTGTACGGATATGAACAGGTAGAGGCGGCTATGGCACAGATGTACCTAAGGGTAAAACTCGAAAACACCGCTTTGAGATAGACTCGAATGAGAACTGGTGCACGACAACGGGCCTTGCTGCACTCTTTGTTACGAAACTCCCGAGAGATATGCTTAGGATAATTTAAATTTTCTTTAGAAACTAATCTGAAGGATTTTAATATAAGATGACAATTAATAACCCTGGTTAATACGAGGGTGTTTTTGATTGAAAATAAGGTGTGATGATATTTTATAAATAATTTTATGACTATTCATACTCACACAATGTTTTCTCGTTTTATTCAATTGCTAGATTCCAAGGATGACATAGTAACTATGAGAATGGTGTAAAAGGTGGGAATGATGGTGGAAATGAGCAACAAAATGAAATGTTGAAAGGTGTAAAATATATATTTTTCATGCCAAATCAGTTTTCCAAAAATATGATCAACGTCATATATATTAACCAAATCCCAAAATCATAAAAGAAGAGAAAGGTGATGAATGATAAGAGCTCCAGCAGTGGAGACCATGGAGAAAATAATCCTCAATTTCCATCATGTAGGAAATGTGGCAGGAGATAGCCAGGAAAGTGCCCCAATGGAACAAATAAATGCTTTATGTGTGGGAAGGAAGGACATAAAGTGAATAATTACCGAGGAAAAATGAAAATTACTATGAAAGAAAATAAAAATGGTCCCAAGAATCCATTTATAGTCATTTTCCATAAATATAGTGGACCTGGACATTACCCGAGTGAATGCCCTATTCTATAGGATATTTTCACTGTTAAAGAAGAATCAATGTTGAAGTAAATGGTTGGAGAAAATTTTAAAAATATTAGTACTCCTTGTTCATGGAATTACTATGGAATAATTTCCTCTTGTATTTGTTACCCTGTAGTTTGTCATGTGAAAATGATATTTGAGGAAGAATTATCATTTATCTTGTGGATATAGTTATAAATATCCATTTGGTTTTTTGAAAGGTTGGGACCGAACCCGCATTTATTATTAAAGTAAAGCAAAGACCTCTTTAACTAGGTAGGGGGAGACGCACTACATAGCCCAAAGGACCAGTGGGAATTTAGCCCATTACATGACCCGTAGGCCCAATTTTTTAGCCCGAAGCCCATTCTCTGAATAGTGCTGCTGCAGTACCTGCACTGCTACAGTACTGCATAGTACCCGCCATTGCTAAAGTACTATGTTGCCGCTATAGTGACCTACCGCCACTATAGTGCCTGTCTTTTCTATAGTGCCACCGCTGCTACAGTAAGCTACAGTACCTGTGCCCAATGGGATTTGAACCCCCATTTTTCATGTAGATTTAAGGGGTTCTTACCACTAATCCAAACCCAACTACTTATAAATATCCATTTGGTTTTATATGATCATTGGGTTTCTGGAAATTACTAGTTATTATATTTTGGGATGAAAATTCATGGTATCAGATAACATTTGTGGTTAAATTATGTTATGGTAATTTTGAGGCATTTATCTTATTTTGATAGTGTTATAAAATATAGTTTCTGAAAAAGGACAACAGGCAGACCATGTGACAACCCATCACGTCAGAAAAAGCTATGGGAATCGAACTCACAACCAAAGTGTGATTGAGATTTATCGCCTACCACTAGACTACGCGAAGTCCCTGGTTAGTGTGACTAATTATTTTTAGTTAAATGATTTTATTGATCAATAATAAGTTGATTTTGGATCTTCTGTCTTATCAAATGAATACCCTTAGTATAGGAAAATTATTTGGTGATTAAGTGATAAATTTTATTTGAAAGACATTTGCTTTGTTGGGAACACTATATGCCCACGGAAAATAGAATACTATAAGATTTCATTTGAGGAGTAATGGTGGATTTTTATCTATGTTTTTATTTATATTTATAGTTATTTGGGTTATTTATGGAAATTATTAACCTATAATAGAGAATATGTGATTAGGTAAATTACTTTTATGTATGTGACTTTAAGAGTAGTTGATGTAATTTAGAGATACAATTTAACGTGGAGGACTGTGAAATCAAATTCTTCTATGTTTTGGGTTTCAAAATAAGTTTAGATTATATTTATGGATTTTAAGGACAATATTTTATTGAATGGTATTTATTGAACTTAGGGTATTGTTGGTTTAATTTTAGAAATTATGATTAGTATTTCTTTCTCTAAAGGATTATCCTTTTTGGGGATCATCTGATATTGTACTAACCATTTTGGTGGTGGTTAATCTCTAAATACAGGGTAAATATATTGTTTATATTTTGTGGATCATGATATTCTCTAGGAGTTGATTCTAGCTCTTCCAGTGTGACCAAGTCATCTTGAATACTCATCGTTTGAAAAAAAAGATGAGTTGGTGATAGAAATTAATTAAAGAATGATACTCTACTTAAAAAGTAAGTATATCTCTTTATGTTCTTAGTCAATCTCATAAATAAATTCCTCAAATTTATTAAATGGAACTTAAAAAACTATCATCCATTTACTTTTACTACTGGGAAACTAATGACCATTTGTCCCATCATAAATTTGTGATTTTCTTGTTGTTAACTTTCTCCAAATCATGTTTTTTATCCATCTCCATCAGAACATGACACATTGTTTTCTCCTCCATATCCATGTTTTCATGAAATAATAGTATATTTTGTATCGGGTTTCCTTTTTTACTTCTCTTAATTTATTTTAATGTGATAGTTTTATTGACTCTTTTTCCGATGTGGGGCATTCAATGAAGATTCCGAGCCCAATTTTAAAATTACGAGGACGCAATTACCAAAAGGGGGAAAGGATGTAACATCCTAGGTAAATAGAGAATAATAAATTTTCATATTTATTTATATTTTCGAATTAAATGTTAATTTTAATTTAAAGGGGATGCTATGTTCGATGGATTACCTGATACACAACAACAAGTTTCTTTGAAATCTTACGTTGGACACTAATAATCTCATATTGTTATTTTAAGGGGTACATAACGCCGAGACATTTTATTGATGGAAATGAATAGAACTAACTAAAATATTATTATATATGTTTGTTAAATGTTTTTACATTTCTCAAATAAAGTTAGAGGCTAAAAATAAGAAAGGAATTGGATTTTAAACATAAATACTCTAATATTCATTAAAGAGATGATTTACCGCCCTTTGATGGTGAATCATCTTTAAATATAGTTTGTTATTTTTCATATGTTATAATTGAAAAAATAAAATTCTTCTTTAGAATTGGGAAATCAAAATCTACTTTGGGTAAAATTTTGGTATTTTTATGATAAAATTCATTTTTTGATGAATAGTGAAAAATAATGTATTTTAATTCAAAATTTTGTTTTAATATAATATACTTATATGGTTAGATTATTTTTTTAATTTGTTTTAAATTGTAATTATAATATATTTTTACCATTTAATCCAATTTTGGTCATTAGAATTAATTTTACTTTGAAATTGGACATAAAGAAGTTTCAATCATTAGATAATTATTATTTCTTAAAAACACGCTATTTTTTTAACAACATGAATTAATTTTAAATTAATTAATGCCAATTTTATGTTTTAAATTTGGAAAAATAGACAGCAGTTTTGAATTCTGAATATTAAATAAATCTTAGGCTGAATTTTGGCTGAAAAACTTCAATTTTTGATGAATATGAAACCACTTAGTAGTTGTTAAAAAAGTGACTTTTTCATTTAAATGAAATTTTACCACTTATGTGAGTTGAATTTCAAAAATTCAAGAGACACAGTTAATATAAAGAAGTAAAATGTGGTTCAATAAGTAGAAAATAATTTTTGGTGAATAGTAA
The DNA here is from genome assembly GCA_963277665.1 of Viscum album. Taxonomy (NCBI): domain Eukaryota; kingdom Viridiplantae; phylum Streptophyta; class Magnoliopsida; order Santalales; family Viscaceae; genus Viscum; species Viscum album. Next base: position 124,685,391 of record OY728133.1, on the reverse strand, counting down.
CTTTTGACTTCTATTTACCGCATTTTAAGGTAAATAGGGTAATTCCAGATAAAAATCATATCATAGTAATAATAAAAAATTACCTTAACACTTGTCCTATATTTATTGGATGAGTCATGGCCGACCATGGACATCCTTGGGTCAATTTTGGGATTCCATGTATCCACTAGAGAGTGATAATGACTCTTTAGATTAATTAATTTAAATTAAAGAAAAAAATGACACAAACAAATATTTTTTAGGACATTAATTTTTACATGTGGTTATATAAGTTATATTTTCTGCTATAAAAATTAAATGGAAATCTAAAAGAATTTCCTACGTCATGTTATTTTTTTCTAATTTTTAGACATCATATAAATTAAATTATTTATGACACAATAATGATGTAGTGTTTACCTCATTGATAAATGATTTAAATAAATAAAATTATAATGATTAAAATATTATCCAAAACATGTCCAATTATGATTGGATGATTTTATTTCAAATATTATTCATCATATCTTTGTCATTAATGTGTTTTAGAGCTTTTAAAATTAAAGATAAGATTATAATAAAATAATAATTTCACACATTCCTAAAGAGCCCCTCCTCTCCCTTATAAAAAGAGACCACTTACAACCAATTCTTCACACCTCTAAAGCTTTTTGGATCATCCAAACTATACCCAGTTAATCTCTCTACATACCTCTCCTCCACCTAGAAGCCTTACCTTAGGTAGAAGACACTTCAAGAAGTCCTTTTGGTTTAAACCAAAAGGAGTTACCCAAATTAAATGTAACAGTTTCTCTTAAATTCATTTATTTTATTTTACTTCTCCAACCCCATGAACTATTTTTATTCATTTCTATAGTAACAAAAACAGTATATTAAATATACTAGGATATTTTTATAAGAATTATTTGAGATAAACTTACACACACCTCCATCTAATGGGTGAAGAACATAATAATTTTGTGGATGGAAAACTAACGCCTCACGAAATGATGATTGTTTGATTATATCCTACCACCTCTTATGGCAGCCGTTATGATGTAATTGTATTTATATATTATGTATATTATGATTATGTTTTCTCTATGGTTCTGTAATTTTAGTTTTAAAAACACACCAATATGATTTCCAATATGTGTGACCACGATAATTTCATTTGAGGAAGTGTGGACTACCATCCCCTCAAGGTGATATGATTCATTCATGACATTCATGGAACGTATAAAGGATAAAGTTAATTGAATTATGTAAAAAATATATCATATGATATTATACTGGAATTATAATATACCTATGTATCATTATGTTTTAATTCCATTAAAATAAAAAATAGAAATGAAAGTAGCGTTCATGCGTACGTACGACTTACCGTCTCCAGGAACGGAGCATTTCATTTCTTATCTCTAAATGTTATGTACTATTATAAATACATATATATACTGGATATATAATATTTATTTGATATCTATATCATTTATATCAATTTCTAGATAATAGACTTTTGACCACATAGATAAATTTTAATTATAACATGTTCATTTTTGACTCATGTTCTGAACATCAATAAAATATCCAATATGAACTCAAATAATTAACTAACTATTATAGAAAGGTAATAAGTGATATAAAAGGAATAATAAAATCTTAAAGTTTTTTAATCAACTATAAATTAACTTATGTTTATTATTTATGAAGAACAAGGAACACACAAGAAAATTTGGACCTGAGGTAAGGGGTTTCTTATCCCACTTTTAATTCTGTGAGATTTCCATTATTCACTACTTATTTATTGCATGTGGTGTGTCTACTGCCCATGATTTTATTCATTGTGTAATATAATTTAATTTAAGGATATTTACATCATCATTGTATGATACTTCTTACATGGGTTTATGTTTCGCAAGTTACCAACTCGATAAGGGAATTTGAAATTTCAATTTCCACTCATTCAGCTTTATGCATACTTCATTGATTATTTTACTCCAAGATTATTTTTGGAATCACTATTAATTTTCATATGTCATAATTTCCACTCCCCTTTCTGTTGATATACTTTTGATACAAATAATCACACCATTGATAAATTCTCAAGTCATCAATAAGAACTTGATAAGAGTAATTTTAACTCAATCCCCATTTGTTGAGTTAAATATCCAATTCATTTGTGTTATTTTTACTATAATATGTGTCAATGTCCTCTGATTTATTTACACAAAATATCCATTTATATTAAGTGTATTTATATTTTTCACACATAATTATGTTGTTGATTTATCCTTAACCTAAGGATACAGTCTTTATAAAAGGTTTCATCTCAATTTACATTCCATTGAGACTTCTTTGTTGTTATATGCCACATCACTTTTATATGGTGTATATAATGAAATTTGACATAGTATATAATGAATCCATTTATTATCATGATATTAAAATGTTTTTATTACCTCAATTATTTTTATTCAAGTGTCTCTCTTTTGGTTAGGAACTCTAACTAAAATATCATTTTAAATGTTTTAAAGATTTACTATTCTAAATCTTTCTTATTAATGTACATGTTTTAAAAATGGTTTTAAAAATTTATTTATATGGACATTAGTGTTTTAAAATTAATTTTTTTAAAAGTTTCAATGTGGTATGGGATAGTTTGATTCAAAAATCTATTTTTAAATGGATTCTTAACAAATAGCGTCACTTATAAATGATTTCATGAAAAGGGGGATATTTCTCTCTAATAGTTTTGATGATTATTTTCATCTATGCCAATATCCTTCATTATTCTAGATTGATGTTAACATAATATAATACAATCTTCCATATTGTATCGAATGAGTTATGATTGACTATGGATGTTCTATTTTTATACCATTCATGGTTTGTGGATAAAGTATTTACATTTTGTAAGCTAGTTTACATACGAATGTTTATGTTATGTTTTAAATGTTTCATATGAGGAATTAATTGGACTTAGTAAGTGATTGGTGGAGCCTGCTATAGCTCCTCGATGAATCGGTAGGTATCATGAGACAAACTAGTGTCTTGGCACAAATCATTGGCAAAATCTTATTTGTAGTCTTGGTACATGGCCTTGACTATGTCGTTATGATAGTCTGGCATTATGCATTCCATCATTATGAAAGTAGCTATTGATATTGAATGTGATTATTTGACTAATAGAATATCCATGTGAATAAGTAAATGACATTATTTCATTTTTTTCCATATTATGCTGAAGTTCACGTTTAAAAGGATTTTGTTTTAGTTATGCATTGCCTTAAATGTTTATTCTTATTTTTGAAAGCTTCCACTATATTTTTATCCTTACTGAGCATTTGAGCTCACCCCTTTATATGTTTTATTTTTCCCTGGGTGTGAAAAAGTTAGTTATGAGTGACTTACAGGAATAATATAAGATGCTTGGATGTTTCCATTGGAATAATTTAGTGTTTTGTTTCTATTCAAGTTGTAATGTTGACCTTATCAATGTATCTAGTATTTATAAGGCTACTAAACTGATCAGTCTTTCGGGACATGATTTCCTTGTATCATACCAATGTTATGTAATAATGCACCGACTCTGGGTAACTGGGGTCGGAGGATTACAAATTTTGTCCTACCTTTTCATTTTAATCAGATGTTGTTTTCTCATTTTGGCCCCTTCATGAGAGATATTTCATTTTAATAACACTATACAACATCACCCATATTTTCCATCATACTAGGTGACATGAGTATCATATGGATGTGAAATCGATTCTAACACCTAAAAAATGGATTGATTATTTATCTCCCACTATTTCATGCCGATTTAATTTTGAATTCATATTATTGACCTATTTTACATGATTTTTCACATAACTCGTTATCTGAGGGATAAAAATAATTTTTTATCATATAAATAAATTCAAGTATCAGATCCATGTGCTGATTCTTCATATAGATTTTAAATGAATTAAATATACTTTTCTTAATATTTTATATCAATTACTACTTGTTTAATTAGTTTTAATCACTACACATTTGAATCTGCCATTATTACAAAAATGATAATAAATGTGAAAATGATATTTTAATTATACAGACCTATCTGGATATCAGAATGATGTGTGGTTTATTCTAGTATATCAAATATGATTTGAGGAATGTTCTTCTATCTTTGTTCATTAATTAAAATTAATTCACTCATTTTGACCCCCTAATTGGAGATATGTCATTTTAATAACACTGGACAATGTTATCCATCACATTCTATCACAATAGCCAACATAAACATCTAATGGATTCAACATTGATTCATACAGATAAATAATGGGTCAATATAAGGGTGGTTTCATGGTATTATACTCTTTCACATGATTAATCACTTGAATCCGAATATGAGGGATAATCATATTTTTAATCATGCAGAGTAATTTTGGTATCTGATCCACATGTGGATTATTTAAAGAGATTTTAAATAATGTAAATATTGTTTTCCTATTATTTTTTTCATTTAGAGACCATTTGGTCAGTTTTTACCCCATATATACATGATTTTCTCATTAGTAAAAAATGATATTAAATGTGAAAATGAACTTTTCATTGTTCCAATCAGCCCCAGTATCATATTGAATCAAATTTTATTCCAATAGATCACATATAGTTCAAGTATTTTTATAATAGATTTTTTTACATCAAATTGATTTTTTGTCTTTTTTGATATCTTGATGAGAGATATGTCATTTTAATAACACTAGACTACATCATCTATTATTTTCCATCATAATGTGTGACACAAGAATCTTATGGATGTGGAGTTGATTATTACATATAAAAAAAACAAAGTGATCATTATCCCATGATTTCAGGTCAAACCAAGTTCATTTTTTGTCCCCAATTGTGAAAATTATATGGTGAAAATAATTATCAAAAGAAGGATGATCAAAAGGTGAGTTTAGTTTATGGGAATAAAATATTGAAAAATTAAGGTCTATAAGTGTAACCGTAGAAATATATGTTGTATCAAATAACGCTACATAAAAAAACATAATTTTAAATAGTTTAGATAATTTATTGAAGTAAGATTAATAAAAAGTGAGTTTTTAAAAAAGGAATAATAATCTACATACTTCGAAAGGTCATGTAATAAAAAATGTGTTCATGAAAGTATTTTTCCTATTATACTTACTATATAAAATTATATTTAACAAAAGTTGGTGAAATGGAAATAAAATTACATTAATTTTTATGAGGGATTGTATAGAGATTCACAAGCTATGATGTATCTAAAAAATACATTGGAACAATTCGAAAAGAGAATACAATAGATGATGGTCACAAAAAAATGTAAGATAAAGGATATAATTTACTAGTGGCCAAATCCTTTTAGAATGGTTAATAACAGATCACGATCTAAGTGATATATAGATAAAAGGTAGAGTTAGTTGTTTTTTAGACGGAAATATATCCTTTGAGATGGGAAATACACCTATCAAGATGAACATAAATATAGTAATTAAAATTCTTATTATTTACAAAATTAATCTTATCCCTCAATAATCCCAAATCTATTAAATCATTATGGCTATTAAATTATTTATATTGAGCACGACCTTCCTAGAGTAACTGCAACAACCTATTTTATTAGTATTATTTTAAGTATTTTTGAAGCCACCACTATGGGGATGATTATTTTTTATAGGTATAAATAGCTTCCCAAAGGGTCTCCTGATCCATAGATTAACATTTAGCATAAAAATAGTGAATAAATTTGACTGTTATGTGTAGGATAGATTAATAGATATATGTTAAGAAGATGATTTTTTAATATCCACTACAATATAACTTCTCATTAATTTCCAAATTTTATCATTATTATAGATTCATTCTGATATAGATAACATAATTCTTGGAATAAAAATATTAGATAAGACTATCATTGTGTTTGGGTACTCGAATGGCGATTACAAAGAAATTGGATTCCCTTTGATTAGTATGAATTAATTCATATTTCCCTATACAAGATAGAACCTTATAATTCCATATAAGAATGGGTAATTTTTTATAAGTATAAATTGGTATTGATGGCATTTTTATCATCTTTTCCAGGGCTAAGAACACACATTCTAAAGGATAATTATTACTACAAATGGTTGTAACTAAACTAGAATAAATAGATTCTTCTAAATAACTTTTTGAACCATTTCTCATGGAAACATAGTTTTCCTTACCTTTTATTTATCTCATGATGAAATTTAAAACATATGGATGTATCTTGTACTTCCAAGGCTACTAAAGTGATTTGTATTTCAGGACATGTTCCTTGTACCATGACAATGTTATGTAATAATTCACCAATTTTGGGTAACTAGGGTTGGGGTGTTACTGTTTTTATCAGAGGATGTTTAGTACAAACCTTGGAAATTATATTTAGATAAACTCTAATTAGAGCACATTACCCTAAGATAGACATTTAGGATTAATATAGAAGAAATTCCTAAAATTTTGTAATATAGAGATTTTTTTTGTTTTCCAAGAAATACATCCATGTCTGGATACGAGTTGGTAGTGGAAACTCTGGAAAAGATGTACCTAGGATTGAAAAATCTAACAAGGAGTTTCAAGCTTGACCAGTAGTATTCTGGTACACCACAATGAGCCTTGCTACATTATTGGTTATGAAACACCTGGAGGATATTCTTAGTATAACACAAATTTTATTTAAAAACCATTATGAAGGATTTATGAGTATATACTTCATCAAATAATTTTTTTATGATTATGGATTATATCTATAAATTGTTAAATTTATGTTTAGTTTTTTGCAAGATTGAAATTATATATTTAAATTCATAATCTAATCTAGTGTATGTCGTTGTTTAGAAATGGTTCCAGGTAGAATGAATGAGAACTTCAACAATATGTATGATCCAAAGAGTAAGAACGATAATATATTTCATGATATTAATCAAACATTTAGAAGGGGGAAAGTTTCCCACATATTCTCATCATATTAAAAAATAGTATGATGTCTTAATAAGATATGTAAATAATTCTCCGAGTCTTATGGATTTGAAGGGAAGAAAAAGAAGAAAAGGATGGTAGAGAGATAGATTTATAATGAGAAGAGGGGAAAGACAGATTTTCCCATATGTGATAAATATGGAAAGAACCATCTTGGTAAATTCTTGAAGTGAATGGGAGATTTTTTTATAAGTGTCGAGAAAAAGGACACAATGTACATGATTACAAGGGTAAAAAAGGTTTCAAGTGAACAATGCTTCATCTACAAGGAGATGGGACACTATGGGAATCAATGTCCAAATCGTCAGAGTATGTCCCAAATGATGCTATTAGATAATAATCAAGTTATGATACTACCATGTATGAAAGGGAATGACTAGGGTTCTTATGTTGTTATTAATGAATTATTTCGTTTGAGTGTTGTATCAACGATGTACTTGTAATACGAATTATAGAGTATATAAGGATTTTACTGTAGTACTATTTCATTAGGGATTTGAGATTGTGTGGTACCAAGATATGTGACTCAATACCAAGTGAATCTTTTTAAAAAATACATGGTTGAAGGAAAGATAACATTAATGTAGTCATGATACTGAGGTATTGATTTTGTAATAGGATATGATTGATTTGGATAAATTCTATTGGATATTATTGACATCCTTGGAACTGATTAATGGTTTGTTTATACCATTATTGTTCGAGTATTCAAATTTTTTGGAATTAAGGAGTATATACAATATTTTCTAATGAAAAAGGGTGAATGAATGTAATCAATAAGGTTTTATTGTAATTTAGGTTACCAAAATGTTTTAAGAGAATACATGATGATGTTATGGAAATGTTATTACGTGGGAAAAATATCTTCATTATGTTTACCTTCCTTATAAATTTTGGGCTGTGAGTTTAGAAAGAAGGATTTTTGATAATTATAAAGGATGGAATAGATTATGATTGAAATTGGATACTATTGTTAAGGTTAAAAAATTTCTTATAATTATTTTTGGATTGTTATAAAAAGGAAAAACCAGAGGTCGGGCGACAACCTATCGCATCCGGCAAGGCCGCGACACTTGAACCCTCAACCGAAGGGCGGTAAGGGTGCATCAACTACCACTAGCCTACAAGAAGTCCTGGATTTAATAATGATGTTTTTTTATAGGTATGATAAATGAATTATAAATTCATTTTTTTAGAACCCTATACGATTAGGATAAACAAAATATTTTTATGTTCTATTATCTTTTAGAGTGAAAGATGAGTTTGTGGTAGAAATTAGCTAAGGATGGAAATATACTTGTCAAGTTTATTTTTTTCTATTATTCTATATGGAAATTAATTCTTAAACATTTGGTAAGGGATATTAAAACCAAAAATGTGTTATCATAATACATTATGTTTTGTTGAACCAATTATATTTTAAATCATCTTAGATTGATGACTTTGAGGCCCTCAATTTTACACTTGTTGGTAATTAATGACCTCAATCACTCCCAATCAATATTTACCTTTACCTCTAATTATGTGTCTATAATTTCTTCTAATGTTTAACTATTAGAAACCCTAATTTTGTGGATAATTTTTCATTTCCCATTCCCTCTTATTAAGACAAAATTTTATTAACCCTATTTCTGATGTGACATTTCTGCAAGTGTATTTTCTATTGTCAACATTTTATTTTCTAAGAACAATTTAAAATTGTGAGGCCTCAATTTATTGAAGGAGGGGAGAATGTGACACCCCATGATTTCATAGTACGTTATGTCTTTAATGTAATTCAATATCTTGCGCTACAAACAAAACTGGGATCGAGCGCACCACGACTTACCAAACTAAACATTCAAAAAGTGTTTATGAATAGTATTTAACATATTTTGAATTTTATATATGTCCTATATATTTTTAACATTCACCTTTTGTGTTCCTTATATATAATGTAAGGAAAATTCAATTTTTAAGATAAAAGATGTAATTTTAAAAAAATGCAGCTTTTTCGCCTTTTACTGGTGACCCCTTTTTGAATCTAATATTTGACACTTGAATATATTAAATTTAGTGAAATTAAATTCTTATTTAGAAGAATGACATAAAAATTTAGTTTGGATGCTTTTTTGGTACTTTTCGGATAGCTTTCATATTTTGATGAATAGTGAAAAATACTACACTTTAGTTAAAAAAAATTTATTACATATAACTTATAGTTTAAAATTATATATTTGAGTGGTTTTAAGGTATAATTAGATTATGTTTCAACCATTTTATCCAATTTTGGTCATTGTAAGTAATTTCACTTTGACATTTGACATAAACCAGTGTCAATATATTGAATGTTTTTATTTCTTAAAAAGCACATGTTTTGTTTTGAAAATGGGTGTCACGACTCGTCCTCGGGGCCCGTGTCATGACTACCCCAATCCCGCCTTCCATAGGCCAGGGGCTGGCGACTAGCACCAAAGGCCTAAATCCCGATAAAAGGGAAGGCATTGCCTTTATATAGTAAACAAACACAACAGAAAACACAAAATGAAGTTAACACTAAGTAAACTGAGTACAAAAGTTAGTGATAGAAAGTAAATGGGCTAGAGTAAAAACCCAACTAAAAGTACATTACAACAGTAAAGAAAGAACATCTGTAGTAAAGTAAACCAACAACCAATGAGTCGTCCTCCGCATATCCCACATGAAGGGTGGGTACAAATAGTCTCCTCAGCTCCTTGGATCCGGTCGTCCGCTCTGTGTACGTCCCACCAAGTGGTCCACCTCCAAGTATTGTCATGCTCCACAAGACTCCACCTCGACCAGTGTTGTCTTTTGTATGCATCCAACACAACGTAGTACAGGCATAGCCCGAGCTGGCGTGAGTATACGATACTCAGTAGGGACCCCGAGACCCTCGAAGGTCTCCCAGAATTCACAAAGGATAAACCACAAAGGAAATATACAAACAAAAAGTATCAACCAACTCTAATTAGTTATATGCCCATACAAATAACTAAGTCATCAATTCCAGTTTGGATCTAACTCACGAGCCCATGTACAACCCAATCCACACAGGAAATAACAACCCAGTCCACACAAGATAGCAAGTCAATCACATCAATGATAATGACTGAAAGTCATGACTCATCTCACATAGGTATACTACTCACGAAGAGGGGTGGAGATGATACATGTAGCCTCTGAATCATCTTCCCTGCCGAACCCATGTAGGATCCAAGTACAAAAGTCATCGTTGCCGAACCCACATAGGATCCAATTACTATAACCATTGTTGCCGAACCAACGTAGGATCCAAGTACAGTCGTCATCACTGCTGAAACCATGAAGGATCCAAGTACAGTCGTCCTCCCTGCCGAACCCAAGTAGGATCCAAGTACAGTCGTCATCGTCGTCGCAGTCGCAGCCAGCTCTAGGGTTCCCACACACAGCATGCTCGATTCTGGGAGGGTCTTCTCTTCGAGCCATGGGTTTAGATACATCAATTATCATGAAGTCCAGAGTTGATGTATCCCGAAGTTCCGGATCATCAAAAGGAACTGAACGCAATAGATGGCGTGTCAATTGGACGCTCGGTCTGAGAGATAATGGCTTTTTCATACCAGGGGCCCAGTTAGAAATACGCTAATTTCTAACCCGACTGATATCCAAATTCATCTGAAACTGACTTAGAGTATCTCAAAAGGACCATCTCATCAAAAAATTCCCAGTTCCGCAGACGGCGCGTCGATCGGACGCGCAGTCCTTATGTTATTCACGTTTAAGTGAATAACGGGCCCGACCCGTTTAGCCCAGTGGGCCGACGGATCGGGTTGACCCATTTTGAGAATTCCAACCCAGCAGGGGTGTGAGACCGGTCTGAAGAAAAACACAACTCAGCCAAAAGGGGCGCGGGTCGGCCCGACTCGACCCAGCCCATAGCGGACTGGCTCGGCGCGACCCGGCTGGCTCAGCCGACTGGCTGAGCGGAGCGGTCGAAGGCCGAGCAGGTTCCAGGGGGGGGGGAGGGTGTGGCCCCCCTGGTTTTCCGCACTGGCAGTGCCGCCCTTCCTCAAACCGGCCTACTAGACCAGCCGGTCTTCTGCGCGTGCGGTCCGCCGGTCTTCCAGTGCGACGCCCTCCTGGCGCCGCGGTCCATCTCCGCCCGGCCGGTTGGTTCCTCCGCCGAAGTGGCCCGTGTAGCCGGCCACGATTCGTCCTGCACAACCGGCATGATGAAGCCGGTTCCCTTCGCATCGTTCCCAGCATAGCGCGATGGCGTCATGCTTCCTCCTCTATCAATTTCCAATTCTAAATTAATAAAGAGAACATCGTAGGGTTATATGGTCATGTTTGTTTGGCCCACACCCTCCGCGTAAAACGATAACAATCGGCCATATTTAACAATGATTCCCAACAAGAACTGGGTACGTAAACATCCACTTTCAAAAATAAACCCCTACCTCAACAAAATATATCGAACTTTGGGCGTCGCGGATGATGGTGTCACGGGGTGAGGTTCTGTAAGAGACAACAGAGTGCGCCTGAGGAGGAAGCGACGTCTCCCCTTTTGTCACAGAGAGAAGATTATAAGGCGAGACTTCATTGGTGAGATCCCGCATCGGTGTCTCCTCCCTTGTCATGGAGGAAGAAAGGGATGGAGAATTTGGGGTATCTAAGTCGATGTTCTCCATTGGAGAGTTGGCATTCTTCAACAAAGGAGAAGAAGAGTTCTCGAAAACTCAAGAGCTCTCTCCCCAAAATCTCAACACAACAAGCCAACCAAAAATAAAATAAGGCTTCTCCTTATATTATTTAATCATTCCATTAATTCAAAATATAAAATTAAAAACACTTAATATATTAATTTAAGTGGTTCAATTAATTGATTAAAGTGTGTTGGCAAGAGTTAAGAAGGAGAGAGATAGGAGGTGAAAAGGTTTCATAAATAATGATGTGTTTACAAAAATTAAGAGGGGGGTTTAAGGGGTTTTAGGGAATGTGAAGGGTTGAGGCTTGTATGGGCCCCACCTCACATTTATCCACATATGGGTAGTTAGGTTCTAGTGGGTCCCACCCTAACTCTTCCATGTAGGATAAAACCACCTTAGATATAAAAATAAAATTGTTCCACAATTTTATTCACATCTCATTTAATCCACATTTTTTAGCTTATCTTCCCATGCAAACACAACTATGGTTAAGGTACCCTTAAGCAATTACTGGCGTTGCGAGTTCATCGGTGCCCTCAGATTTCAATTCCGAGCACCGGTTCAAATGATAGAAAATCCCGATCGTTCGTCCACTGAACGTACCTGAGCTAAACTTCGGAAAATTATTCCGGGCACACCAGGCCTCAGAATCAGGTGTCGTCAGAAACTGCATACTCATAAAAGCCTAAAGAAATTATGAAGAAAATTCCCCTGAAATTTACGAGTCTTTATAATACTCCCACCTTAGGGCTTTACATCCCCGTAAAGCTGTATCATAAACTAGGGAAAAAATGAGGGTACTATGCACACATCTGATCCTCCCGCTCCCATGTGATCTACTAGAGGTTCCCATGCTGCCAACGAATGCACACCAGAGGAATCAACCGTCCACGTAGGACCTGCTCCTGTCGATCCTCGATCTCCACCAGAACCTCCACAAAAGTCACCCCGTCATCGATGTCTAGCTCCCCATGATCAATGATATGCGTCGGGTCGTGCACGTATCTCCTCAACTGAGATACGTGGAAGCCACCATGCACCCAGTGCAACTGAGGTGGAAGAGCCAGGTGATAAGCCACCTCGCCTACCCTGCTGAGAACTTGGAATGGTCCGATGAAGCGTGGAGATAACTTTCCAACCTGGCAAAATCTCTGTAATCCACGTCGAGGTGAGACCCATAAGAAAATGTGGTCGCCATCCTCGAACTCCAGTGGTCTCTGCCTCTTATCAGCATATGACTTCTGTCAGCTCTGTGCAGTCCTTATCCGCTCCTGGATGATCTTCACCTTCTCTGTCGTAGCCTGAACCATCTCTAGTCCTACGAGTGCTGACTCTCCGGGGTCAGTCCAGCGTAGAGGTGATATACATGGTCAGCCGTACAATTCCTCATATGGTGCCATTCCGATGGTGGAGTGGTAGTTTTTGTTGTACACAAACTCCACCAATGGTAGATGATCCTCCTAGCTGTGACCATAGTCGAGGGAAAATTCACAGAGCATGTCCTCGAGAGTCTGAATGGTCCTCTCTATCTGACCATTCATCTGAGGATGAAAGGTAGTGCTCAGGCGTAGCTGCGTCCCAAATGCATCCTACATCCCCTTCCAAAGCCGGGAAGTAAAATGAGCATCTCAATTGGAGACGATCGACGATGGAACACCATGAAGTCGTATGATCTCCTGAACTTAGAGGCATCTCGGGCTCTCCACTGAGCCCTTCTCTCTGATAGGTAGGAAGTTGGCCGACTTGGTGATTCGGTCATCAATCACCCAGATGGAGTCATGTTATCTGGAAGTACATGGAATCCCCATCATGAAATCCATAGATATCCCATCCCACTTCCTTTATAGAACCTCTAAGGGATGTACCAAGCCTGTCGGTACCTGGTGCTCTGCCTTCACCTGCTAACAGGTGAGGCATCTTGAAATGAACTCTTCCACATCCTTCTTCATACCCAGCCACCAGTGATGTTGTCTGAGATCCTGGTACATCTTCACTACTCCTGGATGTACCGCAAAAGGGGAAGTGTGAAACTCCCTCAGCACCTCCTCCTGTAATGAAACTGGTACCATGGTACATCCCCTGAAGAGGATGACATGCTATCCTCCTACAGAAAATCCATCAGGTTCTTGTACTATGGATATCTGTGCACGTCGCGTCTCAAAGTAAACATCCCCATGTTGTGCCTCTCTGACCCGCTAAAGTTGTGGAGGAGTGACTGTGAGTGACTGTAGAAAGGATTCTACATATCTATCCACAAAAGATATATGCAACACGAATAGTTGCTCTGTTGACTCTCCAAGTAGCTGAATGCCCGATCTCCTGCTAAGAGCATCAGCTACTACGTTCCCCTTCCCAGAAGTATAGACTATCTCAAATTCATAGTCATGGAGGAACTCAAGCCATCGCCACTGTCTCATATTCTGGTCCTTCTATGAGAAGATGTACCTGAGACTCTGGTGGTCAGAGTAGACTGTAAAGTGCTCACCCATCAGATAGTGCCACCACATCTTCATGGTGAAGACCACTGCTGCTAACTCCTGATCATGGGTAGGGTAGTTCTGCTCATTCTTCTTCAACTACCGTGAACCACAAGCGATCATTGCCTGCTCTTTCATTAGGACACACCCGAGTCTGGTCCCTGAAGCATCGTATTAAACTACGTACCCTACTCCCTCATCTGGTAGGTCCATGATGGGTGCACTGGTCAATCTCTGTCTCATCTCATTGAAGCTCTACTGACATCTATCTGACCACACGAAGGGTTTCTCCTTCTTTTTCAAAGATGAATGTAGAGCTGCAACTCTGGAGATGTATGGAACAAATATACAATAGTACCCAGCCAGACCTAGGAAACTCCGCACCTCAGTCACACTCTTGGGTGGCTCCCAAGCAAGTACCGCCTCAATCTTCGTAGGATCCACCGCAACTCCCGCCTCACAGATGACGTGCCCTAAGAAGTGGACCTCTCGAATCCAAAACTAACACATCGAGATATTACCATAATGCTGGTGCCCTCAGAGTGTGTCCAGTACAACCCACAAGTGGTAGGTGTGCTCCTCCTCAGAAGTTGAGTAAATCAGTATGTCATCGATGAAGACTATGACAAATTGATCGAGGTAAGGCCGGAAGATCCTATTCATGAGACTCATGAACACTTCTGGAGCATTTGTTATGCCGAAATGAATAACCAAGAACTCATTGTGGCCATACCGACACTTGAAGGTCGTCTTCTGCACATCCTCAACTCGAACTCTGAGCTGATGATAGCCTGACCTAAGGTCTATCTTCGAGAACCATCGTGCTCCCTTGAGCTAATCAAAGAGGTCGTCTATCCTCAAAAGTTGATACTTGTTCTTTGCGGTCACCTGATTCAGGAGACGGTAGTCGAAACATATTCATAAGCTCCCATCCACCTTCTTGGAAAAAAAAATTAGAGAATCCCAGGATGAAACACTGGGTCGGATGAATCCCTTTCCATGAAAATCCTCCAACTGTACCCACATCTCACAAACCTCGGCGGGAGCCATCCAAAATGCTGGAGTAGATATCGGGGTTGTCCTTGGGTACATGTCAATATAGAAGTCTACCTCTCTATGAGGAGGTAGTACTGGAACTTCATCAGGGAAAACGTCCGCATACTGATCCACTATAACAGGAAAACTCGGACTCTTCACATTAACCTCTCCAAGGATGAGACTAGAAAAATAATGTGTGATCTACAGACCTCTCCTATGCGTAAGCCCATCCTGCTCTACAAAGGCTCCCTTCTCACTGGTGAAGGTGAACCTACTCCCATCTATGCGGACAAACCACACTTTGCGCCTAATATAGTCAATCTGGGCATGGAATGTAGATAACCAGTCCATCCCCAAGATGATGTCGTAAGGCCTTGATGCCACTACAAGAAGATCCCAGACGAAGATCTCGCCTCCCAGAGTATTTTCACACTTCCAGAACCAGTGTGTAATCGTCGAGTCTTCTATAGTATGAGTCTCTAGACGTAAGGATCGAGCCAACGGCTCTGTCGGAATCTCCGATCTCCGAACAAGTGCAGCGGCAATGAAAAAATGACTCACTCCTGTCTCTATAAGAACTGCAGAAATTGTGGAGTAGACACATATAGTACCTCAAATCATATCAAGTGTGTCGTGGTCATAAGCCTCCACTGGCTGAAGCTAAGCCTGCCTATGTCCACCAGCTCCCTGTGGTCATGGTGGACCTCTTGGTGGTGGTGGTGGTAGAACCTCACAGCGTCACCCACCACCCGCTGCTCGGCCAGCTCCTCTACCTCGTCTACCTACTCCCTGCGGACCGCCATAGTCGAACCTCCGCCTCTGCCTGGGTGGTTCCTCAATCGTCTGCTGCAACTCTGCATGGCGGGTTGGGTAGTCACGATCCATGTGGCCGTGTCTGCCATATGCATAGTACTACCTGTCTCTCGTATGATTGGTGCTTCTGCGTGTTTCCTGCCCCTCCGAACCAGTATCTTGATGTTTCCCACCTAGTGGCCTGGTCCGCTTGGACCTATACGACAACTTTCTACTTCTTTAAAGACCTGAAAAATTCAAGGAAAATTTTTATTCTTAATTTTCTTAGAAATTTTAAAAGAACACAATTTATGAAGGCACCTAATTCCGAGGCCTCGTGTGCCTAGAATCCTTTTCCGAAGATTAGCTCAGGTACGTTTAGTGAACGAACGAGCAGGTTTTTCTAACTTTTGAACCAGTGCTCGGAATCGAATTCTTAGGGCACCAATGGAATCGAAGTGCCGGTAATTGCTTAGAAACACCTTTTCTGGAGTTGCGTTTGCTCAGGTGTGGTTTTTAAATTTTGGGGTTAAGTTAAAGAGTAAAATAAAGTGGTGCGACAATTTATTTTATTTTACTTAATGTGGCATAATCTAAGTTAAGCGGATAAGGTGGGACCCACAATATCCTACCCACATGGTATGATATTTGTGGGGTGGGACCCGCATGAGCCCCACTGTTTCTTTCCTTCTATGTAACTCACCCGCACACCCCCTTTTTTAATAAAGTCAACCGTGCATTTATTTTGGTTAAGAAACGCCTCATTATATTGGGAGGTTAAATTGTTACAATTAATTTATTGAATTAATTATTCGTTTCTTATATTTTTATTTTCAAATTCTTATGTTTTGATAATAAAATAAGGGAAGGAATTATTTTATTATGTAGGGTTTTATATTTAATTGTTGTTCGTGGATTCTTTCATTGCCTTTATTCTCTTTTATTGGAGCCACCAGTTACCGCAATAACTGGAGGGGGTTGGACCGCACGAACACGGCCGACCCTCCTCTCCCTTTTGGTTGTTTGAGATTTTTTGGCACGATCAAGGCAACGCGGTGCTGAAACACTGTGCAGGAATTGTTAAGGAAAGGGGCAGAAGCGCAGTGCCGTCACGCCGCGCCGTTGAAGACGAACCAAAGGCGCGGCGCCGTCATGTCTCGTCATTGAAGAAGAACCAGAGACGCGGCACCGTCGCGCCGTGCCGGTGAACCAAAAAAGCACCGCGGCTAGAGCGGGGCCACGGCTAGTTCCGGGACACGGCGGAGCAGGGAGACCGGCGGCCGGTTCCGAGCCGCCGGTGTCAGAGCAAGGGGGACCGGCCTTGCCGGTCCCTTGGTGGTAGAAGCCGGCTGGCCAGAGCGGGCCGGCCGGACCGTGGAAGAAACGGGGGTTCTAAACCCTCGGCTGGGCGGACGTAGCAGCCCCATTAAGGGGCCTCGGTTTCTACACGCGGGGGCCGCACCCCCCCCCCCCCCCCCGCCTCTGAACGGCTCGGCCGTTCGGCCGACCCACTGGCCCGCACGCCACGCGCCGGGACAGCTGCGCTTGCCAGTCTGCCATGCCGGGCCGTGCCAGCCGGGCCGGGCCCAGTTCGGGTCGACCCAGTTCGGGCCAACCCTGGGGGTATCGGGGCGGGTCGGACTGGGCCCGAACCCCCTAATGCTGAACCTCTTCAGTCCGTTGCCTATAACATGAGTTGTGGACCTCCGATCGACGCACCGTTTGTTGAGTAGAGATCCTTGGATCGAGCCGGTCGTTTCTGTATATTACACTCATGGTTTCGGAGTAATTTGGGTTCGGCTGGTTTGGTTTGTACACGAAACCAACCGGGCCCTCGTAGCGGAAACGCTAATAACTTGAGCTCCGGACGTCCGATTGACGTGCCGTCGACTTTGTTCGATTCTTATAAGTGAGAAAGAACTTTTGGCATACTCTGCTTGAGGTTTCGACACAGTTGGAGTACGGTCGGGTTGGTTTTGACTTAAAAACCAACCGGGCCCCTAGGACGAAAAAGCCAATAACTCTCAAACCGGGCATCTGATTGACGCGCCATCTGTGTCGTTGAGTTCCTGTTGATGATACGGAACTTTTGGACACATCTAATCCAGAATTTGTATCAGTTTATGTATCAGCCCCTCGGCTCGTGGAGCGGACCCTTTCGAATGAGCTTGTTGTGTGCGGGAACCCGAGAGATGGCTGTGACTACATCGACGACGATCACTGTACATAGATCCTCAGTGGATTCAACGGCGAAGACTACAACACTCAGAAATCCTACATGGATCCGTGCTACCGATCATGTGTGGGTCAGATCCTATGTGGGTCAGCGCTCAGCGGTCCTGTGTGGGCCAGCTCCTATAGATCCTGTGTGGGTCATTGTGGGGGTTAGTTACCTATCGATCCTATGTGGATCAGATCCTTTGTGGGTCATTGCGGGGGTTAGTACCTATCGATCCTTTGTGGGTCCGATGACTTATATGAATCAGTGGCTATATCTGATCATCTCTATTGTCATATGAAGAAGTATATGTGTGTGAGCTGAATCTTGTCTTGCTTTCCGAAGTGGATTGTGTTGTGTTATCCTGTGTGGATTACGTTTTTCTTTCTTGTGTGGACTGGGTTGTGATTTCCTATGTAGACTAGGTTATACTTGAGATCGGATGTTGGAGATGAACTGGAATTGATGACTTAGGTATATGTATGGGCATATTCCTAAGTAGTTTCAGATATTACTTCGTGATTGTATCTTTTCTTTGTGGATTATACTTTGTGGATTCTGGGAGACCTTTGGGGGTCTCGGGGTCCCCACTGAGTAGATTATACTCACCCCTTCATGGGCTATGGCCACACTACATTGTGTTGGTTGCAGATGATGGACAGCGCTGATCGTGGCTGAGGCTTGCAGAGTAGGACGGTACCTGGAGGTGGACCACTGGGCGAGACGTACTCGGAGCGGACAGCTGGACCCGAGGAGCTTTGGAGGTTATCTGTGCTCACCCTTCAGGTGGGACTCACAGTAGACGGCTCGACGTTGCGGCTTTACTTTCAGATGTGGTTTTCCCTTTCTAGTTGTACTTTACATTCAGTTTGGGTTTTTATTCAGGCCCACTTACTTTTCCGCACTTACTATTATATCAGTTTTACATAGTTTTTACTTCTACTGCTTGCTTTCTCTGTGGTGTTTGTTTACCTTACAAAGGAAATGCCTTCCCTTTTTATCAGGAATTACGCCTTGGTGGTAGTCTCCAACCCATGGCCTATAAGAGGCGGGCTTGGGGTAGTCATGACACGGGCCCCGAGGACAGGTTGTGACAAATTGGTATCATAGGAGTTTGGTTTCACCATATAACATTGGACTCTGATCATTTTTTTCTTCTATGTGATGCAATAGTGTTAAGAGTATTGGGTGTAGTTATCAGTCCAGGGAGTCCAGTGTTGGTGCGGCGGCTGGCGTATCCGTACACCAGGACCCTGACTTCCGATTTCCGACTTAATGCACGAAAACATTGATTGTATGTGTGTTTCAAGTTTTCATTGTGATTACTTTGTGTTAGCTCACCAGGTATACTGTTCTGACCGTGGCGCACCTGTCTCTTTTCAGGATGGCCCCACGACGGCAGCCAACTAGGGTTTCGAGAGTTGTGCGTGACGACAGCCCACCGAGTGACGAGGCCTCGGTACAGGGCCCTTTGACAGCAGAGGCACCGGCGGTACCGCTACCTGCTGAGCCACCGATGCTACCAGCCCCAGCCGCTGACGATGCACGTCACCTTAGTGCACTTCATGAGTTTCAACGCCAGCGACCTGCGAGGTTCCACGTGGAGATGGACCCTTAGGCAGCCGAGGATTGTCTAGAGGCAGTGGTTCGAGTTTTCTGGTTAGTGAGGACACCAGTAGACCTCATGGTGATCCTCGCAGTGAGCCTACTGCACGCGGGAGCAGGCAGATGGTGGAGTTTGATGCTCCAGGTGTACAATGAGGAATCTCTCCTTTGGAAGGACTTTGAGAGCCTCTTCCACTCAGAGTTCATCCTAGCCACCCTCCGTATGGTGTGCATCTAGGAGCTTCTACAACTGCGACATGCCAGCTTGACGGTCGCCCAGTACTCGGAGAGATTTACCGATCTCTCGCGCTACTCAACAGACATGGTACGAGACCCATTCTTCCAGGCCCGGACCATCGACCAGGGATTGAGGTAAGTGATCAGGGCATCATTGATCTCCCTCAGCATTCCGACACAGGAAGGGGTACTGGAGCAAGCCCTTCTGATCGAGATCTTCCTTGCTGAGCCTTCTTCAGCAGCGAGACCTACCGCAGGGTGGCACGTAGCAGAGTCTTCTACAGTAGGCACTCGACGGATGACTCATGGGTCCAGGAAGACCAGACCCTCAGGCGAACGACCTCAGGACATTGGCTCAGCAGTGCGGGGCACACAGTGCGGAGCCAGTCATTCGAGAGGCTGACAGTGCTACGCATACGGCGGGCAGGGCCACATCGCTCGTGAATGCCCGACCCGCCGTGCCGTGGAGAAACAGACGGTTGAGGGGCCACCTAGGCAGAGGCAGAGGGTCGACCGTGGCGGTCTGCAAGGAGCAGGCGGACAAGGCAGAGGAGCTGGCCGAGCAGCAGGTGGTGGGCGATGCTTTGACGCTCTACCACCACCACCATCAGGAGGTCCACCCATCGACCACAGGGAGCTGGCGGGCAGAGACAGGCACAACTTTAGGCAGTGGAGGCCTACGACCATGGTGCTCCTGAGATTATTAAAGGTACTATCTATATCTATTCCACACTTTCGGCAGGTCTTATGGACACACATGAGCGAGTCATTCTTTCATAGCTACTGCCCTTGTTCGGACCTCGGAGATTCCGACAGAGCCGTTGGCTTGATCCATACGACTAGAGAATCCTATGGGAGCAGACTCGACGATTACGCACTGGTGCCGGTAGTGTGAGTTTACTCTAGGAGGTGAGAGCTTCGGCTGGGATCTTCTTATAGCGACGTCGAGGCCTTACGACTTCATCTTGGGTATGTATTGGTTATCTATAGTCCATGCTCATATTGACTGTATTAGGCACAAGGTCTGATGTGTACGCACCGACGGGAGTAGGTTCACCTTCACCGGAGAGAAGGGAGCCTTCACAGCACAGGATGCACTCCCGCAGAGGAGAGGATAGCCCATCAATCATCAGTTGGCTAGCCTCATCCTAGGAGTGGTTGACATGCGGAGTCCTAGTTTTCCTGCAGTGGTGGATCAGTATGCGGACGTTTTCCCTGACGATGTTCCAGGACTACCTCCTCACATAGAGGTAGACTTTTATATTGACATGTACCCCGAGACAGCCCCGATATCCACTCCAGCGTATAAGATGGCCCCCACTGAGCTTCGAGATCTACGGGTACAGTTGGAGGACTTGCAGGGCAAGGGATTCATCCGACCCAGTGTTTCACCCTGGGCTTCCCTGATATTATTCACCAAGAAGGCGGACGAGAGCTTGCGACTTTGTTTCGACTATCGTCGCCTGAACTAAGTGACAGTGAAGAACAAGTATCCACTACCATGGATTAATGACCTATTCAATTAGCTCAAGGGAGCATGGTGGTTCTCAAAGATAGATCTCAGGTCAGGCTATCATCAGCTCAAAGTTCGGGACGAGGACGTGCAGAAAATGACCTTTAGATGTCAGTACGGCCAATATGAGTTCTTGGATATGCCCTTCGGTGTATCCAATTCTCTAAAAGTGTTCATGGGCTCATGAACATGATATTTCTTCCATACCTCGATCGATTTTTCGTGGTCTTCATTAAAGACATTTTGATATACTAGACGACTGAGGAGGAGCACGCCTACCACTTGCGGGTTGTACT
This sequence comes from Viscum album, assembly GCA_963277665.1. Classification (NCBI taxonomy): domain Eukaryota; kingdom Viridiplantae; phylum Streptophyta; class Magnoliopsida; order Santalales; family Viscaceae; genus Viscum; species Viscum album. The sequence continues at coordinate 124,663,531 of OY728133.1, read as the reverse complement.
TGACACACTCCGAGAGCACCAGCTTTATGGAAAGCTCTATAAGTGTCAGTTCTTGATACGTGAGGTTTGCTTCATGGGACACATCATCTCTGAGGTGGGAGTTGCAGTGGATCCTATGATGATCGAGGCAGTGCTAGCTTGGGAGCCACCCAGGTGCGTGACTGAGGTGTGGAGTTTCTTGGGTCTAGATGGATACTACCAGAGATTTGTGCTAGGCGTCTCCAGAGTTAAGGAACCACTCTCAGCTTTGAAGAAGAAGGGGAAACCCTTTGTGTGGTCAGAAAGATGTCAGCAGAGATTCTAGGATCTCAGACAGAGATTGACCAGCGCACCTATCTTGAGGTTACCGGAGGGAGTAGGGTACGTAGTCTACTGCGATGCATCAGGGACCAGACTCGGATGTGTCCTGATGCAGGAGAGGGCAGTGATTTCCTAGGGATCATGAAAGTTGAGGCCGCATGAGCATAACTACGCTACCCATGACCTGGAGTTAGAAGCAGTGGTCTTCACTCTGAAGACATAGCGACACTATCTGATGGGCGAGTGCTTTACAGTCTATTCTGACCATCAGAGCCTCGGGTACATCTTCTCTCAGAAGGAACTGAACCTAAGATAGCGGCGATGGCTCGAGTTCCTTCAGGACTATGACTTTGAGATAGTCTATACTCCTGGGCTCTCAGCAGGAGGATGGGCATTCAGCTACTTGAGGAGGTGACAAAGCAGCTACCCACTTTGTAGATATCATTCGTGGATAGAGAAGGAGTAGCCTTCCTTCAGTCACACACAGTCACTCCTACACCACTGAAGCGGGTCATAGAGGCACAACGTGGGGACGCTGACTGTGAGACGTGGCGTACCCAGATATCCTTAGGACAGGCACCTGATGGTTTCTCATTATGAGGAGAGCACACCGTCCTTTTCAGAGGATGTACCTTGGTACCAGTTGCTTTATGGGAGGAGGTACTGAGAGAGTTTCACACTTCCCCTTTGGAGGTACATCCTGGAGTGGAAAAGATGTACCAGGATCTCAGACGAAAAAATTGGTGGCTGGGCATGAAGAAGGCTGTGGTAGAGTTTGTTTCTCGATGCCTCACCTGCCAGCAGGTGAAGGCGGAGCACTAGGTACCAGCCGACTTGGTACAACCCTTAGAGGTCTCAGAGTGGAAGTGGGACAGGATATCTATGGACTTCGTGACCGGACTTCCACGCACTTCCAGAGGTCATGACTCTATTTGGGTGATTGTCAAACGACTCACCAAGTCAGCACACTTCTTACCCATCAGAAAGCAGGGCTCAGTGGAGATCTTGGGACGTCTCTACATTCAGGAGATTGTACGGATTTATGGTGTGCCATCATCTATCATCTCCGATTGATCTAGTCCCTTTACTTCCCGGCTTTGGAAGGGGTTGAAGGAGGCGTTTGGGACACAGCTACGTCTGAGCACCGCCTTTCACCCTCAGACATATGGTCACACAGAGAGGACCATTTAGACTCTCAAGGACATGCTCCGCGCATGTGTCCTTGAATTTGGTCATAGTTGGGATGACCACCTACCCTTGGTGGAGTTCGCGTACAATAAAAAGTACCACTCCACCATCGGGATGGCACCATAGGAGGCATTGTACGACCGACCATGCAGATCACCGCTATGCTGGACAGACCCCGGGTAGTCAGCAATTGTGGGACCAGAGATGGTCCAAGCCATGATAGAGAAGGTCTAGGTCATCCAGGAGCAGATGAGGATAGCTCAGAGCCGGAAAAAGTCTTATGCTGGCAGGAGCCGGAGGCCACTGGAGTTTGAGGATAGAGACTACATCTTCTTACTGGTCTCACCTCGACATGGATTACAGAGATTTGGCCGAGGCGGAAAGTTGTCTCTATGCTTCATCAAACCATTCCAGGTCCTCAGCAGGATTGTTGAGATGGCTTATCGCCTGGCTCTATCACCTTAGTTGCACCATGTGCATTACATCTTCCACGTATCTTAGCTGAGGAGATACGTGCACGACCCAATGCATATCATTGACCATGGGGAGTTGGATGTTGATGATGGGGTGACTTTTACAGAGGTCCCGGTGGAGATCGAGGATCGACAGGAGCGGGTCCTACGTAGACGATCGATTCCTCTAGTGTGCATCAGATGGCAGCACGGGAACCTCTCGGAGATCACTTGGGAGTGGGAGGCTCAGATTCGTGCTCAGTACCCATTTTTGTTTCCCTAGTTTTTTATGTATCATTATGGGGACGTAAATCTATGAGGTGGGAGTGATGTAAAGACCTGAAAAAATCAAGGAAATTTTTTTCTTAATTTTATGGAGAATTTTACAAGAACGCAGTTTCTAACGGCACCTAATTCTAAGGCCCGGTGTGCCCGGAATCCTTTTCCGAAGTTTAGCTCGGGTACGTTTAGTGAACGAACGAGCGAGTTTTTCTCACTTTTGAACCGGTGCTCGGAATCGAATTCTGAGGGCACCAATGGAATCGAAGCGCAAATAATTTCTTAGAAACACCTTTTCTGGAGTTGCATTTTCTCGGGTGTGGTTTTTAATTTTTGTGGTTAAGTTAAAGAATAAAATAAAGTGGTGCACCAATTTATTTTATTTTACTTAAAGTGGATTAACCAAAGTTTAGCGGATAAGGTGGGACCCACAATATCCTACCCACTTTGTAGGATATTTGTGAGGTGGGGCCCGCACGAGCCCCACAATTTCTTTCCTTCTAAGAAACGCACCAGCACACCCCCCCTTTTTAATAAAGTCAACCATGCATTTATTTTGGTTAAGAAACGCATCATTAAATTGGTCGGTTAAATCGTTACGAATAATTCATTGAATTAATTATTAGTTTCTTATCATTTGATTTTCAAATTCTTATGTTATGATAATAAAATAAGGGAAGGACTTATTTTATTTTGTAGGGTTTTATTTTTAATTGTTGTTCGTGGATTCTTCCGTTGCCTTTCTTCTCTTTTATTGGAGCCACCAGTTACCGCAATAATGGGAGGGGGTCGGACCGCACGAACATGACCGACCCCCCACTCCCTTTTGGTTGTTTGATATTGTTGCGGAACGAGCAAGGTAACGTGGTGCCAAAGAACCGCGCGAGAATTGTTAAGGGAAGGGGGAGAAGAGCAGCACCATCGCGCCGCACCGTTGAAGACGAACCAGAGACGTGGCGCTGTCGCGCCGCGCCGGTGAACCACAAAAGCACCGCGCCTAGAGCGGGGCCGCGGCGGAGGGGCGCGGTGCCGGCAGGCCGCGCCGGACGGACGGAGGCCGCGACTGGTTCCGGGCTGCGGTGGAGCAGGGAGACCAGTGGCCGGTTCCGGGCTGCCGTCATCGGATCAAGGGGGACCGGCCTTGTCGGTCCGGTGGCAGCATAAGCCGACCGGCCAGACTGGGCCGGCCGGACCGTGGAAGAACCGGGGGTTCGAAACCCCCGGATGGCCGGATGTAGCGACCCCATTAAGGGGCCGCAGTTTCTACACACGGGGGAAATGCCCCCATCTTCCAAATGGCTCGGCCGTTCGGCCGAGCCCCTGGCCAGCGCGTCGGCATGCCGCGCGCCGGGCCTGCTGCCCTGGCCGGTCCGCAAGACCGGTCCGCCGGGCCGGGCCGCGCCAGCCGGGCGGGGCCGTACCCAAGCGGGCTGGACCCGGGCCCTGTGTGGGTCGACCCGGTTCAGGCCGACCCTGGGGGTATCGGGCCGGGTCAGACCGGGCCCGAACCCCCTAATACCGAACCACTTTGGTCAGTTTCCCATAACTTGAGCTGCGGACCTCCGATCGACACACCGTCTGTTGCGTAGCGATCCTTGGATCAAGGTGTTCGATTCTATATATTACACTCAAGGTTTCAGAGTACTTTGGGTTTGTATGGGTTGGTTTGTACACGAAACCAACCGGGCCCTCGGAGCGGAAACACTTATAACTTGTGCTTCGGACGTCCGATTGTCGTGTCGTCGACTTTGTTCGATTCCTCTAAGTGAGACGGACCTTTTGGCTTACTCCGCTCGAGGTTTGGACGCAGTTGGGTTACAGCCGGGGTGGTTTTGACATAAAAACCAACAGAGCCCTTGGGGACGAAAAAGCCAATAACTCTCAGACCGGGCGTCCGATTGACGCACCGTCTATGACGTTGTGTTCCTGTTGACGATACAGAACTTTTTTATACATCAACTCTGGACTTTGTGTTCGTTGATGTATCAGCCCCTCAGCTTGTGGAGCGGACCCTCCCGAACGAGCTTGGTGTGTGCGGGAACCCTAGAGCTGACTGCGACTGCGACGACGACGATGACTGTATAGAGATCCTCAGTGGATTCGACGGTGACGACTACAACACTCAGTGATCCTACGTGGATCAGTGCTACTGATCCTGTGTGGGTCAGATCCTGTGTGGGTCAGCGCTCAGCGGTCCTAGGTGGGTCAGCGCCTACAGATCCTGTGTGGTTCCGATCCTCTGTGGGTCATTGCGGGGGTTAGTTACCTATCAATCCTGTGTGGGTCAGATCCTTTGTGGGTCATTGTAGGGGTTAATACCTATCGATACTTTGTGGGTTCGATGTCTTAAATGAATCAGTGGCTATATCTGATCATCTCTATCATCATACGAAGAAGTGTACCTATGTGAGCTGAATCTTGTATTTCTTTACTAAGTGGATTGTGTTGTGCTATCCTATGTGGATTACATTTTGCTTTCCTGTGTGGACTGGTTTGTGATTGCCTGTGTGGACTGGGTTGTACTTGAGCTCAAATGTTAGATCCGAACTGGAATTGATGACTTATGTATATGTATGGGAATATACCTAAGTAGTGTCAGATATTACTTCATGATTGTATCTTTCCTTTGTGGATTATCCCATTTGGATTCTGGGAGACCTTCGGGGGTCTCGGGGTCCCTACTGAGTAGCTTATACTCACCCCTGCACGGGCTATGCCAACACTACGTTGTGTTGGTAGTAGACAATGGACAACACTGATCGTGGCTGAAGATTGCGAAGTAGTACGGTACCTGGAGGTGGACCACTAGGCGAGACATACTCGGAGCGGACGGCTGGACCCGAGGAGCTGTGGAGGTTATCTGTGCTCACCCTTCAGGTGGGACTCCTAGTAGATGGCTCGACATTGCGGCTTTACTTTCATTTGCAGTTTTCCCATTCTAGTTGTACTTTACTTTCAGTTGGGGTTTTTTCTGTCCCACTTACTTTTCTGCACTTACTTTTGTATCAGTTTTTACTTAGTGTTTTCTTCTTTTGCTTTCTTGCTCTGTGGTGTTTGTTTACCTTACAAAGGCAATGCCTTCCCTTTTTATCGGGAATTATGCCTTGGTTCTAGTCTCCAACCCTTGGACTATGGAAGGCGGGCTTGGGGTAGTCTGGGCACGGGCCCTGAGGACGGGTCATGACAACTGCCGGCTGCAGAAGACTGCTCTACGTGTCGCCCTGTGGTAGGCCTCACTACTGGAATAGGCTCAACAAGGAAGCTCTCCACAAGAAGGGCTCGTTCCAGTACTCCTGCCTGCGTCGGAATGCTGAGGGAGATCTTCGAAGCCCTAATCTCATGCCTCAGTCCTTGCTTGAAGGTCTGGGCTCGAAAGAATGGGTCTCATACCATGTCTTTGGTGTAGAGCAAGAGGTCAGTTAACCTCGCCGAGTACTGGGCTACTGTCATGCTGCCCTACCGCAGCTATAGTAACTTCTGGATGCGCACCTCATGGAGGGTGGCTGGAACAAACTACAAGATGAAGAGGATATTTAAGTCTATCCAAAGTAGAGACGACTCGTTATGAACCTGGAGCATTAGGCTCCACCATCTACCTGCTGCTGGGTGCAGGATACTCGCGACAAGGATCACCATAAGGTCTGTTGGTGTCCCTACCAATCTAAAGGCTATGACGATAGCCTCCATCCAATCCTTGGCTACCTGAGGGTCTATCTCATTGCAGAACCTGGGCTTCCTCTATCACTGAAACTCATACAATGCACTCAGGCGGCGTGCACTCTCTGCTACTGTGGCTAGTGGCATCTGTGGCTCAGCAGGTAATGGTACTGCTTGTGCCTCCACTTTAATGGGGCCTTGCACCGAGGCCTCATCGCTCAGTGGTCTTCCATCTCACACAAAGCTCAGAACCCTTGCTGGCTGGCTTCGTGGGGCCATCTAGAAAAGTAATAGGTGCTCCATGGTTAATACAGTATACCTGGTGAGCTGACACAATGTAATCACAAAAAAGCCTTTGGAAACACACATGCAATCAATGTTTTCATGCACTGAGTCGAAAATCATAAGTTAGGGTCCTAATGTATGGATATGTTAGCCGCCACACCAACACTGGACTCCCTGGACGGATAACCACACTCAATACGCTTAACACTATTTCTTCACAGGAATAAATTATCAGAGTCCTAAGTTTTATGCTAGAACCGACTCCTCTGATACCAATTTGTCATGACCCCTCCCCAGGGCCCGTGTCGTGACTATCCCAAGTCTGCCTTCCATAGGCCAGGGCCTGGCTACTAGCACCAAAGGCATAAATTCTGATAAAAGAGAAGGTATTATCTTCATATAAGTAAACAAACACAACAGGGAATGCAAGCTGAATAAAACACTAACTAAACTGAGTAAAAAAGTAAGTGATGGAAGGTAAATGGTCCAGAATACAAACCCAACTGAATGTACCATACAACAGTAAAGAAAGAACAGCTGCAGTAAAGTAAACCTGCAACCACTGAGTCATCCTCTGGATATCCCACCTGAAGGGTGGGTATAAACGGTTTCCACAACTCCTTGGGTCTGGCTGTCCGCTCCGTGTACATCCCGCCAAGTGGTCCACCTCCAGGTACCATCCTGCTCCGCAAGACTCCACCTCCATCCGTGTTGTCTGTCCTCTGCATCCAACACAATGTAGTGCGGGCATAGCCCGTGAAGGGGTGAGTATACGATACTCGGTAGGGACCCCGAGACCCTCGAAGTTCTCCCAGAATCCACAAAGGATAAACCACAAAGGAATGAAACAAACACAAAGTATCAACCAACTCTACTTAGGTATATGCCCATACATATACCTAAGTCATCAATTCCAGTTCGGCTCCAACTCACGAGCCCAAGTACAACCCAGTCCAAACATAAAAGAACAACCCAGTCCACACATGATAACAATTCAATCAAATCAATGATAATGATTGAAAGTCATGAATAAGCTCACATAGGTTTACAACTCATGAAGAGGGGTGGAGATGATAGATGTAGCCTTTGAATCATCTTCCCTACCGAACCCACGTAGGATCCAAGTACAGAAGTCATCACTGCCAAACCAACATAGGATCCAAGAACAGCAACCATCATTGATGAACCGACGTAGGATCTAAGTACATTCATCATCACTGCCGAACACACGGAGGATCCATGTTCAGTCTTCCTTACTGCCGAACCCACGTAGGATCCAGGTACAGTCGTCATCGTCGCCGCAGTCGCAGCCAGCTCTAGGGTTCCCACACACAACACGCCCGATTCTGGGAGGGTCCACTCCTTGAGCCAAGGGGGTCAATATATCAACTATCATGAAGTCCAGAGTTGATGTATCCCGAATTTTTGTCTCGTTAAAACGAACTCAACACAACATACGGTGTGTCAATCGGACGCCCGGTGTTAGAGATAATGGGTTTTACGTCCTAGGGGCCCTGTTAGAAATATGCTCGTTTCTAACCCTACTGATATCAATAATCATCTGAAACACACATAGAGTATCGAAAAAGGACCGTCTCATCGAAAGAGTCCTAGTTCCGTAGAAGGCACGTCGATCGGACGCATGGTCCTTAAGTTATTCACGTTTAAGTGAATAACAGGCCTGACCCCTTTAGCCCTGTGGGACGATGGGTCGGGTTGACCCATTTTGAAGAGTTTGACCAAACATCAGTGTTATACCGGTCCAAAGAAAAACACAACTCAGACTGAAGTTGTGAGGCTCGGTAGGGTGCAGCCCGGCCGGCATGGCCCAGCTCGGCCCGACCCGGCGTGGCCCGGCGCAGCCCAACCCGTCCTGCTCGATCGAAGGCTGAGCGGGTTCCAGGGGGCCAGTTTTCCGCACCGGGGGTGCCAGGTGGCGATGCCCTTCCCCAAACTGGCCGGCTAGACCGGCCGGTCTTCTGAATATGCAGCCCGCATGGGTGGGCCGCCAGTCTTCCAGCGCGACGCCTCCCGGAGCTGCGGTCCAGCTCCACCCGACCGGGCGACGGGCCGGCCAGTTCCTCTGCCGAAGGGGCCCATGTAGCGGGCCGCAGTTCTTTCTGCACAACTGGCACGACGATGCTGGTTCCCTTCAGAACATTCCTGGCACAACGCGATGGCGTCGTGCTTCCTCCACCATGAATTTCCAATTTTAAATTAATAAACGAGAACAACTAAGGGTTGTCGGGCTGTGTTCATTCTTCCCACACCCTCCGCGTAAAACGATAGCAATCAGCCATATTTAACAACAATTTCCAAAGAGAATGGGGTATGTAAACATCAAATTTCAAGAATAAACCCCTACCTCAACAAAAGATATCAAACGTCGGGCGTCACAGAAGATGGTGTCACGGAGTTAGGTTCCGTAAAAGACGACAGAGTGTTCTCTAAGAGGAAGAGGCATCTCCCATTTTTTCACGGAGAGAAGATTATAAGGTGAGACGTCATTGGCGAGATCCCATGTCGGTGTCTCCTCCCTTGTCGCAGAGGAAGAAGGGGATGGAGAATCCGGGGTCACCGAGTTGATGTTCTTCGTCAAAGAGTTGGCGTTCTTCAACAAAGGAGAAGAAGCGTTTTTCGAAACTCAAGAGCTCTCTCCCCAAAAACTCAACACAACAAGCCAACCAAAAATAAAATAAGGCTTCTCGTTATTTTATTTAATCATGCCATGAATTCAAAATTTAAATTTCAAAACACTTAATTAATTAATTGAAGTGGTTCAATTAATTGATCAAATTGTGTTTGCAAAAGTTAAGAGGGAGAGAGAGAGGAGGTGGAAAGGTTTCACAAGTAATGAGGAGTTTAGAAAAATTAAGAGGGGGGGGGGGTTAAGGAGTTTTAGGGAATGTGAATGGTAGGGGATCGTATGGGCCCCACCTCACATTTATCCTCACTTGGGTTGTTAGGTGCTAGTGGGTCCCACCCTAACTCCCCCATGTTGGACAAAACTACCTTAGATATAAAAATAAAATAGTTTCAAAATTGTATTCACTTCTCATTTAATCCACAATTTTTAACTTCTCTTCCCATGAAAATGCCACTACGGTAAAGGTCCCCTTAAACAATTACAGGCATTGCGAGTTCATTGGTGCCCTCAGATTTCAATTCCAAGCACCGGTTCAAAAGATATAAAAACCCGCTCGTTCGTTCAGTGAACGTACCAGAGCTATACTTCAGAATATTTTTCCGGGCACACCAGGCCTTGGAATCAGGTGCTGTCAGAAACTATGTACTCGTAAAATCCCAAAAAATTTAAGAAAAAATTTTCCTTGAAATTTACGGGTCTTTACAATGGGAATTAATATTAAATTAGTTTTTTTTCCACTTATGTGTTTTGAATTTTGAAAAATGGATTCCATATTTGGAATTAGGAGGTCAAAATTGTGTAAATAGGAAACTTGTAGTTTTAGACATTATGAGTATCTATTTCAGTAAATATTTTATTTACCGCGTTTAAATAGTAAATTTGGTAAATAAGGGTAAAAAAATATTATTATAATAATATTAAATTACCCTAACATGTGTACTATTACTATTGGGTGACACATGTCCAACCATGGTCAACCATGGTTCGATTTTGAGGCCCCATGGATCCGCTTGAGAGTAATAATGACACTTTATATTAATTTATTTATTGTAAAGACAAACTAACATAAACATATATCTTTTATTAAAATTATCATTACAAGGGGTTATATAAGTTATAATTTCTTCAATAAATATTAATTTTAATGATAAAAATATTTCTTACATCATGGTATCTTTCTATAATTTTTATACATTAAATAAATATAATTATTTATGATACAATAATGATGCAGTGTTTACCTCATTAAAAAATGATTTAAATAAATGATATTATAAAAATTAAAAAATAAATAAAACCTATTAAATTTTATTTTATGATTTTGATTAAAACATTATTCATCTTATCTTCGACTTTATTGAGTTTTGGACTTTTCAAAACCGAAAATCATTTTATAATAAAATAATATTTGCAAACATTGCTAAAGAGCCCCTCCTCCCCTTTATAAAAATCTCTCATCTCTATCCCATTTATCAAACATCTCAAGCCCCTTGGATCATTCAAACATTACCTAACTAAGGTACCTAAATCCCTATCTTCCTATTATAAGCCTTAAATTAGTCATAAGGAACTTCGATTAAACATTTTGGTTTAAACCCGAGGGAGTTACCCGATTTTAAGGTAACAACTTCTCTTAAGTTCGTTTCTTTTATTTTACTTCTCCAACCCCCTTTACTCCCTTAATTGCATTATTTTATAAGAAAACAAGTATCCTAAACATACTAGTTTGTTTTTATTAGAAAGATTTTAAATACACTTACACACACCTCCACTTAATGGGTATAAAACATAATGTTTCTATGGATGGCGAACTACTGCCTGATGAAACTATGAATGTTCAATATTCTACAACCACCTATTATGGTGACCATTATGATGGAACTATAATTATATATGATATATATGATATTTATTTTATATATAAGATTTTGTAATTCTCTTTTATAGCATAACTTGATTCTTTTCTTGTTGTATATATACGATAATTTCATTTGAGGAAGTGCAGACTACCACCCCCTCAAAGTAATATGGCTTGTTCATACTATACATGGAATGTATAAAGGATAGTATTAATGAATTTACATAACATATATAAAATATTATATTATAATGTAATAATATTATACCTATGTATAATTTTGTTTTCTTTAATTTTAAAATAAAAAAAATGGAAGTAGTGTTCGTGCGTACGTACGGATTACCATCTCCACAAACGTGATGAGATTCATTCCCCATAATAACCATTCAAGAATAATTTTAATCTGATAGTTATAAATTATATTTAAGAACATATTTTCATTCTGTATATGAATCAAATATATCCTATCCAGAACAAACATGACTTAAAAACAAAACATATAATGGAAAACAAATAAATTATCACCTGAAACAATGATACAACTAAAATATTATTAACAAATCAATTTTATAAGATCGTATCTGACATCATATTTATGTATGTGGTTATTTTGTAATTTAATAACTATTATTTAACTATTATAGAAGAGGTTAATGTACCATCGACCAAGGAAATGTACAAGGTAAAGGGTTTTTATTTCACCTTTTATTCCCGTTAGATTAATGCTATATTGGCCAGTATTTCCTTTTGTGTGGTGTATGTAATGCCCATGATTTTATACTTGGTGTAATATACTTTATTCTATGGGTATTTACTTCTTTATTATATGATCATTCTTTCATGGGGTTTATGATTCTCAACTTACCAAATTTGTAAGGGAATTTTAAATTTTAATATCTACTCTGGGTTTTACACAAACTTCTTCGATTATTTTATTCCAAGATTTTCTGTAAAATCACTATTTAGTTACTTATGTAGTAATTTAAACTCCCCTTTTGGGTGGATATACTTTTTATACACATAATCAATCCATTAAAAAATTCTCATGTCATCGATATTAACTTGATAAGAGTAATTTTAACTCAATTTCTATTCATTGAGTTAAACATCCAAGTCATTAGTGTTGTTTTTACAAGAATATGTGTGAATGTACTCTTATTGATTTACACTGAATATGAAATCATATTGAGTGTATTTATATTTTTGAAATATAATTATTTAATTGGTTTATCGTTAACCTAAGGATATGGTCATTATAAGGGATTTTATCTCAATTTACATTCCATTGAGAATTCTTTGTTGTTATGCACCGATTCACTTTTATATGGTGTACATACTATACTTTGACATAGTATATCATGATATTATTATGTTTTTATTATGTCAATTATTTTTATTCAAGAATATCTCATTTTTATAGAAACTCTAACAAAAATATCATTTTGAATGTTTTAAAGATTTATTCTTCTAAATATTTATCAATAATTTCCATGTTTTAAAATGGATTAAAGATTTATTTATATGGAAATTAATGTTTTTACATTAAAATTCCTTTTCAAAGTTTCAAATTGGTTTGTGAAAATTTTATTTAAAAATCTATTTTAAACAGATTCATGATAAATTGTGAGATTGTTTAATGTTTTAAATAAAGTGGGAGATATTTCTCTCATAAAGTTTTGATGACTATTTTTATTTATGTCAATATTCTTTATTATTCTCGATTGAGGTTAATTTATTATAATAAAATATTCTATATTTTATTAAATGAGTTATGTTTGACTGTTGATGTGATATTTTTATTCCATTCATAGATTATGGTAAATGTATTAACATTTCGTATACTAGTTTTAATAAGAATGTTTATGTTATGTTTCAGCCTTTTCATATGAGGAATGAATTGAAATTAGTAATTGAAGGGTGGAGCCTGCTATAGCTTTTCGATGCATCGTTATGTATCATAAGACAAACTAGTGTCCTGGAACAAGGCCTTAACAAAGTATAATTTTTAGTCTTGGAACGAGGCCTTGACTATGTGGTTATGTTGTCCGGCATTATGCGTTCCATCATTATAAAATTAGCTATTAATATTACAAGTGATTATTCGACTAGTAGAATATCCATGTGAATAAGTAAATTGAATTATTTGACATATCTTTTCCAAATTATGATGAGGTTTACGTTTAAAATTATTTTTTAGTTTTATACATTGCCTTAAATGTTTATTCTTATTTATGATAGTTTCCAATATATTTTTATCCTTACTATGAATCTGAGCTCACCCCTTTTTAATGTTTTATTTTTCCTAGGATGTGAAGAAGTAAATTACGATTAACCTGTAGGGATAGTTCAAGAATATGAGTGTGTTCAAAGGTGACATAATGTTGTTCTCCATTATATCATTATGTAATATAAATCTTATGTATGTATCTATTACTTCTAAGGATACTAAATTGATCGGTCTTTTGGGACACGATTCGTTGTATCATGCCAATGTTATGTAATAACGCACCGACTCTAGGTAACTGGGGTCTGGGCGTTAAAATGGAGAGGGACTAAGGGTTTCTCCAATCCAAAACCTATCTTCATATGTCATTTTTGTATGATTTGTTATTTAATTTTAGGTTATTTTGTAGTTTCCATGTTTTGAGAGTTTTTTAGAAAATTAAAGATATTATATAGACTTTATAGATTGGATATAAGAAAACCAGTTCGAGGAGTATGGGACACCTATCCATATCCCATATCATTTCCTTTGTAAAATTTTTAGTGTGAGTGGGGGTTGTGATGTTTACCAGGGTCTATATTATGGGATGTTTTTATTTTATGATGAGGGATTATATCCATTTTTTATCAAAATATTAGGAGATGAAAGACCATGACACATCCGCAAGATATATGAATTAAGGGTTGCAGTTTAGTAAAATTTAATTCTATCTTTTTCATTCGATACACTTTCTCTATTTGAAATCATCTTTCATGTGAGATACTACTTTCTGACTGAACAAGAAGTTGAGCATGAAGGGATCATTTGTTGGGTTTGATCTCACAATATAAAGTCATGTTGGGTTTGTAAAAATAATTTTGAAATGAAAAATGTTAAATAGTGTCATGTGTTTGATGAATTCATGGGGATTGATATTATTGGAAGATAATGGTTGAAGGAACTAAATAAAAAAATCGCTCTTCTTGAGTGTGTTGAACTTATAGAGCTCTATTGGAAGGAGGTTTACTTTCTAAATTAACCCATACCTCTATAATTATTCAATGATAATTCCATATAGATGTATTAACATCAAAAACATTGTATATAACAAAAAACCTATAAAAAAAATAGGGTCCTTAATAATATCATTGATTGAAAATGATTATCTTAAGACACAACCAAAATGACATGGAGGCTTATCTAAGATGATATCAGGTAATTATAGATCACAAGAGCATGAATGAGATATATATAATAGAATTAATCAGATTTTATGAGTTTATGTATCCTAAAAAATGAGATATAATCCCTCACCCACAAAAGAGAACTATCAGAAAAATTTAATGATTGGGAAATCTCAATTTATATATCAGTCAGAATGGTGGATATCATAAGGTATTAAGGCATTAATGTAAATCAAATTAATAATGGAGTCTATGAAATACTTTAATATTGATATGTTTTGAAATGGGAGTGGTAAACCTAGAAGATGAACTCATTTAGAATCCATGTTGTTTCCTATTTCTTCAATTGTATCCATCAAACACTGGAATAAGATAATTATTTAATGATCATAAATTTGAGATAAAATGCCTCATGTATTTCCAAATGTAGATTTTGAAAAGAAATGAATGGATAAGGATCCACTTTTATAGACATATAAGGTATTATGAGCATGAAGAATCTTTTTTTCAATGTCAAAAATCATAGAGACAATAATCTATGTCTGATATGTTCAAAATTTGGAAACAAGGGTCATAACGTTAGTTTCTTTCCTAATTTAAAATTGCAAATTATTTCCATATGTTTTCTCAAAATTCTAAATGTCTTTAGTTGGTTTTAAATCTCAAATTGGTAAAATATAATCATAAAAAATTCTAATTTGATAGTTTTACATTAATAAAAATACAAAAAAAATGAAATAATTAATTTGAATAAGAAACCAATAAGTTAAAATAGAACACACCTCCTAAATTTGATTTTTCATGCCAAACCATGGCCACTACACGTGTCTGGTGCAGTAGTGGCCTATTAGAAATAAAAAATATGATGATAATTATATTGTATGTAATAATAAAAAAATAAAAAAAATTAGTATAAAAATGCATTGTAGGATCCCCTATACCACCAGCTCAACTTATATACTCCCACAGTGCTCTGACGTTAGTTAACAGCTGCATAATTACCTCCTTAAAAGCATGCATCCATGTCTCTAAATATAAATTTTTCTTTTCATCCCAACAAAAATGGAGACATATCCCGAACATCTAACACAAGATATTTATGAATCCCTATTCTATATATCAAGTTGTAGACATGTCAATCATGAAAAATAATGTCATGAAAAATCTCATCTATTCACATGGAATGTTTTTATTGATCCTTTGATAGCTGTTCTAACACAACCAAAAAATTATCCTATGTAATATATATATGTATGTATGTATTTAATTAATGATAATTAGTACAATGACATACTATAAGAGCTATAACCTCCAGATCATTTCGATCAGGGGTCATCATCCACACTGACATTTTATAGTCAGTGAACCTTGATCCCATGAATGTAACCAATAAGATATTAATATAGGGCACAAAAACATATTAAATAAAAAATGTAAAATTTAAATAATAAATACATCATTTTGAATCTGAACATGTGAAGAGTCCCAATCATGTGAGGTGGTCCCAACAATGAATGATTCTTGGAAAAATGTACTTCCACCTCCTACATTATATTAATTCAAATTTAAAATATGTAAAATTTTAAAAAATCGTTGAATTATATAAACCAAATTAAGTTGACATGCCATTGTAGACTCAGTGGACCAATATGAAACAAATTGTCTCCACTGAGACTAAAGAACACCTCTCAGGACTCTGTCCAGAATGCATGGGGCCCCAACATTTGGTACACAACACTCCCTCTTAACTATACCTTTATAATCACTGCAGATTTTATGAAATATAGTCATACACACTATTCTAAAATCATTATGAAAAAACCAAATATTATGTTATAGTAGAAAAAAATTACCATAAATATAAGTATTTTTTAAACATAGGAAACAAACAAAAATGATCCTCACACCTAAACATCCCACCATAGTTGATCAGATTTATGCAAGGGGAATGAATCCCAGTCATGTGAATTCAATTAAAATATATGTTATTTGTTCATAATATGACCCAATTTAAAAATAAATTTAGGGTACGTCGCACCCACATGATGGTATGTCTCATCAAATGACATGTTAATCGGTGTGTTATAATTCCATGATAAAATACCACAACCATGGCCTCTCTCGTAAGGGGAAAAAGTATTTGATTCCAATACTATTTAAAAACCTTTCATACATAATTATATATATATATTAATATATATGGTTAACACTTAATTAAAAATAAAAAACAAATTTACAATCATATATACCTTGACTCGTAGATGTATATGGATCTACGGAATGGTGTGGATCTAGTGGCTATTCTATTGATATTTCTATAGTAATAGAATGAACTATTAAGGAAATGACTGATTTCCTGTTATTGTTACATATAATTTGAACTAAAAAGGAATCATGTAATTTTTATTTATTTCTTACATATTTCATCAAATATAATGGATTGGTTTCATAAATACACATGTCTAAGAAAATCTATGATGTTTAATTTTTTCATAGTCTTGAAATCATACAGAAAGGCTAATGAACCAATACCCATTCATTTGATTCATGAATAATGAGATGTCTAGAAATTATGAGTTTCTCAACACCATGAAATAATAAGTGTTGAATTCTTATTTCCACCACCAATAATTAAATATCATCACTATCATATACGGTACAAGAGTATTTTACATGCATAAAAATAAAATATTATTTCATGTATCATAAATGTAGTAATAAAAATTTTATTAGATAGATATTATAGAAAAATATATAAAGGATATTCGATGGGGACAATCAAGTTTACCTAGAGCCACAAATTTAATCTGAATTACATAGAGGTACCATGATAATACGAAGAGTATTTATAAAAAAGTTTTCCCATGATTCAGCTAAGGCTATTATAAGGGACACATGAATGTATATTGAAAATAGAGAGATATATATAAAAGGTGTGGTTTGACATGCACTTGTTATCTCTCAACTAAACTACCACAAATATGTTCTCTTCTTATCATGATTCCCAAAAACAATACTATTCATTCTTAGTTTTCATTCATTGAACATATGTAAATTAGTGGTCTAATATATATATATTATGCTTATGTAGATGGTCTTGTATGTAGAGACCCGAAGCTTATCATACATGGACATTACATTACTTTTGCGGAATACTTAGTACATAACAAAAACACACACACAAGGATCGTAATAGTTTAGTGTCTTTGGAAACTCGGAACGTAATCTTCTAATCGTGGTGAAAGATCTTCAATATCTCCCATAAAGATCTTCCCCTTTTTTTTACCTAAAACCTTTCTTTATATCCTGGGGAAAAGAAAACATAAAAGGGTGAGCTCAAATGCTCAGTAAGGGTAAAAAAAAGAAAAAAATCAATCACATCATATTCATAAGAACATAACTTTTGGAAATCTTAACCTGCAAAAGAGAGCATAATTTCATAACATGGGATAAATCATAGTAGTGAAATGAAATCCTAATAATCATAACTTAAAACATGAAACTTTGTGGCATACACACATAATCATAGAGAATCATTTCTTGTTAGTCAAGACTCATTGCCAAGACTATCTTAGTGGACAAAGTCCCTTTCTGAATCGAGTAACCCTCGTTTCAGTCCTGTTTCACTGAACCGGTATAACATACCGTTCCAGCCCTATCTATCTCATGAGATATAAAATCTTTACCCAATGCATTGGAGGGAGATATAGGTCCCACCCATCTCATAATGAATCCTTTCTTATGTGTGCCACATAATCATAAACCATACATCATAGCGTAACCCATGTAATAAAAATGAGATTCTTAAACAACGTGACATCATAAAACCATTCATATAAGATAAAGGAATTCATAAACATAATTCCATCATAACATAGTCAAATCAATGTAAAAATATGGATAGAAACAGAACCCTTTATCATCTTATATGGAAAATAATTTTGATAAAACACTTGAATTGAATTCTTGAGGAAAATATCCTTTCTTCTTCAAAAACATTTTTACTTTCATAACATGTCATTAAACATTAAAATAAAAGAAGTTGATTAAAAATAAACTTGAAAACTTGTAATGGAATCTTTTTGGAAATAATGTTTTAAAAATCCATTCATGCCGTATAAGTTAAAAAAAACATTCTTTGTACTTTTGTCAGAAAAGTCAAAAAGTACCTCGTACGAAAAACGACAAAAGATTCCTTTCATATCTTTTACAAAAAAACTTACCGAAGGGTAAAATTGGATATAAACTATTGTAGAAGGAAGGAAATAATATTACATATCGAGGGAACATGGATGTGGATGATAAAATACACCCCAGTAATTACCAAAGTAAAAACAATCTCGGATAAAAGTGAGATTGTGATATTTTCCCTTACATTAGGTCCGATTTGCTTCGTATGTGTCCGAACCTCCTGTATAATGATTTAAATAATGTCATTGACTTATTAAAGAATCATATTCATTGTTATGATATCATATATGGTTCACTTATGACATTATATTACCCGTTCTTTTGTAAATTCCATGTTAAAGAAGCGTTTTGGGTAAAATCGTTTCATTTATCGTAGGTGTTTTGATTTGTTGTTATTGACATTATTATTACTTATATCATGATTTACTTACTTCCAGAATATAAAATATGATTTATATATCATATATATTCAGTATATATATATATAATAGATAGATAAATAAAATGAAAAACACCGTTCATGGAGATGGTAGTCCGTACGTACGCATGAACACTGTTTTCCATTCCTTATTGTCTTGAAATGGAAGTAAGTAGATGACATACATATATATATATATACATAAATCCAGTAGCTTTATAATTTCATATATTTCATTATTATTTCTTATATATACTTTATAATCATTCTTAAATGGTTAACATGGAGAATGAATCTCATCGCGTCGTGGAGACGGTAGTCCGTACGTACGCACGAGCGATGATATCATTTTCATAAATATTGAATTGAATTGGAGTGGATTATAAAATATATCAGAATCAATATGATGTTGTAATAACTATGTATAGTTATTCTTTACACCATTATACCCATCCATGTAAGGTGGTGGTGGAAAATAGATTACACCACGGCGTGGAGACGGTATTCCGTACGTACGCACGCGCGGTGATTTCTTTTTCCGTAGGATGGATAGATGGTGAAATAGGGTTGTTTCATACTTATAATAACATATCAGTATATGAGTGATACTGATGTTATTACTTCATAATGAAACAACCTAAGAAGAAGAAGTGGAAGAAGAAATAAAGATGAAAGAATTGGTAACGGTAATTACCTCTTCTTTGAAGCGCCTCTTTGAGACCTCCTCTTAGGGTACTAAAATTGGTCTTTGAGGAAGACCAGAACCTCTAGGATGTTGCTAGGGAAGTGGAGAAGAGATTTTGGCAGGGGTTGTCCAAGCTTGAGTGCTCAAATTGGTGTGAGGAGGAGGGGGAGGAGGTGTCCTTTTATAAGGGAGGAGAGGGGCACCTTAAGAATATCTCAAAATATTATTTTATATTAAAGTCAAAATCGGTTTATAATGGTTCCAAAGGGTCTTATTTCGAAGATAAAGTGGGGATGGGTCGAAATACTATCAACCAATAGGATTTAGACAAGTTTAGGTTATTATTTTAACCTTATCAATTAGATTTAACTCTAAGTTAAATAATTTAACTTTTACCGTGTCTTTTTGTTTTCTTTCACTATATGGTTAATATACTTACTATAACATGCCAAACGAACCCCAAATTGTATATTATTAATAAATATATCCTTATCTAAGTCATTTGGCCGAACCTTAGATTTTTAGGAATAAAATAACAATTAATAATATAATATTTGATTTATAACTATTTTGTGTCAATTTTGACACTATTTGATATATGATTTTTGTGAAAGTCATAACAGAATTATATGTTCGACCCAAGTTGATTAAATCAATACTAATATATCATAGTAACCCTGAAAATTAGTTTAATTCATAAAAAGTCTCAAATTACATTCATTTGAGCATTTACAACATCAATTATGTTAATATTTCCTTAAAAGGGTAATTACTGCATCATCGTTGTGTCATAAATAAATTAATTTATTTAAAGTCCAAAAATTATAAATAAAATATCATTTATGTAGGAAATGTTTTTAGCTTTCTAATGAATATTTATAGTCGAATTTATCTTATGTATAACCCCATATTAAAAATGTTTTAGTTATTAAACTTTGATTTTAACTATTTTAACTATTCATTAAATAATATAATATTAAATGTCATAATCTAATCCAAGTGGACCTAAATGGTCATATTATATTCATAAGGTTGTTTTTGGTCGAATTACACTTATCCAATAGAATTAGGACATGTGTTAGGGTAATAGTAATATCATATTTACCCTTAGTTACCCTATTTACTATTAACCGTGGTAAAAAAAAGGTAAAAAGTTACTATTCACCAAAAATTATTTTCATCTCATTGAACCACATTTTACTTACTGACATCAACCGTGTCTCTCGGATTTTTGACATTCCATTCACAGAAGCGGTAAAATTAAGTTTTATGAAAAATTCATTTTTTTAACTACCACTTAGTAGTTTCACTATTCATCAAAAATTGATGTTTTTCAGAACAATGCCAAAATTTCATCCTAAGCTATATTTCATATTCCGAATTCAAAAATGAAGTCTATTTTACCAAATTCATTACATAGAAGTTTCATTAATTAATTTTATAATTAAATCCCGCTGTTAAAATAAATAGCGTGTTTTTAAGAAACAATATCTATCAAAAGATTGACACTTGTTTATGTCTGGTTTAAATGTGAAATTACATCCAATGACCAACATTGTATTAAATTGTAAAAATATATTCTAAATATACTTTAAAACCACTCAAATTAAGAATTTATCACTATTAATTATTTTGATTAAAAAAGTTGTTTTTAATTATAATTTAGTAAATTTCACTATTCATCAGAATATGAAAGTTATCCGAAAAGTACCAAAATTTCACCTTAGTCTAAATTCGATACTCCGAATCCAAAAATGAAGTTTATTTTGAGAGCTAAAATTTCTAAAATTTTAAAAAGTGGTTATTACTATTCATAACGGCTAGTTTTAATAATATTTTAATAGCATATCGTTGTTTCGTGAAACTCAGTATTGCGTACTACACACGCTATCGAGGAAGGTTGCGATTGCGTGTAATGCAAGGAAAGTCAAATATGCGTGTTGTGAAAGCTCCTTTTGGTGTAGCTTACAACACAAGACATTAATAAAATTAAAAAGAATATTTTTCTTAAAATCATGGGCTGTTACATTCTACCCCCCTTAAAATGAATTTCACCCTCGAAATTCATCGGGGATATAAATGGTTTACTATTCGAAAGTTTCTTTAATAGAAACCCACATCGTAAAAAGGAATACCAAAACCAATATTTTAAAACAAATGTATGAAACTTAACGGTTACCCAAATAAACTAATCACTGGGTTTCCACATAGGTGAAAATATGGATATGGAAGAAAAATCTAACCATCATGTTCTGATGGAGAGTGCTAGAGAACATGGCTATGGAAAAGCCAACAATCACAAATCCATAAATTTGTGACGATCTAAGGTACCATCCGATTCATCAGGTATAAGATCACTAGGACAACATTTTTGGTTTTCAAGATCATTTCCCTAAAGTTGAAAATTTGAATTAGAATAAATACTTACTTTATTTTGGTACAATCTCACTGTTGTTCGTGCCTTGAACAATTTCCACTTCATCTCTTAAATAAATGAAGTTGAATTTGTTATTCATGAAGTGTTAGCAGATCATGTGATAAAATGACGGGTCATTCCATCTGTCTCAAACAAAAGGTTAGCAAAAATTATATGCATAAGTCGATCTATAGTGAGATTAATCATATATGGTTCCTAAAATGGACTTATACTTCATATATCATACTGCTTAATATAATAAAACTAGTTTCTACTAAACAGGGACTTCCTGTAGGCTAGTAGTAGGCGATAAAGGCCAGTTGCACTTCGGTTGTGGGTTCGATTCCCACAGCCTTTTCCGAAGCGATGGGCTGTTGCCCGTCCTGCAGGTTGTCCTTTTTCCAAAACTATATAACATCCCATCAATAATATCAAAAAAAAAAAACAAACAATACTAACTTATTTCCAACATAATTCATTCCAATCTTTAGGCTTATCCATAATACTGCAGTCGACTCTCATAATATAGTGAAAACGATTACCAGAGATTTAACACCATCGTCGATCCCCATATATCATAAGATATGTTTTGTTGGTCACATTCCAAACATTCAAAGTCCTTAATCGTGTATTCTCTTGAATACCTTAGTGAAAACATGAATGCAGTTAAAAGTTAACACTTTTCACATACCAAAATCCTCAAAATTCTATATACTCAAACTTAGTCCTTATGTCAATCATGAGCTCATGAATACTGTTAAACATTTCATTTTCTCGTTTTCCCTTCATTATGCGCATAATATCTCAATCACTTTGAATACCACATTAGACCAATACATAAATATTCCAATATTCCATGATACAACATTATTTTGGAATCCCATTACATAAACACTTAATCATACCACCACATCGTTGTCATATTCAACATTGCCAATAGTGATCGCATGTGACTTCCCTTTGTCCTTTGCCTTCAGTGGTTGCTCATGTTGATCATCACTAACCCTTGGATTAGGGCATTTATTAGCATAATGCCCCATTTCCTTGCACTTGAAGCATTGAAGTGTTGGTTGTACGTTCTCTGCAGTGTTTGCTTTATTCACTTCATTAGAATCCCTTTTTCCATTACTTCGACACTCAGCTGCTCAATGACCTTCTTTTCCACACTTAAAACATTTTCTAGTCCCTTTATGAAAATCTCCACCATGCTTCTTTCCACACTTTGTGCATAAGGAAACATTCATCTTCTTTTCACCATTATTCTGAGATTTCTCCTTGAACTCCATCTTTCGTTTCTTGTCAAACCCATGAGATGGATATGTAACACCAACTTCCATTTCTACCTTGATAGCACAACGCACAATTTCTTCATAGCTACTGAAGTCTCTTATAGATAATGCCCTTCGAAGACTTGGTTTTAAGCCACTGAAAAATCGATCAACTTTACTTTCAGGTTGGATGATAATACCAGAAGCGTACCTTGCAAGTCTTGTAAAATTTGCTTCATAGGTACCAATAGATTCATCATCCCTTTGCTTCAGTTCAAGAAACTCTTTCTCCGTCTTTGTTCGGAGAATACGAGGGAAGTACTTATTGAAAAATAAGTTCTTGAACTCGTCCCATTCCATAGACTCAATTTCATTCCTTTGCCTCGTATTCTTAATAAGATTCCACCATTGATCAGCATCTCCTTCCAAACGATACACTGCTAGGATGACTTTATCATGTTCAGAACATTGAAGAACTGAAAATATCTTTTCAGTAGTACTAATCCATTGTTCAGCAACTAATGGATCAGTAGACCCACTGAAAGAAGGTGGACGCTGCCTCATGAAGGATTCAACAGAATGTTGCTCCTTCCTTTGCTCGTTTGGAAGTCCTGCATGATTCATAGCTTGAGAAAGTTGTGTGAGCATGGCTACAAGATTTTGCATTCCAGCTCCCATATCGTTTGGTTGCTCAGGGGGACAATCATTGCATTGCCCATCACATTCCGCATTAACACGGTTCCTTCGGGTTCCAGCCATCATCTAAAACCCCAAAAGAATAGTATGAGAGGCAAAAATCATGCCAGGGAAAACAACATAATAAAGGGGTAGTACCCTCAATATCTAACATCTTAGGTTAAATTCGAAGATCGTTAGCGCAATTCTAGGACTATAACCAATACGTATACTTAACCTTAGAGACATCCCTAGACATACCTTAGAAATATCTCTAGGGATCTCACTAATGTTTTCGCATCCTAGTTTCCAAAGGTTGACTAAACCTTTCCTCTGATACCAACCGTAGATACCCGAAGCTTATCATACATGGACATTACATTACTTTTGCGGAATACTTAGTACATAACAAAAACACACACACAAGGATCGTAATAGTTTAGTCTTTGGAAACTCGGAACGTAATCTTCTAATAGTGGTGAAAGATCTTCAATATCTCCCATAAAGATCTTCCCCTTTTTTTTACCTAAAACCTTTCTTTATATCCTAGGGAAAAGAAAACATAAAAGGGTGAGCTCAAATGCTCAGTAAGGGTAAAAAAAAGAAAAAAATCAATCACATCATATTCATAAGAACATAACTTTTGGAAATCTTAACCTGCAAAAGAGAGCATAATTTCATAACATGGGATAAATCATAGTAGTGAAATGAAATCCCAATAATCATAACTTAAAACATGAAACTTTGTGGCATACACACATAATCATAGAGAATCATTTCTTGTTAGTCAAGACTCATTTCCAAGACTATCTTAGTGGACAAAGTCCCTTTCTGAATCGAGTAACCCTCGTTTCAGTCCTGTTTCACTGAACCGGTATAACCTACCGTTCCAGCCCTGTCTATCTCATGAGATATAAAATCATTACCCAATGCATTGGAGGGAGATATAGGTCCCACCCATCTCATAATGAATCCTTTCTTATGTGTGCCACATAATCATAAACCACACATCATAGCGTAACCCATGTAATAAAAATGGGATTCTTAAACAACGTGACATCATAAAACCATTCATATAAGAAAAAGGAATTCATAAACATAATTCCATCATAACATAGTCAAATCAATGTAAAAATATGGATAGAAACAGAACCCTTTATTATCTTATATGGAAAATAATTTTGATAAAACACTTGAATTGAATTCTTGAGGAAAATATCCTTTCTTCTTCAAAAACATTTTTCCTTTCATAACATGTCATTAAACTTTAAAATAAAAGAAGTTGATAAAAATAAACTTGAAAACTTGTAAAGGAATCTTCTTGGAAATAATGTTTTAAAAATCCATTCATGCCGTATAAGTTAAAAAAAACATTCTTCGTACTTTTGTCGGAAAAGTCAAAAAGTACCTCGTACGAAAAACGACAAAAGATTCCTTTCATATCTTTTACAAAAAAACTTACCGAAGGGTAAAATTGGATATAAACTATTGTAGAAGGAAGGAAATAATATTACATATCAAGGGAACATGGATGTGGATGATAAAATACACCCCAGTAATTACCAAAGTAAAAACAATCTCGGATAAAAGTGAGATTGTGATATTTTCCCTTACCTTAGGTCCGATTTGCTTCGTATGTGTCCGAACCTCCTGTATAATGATTTAAATAATGTCATTGACTTATTAAAGAATCATATTCATTGTTATGATATCATATATGGTTCACTTATGACATTATATTACCCGTTCTTTTGTAAATTCCATGTTAAAGAAGCGTTTTGGGTAAAATCGTTTCATTTATCGTAGGTGTTTTGATTTGTTGTTCTTGACATTATTATTACTTATATCATGATTTACTTACTTCCAGAATATAAAATATGATTTATATATCATATATATTCAGTATATATATATATATAATAGATAGATAAATAAAATGAAAAACACCGTTCATGGAGATGGTAGTCCGTACGTACGCATGAACACTGTTTTCCATTTCTTATTGTCTTGAAATGGAAGTAAGTAGATGACATACATATATATATATATATATATAAATCCAGTAGCTTTATAATGTCATGTATTTAATTATTATTTCTTATATATACTTTATAATCATTCTTAAATGGTTAACATGGAGAATGAATCTCATCGCGTCGTGGAGACGGTAGTCCGTACGTACGCACGAGCGATGATATCATTTTCATAAATATTGAATTGAATTGGAGTGGATTATACAATATATCAGAATCAATATGATGTTGTAATAACTATGTATAGTTATTCTTCACACCATTATACCCATCCATGTAAGGTTGTGGTGGAAAATAGATTACACCACGGCGTGGAGACGGTATTCCGTACGTACGCACGCGCGGTGATTTCTTTTTCCGTAGGATGGATAGATGGTGAAATAGGGTTGTCTCATAATTATAATAACATATCAGTATATGAGTGATACTGATTTTATTACTTTATAATGAAACAACCTAAGAAGAAGAAGTGGAAGAAGAAATAAAGATGAAAGAATTGGTAACGGTAATTACCTCTTCTTTGAAGCGCCTCTTTGAGACCTCCTCTTAGGGCACTAAAATTGGTCTTTTAGGAAGACCAGAACCTCTAGGATGTTGCTAGGGAAGTGGAGAAGAGATTTTGGCAGGGGTTGTCCGAGTTTGAGTGCTCAAATTGGTGTGAGGAGGAGGGGGAGGAGGTGTCCTTTTATAAGGGAGGAGAGGGGCACCTTAGGAATATCTCAAAATATTATTTTATATTAAAGTCAAAATCGGTTTATAATGGTTCCAAAGGGTCTTATTTCGAAGATAAAGTGGGGATGGGTCGAAATCCTATCAACCAATAGGATTTAGACAAGTTTAGGTTATTATTTTAACCTTATCAATTAGATTTAACTCTAAGTTAAATAATTTAACTTTTACCGTGTCTTTTTGTTTTCTTTCACTATATGGTTAATACACTTACTATAACATGCCAAACGAACCCCAAATTGTATATTATTAATAAATATATCCTTATCTAAGTCATTTTGCCGAACCTTAGATTTTTAGGAATAAAATAACAATTAATAATATAATATTTGATTTAAAAACTATTTTGTGTCAATTTTGACACTATTTGATATATGATTTTTGTGAAAGTCATAACAGAATTATATGTTCGAACCAAGTTGATTAAATCAATACTAATATATCATAGTAACCTAGAAAATTAGTTTAATTCATAAAAAGTCTCAAATTACATTCATTTGAGCATTTATAACATCAATTATGTTAATATTTCCTTAAAAGGGTAATTACTGCATCATCGTTGTGTCATAAATAAATTAATTTATTTAAAGTCTAAAAATTATAAATAAAATATCATTATGTAGGAAATGTTTTTATCTTTCTAATGAATATTTATAGTCGAATTTATCTTATGTATAACCCCATATTAAAAATGTTTTAGTTATTAAACTTTGATTTTAACTATTTTAACTATTCATTAAATAATATAATATTAAATGTCATAATCTAATCCAAGTGGACCTAAATGGTCATATTATATTCATAAGGTTGTTTTTGGTCGAATTACACTTATCAAATAGAATTAGCACATGTGTTAGGGTAATAGTAATATCATATTTACCCTTAGTTACCCTAATTACTATTAACCGTGGTAAAAAAAAGGTAAAAAGTTACTATTCACCAAAAATTATTTTCATCTCATTGAACCACATTTTACTTACTGACATCAACCGTGTCTCTCGGATTTTTGAAATTCCATTCACAGAAGCGGTAAAATTAAGTTTTATGAAAAATTCGGTTTTTTAACTACCACTTAGTAGTTTCACTATTCATCAAAAATTGATGTTTTTCAGAACAATGCCAAAATTTCATCCTAAGCTATATTTCATATTCCGAATTCAAAAATGAAGTCTATTTTACTAAATTCATAACATAGAAGTTGCATTAATTAATTTTATAATTAAATCCCGCTGTTAAAACAAATAGCGTGTTTTTAAGAAACAATATCTATCAAAAGATTGACACTTGTTTATGTCTGGTTGAAATGTGAAATTACATCCAATGACCAACATTGTATTAAATTGTAAAAATATATTCTAAATATACTTTAAAACCACTCAAATTAAGAATTTATCACTATAAATTATTTTGATTAAAAAAGTTGTTTTTAATTATAATTTAGTAAATTTCACTATTCATCAGAATATGAAAGTTATCCGAAAAGTACCAAAATTTCACCTTAGTCTAAATTCGATACTCCGAATCCAAAAATGAAGTTTATTTTGAGAGCTAAAATTTCTAAAATTTTAAAAAGTGGTTATTACTATTCATAACGGCTAGTTTTAATAATATTTTAATAGCATATCGTTGTTTCGTGAAACTCAGTATTGCGTACTACACACGCTATCGAGGAAGGTTGCGATTGCGTGTAATGCAAGGAAAGTCAAATATGCGTGTTGTGCAAGCTCCTTTTGGTGTATCTTACAACACAAGACATTAATAAAATTAAAAAGAATATTTTTCATAAAATCTTGGGCTGTTACATTGTACATAAAATTTATTGTGATACAATTAACTCATACACTTGTAGGATTTTTTAGTTTACAATTATAAAAAGACATGAAGAAAAAATTGGTACTATATTTAGGGATAAGAGGGGTTAAAAAATAGTTTTAAAGAATGAATTTAATAAAACAATAGGATGAAAGTAAACCTCAATGAAGATATATTTTTTGGATTTTAAGGAAAAATTAAATAGTTATATGACAGTGTATTATAATATGGGATTCACGTGTATCAAAAATCCATTCTCCCCATTGAATTTTTTTTAATGATTTTGGATCATTTTTCTTCAAAATTCAATCTAAATTTTCAAGGAATGAAGAATGAATATAGTGATCATAATATGATGCATCAGATGTTTAATAATTTGAGTTTAATGGATTTAAAAGTAAAATGGTGAGAAGTTGGTATAGTGGTAAACAAGAAAGTAAGAAAAAGCACACAAACACTATATAACCCAATGTGTTATTCCTTCTAGATAAAAGGAGCCTTCACAAATTAAATAACAAAACCAAAACATATAAAATTAGGAAAAAAAATCTACAAGGATGAATTTCATCAGCCTTGTGTAATTATACATTCATAAAGAAAATTTTAAATGTATAACAATCAATGAAAGAGGATGTGTGTTCTAGTTTTCATAATTACACTTGGTGAATGTCATATGAAAACATAACTTTTCTAAAAGATACGTTCTCATTGAGAATTGAATATTGTGATGTAATGATTCTTTGAAGAATGATAATTTCCAAAAGAAATATCCGAAGATGTGACACATGGAAGAAAAATTATCCTAGGATTAAATAATGATCGCATATAAGAACCCAAGGCCATGGAGATCAATAGACGGGAGATGCTAATGTCGTATATAGCGGTGGGGTGGAGGAGGATGCTGAGCGATGTGAAAGGGAGGGGAAATGGTGAGGACGAAGGTTGATGATCTAGGTATAGAGGTATATGATGTGGTGGGGTAGAGGTAGGGTCCAGTAAAGATGTTAGGGACCAAATGTAGGGAGTAAGTATGGGTAGTGTCGATGGGCGTAGCAAGAGGAAGGGGCGCTGACCGCAGGTATCTACATGAAGCTAAGTGGTGGGGAAAGTGGGTTACGGTGTGGGGGGGGGGGATTGGGCCTTTTGAATTTAGGTCAGTGACCGGTAGTGGAGGTCACCCATTCCCACAAGAATATATACATAATTTTTTATTAGTGAAGGATGAAAATGAATTAAGAAATTATAGAGGTCTTATGGGAAAAATAATATTATTAAAAATTTCCTGAAAAAATAAACATGAAAATAATGAATATGGACCAAATATAATGAAATAAGAAAGATCACATCTCCCTGGGTACACCCCATATCTCTTAACGAGAACCCATTGGAAAATATATGCTAGAGTGCACATATATTACCTCCAATTATACATCATATATCAAATTTATTTATATGGTATGATTCCATATGAAAAATGAATATCACCCTATCTATAAACTAATAAGTCATATTAAATGTTAAGTACCATAATAATAAAATATATCATGTTCCATGGCCTTGGATTGAATATAGTTTCAGCTGACCTCCTCTATGTTAAGTGTTCTCTTATTCACCTAATGGTTATAACCTATCTCTCTTATATCTAAACATATAATTTCATAGTGTTTTGTCATCCACAGGGAAGAGTAATAGTATGAAGTTACTATCATATGTTAGGAAATTAGTATTTAGGTATATGGCCCCATCAGAAAAATAATTTAATTTCCACTCAAGCTTGAATATAGTTTTTGAGGTTGTGTATGATAACATCTTTCTATATGGGTCAAATTGTGGTTCTTAGGGTCATCTAAGATGTCACTAATATATTCAAGGCCCATTAAATATAATTTATACCCTGATAGATTTATTTTAGTAACTCTAACCCACATAAATTGAAATCCATCCATATAAATCAGGTAATATTTTCAACTCATAAACCATGGCCCCAAACAGAACCTTTGATTAGAACAATGATAAATCTATCTCACTATCCCTATTTCAAATTGTTATTCAAAAATAATTGTGAGTATATCCTATTAAATGAAAAATACATCCCGATATTATGATAGTGAAATACCAAAAAAATAATTAAATGAAAATAAGATGTTATCCATCAATATAAGGTCTATCACATATCATGCTCAAAACCCTTGTGTCTTGACCAATAGAATTATCCTTGGAAATAGATAAATTATCTACATGATGTGTGGGAAATGAAATATTTCCAAACATTATCACAATATCAAAGCGTACCTCTTCTAGACATAGTAACAAATATTCACCCATTTTATTAACACACATCCCATCCCATCCTAAATATATAATACCTCAATAAAAGGTTTCATAATAATTCCAACTAACACCATCATATTTCCAAGTGGCTCCCTGAACCAATTTATTTTTTCATATTTATAGTTATTTATTATTTTTATTTCCTTGAAAAATATTAATACATTGAATTTTATTATTAGAATTACTATATTATTTATTGATTAATGTATTCATAACATTTATTATATAATAATATTTATTGTCTTATAATACCATTTGATTTCATTTTTTTATTATTCATAACACATTCTACAAGTTTCATAGTTAGTTTGTTGGATAAAAATATCATTTAGAACATTAAATTTCATTTGTACCTTTAGAAATAATTTATAATTTTTTTCATTATTCCCATGAATTAAATTCTCCCAAATAGCTAAATATACCATTGAAATGTATCCAATTATCCCGCATAGCCAAATATACAACATAGAAAAACTGTTAATCACATAGAAAAATTTCTAGAATCAGCTATGTCAATTGGATAAATGAATTTTCTAACATGTATTCTCCTACCAAAATCAGATACATGAATTATCTTAGATTTATTAACTTACATGAATTCAATCATTTTAATTAGCTATATAAATTCTTCTATGTGAGCTCTATTAGGTAAATTTAGTTACGTAAATCTACTACATGAATTCACCCTTTTGAATTTATTTGCGTGAATTTTCTTATGTGAATCAACTAAGTGAATTTGCCTACTTGAATTCTCTTACATGAATAATTATATGTAAAATAGTTATGTAAATTTTCTTACATGAATTGGTTATGTCAATTTTCATTGATGAATCCACATCATTAATTTACCTATGCGAATAATTTTGTGTAGATATTTCCCCCTATATGAAAATCACCAACATGATCAAATTAACATACCTTGTTATGAAATTTTCTATAGGATTTTATAGCCTATAATTATATTATGGTTTTCATACTATATAGTATTTCTATTTTCTTCATGTTTATTATGAATATTCATAGTGTTTTATTTGTTCTAAAATGAAACATTAACTATATACAGGCCATGTGATCATGTTTTTTATTACATTATGATGAATTAAATGAGATACAAATTGGATTAAAAATTAAAGGGGGATCACACAGATTTTTTTTTAAATTGAAATATTTAAATTCATATGAGTTAGAAGAGCCACTCTCATATATTCTAAGGTAACTTTATAAGGATATTAATATTTTTATTTACTATAGTATTAAATGGTCTAACATGTATTCTCTATTGGTTTTATAAAATATAGAGGAGTAATCACATGATCAATATTATAAATTGATGAGAAAAGAACTCAAGAATAACTTAATGGGAAAACAACACTAAACAAATATTAAGTAGTTCATTATATTTAAATAGACTAATATTTCTTTGGAATAAATAAGGATTTGACATTCTCTAAATTTAAATGAAGTTTTTCATAAATAAACTCTCTATATAAATCGTTTTACAAATAAAAATAAAAATATATGAGGTTCATGATATTCAATAATTATACAAGTGAAACAAACATTGGGGATCAAAAACTAATCTCAACCAAACTACAACATTTTGGTCCTTTGCTGTTGGAGAGCTCATTGCTTCCTTAACACTCTACCCTTGATTTTTCATCCATTTCTATGGTGATATTAATATTAATATTATTTTTTTCTGAAACATCAGTGGGTTATATTACCAATTTAAAAGCTATGTATGTGTTTGATGTGACTCCACAATATCTGCCGGTTTGGGTTGTGCCACTTGAGAAAAGGTAAGACTCTTTGTGGCATGCCTATAGGTAAAAAAATGTTAGTTAGTCTAGGATTAAGACGAAAGGGTAAAAATAAATTCTAATTAGGTGTGACTCTAATTATATAAAACAATGTGCATGACTACAAAATTAATGGGTTCCGTATCTCTATATATTGGACAGAGTTTAGGAGTTTACAAGGATCAATTTGATCCAAAGTAGTATAAAAATATATTATGATGATTTATTCAATTTCCTTTGAATTAAATTCAATACTATGATATAATATTTTAATTTATTAAAAAAGGCCAATTCACACACCCTCTTGGCTACTATGATATCTTCCCCTTCAGACCAATGATCCAAATATGATATTTACCTCTAGCTAGATATATAATTTAAATTGTAAAAACTATTTACTCACTTAAAAATCATGGGGAAATATTTGATTTAAGATGATCATAATAATATTTAGTTATTGATTGATACATAAAATGACACATCATTTTGATGGAACTGACTAAGGATTCTAGAAATATCTGATGAAATATTTCTTAAAAAACATAGTATAGATCACATGAAAATCATAGGAAAATAATACGAAGTATTAAAAAGAGAACCTAAATCATTATTTGGTAATGAAATAGTAAATTACATGTTTAATTAAATGGTGATGAATATTTTACATTGTGAAACAAATTGAAATTTGTATAGTCATGTATCTTCTTGTAAATATATGCATGATATTTGGAAATTTTGACAAGTTACACATTTTGGCTCAGATAATCTCATTAGAACTAAGTTAGGCATGTTAATTCATATATATAAATAATTTAAAATCATTTAATATAGAAATTTAAATCAAATTCTTAGTAGATATACTAGTATTATAAATGGTAGTATCTATTTAAGAGAAACAATATAATGAATTATTCTTTTAAAAATAGGGATCAAATGAATTCATAAGAAGTGGTATGATAAAATAGCTATTGTAGATAAATTTAAACACTTAAAAGAATACACAATTGATGAGCTTATTGGTTCATTATTATAAAATGAATAAGAACATAAAACTATTTCTAAAGATGATAATACAAAAATGAAATTTATTTAATGTCATTTTTTTGTATACACTTCTAATTTCGACTTATAAAGTGGTGGAAGGAATGATACTACATATTTCACAAAGAGAGTACATATAAGAAAGAACAGTTATTCCAGAATATTTTGAAAATACTACCCTAATGGTATGTTCAATGAAAATAAGAAAATTAATTTTATTTCTAATCATGCCCATGATATAATCTATTGTAAGTGAAAAAATGGGTCACATAATGCCTGATTCCCAAATATTTATTAAAATAAATAAAAGGAATCAATACCAGATAAAAAGGAAATAAATGGATAAAAAATGTGGTTTAACTAAAGAGTTTCATAAATAAGTTGAATGATATGATCCAAAAGTTGGAAATATGATTGGTTTATATAAAAATCATTAGAGTCACCGTAATTTTGTTCTTAAGGAAAACAAATTTCTAAAAAATATATCTAGGAAAATTTAAAAATATAACATACAAATATTTAATCTGCTCAAGAAAACATAAAAATTTTCCTTCCTAAACATTTATAATTACAGAGATAAATTGATTTTTTGTCAAAATTCCATGAAGTTGAAGTAATTAATTAGGATACAGTTCTTAATGATAATGAACAAATCATAAATGAAATTGAATGTTCAATGTAAAATCAATCCTCTTTTTTCAGAAGGTATAGAAATATTTGTTATATTAATGAGTTTCAATAAAATGTAAAAAATATTTTAGGTCTTGTTTATGACTACAATTTACCAAAAATATACAATTCTCTTTGTAATGCCCCAACCCTAGTTACCCATAGTAGGGTCAATATTACATAACATTATAATGATAACAAGGGATCAAATCCTGAAAGATTGATCAATTTAGTATCCTTGGAAGTTCAAGATAAATACATAAGTTTTAAATTACATTATGAAATGAAAAACAAAAAAAAATAGTGTCTCCTTTGAATACATTTATCTTGCTCAGACTATTCCATCAAGTCATTCATAATAAAATTCCTCACATCCTGGGAAAAATAAAACAAAGATAGGGGTGATCTCATATGATCAGTAAGGATAACAATATAGAGGAAACTTTCATAAATAAGCATATGCATTTAAGGAAATGTACAAGACTAAAAAATTAATCCTTTTAAACATAAAAATCAACATATTATAGAAAATATAAATCAAATAATTATATTTACTTATTCACATGGATATTATAATAGTCTAATAATCACAAGCAATATCAGTTTCCAATTTCATATTGATGGAATGAATAATGTCGGACACCATAACCACATAGTCAAGGATTTGTGCCAAGTCTACAAATAAGATTTTGTCAAGGCCATATGTCAAGAAACTAGTTTTTCTCATGATACCTACTGATGGATTGAAGAGTTATAGCAGTCTCTACCCACCACATACTATTTCCAATGCATTCCTCTTATGAAAACGTTGAAACATAACATAGAAATTCATATTAAAAATAACATACAAAATGTTAACACTTTAACCATAAAAAATGAATGGTATAAATATAACACATCCATAGTCAAACATATCACTAAAAAATCAACATAATATAGAATATTGTATCATAATAAATCAACTTCAAACAAGTATAAAATCCATCAACGGATGTTGACATAGATGAAATAAAAAATATTAGAGAGGAATATATTTTTATATTTTGAATCATTTAAAAGTTTTGTAATTATTAATTAAAACATTTACTTCTAAAATATTCTTATAATCTTGTATGGGAATATTCTAAGCTGTTATAACGGTGGAAAATAGCCACATCTGCCGTATAAGTTAAAAAACATTCTTACCTTAATTTGTAAAAAATGTCACAAAGTAACTTGTCTAGAAAACAACAGATAGATTCATTTCAAAAAAATATATAAAAAGTAGAAAGATGGTATAAATGAATTTAGCCCATATTATAGTAAATAGTAAAAATGTTTTGAATTACATTTGTAAGAAGCATGGATGTGGATGATAAAGAGGTCCCAGTAGATACTCACGTATAAACAATCTCAGATAATGAAGAGATTGAATAGCTAACCCTTACCTTGTAATTTTATTTGATAAAGGTTACATTAACCTCATGTGTAATAGTTAAATCATTGCAATTATATTATACATAAACCACATACACAAATATGATATCATATATGATGTTTTAATATTGCTTTATTAATAATATTTCAGTAGTATCACCATTTCAGGTGTTAAATGATTCATTTACCTTTATAAGATTGGTTATGTAATCAATGTTTGTTATGGATATGATTTATTTGATTCATATCCAGAATGATATAATGTTCTTAAAACTTATTTATAATCATAAAAAGAAAATTATTCTTTAATGGTTATGATGGGTAATGAGTTTCATTGCGTTCGTGGAATGAAAATCTGTATGTACACATGAGCGACAATATCATTCTTTTGATGGTGAAATAATATGTAATTGGATGGTATATCATATAAACAGAATACATAACATGTTATATTTATTATTTACATTAGTTATACTCATTATTATACCCATCCAAATAAGGTAGTGTTTGAATATCAAACGAAACCATGATGTGGAGACAGTAAGTCGTACGTACACACATATGGTGACTTGTCATTCATTGGATGGATAGAATAATGAATATCTTTGAACCATATTTATAATAACATAAAAGTATGCATAAGGTACTAAAGATATTATTTTTTTTATGGAAACAATAGTGAAAGTGGAAGAGGAAGAAGAAATGAACGTTGAAAGAGGTTGTGAAATTATTACCTCTTTTTTCGGGTGTTTCATTTTGAGTTGATCAAAAGGGCTACATTGATTGGATTTCAGATCAAATTAAGGACTTTAGGTCAAAGTTAAGGTATTTGGGAGAATATTTGAGTAGGGGTTGTTCAATACAAATGGATTTGGAGATGTGATTTTGAGAGAAGGGTAAGTACCATTTTATAAGAGAGGTGAAGGTCACTATATGAAAATCTTGAAATATTATTTTATTACACAATCATATTTAATTTATAATCTCTCAAAAAGGATTTATTTCGAGAATAAGGTGGGTATGGTTTGAAAACCTCTCAACCAATAGGTTTTGGACTTGTTTAGGGCACCATAATTACCTTATCTTGTAGATTCAACTCTTTGTCAACTTGTTTAACTTTTATGATGTATTCTTGTATTATTATAATAAATAGTAAATAAACATACTATAAATAGAGAAGATAACCCCAAGTGGTCAATTAATAATATATAAACTTATCTAAGTCCTTTGGTCAAACCTTATATTTTTAGGAATATTAAATCAATTAATAATATAGTATTTGTTTTAAAAACTCATTAATGTCAATTTTGACATGATTTGGTATTTTGATTTTGTTAAAGGGATAAAAAATTTATCACTTTAATAAATATTTATTTAATCAACCATAACATGCCATATTAACTAATAAAATTAGTGAAATTCATCAGAAGTTCCAATTTACAATTATTTGTATATTTATAATATCAGTTATTTTAATATTTCATTAATAAGTTAATTATTGAATCATTATTGTATCATAAATAAATTTAATTATTTAATGTCTAAAATTTATAAATAAAATACCATTATGTAGGAAATATTTTTATATTTCTAAAGAATATTTAGATTCAAATTTACCATATTTATAACCCTATATTAAAAATGGATTAGTTCTTAAACATTGAATTGAACACTTTTGACTCTTCTTTAAATAAAATAATAATAAATGTCCTAATCTAATCCAAGTGGACCAAAAGGATCATATTTTATTCCTAAGGTTGATTTTGGTCGAAATAAACTTATCCAATAGAATTAGGACGTCTGTTAGGGCAATTAAAATATCATTTTTTACCTTTAATTACCTTATTTACTTTTAACCGTGGCAAATAAAAGTGAAAAGTTACTATTCACCAAAAATTATTTTCATCTTATAGAACCACATTTTACTTATTGATGTCTACCATATCTCTCAGATTTTTGGAATTCAATTCACAAGAAACTGTAAACTTACGTTTTATGCGAATTTGTAAATGCGCCTAGAAGGTGGGTAAAAGACGGTAAAAAGTTCGATAAAATTTTATAAATCTAATATTATTATATAATGACACAATTGAATTACATAAACATATATAAGTATTATGTCTCTATTTTTACATAATATAAATTTAAATAAAATAACTAGTTATTTAAATAAAAATTTGTTTTTAAATAATAACACAATGTTTTTCACAATTAATAAAAAATTGAATGTTCTCAGAAAAATACAAAAAATTCATCCTAATCTAATTTTGATATTAAAATCCAAAAATGAACTCCATTTTAAAAAATAAAATTTATATAGTTTCAAAAAGTGGGTATTACTATTCATAACGAATAGTTTGACTGGTTGTGGTGTGTTAAAACTCGAATTTGCGTACAATAAAAGGTGTTGTATTATTCAAAGAGAAGCATACTGTGGAATCATGGGGTGTTAAATTCTTCCCCCTTAAAATAATTTTTCCTCAAAATTTCAGGAAAATTAATGCGTAAAAAGATTCTAGTGGATCTTAATCATAAGTTCCTTGGGTTCCCATGTTGCATCTTCTATCATATGGTTTCTCTTGAGAACATTCACCAGACGAGTCATCTAGTTTCTTAGCACTTATTCTCTGGTATCAAGAATCATAAAAGGCTCTTCACAATCAGATATATCGGGTTCTAGTTCACTTTCTTCATAGGTGAGTACATTAATTGGGTCGGGCATGTATTTTCATAATATTGATACATGGAACACATCATGAACTTTGGAGAGACATGGATGCATTTCCAAAAGATATCATTCAACTCAAATTCCTTCAAGAATGTTGATAGTTCTGATGTACCTAGGACTTAATTTACAATTATTAGTGAAATTTATAACACCTTTCCATGGAGATACGTTCAAGAAAACATGATCTTCTACTTGATATTCCAAATCCTTTCTTCAGTTATCAGTATATTACTTTTCCCTACTTTGAGCTGCTTTGATGTGGGTTTGGATAATATTCACCTTTTCCATTGTTTCCTCAACATGTTATAGCCTTATAAGTTTTCTTTCACCAACATCATCCCAACAAGTTGGTTTGAGACATCTCTTTCCATATAACGCTTCATATGGTTCCATTGGAATACTTCAATGGAATCGATTGTTATATGAAATTTTCACCAGAGGTAAATACTTATCCAACACAACTTGAAAGTCATGTGATCAATATTTGAACATGTATTCTAACGATTGAATAGTCTGTTCTGATTATCAATCAGTTTGAGGGTTGTAGGTAGTGCTCAAACAAAGTTAAGTATCCAAGGCCTTTGGAAGTCTTTTCCAG
The DNA here is from genome assembly GCA_963277665.1 of Viscum album. NCBI lineage: Eukaryota > Viridiplantae > Streptophyta > Magnoliopsida > Santalales > Viscaceae > Viscum > Viscum album. The sequence continues at coordinate 124,624,669 of OY728133.1, read as the reverse complement.
AATCTTGATGTAAAACAGGGATCACGATCAGAAACAATCGATAAGGATACTTTATAATGTCTTACAACTACATTAATATATATTCATTCTAAATATTCAATTGGTAAATCATCCCTTAGAGTAAGAAAATGTGATGACTTGTTAAGACGATCAACAATGACCCATATTGCATCATTCCTTCTCGGAGTCTTTGGTAGTCCCATTACAATGTCCATCGTAATATCATCCAATTTCCACTCAAGTATGGGACTAGGTTGCATGACTCCTCTAGGATGTTTTCTTCCAACCTTCACCTGTTGACAATCTATAAACTTTAACACATAATTAGAAATATCCCTCTTCATGTTGTCCCACCAAAAATGTTTCTTCAAATATCCATATATCTTATTTCCACCAGTGTGTATAGAGAAATTGAAGAGATTAGAATCATCCAAAAATTCCCATTTTAGATCAGGTATATCAGGAACTCAAAGTCTCTTCCCAAATTTCAAAATACCATCTTCATATGAGAAGTCGATCAATCTCCCATCATTCACAGCTTTAATTTCATTTTGAAACTCCTCATAATCAGTCTGAGAACTTTTTATCCCTTATATTAAAGATAGTTTAGCCACTATTTGAAAAATAATTGATGTTTCACCTTCAATTTTGATTCCCATATCCATCTTTACAAGATAAATGAACAAAGTATCCCTTTCAACTCTCATATTATTCAAAATTCCATGATCCTTTCTGTTCAAAGCATCTTCCACCTTATTTTCCTTCCCCGGGTGGTAGTGTATAGTGAAATAATAATCCTAGAGTAGTTCAAGACATCATATCATCCTCATATTGAGTTGTTTTTCTGTTAAAATATACTTTTAAACTCTTATGATCTGTATATATCTCACATTTTTTACGGTAGAGATAGTGTCTTCATATCATTACAGTAAAGATCAAATATGCTAACTCAAGATCATGTGTGGGGTAGTTTTGTCCATTAAATTTTAGCTATCGTGATGCATATAGAACAACCCTATCATTCTGTATAAGGACAAAACCAAGTCCTTTCTTTGAATCATTACTAAAATAACAAACCCATCATTCTCTAATGGTAGAGTCAAGAAGGAGCATTGACTAATCTTCTCTTAATTTTTTCAAAACATTCTTCACACTATTTTGTCTAAAAAATTAACCCCTTTATGTGTGATATTGGTTAATGGGTTTTCCAATCGGGAAAAATTCTAGACAAAATGCTGATAATAACCTACTAATCCAATAATACTGTGTAACTCTGTTATACTCATTGGTGCTGGACATTCTTGGATTGCCTTAGTCATTGAAGGATCAGCAGAGATTCAACCCATAGAGACAATATGGCCAAGAAAATAAATTTCCTAAATCCAGAATTCACACTTTCTAAACATCCTGTATAATTCATTTCTTTTGAGGGTTTTTTGAATAGTGACAAAGTGATTTTCATGATCTTTGTATCTTTTTGAGGTTATAAATATATCATCAATAAATACCATTACAAAGACTTCATGATATTCCTATAAAACTCTATTCATTAGATCCATAAAAATAAGGGGTGCATTAGTCTGTCCAAAAGGCATTACTAAAAACATTTCATGCCCGTCCATAGTTAGAAATGTTGTTTTTGGAATGTCTTCTTTCTTCACACACCACAAATTATATCTAGATCGAAGGTCAATCTTGGAATAATATTGAGCTCCCTGATATTGATTGAATAAATTATCAAATCTAGGTAGGGGATACTTGTTCTTTATTGTTATATAATTTATCTTCTTATATCCAATGTACAACCTCATATATCCATCTTTCTTCTTAACAAAAAGAATAGGGTATCCCCATATAGAAACACTAGGAAGAAAAAACCCTTTATTACTCAATTACTCTAGTTGTTTCTTTAGTCCCACTAATTCCACAGTGGCCATTCTATAAAGGGTCTTTGATATGGGCCTTGAAAAAGGAATTAAATCAATGGGAAACTCAATTTATCATTCTAGAGGATCTCTAGGTAAGTCCTCTACAATCACATCAACATATTCTTGCACAATAGGTACATCCTCTCTTTATACATTCCTTTCCTTACCCATAGTTATTTCATTCTCTTCCTCCCCAATAATTGAATTTAGCAGAGCTACTAGGGATGGATCTATATAAGAATTATGTGGTGACATTTATGTTCTAAAGATGAGGTACTCCTTATCATCATTGAAAATTGTATCCTCATTCTTCTTACAATAATTTTTTTTCATAATGGTTTGAAAGAAAATCCATACCGAAAATTATAAAAAATTCAATCATGGGTATGACGATGAGATATGCATATAAAAAAAATTTATATGCCCTAATGGGAACTGATTCACAAAATATTGTTGCACTGATACTTCACTTAGGAGTTTTTACTAACAACCCTTTTGTTAAATCAACTTGGAAATATCTAATTTTCTTAGAAAACTGGGAAATATGAAAGAATACGATGATCCAGAGTCAAATAAATCATTTGATAAATTTGAGGAAAGAATAAAATTACCTTCCACCACATATTTTATAGCTTAACTTCAATAGTAGTGATCGTATAAGCCTAGCCTTTCTCACTTGGCCTTTTCTGAGGTATGTTTCTTTGGCCATTAAAACATTAATTTACATAATGCCACATTTCTCTACAATTTTAGCATTTAACATTGACATCCTCTTTCCTTCCCTTGCAATCACAATCTTGGTGGTCTTTTTCACCACACTTGTAACAGAATCCCATTCCCTTTAGGCAAGTACCGAGGTTTTTCATTCCACCATTACTCTAGGATAGAAATTAAACTTTTCCCTTATTACCCTTATTTCTATTTTCAGAGTGTTCAGCAGATATCTTATTCTCTAGAATTTGTTTAAAGTTGTAAGACATAGAGAATTAATTTTCTATCATGATAGTGCATGAGTCAATATATTCGTATGATGAGATGGATTTCGAGATTAATTATCAACATAGAAATGGTTTTAACCCATAAAATAATAGAACAATCTTACTCCATGGGTTACGTATATAATCTCTTGCATACCTTGCTAACCTTGTAATGTTAGCCTCATACTTTGTGACATTCCCATCCCCCTTTTTCCTCAGACACAAAAATTATCTTTCCATATCCACATGATGTTCACAAGGAATGTATTTTTCAAAGAAAATATATTTAATATTCCTTCATTCCATATTTGATACTTCTTCATATTCCTTTGTGTTTTGAATGAAAGACAACCATTGATCAGCATCTCCTGTGAGGAAATAAATTGCAATGACAACTTTTTCCCTCACTACTCCCCAAATAATGGAATATTTTCTCTAAGTAGGTTGTCCACTGCTCAGATACAAATAGATTTGTATTTCCATTGAATTTTGGTGGTTGTTGCCTCATTAAGCGATCAAACATTGATTCTCCTCATTGTGGATCAGGGTGCTCCATACGTGTATGGTTATTTTTCTGAACCTGAGTGAGTTGTCCCACTATAGTGATAAGATGATCATCACTAGTTGCATCACAAGCTCCATGGTAATTATCTTTAGTAGGAGGGAACCACTTACATAGATTAAATACGTTTATACGATTTCCATTCCTTCCACTAGGCTCCATTTCTAAACAATGGAATACACAAGATTAATTTATGAATCACAATAAATAATTCGAAAAATGCAAAACACTTAACATAAATTTATTAATTTATGGATATAATACATAACCATCAAAAAATTTCTTTGAGAAGGTATATACTTATAAATCATTCTTAATGGTTTGTAAAGAAAATGTGAATTATCCTTAGCATATCCCCAGGAGTGTTGTAACCAAGAGTTAATCAAGGCCCGTTGTCATGTACCGGGATACCTCGGGTGAAGCCCAAAACTCCTTGTCCGAGTTTTGAATCCTAGGTACATCTGTGGCAGAGCCGCCTCTACCTGCACGTATCCAGATAGGGATGTGTTTCTTAGAAAACTCAAAAAATCTCTACATTACCAAAATTCAAGGAAGTTCTTATATACTAATCCTCAAAGTCTATCTTCGGGTAATGTTCTCTAATTAGGGTTTTTCTAAATATAGATTCCAAGGTCTATACTAAACATTCTATGAAACCTATTGTAATTCCCTGACCCAAGTTACCTAGAGTCGGTGAAATATTACATAACATTTCTATGATCACAAAGTATCAAATCCTGAACGACCGATCAATTTAGTATCCTTAGAAGTACTACATACATACAAAAGTTTTACATTACATTATGAAATGAAAAACAACAACATTGGGTCTCGTTTGAACACATTAATCTTCCTTAAACTATACTTACATGTTAGTAATAATGAACTTCTTCACATCCTATGAAAAAAAAAATCATAGAAATGGGTGAGATTAGATGCTCAGTAAGGATAACAATATAGAGGAAACATTCATAAATAAGAAAAAAATTATTTCTATGTATAAAACTAACAGATAAGCCTTTTAAACATAAACTTCATCATAATATAGAAAATAAAAATCAAATAATTACATTTACGTATTCACATGTATATACTACTAGTCAAATAATCACATGAAATATCAATAGCCAATTTCATATTGATTGAATGAATAATGCTGAACATCATAACCATGTAGTCAAGGCCTCGTTCCAAGACTAAAAATAAGATTTTTTCAAAGCCTTGTCCAAGACACTAGTTTGTATCATGAGACCGACTGGTACATTGAGGATCTATAGCAGGCTACACCAGTCACTTACTAAGTCCAATGCATTACTTATATGAAATGAATGAAATATAACATAAACATTAATATTAAAACTAGAATATAAAATTTTCATACTATAAACATAAACCATGAATGGAATAAAAATAACACATCCATAGTCAAACAGATTAAAAAACCTCTAATACAGTATTGAAGATTGTATCATAACAAATCAACTTCAAATTAGTGCAAAAATTTATTAATGGATGTTGACATAGATGAAATCAAAAAAAATTTGAGAGGAATATCTCTTTCTATTTTTAAATCATTTAAAAGTCGCATAATTATAAAAGAAAACATTTATTTTGAAAATATTCTTATAATATTGCATGGGATGATTCAAAGGTGTTATAATGACATAAAATAGCTACACCCGCTGTATAAGTTAAAAAAACATTCTTACCTTAATTTGATGAAAAGGTCACAAAGTACCTTTTTTGGAAAATGATGGAAGTATTGATTTCAAACCATTTTATAAAATGTAAAATGAGGGTATAAATTACTTTTACCCATAGTCACATAAATATTAAAAATGTTTTGAAAGGCATTTTTAAGAAACACAGATGTGGATGATAAAGAGGTCCTAGTAGATACTCAAGTATATACAACCTCAGGTAATGAAGAGATTGTAGAATTAACCCTTAACTTGTACTTTTCCTTGATAGAGGGTATGTTAACCTCCTCTATAATATTTAAATTACTATTATTAAATTATATAGAAACCACATACATAAATATGATATCATATATAATCTTCAAATATTGATTTGTTAATAATATTTCAGTAGTATCATCGTTTCAGGTGTTAACTGATTCTTTTACCTTTATATGCTTGGTTACGTAATCCATGTTTATTATGGATATGATGTATTTTATCCATATACAAAATTATATAATGTTCTTAAACATTATTCATAATCATAATATGAAAATTATTGTAGAATGGTTTTTATGGGGAATGAATTTCATCATGTTCGTGGAGACGGTAATCCGTAAGTACGCACGAGTGACAATATCATTCTATTGATGGTGAAACCATATGTAATTGGATGATATATCATATATAATGAATCAATAAGATGTTATTTTTATTATTTAAATCAGTTATACTAATTATTATATCCATCCAAATAATGATGTGTTTGAATAACAAACTACACCACAACGTGGAGACGGTAAGCTGTGCATATGCATGCATGGTGGATTTTAATTCATAGGATGGATAGAATAATTAATATGGTTGTACAATATTTATAATAACTTCATATTATTTTTTAGTTAATTGATTTATTATTTTGTTATGGAAACAACAAATAAAGAGAATGTAGAATAAGAAAGGAACTTTGAAAGAGGTGGTGAAATTATTACCTCTTCTTCGGGTGTTTCCTTTTGAGGTGATCAAAAGGGCTCTTAAGGATGGATTTATGATCAATGTAAGGCCTCTATGTATAATTTATTTTAGTTGGGAGGATATTTGAGAAGGGTTTGGATGAGCCAAATGTCTTTGGATGTTTTAATTTGAGAGAAGGGGAAGTACCCTTTTATAAGAGAGGTGAGGGTAACTTTATGAAAAGCTTCAAATATTATTTTATTATATAATCATATTTGGTTTATAATGGATAGAAAAGGATATATTTAGAATATACTATAGGGATGGGTCAAAACCACTCAACCAATTAGTTTTATATAGGTTTAGGTCATCCTATTGACCTTATTTGTTAGAATTAACTCTTAGTTAAATAGTTTAACTTTTACCATGTATTCTTGTCTTATTATAATAAATGGTTAATAAAAAAACTATAAAAAGTCAAGAGAACCCCAAGTGGTTCATTTTTAATATATATAACTATATATAAGTTCTTTTATGAAACATATGATTTTTTTGGAATATTATATCAATTAATATTATAGTATTTGTTTTAAAAACTCATTTTTGTCAATTTTGACAATATTTGGTATTTTGGTTTTGTGAAAGTCATAACAACTTTATCACTTAGAAAAAATGATTTTATCAACCCAAACATGTCATATAAACATATTAAATTTGTGTAATTCATTAGAAGTCTCAATTAACATTTATTTTTATATTTATAATATCAATTATTTTAATCTTTCATTAATAAGGTAATTACTACATCACCATTGTATCATAAATAAATTTAATTATATAATGTCTAAAGATTATAAATAAATTACCATTATATAGGTAATAATTTTGTATTTATATTTAATATTTTTAGACAAATTTATCTTATGTATAACCTTATATTTAAAATGATATAGTTATTAAACATTTAATTAAACACTTTTAACTCTTCTTTAAATAAAATAATAATAAATGTCTTAATCTAATTCATGTGGACCAAAATGATCATATTTTATTCCTAAGGTAGATTTTGGTCGAAATACACTTATATAATAGAATTAGGACTTGTGTTAGGGTAATTATAATATAATTTTTCTACTTTAATTATGCTATTTACTTTTAACCGTGGTAAATAAAAGTCAAAAGTTACTATTCACCAAAAATTATTTTCATCTAATTGGACCACATTTTACTTACTAATGTCAACCATGTCTCTCAGATTTTTGAAATTAAATTTACAAAAGTGGTAAAATTAGATTTTATAAAAATTTGCAAATGCGCTGAGAAGGTGGGTAAGAGATGGTAAAAAGGACAATAAAATTTTATATATCTAATATTATTATAAAATGACTCCAATGAATTACATTGAACATATATAGGTATTATGTATCTATTTTTACCTATTAAAAATTTAAATAAAATAACTAAATATTTAAATAAAAAGGCAGTTTTAAATAATAGTGCAATGTTTTTCACTATTTATCTAAAATTGAAAGTTTTCCGAAAAATACAAAAAATTAACCCTAAGATAATTTTGATATTCTAAATCAAAAAATGTAGCCCATTTTGAAATATAGAATTTATTAAATTTAAAAAAGTGGGAATTACTATTCATAACCGCTAGTTTGATTGGTCGTCGTGTGTTAGAACTCATAGTTGTGTACAACACAAGCTATTTCATTATTCAAAGAGAAGAGTACCAAGGAAGTTTGGGGTGTTACACTTTATTTTTTTAATGGTAGAGGTATATCTATTGTTAGATGTTATAGATGTTAAATAAAATTCTATTATAAAAATTTGTGATTCTTGAGATTTTAGCAATCCATTAGACATAATAAGGATTTCGTTTCAATATAATTTTCTTTTAGATTACATGTAAATAGGTATTGGAAATCGATTTCGGTTCCCAATAATTCATATGAAAATCCCATTGGACATAAATTTTCTTGGGTACCAAAACATTCATCATTTGTTTTGTAGGAGTCATTTTTTTGAGAATCAAAAGTGATATTTGGTATAAATATAGTGGATTATAATAACATATTACAGGTGATATATCGAAATTTATGTCATTCAATAAATATTATTGAGGTAACGTTAATTTTTATGATAATTATAAAGGTAAGGTAAAAGGATTCATTGATATTTGAGTTTCATATTCTATTATTATTTTTCAAAATATTTATATAATAAAGGATTGAAATTTAATTTAATAATCAATTAAAATTTTTGTTATATCGAAAGGTTTGTTAAATTTCAAAATGATAAAATAATTTTATTGAAAGATATTTTTTTTGTTTTATGAAAATAGAATAGAAAACAATTATTTAATTTTTTTATTACTTATCTGATCAAAATATAAAAATATTAAACTATATTTATTATGATTTTATTTTATGGCATAAGAGGTTGGTACATACTAATATAATTTTGACACATAAGCATTTCATGAACCAAATATTTCTATAGTAACTTGAATGTAAATATTAAAAAACCACTTTTTCAATCTTACTTGAAAGGTAAACAATATTAAAGTACTTCCAAGTTAATTAAGGAAGTATAAACAGTAAATACACATGATCATTTTGATTTTTATTTAATTAGTTATATCTAACCTACTAGTTTGGGTGGTAAGAGATATTTTTTATCACCATTGTATATTGTACTAGATACACTTGATTTTATCCTCTTTTACATAAATATGAAACATTATCTAAGTTTATTATTTTTAATTAATTTTTCAAAATAAGAAAAGAATAATAATTAAATAATTTATATGTGATCATGGTGTAAAATTATACAATCTAGGATTTATAAAAATTTAAAAATAAATTTTTTATTATCAAATATTTTAACCTCTTATAACTCTAAAAAACGGAGTTCTAAAAAGGAAAAATAGAACTCTTCAAGAAATGGATAGTCCCATGTTAAATATGTTTAAACTATATATTGTTTTTGATTAATCCTTGAATATATATTTTTAAATTACCAATATAATTATCTTAATAACTTTATTAAAAAAAGACACCTTATGATATTTGGAAGAGGAGAAAACTAAAATTGGCTATTTTATAGTCTTTAAGAGTAATGTTTTATTTCACAATACTAAGGATTCATTAGATAATTTTGATATAAAATATAATTAATGAGTATTCTTAAGATATTTATACAGTAGTAAGGCATATATTGTATATAATAAAAGATACATTGTTGTTAATGAATCAATTCATTATAATTATGATGAAAAATATTTGAATAAAAGGGATGATGATATTGATAAAATTGAGGATAAATTTATTGATTTTTAATTTTGGATAAGATTAACATCAAGATAAAGATACAAAAATTAAGTGGGAGATTAATTCTTTTCAATTTGACCATATTCATGAGATATTTTAGATGAATCATATAGATCATCCTACATAAAATGTGATTGTAAATGTTGTGTCAAATGTTCAAACTATAAAATTTGATATCAATATTTTTTGTTATCATAATTTCATTTCCGATTTTTACCTTAGAATATTGATAATTCATTAAATGATTTTAATAGGATATTGTATTGGAATTATTAGTTAAATCATTTTACTGGATATAATGTGAATACTTTAGTTGTTCCACAAAATTATTCTCATGTTAGAGGAAAAAATTTATCTTTAGGAAAATACTTAATGAATCTTGAAATATAGTTAAAAATAACGATATATTATACTCTCAAAGAGATTATAAAAAATAACATGTTTATTTTGAAGAATATTTTTCACTGGTTTCTAGATTATAAGAAAACCTAATACTAATATCTTATGGTTCTTTTCATGGAGTTAAATTATTTAAAATGGATGTCATATGTGCTTTTCTAAATGGTTATAATTCTGAAAAATTAAATGTTATATAGACCCTAGTTTTCAAAATAAAAACAATACTATCCAATTTTTGAAAGTATCTAAGGATTTATATTGTTTGAAATAAGATCATTGTGATTTGTAGGAACAATTAACTGGTTTTATTTTAAAAAATCATTTTTATAAGGTAAGGGTTGATCACAATTTTTTTATTAATTTTTTCAAAGATATAATAATTTTAAAAATTGTTTTTGATGACATTATTTTTGGGACTTTGTGTAAAAATATTTGTAATGAAATTTTATAATTACTGACTTTGGAACATGATATAAGTATGATTGGAGAATAAAAATTATTTCTTATTTTGGAAATATTTTAACGAAATTGTGGTATTTTTATAAATCCATCCATGTATTCTAATGATATTGTTAATAGATTTTTTTAGACACTTATAAAAGTGAAAAATCTCCCATGATTACCAGTTGAAAATTATATTTAGACAAACCTTTAAAATCCTTCAATGTTAAAACATTTAGACACATTATTTAATGTTTTTTTACATAATCTATTGTATTTATAATTTAATTTTTTCAATTTTCATGTGTGATATATTTCAAAGTGACTCTATGGAATGTAAAATTAAATATATTAAGAGTATTATTAGATATATTAATGTATATTTGAATCTAGGAATATAATACCATGATAATACTTTTGGTTGTTTGATAAGATATTATGATACTGCTTTTGGTCGATGCAAGAGAGATAGAAAAATAACTTTAGTTATGTCTCATTTAAATGAAAAAACATTAGTTTCTTGGGCTTCAAAGAAATATATTTCTATTTCAACTGTTGAATTCAAATAAACATCTTATGTATCCTGTTTTTCTCAATCACTATGTACTGAGAAAAAATATTATGCTTTTGGTATTAATTTTCATAATATTCATATATTGTGTGAAAAAAATTCTAATATTTTAATATACAGAAATCCCTTACTACACTCTAGGAATAGAAAAATATATATTAGATATCACTTCATAAGAGACCATATTCAAAAGAGTAATATTAGTATATAACATGATTCTTAAAAAAATAAACTTCCTATATATATTTACTAAAAACCCTAATTTACTATTTTTAATGAAATCAAATTTGTAAATGGAATAATTTAAATCTAATAATATAACATATAATTAAGTAGGAGTTTTAATAGGATTCTGATGTAAAACTACATATCTATTCATTTTTGATTATGTGTAAATTGAATCACTTTTATTATATTGGATCAAATGAACGTTCTTAAATGGCTTCTTACTATTTAATTCATTACATATATTTTGAAAATTTCTTGAATATCATAATATATATTTTTATGGATCATTTTAGAAATTTTTATTTCGAGAATCATTAATTTATGGGGAGATATTTATGATTGATTTATGATTATTTAATTTTGTGTGAGTTTAGTCTTATGATGCATTTTTTGGGGAGATGTTGATGATTTCAAAATTTTAAATCATTTTTTTCAATTCCAAAAATTGTGAGAACATTTGAAATTTATATTTAGTTTTATAATTATTAAAAAGGGGCATTATTTTGAGAAGATCCTTGAACTAATTTATATTTTTATAATTACAAATCTTAATTTGGTTTATTTAGTTTTAATTCCTAAATACAATGTAATAAATTTTTATAATTATTATCTTATATATATATTAAATTTTTCTTTACCTTCATTATATCAAAATAATTATTTTCTTAAAATCTATTTTGATTTCATGTTTTTGTTATTCATAACATATTCAAAAAGTTTTATAATGATTTTATAAGCTAAATATGTCATTTGGACCTTTAAATATCATTTATACATATTATCACAATTTTCATGTAGCTAATACTCCAATGTATCCATACGAAGTATCCAACTATTTTATATAGGAAAATAGTTAACAAAATTTCCCAATTTTTAGAACAAGCTATGTGAATAATCTATGGGTATTCACGTATGTGGATTATCTTACATGAATTAATCTATGTTAATCAGCTAAGTGAATTCATTTATATGAATTATCTTATGTGAATCAATTATGTGAATTCACCTACACAAATTCCATTGTGTGAAATCTCTTTTACGAATCACCTATGAGAATATGATTACATAATTTCACTTACATCAGTTATCTTATATGAATTGGATTTTTGAGTTTTTCTATGTGAATCCAATTACGATAATTAGCCTACATTAAAAGGATACATAAATTGTATTACATGAATTCTCTATATCAATTCACTTGCATGAATTGGTTCTATCAATTATCTTATGAGAATTTTATTATTTGTATATTTTTCCTTTGTGAAAGTCACTCACATTATCAAATTCAGCTAAGTAGTTATGTGAGTTTCCACAAGATTTTTTAAAATAGAATTATGTTATGTTTTCTATTTTATTTCTTATTTAATGTTTCTAAAAGTTTATTGTGAACATTATTAGTGTTTTATTTGTTTTAAAACTACACATTAATTATCTAGAATTTATAAAAATAGGGTTTTTATTATTTATGATGAATTAAATGAGGTCCATATTACATTAACCTTGTATGGATAATCATGATGTAATTTTTGTACTAGATATATTCAAATTCAAATAAGTTTAAATATGAGGATTCAACCTCATATATTATCAAGGATGTTTTGAAGGATATCAATAATTTTATATATTACTGTATTAAATGTTATAACATATAGTTTGTATCTATCTTAGAAAATAAAACGAAGGCATTAGATGAATAATATTATTCATTTATGAATGAAATAAACTTATATCATTTTATTGGAAATATACACCAAACAATACTAAATTATTAAATTTATGTTACCTATGCGAGTCTTTCTTTGGGGAAACATAAAATGGTAATCAAATTTGAAATATTTTTTTCATGAAGAAACTCTATATCAAATTATTTTCAAATATCCCAATTAATATATAAAGGGTTAAGGATATTTTTGAACTATGTAGGAGTGACATACTTTGGAAATCATCTTTTACTCTCAGCTGAACTACAATCATTTTATCCTTTTGTTCTTGATAATACCATGTTGCCACGACACTAAGAACATGAAGAGTTAATCTATTTTTTGTTTATTTAATTCATTTTATTATATTATGCTAAATAGTGACAGGGTTATACTACCCATTTAAATGGTATTCATGTGTTGGTTGTGACTCGCTAAAAAAAGTAAATTTGGTTTGTGCCTCTATGGGAAAAAGTAAGAATTTCTGAGTTGTAGTTCCAGGTAAAAATGATTATTAGTCTTGGGATTAATCCTCAAAATTAAAAACTATTTGTATTAGGGGATTGTCTTTTGGTGTGAAAAAGTATTTGTATGATTACATAGTTAGTGGGTTCTAACTCTCTTAGCATTTGAGAGGGGTGAAGAGTAGAGTATGATCGATTTGATGCATACTATTATAATAATATCTTTTGACTATTGATTTTTTTACAATATAATTATTTTAACTCATTGATATATTCTTCAAATATTATTAAAAAAGGAAAATCCACCCCCCTCTTGGCCACTCTGTTTTCTTCCTTGTGGGACTAATACTTACACCATCATGAAATCAAGAGAATTTATACACGGAGATATAAAATTAGCTGATCACTTAAGCATACTATGGTTTAAAAAAAAGAAACTTCTTTTACTGGGTCAATTAGACTTAATAATTTCATAGTAATTCTCTTTTAATCATTCCTTAAATAATAATTAAAAAAATTAACATTCCAAAAAATAAATTGTAAATCCATTTTTCCACACAAAATTTCATTATAAAAAATTATGTGAAAAAAAGTATGAGACCATAAATCATTATCTTCAAAATATAATTTCATTGATATTATATTTAGACCATCATTTACTTTGATATTTTATTTTAAAAAAATTCACTAAATTTTATAAATTATGATAAAAGTTAAATAATTTAATTATATTTTTCAAAACATTAACTGATAAAATAAATAAATGTTTTAGTGTTAGCCTAAAACACTCATTCAACAATGGAAATATCATTATATAATTTTAGTCTTTCAATATGATCTTTTGGAGACTATTAAACTAACTTGAGGTTATATTGTTATAAAATTTCTAATGATTCCACACAATCATTCTAATAATAATATAATCAATAATATAAAAATAAAAAATTACATCTAATAAATCTATCACATATCTTAACATTAAAAATATTTAACAAGTGATCGACAAAAACATTAAATAATGCTCATTGATTTCAAACCATTCCCATTCCAATCATCCTCGATGATCTCAAAAAACTACTATATTAGAATGACATATTCTATAATCTTATTATATTAAATCCACAACCCCTAATTACAAAAAATCAATAAAAAATAATTAATCAACATAGTGATAAGTAATAATAATTAAAATACATGCCTAATTTTTTTTATTGAATTCCAAAATCATTGATGAGAATAGTCCCTAAAATTTAAGACCATGATAAAAATCAATTTCAAAAGAAATTAAATTCATAGAGAAACTTATTGGGTGGCTTACCTTCAATGAAAAATGGTAAATAATATGCATTCGTATCAATATAGACTCTAAAAACCTAAAAATGTTAGTTATATTACATTATTGGTACACAATTAATGATATAATAAAGTATCAAAAATCTAGTAGTATTAAAAGACTAAATACATCCATATATTATATTGTAAAACATAAAATAATTCAAAAAAAACATTAATATACTATCCTTTATATCTCCAAAAATCACACATAGTACTCCTCATGTTATCTTAGTGAAATTTGAATAAATAAGGATAAATTAAGATACTCTTAAAGGAATAACATGAAAGAAAATATTTCATAACATAAACTTGTTATAAGTGATGTGGAAGGAATAACTAAAAAACATAAATCCATAATCCACTGAAACTGTTAGAATAATATATCCTTGGATTGTAATGAAAATAAATATAACACAAAGATAAAAATTACATGTTTTTTAGTTATGAAATGCATAATACTGGATATATAATAGTATAACCTAAGATAAGGCATCATGATCTTATTTTCAATGAAAAATATTTTAATTGGTTGGAATAAAAAAATACCCAAAAACATTTGTCTAAAAAACTATTACATAAAGGAGAAATATAATTATAGACCCTACATATCTATTTTTTTGTTGCAATTCATTCATCATACGAGAAAATAATCCAAATTGGAAGAAAAAAATATATAATTAAAATATGTTTCCCCATGTAAAAAAATGGATGACATGTTTATAACCCATATCAAGAAAGAAAGTGAATTGTTAAACAATATATAGTCAACTTTAAAATAATATTCTATATTGGAATAAAGGAATATTTAACACCAATACTTTTTACCATGTCAATAAAAGTTATAACATGATCATAACCCATCCCTATAAAGGATGTGGATTGTTAAAAAAACACATATTCAAAATTACAATAATCATCATCATTGGAATAATGGAAGATGGAACTCCAATTATTTTCCCTATGTTAAAAGGAGGGATATCATGATCATGAAAAATATTGAGAAGGAAAGAAGATGGTCAAATAATCCATAATCAAAATACAAAATATGGGGAATTATAAATGTAAAAGGATGTAACCTGTTCAAATAAATAGACATAAGGTATTGGATAAGGGTACTTTTAAAATGTTGGGTTATGAATAAAAGATATTAACTGAGTTTAATGGTTTTCAGTGGTTGTAGACAATAGAAGTGATAAGAAAAATCATTCATCAAGGTTCATAAAAATCATGTGAATATTCTAAATCATATCCCCATAGAGAGTCTAGCTTGGTGTGAATTATTTGGCCTAATACTCATTTTATTGGTGATGGTTGAGTGAATTATTCAACCTACCCATTTCAAAGTGATTACCCATTGGTTAATCATTGAGACAACCACATCTTCTTTTAAGTATCTATGTAATTATTTCATTGCTAGAAAAATGACACACTATTTAATTTCCTAAAATTGATGGTTTTTTGGCATATTTTCAACATAGGAAAATGATTTAATGAGAGTAAATAACATTGAAAATATATAAAATTTATGATAATTACATGGAATCAAAATAATTATATCATTATAATTAAAGTTTGTAATTGAAATGGAATGGGTGAAATGAGGTCCCTTTTTTGGCATAACAAATTCATTGGAAAAAGAACATAGTGAGAGGTTATAATAAGATTATAATTAAGAAAATATAAAAGGGGAGGTTATACAATGATATTAAAAGAACGATAGTATAAAGAAATTGTATTTTAACAAAATAATTTTAATTTAAAAGGAAAGAGTATGATTAAAAACCCGTACCTTAGAAACATGTTTATGAATGTCTGGGATGAATCATTAAAACCATAAGAATGCATTTTGTGTTATTTAAATAGTTCGGGGAATATAAAATCACGACCAATGACTTTGGGTTGAAGTGGTATGAGAGATTTGGTTTCCACGATCTCCTTTTAGATGTGAAAAAGGAGGTTTTAATGGAAAATAATGTTATCTAATGGAAAAGAATAGAATCACATTGGTATTAGGTGGGTTAGGTGAGTTAGGAGAAGAAATTGTAGTAAAGACTTTTGGTTATATATTTCATACCTAACATGTTTTTATATAAGTTTTATGTGACTATAAAATTATTAAAAATTGTAGATACATCATTTAATTATTTTTACCCTCATTAATATTGATTAAACACAAACCATGGTAATTATTTTATTATAAAAAATATAAGACAACCACTATTACCGAATTTAAAAATTAAAAAAACAAATTTCAACTCCATTTAATATAAATATATTTCTAAATGTGATAAAATAAAATTTGAATTTTAAATGTAAGACATAGAAAAAACTATTTTTAGAAGAAAATGTCATTTTATACACGGTAGTTTTAATCTTATTTAAAATTAATTATTAATTTAA
This sequence comes from Viscum album, assembly GCA_963277665.1. Taxonomy (NCBI): domain Eukaryota; kingdom Viridiplantae; phylum Streptophyta; class Magnoliopsida; order Santalales; family Viscaceae; genus Viscum; species Viscum album. The sequence continues at coordinate 124,607,693 of OY728133.1, read as the reverse complement.
TTTTGGTTTATAAATTCATTATATGATTAAAAATAATATCATAGTAGTAATTTAATATATATTAATCTAATTTATTTAGATTAAATTTATATAACTCAGGTATTACTTTTTTAAAGACCCATTTTAATATTAAATTGGAAATTATTCTTTAATATGAGTAATTTGTTTATAATTCCTAAAAAAATATTTTTCTCGTCAAAACATTTGGGCCTAATTATTCTAAAATATATTATATTTTATGAACTATAATTAACATGTTTATGTAAAATTAAATTAAATTTCAACTTTAGAATGTGTAAAACTTATTCTTAAGAAATTTTTTATTTTAAAGCATAAAAATTGTGTTTAGGACAAAATTTCCAATTGTACTTATTTTAATGAAATAAATTGGTTTATTAAACAATAATTATGTGTTATATGGATTTTAGATAAATCTAAAAATAAATTGTACTATAATAATATATAATTAAAATAAGAGACCAATTTTTTTCTTTTATTATAAATAATTACATAAATTCAAAAAATGTTAATCATAAATTTTGAAATTTAAGAATATTATTTAAAAAACATATAGTTTTACTCATTAATTATTTTTATCATTTAGAAGGATTTATAAACTTTTAGGTCATGATTATATTACAAAAAGTAATTATTTTGGAAACATATATATTTTTCACAGTTCACTTAAAATTTAATAAATAAATAAAAACCAAAATAAAAATAATCTTAAGATAATATATTTATGAATATTATATATATATATATATATATATATTTCTAATTAAATTCTAAAATTAAAATTTTAACCTTTTAGATATACACATGAATAAAGGCTGTTTAGAGTTTGAAATTTGTGGTAGTTAATGATATAGTGTGTTTACCTACTTACGTAGGGTATTAGGTATTACATTCTTCACCCATTAAAATTATATTTTCCTTGAAATTGTTGTATATACCCACTTATTAAAATATTTGGATCTTCCTTCCTCAAATATTCTTCAGGCTCCCTGGTATCCTCTTCTAGTTTGTGATTTATCCAAAAGAAATTCACCAATCGAGTTCTCTGGTTCCCCAACACATACTCTCTAGTGTCAAGAATCCATATAGAATATTCATTATAATAAAATTCCATTTTTATAATATCTTCCCCAATATGTGAGAACATTTATTATATCTGACATGTATTTTCTCAGTAATAAAATATGGAATACATTTTATACTTAAGAAAGGATATGTAGTTTTGTTAATAGATAAGATAAAACACTAATTGTTCTCATATTTCAAAAGGCCCATTGTACCTACGTATTAAATTCTATTTTGTACTAAATCTTACTAAACCCTTACATGATAAAACAATAAAGAATACATCTTCCCAAATTGAAATTTTAACTCTTCCCTCTGATTATCACTATAAATATATTGTCTCCTGTGAGATAATTTAATATGATTCTAAATAGTTCATACATTAATATTCATCTTCTCCACATTTTCTAGGCCAACTATCTTTCATCTACAAATTATTTCTAAGGGGTTGGAGTATGAAACCACTTACTATAAAATTCTTCATATGGTGCTATTTGAATTCTTTAATAGAAGATATTATTATATGAAATTTACAGTAATGGTAGATACTGATCCAACATACCTTGGAAGTTAAGATAACATGTTCTCAACATGTATTATAATGTACGGATAGTATTTTCTGATAGACCATTAGTTTGGGGATGATAGGCGGTGCTATAATTAATTTTATTATCAATATTTCTTTGAAGACTCTTTCAAAATTTAAATGTGAACAAGGTTCATGATCAGATACAATTGATAGAGGTTCCCCATAATGCCTTATGATTTCATTAATATAGATCGATACAAGTCTCTCAAGGGGAAGATATTATATTATTTTTGTTATAATGAGTAGACTTATTAGTAAGAGAAATTTAAACCCATAAAACATCATTTTTCCATGGAGTCAATAAGTTAGTGGTGAAAAGGTCCATTGTAATATTGTTCCTCATCTAACTATGTATATTATGAGGTTGCATGAATCCCATAGGATTTTGTCTTTGATCATTTACCTATTAGAATAAAAATTATATAGACACATAGTCATAAATTTACCACTTCATACCATCACACCATAATTATTCTCTTAAAACCATAAACATCTTTATGCTACTAGGTTGTATAGAGAAATTTGATCCATGTACTTCATCTAGTAGTTATATGTTTAACTCAGTTATGAATAGAACATATAACCGCTTTCTAAAGGTCAATGATCCACCTATATAGAAAGATTATATAAATTCACCATCATTCTCTACTTTAGTGATCCTTTTTAAGTCCTCGCCAACCTGCTGTGACTTCTATATATTTTTTAGTATGGATTATTTATAAATTTCTTGTAAATCGAATAATGCCTCCCCTTTCCAAAAAATAACCACATATATCATTAATATATATCTTTTTATAGGATTCTTATTATTCTCCAACATGGTTATAATTCCATAGTATATCTTAGTCAATCTGCTGAACACCTTGTTATCTTTTCTATGGTGGAAGTTTGTAAATAAATATTATTATAAATGTAGTTACAACCATATCCTTTGCGTCATGTTGATCTATATCTATGATAATATATAGATTATAATCTTATGATCCATATATATATATATCACATATTTCACTATAGATGTAGTGTCTCTATATTTTTAAAGAAACTATTATATTTGGTATCTCAAGGTCATGAGGTGGATAAGTCTATTAGTGAATCATTAATTATCATGATACGCAAGCAACCATTATATCATTCTGCATAATAAAACAATATCTTCCTATCTTTGATGCATCAAAATATATTAATAATAAATAAATATCTAATATTATATTTAATAACATTTAATTAACCAATCTTTTATTTAGCTTTTAAAATCATTCATCAGATTCCCAAGACCATGATCTTTACATGCAACATGGTTATCTGGTCGAGCAATAAATTTTTTTTCAAAAAAACTGATAGTAACCTTCTAAAATGAGGGAAATAGGTATATTAGTTATATTCACTAGTATAATACATTATTTGAGTAACCATATCCTATAAATATAAACACATATTCCATATATTGAGACAATATAACCATAAAAATGAAACTTCCTTATGTCAAAATTTACACTTTCTATATTTCTTATATATTGATTTATTTCTTTGGGTATACAATATTATTTATAGATGAATATCCATATCTTCAAATCTGTTATATTATATCAAAATATCATCAATTAATTCCATTATAGAGTTATCAAGATATCCCTTGAGTACTCTACTCATCATATCTATAAATACAAAAGGGGATTTAGTCAATCCAAATTGAATTATTGTAAATTCATAATATATAAACCTTATATAAAATTCTTATTGTGTATATCATTATTATTCACCCTTATAATAAGATAAAAAGTGAAAATATTGATCTTTTAATAGAATTAGGATCATTTATGTTTATCAAATAAGTCATCATTTCATGGTAAATAGTATATATTCTTTATATTAATGACATTGATCTCTGTATAATCGATTCCCAATATCATTGAATCATCATTGTTTTTCATGAAAAGGGGATCCCCATGGTGAAACACTCGATCATATAAATCGGTTATCATAATATTAATATAGTTTTTTCATCAACTACACAAAATCCATTTTTTTCATTTATAAGTAGTTTATTATATGGGTGTTACATCTTAAATGAGTCTAATAGAGAAATCAAAATCACACTCTGGAGGATTTGAAATTAATTCTTCTAGAAAATAATCAATGAATTATTATACCACATTCATTTCATCTATTTTTATTCTATCTTACTTATCCATTGATCACACTTCATCTTCCACACTTCCCAAAATTTCATTAAGGAGAGCTAATTGGGAAACTCTAGACATGATTTATAGGATGAATTCTCTCCTCTGAAGAAATGATTTTCCACCTCACCTTCATTAATCATAATTTTCTTCAACTATACTTTAAAATCCCATCCATATAAAGGAATATATAAAATCCAAATATAGGTATAATATTCATGTTTTAAATAGGGTACATCTATGCATCATAATTATTTCTAACTAACATATCCTTGTTGCAATATGATTTTTAATATTTGTCATAATGGATAATTCCCATAATATAGAGCTAGAGAAGTACCTATTATTCATAAAAATCATCGAATATATAAAAGAGTGTGAAGATCCAAAAAAAATAAAACATTAGTTAACTTTGAGGATGTGATCTAAGTATCTTCCACCACATCATTAGGATCATATACATTAACTATGGTAATCACATAAACTTGTACTCTCTTCCTTGGCCTTTTTATGTAAAATACCCAATAAATTTGGGTCATTAGTTTTTAGTACGCCCTATATCTGTATAGTTAAAGCATTTAACATCAACATATTATTATTTTTCTTTAAATTCATGAGCTTGATAAACCTTTCTCCCACACTATAAAAACTCTTGTTCCCTTAAAAAAATTCCCCAAGGGTTTATTTTCTATTTTACTATATGTGGGAGGTTTTACTCTTTATTTATACCCCTTTTACATACATTTCTTTCCATGGTGGTCAAAAAACCTCTTCTTCTCTAAATATAATTTTAATAAATATGTATTATAGAAATACTTTTCTATCTTAATTTTATATAATAATATAACATCATTTGATTAAAATATATTAAAGATTAATATGCCTTTAGGGATTAAATTTATTCCATCATAAAATTATCAATATTACATTCTATTAAACAAACATAGTCTATATCATGTATAGAAAAACAAATGTAGGTATCCTCATAACCAATAAAAAATTCCTTCTCCTTTTTTAAGTGATTGAGGAATTTTAGTTCTATTTTATCCCTTTTCTCATGTAGAAATTATTTTTCATAGAATATATCATTAAATGTTTTCCATTCTATGAGTTTTATCTCTACCTCCTCTCTAGTTTTTTGAATTATTTACCATAATTAATCTGAATCAACCTACATATTATATAATCCTAGGAAAAAATTATCCCTTCTACTACTTCCCAAATAAATGAATATATTTTTTAGGTACTCGATCAATTTCCAAACTACCAAAATATTAGTAATTTCATTGAATGGTGGAGATTTTTTTCATATGATGTTGTCCGACATAGTTACAATATATTATGGATCTACATGTTTATCTATGTGAGGGAGGATATTTTTCATAACCTGAGTAAACTTTCCTAACATGGTTATGATCTAATCATCTCCAACTCCAAACTCTTTAACTTACTCAGGAGGAACATCCTAATATTCACTAAGGGTATTGATATAGTTTTCATTCCTTCTATTAGTTTCTATATCCAAATAGTGTTTTAATTAGTGAATTATATTGAATTGTAAAATAAACATCAATTTATGTTTTATGTAGTGTTCCTTAGATATCATGAGGATTTTTCATGATACTAGTTTATTTAACAAGGATCCTTTAAATATAGTTCCTATGTTTTCTCCTAAACATTTTCTAATACCAACAGGAACAATATAGACTCTAAAAACCCAAAGTGGTTTTTAAATTAAATTACTAGCATAAAATACCAGATTTAAAATGAATCACTAAGATTAGAATTCTGGTATGACAAAATAAATATGTAAATTACATTTGAAAACATAATATACTACATGAACAAATTGGGAGATGATTATTATCCCATCCAACATATCCAGGAAAATTAAACATAGTCAACCTCTTGGTTTCTTTGTGAAAGGAAAACTAATAAGGGATAAATTAGATGTAAATAAGATGTACCATACAGTGTAATATATCATAACATAAAATTATCACAAGTGATATGGAATGAATAAATAAACAAAATGGAGATATATTCAACTGAAATAGAGAGTATAATACATCCAGGTAAAGAAATTAAAGTCAATAGACAACATAAGTAATACTATTTATCAGTTCTTTGGTGTTGAAATTAAAAATTATAGAAAACCAACTTAACACTATAGTAAAAGACATCATGATATTACCATTCATGAAAAATCTTGTTTAGGGTAGGCATTCACTAAAATAACCAAACATGGTTGTCTTAGTTGACCCAATAATTCGTACAGGGGAAATATAGTATTAGGCACCACCTAATAGTTGTTTACATCTAATTAATTTTTCATATGAGGAAATGAATAAACTATTCATAATCAAATTCTCTAATATTCATCTACATTGGAATAACAACATATGAAACAGGAATACTTTTCCCATGTCAATAAAAGAGATAAAATGATCATATCCAATCCAGAAAAATATGGTGGATGGTTAAACAATACACAATTCAGTTTACAAAAATATATGAATTATAATAATTACATATAGAATGCCAATAATTTTACCCATGTTAATAAAATGGATAATATAATCATAACCCACTATGAGAGATAAGGAGGATGTTTAAAAAATACATAGACAACTTTACAATAATAATAAATGTTTGTATAATTATATATAGAACATAAATTATTTTCACCATGTCAATAAAGGGATAACAGGATAATAAGTCCTCGAAATAAATAAATAGGATAATTAAAAAATATAAAATCAATATCGAAAATATGGAGTATTCTTAGTGTAAAAGAAACTAAACATATCAATTAAATTATGATAATGTAGTGGTGAATATTAATTTCAATGTGTTGGGTTGTCAATAGAAAATTATCATGGAGTTCAATAGTTTTCATTAGTAATAGATCATAGAAATAGTGGAAAATCCTTCATCAAGGAGTATAAAGGGCATGTGAATATTCCAAAACATATCTGCTGGGATTTTCTAGAAACGTGTGCAGTCTTAGGGCAACTCATCGCACATTATGGTGATTATTGATTTAACACCTTAATAAACCCATTTTGGGTTATTACGCATACATACATCAATGCCAAAACCTTATTATCCTGCTAATATCTAGATAAGGATTCCATTTATTAGAAAACCATACACTATTTACTTTCCCAAAATTTAGTATTTTCGAGCAATATGAAGGCTGGAGAAAAGGATTTAATGAGAGGAAATATCATTTTAAATATATCGAATGGGTGATAATACAATATCATTAAATGAATTATTTCATTATATAAAGGATTGTAATTGAAAATGTAAGGGGTGGAATGAGATCCATTATGTAATCATAATAAAATTATAGTAAAAAGGATATAATTAGAGGGGATAAGTAGACTCACCATAAGAATATATCAAATATGAGAAAATATCATGAAATTAAAATCATGGAAATAAGTAGAAATCATATTAATAAAAAACAATACTAATTAAAATGAGAAGAGAAGGATTGGAAACTCTTACATCTCTATGTATCTTTTTAAATATTGGGAGGAATCCTTAGTGATTGTTCTATACATAATAGAAGCATCATAAGGGGGATTCCAAATATTTATTTATCATCATGATTAATGATTAATTCAAAATTTACATGAAGATAAATTCCATGATCAAAATAATTGAATAAAATAATATATTCAATTAATAAATACTAGAACTGAAGAATAAAATCATCACATATTATTTATAACTAATTTAATCAATTAAATAATTACCTTGATAACTTTTTTTTCATCATTAATGCATCTGAAAACATTTCTATGTCTTACTATCATTTTGTTTTAAGAATCAAGAATAAATTCCCTCTTACTGTGATCGATACATGTTCCAAAAATCTCTGAACATCACTACATGAATTATAGGGTTCTAACATATAATATTTCAATTCATTCATTTTCCACCATTGATCTCCATGAGAACTTCTTCAAGGAAAAATTCTATTTGATCTTTCTAGAATTTAGGGTGCTGGTGGGGGAGGATCGTGCTCCATTTTTTAGAGTGTTCTTGAAGAGTGATCTCTCTAGGGATTTGATATGATTTTTATTGATCTCATTGTGTATAATATAAATTAAATTGATCTATTAAGAAAAAATAATATAATTTGGTTTATATAATGTTAGGGTTAGAAACTAATAATTTCACATGCATCCAATATTATTTCTATAATCCATGGGAAACACCATATCTTTAATAATAATAATATTTTTTTATAATATATATTAAAATTTCAAATTAAATTAAATAATATTTATTAATATAATATTCAATATATATTATTTCTCACCAAACCATTAAACATGGTCTACCATTCCTCTGTAATATTTGACTGAGATTCTGGTTACACATAGAGTGTGTCCCTCTAGGCCAATTTCTCAGTTGAATTATGTGAAGATATGTAAAGTCCAAGGTTCGAATCTAGAAATAGACCAAGTGACACATAAATAAATAATTTAATACTATAATGGAATAATATCATATATGGACACTTACTATGTTTTAAAATACCATTCTCGTGATACACCCAATTAAAAAGGATTCATGTTGGTCCCATTAACCCATGAGATCGATGTATTTTTCCTTGACTTTATGAAAATAAAACATAACTAAAAAACACTTTGGCAAAGAATTTATTTAAGATATTTATTTTTGATAAAATGTAATGAGATATAAACATTTATTAGAGAATATATGGGACAAATCCATTATTATATTATTCATTAAATAAAAATTACTTATGACTCACCCAAGAGATCTAACCTCATTGTGAACATATGTTATTACTATTATAATCAATACATAAAATTACATTACTTATAAAACTAATTTATAATAATCCTAAATTCTATGAATCAATACACACATATGCAAATATGAACATCCATTGACAAATATAAATGTGTATTTTCTACTGCTAGGTCTCGTTCTCATAATATCTTTCACATAATATTTCAAAGGATATACAACACGATAAGGTGACTCAAAGTCGTATGAGTGTATACCCTTGATATCAAATATCTATTTTGTTAGTCAAATGATTTAATATAGATAAAGAAAATATATTTTAGAATACTACGATGTCACTTTTGGGTTTTCATATTAGAGAGGAACTCGTATGACCATTCAGTGTGGCAACTACTCATTGGATGTTATCCATTACTATTTCAAACAAAAATAACAATAATGATGTGGTAAAGAGTTTATTAATGTTAAAAATTAATAAAATTTATTATAATGTTAATATTAGTTGTTTCTAGGGAACCAAATCCAAATGACTCACACTTGAACCAGATCCATGTCTTAACAACCATCAATCTTCTATCTCTCACATGATACTCTCAAATTTTCTCTAATAAGCCATTAGTCAAGGGTTCTGCCACATTTTCTTATGTGGGAAATTTTCTTACCGAAACTTCATCCCACTGATAAAAACCCTCAAGAGGTGATTCTTTAGTGTACATTATTTTTTCATTGGTGTGACATTTTCCCTTTTATAAGAGCCACCACTATAGTAATACAACAACGAACTATGATAGGGTCATAAATTCTAGGTACCACATTAGGATATGGGAAAACTTATCATATCCAAATGAATTACCTGGACACGTTAGATGCATCAATATAATCGACTCCACTAGAGAATCACCAACAACTGGATTCTTAGAACTCTTATTGCTCACAAATCCTTTGTTGAGATATAAAACATATCTTGACTATGAATTCAAAATATTATAATATATTTGAAAACTAGAATTAGTATAAACCATGATGACCAGGTCCTCATCTCATCTATACACTATGAACATATACTTATTTCTTCTCAAATACACAAGGATACCCTTAATAATAGACCAATACTGTTCTCTCAGATCAACTAGATATATTCCTACCATGATCAATGCATATAAAAATTCATGTCTTGAAGATAACATGGAATAGATGATTGATCCTATAATTGAAACATATGGGATATTACTCATTATCATTTCCCCCTTCTATATCTAAGGAAGCATTTTCATCGAAAGATGTATTCCATTTTACACTATAAGGAATCCCTTATGGTATTTTTTCATACTAAATATATTTAGTATCTAGTCAATTCATGTAAATTGACTATGTCCCAGAAGCCTTTGGGATATATTGTGAGTGATCTTGATCCCATGGATATAGGATTCTTTACCGGAGCGCATCATGTAGAATCACTTGTTTAATAATTTCTTAAAAGAATATGATACTGGTATGTCATTTACAATAATTAATATGTCATCAACATATACTACTAAGATAATGACTACTTTTCAAAGAAAACTATTGTTAACACCTGACTATCATTTCTTCCCAATGATAAAAAATTATTTTATAACTATATTAGAAAAAAATAACAAGACACATATTCTTGATTTAATCCAAAAATAGATACCTGCAAGTTTGAAATCTTTTTGGAATCACCAGTAGTCACAAACCATTTTATTTGTGTTATATAGAAATATTACTAAATGTTCTCATTTAAAAAATTTATTTTTGATTTCCATCATCATAATTTTATAGTCATGGTATGTTTCTATAGATATTATAATTCTGATGGATTTAATCATGGAAACTAGTGAAATAGTTTCATCATAGTTAATTTTATAGCATTGTTTTAAAACATTAGCCACCAAGCATTCTATTTAGGAACATAATTTACCTTCCATGTCTAGTTTTTACTTTAATACAAAATTTTACCCTATGAGATTTACATCAACTGGTGCATCTCAAAGACAACAATCTTTGTTCAGTTACATGGAATCCATTTCATAATTAATTGATTATTTCCATCTTGAAGCTTATGAGATCTCTAATGCCCCTTTATATGAGAGAGGTTCATTATTTTAAACCAACAATGAGTCACTATATTTGGTGAATAGAATACCATATCTCTCTATTTATCTTACCTCTCTAGTTCTCTTATATTGTAATTGTGTTTCAGGAACTACTTCTTCTATAGGGACTTGTGGAATATGTTCCTATACTAACTATTTTTATATCTTGATCATTAACATCATCAAATTGAATATTTCTCCTAATACCGTTTTTGAGGATCTTTTCCCTCCCTTGAAAATGGATTTTCTGGAGGAAATAAATATCATTTTTGAGGTCTTTTATTGCTATTATCACTTTGTTTCCTTAAGATACACTATAAAGATACTTTTCATGCCCCAAGGTTCTAGGTTGTTTCTTGAGAATGACTTAACATATTCCATGAAACCCCATACATGTGTATGTGAAAAACAAGTTCATGTCCACTCCACAATGAGAGGGTAATTTCTTTTTCCACATTATTTGGTACTTGGTTTAGTGTATTTTTTGTAATTTTTTATGTATATCCCTAGAAGAATAATGAGATATTTTCATGACTCATTATCGACCTTACCATGTCTAACCAGGTACAATTCCTATTTTCACTAAAACTAGTCCACTATGGTGTGTAAGGTGGAATGATTTGAGATAGAATACCAAACACTAATAATTGTTTGATAAACTATTGGATGAGATATTCACCCTATTGGTCTAATAAAATCTTCTTTATCTTATTTTCAAGTCGATTCTTTAATTAATTAATATAATTTATCAAAAGAATATTATGTAAACCCCATAATGTATACATATTAATATCTAATCTTGTCATAAATAAATGTTATGAAGGAATATTATTAAATTCATTCGGCGACTAGAAATGGTCCACACACAGTAGTTGTACCAATCTTAATAGTTTTTTGGTCCTTACACCATGTCCATCAAATGGTGGATTGGTAAATTCATGTAAACAAGAATTACATATTGCATGTTTTTTTAACACACAGGTATCTAAATAACAATCATCATAGAGATTTTTCAAATGATTCTCAGTTACATGTCCAAGAATGTGATTCCATTGTAGTGTTTTATTTGAGTCTTGTGAACATGATTCTTTATCTATTGCTAGTACATTTTTTATAATTTAACACAAAAGACCTTTGTTTAAATTTTCCATTGAGTAAAACATGTTTTAATTATAAAAGAGACAACATTTATTACCAAATTTTAAAATCAAACCATCTATATCTAGGCTTGATATAGAAATTATGTTCTTGGTAATAGATTGTATATAATAACAATATGTTAAATCCAATATAATATCTATTAGAAATTAAATGTGGTAGTCACCAATGTGTATAGTATCTATCCTTAAACCATTATCAACCCCCAAATCCACATATCCGATAATTATAAGTCAAAAACTACTTGTTTCCTGCATTTTGAAACATATATAAGCACCAAAAGCTATGTGTAATACATAATGTGTATATATTTAAATATTAATATCTAAAATTAACACAAATTTAGATTCCCTTTGATTCTGGAATTAATTGAACTTCTAGTTTCCTTACTATCAAAAATGCAAGACATAGTGCTTCCTTTTATTTAACCTACCTCTAGTTATTCATTTTCTTAGATAGAATGTTCTCAAGATCTTTAGACAAGTTATGAGTCTTTTACCCTTCTACTTGTTCTTATATTTCTTATTCACCATAAGGACCACGAGTTATCCATACCCACTATCCTTATCCACTTGGTAAATTAGAGTATTATGTTTCTAAACACACGTCACGACATTTCTCATGTTATAATTGACAACAAAAATGGAAAAGTATTTGGGTAGTGATGAATGTATGAGATTTAACGGAAACTAATATAGGAATTTAATCCCTAAGATGTCTAAGCATTTAATGTAGCCAATAATATTGAATATATAAGTCCCACCTAGTGCCAACAATCCAAGGTTAGTTTAAAATAGGGAGTTGGATATCTATTGACCCTCTTGTCTCAACATATCATGGTAGCGCTCCCAAAGGTGAGATATCCATAACCTCATAATTCTTTATATGGTTATTTTCCATGGATGATAGTATGAAATAGTGAAAATATATGGAATTTGTTAAATGTTTATCATAAATTGATAAATCTTCTACACTAGCCTTATTTCTAGGCATATTATGAATATGTTCTTTCAGCACATAAAATATTCATTCATGGCATAGTATAACATGTAAGTTCCGTTCCCATTCATTGAAATTTTTTCTGGTGATATCTTTATCCATCTCAAAAATGGATTATAGTGATATGTTTGATGTCATTTATTTCTACAAATAAAATTATAATATTTTAATACATTATCCGATAAAAATAAGATAATGAAATAAATTTTATATTTATAAATCTCCAACTATTTTATGGAAATCTAGTATCCCTCATAATTAAATTTGAAATATTATGTTTCATGTAAATTTTAGTGTAAATGATCTACATTCCTCTTATCACAAAAATGAATTTGTACAATAATGAAATTTGATTGGTTTTAGGTTAGACTTTTAAATTTTTAACTACATTAAATGATATTTATTATATGATGAGTGGAATCCTAAATCCTAATTTTCTTAAATTTTTTTCATTAACTATTTCCCCACTATTAAACTAAATCATTATTTTTTTCAGTCAAACCTTCATGTAGAATAAGTTAATTTAACCCAAAACATCATGTTTTAATTATCTAATAATTTAATGTACTCTATCATTATCTATTTGTGCACTTCAAACTATGTTTAAATTTTAAATGATGTAGTGGAAGGTTATATGAACATAATATATATAATTGAGTGATTTTTATCTTTTATGAATAAATTTACTATTTATTATATTTATTAAATTATATTTAATATTATGTTTATTTAATCAAATTATTAACCTTGTATTAGATAAAATTTATGCATAAGTTAATTAATTTTAGTTATATCTTGCATTTTTTCTAATTTATTAATTTATGTGATTGTTTTAAAACATGAAAAATGAAATAACCATGAATATTGATAGAAATAAAATAACAAAATGGTATTATCATGATATTTTACTAATGGTTAATTTAACTAGATGATGATAAACATAAATTTGACCTAGGGGAAAACACGTTGAACCATTTATGGTTTATTATATATCTTTCCACCTATCCACCTATGTATCTCTCTTGGATTTGTTTCTCCTTGTCTCCAAAATTTAAATTCCTCTACAATGTTAGATGTTCCCTCCATTACAAGAGATTTTAATCCCATGCAAGTGAGGGAACCAGAGGATTGGTTAAGGCTTTTACATAAAAGTAACAATGGTCAGCAGGATGCTATATAATGAAAGGATAAATAAAAAGAATGAAAAAAATTTAATATAATAATAAATTAACTAAACTCAATCACATGCTGATGTATGGTCTAGGCTCATGATATTCCAGGTGCATAAAAATACACATTTTAAAATTTATTATTCAAATTTAACATCTATTATTTTAGATAAATCATGCTCGAATCAATTAATTGTCTTCTTATAATAATTAATTATTTTATCCCCATTATCATACTATTTTCTTGAAATTATCATCCATAATAATTTAAAAGATATTAAAGAAATTATTTAATATTAATTATGTTAGAAAATGTACCTTGGAGGTAATATAGTGAGTACCCATCTAAACTGCCCAAAAAATTTTATACTCATATACTCTTTAATCGTATGACATGTGGAATACATGACTTATCATGTAATTTCATGGTTTGAACATTCAATTTAATGACAAAATAGAACAAAATGTATTTATGTATTTTGTTATGAGTCAATTCACATAGAGTAATAACTATTATAAGGATTGGAAATGATATTTATATCTGAGAAATATAGAGAAATTACTTTTAAAATTATAAATATAAAACCATTCATGTGTTGTGAACTATAAACATAATGACCACGAAGAAAAAAATTTATATATTTGAACAATAAAATAAATTATTTTTTATTTTGTGTAATTTGGTAAAATTTCATGACCTATATATTGTAGTTTACACGATAAGTATTATTCCCATCGTCTATCCACAACACACACATAGGGACATGGAATGTTATTGTGAAAGGAAAAAATTGGAGTTTGTGGTGTGTACATGGGATACAAAGTGGGTGGTCTCTGAGTTACATAACCACTAGTGATGTATTCTTTATTAGAATGGAATAATGTTATCCCAATATGGATATGAAAATCGTTTAGGTTAAGATATTCAAAAGAGGAGGATCGAAGTGATAAAGAGGGGGACTCCCAACCAAATACCGATTATGATCAGGATTCTTTATTTTGGACTAACTCAAGGAAATGGAAACAATGGAATATCAATTGATTGAATTTTCCCATCCTTAAAGGGTGGGGAATCAAGAACCAAAAAATATTACTCAATCACCCCATAGAAAAAAATAACCAGATCGTTTTGCAAGGGAAGGTGTAATGTGATAGAAGTTATATTGGGGGATTCTACATTTATTGAATGTGTGGAATCAGTTTCAGGCATGATGGGAAAGTAGACTCCTACTAATGATAACAATGAATTTTAGGTAATATCCAAGGTGAAAAAGTGTACAATGTTTGATGAAGTCACAAACATAGTGGGAGGAAAAATGGGAGTGGATATCAAGAATCAATTGGAAAATATTCGAAATTCCAAGGAGGAAATGTTAAAAGTATCATATCATATCAACGATCCAAAATAGGTAGTTAACAAGAAGTATGAAATAATGATTTAGATCTCCATTAATAAGGATAAAAAGAAATGGATTGATAAGAAGATAACCATTTGGTGTGAGGATTCAATGAAGGGAAGAACAATTTTGAAGATTATATTAAAAATTGAAAAAAATTAAGATCGTATTTAATCTCATTTACAAGTCAATAAAGATATCTAGGATACTATGTGGAATTTAGGGTTATTTAGAGTAGTGGAATCTGACATCCATAGCATTCTATTTGATGACATTGTGAGCTCTTTTTGTGGTAATTTGGTGTGTGAAAGTCCTATTTGGTTTCTAACATTTAATTAAATGTGTTTTTCAAATAAAACATTTATATTTCATTCAATAATCAATATTAAAATAATTATAAATGATTATGAAGCCTCCTATAATACCAATTAAAGGATTTAGGTGAAATAGAAGTGTTGGATGGGAGAATTCCCAATATTTTTTTGATTGATGAATAATATGAGTTTAATTTGATGATAAATTCCATGATTTGTTTAATTAAATCAAATAATATAGAAAATAGGTAAATGATTGAACCAATGAATAATATGATGACATATTATTTATAATTAATTTAATAAATTAAATAAATTAAATTGAGATAAATTATTTATTTGTTGATGGATATAACAATGTATCTAAATCATAACATCATTTCATTGTAGGAATAAAGAATATATTCCCTCCAGCGGTGATCCACACGTGTTCCAAAAACCTCCGAATGTTCTTTTAGGAATATCAGGTTTATAGTAAAGTAGATCATGAGTCTTCTATCATTCTACTTTGGTTTCTACAAGAATCACATCAGGTAAGAGTTTTCTTTAATCTCTAACAATTAAGAGTGGTGTTGAAGGATTATCACTCTATTTTCTTGAGTATTTTCTTAAAGAGGGATCTCTCGAGGGATTTGAGAGGATTCTATTCAGATCGCATTTAGGGCAACACAAATTAATGGGATCTATTATGAAAATAATATAATTCAGTTTAAATTCCACTTCAGTCACAAAATAATAATTCTATATGTGAAATTAATTATTTCCATAATTCCTGCAGAACACCATGTTTATAATAATGATAATAATATTTTGTTTACATTTTACAATCACATGAACTAAATTAAATGTTATTTATTAAAATAATATTCAATATATGTTATTTCTCACCAGACCATTATACGTATTCCTCCATTCCCCCGTAGTATTTATTGAGCCTTGAAAAGTAACTATTTAGTTAATTAATAATTATTAATGAATTATATTCCAAAAAACAAAATAAGTATTTTATTCACTAAATAGAAAATAAATATTTATCAAATACTCTTCTTAGATAATATTCTCAAAAGTAAATGGCGATGAAATATATACGATCAATAAAACATGAATAAATATTAAAACATATGTAGGAATGATATTTATTCATATTGTTAAATAATTTAAAATAATGTATTTTTTAACGGAGACTCTAGATACATTTATTGTGTGACCCTCTAGGCCTCCTTCATAGTAATATTAGGCAATGAAGCATAAAAATAAAGGTCTGCATCTAGAAACATACCAAGACACCCAAAGAGAAATAAGTTACTTCTATAATGACATAATACCAAATAAAAATGTTTAATTTATAATATAATACCTTTATCAATATATATTTAATAAAGAAGGTTGCATATTGTTGCCATCAACCTATGTGATTGAAGTCTCTTTCTTTGAAATTACAAATATCAAATTTTCTTATAGAACACCATGAAGATGGATTTATTTAGGCTACATCATTTCCATCAAAGGGATAAATATATAAAGGTCTATTAAATAATGAAAGGGGAAAAATTGTTTGTCACAATAATAATTATTGAAGTATTACTTATGACATACCCAATGTATCCTATGTCATTGTGACCATATGTCATCACATTTTTATTCAATAGTTAAAAGTAAATGGATTGTAACACTCATTAATAATAATGTCAAAGTCTACATATCAATGCACACTTTTGTAGATATGAACATCCAATGCCACATATAAATACGGATTTTCTACTTGTGGGTCTCATTCTCATTATATCCAATACTAGATATTACCAGGGGTGTATGCCATAAAAAGCTGCCTCAAAGTCCTATTAGTCCCTTCCCATACTAGCATGTATCCTTTTTTTCCTTGAAATGAGTTCATCTATCTATAGAATATATATTTAAAATATTGTCATTGCACTTCGATGTTCGTATCATAGTGGGGAAAAATTATGAAATTTTAATGAGACATATAATATTAGGCCATTATCATATACTATGTCTCATATAATAGTAATCATGATGTGATAAAAAGTATATAAATATTCAAAATAATGAATAAAATTTATCATAAAGTGCATATAAGTTAGTTCAAGGGAACCAAATCCAACACTTATAACATTAGAAACTCCTTATGTTTGGTTTATAAAGGGAGAGGGAATGGGTATTCATGATAAATTCCTTTTTGATGGAGTGGGATGGGAGAATGGGTGGGAGTGAGCTTCATTAATAGAATAAAAGGAGGGGAATTTTTATTGAAACTAATGTTTGTTAAGGGGTAAGAATAGAATAATAAGGGTGTTCGGTGGGTTCAATGAGTTAGGTGAGTTAGGCGAATAAATTATAGGTTACACTATCGGGAAATAATTTTATACATAAAAAAATTCTAAATAGATTAAGTGATCTTCAGATTTTTAAAAATTTGAGGCACTTTATTTAACCATTTTACCCTAATTAATCCTCACTAAAAATTATCCATGGTAATTATTTTTTAATAAAAATATAATATGACCCTCATAATAGATTTTGAAATTATGTATCCAAATATGTACTAAATTTAATCAAATTAAATTTAAAAATTTGATAAAATAAACCGTTAAATAAAAATATAATGTATATGAAAGACTAGTTTTATTAGAAAATATGTTTGTATACATTAAGTATTTTTATTATTATTTCCTTTTAATTATAAATTAATTTAGTTTATATATATTTTTTATTTAGAAACATAATATTATATTCATAATTTCATATAAAATAATATATTTTATTAACATTAAATTTCTATAATGCTTTTAAAATTAATTCATTGAAAAATTCTTGTACTTTATTTTCAATAATCAATCTTTAATTAAAAGAATTTATTTAAAAGAACAAAAAAAATATTGAACTTGTAAAGTAATTTATAGGAATTTATTATAAATATTATTTCCATTTTATCAAATATAATTAATACAGAAATGTTAAATTAAAATTAATTTTAATATTAGTGCATATAAAACCCATTTTTAGAAAAACTATATTTTTAAGAATGAAAATATTATTTAGTTTAAAATCACCCATTATTTTTATTTTCATGAAATAAATTTGAATATTATAAAACAATACATGTTATTTGGATTTTATAGAAATCAAAAACCAAATTTCACAAAAATATATATTTAATTAAATGATGAGACTAAGGATATTTTCTTTTATTAAAAAATACTACTTATGTTCATAAAATGGTAATGATAGGTTTAATAATTTACAAATAGTACTTTTAGAACATATAGTTTTAATTATTAAAAGAATATTTGAAAATTTAATTTTTGTTAAACTTCTATTTATTACTTATATAAATTAAAGTTATTATTCCCATAAAAACTGTATTATTCACTATTAACTTAAAAATTGACTATTTTTGAAAAATCCCAATATTTTTCTAGAAGATTATATATTTATAGACATCAAATATGAATTTTATTTTTTAAAATTAAATTATAAAATTATGAAAATTAAAATTTATATATACTCATGAATAAAGTCTCTTCAATGTTTACATTATTTGAAAATTTAGGATATGGTGTTTACCAGCTGTAATAGAGTCAAAGGCAATGAAAATTTCTTCCTTCCTATGAATAATATATCTATCATAAATTAAATCCTTATCAACCAAAATATATTTGACTAGGTTATTATGAAATACAATATCTAATCCCTAATAATGAAAACACAAATCAATGGAGAAAGAAGAAGAAAAGAAAAATTAGGGGAATAATAAAATCATACCTCATATTAGTTAAACGAAAAGATACTAGAGACCCATAATCATAAATAATTAATGATAAAAAAGGAATATTTTGGAATATCTTTCCAAATTTTTTGTCATCTATTGAAGAAATAATCTAATGGGGTTAAAAAAAATAATCCATTAAAATTATAAACACCACCACTCAAAATTCAGGTTAGGTGCCTCTACTAGAAGTTCAGTGGACCATAATATAATCACAATAGGTTAAAAATCTATTGATTAAAAACGAAAAATAATTTAGTTATAATATAAATGGTATATATTAGTTTCTCTCCCCATAAAATTCCTTTAATACTATTAGTAGGGTTTTAGTGGATTCATTTTCATCCAACCAATAACAGATGCTTACACATAAATAATAATTTAACTCTTGACCTTTGGTATAGGTATCCAATTATCCAAACATCTATTAAAAACCAAATTATCCATTCATAATGTCAGACCTACCAATTTAAATCCAATAATCAAATTCTATAAATTTTTAACTAATAGAAATATAATTTTTCTTACTCTCATTTACACCTAACAACACATGAATTATAAACTCTCCACTATAGAAGTTTTCATTTTTAAAATCCAACATCATTAAATAACAAATTTTTGATTTAGTATTCTTCATATGTGTAACATTATTGTTGATATTGTTCTCCACCACAATGTATATACACATTTCAAATACTAAATTAGAAAAAAACCCTTCTATCTATTATGACTAATTATGTTTCCATGACATTCCAACATACCCTTTATTTCATAAAATACCTCTTAAAACAAAAATATCATCCCTTTGGTATACCCCACCATAAGAATTCATTATAGTAAACCTAGTTCACCTAATATTTTTACGCACTACAGTATTCACCTATTTGAAAAACAACATACATAGTCAACTAACATTACCATTATATCATACCCAACTAATTATGTAATGATCAAACACATAGCTTTCTATACCCTATATAGATGAGACTTATCATTCATTGAATAAATAATAAAAATGGCTAATGAATCCCCCTGTCAAAAGACTCATATAAAAAACTCAATCCACTAAAAATATATATTTATAAATATATTAACCCATTTATACGCCAATCTATTTTTCAATTAAAAATACTAAAATCACTTTACTCCCCCAAAACACTAAAAATTTTCTTTATAAACCCAAAAACTACATTAGAACTGAAAGGTTTCCATCTAAAATTCTAAAAAAATCTATATCATTTTTTACATTTTTCAAAAGAACTACCATTAATTTAAAAACACCCATTTTCCCATATATATGTATATATTAAATCTATTTTACATATATTTATAAAAAAACAATTTTTTTTATAAAATTAGCATTTCTATATCAAAACCATCTAATTAATATTTATTCTATTATATTTTTTTTGTTAAATATATTATATACCTATAGTTTCCTTATATAATATGTCATTAAAGAACCAAGTTTTTATAAAATATTTTAAATATTTAAACCATTATAATATGGTGATTGGATAAAAATGGTAAATAAATTATCCATAAGAATCAAGAAAAATCATTATTTAAAATTAACCATGCCAAAAAAATCAAAATTTGAGAAACATCAAGTTAATTAGTATTGATTATTAATTAATATTGAATATTTTTGAGGCAGTATGTTAGTCAACACCACCCCCTGATGCTTTCATAATCCTAAACATTCCACTATTATGATGTATAAATTATGCTAAAATTGTGTTCTAATGAATATGTATGGCTCATATCATGTCTCAAATATCCCACCTAGATATTTAAAGTCCAATGACTTAGTCAATAAAGAGTTACTTATTTTTATATAGAAAATCATTTAGAAAATTTTCATTTAGTTATAGTCAAACTATCCACAAACACATGTTACATAGTTTATAATCCATTAAAAAATCTCCCCTTATCTATATGAATGAAATCCTAAAACAAAAATCAATAAATCAATTTTATAACATTTTAAATTAGGAACCCATATCGATTTTTGAGGATAGTTTATCATGACAACTTATGAATATCTCCATATAAATAATATGTTCCTGACTATTAGTGGGGTCCAAAACCAAACATGGGGAGAAAATTGCCTCAAATAACCAACATAGCTCCTGCCTGAACCTACTAAAATAATTTCTGTTAACTATTTGTTTATTATTCATGAAAACCAATGATAAGAAAAATAATATGATAATTTTATAATTGTGTATTATAGAAAATAGAATAAGGCTACATGTATGATGAAAATATACAATATTATATAAATTTAATAACTTATATGACAATATATAAATATAAGTAATAGTTAAACCACATGGATGATAAATATCTAGTAAAATATGTCAATAAATTTATATTATCCTTTTATTGTTAACTAAAATTTATACACGGGGAATCATTTCCCTCTATAAAGCTGCATGTTATAATCCGTCACTAAAACTCTAATATGGTACTAAACCTATATGAAAAAAGGATACTCTTCTAATATTCTTAAAAACCCATTTCATGTGAGAATGTTGGTGTTAGTCTAACAACCTTTTTGTATTTACATACTATCCTTGATTCACATTATGCTACTGACCATGTTGATAAATGTATTGGTTAGTGGTAATTACAACTCAAATCACATGAGACATGTAACATATGTATACTTAAGGAATACCACCACACATGTGTTCCATCATGACATAAATGACACTAAAACTTGAGGATACTCAAAATCACCTCTTAACTATAAACTAGGTTTCTTAATACCTAGTATTGATATTTTATACCCTCATAAACCAATAATATTTTATAAAAAGAAACTCTTTTCTCATCATATTCATCATAGAGGCCATATGTATCCTCTATAATAACTCTACAAGTTTTAAAAAATTCCCACATGAACAATTTTATGTATTGTTACCTTTAAATAACCAAAATTCAATATTTTACATGAAATAATTATCATAAATTCAAATATGAATAGGAAATTAATTGCTATCGAAATATTAATATAAAATTTATAATAAGTAACAATGATAAATTAGGAATCTAAGTAGTTTAAAATCAATAAATAACAATAAAAAATATACCATAATAAAATAATCCTAAAAAACTAATCAATCTTGAGCATAATGAAATAAGAGAGATCTTATCTATCATACCAGGAATCATCTTACCACTCGGTTTCATAGTCGATTATCTATGTTTGACTACCCATAAGAGAAAATATTTCTTTATCCCATGTATCACATGTGATAAATAATGAACTACTAATTTTAGTTTCACTAAACACGGATGTGGGTTGGTCTTCCATAGTTTTGGAGGATAGGTGAATTTTAATTTTTTAGGGATCAAGTGAACTATAATGTTGTCATGAATAAGACCGAGTCGACCCTGAACCAGTAAACTAGGCCAGCCCAAGAAAAGTAACGAGAGGAATTCCCGATCCTCTGGGGATGGTGACATGCACCGAGGGAATCAATATATTACATAGGGGAATGAATTCTCCCAGATATAAACAATAAAAAACAGGGGAATGAAATGGACAACCCAAAATATATTTATATAAAAATTAAACTGAACATTATTTGTACATGAAACTGAATGTATAACTAATCCCACAACTCAACTGACTAAACCTAATAACCGAATAACTCCATGTGACCACTTTTCTCACTCTCCAACACAATGATCACACATCTCCAAAGATAATAGAACTCAAGATGAAACCTGCACAAGGGCTAAAAATAGATGAATACTATTGGCATGAGTATTAAAACTCAGTAGGTTAGTCGGATATTCTATTCCTAATGCACATCAATTAAAATAAAAGAAACATAAATTTCCAATTTAAAATACAAAATATAAAGGTATGTTTTCCAAATTAAGTCCTATTATATATATATAAATTACCAGACAAAAACTTGCATGTTTTATAAACAAGAATGCTAGTAACAATTTTCAAAGGGGTGCAACTTCCAAATGAAAATTATTACCAAGAGGGATAAATAAAAGAATTTAAACTTTTAAATAAATCACACACACTAAAAAATTTAACAACCAAACACACCATATGACAATGGTGAGTACAAAATAGCCAATGAGATCAAGTAATGGGAGCACCCATATGCACTGGTTAGTTGTTTTCCCCAGGTACATCGTATCTCGGTGAAAGTAACCATAATAAATATTCGTTCTCATGCACATGAGCCACTAGTTGTGATCATAAACAAAACATAGTGGTACCAAAATATCATATTCATCATATTTTAGTTAGTGTTGTAATTTTCAAACATTCTACGTGAAACAGGGGCCAAACCCCACAGGTCACTAGCATACTAGTACACGTCCGCCCACCTAGATACCTGGGATTCCATTTAGTGATCAATCAAGTTACCCATATTATAAAATACACATTTCACATCAAAAGTTTATTTCCAAACCATAAAAACACAATCATCCCACAAATATGATTCACATTTATTTCAAAAAACAAAAAAACACTAAATTTTTTCAAAAAACAATTTCAAAGAGTGTATTGAGGCTTTGCACATAAAAAACACTCAAAACACTCTTTTAAGTATAAAAACACACAAAAACCATACCCAACCATAATTTTCAGCCCTAAAAACTTTTAAAAAAATCATTTCATGGACCATAAAAAAATTCCCATTGACACAACATTGTATATACATGTAAAACACTCAATCGTCATTTTTAGGAAAGGCTAAACATGCCTTTAAACATTTTCTCAAAACTAACATTTGACAAAGTTATGCATTTAAATTTTAATAAGCAGGTGTATACACACTATTTACAGCATCAAAACACATTCATAAATCCCTTAAAACACTTAGGTTACATATTCCAAAAACACAACCATTTTCATAAGGACGTGAAACGTGCCATTTTTCGGCAACCTGAGCCAAAACATGTTGTAAACCAATTCCCATTTTTTTGTAAAACCAAATAAAAATTGGAAGGCCATAAAATTATCCCAAAATAATTTTTTTCATTCTTCCAATGTATTTATAAATCCAAAAAAATCATTTTAAACCGCACTAGACACATAAATACTAACCGGTCAATTTAACAAACACATAGTATGCACTATTTAACAAAATAACTTATATTAAGCACTAAAAAAGGGGAAAAATACCATTTTCATTCCATAAATTTATTAAATCTACTGAAGAATATTAAAAATACCATAAACCAAGTGGGATATCTCCTGTAATAATTTATCAAACAAGAGGATTGCACATTTATACCAAAACAACTATATTTTTAAAAAAATAAGGCATAAATCATCATTTACACACACAAAAATTAAAACCAAGGTTTCAAAGAAGAGAATATCATATAAATATGGTTATAAAATCCTGATAATGATGAAACATAAATGATAAAGCCTTTTTCAAGGGATATCCTACCTCAAATCCTTGGCGTAATGGAAACACACACCCAATATCAACATACGAGGGTTTATAAACCCTAAACCAATGGAGAGCAGCCCCAAACGAACAAAAACCCCATAAAAATAATAGTATAATAGAACCTGAGGTCTATATTGACAAGTGGAGATTATAAAACCATGAAATTATGATAGCAGGAAGAAGAGGGACAAGAAAGGATAAGGAATCTCACATTTTCAACTAGAAAACTCTTTGTCGTCCATTAGATCTACACCCTTAAAGAAAATGTAATGTATTGAAACATCATGTAGAGTCTACTAATGTTTTGATGAACCTAGGAATGAATATTTGTGCTATAAAGAGTACTAATGGAATGATTTATGGATGAAATAATTTACCTTCTCAATTCTGGAAAATTTGACGAAACCTGAGAAATTTCTCAAAAATATGTGATCAAAATGAGCTAAAAAGAGGTAAAATATATGATGGGGGAGAGGTTAGGTATTTTTTATTTTCATTGGAGATGTAATGACCAAATAATATTAAACATATAAAAAGAGATAAAATAAACAAATTATTTTTTTAAAACAGGAAAGGGGCCTATGGGATGGCCCTTTACCTAAATATGTGACCTAAATTCACCATGATTATGAATTAATAAGGGACCCAAAAGGATATGGTGGTTTTAATATGTTAGTGTAGAAAATGTATGAAGTTGAATTGGTGCAAAATGTTAAAAAACAAAGGATTTATAAATGAAAAAAATTTGGTTTTTAAAACAGGAAATGGGCTCATGGATGGCCCAAATCCCGAAGTAACCACCCTTTCTCCAAAAACACCTAAACAAGAAATGTGGGACCCAAATTACGGTGATTATACATACATGGTAGTAAAAAAACTCAAAATTAATCTCACCTAACACCCAAGAAAAGGATCTATATTATCATTGAACCATATCAAAACCCTGACATGAAAAGAAAAACAAACAGGTGTAACAATTCTCCCCACCATTAAAGTTGTCCACCCCCATAAATCCATAACTTTGTTCAAAAGATAAAACAACACCTAATAATTCCTTATCAACATAATCCAGACTCTAAATCTAAGGAAATATCATTAATCAATAATGTATCTTTATACTCTTTCCCAAACAAAAAACCAACTCACAACCACTTCCGGAGAATCAAACGAAAGATCGGGCCACTACCTCCACAACCATACCAAGAACCCGGTTGGTGGGCCTTCTTCCAATGAACCCAAAAATCATCCAAACCATTGATAACACAAGAAAAAAAATAATCCAGTGGATTAAGGAATGTAATGCAAACAATTAATAAACAAACAGCACCAGATAAGTTCTTAGAAGGAAAAAATCTACGAGATTTGTGGTGGGTCTCCCCACCATTAGAAATCAACTTGCAACGAACAAACAAGAATTAAAAATTAAATAGAATTGGGAATAACTTATAAAGGACCACCAAAACTATCCCATAACTACCTACTAAACCATGTTAATAGAGCTACCACATTAACATCTAAACCACCCACTCTAGAACATAGGGGACATGAACTGGGCCAACACTTTCAGCACTGATCTAGACCCCCACCACATGGAAGGGGGAGGGAAGGGGACGCAATAATTAGGCCACTGAAACCGAAAAAGAAAAAAAAGGAACTAACCCATAATCTCCACATATGAACATGTAACACCAAGACCACACCATATTTTTACAGGCGGTCCACACGGGGACATTGATCTAAAACCCACATTCATGAAGGCATAACCGTAGACACTATGTGAGAGGTAAGTCCACCATGCTTGCTATGACAAATATAAATTCACATAAATGTGGAACCAAAATAGTGTTTTAGAAACTACCATACCACAATGGTGGAGGAAGGAACCTAGCCTATCTACCCACACCTCTAGAGGTTTCTTGACAGCGTGAAAAGCTTCACTTCGAGGCTTATGGCTGGAGCCCTAATTCTTGAAGCA
Organism: Viscum album; assembly: GCA_963277665.1. NCBI lineage: Eukaryota > Viridiplantae > Streptophyta > Magnoliopsida > Santalales > Viscaceae > Viscum > Viscum album. Next base: position 124,580,684 of record OY728133.1, on the reverse strand, counting down.
TCTTTTGCACCACAGTCTGGGTACTAAGGATCACACTACTCAAAATATACTCACATGCTCCAAAAAACAGCTGAATATAAATAGGAACTCATAAATACATATCAAAATTCTGTATCTCTCCGAATGAGGGGTAGATTGGTCTAGGGACACAATGAAGAACATTAATATCTCTGAATACAACTGCTATGTCCAAAAGAATTTCCATGACCTGCATGGACTTTAAATCGTCACAAAACAGCTCTCTATTTCAAAATTTAGGATGATGCATCATCTGAAGAGGTGGATTGAACATTTTAAATGAATCCTTAAGTTCATCAATAGGATAGATTTCCATCAAAGAACTATTCATGGCCACATGACAACATCAAACCCATCTTTAGAAACCCAATGGACATTACTCCAAAATTGATCCACCAACAAGATTTCATCTCAGGATACAACAAGATTATAACTTCTAGATCACAATAAATCTTAATAAATAAACAAATATTATATACCTAGTAAAAACAAGCCACATAACCTTTGGTTTATAATCAAAGGCCCCAATTTTTCATCTCAAAAAACTTGTGTAAAACAAACATGGTGGGTTTCCACATTCACCAATGGTAATTCATAAAGTCTCTCCAAGATGAACATTTTCAGTCCACCCTAGGCACCAAAACACCATACCATACATGCAATACTTCTAGATATCAAAAAAACCATGCACGTGAGCACCCATGAAAACACCAAAGGCTAAAACAAAACAACATCATTCCAAAAATCATGTACCATCAAAAAGAACACCAACCACCATTTCAAAAACCCTTTTCATATTTCACAAAACAGACCATGACTTCATCAAGAACCATTTCCTTAAATACCTATCAGTTTTCATTTTTAACAACTTTTAAAACAACTAAGCTACTCCAAATAAACCCTTCCCATTTTCTAAAATTCAGCAATGTATCTTTTCATAATATTATAGTCATTGAGACCAATACCATTTATAGGAAAACAACAACCGCTCAAAACCAATTTCCAAAACAAATTCATCAGATTCAAACACATTTCAACATCCCAAAACACCCTATTTAAAACAATGATTCTGAATCACCTTAAAATGATTCACACATTCAAGACATTTAATTGCATCAATCCACAAGGTTAGATGATGAATAATCTAATCCCATGAAATCATATCCACTTCCTTTTTTTAAAAAATAAAACAACCTTCCAAAACCATTCTTATATTTAATTTTTTAAGACCCCCCTTTTCCACTTTTAAAAATCCTATCCTTCCTTTAAATCCAATTTTTTTCAATTCTCATAAAAGGATTTAAAAAAAATCAGAATTCCAGAAAGGTCCAAGAGACCCAAAAAAGGAACTAGTTTCGGTGGGTGGCTTGACCGTATGGTTGCCGACCATATTTCAAAAACAACACCAAAATGTAGAGACTTATTAGGACTATAACCCGGCTCCACATGGCTTTACAGACCCTGTGAGCTCATCGAGGTCACTAGTCAGACTCCCATTGTCATATCCCAACACCAAACAATAAACAAGAACAGAAGACACTAATAAAACTGGACATCCCATGGAAACTCGAGGATCAAAATGAGAAAAAGTTCACGATTTTCTTCTTTCAATTACCCCTCAAGTACCAATAATCCAACTACATCTACCTTGACATCCCCCCTAATAACATGGGCCAAAAAAAAATTCTTCTAAGAGCTGACCTCTTATGATACCATTTTGTCATGAACCAGCCTACGTCGACCCTGAAATGGTCACCTAGGCCAGCAAACAACATGTCCCAAGAGGCATTTATGATCCTCCCAGTTAAGAAAAAAGAACCAAGGGAATCAATATAGTACACAAGGGAATGATTTCACCCAAATATAAACAATCAAAAAAACAATGGAAAAAAATGAACAACCCATAATACATTTACATAAAAATTGAACTGAACATTATTTGTACAAGAAACTGAAAGTATAACTAATCAAAAAACTCAACTGAAAAAACCTGAGAACCAACTAACTCCATGTTACACCTTTGGTCACTCTCCAAAACAATTATCACATGTCTCCCAAGGTGATAAAACTCAAGCTAAATCCTGCACAAGTGCGAAAAATAGACGAAAACTATAGGTGTGCATATTAAAACTCAGTAAGTTATCATGATATTCTATTCCCAATGCACATCCTTGAAATAAAATAAACATCAATTTCATGTTTGAAATATAGGATATAAAGGTATGTTTTCCAAATGAGGTCCCATGTTATATAAAAAAATACCAAACAAAAACATGAATGTTTTATAAATAATAATGCTAGTAACAATTTTTAAAGAGGTGAAACTTAAAAATGAAAATAGTTTTCAAGAGGGATGCATTAAAGAATTTACACTTTTAAGTAAATCACACAGACTACTGAATTTACCAACCAAACACCCAGTATGCCAACAGTGAGTACAAAATAGCCAATGCGTACAAGTCACGGGAGCACCCCTAAGCACTAGTTAGTTGTGAGCCCTAGGTACCTCGTATCTTGGTGAAATTAACCATAATAAATATCCATTATACTGCACACGAGCCACTAGTAAGGATCATAACCATAACCTAGAAGTCCCCAAACAAAATAATTATCATTTTTTATTTTTTTTATTGTCAAACATGTTTTAGGAAATGTGGGCCAAACCCCATGGGATAACTAGCATACTAGTACACGTCCTCCCACCTAGATACCTGATACTCCCTTTATTACTCAATCAAGTTACACAAAACATAAAATAAACATTTCACATCAAAATTACATTCAAAAACCATAAACACAAAAAAAATCCCACAAAATTTATTTACATTTCTTTCCTAAATCATTAAACCACAAAAAAGTATCATAAAACATGTCAAGGAGTGTAATGAGGCTTTGCAAATAAAACTCACTCAAAAAATATTTTAAGTATAAACACACAACAAAAACATACAAAACCATATTCGGAAGCCCTAAAAATCTTTAATAAAATAATATCTTCTACCATAAAACAATTATAATTGACACAATATTGTATTTACATGTAAAACACTCAATATTCATTTTTAGGAAAGGCCAACCGAGTATTTAAACATTTTCTCAAAAATAACATTTGAAAATGTTATGCATTTAAAATTTATTAAATATTTGTATAAAAACCATTTAAAGTAGATAACTATAATCAGAAATTCCTTAAAACAATTAGGTTACATATTCAAAACAAAACCATTTTCATAATATGTGAAACAGGCCATTGACCGGAAACTCAGGCCAAAACATGTTATAAACCAAAAACCGTTTTTAAACTAAATCAAAATTGGAATGAAATAAAATTATCCCAAAATAATTTTTTTCATGCATCCAATGAATTTAAAAATCCAAAAATATCATTTTAAATTGCACTTGACACATATGTGCCAACCTGGAAATTTACCAAACACATGGAATGCACTATTTAACAAAAATAATTATTTTAATCTCTTAAAAAATTATAAAATACCATTTTCATGACATAAATTTATTCAAGATACTAAAACACATTCAAAATACTATAAACCAAGTGTGAATTCTCATGGGATAATTTATCAAATGAGAGGAGTTCACATTTATACCAAAACAACTATATTTTTAACAAAATAAGGCATACAACATCATTTACATAAAAAAATAAAAATAAAGGTTTAAAAGACGCACATATCATATAAATAAGGCTATAAAAGAATTAAAAAGATTAAACATAAATGATAAAGGCTTGTGCAAAAGATATTTTACCTCAAATCCTTGGCGTAATGGAAACACACACCCAATATCATCATTCGAGGGTTTGTAAACCCTAATCCTATGATGAATAACCCCAAATTAACAAAAAACCCATATAAATAATAGTATAACTGAACTCTAGGTAGATCATGACTACTGGATATTATAAAACTAGGAAATAATGAAAGGAGGAAGAAGAGGGAAGAGAAAGGAGATGGAATCTCAAATTTTCAACTAGAAAACTATACATCTTCCATTATATCTGCACCCTTAGAGAATATGTAATGGGTTGAAACATCATGAAGTGCCTCCTATGATATGGAAGAACCAGGGAAAGAATATTTTTGGGAATAATAGTACGAATAGAATGAATTTTGGATGAAAGAATTTACCTTCTCAATTATGGAAAATTTGACGAAACTTGAGACCTTTCGCCCAAATATGTGATCCAAATGAGGTCCAAAAAGGTAAAATAGAAAATGGGGGAAAGTATAAGTATTTTTCCTTTGAGTGGGAGGTGGAATCACCAAAACATAGTAACAATTTATAATGATAAAAAATAAACAAATTATTTTTTTCAAATAGGAAATCGGCACATGGGCTGGCCCATTAACTAAAAAAGAAACCAAAATTCCCCATGATTATTTATAATTAAGGGGTAAAAAAGGATATGGTGGTCTGAATATGTCAGTGGAAGAAATTTATGATGTTTAATGGGTGAAAAATGTTGAAAAACAAAGGATTTATAAAAGAAACAAATTTGTTTTTTAAAACTGGAAATGGGCTCACGGTAGGCCCAAATCATGAAGTAACAACCCTTTATCCAAAAATATTAAACAATAAATGGGGAACCCAAATTAGGGTGATTAGAAATATATGGCAGTTCAAAACTCAAAATTAATCTCACACAACACCCTAGAAAAGTATCTGGATTTTCAATTAACCAAATCAAAACCCTAACATGAAAGGAATAAAATAGGTGTGACAAATACAAATTTTTTATGTGTAAAATAGTTATATGGAGTTGGTTTTGGTTTCTAAATAGACTGGTTAAGGATTTCCATGACTAGAGGTGGGAAGTAAGTTGAGTGGTTGGGAAAAAGAGGTCACCAAAACCCCTATGAAACTTTATTAGTGTAATGTTCGAGTGGTTATTGTCCTCTAATACATCACAAGAAAAACAATTATAATCCAACTAATGTTTCAATGGATTTGTTAGTGGTAATGTACCACTTAACCTACCATGAGAAGTCTAGTAGAAATAATATATGGTTTTCTTTCAGTCATGGAAGGTGTTTTTACGAGGTAAAATGTGTATACATGCTTTTATTTATAACTATATTGATGGTTTCCTTGTTAGATATGATTCATGGAGGTGGATAATCATTCCAAATCCACCAGTTCCCCCTCCCCCTTTAATTTATATTTTTTGGAAATGTTTCTCACATCGATTAGAGTTAAATATCTTTCTTTCATTCTATTTATGTCACGTCTTCTATATTATATGATTTGGTTATTGTTTTATAAGGATATGATAATTGATTCAAATAGGAATGATTAGAATCAAATCATATTAATGATTATTTTTCATGAAGTGTATAGGGGATCTTTAACTAGTGTTAAACCACATGTCTATATAGGTTATGAATTTAAAGATAAGTTAATTTTTTTATTTAGTAGATGTTTTATTTTGAGAATTCGTAATTGGAATTTGTTTCTATGTGATTGAATATCCAAAAATGGTGTTTTGGACATCGTTTAAATTTTAGTTCAATGCCAAATTGTTTGGATAAGAATCATAGGAGGAATGGGAAACTTGAGTAGATGAAAATAACTATATTAGGCCATTCATGTCATGAATAGTGAATCACATTATGAATGGGTTTTTTTGTGTAATCATGTGTGATTTAGGATTTCAAAAGGGTGTTTGAGGGGAGAAAGATGAAAATTCATGCTGTGGAAAATTATGTCACGTTATAAATCATTCTAGCTATGAGTTCTGCGGAAATTTAATACTAGGAATGACCCCCTTTATTCATTAAACAACAAAAAAAATTGGTCGGCTTCAGCTAGTTACTCTCTCACCTCATTTCCCCACAATTCTTGAAAACCCTGGTTGTGATTGGGTGGTGTTGGTAGGTAAAATAATTCGATTCTATGAATTATTCTCATCTCTCTATCATTTTTTTATTTGGTGGAAATTTGATTTAGGTCCAAAATTGCAATTTAGCAAGAGAATTTGGAAATTCCCAGTTTTAGTTGGAGTTTCCATTCTTCCATGATCATGGGTAACCTAAGGTGATGAATTCATATAGTCTCATGTTGCTTAATTATTTAACATCGTCATTTGGAATTTTTAAGGGTTTTCCCTAAATTAAATTATTGGACCATTAAATCAGTAATATTAATTAGGGTTTTGGTAAAACATAGGTTTAGGGGTGTGTCAAATGTGGACTTCACCTCATTACTAGTGGTTTCAAAGATACATGGAAACTCAGGGGGTTTTTAAAAATGTGATGAGCTTAATTTTAATTAAATAATTAACTATAAATATTACAATTAATTAATTATGGATGATTGGCTTGAGTAAGGAGCTTTGGTTGTTGAGATGAACTTGTTTGAGCATCCCATTTGTAATAAAATATTAAAGATTATAAAATAGTTGATGGTAATTATTAATATAAACTTTGGTATTTTTAATTTTTTTAGATGTAGGTGGTATAAATAGTTCCATCACTATAAGAGATATGCCAACTAATTGTTTTTTATTTTTAGTAAAAATCGAAGCCTTTGTTAGAAATGTACAGGATTTCAAGTGCCCTGATAGACCCTCGTGTGACTACTAGATGAATTATCCACAGACGACTGAGTTTATACCTTCTATTGAATAGGGTGTAGTGGGCCTAGTGATAGGCAACCTTGTGACCTCATATATTGAGAGGTGATTACTTTAGATGCATGAAAAATGGGTTGGACAAAATCGTTACCTTAGAGCCCAATGGATCATAGAGATGAATGTTGGATGAGTTTTCCCACCCTAGTAGGAAATGTATACATGGATTGTTAGACCCTGTAGAGATAAGTTAATGGGTTAGGTGTTCAGACCGACATAAGATTCTCAAGAAAGGGAATGATATTAAGAAAATCTACCTAGTGTGACTTTCCTATGAGGTATAACATTCACATATGGGAATTAAGGGACACTAGTACGATCCGATATTATTTTTGACCCTAGTGAGAGTGTGGATATGGGAACATGTAGAGGTGGTATTAGGTGTCACTGTAGAACCTATAACAAAAATGTAATCCTTAGGGACTCTAGATTATAATATTGGGATTGGGTGTTTGAAAAAACACTTCTATATTTTATTTTATTTTTGAAGCGTTATTTTATTTCCCAAGACACATGGGAATAATCCATTGATCATGGAACAAAAGATATTTCTCACTATGGTCAGGAATCACTTGATGACATCGATGAGACCCTCAAGAGACTAACATGTTTGGGATGCGTTATCATGGTATATTTGGGGTTAATTACTTGCATTTATATCATGAAATGATCTGATTAATGTCAAATTGGATGAATAAAGGTGGTACCAAGGATCCAAAATTAGAGGGCATGTGACCATTTAAATAAGAATGCATATGATGCCTAGGGTTCCTCAAATACAAGGATACCATTGAAAATTCCATGGTGTGATGGTTAGAATGAGGGTTCTCAAAGAACATTTATACTGAACGTGATTCAAAAGATGGTATGTAGTTTGGAGTTGTCTTCTATCCTTAATAATAGATGTTGGATAGCCGAAGAGTGATTATAGGATTTCTTTGATTGATTCCTGGGATACCCCCTTTGGATTATGTTGGAACACTGGTGATGGTATGATTGATGAATTGTGATCTATTAGATTCCTAGGAGATAGACCAAGGGATACAGGGAGGGTATTTCCGTTGATTTATTGGGATTCCCAAGAATAAGTAACACCTAGAAATATAGGAATTCTCAATAACTCCCCTCCTGGGAATCAGTCATCATTCTTGCATTGAAAACTCCCAGGTAAAAATGTGGTGTTTTGTTTGAGGGCTTGAGGATATGAGATTCCTATAGAAACTCAAGGATCCACTAATCCATGGAGGATTAAAGTGTGTGGGATCCTCAATACATTGAAGGAGGTTCCCCTAAGGTGACCCTCATACTTAGAGACACTCCAAATCTGGATGTGGTAGGTATGGTAGGTCAAGGTCATGGGCTTGAGGATCAATGATGGTTATTCGATTGAACTATGTTTTATGTTTGTTCCCTCAAGGTGGTTGGGTTAGTGGTTTCCACGGTCATTTCAACATTCCCAGATACATCCATGCATTGTATTGGAGTAGGTATTTTGGTTATTATTATTTTATGTAGTTCATTTATTTATTTCAGATCATCATTTTACATTGATATACATTTAATATACTCATTATGTTGGGTAATTTGTTGGTAGTTCCCTACCGAGTGACGCAATCACACAAAAATCATGTGGATATTTAACATGGGTATCTAAAAAGATGATCACTACTTATTTTTTTATGTTTGGATGAGTCTCATGACCTATATGCTGTAAATTCTATTGGATAGCTGGGATTGATTCAAGATAATGGAAAGTGGTTTGTCTCAAATTTCTTGTAGATAAAATGTCATTATTTATTTTATTTTAATATTTATATATGGTTAGATCAATGGGAAACCATTATTTTATGTATTACATGTTTATTTGAGCCTTATAGATTTGTCATTTATCATTAGTTTGGTTTATATTTATTGACTACATTTTATGAAATTTGTGATGTATGTTATTTGGGTATTTTATTAATTACTACTCGCTTTGATCGAGGATTATAGAGTCTCCAAATTATTACCCTTGATTTTCATTGTTAATTGATATCCATCAACATATGGGGATGTGTTCATAAGGTAATGCGGGGAACTATCCTTGTGTACTAGTCACAGAGTGAGCTTGGCTAAGGTGTTAAAAAGTGACATCATAGCTATTTTTTACATTTTTCATACTATTTTAGTATTTAGTCGAATGGATATATAAGAATGTGTTAAATATATTTTTAATTACAGGGATGATGCATCGATAACACCTATTATGATATTAATTCTAGGTTACATGGGATATAGGATTGAAATTATCTTGATGTTATAATTGTATATGACTGTCACATTGGTTAACTCTCCTGGCTATTTCATGTTCTTGATTAATCATGGGTATTAACTCTTGGATTTTTTTTAAAGAGGCATGTGATTTAATTTTATCTCCTAGATCATAGAGGAAAGAGGTGTCTAAGGCATTATATTAGACATATAGGGTTCAGATGGCATATAGGTCTTCTAGTGTTATATTTTTCTAATGACTTAGGCTCATTAGTTTACACTGTCGATGAATTACCATCTAGATTTTTTCCCATATATGTACTTGGCGGAATTCTACTCAGTTTGGATGACTTGTATTCTTAATTTCATCTTATGTAAGGTTACATAGATATATGATGAGATATTTGATGACTATTAATATGATATCCTCAAATATAAGAGATGTGTAGGGTTCCTAGTTGGTTGGAACAAGAATTATATTCCATAGTGGTGAACCCATTGTGGGTAAATTTATTTTTTATCTTTTTTCTAAAAAGATATGTATGACCAATCTCTTAAAATGATAGAAACTACTTATATTTTGTTTTTTCTTATAACTGGAAACAGAATTCTAAATAATCAATCGATTTGGCTATGGTTTCATGTTTTTGGTCATGGGAGATTGATATTTCTATGTGTGTTTTGATAAAAGAGAGTATGATCTTTGATAGGGTAACTCCCATATATGGAGGACCAAGGAGGATTGGTCTGAGATTAAAAATTCCTAATGGGGTAGTCCAGTATGTGGACATCCATAGAAGATTATTTCTTTTATATGAAATTAGGGGTACATAATGCGTTATACTTGGACCCCTGCTATGTTTTTATTAATTAGTTTTTTTATTTAATGTGATCAGTAACAACTTATATAGTCTTTTTTCTGTATCTTGGAATGGGATTCTATTTAACCAAACATTGTGTTTATGGTACCTTGAAATGGATCGTGTATAGTGACAAAATTACATGCCTATATCCCTTCATAGAACCAAGTATTTTGTTCGGGGCTAGGTGGGAAGACCCTGTGACCCTTGGGAAATAAATCAACAATGTAGTCGGTCGGTGTCTTGTGCCATTGATAGTAACCCATGAGAGGTGTTACCCTAGGTTTTATATGGAAGAAAAGGTTGCTCTTTTAGTGATGAATTTGTTTAATATGAGGTGGCACTATGTATAAGATCTAGTCATGGTGACTACATGTGATTTTTAGTGATGATGAACATGAGTTATAGTGTTTTGTGTGTCAATGTGCATTTTTTATGGAATGTGTATTTGGGGGCCCTTTTGACTATGGATGTTCTTTTAGAAATGTGGTTTGACAATATGTGGATGCTTATGATTGGATGATGTTAGTTGGAGATTAAGCTTATGTATGAGACTAATATTCCATAAATCATGGTTAGTGGTTAGAAGAGATCATAATTCTTCATCCTAGTTACCCACAATTACATTTAATGTAGAAATTTTATTGTGGTTGTATACATGTTTAGGACCATTGGGTATCTATGAAATGATTTCAAGCATTATTTTTTGGGGTCTTGATGATATTATAGATGTCTCACCATAGTAGAGAAGACACCATAAGTTAGGTTGGGTTTGGTGGCATGACCAATCAGGGTAAATCCTAAATAGGGATTGATGATATGAGATGAGCATGGATTAGGAGGAGTGACATACATTTGTTAATGGTACTTTTCAGGTTGCACATGATGAGTGAAAAAAGGTAAGATGTATGGTGGGGAACCCACCATAGGTCATTTAGAGTGTTACCCTTATGTTTGAAGGGTCATTCAATAATTATGACTGGTTGTTTCATGGTTGATGTGGAGTTTGGAACCCAATTAGTGGGAAATATAATAATCGATTTTTGGGATGAGATGTGGGGGGATTAAGTTCTTTTTAATCAAGATCAAAATAGTTTTTTGACAGTTTTTAGGTAGTTTTAACAGTTTTTCCATGTGGTTTTGTAGGTGAACCAATATTCCAAGACATGTTTCATATGGTGAAATAGTTTTGTGAGACGGTTTAGGGGGTGAATCGTAGTTTCATTATATGGTCTAAGTGGTAATTGTTTCCAAAAAACATAATAATGGTTCCATTTGGGGTGAAAATTATTTTCAAATCTCCAGAAGATGATACCATGATTCAAGAATATAGTATTCGGTTTGACAAGTGAATTTTGAGGCATTTTCGAGACCATTTAAGGAAAGGATGACATGTGGAAACCCTAAACTTGGGTCTTGGGTATAATTATGGTTTTTTTGAATTATATATGAGTGGTAGTTTCCAATTATAGAGAGTTTTTTTATATTTTTTTGTGGGTGGTGAGATTAATAATGCACTGAGCGGGTAACTGGCCTGAATGGCCTGAAGGCCTTCATTTTTTATTAATTTTTGATACCCCCCCCCCTTTCAAGGGATGAGGGGGAACCCTTAAAAGGCCTATAGGCTCAGAGAAAACATGGATCGTAGGCTTAAGAGATTACATGACCCGAATGTCTTAGGGAAGTCAACCAGACTATCTACAAGGAACTGCCACTCCCCAGCATCTGTATCCTAATAGTAGCTCTCCACATTTGCATAACCATCTGGATAGGCTTCCCGTGCAAGCACAGGATGGTACCAATGGAATATCTATACCCTCTCATTATAAAAATCTATTTGGCTCTGCTCTGGTGAGTTCACCTGCTCTGAACCCTCTTCTGGGGATGCTCCTTTTTGTAGTGTGTCTGGGGCCTGCATTCATGTGGCCCGAAGGCCTTGGGGTGGCCCTAAGTCCTTAATGTGGCCCAAAGGCCATGATAATAAACATCCATGAAGCCCTTGGGTGTCCCGAAGGCCTTACAGGACCTATGGACCAAACCAGTGGCTCGAAGGACTAGATGGATGAATAGTTTCGGCTGCTACAGTACCAAACAGTGCTTCTACAGTGCCTTCTACAGTTCCTGCTATAGTACTTCTATAGTGCCCGAAAGTATGCCTCCACCCGGATTTGATCTCGGGTTTCTTGGATGCACCTAGCGAGTCCTCACCAGTAGGGCTGAGGCTCATGTGCCTAAGCGGGTAACTGAACTTATGGAGAACATGTTTTGGTAGGATATTTCGATTGTGTGGAGAATTGTGACACTGAATTGGACATATTGAGATAAATATTATGTTTAGGAGAACCATTAGACATTTGATAATTTTTTTGGCATAGTGGTGTCCTGGGATAAACTGGCACTGTGAAACATTTTATAATGGTATTACCGATGGTTGTGAGAAGTGCATCATGTTTTGATAATCGATGCACCCAATATTGGGATTTTCATAGTGGAATCTTGTCATTGTTTCATATTAAAATTTATTGAAATGAGTATGGTTTTGGTGACTGGGGTGGGTCTGGTTTATTTATTTAATGTTAATGACACATCTTTAATATGATAAGTGTTATGGTGGGTAGATGGTAAAACCCCATGTTTCGAAATGATATAAATATTAGTGGGACTTTGAATTTTTTTTGGTTGATATTTTTTTGAAAATAAAAAATTAGAAAAATTCATTGAGGGTTTTAACATCACAAAAAGGTGTTTTTAATTGTTGAATAAATTTTAAAAGAAGGGCAAGGGGTTTTGGGGAGAATTAGTAGAGTAAGAGGTGTCTTGGATAACAGAAAAAAACAACAGTCCATTCAAATTACAAATAATGATTTATGATGTTGATGAGGTTTATGGGGTGTGCTAATGAGATTTTGGATTTTTACGTGGATTCTTGGGGTAGAGACAAAATATACATGGTTTGAATTTTTTTCAGGATGATAATATTTCCTTTTAGGGTTTCTAATAGGTAAAAGTGGGCATGTCCTCTTTCTTTATTGGATGTTCGAAACACATGGGAGAGCCTTAGATGAAACCTATCATCCATCATTTATCCTCCATTGTTAGTGATCTTAGGTGTGATAATATGACATGAGAAGGTAGGATCTTTCACTTCTCCTCCTTCTAATAATCTCTCTTTCATAATCACTAATTTGGGAGATGTTTGTTTTATCTCAATAATCAGGGCTTCACCATAGAATTGTAAAATCACATGATTTTATTAGAGTTTCCATGAGTCTAGGATAGAGGGGAGTTGAAAATTACTTTTTTCTATATTAGTTAATTTTTTAATTGAGGTACATCACTATATATAATTTTATAAGGTTTTTTTCTCCAAAATTAAATTATTGGACCATTGAATTAGTAATATTAATTGGGTATTCTATCTGGACTAGGTCCAAAGGTGCATTAGGAGTGGACTACACATCATTTCCAATGGTTTCATCATGATGTGGAGTACCAATGAAATTTTTCCAAATATATAATATTTATATTTAATTAATCAATTAATTAATGATAAATTTTATAATTTTTAAATTATCGCTTTTTTTCTTGTGTTATGATATCAGGTTGTTGAGATAGGCTTGTTTGAGAATGGATGAGGCTAGATGGGTGTTGAGAATCCTAGGAAGCGAACCTCAATAAAAAATGGGAATATTATAAAATATTAGGTAGTTTATATACATCCTCCCTTTGGTATTATGAATTTTTTATATTCTTGTGCTATGTGTGGCCCCTCCACTTTATGTGTGGATCTCAAGAAAATTTTATGTTGTTAAATGAAAATTTAATACTCTATTTTCATTTGACATGGTGTAGAGGGCCCTGATAGACAATCATGTATTGTATAGACATAATGGTTGCCTAAGTATTGTGGTATACCATAAATTGTATAGGGTGTTGAGGACATAGCGATAGGTGACCTAGATACCATTAGGAGATAGGGGTTATTACTCAGGATTTATATCCATGGGGCTGGCCATTAGAGATACCATAGAGATTATGGGCTTGTTTGGATGACCATAGTCTGAGAGTTCTTCCACTGCATGGTCATGAATAGTTAAATTTTTAAAAACTACAAAGACTAGTGAACACGTTGGGTGTTCAAACCAATACTGGTGCCAAATAAAAGGAATGACCTCCGGGCTATCACCATAGTTTGACTTATGTAAGTTGTTATAGATTCCTTAATATGGATTAGGGGACCCCATTAAAATCCCTTATGACTTGTGACCCTCAAAAGATGATGGAATTCTGAATTATTAGATGTGTTAGTGGGTGTCATCTCAGAATCCATACCATTGATTTAATCCCAAGGGGTTTTGGATGGTGAGTTTTTAATTAAGCATTCAACTAATGCCTACTATATATTATTTTTATTTCTGAAATGATATGTGATTGACAAGAATTCCTTAAAATCCTCTATTGAGACTAGAACTAATTTGATTTCCAGATATTCCTAAGAAACACCCGATGACATGGATGAGTCCCTAGTTTGACTAACATTTTTTGGATATGGTATCATGGTATATTGAGGGAATATGAGTATCTCAAGTAGCATCAAATGATGTGATCGATGTGAGAGTTAACACTTAGATGTGCTACATAGAATTTATCATCGAATCACATGTAACCACATAAATTTGATTTCCCAAGATTTCATGGATTATTATGATATTTTGATACAAATTTTAATGTGTGGGGTTAAGGATGAAATGGATGATATCGATAAACCATTGAAAATTCCCATGATATCAAAGATTCTAGGGGTGGCATGGGTTTTTTAGTTGTTGTGTATCCTTGATTCGGGATTTTGGATTTCCCTAGGGTGAATTTAGGATCCCCTCGATTGATGCATAGGATTCCCCCTTGAATTAGGTGGACAAACCCATGATAATACCATTGAGGAGATGCAGGCTATTGGGTTCTGAGATGACTAACCATGAGATCCATGGAGGGTATTCTCTTTTACTTCATGGGTTTCTGAGGAATTAGTCACTTATGCATGTATAGGATTTCCTAGGACCTCCCCTCATAGGAATCAGTTGTCATCATAACATTGAGAATGCCTACGTATAAACATGGGGTTTAGCCTTATGTTTTAAGGATGAGGGATTCCTAGGTCTTAAGGATTAGGGATAAATAGAGATTCCCTTGAATCCACTACTAATTGGTGGAGATGTGTGCATGAGATATGTAGGGAATGCATATAGGTTACCGCTAAGTAAAATTCCTTCTCAAAGACATTGTGTAACTAGATAACGAAACAAATGGATGATTGGGGTTGTGGAACTCTCAATTGACATATGTTATTGGTATCAAACTGAGTTTTATTTACTCACCCTTGGGCTAGTGGGTTTAGTGGTCGACATGGTTATTAAAAAGTTATTAGAGAAATTCCAACATTAAGATGAAGTACGTAGTTATGTGGTTATTTATCTTTTATAGTTTATTTATTTATTTCAGTTGATTATGTCACATGTACAAACATTACATATACTAGTTATGTACAGGGACACATTGGTGATTCCCTAATAAGTGGTTTACTCACACCCTGCTCAATTAGACACTACACATGGTTACCCAAAAATAAATTCCCTAGTTAAAGGTATAGGTTGGCATAAGGCACATGACATAAATGTTGAATATTTAGCAAGGTAGATGGGAAAACATCATGAGAATGAGATTTGGTTTGTCTTAGAGTGGCCATGGAGCTATTTACATTTTATTTATTTATTATGTATATATAGTCAACCTAGTGGGTGAACATTGATGTATATAGGACAAAGTTGTTTTGGCCTTACAAGACTTGGTTTTATTATCAGTTGTGTTTATATTTATTGCTTCCATATTCAGTTTATTTATTATATGTGATGTTTGGTTATCTTATCCATTAGTTCAAACTATGATCAAGATGTATATTCTCTCCATAGAATTAAAATAGATTCCCACTATTAGTCAACATCCTCTAAGATATAGGGTGTTGTTCCTATGGTTTGGTGGAAAACCATTTTGGTTTCTATTCATAGAGTGAGTTGGTTCATGGTGGTACAATAATTATAGTTTTTTATCATTGTATATTATGTGATTTGAGGTATAAAAAACAATTATTATTCCATTTTATTATGTGTTTTTGTGAAATAATTATTTATATTTGTGTATAACATGGATCTATCTCATTTAATTTACTTGAGTGTATTTTAGGAGTCGATTTCACTATATTTCTCTGTGTTTTGGAACTCTAGGATCACCTGATGAGTAAAATCCCTCTTATTACAATTTGGGGTATATGATTTGAATAGTTAATTTATTTAATTTAATGGTGTTTTGTTTGAGATTAGTGCTCATGGGATATTGGTGGATGATAAATTCTTGTGATTGGTTATAGACTACCGATTTAGGGAGGTGTAATTTTCATTATCGATAATATTGGATATTTAAATTAATTTATATTATTCTAATCACAATTGATTATTTAACAAGTTATATTACTTATATGATATTTCTAAATAAAAATGGAAAGGGATCATGATTTCATAATAATAAAAAAAGTTCTATAGATTGGTAAACTTTTAATTATTGGATCCTTTTTTGAAATCATGTGACTGATCCCTTTTAATATAATTTTGGTTCGCACATTAGTGGTTTCACCCTTGTTTTCAACGTAAATGGTGATTCCATTTTAATTGGTGTTTTAATGGAAATACATTTTCATTAGGATTTAAAAAATAAGTGATTATTTGAGAAATGTATTTGAAATGTTATTTCAAATCAAGATGTATTTTAAAAAGAGGTTTTGGATGATGGAATTGGTTAGGATCGTGGAAAATTTTCTGTTAACGGATGAAGTCAGGTACATAGTGGACTAGAAAAAGGTACCAAGTTGAGGTGGAAGTATAATAAGAGGCTCCAAGTTATCCACTGGGTGGTCAGTGAACCAAGAGTGGATACGTATTGGATAGACAGTTGGATACCCATTGAGTTCATAGTTAATATTTTTAAATTAATTAATTAATTAGTTAATTAATTATTAAAATTATACTAAATGAAAGCCTCACTCTGCATCCTACACTCATAGTGATAAGATTCCCATTTCATTATTCAACATTAATATATTATAATGGACATATTTCCACGATTCATCTATTGATTCAAGTGTTTTTCATCTTGGGGAGTCACCCAAGGTATGGTTATAACCCTTATTCATTCTAATTGTTTTCCCCCCTGATGTTTTATTATTATACATTTGTTGTGAATAATTTAAGTAATTTTCAATATTTCTAAATTTCAATAAGATGAGGTTTAATCTTCCTTGGTTTCCAATTAGAGTGACCCAGAAATACCCATATATTTGGTCATTTATTTTAATATTGGTATTTAACTATGTGCTATTTTTCAATATGAAATACTAGAAGAATTATTTTTTTGTATGTTCTAGAAAAAATTTAATTAGTTTTCATTGAATTTCTAGGGTTCGAATGGAACCCAAAAAATTTGTGAGTTGTTTGTGAGAGGTGAGTGTTAACACTATTTTTTATATACGACCAATTTTTATATAAGTTGGAATATATATCTTGAAAATTTTGAACTAGGATGAGTATAAATTCTTAATAAATTTCTTTATAAATATTATAAGAAGTCGTATTATATTCATTGGTGTTTAATAGAATGAGAAAACATTAAGCTAGTGCAGGGACAACTTAAGTTCAATATTTTATCAGGGAAGTGGAAATAGAGAACAACCCCTTTGATGATAATAATAATTAAAAATTCAATGTGATTACTTATAAATGATAATCTCTCCATTATTGGGTTTTCATGGAGATGCCTCTTCTTATATAGAGATATTAGTTGAATATTATCAACCACGTGTGCTTCATTGGTTGTACCTCATCTATATAAATATGGTATTTGGGTGAATCATCATCCAATTAAGTATTTTTCTTTATGGGTTATCAATTAGTTTTTGATAATCAATGGTGGTGCATCACCCACCAAATAATTCAGTATGTTGGTGTACTATCTACCTATGGGATTTATCATGATGTTGCTTCGTCCACACTAGGACGGAACCTAGTTGTATATTGTCCACACATAATCTTTTATAAGAGGTTTCTTATCTACCAACACTCAAGTATACATGTTCCATTTTCTTCCTAGATATTTATTCTTTTGGTGCATTTCTCACTCATGATATGTTTCATTGGTGTTATATAATCCAAATATGTTTTATTAATGTTGGTAAATAACCCACCTGTGGAAGGATTGTGGTGGAAGCTTGTTTATATAGGATTGGTTTTGTATCATTCAATATATTGTTTCTCATTTTTTATTGATATTTCATTGGTGATGGATTTTTCCCCTTGATGGGTTGTGATAGTGATGAATCATTTAACTAAACTATTTGAAAGTGATATCTTATCAACATGAACTATGATACCGTAAATGATACATCCTAAATCCTTTATGTGTCTCTAAAATCTGGTTATATAATTACATTCTTGTGATAAATGATACTATTATGGTCAGATGAGGTTTGATGGTTGAGCACTCATTGGGGTGACCAATTATTTATTATTGTCTTTATTAAAATTCCATATCAATCATAGACATGTACTTAATATTTTTTTTGGGACACCATTACTCATGGTCTAATATGTTATACCTAAACCCATATATATTTCCTTGGTACATATATGAGTTCATGTATTGTGTACCTAGTAAGGTAAAGGGCCCTACTACTTTATATGTTTCAGCTAGGAAGAAAAATCAATTTTGGGAGATGGGATTCACCAAAGACATGCGGCCAGTTTTTATGTGATATCCTTTACTTTTAGATAATTTTGACCATTCTTTATCGAATCATACAACATGAAATCCTATTAATGTTATGTTACTCATATGAAATGTATAATTGTCCCTTTTGATACAACATTATTCCTGATATATACTTTTAGACAGAATTTTTATGAGATGTCTATTAATATATTATAATTTTTTTGAAGACTTATTCATTATATTACTTATACAATATTTTTTGGTAATACATTCCTGAGAGTATAATATCAAAAAATTTCATATGAAAACTCTCACCAATAGTCAGAATAATTTCATTTATAGGGAGACACACTTGATATAGTGACCCATCTTTTCATACATAAATATCACATCTTATTGGATGAATATTCATTATATAAAATTATCATACATGCCAGGATCATATATGTCTAGTGTCTTTGGAAACATGGATACTTAAAAAAACACGTTCTTAAGAAATATAAATAATCTCGCACTTATTTCTTCAAAAATGTAACCCTTTTTTGATATATCATTCTCAAAACCATTCTACATATCATGGGGAAAAGAATGAATAATAAAGGGTGATAACATATAACCATTAAGGGTAAAAATAGGGATATTAGTGATCATTAAATATAACATGGGAATAATGTGTATTAGAGAATTTTGTATACTTTGAAAATATTATCCATCAATTATTAGACATTAAACATGAGTCATGGAATAAATCTTGGTCATTCAAAAGTGATGAATCATAAAGGGATCAAATAATATTAGTAATGAGAACATAACATTGGCATAATATCATGCTATCAATGCATTGAATAATGTGTGACATAATAATAATTATAAAAATATTATATCAATTATACCCAAAAAGATATTCATAACATGTTAGGATTGGGTTAAATGTATGTGTAGTTTATTTGGGACTGGGATAACCTTCAATGTACCCTCTTTTATTAATGGGATAACCACCAATGTACCCAATTTAGGGCTTGGTATAACCTTCTTTGTACCCACGTTTGAGCGGGGGACGACCTCCAAAGTACCGTCTGATCCCAAAACACATTAATCGTTATCCAATTCATTGGATGTATATATAATTCAGGTCATAACCATCACATATTATTAAATTCAATAGTATTTTTTCATGAAAATCAAAAAATGATTCATTATAACTTAACCCGTGGAAGATAAAAATGGATTCATCAATATTTAATCAAGGATTCCACGCACCATCTACATAAATAATAAATATTGTAACAGCCCAAGATTTTATCAAAAATATTCTTTTTAATTTTATTAATGTCTTGTGTTGTAAGCTACACCAAAAGGAGCTTGCACAGCACGCATATTTGACTTTCCTTGCATTACACGCAATCGCAACCTTCCTCGATAGCGTGTGTAGTACGCAATACTGAGTTTCACGAAACAACGATATGCTATTAAAATATTATTAAAACTAGCCGTTATGAATAGTAATAACCACTTTTTAAAATTTTAGAAATTTTAGCTCTCAAAATAAACTTCATTTTTGGATTCGGAGTATCGAATTTAGACTAAGGTGAAATTTTGGTACTTTTCGGATAACTTTCATATTCTGATGAATAGTGGAATTTACTAAATTATAATTAAAAACAACTTTTTTAATCAAAATAATTAATAGTGATAAATTCTTAATTTGAGTGGTTTTAAAGTATATTTAGAATAAATTTTTACAATTTAATACAATGTTGGTCATTGGATGTAATTTCACATTTAAACCAGACATAAACAAGTGTCAATCTTTTGATAGATATTGTTTCTTAAAAACACGCTATTTGATTTAACAGCGGGATTTAATTATAAAAGTAATTAATGAAACTTCTATGTTATGAATTTGGTAAAATAGACTTCATTTTTGAATTCGGAATATGAAATATAGCTTAGGATGAAATTTTGGCATTGTTCTGAAAAACATCAATTTTTGATGAATAGTGAAACTACTAAGTGGTAGTTAAAAAACTGAATTTTTCATAAAACTTAATTTTACCGCTTCTGTGAATGGAATTTCAAAAATCCGAGAGACACGGTTGATGTCAGTAAGTAAAATGTGGTTCAATGAGATGAAAATAATTTTTGGCGAATAGTAACTTTTTACCTTTTTTTACCACGGTTAATAGTAAATAGGGTAACTAAGGGTAAATATGATATTACTATTACCCTAACACATGTCCTAATTCTATTGGATAAGTGTAATTCGACCAAAAACAACCTTATGAATATAATATGACCATTTAGGTCCACTTGGATTAGATTATGACATTTAATATTATATTATTTAATGAATAGTTAAAATAGTTAAAATCAAAGTTTAATAACTAAAACATTTTTAATATGGGGTTATACATAAGATAAATTCGACTATAAATATTCATTAGAAAGCTAAAAACATTTCCTACATAATTATATTTTATTTATAATTTTTAGACTTTAAATAAATTAATTTATTTATGACACAACGATGATGCAGTAATTACCCTTTTAAGGAAATATTAACATAATTGATGTTATAAATGCTCAAATGAATATAATTTGAGACTTTTTATGAATTAAACTAATTTTCTAGGTTACTATGATATATTAGTATTGATTTAATCAACTTGGTTCGAACATATAATTCTGTTATGACTTTCACAAAAATCATATATCAAATAGTGTCAAAATTGACACAAAATAGTTTTTAAATCAAATATTATATTATTAATTGTTATTTTATTCCAAAAAATCTAAGGATCGGCCAAATGACTTAGATAAGGATATATTTATTAATAATATACAATTTGGGGTTCTTTTAGCATGTTATAGTAAGTTTATTAACCATATAGTGAAAGAAAACAAAAAGACACGGTAAAAGTTAAATTATTTAACTTAGAGTTAAATATAATTGATAAGGTTAAAATAATAACCTAAACTTGTCTAAATCCTATTGGTTGATAGGATTTAGACCCATCCCCACTTTATATTCTAAATAAGACCCTTTGGAACCATTATAAACCGATTTTGACTTTAATATAAAATAATATTTTGAGATATTCCTAAGGTGCCCCTCTCCTCCCTTATAAAAGGACACCTCCTCCCCCTCCTCCTCACACCAATTTGAGCACTCAAGCTCAGACAACCCCTGCCAAAATCTCTTCTCCACTTCCCTAGCAACATCCTAGAGGTTCTGGTCTTCCTCATAGACCAATTTTAGTGCCCTAAGAGGAGGTCTCAAAGAGGCGCTTCAAAGAAGAGGTAATTACCGTTACCAATTCTTTCATATTTATTTCTTCTTCCACTTCTTCTTCTTAGGTTGTTTCATTATGAATTAATAACATCAGTATCACTCATATACTGATATGTTATTATAAGTATGAAACAACCCTATTTCACCATCTATCCATCCTACGGAAAAAGAAATCACCGCGCGTGCGTACGTACGGAATACCGTCTCCACGCCGTGGTGTAATCTATTTTCCACCACCACCTTACATGGATGGGTATAATGGTGTAAATAATAACTATACATAGTCATTACAACATCATATTGATTCTGATATAGTGTATAATCCACTCCAATTCAATTCAATATTTATGAAAATGATATCATCGCTCATGCGTACGTACGGACTACCGTCTCCACGACGCGATGAGATTCATTCTCCATGTTAACCATTTAAGAATGATTATAAAGTATATATAAGAAATAATAATGAAATATATGACATTATAAAGCTACTGGATTTATGTATATATATATATATGTATGTCATCTACTTACTTCCATTTCAAGACAATAAGGAATGGAAAACAGTGTTCATGCGTACGTACGGACTACCATCTCCATGAACGGTGTTTTTCATTTTATTTATCTATCTATTATATATATATATATATATACTGAATATATATGATATATAAATCATATTTTATATTTTGGAAGTAAGTAAATCATGATATAAGTAATAATAATGTCAAGAACAACAAATCAAAACACCTACGATAAATGAAACGATTTTACCCAAAACGCTTCTTTAACATGGAATTTACAAAAGAACGGGTAATATAATGTCATAATTGAACCATATATGATATCATAACAATGAATATGATTCTTTAATAAGTCAATGACATTATTTAAATCATTATACAGGAGGTTCGGACACATACGAAGCAAATCGGACCTAAGGTAAGGGAAAATATCACAATCTCACTTTTATCCGAGATTGTTTTTACTTTGGTAATTACTGGGGTGTATTTTATCATCCACATCCATGTTCCCTCTATATGTAATATTATTTCCTTCCTTCTACAATAGTTTATATCCAATTTTACCCTTCGGTATGTTTTTTTGTAAAAGATATGAAAGGAATCTTTTGTCGTTTTTCGTACGAGGTACTTTTTGACTTTTCCGACAAAAGTACGAAGAATGTTTTTTTAACTTATACGGCATGAATGGATTTTTAAAACATTATTTCCAAGAAGATTCATTTACAAGTTTTCAAGTTTATTTTTAATCAACTTCTTTTATTTTAAAGTTTAATGACATGTTATGAAAGGAAAAATGTTTTTGAAGAAGAAAGGATATTTTCCTCAAGAATTCAATTCAAGTGTTTTATCAAAATTATTTTCCATATAAGATAATAAAGGGTTCTGTTTATATCCATATTTTTACATTGATTTGACTATGTTATGATGGAATTATGTTTATGAATTCCTTTATCTTATATGAATGGTTTTATGATGTCACGTTGTTTAAGAATCCCATTTTTATTACATGGGTTACGCTATGATGTATGGTTTATGATTATGTGGCACACATAAGAAAGGATTCATTATGAGATGGGTGGGACCTATATCTCCCTCCAATGCATTGGGTAAAGATTTTATATCTCATGAGATAGATAGGGCTGGAACGGTAGGTTATACTGGTTCAGTGAAACAGGACTGAAACGAGGGTTACTCGATTCAGAAAGGGACTTTGTCCACTAAGATAGTCTTTGCAATGAGTCTTGACTAACAAGAAATGATTCTCTATGATTATGTGTGTATGCCACAAAGTTTCATGTTTTAAGTTATGATTATTGGGATTTCATTTCACTACTATGATTTATCCCATGTTATGAAATTATGCTCTCTTTTGCAGGTTAAGATTTCCCAAAGTTATGTTCTTATGAATATGATGTGATTGATTTTTTTCTTTTTTTACCCTTACTGAGCATTTGAGCTCACCCTTTTATGTTTTCTTTTCCCCAGGATATAAAGAAAGGTTTTAGGTAAAAAAAAAGGGAAGATCTTTATGGGAGATATTGAAGATCTTTCACCACGATTAGAAGATTACGTTCCGAGTTTCCAAAGACACTAAACTATTACGATACTTGTGTGTGTGTTTTTGTTATGTACTAAGTATTCCGCAAAAGTAATGTAATGTCCATGTATGATAAGCTTCGGGTCTCTACAGTTGGTATCAGAGGAAAGGTTTAGTCAACCTTTGGAAACTAGGATGCGAAAACATTAGTGAGATCCCTAGAGATATTTCTAAGGTATGTCTAGGGATGTCTCTAAGGTTAAGTATACGTATAGGTTATAGTCCTAGAATTGCGCTAACGATCTTCGAATTTAACCTAAGATGTTAGATATTGAGGGTACTACCCCTTTATTATGTTGTTTTCCCTGGCATGATTTTTGCCTCTCATACTATTCTTTTGGGGTTTTAGATGATGGCTGGAACCCGAAGGAATCGTGTTAATGCGGAATGTGATGGGCAATGCAATGATTGTCCCCCTGAGCAACCAAACGATATGGGAGATGGAATGCAAAATCTTGTAGCCATGCTCACACAACTTTCTCAAGCTATGAATCATGCAGGACTTCCAAACGAGCAAAGGAAGGAGCAACATTCTGTTGAATCCTTCATGAGGCAGCGTCCACCTTCTTTCAGTGGGTCTACTAATCCATTAGTTGCTGAACAATGGATTAGTACTACTGAAAAGATATTTTCAGTTCGTCAATGTTCTGAACATGATAAAGTCATCCTAGCAGTGTATCGTTTGGAAGGAGATGCTGATCAATGGTGGAATATTATTAAGAATACGAGGAAAAGGAATGAAATTGAGTCTATGGAATGGGACGAGTTCAAGAACTTATTTTTCAATAAGTACTTCCCTCGTATTCTCCGAACAAAGATGGAGAAAGAGTTTCTTGAACTGAAGCAAAGGGATGATGAATCTGTTGGTACCTATGAAGAAAATTTTACAAGACTTGCAAGCTACGCTTCTGGTATTATCATCCAACCTGAAAGTAAAGTTGATCGATTTTTTAGTGGCTTAAAACCAAGTCTTCGAAGGGCATTAGCTATAAGAGACTTCAGTAGCTATGAAGAAATTGTGCGTTGTGCTATCAAGGTAGAAATGGAAGTTGGTGTTACATATCCATCTCATGGGTTTGACAAGAAACGAAAGATGGAGTTCAAGGAGAAATCTCAGAATAATGGTGAAAAGAAGATGAATGTTTCCTTATGCACAAAGTGTGGAAAGAAGCATGGTGGAGATTGTCTTAAAGGGACTAGAAAATGTTTTAAGTGTGGAAAAGAAGGTCATCGAGCAGCTGAGTGTCGAAGTAATGGAAAAAGGGATTCTAATGAAGTGAATAAAGCAAACACTGCAGAGAACATACAACCAACACTTCAATGCTTCAAGTGCAAGGAAATGGGGCATTATGCTAATAAATGCCCTAATCCAAGGGTTAGTGATGATCAACATGAGCAACCACTGAAGGCAAAGGACAAAGGAAAGTCACATGCGATCACTATTGGCAATGTTGAATATGACAACGATGTGGTGGTATGATTAAGTGTTTATGTAATGGGATTCCAAAATAATGTTGTATCATGGAATATTGGAATATTTATGTATTGGTCTAATGTGGTATTCAAAGTGATTGAGATATTATGCGCATAATGAAGGGAAAACGAGAAAATGAAATGTTTAACAGTATTCATGAGCTCATGATTGATATAAGGACTAAGTTTGAGTATATAGAATTTTGAGGATTTTGGTATGTGAAAAGTGTTAACTTTTAACTGCATTCATGTTTTCACTAAGGTATTCAAGAGAATACACGATTAAGGAATTTGAATGTTTGGAATGTGACCAACAAAACATATCTTATGATATATGGGGATCGACGATGGTGTTAAATCTCTGGTAATCGTTTTCACTATATTATGAGAGTCGACTGCAGTATTATGGATAAGCCTAAAGATTGGAATGAATTATGTTGGAAATAAGTTATTATTGTTTGTTTTTTTTGATATTATTGATGGGATATTATATAGTTTTGGAAAAAGGACAACCTGCAGGACGGGCAACAGCCCATCGCTTCGAAAAAGACTGTGGGAATCGAACCCACAACCGAAGTGTAACTGGCCTTTATCGCCTACCACTAGTTTACAGGAAGTCCCTGTTTAGTAGAAACTAGTTTTATTATATTAAGCATTATGATATATGAAGTATAAGTCCATTTTAGGAACCATATATGATTAATCTCACTATAGATCGACTTATGCATATAATTTTTGCTAACCTTTTGTTTGAGACAGATGGAATGACCCGTCATTCTATCACATGATCTGCTAACACTTCATGAATAACAAATTCAACCTCATTTATTTAAGAGATGAAGTGGAAATTGTTCAAGGCACGAACAACAGTAAGATTGTACCAAAATAAAGTAAGTATTTATTCTAATTCAAATTTTCAACTTTAGGGAAATGATCTTGAAAACCAAAAATGTTGTCCTAGTGATCTTATACCTGATGAATCGGATGGTACCTTAGATCGTCACAAATTTATGGATTTGTGATTGTTGGCTTTTCCATAGCCATGTTCTCTACCACTCTCCATCAGAACATGATGGTTAGATTTTTCTTCCATATCCATATTTTCACCTATGTGGAAACCCAGTGATTAGTTTATTTGGGTAACCGTTAAGTTTCATACTTTTGTTTTAAAATATTGGTTTTGGTATTCCTTTTTACGATGTGGGTTTCTATTAAAGAAACTTTCGAATAGTAAACCATTTATATCCCCGACGAATTTCGAGGGCGAAATTCATTTTAAGGGGGGTAGAATGTAACAGCCCAAGATTTTATGAAAAATATTCTTTTTAATTTTATTAATGTCTTGTGTTGTAAGCTACACCAAAAGGAGCTTGCACAACACACATATTTGACTTTCCATGCATTACACGCAATCGCAACCTTCCTCGATAGCGTGTGTAGTACGCAATACTGAGTTTCACGAAACAACGATATGCTATTAAAATATTATTAAAACTAGCCGTTATGAATAGTAATAACCAATTTTTAAAATTTTAGAAATTTTAGCTCTCAAAATAATCTTCATTTTTGGATTCGGAGTATCAAATTTAGACTAAGGTGAAATTTTGGTACTTTTCGGATAACTTTCATATTCTGATGAATAGTGAAATTTACTAAATTATAATTAAAAACAACTTTTTTAATGAAAATAATTAATAGTGATAAATTCTTAATTTGAGTGGTTTTAATGTATATTTAGAATATATTTTTACAATTTAATACAATGTTGGTCATTGGATGTAATTTCACATTTAAACCAGACATAAACAAGTGTCAATCTTTTGATAGATATTGTTTCTTAAAAACACGCTATTTGTTTTAACAGCGGGATTTAATTATAAAATTAATTAATGCAACTTATATGTTATGAATTTGGTAAAATAGACTTCATTTTTGAATTCGGAATATGAAATATAGCTTAGGATGAAATTTTGGCATTGTTCTGAAAAACATCAATTTTTGATGAATAGTGAAACTACTAAGTGGTAGTTAAAAAACTGAATTTTTCATAAAACTTAATTTTACCGCTTCTTTGAATGGAATTTCAAAAATCCGAGAGACACGGTTGATGTCAGTAAGTAAAATGTGGTTTAATGAGATGAAAATAATTTTTGGTGAATAGTAACTTTTTACCTTTTTTTACCACGGTTAATAGTAAATAGGGTAACTAAGGGTAAATATGATATTACTATTACCCTAACACATGTCCTAATTCTATTGGATAAGTGTAATTCGACCAAAAACAACCTTATGAATATAATATGACCATTTAGGTCCACTTGGATTAGATTATGACATTTAATATTATATTATTTAATGAATAGTTAAAATAGTTAAAATCAAAGTTTAATAACTAAAACATTTTTAATATGGGGTTATACATAAGATAAATTAGACTATAAATATTCATTAGAAAGATAAAAACATTTCCTACATAATGATATTTTATTTATAATTTTTAGAATTTAAATAAATTAATTTATTTATGACACAACAATGATGCAGTAATTACCCTTTTAAGGAAATATTAACATAATTGATGTTATAAATGCTCAAATGAATGTAATTTGAGACTTTTTATGAATTAAACTAATTTTATAGGTTACTATGATATATTAGTATTGATTTAATCAACTTGGTTCGAACATATAATTCTGTTATGACTTTCACAAAAATCATATATCAAATAGTTTCAAAATTGACACAAAATAGTTTTTAAATCAAATATTATATTATTAATTGTTATTTTATTCATAAAAATCTAAGGTTCGGCCAAATGACTTAGATAAGGATATATTTATTAATAATATACAATTTGGGGTTCGTTTGTCATGTTATAGTAAGTGTATTAACCATATAGTGAAAGAAAACAAAAAGACACGGTAAAAGTTAAATTATTTAACTTAGAGTTAAATCTAATTGATAAGGTTAAAATAATAACCTAAACATGTCTAAATCCTATTGGTTGATAGGATTTCGACCCATCCCCACTTTACCTTAGAAATAAGACCCTTTGGAACCATTATAAACCGATTTTGACTTTAATATAAAATAATATTTTGAGATATTCCTAAGGTGCCCCTCTCCTCCCTTATAAAAGGACACCTCCTCCCCCTCCTCCTCACACCAATTTGAGCACTCAAGTTCGGACAACCCCTGCCAAAATCTCTTCTCCACTTCCCTAGCAACATCCTAGAGGTTCTGGTCTTCCTCAAAGACCAATTTTAGTGCCCTAAGAGGAGGTCTCAAAGAGGCGCTTCAAAGAAGAGGTAATTACCGTTACCAATTCTTTCATCTTTATTTCTTCTTCCACTTCTTCTTCTTAGGTTGTTTCATTATGAAGTAATAACATCAGTATCAATAATATACTGATATGTTATTATAAGTATGAAACAACCCTATTTCACCATATATCCATCCTACGGAAAAAGAAATCACCGCGCGTGCGTACGTACGGAATACCGTCTCCACGCCGTGGTGTAATCTATTTTCCACCACCACCTTACATGGATGGGTATAATGGTGTAAAGAATAACTATACATAGTTATTACAACATCATATTGATTCTGATATATTGTATAATCCACTCCAATTCAATTCAATATTTATGAAAATGATATCATCGCTCGTGCGTACGTACGGACTACCGTCTCCACGACGCGATGAGATTCATTCTCCATGTTAACCATTTAAGAATGATTATAAAGTATATATAAGAAATAATAATGAAATATATGACATAATAAAGCTACTGGATTTATTTATATATATATATATGTATGTCATCTACTTACTTCCATTTCAAGACAATAAGGAATGGAAAACAGCGTTCATGCGTACGTACGGACTACCATCTCCATGAACGGTGTTTTTCATTTTATTTATCAATATATTATATATATATATATACTGAATATATATGATATATAAATCATATTTTATATTCTGGAAGTAAGTAAATCATGATATAAGTAATAATAATGTCAAGAACAACAAATCAAAACACCTACGATAAATGAAACGATTTTACCCAAAACGCTTCTTTAACATGGAATTTACAAAAGAACGGGTAATATAATGTCATAAGTGAACCATATATGATATCATAACAATGAATATGATTCTTTAATAAGTCAATGACATTATGTAAATCATTATACAGGAGGTTCGGACACATACGAAGCAAATCGGACCTAAGGTAAGGGAAAATATCACAATCTCACTTTTATCCGAGATTGTTTTTACTTTGGTAATTACTGGGGTGTATTTTATCATCCACATCCATGTTCCCCCGATATTTAATATTATTTCCTTCCTTCTACAATAGTTTATATCCAATTTTACCCTTCGGTAAGTTTTTTTGTAAAAGATATGAAAGGAATCTTTTGTCGTTTTTCGTACGAGGTACTTTTTGACTTTTCCGACAAAAGTACGAAGAATGTTTTTTTAACTTATACGGCATGAATGGATTTTTAAAACATTATTTCCAATAAGATTACTTTACAAGTTTTCAAGTTTATTTTTAATCAACTTATTTTATTTTAAAGTTTAATGACATGTTATGAAAGGAAAAATGTTTTTGAAGAAGAAAGGATATTTTCCTCAAGAATTCAATTCAAGTATTTTATCAAAATTATTTTCCATATAAGATAATAAAGGGTTCTGTTTCTATCCATATTTTTACACTGATTTGACTATGTTATGATGGAATTATGTTTATGAATTCCTTTATCTTATATGAATGGTTTTATGATGTCACATTGTTTAAGAATCCCATTTTTATTACATGGGTTACGCTATGATGTATGGTTTATGATTATGTGGCACACATAAGAAAGGATTCATTATGAGATGGGTGGGACCTATATCTCCCTCCAATGCATTGGTTAAAGATTTTATATCTCATGAGATATACAGGGCTGGAACGGTAGGTTATACCGGTTCAGTGAAACAGGACTGAAACGAGGGTTACTCGATTCAGAAAGGGACTTTGTCCACTAAGATAGTCTTGGCAATGAGTCTTGACTAACAAGAAATGATTCTCTATGATTATGTGTGTATGCCACAAAGTTTCATGTTTTAAGTTATGATTAATGGGATTTCATTTCACTACTATGATTTATCCCATGTTATGAAATTATGCTCTCTTTTGCAGGTTAAGATTTCTAAAAGTTATGTTCTTATGAATATGATGTGATTGATTTTTTTCTTTTTTTTACCCTTACTGAGCATTTGAGCTCACCCTTTTATGTTTTCTTTTCCCCAGGATATAAAGAAAAGTTTTAGGTAAAAAAAAGGGGAAGATCTTTATGGGAGATATTGAAGATCTTTCACCACGATTAGAAGATTACGTTCCGAGTTTCCAAAGACACTAAACTATTACGATCCTTGTGTGTGTGTTTTTGTTATGTACTAAGTATTCCTCAAAAGTAATGTAATGTCCATGTATGATAAGCTTCGGGTCTCTACAAATATGGTATCAAATGATCATATTAAATGTAAATCAAAAGTAACATCAATGGATTTCATATTAGATGAAAATCTCTCTAAAATATCACCGTGAATATTTTTTAAGAAAAATACAATTTTCGTTTTGAAATAAATTTCTTAGAATCCAAAAATATCCCAATAATTATGGAAAATATTTTCATTTAAGATAACTATTTATAATTATAAATCAATCCATAGAACACTATTGTGTCATGATGGTGTGTAATTCCATTCATTCCTTGTATGTTAAAATAGATATTCAATACACATTTTTGATTAAAGAACAAGAATATTTCTTTTCACCCATTATATAAAAAGTCAATAATGGGTATAAATGACTTTAAAAAATCATTGGATACTATTAAAGACATTTTTCATTTTTTTTATAAAACATATACATAGAATAAAAAAGGATTATAGTTTGAACCGAGAAATAAATTTTAATATCCTTAAATATATTCATTTTGTATCTTGAATACTAAAATAAAGAAATGTTTTGGAAAACAATAAATCTCTTGAATTAAATAGAAGATAATAAAATTAATTATATTATTTCAAATAGATCATGTAATTTAACCATTTCAAACTTAGTCATAAACAATCCTGGGAACAAATGATACTATAACATAAATCATTACAAATTTGGTAAATTTTGAATAAAAAATAAATCAAATAGAGAAAATTATATAATATTTAAAGACCCATAATTTTATTTATAATCATATTTAAATTAATTAATGGGTATTATACATCGAAAATAAAAGAAACAAGTGTGGATTATGGAATGTTTCCAACAAAAATGAAAGCGAGATGAAAATCCATTACTATAACTTCGACTTGCTTCAAAGCCACTCTAACATCTAGTATAATAAATTAAAATCTATTATAACTCTATAATAAATTTATTTTCCAATTTTAATACCATATATTATAAACCTAGGCATTTTTAACTATAATTTATCAATAACTCGATTAAAATCATCATTTCAATATGTTTACGGTTTCATTTTTTCACGATAATTTTAGTTCAGTGGCTTTAGTATTTGTAATTTTTTCATGGGTATGTCATATACAGATTATTAATTATAATATATATCATATATATTCATTATATACATATTTTTAGTCTTCGATGAATTGAAAAACTAATTACACAATTCATGGAGGCAGTAGGCCGTACATTTGCATGAATACAATTTTCACTTTTTAAGTGATGGAATGAAGGAATAGTAAATAAAAATTCACCTTTATATAATAATTATTATATTATATATATTATATATAAAAATTATATATAACCTTATTACCATCCATGTAGGGAATAATAAAATAATACATCACAATGCTTCGTGGAGGTGGTAGTCTGTACTTACGCACAAGTGAGGTGATTGTTTTCTAACAGATTTTATGGTGAGAAGTTATATTTAACATTTTAATTAATGTTGTATAATACTTTCATAAAAAAACATATAAACATTAAACATATCATAATATCCATCCATTAAAAATTTTCCTGGAAAATGAATTATAGGTTAAGATGATTACCGCTTCTTCAGTATGCCTCCTTTATATCATTTGTTAAGGATTATTGGAATGGTCTTTTAAAAACACCTTCAAAAGTAAATAATTTATTAGAAACTTGATAATATAATTTTTTAGGGTTTTATTTCTTTATATGACATAATTTTGAGTAAACAAAATAGATAAGTGGTGTCCCTTTATAAGGGAGGGAAAGGTCACAATTGGTATTATTAAAAAGATTAATATAGATCTAAGTATATTTCAAGAAATATGAATCCAAAAGGATATATATTCAAATAAAAATATCAATGGACTAAATATAATCATAAAATTAAATTTATAGAGTGTTTTGAGTCATTTTAAACATTATTTTTTGGTGAAACACTATCATTAACTGATTTTAACTATAACTATGGTAACAAATTTTTCAATCTTTAAGGGTTATAATTTTACATTTAGTTTATAAATTACCTCATAAATGGAAAATATGTGAAATTTTTAATTATTTCTCATTGTACTTGTCCTATTGCAACATTATTTTTTATTTTTAAATAATTCTAAAAGTTATTATTCAAAATAAAATATCATTAATTTTAATTTTGGTAATATTCATTTAATTTTACTTTTATGACATCGAGATAGTCATTGAATTTGAATATAAACCATTAAAACAACTATAAAATACTATATTTATCTAAAAAAATTATTTATGAAAATAATTCAACCAATTTTTTTTTACTTTTAATATTATTAAAATCATTTATTTTATTTTTCTATTAATTTAATAAATAGAGTGACGATGTTGTTTAAACATTTAAGGTAACTATTTAATCACTAAAAATTATAAATAAATTATCATGATAAAAAATAAAGTATTATTTAAAAAATTTTATAACTTTACTTTTTATCTTTATATCTTTATGTAAATTTTTTGGGGATATTCAATTCAAGAGAGTGACATTTTTGAGTTTTATTGACATAAAATAATATAAATTTTTTTATCAAGTGAATTTAAAACCAAAATTCCATTTAATAAAATTTTGGGTTTATATGGTATCATTTAATCCTCAAAATGAAATAAAATCTCTTGTTGGGTTTAATTGGATAAATCATATATTGGTTTTAACCATGATTTACCCATTTCACACTTAGGAAGTTGAAAAATATTTAACAAGATTACTATTCATAATAAAAAAATTAAAGGGAAAATTTAATAAATTTAGTCCCCTTGATTAAAAATATGGAGTAAAAATATTCAATATTCAATTTCAAAAAGTGGAATTATTTAATTATAAACTAAACCGACTAAACACGTTTAATGAAAAGCATTTTTTTGAAATTTTCTCACATGTATACAAAGTTTTTATACCATAATTCACTATAAAATTTATTCGAAATAAATTTATTGTATTATTAATATTATAAAAAAACTAATGTTGGATTTATATAATCTAAAAAAAATGAAAATTTGTAATTCTCGAAACAAAAGAACAATTTTAAATAAAAATGTGCATTTTCACCATTCATTTAAAAATCAACATATTCATAAAATTCTCAATATTCCATCCTTAGATAATTTTGAAATAAAAATTTCTAAAATTAAATTCATTTTTCAAACAATTTATTTAAAATTGAATGAAATTAATTATATTATTTTCTCACGAGAAAAAAATAAAAACAATTTTTAAGAAAATAAATATTTTTAAAGTTTATAATGACATTATTAAAAATTGAGTACTTATTTATTAATTTATTTCCTATTTATAGAAACATCAAAAATGGATTTAATAATGTGGTTATTACTATTCCTTCTTCAATTTTAATTTACAAGGTATAATGGAATGTTATATTACAGTTTATTTCGACTCGGGGTTGCGTGTATCATAAGCTATCGAAGAAATTAAAATTATTTTAAGAGAAATATATCATAAATTATAGTGGTGTTATGTTATTACAGCCTTAAATAAAATTAAACCTTCTAAATTACATCACTATAAAAAATTAGGGCATCACTGTTTCATCAGATCCTCATGTTTCCATATAGCTTCTTTAAAATTGGGATTCTTAAAGAGAACTTTAACCATGTGAGTTGTATTATTTCGTATAAATTTATGTATACTATCCATGATTTTTATCATTTTATATTCATATTAAGGATCAGTATAAAATTATGAAACCACTAATTTTAGACATTGTGAATGATCAGGTATGTACTTCATTAAGAGGGATGCATGGAACACATCATGAACATGAGGGGGGTTTGGTGGAAATTGCAAGTGATATACTTTCTTCTTTACCCAATCATGAATCATTAAGTGGTTAATATATATAGGGATAAAATTTTCACTCTTTAAGAAAATATTATCATTATTAAATGGAAAAATTCATAGGAATACCTTCTCAAAAAAAATCAAATTCTAGATTTCCACAATGATTGTCAGCATAAATTTTATTTTGATGTTGAGCTTCCATTGGGTAATTCAGAATGAACCTAAATTTTATTTCCATTTCCCCAAATATATCAGGTACCAATTTATTTTTTTCTATATCTTTTCCTTAACCAATTTTAGTTCTACACATAATTCCATAGATGTCTTCATAAGGATCCATCTGAATACTCGAGTGAAATCTATTGTTGTAAGAAAGATTGACTGGAAAAGAATGTTGATCCAAAAAAACTTTTAAATCCATATAAAAAGATCTAAAAATATAATATAGTTATTTAAATATTATATTAGATTTACCATCAATATGAGGATGATATGTTTTACTAGAACTAAACTTTTTATCATGATTTTACTTGAGGACTTCTGTCAAACAATGAGGTAAAATAAAAATCCTGGTCTGATATAATATAAATTATTACTCCATGAAAACTTTCCACTTATTAAATTTCTATTATAAGAATATGTTCAATAGAGATATATTATTTAATAACAATGAAGATTGTTGCCTTTATATGGTGACTGATTAAAACCCAAATGACATTATTGACTTTAGATGTTTCAAGAGAATGAAGAAAAAATCAATGGTTATGTTTTTTTATTTCCATTCTGGTATGGGTAATGGTGGTAACATCCCCTTATTCACTCATCTCAAATAATTAATTTTTTGACATACCGTGCACTAAGATATATACTAAAAAATATCTCTCTTTATTTTTTCCCATAAAATATACTCTTATAGATCACTATATATGTTTTTTTACTTCCATGATTAATTTATAATGATGACCTATGAGCTTCATCTAACATATACATTAAGTATGATATTTATATAACACGTACAAGGTTTTTTATCATTATTATTCCCTACAAATAACAGTAAAAATATGGAATATTTCTGACCTTTTTCACTAGTTCCACATATTCCTTATGTACCTCTTTAATCCTCCATCAGATTGATGGTTGAACACTCAATTATGAAATATTTTATTTCACTCCATACTTTAATATTTACAAAACCATCATTAAAAAAATACAAAAAAAGGATCTTTTGTTATCATCATCATAGATAAGATAGAATGATCCTTTTGACTCAGAGAATCTTTCACCTTGTTCGATTTCATAGGGTGGTAATGCATTGAGAAGTCTTAATCATTAATAAACTCCAACCGTCTTTTTTGGCACATATTCAGATCTTATTGGGTGAATATATACTTTATACTTATATTATCATTATATAAATCACACCATTATCTATAATGAAAATGGATCCATATATTTAACGTAAATGTAACCTCAGCTAACTTAAAATAATTATTTGGTTAATTTTTTTAATAAAACATCAATTATATTGAGGCATAAGCTATAATTATATCATAATAAATGATGATGAATCATAGTACTTTTTTGAGGAACACTATAGATCAAAATCCATTCTCAACTATAGGGTAGTTTTAAAATAGGCTCACTGAATAACCATATCTTTAGTTCCATGAATGTTTCTTCATACATATATATCCGAAAGAACTGAACCCCCTTCCATGTTAATAAGGTATGTTTATTAGATTTCCATTATATGTTTTCAAAAAATAATCAATAATATCCAAAAAAATAAGGAAACTATGGATCAAAATCATGATATTTGTTTTGTGACAATGTTTAATATCTTCCACGTATGATGGACCCAATGATATACCCTCACTAGAAATTATATGACACAAAAATAAAACTTCATGTTTCTAAAATTCAGAATTGGAAAAAGTTTCATACAAATTATCCTTCGTTAGGGTCTTATGTATAATATCAAGTGATATTAATGTTGTTCCATTCAACTTGAATATAAAAGAATATCATTTATGAAGAAAACCACACACTAAATATGGTAATATCTAAAGTCTATATTCATTATATCCATGATGATAAGGGAGATTTAGTCTAACAAAATGACATAACTATAAATTTATCATGTATATAACTTTTATAGAATAATTTTTTTTGTATATCATACTCCCTGACCTTCAATTGATGATATAAAAATGAATTATAAAAATGGAAAAGTACTAATATCCATGAAGTTGACAATAGAGGTCACAAATATGGGGTAGGAGAAACATGTTCTTTATAGTGATCTTGTTTAGTTGTTGATAACAAATGAAGAGTATTTTTTGTCTATATTTCATTGTAACAAAAATAAAATGTGTACCCCATGGTGATACACTTTATTGAATGAATTAAACATATATAATCTCTTGTATTTTCTCCCTTTCTTCCTATAACGCAATCAGGGTAACTCAAAATGGATTATCTAAAATAAGTCTCTCAAAAGGTATGATTTCTATTAATAACTAAATAGAATGATTTTGTAGAATAATAGGAAAATCCTCTATAAAATCATAAAAAACACTCATACGATAGGAATATATTTGATTTAAGTTTCTCCCAAACTATTTGAGATAAACACACCTTGTGAATAGGAAATAAGGCCCATATAATAGATAAAATTTCCATTAAAAGTTCAAATTTATCATCTCTATTATAGAATGTCATAGGTTGGTTCAAAATATAAAATGTGATTTATTTTCCTTAGTAATTTATTATTATTTTTCTAAATAATTTCAATCCATACCGTATATAATTTCAAATTATACTAGAGAAAAATAACAAGATTTACAGGAAGCACATTATCATAATTTTATATCTAATATAAGTTATAAACTTTCGATGGGATCATTTTAACATTACAATTTATTAAAACTAACTCAAAAATACAATCACTGAGGTTATAAATTGACATTACATACTACCTTTCTTAATATACCTAAATTTATATAACAATTATAAAATATATTACTTTAATATTTTAGCATAATTTTAACCTCCTCATTTTGATCATTAAACCTTAAACTACTTAGTAAAACCAATATGTTCAGCATGAAAAGAACACATCCTTGATCTGAGTGGTAAATCTAGAAAAATCATTCATAGGATTCCTAAATATTGAAATATAATTTTCAATCTATACACCTTATATTTAACATAGGTAATTAATTGTCATAATCTATTCCAATACCTCATAATTTTCATATATAAAATGTGAATTAACCCAAAAATATCCTATAGGAGTTTCAAACTATGTGCATAGTAAGGTAACACTAAACATTCACTAGAATAATGGCTGAGATATACTCAACTGACTCCTTTTGAGGTTATTACTCTTTTATTCATCTGTTCCAAAACTGCTTTAAATTGTATTATCTAGATTGTAATGTTTTCTTGCAAAACAAAATTACTTTATTTACCCAAACATAGGATGAATGTTTATTATATAACATCCTTATCAACACTAGAATCATATGGTTTGAGTGTCTTTAGAAAATTGTCATAATAAAAAACATGTTAATAAGATATCTCCATAATATCACACATTTTTCTTCACACATATCACCCTTCGTAGAAATATTATACTCAAAATCATTTTTTATATAATGGGTAAAGGAAAAAATAATAAAAGTTATGATTATATTCTCAATAATGGTAAAAAGAGATATTAATTGCCATTTAATGATAACATGAGAATAATTTATATGAGAACGTGATTTTAAAATTTTAAAGTCATAACTATCAATTATTATATCATAAATATGAGTCGTGGAATAAATAATTGTAGTTTATTAGACAAGAATAATAAAATTATCACAAAACATGAGTAATGAGAACATAAAAATTGCATAAGATCATGTCATAAAATAATGGTCCAATGTTTGGAATAATGCTAATTATATAAATATTATCCCCATTAAACCTACAAAGACATTTATAACAAGTTACTTTGGGTATAACCACCCTTTTACTAGATTTTAGATTTGGATAACCTCTCGTGCATCCTCTTCTAGGTTTGTGTTAACCTCCGATTTACCCTTTTTTGAGCTTGGGATAACCTCTCATGTAATTTATGTGATAAAAATTTATTATTTACCCAATACATTGGGTGGATATATAATTTTGGGCCCGCCCATCACATAATCATAAATTCACTCATATGTATTCCACAAGATCATAAAAAGATTCATCAAAACATAACTTGTTGAAAAAAAACATTTTGATTTGATATTTCATAATCATAACCATAAATCATCTAGAGAAATAACAAATATGGAATAATTGTATCAAATTCCAATTAAATAATAAGTAACATAACATATGTAATCCTATATTAAAATTACGTTAAAATATCATTTGGAAATTTTCATAAGGAAAATATACGTTTTATTTTGAAATAAATTTTATAAAATATAAAAATTTAAAAAAAATTATGGAAAATATTTTATTTGAAAATAAAAATAGTATGTTATAAATTAATATTAAAAACTTTTATTAGTCATTATGGTGTGTAATTAACTTCATTTCATTCATATTAAAACAAATATTCCTTTCAAATATTTGGTAAAAGTAAAAAGTACGTCATTCTGAAAAATATGAGAGGTTTCATTTAAAAAAATATAATGTCAATAATGGGTAAAAATTACAATATAAAATTATAGGATAAATGTAAAAATATATTTGAAAATTTTATTAGAAAACACAATATAGTACGAAAGTATTTTCAAGAAAAGAGAGAAATAAATCTATATTTTCTGAAAAATAATCTTTCGGTCTCTTTAATACATAAAAAGAGGAAAATTAATGAAACCATGTAATATAGTAAATATACATATGATAATAAAATTAATGAGTTTTATGATATATATATCACAAAATTTCCTAATTATAATCATAATCAGAAAAAATCTTGTAAAATAATGAGATTGTAATATAAACCTCTTACAACTGTGGCAACTTTCAAACCAAAACTTATTGAATGGGAGAACCTTGGATGGATATTTAAATCCATATAATTTTTATGAGAAGCATCATAAGGATATTAATGGGTATTATATAGACCAAATTAAAGAAATATTTTTTTTAATATGTCATGTTTCTCACCCAAATAAAAGTGAGACGAAAATCCCTTACCTCAAGTATGACTTTAATTGAAGTCACTCAATCCTCATGTATAAAAAATATTAATTTATTATAAATCTATGTAATATTAATTTCAATACATATAATTTTATATATGATCCACTTATAAAATTTAAAAACCTGTATATAAATAACTCTATTAAAATAAACATTTCTAGGTCTTCATTGTTTCATTTTTTCTTGAGAATTTCGATACAATAGTTCTGGTCAATGCACTTTGATCAAGGTTCAAAATTCAAAAAATATTAATTATGATATAAATACCATATATATATACTATATATATATTTTTAGTCATACATACATATATATATATACATATGAATTACATCATTCATGTAGATGATAGATCATACGTATTCTTGAACATTGTCTTCAATTTTTGACGAAATGATGGAAAGAAAGGAAATTAAAATTTAAAATTATAGAATATTTATTATAACATATATACCATTTATATTCATTAAAAATATATTTATTACAATCCATGTAAATCAAATAAAAAAATGAATTGTATCTCTTCATGGAGGGGGAAGTATACACGTACACATGAGTAATGTTATCATTTTCCAATAGATTGTAAGGTAAGAAGTTTGATTTGATATTATAGTTTCAGAAAAAGAACTATGTCATAAAAATAACTTATAAAAATTAAACAAATCATAATATACATCCATGAAATATGGTGTTGAATAACAAATTTTATCACTACATAGTAGCGGTAGTCCACATATATGCAAGATCGATACATTCACTTCTCATTGTTTAGAAAATATGGTGAATATTGGTGGTTATATAATAATAATAATATTTTTACTTTTGGGATAATTAATGTATTATTTTATGATGAATACCACATATTTACTAGAGGTATAATAAAAAATAAATTGAAAGATCCCGATATGATGGTTACCTCTTCTTTGGTAGTCCCCCTTTATATCCTTTCTTAATGACTATAGTAATTTTATTTTAATAATAAAAAAAATATAAATCATAGATATGTAATTTTAATATATAATTGGGTTTGTTTTTGTCAAGATATATTCCTGGATTATTTTAAAATAAATGAGAGACTGGGTATCTTACTATAAGGGATGGAAAGGAAACACTTTGAATCATTGAAAACATTATAATATAATTAAGTCAGTATCAACAAAATTGATTAAAATAAAAAGATGATAAGGTTAAAATATCATCATACAATTAATGTTAGATAGATATTTGTGTCATTTTTGACTTTATCTTCTAGTATAATAGCTTCATTAACAGATTTTGAGATGATGACTTATTCAATCATAAAAGGTTACAATTTTACTCATAAGTAATAAATTATTTGATAAATGAAAAAGGAGTGAAAATTTATACCATTTATAATACTAAAATTCATCTTTAAAGATTATTTTAATTTCTAAATAATTTATCTAAATATTATTTAACATAAAATAATATTCATGTCATTTTTGGCATAATTCAATTAATATGACATTAAAAACCTCAAGATTGTTAGAGAATTTGAATATAAAACATTAAAACATCCAATAAATGTTATATTTATCTAAAAATATAATTTATAATGATAATTACACCATATTTTATTTATTTTAATATTTTTAAGATGAATTATTTTATTTTTCTATTAATTTAATTGATACCGTCTCGGTGTTTCATATAAATTTATGGTAATTTTCCAATCACTAGAAATTATAAATATATTAACATGAAAAAAATTTAATTTTGTTTTTGAAAAAAATTATAATAAAACATGTATTCCTTTTATCCTTATTTAATAATCTTATAGTTACTAAATTCAGGAGATGTTACATTTTGGAATTATCTTTACTAAAAATACAATAAATTTAATTATCAAGTGAAAATGGGAAAAAGTGAAATATATCCATATTTTGGATGTATATGGTATAATTAATTCAGTATAATGAAATAATGGTATGATTTGGGTTGATTTTGATACCTTTTCTCTTTTTTTAACCATGTTTTACTCACTTTACCCTTACTGAGGTGAAAAGTATTTACCATAGTTAATATTAATAATGACAAAAAATATAAGGGTTGTATTTTCCAAATTTATAGTTCCTAATACCAAACATGGATTTGGTTTTTTGCATGATTAAATTTATAAATGTAGTGTTTTTTAATTTAAAATAAAAAAATGTGATAAAAATAGTTTTTGAGAAACAATGTTTTCTTAATTACAAAAGGTTTTATTACAAAAATACAAAAATGAATTGATAAAAATGACTTTAATTAGAATATTAATAATAAAAAATTATTATATTTTACATATGAATCATTTAAGAAGAAATTTAACATTTCTAAATTATTGAAATAAATAGAATAATTTTAATAGAATTCAGTATTTTTCACTATTCATTGAAAAATCAATCTTTTATAGAAATAAAAAAATTCACCATAAGATGAATTTTTCCATATTGACTTTTAAAAATAGATTAATTTTTTCAAATTAATTTTCTAAACGTAGATTCAATTAATTATATTATTTTCTTGTAAAAATAAATAAAACACATATTTGAGGAAAATATATTTTTGAGGCATATAATGACTTTACAATGAATTGAGTAATTATTTATAAATATATTTGATTTATCTAAAACACTTTTACGATATTATAAAAAATAATTTCTATTAATTCCCCTAATTTAATAGATAGGTTATAGTGGTATTTTATATTATGGTTTATTTATTCCTAGGGTTGTGTATATCTCATGATATCGAAGAAATTAAAATTATTTGAAGATAAATATATCAAAAATTACAAGGGCCTTGAATTATAACTCTTTTAAAATGAATTTAATTATCAAAATTAACTGAATCTGATATATAAAACGAGGATATATTTATTTTATCATATCCATAGGACCCCATATATCTTATTTGTATTTATAATTCCACCAGA
The DNA here is from genome assembly GCA_963277665.1 of Viscum album. Lineage (NCBI taxonomy): Eukaryota > Viridiplantae > Streptophyta > Magnoliopsida > Santalales > Viscaceae > Viscum > Viscum album. The sequence continues at coordinate 124,537,761 of OY728133.1, read as the reverse complement.
GAACTTTAATTAAGTGAGTAGTCTTGATTCATAGCACTTTATCTCTATGAAAAAAATATTTATGCCAATTGTTATTCACAAGAAATATCATTATCTTGTGTAACAATCCTTGAGTTCTGTACATGTGACGGATCATGTATGTACTTTTTAGGAGAGATATATGGACCACATTGTGTAATTGAGAGAGGTTGGTGAATGTGAAAGGATCTATGATACTATACATACCCGATCAAGAATATTGAAGGATCCAACATATATAAGGATTGGATTTCCGTTATTTTTTAATCACATAACCTTATTCGATGGATAAATCTTCTATACTAACTTTTGACGAATCCCAAATTATATATTTCACAAATGATTGTCATCATAACTCTTCCTTTTTTATGAGATCCCAGGATGTGATTTTGAATGGATATAACTTTCTCTTACATTTCCTTATATAGATTAGTTCATAATAGCATTATTTATCTAGATTCATCACACTACATTAGATTTTTCACTTCATAACATATAAGGGATTCATAGTGAACCATATGAATTCTAAAGTGAAAACCATTATTGAAAGAAAACATGTCTATAATAAGGTGTACATCCATAACTCCTTTGAAAAAAATATAATAATATATATAAAAATTTCTATAGTGTTTGATAATTTCTCTAAGAATATTCATTTATATAATGATGATAAGAATTAAAAAAAATCTACTATGTATCTAAATCATGCTATAAACTTCTCTCTATTTTCAAGGTAATCCTTAGATCCCAGTCTGATATAATTTAATGCGGCACTCCAAGAAACCATACCACATATTTAATGTACATCATAAGAAGCTGATGAAGATATAAATATTCAATAATAACAACAAATTTAATGAATTCATATGGAAATCAACTAAAGACCAAATAACATCACAACTTTTTGATGTTTTGGGGAGTCTAATGAATAAATCCATAATGAGGTTTTCCCATTTTGATTATACTATAGGTAGTTTTTTTAAATTAAACATGTACTTCTATCTATAATATCTAACCTACTAAAATCACATGAACCAAGATACATACTATAAAATATTTCATTTCATGTTATCTCACAATATATAATAATTTATGTCTACATACATCCATAAAATTATAAAATTAATAGAGAATGACGAATGATGAGATTCATCCAATAGATCATTCTTAATTTAAAGACTTGATAGGACACGTAAAAAGTTTTTAAAACTTATTATTCTATCAAAATAAAGTTTAATTTAGGAAAATTGTTAAGTTTATTCTATAGTTCTGTATCTTCATTCTCCATGTCTTTAATCCCCACTTACATAGATAGTTGAACACTAATTTGAGAAAGATAGTACTTCTTCCCTTTTATCAATATTTACTAATCCATCCTTTTAAAATCCAAAAATATTGGTTCTTTTGTTATCTTAATCATTGAAAAATTGGTATGATCTTTTTTAATCGGAGAATATTCCACCTTGTTCCCTTTCCAAAAGTGGTTATGTATTCTATAGTCATAACCGTTAATCTACTAGAACCAACTTCTTTGGTACATATTGATCTAATTTTAAGTTAATATATACTTTAATATTTAATATTCAATATATATCTAATGTTTCTATATAATGATGGTTCATCTATATATTTAATTAAGAAATACCCAAACTAACTCTAAATTGTGTGTTAGATTATTTTTCCAATGAACCATTAATTATCATAATACATAATCTATCATCATATCATTATTCTAGATGATTAATCATACTTAATTATTCAATTCATCACTATATATCAAAAAAATTATCAACTACAGGGTAGTGTAAGAACAGGTGTCTTGAAAAACCTTCTCTCTAGTTACTTGAAATTTTATTCACATTTATATTTAAAAAGTAACATGTATCCCTTTAAATTCTACTTGGTGAGTGGATTATATATCCATGAGAAATTATGTAAAAATATTTTATAATATCTAAAAAACAAATAAACTATGGTTCTTGGACACAATGGTTGGTATAGGATAATGTTCAATAACCTATAACATTGATGGATAAACCTGTATACCCAATCCAAAGATTATATGACCCAAAATGTAACATTATATTTCCAAAATTCATACTTGGTATATTTTTCATACAAATTATCCTTCCTTTGTGTTTTAATTTTAAAACCCATGTGATATTCATTCACTTCCTTACACATTTAATATATAATAATATCATCTATAAAGAACACCAAAAAATGGTCAAGGAAATCACTAAATACTATATTCATTAAATCCATGAATATAGTATGGGGATTTAGAAAGACCAAATAGAATAACTATAAATTCACAGTGTCCATACTCTTTATGGAATATTTAATTGGGTATATCATATTTCATGGAACTCAATTGATGATATCCATAATGAAGTTAAATCTTGGAAAATTAATAAGCTCTAAGAGTTTCTTCTTCCATTCCTGCGACTCAATCTAGACCATTTAATATAGAGACTTTGAGATATATATACAACCATTTATGTGTTTTATTGAAAACTAAACAACACGATTAAGTGTAATAAAATGAATCTATTCTATAAAAACATCAATAAACTCTAATAATAAAGGAATATCTTCGATGTTGATTTTCTCTCTAAACATTTGAGATAAACACCATATTTGAATAGGAATGAAGGCCCATATAATGGATGTAATTTAAATTGGATTTTCTTATTTATCAGCACACCAATAAATGATCATAAGATGGATAAGAATATCATATGTGACTAACCTTATTATTTAACTGATGTTGGATTTATGTCAATATATTTAATCATTTTGTAACAAAACATCATATTTTATAAGTGGATGAATAACGAGATTTGTAGGAAGCATATTCGCATGAACGTCAATCAGATAGGTGATATAAAATTTAGATGTGATCACCACACGATAAAGAGTTTTTAATAATAAATCAACATATAATAATTGAGTTCATTAATTTATATTAGTAGATACATTTCCAATATACATGAAATTATGTAACTATTCTCAAATTGGGATGTTTAATATTGGATCATACTTATAACCACCACATCATTATCATTGAATCTTTAATCCCATAATAAAGAAAAAATGGTTATCATGACCATCATGAATCATTTATCTAGGTTATAAATCATGAAAAATCATTCATTAGATACACACATTTCTTTCTTAATCCACATTAGGTTTATCCAAGCTCATTGATGGTCATCCTCTATTCAAATCCTTCGTAATGGATTATAAGGAAAATGTGAATTAACCATAGATTATCCATCAAAATTGTAAAAATCAGTCCATAAAAATAGTAAACTCTCTATAATACTTAATAATAGATGAAATATACTAAACATACTTTTTTTAGAGTTATTACCCCTTTATTAATTTGTTCCTAAATAATGACCACTTATAGTTTTCAGACATAGATATTTTTCAAGGAAACCCACACTTATTTATTTAACATAACATTGTAAATTATTCTATTATCAAATTATCCTAAGTTTTTTCATTAAAGTATTCAAATCCTAGTTTCCAAATGTAACTAAATATTTATTTGATACCAACTATTATTAAACAAAATTTTCAAACTTAAATATTACATATTATTAGAAGAATATTCATTATATAACATTATGATCCATCCCGAAATCATATTAGCCAATTGTATATGGGAACAAGTATACCCAAATTTCTTATTCATAATATATCTATATCATATTACCCTTTATTATTTTCAATAATAACCTTTATTTGATATATCATACTCAAAATATTTTTTCATTTCATGAGGAAAATAAAAAATAGTAAAGGTTGAGGTCAGAAGATCATTGTTGGTAATAAAGTGATGTATCGTTGATCATTTAATCATTACATGTCCATAATGGTTATAAGAACATGATATTAACTTTTTAAAATCATATTAAGAAATTTTCAGATCATAAACATTATTCTTGGAATATGTCATGGTACATCATAAAACAGGAATCCTAAAGGAATCAAAGAAAATATGTAATGAAAACATAACACTGGTGTAAGAGCATGCAACAAAATGGTGACAGAAATTGTGGAATAAAATTAATTATAGAAATATTATATCAATGATACACACTAAGAAATTCATAACATGTTTGGTTGATAATAACCACCCATGTACTAGCTTTGGGATTGCGAAAACCAATTTTTGAACCTACTTTAAGAATTTATTAAACCTCCCCTATAACATTTGTGATCATAAAATAGTAATAATTACACAATTCAATTTTAGGATATTTAATTCCAGGACCACTAGTTGTATATTCATAAATTCACTCATATGTATGCTACAAGATCATACAATAATTCATCATATCTCTACCCATGGATAAGAGAATGGATTTTACCAATATTTTATCATCATAACCATAAACCTTACAGTGAAATAATAAATATGGGATCATTTTTTCATAATCTTGATAAATCATATATAACATCAATGGTTTTCATATTAGATGAAAATGTATTTAAATTGTCACATGAAATATTTCTTAAGGAAAATACTCTTTTTTTAATATAAAATTTACAAAATATTATGTGAAAAATTATATTATTAAGGAAACACAAAAAAACATAAATAAAACTTGAAAACATTGATTACCCAAGACTGTAGAACATTTCATTAATGTCATGTATGTTGAAATAAAAATACCTTTCTCATTTTTGGTATAAGTCGAAAGTACTGCATTCAAAAAATGAAATGAATATTCAACATAAACCATTTTTTAAAAAGTGAATCAAGGATAAAAATGGCATTATACAATTATAGGATAATAGTGAAAACATTTTTAGAAAACATAGAAATTGAAGAAAAAGTATTTTTGATCAAATATATAAAAAATAAATATTTAATTAAAAATATTTTTTTTCTATTCAATACATTAAGAGAGGAATATAAAAGAAACAAAATTCATTCTCCATAAATAATGAAAGGGTAATAAAATTAAGGATTTTACTGAGAAGTATATCATGAAATTCTATCCTCAAAAACATAATCATAAACAATCTTATAAAACAATGCGATTGTAACATAAATTCCTCACCACTGTAATAATATTCGAATAAAAAATCATGACTGAGAGAACCCTAGATGGATATGTAAATCCATATAATTATCCTAATAATCAATATAAAATATATTAATGTATAATATATACACCACAAAAATGGATAGGTGGTGAATATTGGATGCGTCCCATATAAATAAAAGTGAGATGAAAATAGATTACCTAAAGCTTGAGAAGTTTAAAAGGTGCTCTAATATCTGATATAATAAATTTTAAAATTATTATAATACAATAATATAGTTATATACATACTTATAATATCATATATAATATCTTTATAACATTTTAACACCCATTTATTAATAAAACATTATTGGAATCATTATTTCTTGGTGTTCACTATTTCATTTTTTCTAGACAAAATCATTTTGATAGTTTGAATCCCTTTACTTTATTCATGGTTAAATCATAACCATAATGATAAATATGATAAATATATAATATATATTAATTATATACATTTTTATAGTCTGGAACAAATGGTAGATGTAGGAAAATGAATTACACACTTCATAGAATTTGTAGGTTTTAGGTGCACATGAGCTCTATTTTAACTATTTTATAAGTGGAATAGAAGAAAGATAAATAAAAATTATTACCTAAAAGTTAATGAATAATAAAAAATAGTCACATATCCTTATAAAGGTGGTACTCCACATGTCCGCATGAGCGACTTTATTGTTTCCCAATAAATTAGAAGGTATGAAGGTAGATGTGATATTATAATTCGCAAAGCATAATTTTGTTATAAATATCACATATAAAAACTAAAACAATTATAATAACCATCACTGAAAGATGGCTATGGAAAATGAATTGTATCTCTATTTGGAGGTTGTACTCCACACGTACACACAAGCGATACTTTTACTTCTAATTTGATGAAAAATTGGGTTAATACTAATGGTTAAATAATCATAATAATAGTTTCGTATATATTGGATACAAAATTTATTTTTTATGATGAATAACAAAGATTTATAGTAGGTTGAAGAAGAAATATATTGAAATATGTTATGTAAGACGATTACCATTTCTTAGGTAGCCCCCCTTTAGATCATTTTTTATGGACTCTTGAAATTGTCTTCTAAGAATAAAACAATCGAAAATACATGGATTTTGGAGTTTAAAAGAAAATATTTTAAGTTTTTTTGAGATATATGGATCAATGTGATGTTAAAAAAAGATAGGTATGGTGTTGTTTTATATAGAAGAGAAAATTATCCATTAGAATTATTAAATAGATTACAATATTACTAATTTTTTCTCAAGAAAAATGAATGAAAATGAACATATATTCTAATAAAAATAGTATGAGGACTAAATATCAACAAAAAATTTAATTAATATTAAATTTGGTAGGATATTAAATATTATTTTTTTGTTTAACACCTTCATTTAATTATTTTAACAATAATCTTGTTAATTACTTTTTCAATTTTAATGTGTAATAAATTTACCTATAGGTTAAAAATTAGAACATAACGAGTCAATAAGTAAAATTTTTGACCATTTCTCACTCTAATTGTCCTGTTTCAAAATTTTTATTATTTTTAGATATTTAAAATAATATTATATAACATAAAATATCATTAATTTCATTTAGATGTTATTCATTTAAATCCACTTGAAAGGCTTCAAGATAGTTATCTAATTATAATATAAACCTTTAAAACATCCCTAAAATGAAATATATAGCTAAAAATCAAAGAAAAAAATAATCCATTCAAATTGAATTAACATTAAATTTTTTAAAATCACTTATTTTATTTATTATCAATCGAATAAATATTGTGTGGACGTCACGTAAGAATTTAAGATAATGGTTAAATAACTAAAAATTATAAATAAAATAGCATGAAAAAATATTTATTATTGTAAATAATCATTTTTAATTTAAATTATACTCCTTTTATATTTATGTAATAATTTTACTGAAATTAATATTATGAGAGTGCTATTTTGTAGTTTTATTTATTTAAATAATACATATTTAATTATCAAAGGAAATTGGAACCAAAATACCATATTTTAGAATATGAGATATATATGGTGATTTTTTTTCAATAAAATTAATGAATTAATGTTTTGGATAGATTTTGAGACCTTATCCCATGGTTTGAACTCTGTTTTACCTATTTTCCCTTACTAAGTTAGTAAATATTTACTATGATTAATATTCAAAATGACTCAAAAATATTGGGATCTATTTAAGAAATTTATATCATCTGATTCAAAATATTAAATACATTTTTCAAGAATAAAATTCTAAAGGAGGTATTCTTTAATTTAAAATTAAACCAACTAAATATGAAATTTCATGTTTTCCATAAATAAATTTTTTATTAAGTATAAAATGTTTTTATTTAGAAGTAAAAAATAAATTTGATTCCAACTACCATGATCAGATTAAAGATAATATTAATAAACTAAATTTACCTTTAAGTAATTTTAAAATAATATTTAACTTTTTAAATGCATGAAATGAAAAGAAAATTTTCAATAAAAATCATTATTTTTTACTATTTATCGAAAAATAATTCTATTTAGACAATTCTCAATATTTCACCCTATGAAAAATTTGGAATTATGATTTCAAAAAAAATTACATTATTTCAATCAATTATTCTAAAATTAGAATAAATTGTTTATATTATTTTATCAAAAAAAATCTATAAACCCCATTTTTGAATAAAAAATGAATTTTTAAATAATATATCAACATTACTAAAAATGATTACTTATTTATAAATATATTTTACTTATCATAAACCTTTATATATATTTTTTAAAATGTGTTTATCCATATTTATTCCACCATTTTGATGGCTCATTTATAATAGTATGTTATATTATAGTTCATTTATACTCAATGTTGATTGTATCACAATATATCGAAGAAGTTAAATTTATTTGAAGATAAATATATCATTTAATCTCAGGGGGGTTAAACTTGAGGAACGTAATGACCTAGTTTCGAAACTGTGAAGGTGAACTAAATTGGGGAGACTTAATGTGGCCTCTAAACCTTGTTTCATTTGTTCCTTACTAATTAGAATATTTTATATAAGAAGAAGGATGTGTTTAAGGATTTTATTGATTTTAGGTATGGGAGTAGCTAACCTATATACTAGATAAGTCTAGGTATCCATGGATGGGATTTAAACCCTTTACATTTAATTATTATGGTTTTTTATTCTTTTATAATGTTATCTGGGATTTAATATTTATATTGTTTTACTTCAAGGTTAGGTGGTATGATTTCACGCATTAGGGAATCATTCCTTGCACATATGACTCACATGACATTCAAATTATTTCTTGTGATTAATTTTATGAACATATAATCTAGTTAAGAATATGGGTTTTGATCATTTAATATTTTAAGAATAACATATTCAATGTTTTACAATATCATATCTAAGTATAACTCGACATGATAACACAATGGTATTAGAGTAATATTTTTGATATACTATGACTTGTATGTAATCTTGTTTAAGATTTTAATTTACCAGAGATATGATTGGTTTGGTTATGCTCTCGCCAAAAATTTTGAGACCCTTGTATCATTGGTTGTGTGTTTCAGGTAGTGTAGTGTGTTCTTATAATTTCATAACCTATATTTTGATATATATATATATATATATAACTTTACTGAGTTGTGATATATATAGTACTCTTAAAATTATAGACATATCACACTGTAGTGACCTCATATTGAGCAATAGAAGAGAATATAATTGTATATCCCATAAAAAATGGATCTATATATACTTTTAATTCCTATTACTTCTATTATATCAATATATCATGCATCTCCATCATTAAGTGTTATAGTCAATGGGATATAGGGAACCGAGGGTCAGAACCACCATGTCAATCTTGAACATGAGTTCCACCTACACAATAGACTACTCTACCTGGGTAATGGAAGACAATATTATTCTAAGTATTAGATAATTTCTATGAACAACATATTTTATCACCTTGAGATGCACTCTTTTGATTTCAACGATTTCAGCCTATATTCTTTGGGGACTAATGATGTACATGTCGGATATCCTGGTCTAGGTATACTAGAATATGGGGATATCTATGAAGGACTTCCAGACATCTTTTTTATACATCTCTTCACGTGTAATGAAAGGTACTATAGATACAATTTTTTCATTCATATGATAGGGGAGAAAATAACATTCTTGGATTATGAATCCCCCTTTATTATTCTACTATAATTTAAAACATTGTTGACTTGTGATATGACTTTTATAGTCATGTGTTCTAATGATTTTATAATTCATTCAATTCAAAAGTGCATGAATATCATTCATTTTACATATTTATTATAATACATGAAAAGTATTTTATTAATTTGAAGAACCATATTGACGGTAAACAATTTGTGAAACATACATGTTCTGTCATGTTTGAGAGAGGTTAAATGAACATTTAGAATTGGTCATATTAGGAATTTCACAAGAGTGATAAAAGGATGGATAAAAATGACAGGGATATTTTTCTTCCTATAATATATAGATCCCTAGTTGAGAACTATCATTGTAGCTAGTATTGGGTTATTTTTCCTAATTAACATGGATATCCAGAGAAGTGAGACTGATGTGGGTAAATTGAGAACCTATAAAGGTATTATGTTATGAAACCATAATTAGATATATAACATGGTTTTGTCATTCCTGGATTGAAGTGTATTAATAGTCTTTTAAAAATGATTTCTCTTTTTATTCTGCTTTTTGAGGAGGTTGTGGGATCCAAGGTCAGGGGTTGTAGAACCATTTGGATGATGTCGTTCAAGGGAGTCATGAAATAATATTTTTGTGATAGGGGTCAAAAATGATTTATTCCATTGATTATAATCCTCACATTAAGTGAGAGTATATATATTATATGAGGTTTGATTCCTATGGAAATGAGCCTAGAATCTACTTTATTTTATATGAGTGTGTCATACTTATTAACATCTTCTCAACTAATCCGTGTTAGACGGATTATTTGATAATATTTTTATAGGGTTCTTATTATTGATATTTTTATATGGTTGTGATCATTAATAATATAGGGATGTATAGTGTATTTTATATTTCTTAGATAACACTATATTCTCTATGATTTTTTCATGTCATTGATGCATACTTTCGATGTGACTATTGGGATAGATTGTCTGACACAGTATTAGGAACTCATCAAATGAAATTATTTTCTATTAGCATTCTTATACCTAGACAGTGATTACCATGCCTATGTTATAGATTTAGAATTTTAAGAATGTATTTTGAGACATTCCCACTAGCAGTTGGTGTAGATCACCACCTAGTTGGATAACATTTCTTTGAGAGATGATAAATAATCAAGAAAGATAGTCATTCATCCTACAATAAATCACTTAAAATATTTATTTCGTGGGGTTTGTTGAGGTTTATACCAAATAAATATATTAAAATTATTATTGAGAATTTTCTAGTAATGAGTATAATATACATTATACCTTTTAGGATAGAACATGTATATATTTAAGAGATGAAGGCTATGGTAGAGGTTTTTTAGGTGAAGGGGATAATTCTCCAAATAACATAACCTTGTGGTGATATTTTAATTTTCTCTAGTAAATTGGATGGATAGTTTTCTTTTATGGGTTTATTATAAGAGGCTAAAATTTCTGATAGACGAGAATATGGTTCCTTTCATTTGGACTAAAAATATGTTTAATTAATTAAAGGGATCCAAGTGGTTCTATAAGAAATATATAAGGTTAGTTCACCCCCAATTTTTTGTGAGGCCCCCTAATATTACTTGAATAGATTTTATGAGTAGGAAATGATGATATGAGTATCTAATGATTTTATTCAGATAGATCGATGTGGTAAAGGTGTTCATAACTTTTTTAAATATGGTCTTTAATGCATGTATGCAATTTTTTGTGGTTTTTTGATGATATCCTATAGTACTCCAAATAGAGATAGGATCATTCCCTTTACATTGATATCATTTTGGAAAATTTTAAGAAGCATAAATTGTATTATATACTATCAAAGTGTCAGTTTTTAAATATGATGGTGAGCTTATTTGATCACATGATATGTGTGGCAGGAATATTAATGGACCCATAAAATATTGAGGTTTCGGTTTTGTGGGAGAAATCCATTAATATCACTGATGTTCATTGTATTTTGTGTTTTTATGTTATCATTAAATATATTTCATGATTTCTCCCACTTGGTAGAATTAATAATGGACTTGACCATGAAAGAGTGATGTTTGGGTGGTCAGATACTTTTGAGATGACAATTACATAGTAACAAGTTTTAGATTAGTTTCAAGGGCCCCCAACTTACCTAATGGCCCCGAGACCTCCATGGTCACCAAAAAAATTTATGTAATGGTTTGGAAATGATATCAAATATTTTCAGATCCATGACACTACATATAAAAAATGTTCGAACTCATCAACAAACTAGATCAACATAAATTTCATACTATATTTAGAAAATTTACTTACATGGTGAGAATGGGTGTTGAGAAAATTCAATATAAAATAAAACTAACATCAAAAAGCATGATAGGAACCAAGAGTTAACCATACCATTAACCAACATAACAAAATAATGAAATATAAAATATCAAAGGATTTGAGCTGAAATAGTTTTCAAAAAATACCACTAATGAAACTCCAAATAAAAACATTCCATCCCCTCTCTATAATCATGTTCATAATGATTTCCATATTCCTCTAAGAACAATTTATGAATCTAGATTCAATATTAAAAAACTTACTTCGTACAATATTGTTTGTTAGTGGATCATGGTAACGAATAAAAAATTTAAGGAAAAACACTAATTTGAGATGTTCTCACACAAAATATTTCATACCACGGTGTCTATATTCTATATAATATAATATATCTATAAATACTCATAATAATTTTTGTTGGTTGATCCTATTTGAATAAAAAAATAAACATCATGCTAGTACACATGTTGAATAATTGATAAAAACATTTTTCGTCACTATTGGGAACTGTTTTTTGTGAAAGCATAGTGGATTATCAAAAAAAAGAAGGAGATATTAAGAAACAAACATCCTAAAGAAAAATTATAGACCCAAAAAATTATATATCCATAATCAAATATATTGATGCCTTGTTATCCCAAAAGGATTATCATTCAAGATTCATAGAGTGCCACTTAAGCCTTTAAAGAGATGAGTAACTAAAGGATAAACCTTATCATTATGAAAGACTAGAAAAAAATATTTGTTTTTAGAAATTGTGTTTGATAGTGTATTCTCATTCAAGACCTCCCATGTAATCTTTTACAATATGCAGTTCCCAGTAATATCCAAACATCTATAATTAATCTGGTCCTACTCAATGGTTTATTGCATAGTCTCCCACCCACCCTAGTGAGTCATTACTTTTTGTTGAGAATCCCAAATGAATCAAATCATCAAACCTTATAAATTTTGGATAAAAAACATTGTAACCATGATAAAATAACGAAAATGTATAAGCATGGACAACATCTTACTATTAAATAGGTTTATCCTTCGACCAATGTATAGAAAATTACACTTATTTTTTATAATGAATTATGTGATATTTTTGAACTATCCACCAAATTGATGAAATCATATACTCACTATAGATAGATTTATACTGATGTAATTCAAATGAAAGGAAAACCTTGGAATACCAATCCATTTGATAATTATTTTTTCTCAAGCAATTGTACACTGTATGGAAAAAAATTACATTTATATGAAATATTGATCGACCCTCTCTACACTGTGTAATCATCTAGGACATGGTTGAAATATTGTATGAGTATACATATTCTATTCATGAAACATAAAAGTTTATATATAAACATTATGTGAGATATTCTATTAAAATTTTATATTCTATTAAAGGGGTTAATCTCACCATTAAAAATGCATTTTTTCAGATTCTTTCTCAGAATGTCACTGTATAACATAAAGTGGCTTGGTGAGAGTATATCACCTTTGTGAAGGCCCCTAACTAATTTTAGTTATAAATTTTTTCCAAAAGATTAGAGATCAATAATTTTATGTAATAATTACATCAAAATAAATGGTCACTTTCCCAATATAATAATCCATAGTGGTTGATGATCTTCATGATATAGTTCCAGTCCATTTTATGGGTTGTATCAATATAAATCTTAATCATGATATTAGTACTAAATAACTCAATTTTATATTCCCTACTAATTTCATGTTCAATATAAAGGTATCAATAAATATACCTTCCCCTCAAAAATCCATTAAAGACACATGAAATATTCTTAAGAAGAACCTATGTAAGTATAATGTTGATGGTAGTGGACAATAATTCTTTTTGAGAAATTAAATATTTTTATTGGCTTGAATTGATTTATGGAAGATGGATATATGATATTTTTAATTAAAACAATATTTTTATCATAAATAAATCTTTTAAGAGACTCTCTAATAAAAAAATAAGATTCTACCTTAATAAGGATCTTTTTAATGATGTCCCAAAGTGTCAAAAATAACAATCCGGGAAAGGCATCCTCTTTGGGGGAACCGTTTTAGTTGAGTGAATCAAAATATTATTTAACTTTGACATCTTCAATGATTCTATAAATACCTTTACTTATAATATCATCATTTTTCTTAGAATATTGATGATTAATATCGCCAAAAACTATTCCATGGGAGTAACCTTGATCTTCACCTTTCCACATGATTAAATTTAGATATTTAAAAAAGAAAATAGGTGTGTTTCCTAATTCATTAACATCAATATTAAAATATCCATCATCAAAGAACATATGTGTTGTAATTTAAAGATAATATAATTACTTTAATTGCTAAGATCATCATTTCTACTTGAAATATTATTAAGAAATTGCTCTGAAGAATTCTCCCTAGGGTAACTATCACCTTCACCTTCCCTGAGTCATGATAACAGAGATTCAAAACAGATAAAGGAAATCTGTCATAAATCATTCATATGAGTAGTAAAAGATCCATCATCAACACTCACATTCAAATAAACCATTTAACTCATTTTTTTAATCATTAATGGAAATTATCAATTTTATTGTCTCCCTATCTTATTCAAAGAGTTCAGGATATAACCTTTTGAATTATTTTCAATCTCAAGAAGTTTTTTCTCATAGAATTTTTTCTTGTTCATTAGTTATACAAATGTAACATCATTTTACTGATTTTATTATCTACAATCTAGTCTATTTATTTTCATTTTTATATCCTCCAGGTTGGAATTTGGAGTGTTTTAGTGATTTTTCAAAGATGAAAGATCATAGTTAATTATCGTTATCTTTTTTATAAGGAGACCCATGCATGTACAAGAATTAAAAATATCCAATACTTTTAAACCTTATCTATAAAATCTTGATCATATATCCCTATACTTGAAAATATGAAATGGATGATAGATGTATGTGTATCTTGAAACTGTAGTAGTAATAACGAATAGTTTGAGATATAACTCGGTTTTTAGGTGAAATTTTGTTTGGAATATCAAAAATTTCTAGTATATTAGAGATGAAAATATTCATATGACACTATATAAGATGATTTCCAAATCATTATTAAATAAGGGTATGTTATTTCATAAGCATACATGATCCATGAGGTCCATACTCACCATAAATTATACAAAACTATGTATTCCCTACCACAATACTTCCCTAAAACATATAATCATGAACTATAATGGAGTTTAATTACCCCCATTGTACCATGTATGGAAGCTAGGATAAAAGGATATGAGCTTTTACTAGGGTTCTTACCTTTCTGGAGGATTAAATTCAGAATAAAATAAATACATGCACAATATTTGAGAAAATTATTCAACCTTAATCGTGAGGTTTTCAAGAGAATAATCAATGATATTATCATAGAAATTGTTTTACTAGAATATCCCTATATATTTGTTTTTGGGACTCATATCTATGAAATAATGAACATTGATATTAGTAGGAAAACATTTAATAACATTTGTATCATGCATCTTTTAAAGTGTAGAACATAATAAGATATTATTATTCTATAAAAAATGTGTAATAAAGTGAAATTAAACTTATAAGAAAATTATCCAATAATTTTGGAAAATGATTATGATAATGGGGATTGTAAGGATAGTAGAATGGTACAAGTTCCTTCTTTTAGGTAAGGGGATGTAAACGAATTTCTTGAAAGATATTAGGATATAGATCTATTGGTCATATAAGATAAGGAATAAAACATGTGTCCTTACAAGATTGATGACTCCTAGTGACTAAGTCCATATTATAATCCTCACCAATACCATATTTTGGTTTAAATTAGTTAATTGAAAAAAACTCCTCAATGGCCGTTGGATTAACCATGGGATCTATTTAACTCAACAGATCATAGGGTGAGATATATTCACTAGTGAAAGACTTCACGAATACCATAAAAAATAAACCCTAGAGAGATTCAAATACTTGGGGAAGTAGAGACCACTGACAAAAAATTGTCTTGGCCAACCAGAGTTAGGAGGGTGTGGGACCCATTTAATTGGGAACTGAACGAGGTGAAATTTCATTTATGAATTATTTTCTCTCATCTTTCTCAAACACAAAAATTTTCACCTCCACATGGCAGTATATACCCCTCATCTTATGGGACAGAGTAGTTTCAATATATATAAGGATGGGATGAGTGGGAAATGACCCCTGTAAAACTATGAGTTTCAATTAACAATAATGATGTGAACCAAATACTAATAAGTTTGGAAATCATACATCTTCAAAGGGATAGTGGATGGGGGACGAGGGAAAGAAAAATTCACCGGACATGGAATGACTAGAGGAGGGAGGGTGGGACAATGTCAGACTGATATAAAGATTACATGATGTTTAAGATACACGACTTTTAGGAGGAATCCACATGACCTTTTAGGTTACACAATAATCAAAATCTCGCCTTATTGGAATAGAATAACCTCTTTCAAAATCCTAATACGTATTCCACATGATTACTAACACTCTTAAAAAATTATTTTGATAGATCCATCCCCACATAGATCCTAAAAAACATTGTGTACAATGTCTTTATCATGGATGAATCTATACAAACCAAACACATAATTAAATCACTCAAATACATTAGGAACATAGGGTTCTAAAAGGGAAGAGGTAAAAAAGGCATTTTTATCCACAAAAAATCCATTATGGGATTTCTACCACAATTATCCTCCTTTGAAGAATAAAAATAATGAAGTGAGATCTTCAATAGTAGGTACCCTCACAAGAGGGCACACTAAAAAGTCATCATAGGACAATATGTGAATGGGGAAGGAACTCTGGTTGGGGATGGAAGCCATGGACATTGATGAAAGGCCTCGTAAACCATTTAACACTATAATAACTATATACCTAGATGAAATTTAACATTTTTTTCTAGAGTCTACTTCTAGTAGTCCTCAACAACTAATAGTTCCTATGATGACATGAGAATGGCTAGATGGACCTCATCCACCATATGGGACTGATACCTAATCAAAATTATAAGAATATCATGGGGATGATGAACTGAAGGAGGAGTTTATGATTTATAACGAAACTCTTTGAAATACATTGTATTACAAATTATGTCACCTAATATATGATTTCATACTAAATCTTGAGAGAATGTATAACACCTAAAAAAATTTGAATTTTATTTTTGAATTAATTATTCTGTTATGATATTTTTCATTCTAGGAAACACTGAATATAGATTGTGATATATGAAATGACCATGTAATTGTTTCTTTATAAGATAAAAACATTTAATAGTTTTCTATACACTACACCAAGAAAATGTTTCACTACAGACAACACCTACTTGGATTTTATTACAATCAACATTGATCTTCAATGAAATAACATTTCATTATTATAATTATTTTAAAAATATTTTTATAACATATCCATTAAACATAGAAAAATTAATTTTATTATATAATATTATAAATATTATTTATAGTGGTTTTATGTAAATAAAATGTATTTATAATGAAACATATAATTTTTGGTAAAGTCTTTATATTTATGAAAATACTATTCCCTTGAATGAACTGTTTTTATGTCCTTACATGATCAATAATAAAATTAATTTTAGACAATATTAGAAATTTAATTTGATAAAAAACATATTTTTTTAATTCAGAATGTAAAAATTAGATTGTGGTGATTTTTTGGGGTTTTTATGAAAAACAACATTTTGGGTTGAATAATGAAAAATATTTATTATTAATTCATAATTAATTTTTAGTATAATAAATTTAAATGGTAAAATTATATTTTAAATTATATATAAGGTATATTTAGATAAATTTTAAATAAATATATCTAATTTAGTCTATTAAAACCAATTTCACATTGAAATTTGATATAAAAATAAATAGAACTTTTAAGCATTTTCTCTTAAAAAAACTCATATTTGCGACATGTCTATAAGAATAATTTTAGATAAATTTCTTCCCCTTATGTATTTTGATTTTTTAAAATGTATTAAATATTTTTTATAATAATAATTTATAATAATTAGTATTATCAAATTAGTTGTTGACAAAAAACAATTCGTGAAATTAACAAAATTTAGTTACAACGATTAAGCAAAAATTTTGTTTACTTAGTGGTTGAAATTAAATTAGAAGTCAAAAAATGACATATAAACATTTAAAAAAGACATTTTACAACCATATTTATTTCATACCCTCTCTTGGTTATATATTTTGATTTATTAGTACATTATTTCTTGAACATGGCTTATATAATTAGTTTAGTATAGGAAAAGACAAAAAAGGAACCTTCTTGAACTTTAACATTAATAATGCCATGAGATGTGGAAAAAACAAAATTAGTTATGTTTTACAACTTATTTTTAATGGTAAATTATATTTTACATCGTATTAATTCATATTTAATATTTAGGGATGAATTATATTGATTAACTACTTATGGAATAGAAATATAGTAATTATTTAGTCAATAACAAACTAAAATACTTGATAGTATAAATTTTAAAAGTGAATAAATTTTATTGAAGTACAATATTTTAAATTATTAGATAAATATATGAATATATATAGGTTATAATTTAATATATTAAAATTCCATCATTGTCTTTATATTTTTTATATTTAAATTAAGTTAATAATTTTAACATTGACATTAATATTATCTTACAATAAAAAATATTTTATTAAAAGATTTTAAACTTACTGACAATAATATGTTCTTAAAAATTATTTGTAAATGTTAATAACTAAAAAATATGTTCAATTAATGGAAAAATTGAGTTTTTATAATGATAATGTTTTTTAACAGTAAAAACATTTTTATTATAGTTTGGGTTAAAGCAATGTTTTCACGCGTTACATGACGTTGTTTTTTAAATAATTTCCAACAGAAATATGATTTTCAAAAAAAATTGAAATAATATTTAAAATTAATTAGGACAATAATTTATAACATATATGAGAATAATTTAGTATTAATATTTATATTATATAGGTTATAAAACTAGTTACCATAATAAAAACCAAAATGTCAAAATTGGGGATACATTGAAATTAACGAAAAAAATATAACAGAAAACTTTTTCATGTATGGTGGATGTTTAGAAAAACCATATTTACAATTTAATACATATTTTTTTTATTTTGGAAGAATATTAGGTAAGTGATACCTCCCAATAGTGTTTACATTTTTTCATTTACAAGAATGTCACCCCCCCTCAATTGGAAGACATTTTCTATTCCCCTTCTTCACCCTCCCTAGCCACTTTGGCTAATCATAATCCTTCCAAAAAATGATCCAAAAATATATCCCTTCATTTTACGATCATTCCTTTAGAACAAAATCCATCCTATGAAGTCCTTTGGTGAAAAAAAAAGGATTTACATAAAAAATAGGTAACATCCTTCCATAAACATTTTTTGTTTTATTATAAATCTACTCCCCCTAAAATATTCTTATTACATGATAAAACAATAAAAAAAATTCATAAATATATGAATATGTTATTTTATTAATGTTTATACCTACACACACACACACAAAATTCTATCAAATGATATACATAATCATCTTTCGTGTGTATGACGAACTACCACCTAGTCAACCGATGTCATTCATTCTTCCATTTCCACCTTTCATTATTGGTAATAAGGATGTAATTTAGGTTTAAAAATTACATATATGATATTTTTGATTTATTTATTCTTTTATAATTATTATATAGCATATCCATTAATTCTATCCATTATTTTTAAATACGATAACTTCATGTGTGGACGTGTGGACTACCTCCAACTCAAATCAATGTGATTCGTTAACACTTTACATTGAATGTATTAATGATGGGTTTAGTTAAAGTATATGATATATATGACATACTAATTTCTCTAAAATGATATTATATATATATATATCATTTAAATTCTTACTTTCAATACAACAAGAAGATTGAAACAACGTCCATGCGTACGTATGACCTACCATCTCCATTAACGGTGGATTTAATTTTATATTTCTATATTATATATATTATTATAAATAAATATATGGAATACATATTTTATTTACAATATTTTATAATTATACAGACTATAAAATCATGATATAATTAATAAGATGAATTATATGACTAATCAAAACCCATGTGAAAAACAAAGGGGTTATTACCTAAAGTGTAACATTAACATGGAATCATTAATTAATGAGTAATAGAAGGCCATAACTAAAGCTTATATGGTATGATATTATTTAATATTTTTATGCAATTTATTTATAACAAAATTATTTTAATTATATAGTAGATATTAATGACTACAAATAGTGTCAAGACTTATGGTAAAGGTTTTCTCTTCTCATATTTATTTTCTATGAGACCCAAGCGATGTTCACCACCTATTTCTTATGGGTGTCATGTCTAAAACCCATGAATGTATTTTTATTATTCATATGATTATAATTATTGGAATTTA
This sequence comes from Viscum album, assembly GCA_963277665.1. Taxonomy (NCBI): domain Eukaryota; kingdom Viridiplantae; phylum Streptophyta; class Magnoliopsida; order Santalales; family Viscaceae; genus Viscum; species Viscum album. The sequence continues at coordinate 124,517,612 of OY728133.1, read as the reverse complement.
TTCATTCATTTTTTTTTCTATCATTCATTTTATTCATGGTTCAAAATTTACGAAACTGGTAAAGTAATTTTGTCTCATTTTTCTTTCGTTGAGATACATGCCATTTTATGAACCAATATTTTTCTATGATTTGAATATAATTCTCTTTGACATATAATATCATGAAAAAAACTCTTATAATGAAAATTTAATATTTATTTATTTTTATTATTCCATGGGGATTATTATTCAATGTCACCAAACCAGAAATAGTTTATTGCTACAATCCCATCATTTATCAGGATTGTTTATTATTATGATTCCATTGATGAAATATTATGATTCATATCACAATAAATAACATGAAATTTATTGTACTATTTTTATTCATGATATATTCAAATAATGGTAGCATTTTTCACACTTTGGTACTTAAGATAATTAAGAAATTATTTTTAATAAAATATGAATTTATCTCTCTTTTTGGTCGGAAATCTATTTTTTCTAGAAAATATGTTTTTTAAAAAACATTTTAATATTATCCTATGATCATTAAAATACATTTTTACCCATGTTTTACCTTTTTAAAAAATGTATTTAAAATAAATATTCTGGTCATTTTCTGATAAATGCACTTTTTAAAATTTTATAAAATGAAAAACGAATGTTCAACATTTACAAACATACACACCATCATGATCGTAATTTATTTAAAGTATCATTTGTAATTTTATATGTATTTTTTAAAAAATATTATTATTCTATGTATTCTTTTTTGAGTGTTTTCCAAAAAAAATGTTTTTTGAAAAATGATTCAGGTTTAAAAAGTGTTTTAAATGTTTTCAAGCATCCTTTATTAGTTTAAAAAGAAACATGTTTTAAAAAATATTTCATACTTATTCTATATGTTTTAAAGGAAAAATGATTTTAAAATATTTTTAAGATTACTTTATAAAATTTCAAGGTTAATTTTAATGAAAATGGTTTTCAAAAATGTGTTCTATTTTAGAAATATATTTTTTAAAAGATGAAACGAAATTTTCTTAAATAAATGATTTTAATTTATTAATCAAAATTTTTATTCCATATATGATTACATCTTTTAGTGTTATTCATTCTTTAATGGGGATATTATCCAAGGGTTCCATTGAAATTATTTTTCCGAATGGTTTAGATTTTGATGGAAATTTTTTTTAGAACCCGTTTCTATTTTATAGGTTATATATTTATGAAACCTTTTTATATTTCAAGGGTTATATGTTTATCAAACTTATTTCCCTTTCAGAAGTTAAATTTTTATGAAACTTATTTCTCTTTCATGGGATATATGTTTACGAGACCCATTTCTATTTCATGGGTTATATGCTTAAGGAAACTAATTATTTTGATGGGTTATGTTTTGATGAAATGGTTATGAAGAATGTCTCTTTTCCACAAGTTATGAGATGTTGAAATGTTTATTAAACCAATTTCATTTCATGGGTTGTCATATGATGTTTATGAAACCTATCTATTTTTATGCGTCTTCATATGATGAATATTTTCTTATTCTAGGTCACACATATGTATAACATAATTATGTGATAGTTGGGACCTATATCTCCATCCAAATGCATTGGGTAATGAATTCTATATCATAAGATAATGTAGGGAAAATTTTTTATGGGATTTATCCATAATGGGAAATAGGTGTTTCCTGATCCAAAATGGGAAATAGGTGTGTCCGGATCCACTATTGGAAGATGTGGAAACCAGATCAACTAACGAAAGAAGTGGAAACTCGGTACCTTATTAGAAAATGACAACGATTAGGGATGGTGGTGTCTCCCACCTAGTTGGCTTAGTACACATGAATTTCCCTAATATGTTTTGGAAATGATAATTGACATATAGGTAATATTTTTAAATTTCTTATGTTTGTGCCCGAAGTCTATATCTTATACAATTTTTATGCTCTCATGAGTTATGTAATTTTATCTCCTTATGATTTATTTATTATGAACTGCCAATATTTATGCCATGACTCGTGATTGTGATCATTGATATGCGAGGTATGATCTAATATTTCTATAATCATGTTCTCATACCCTTACGTTCATTTTATGATTATATACCTCCCTTGTTTCCCCTTACTAATAATCTGAGCACACTCCTTTTGTAGGATTCCTTTCCCTAGGCTATGATGAAATGTTTTAAGAAGGATTACTAAAGGGGATGATCATTATGGGAGATGTTGAAGATCCTTCACCATGTTATAAGGTTATGTTTTCTAATGTACAAATACACTAAACTATCATGGTCCTCAACCATGTATTTTTGTAATGTTTTGAATTTTCATCAAAAATGATATAATATCTTTGTTTGTTAAGCCAAGTTTTTTATTATTGGCATTATATGAATGGTTTTTTCCTCTTTGAGAAACAAAGATGAGTAAATTTTCTTGATATCCCTAGGAATATTTATAAGGATATTTTTTGGGATACCTCTATAGATAAGCCTAAGCTGTCTTTTATATAAAATAAGTGTCAAATTTAGACATCCTATAAGATAGTGGTAGGGATTATTTGGATTTACTCTATGATAAGTGATTCTCAGAATTTTCATTCTGTTTTTAGATAATTAAGGAAACTATATAGAATATGTTTAACATTGACAGTGATATTAAATTGGTTGTTGAGAAATCAAATGAGAGGATAAATGGAGTGAAGGATGTTGTGATCATGCCTAACTATTATTGACAGAACATAATTAAAAACATATACCATAACCAACAGTCAGATTTTCCAAATATGATAATAAATCTCTTAGCTGAGAGTTTTGGTAATGGAGACCATGGAGGAAATAATATTCAGTTTCATTTGTGTCAAGAACATGAAAAAATAACCAATGTGATTGTCTTAGAGGAACAATACGATGTTTTGGATGTGTAAAATAATTACACAAATAAAGGCACTACATAGGAAAAATGAAGGTTTCATTTAATGAAAATCATGGGAAAATTGACCTCCCAAAGACATTATTTAAGGTTGAATTCATTAAGTATGAAATAAATGGTCACTATAAAAATCGATGTCCCATGTAGAAATCTCACAAAGAGAATCAGGAAATTGGTATGGGTAATGGTTATATTGATCCTACTGATGAGACTATATGTGATATATGAAAGGAAAGTGGATTAAATAATAGGCTGAGGTAGCCTTGTTAATGGATATAGGATGAAGTGTAATAATTGAAGTTTTTATATATTTGGATTCATGAATTATGTAATATGAATGGTGGAATATATAAGGATTTTAGTTTATGTTTTTTTCTAATAATTTACAAGAATATATTGAATGGTTCCAATATAATAGAAAATATATTTATTTGAAAGGTAAAATATTGAATAAGGTAATATAACCCTGAATATTTTCCTACTGTTGAGATAATTATGTATAGATAAAGATATGAAAGATATGAATATTAAATTGGATGGTATTAATTACCTCAAAAATACTAATGGATTTTCTGAAAAAGTAGTTTTTTCTATCATGGATGGAGTTTATAGAATTTAAGATTTAAGAAATATATTGTCACGACCCATCCTCAGGGCCCGTGCAGTGACTACCCCAAGCCCGCCATCCATAGGCCAGGGGCTGGCGACTAGCACCAAAGGTGTAAATACCTAAGTTGGGAAGGCCTTACCTTTATGAAATTAAACAAACACAACAGAGTATGCAACAGGAAGTAAAAACTAAGTGAATACTGTTTACTAAAATAGTCTTGAAAGTAAAGGGGCTGGAAATAGAAGCTCAACAGTAAAGTACAGGTACAACGGAAAGCAAGTAGAACTAAAAAAGGGACAACAACTAAAAAGGGAAACTCCTGGAACGCCCGCTGAGTATCCTACCTCAAGGGTAGGTACAGATGTCCACCTCAGCACTCCACGTCTATCAATCCTCTCCGTGTATCGTCTCAATGTGTGGTCCACCTCCGGGTACCATCCAGTCCTAGCTCGCTCTCTTCCTCCGTCAACGCTTTGCATCGTCTGCATCCAACACGACGAGGTGCGGGCATAGCCCGTGTGGGGGTGAGTATAACGATACTCAGTAGGGACCATAAGACCCCCAAATGTCTCTGAGAATCCAAAAAAGATAAACAATAGAAGAAATATACAACCATGATGTATCGACCAACCCTACCTAGGTATATGCCCATACATATAACTATGTTATCAATCTCAGTTTGGCTCCAACTCTCGAGCCCAAGCACAACACATTCCACACAGGAAGTAATTCAATCACATCAATAATAATGATTGAAAGTCAATACACAACACACATAGGTATATATCTCTTATAACGCGATAGAGATAATCTGATGAAGTCACTAATTCATAAAGCTATCAGACCGACACAGGATAAAAGAACAGCTTAGCTGTCAGACCCACACAGAATACAAGACCAGCTACTCTGTCAGACCCACACCGGATACAAGTATAGAGGTCAATACATTAGGACCCACATAGGATAAAAGAATAGTATTCATCACCATCGAACCAATGGAGGATCCCAGTTTGGTAGTCATCACTGTCGAACCCACGGAGGATCCCATTATAGTAGTCGTCACAATCTAACCCATGTAGAATCCTGATACAACAGTCGAGGCAGTCGTAACCTGCTCTAGGGGTCCCCCACACAACACGCTCAATTCCGGGAGGGTCTGCCACTCGAGAAAAGTCTCAATACATCAACTATCATGAAGTCCTAATTTGATGTTTCCAGTAGGTCCGTCTCATCAAATGAAACCCAATGCGATAGACGGCGGGTCAATCAGATACCCGGTCTGAGAGTTATTGGCTTTTCTGTTCCAGGGGCCTAGATGGAATTAAGCTCATTCCAAACCCATCCGTTTTCCAAATATGTTTAAAACTCACATAGAGTATCCCAAAAGGGCCGCCTCATCGCAAGGGTCTCAGTGTCATAAATGGCGCGTGGATCAGACAAGCGGTCTAGAAGATATTTACGATTAAGCGAAACAGCCTCGGCCCGTCATTCCCAGAGGGTTGGCCGGTCGGCCTGACCCGATTTGGCGGGTCCAACCTGGCTGGGAGTCATACTGGCCTGGTGGAGCACGGCCCACCCAGGGACCCGAACATGCGTGTCTGACCCATTTGGGGGGTCGGCCCTGCCCAGTGGGGAATGACCCACCCGTGGACCTGCCTCGAGGTTGCGGGTCAGTTCGGCTCGACCAGCAGTGCCAAGATGTGGCGCCCTCCTTGCTGGTTGGCCGCCCGAAGCCGACAGGATTCGTCAGGCTCGAGTAGCCCACACAGCGGGCCGCTGTTTCTCCACAGCACGGCTTCTGCAGGCATCACAGTTCCCTTCAGCCTGGCTGGAAGACGGCCTGCCGGTTCGCCCGCCGAAGCGGCCTGGAGAAGCGGGTCACGGTCCTCCGCAGCGTGGCACCAAGTAGCGCCACGATATCTTTCCCATCCAACCATAGCTAGCTGGTTCACCTAGAAAAGTAGCCGCAGAAGCGGGCCATAGTCTTCCTACAGGTGGCACCAAGGAGGAGCCGTGGTCCTCCAGCCCGACTGACTAAAGCCAGCAGGTTCTTCCTGCCCAGCCGATCATGAGACCGGCTGGTGATTCTTCAGCCAAAAGGCCCATGGTTTCGGGCCACGGTTCTTCCGCACGTAGCCGGCACGCGACCGCCTCTACCTCCGGTCTCCAACACCGCCTTATCCTTCTTTCATGGTCCTCCTCCGGCATGGTGCGATGAAACCGCGCCCCCCTGACTTATCCCTCTACGCCAAAACAATAATAACCAACGGAGAGTCGTCGGACCATGTTGGTTTGACCCGCACCCTCCGTTTTAGATGGTATAATTTGGCCAAAGTCAAACCAAGGAATAATCGAAGAACATTTGTTTAATTTTATTCCATTAATATTAATCACAGACCCCTACCTTTATTTCAGGAATGTTGCACGTCGATGAGCTGGAGAAGATGAGCATTGCGGGGGTCGAGCATCGCGGAAGACGGTGTCGCGTAGGATGGAAATTGTTCTGTAAAAGTCAGAGGAAAATGTCACTAGTTTATGGCGATGTTCTTCAGGGGATATTTTTTTCATCGAGAGAATAATTCCTCGAGTTCATCATTGGAGATGGTGAATTCTCCCAATCCTTTTCCACAAAATATTTTCCAAGGCCCAAAAGGAATAATAGGCTCTCCAAAATTATAATGAAGCCATGAAATTCAAAATAAATAAAATATTAGAGAAGCCAATTAATTAATTGTTCATTAATGGAGAGTGTGTTGTAACATTCATGAGAGGAGGGGGGAATGAGGAGTGTTTAACCACATCAATGGGGGGTTTCAAGATAGTTTAAAGGGGGAGTTAAGGGGTTAGGTTCATGTGGGCCACACACACATTATTCTCCCATGGGATGTTATGTGGGATGTGGGACCCACCTCCATCTCCTCATTAGAGAAAACAACCACCCCTTAACAATAATATTGTGTACACAAAATTTTTATTTAATTTATTATAAGTACCCAAAATATTACTTATCCTCCCGACCAAACGCAACTGCGGTAATGGCCCCCTTAGGTGAATGTCAGCACTGCGAGTTCATCGGTGCACTCAGATTTCAATTCCAAGCACTGGTTAAAAAGATAGAAAAACCCGCACGTATGATTACTGAACGTATCCGAACAATAATTCAGAAAATTATTTTGGGCACATCGGGCCTCAGAATTAGGCGCCGTCAAAAACTATGGACTCATAAAATTCCAAAAAATTTAGGAAAAAAATTTCCTTGAAATTTTCAAGTCTTTATATTTATTTAATAAAATTTCGAATATGGAGACATGAATTCTTTAAATAAGCATGTAGTATAATTCTGGATATCACCATGTTTTAGGATAATACATGATAAAGGTATTGACATGTTTGGAATGAGAAAACCAAGAGCTACTTTATAATATATAAGGGATCAATTCTAAGAAATTTTTGTGAAATTTCGTGAAATTATTTCTATAGATTTGGACGTACATATTTTAGAAGTGTTGTAATATTAACCATTTATGGAGTAGTTTATTCTAAACATCAGATGATGTATTAGTGTTTAAAATATTATTTATCCATATGATGATTTATGCTTATTGAATAACATCGGATAAACTTTGGTTATGATAAATAAAAACATATTGAATCGTCTATCATTATATTGATGGATATGTTGATATTATAATTCTTTTGGAATGAAAAATCACTTTTTTGATTGAATAAGAGAGAATATGTAAATTTATCAAGGCCTAATAAAGGGTATGGTTGTCTTGAAATCTTGTAAGTATATCATCTCATGAAAATTATTAAACTTTAGGAAAAAGGGTCTTGAAATGAAATATTATACTATTATCATCATTTTTGATGATGTCAATGAAATATTTCATTCATATTTAGTTTGTGGTTTTGTGATTGTTATATTTCTCTAGATCGTCCACTTTATTGTGATCAATGATCTTTATCAATCTCATAGATTATTTGTGCTTTTCTTCCTTGTACATGTTTCCACATTCCACCTATGTTCATTGGGGTAACATTTATGTTTCTATCCTTACTTTTTCAAATAAAGTTTTGTTATTCATTTTTATGATGTGGGTTTATAAGAAAGGAATATTTAAATGGTAAACCTTTAATAACCCAAAATAATTTCAATTATGAAATTCATTTTATGTTTGGTAGATTGTAATACCCCAAGATTTTTTGAATTTTTTCAAATTAAGATAAACATTTTTAATATTTTTTATTTCAAGCAACATGAAATAAAGATTGTCTTATTTGGAAGAACAAAATAATTATTTCACTGAAATATACAAAAATTTAATCATTCATTATTCGCTGCTCCTAGATAAACATTCACTATATGAAACACTGACTTGGCAAGAGTTACACGCAACACTATATTTCTACGAAACTACATTTTAAGATTATAATTATCTAAATGAGATAGTTATAACAAAACCATTAAACATATTAACATAAATATTAATAAATAACTTATAAATATTATTTTAAAATGGTTTTTATAAAGAATTCATATTGAAAATAAAACATTTAAATTTTGTAAAGAATTTATATGTTTGAAAGAACTATTTTCTCAGATCAAATAATTTTTATATCTTTAAGTGAACAATTATAAAATGAATTTAAAAAAATTTGAATTGAATTCAACAGAATAAGATTAATTATATCATTCATAATTTCAAAATTAGATTAGTGTTATTTTTTAGTTTTTTCTAAAAAACTACATTTTCGGATGAATATTGAAAAATAATTAATTTTAATTCAATATTTATATTTCATCTAATTAATTAATATTTTCATATTATATTTTAATTTTGATTTAATGTTAAATTAGATAAATTTTACATAAATTAATTCAATTTAGGTAATTATAAGTAATATCACATTGAAATTGGATATAAAAACATGTCAAACATTTAAAAACATTCTTTTAAAAATGTCGTCTTCATGACACATTTAAGTGATTAATTTTAAAATAAATTCTGCCACTTCTAGGTTCATAATTTCAAAAAATGGATTTTATATTTGGAAATAGAATAATTTATAATTTATAATAATTTTATCTTAGTTTTTCACAAAAACTTTTATTGAAATTAATTAAAATTAATTACAGTGATTAGGAAAAAAATTAGTTGACGTAGTCATTAAACATTAGTTTTAATGGGAATAAATGACCTACAAAATTTTCCATAATCCATTATATTGACATATTTCAACCATAATCCCTCTTATTTTTTTATTTTATGACTTATTGGAACATAATTTCTTGAAATTTACATACATAGTAGTTCAAGTGAGGAAAAAGAAAAAAAAGAAATTTTCTTAACTATAACATTAATAAATCCTTGATATATGAAAAAAAACAAAATTATTTCAGTTGTAAAAATTATTTTGAAATGTGAAGTATATTTTTTTCTCTATATTAATTCATGTATAATTTTTAGTGATAAATAATTCAGATTAACGGCTTATGGAATTCAAAATGCGGTAATTTTTAGTTAATAAATTACAAAAAAATTGAAAGTAAAAATATTTAATTTGATGTAAGTTGATTGAATTATTATATTTTATTTTTTTATATTAATATATAATGATATATTTTTTTGAATTTTTTATGTTAAAATTCTATATTTCTCTTGGTATTTTTAAATTTAAATTATATAAATATTATCAGCATTTACATTAATGTAATTTTATAATAAATTAAATTTTATAAAATGATCTACAGTTTACTAAAAATCATATATTCTTCAAAATTATCTATAAATGATAATAAATAAAAATATATTTTCTATTCAATCACAAATTGATATTTTATAATGAACATATTGACTTTTAAATATTAAAAACATTGTTAGAATAGTTCGGGTTAAAGCTAGTTTTGTGTGTGTTACATGCGCTTATCTTAAAATTAATTTCCAACACACATGAGATTTATTTTTTTAAAATTAGATATAATATTTTTAATTCAGTGGGTATATATTTTATGCTAAATATAAATTTAATCTAGTCTTAATGGTCAAATTTATTAGTTTATAAAACTAATTACCCAAATAAAAAATAAAATGATAATTGTGGGGAAACATAGAAGTTAAGGAACAAATTTATAAAAGTGAACACTTTTTTGTGTTGTAGGGTTTTATTAACCTTAAATCCCAATTATTAAATTATTTTTACATTTTTTAATCACATTAGTTAAGGTATATCTCCCAGAAGTGTTTACCTTTTGGTATATATAGGAATGCCACCCATCATCCCCTATAAAAAGGCATTCTCTCTTCTTATTCCTTTCCCATCTCAAGCCACTTTTTCTCATTCAAAACGTACCCACATAATCTCCCAACTTATCTACCTTAATCCTATATGAATCCATTTGGGAAAAAATCCATCCAAGGAATTCCTTTGGTGAAATCCAAAAAGACTTATCCAAAGACGAGGTAATATCCTCCAGATGTTTTTTTCTATTATTTTCATTCTACAAACCATAAAAAATTATTATTACATGATTAAATAATATATAAGTATCATAAATATAATCACATTTCTTTATATAAAGGTCTTTATATGAATTCACACACCCATCAATCAAATGGGATACACAATAATCATTCGTGTGTATGACGGTGTATCGCCTCATGAACCGATGTCGTAAATTCTTCCAATGCCTACTTTGAAGGTCAGTAATGATGATGAAATTTATGTTTTTATATGATATATATTATATTTCTGGTTTATTTATTCTTATATAAATACTATATAACACATACCATTTTTCTTTCCATTTTGTGTAAATAAGATAACATTGTTTGTGGACGTGTGGACTACCACCTCCTCAAAATGATGTGATTCATTCACACATTACATGGAATGTATTATGGATGGTTTTGGTGAAATTATAATATATATATGAAATAATAATTCTAAATAAATGTTATTATTTGTAAATATATTTCATTTCATTTCTTCTTTCAATGGGATAAAAAAATGGAAACATCATTCATGCGTACGTATGACCTACTGTCTCTTTTAATGGTGTATTTCATTTTATATTTATATATTTTAAATATTATTAAAAATAAATATATACTAAATATATATAATACTCATATAATTATTATAAATTTGGAGATTATGAAATCATGATATAAGTAATAGGATGAAATACTTGACAAATCAAAACCCATGCGAAAAAAAAAGATGTTATTACCTGAAACGTATCTTTAACATGGAATCGTTAATAACAAAGTAATCTAAATTCGTAAGTAAATATTATATTATATTATGTAATTTTATATGGTTATTTTATATATGTAAATAAACTTATTTTTATTATTCATTTGGTTTTAATGAGTAGAAATAATATAAAGACATAAGGTAAGGGTATACTAATTTTACTTTTATTTTCTCTAAGACAAAAACCATGTTAACCATCTATTTATTATATATGTTGTGTATAATAACCATGTATTTAAAATATAATAATTATAATTATAATTATTTTCATTAAATATCCATTTGAGTTTGTATTATTCATGGGTTTTATGGTTTAAAGGTTACTAAATAGATAAATTAGTTTCGTCTCAATTTTCCTTTTTTGAGATATATGTCGTGTTACACACCTATATTTTTTATGATGTTTATATGATTCCATTTGAAATTTTATATCATTAATATAATTATTTTAATTAAATTTAAAAACATCATTTAATTTTATTATATCATGGGTATTATGACTCAATCTTAACAATGTTGTAGCAGTTTGTTGTTATAATCCCATCGTTTATTATGATTATATATTAATATGATTTCAATGATAAAATATTATGTTATATCTCTCAATAAATCACATTAAATTTACTATAATTTATTTATTAATGATATATTCAATTAATTGTACCATTTTTACACAATTTTTTACTTACAAAAACTAAGAAATTATTCTTAATAAAATAAATTCTTATCTCCCTTTTTAGTTGGAAACATTTGTTCTTTAAAAGCCATGTTTTCTAAAAATGTTTTCAATTTTTTACTATTATCCTTTTATATTTAAAATAATTATTTTTCAATGTTCTACAGTTTCAAAATTTGGTTTTAAAATAAATATTCATGTCGTTTCTGATCAAGGAACTATTCTAAACTATTTAATGTGTAAATAGAATGTTCGGTATGTAGAGACTTACCCAGAATCATGAACATAATTTGTTTTAAGCATCCATTATTAGTTTAAAAGGATATCTTTAAACAGTTTTTTTTATAATAATCTGGAATGTTTTTCTAAAAAAACAATGAAAAAAGTTTTCAAAATGGTTTTTTGTTTTACATGTTTTCAATAATCCTTTATAAGTTTTCAAGGAATATGGTTATAAATTTTTTTAATGTTTATTAGATATTTTTTCAAAGGGAAATGTTTTAAAACATTTTCAAGATTCTATTATATGTTTCAAAGGTTTTTTTATTAATCATGGTTTTAAAAAATATTTTTTTTAAAACTTTTTTTTTAAATAAGAAAGGTTATTTTCATTAATAAATGATTTTAAAAGATATCTCAAATATTATGTTCTGTATAAGATGAAATTTTTCGGTGCTACTAATGACTTAATGGGGATATTTTCCTAGGGTACTTTCATATCAATTCCCAAAATGGATTATGTTTTCATGGCATGATGTTTATGAACCCCATTTCTCTTTCACATGTTATATGTTTATGAAACCTATTTCTCTATAATGGTTATATTTTTATGAAACTCATTTCCATTTTGTGGGATATATGTTTATGAAATCATTGTCCCTTTTATGGGTTATATTCTTATGAATCCATCTTCTTCTCATGGTCCATTCATTGATGAATTGTTTATGAAACATTTCTATTTTCTACAGGTTATGATATTATGACATGTTTATGAAACAAATTTCATTACATGGGTTATGAAATTATTTTTATGAAACCTGTCTCTCTTTTATGGGTCACGATATTATTAATGTTTTTTTTATCTTTTGGAATATGTATGTAAAATTTAATTATGTTATTGGCAGGCCTAAAATATCCATCAAATGAACTGGTTAAATATATATATCTCATGAGATAATGTTGGTAAACAAGTCAACATGCATAATCCATAGTGGGAATCAAGTGTGTCCTAATCCAAAAATTGTAAATAGGTGTGCAGTAATAAACATGGAAATATGGGGAAACCCATTAAACTATAGGAATAAGGGAAAACCTCTTCCCTTTTAAGAAAATGAAAAAAACCAGGGATAGTGGGGTGTCCCACCCAGTAAGTTTAGTCCCTATAAAGTTCTCTGATAAGTTTGGGAAATGAGACTTGACATATACGTATTATTTTTTTATGATTATTTTTATGTCGCATGTATAATTATTATGAAAATATTATGAGCTAATGTCTCATTATATTTTATTTCCTTATGATTTATGTCTTAAGAACTTCCAATATTTATTCCCTAGCTCATGATTATAATCTTTAATATAAAGGATATGATCTTCTATCATTTTAATCATCTTCTCATACACTTATCCTCATGTTATGATTAAATATATCTATTTTTACCCTTAATTATCATCTTATCTAACCCCTTTCATATGTTTTCTTTTCCTTAGGATATGAAGAATGGATTTACGAAAGAGTACTGAAGTTGAATATATTTAAGGGTGGGGTTGATGATATGTCACTATGTTAGAAGGTTATGTTTCCACGATTCCAAACACATGAAACTATTATGGTACATGGGAATTTATTTTTTTAATGTGATGAGTATTCATTTAATATTATGTAATATACATGTATATTAATCTTTGTTATTATAGAATGAGACTTACAAAATAACAAGAATAGGAAAGGTGGAATGATTTCATGGATCCAATTCCATGGACAATGAGTAAGGATGTTCAATAACCACACTGATAGCTAATGTAAGAAATTGCATCATGGATGATGGATGATAATTGAGTGAACACCCAATGAATGAAAAAATTGAAAATTCAGGAAGCACGTGAGGCAAGATCAAAATGGTGGAAGATATGAATTCATTCCATGAATTATTAATTCATGTATACAAACTATAATAACTTCATGTATATCTTTTCTTAGAGGTAAATGAACCTTTTGAAAAAGATACGGTAGTTCCATCATTTATTTCATTTATAAAGATAAAATACCCCAACGATTGTGAATATCATGGTCGATTCACTATACATATGAAGAATTAGTTTCATGTGGGTAGTGGGAAGTGATTGGAGATGAGACTCATAAATAATTTGAACCTTTATTTTAAGAAGTATCAGTGTAGGGATACCTTAGAATCCATGAGTTAGAAATACTTACTTGTTAAGAGAGAGATGGAGAGTTAGTTATCTGATTTTAATTTCATGTTTATTAGGGAAATAATATATGGTTGGGTGGTTCCACCATTTTATAAATTGGATTTAAAATATGTTTCATAAATTTGAGGCTAGGTTTTGGTCCCTATTACTACGTGTGAGGAGAATATATGGGACTAATAAGAATCATTTTGGGTTTCATACCTGGGTGTTACCAAGATGTATCATTACTTGTGAAGGTGGTATTAGTGGCCTAGGTTAAAAGAGGACATATTTGGGCTTTGTATCATGATACATCACATATTAAAATGTAAAGGATGATAATAAGTATCCCAATATAATTATTTATATAAAAAAAATTTAGAATAAGTTGTATGATGTGACAATGACTTTATGACAGGATTTCCGAAGTCATCTTGTATGAAGGGGATATATGAAAAATTTGATATATATGTACACATGAGCACTACCTATGAGCCTTAAACCAATGATATGTCTGACCATACCATCTTTATTTTTATGGGTATATTTCATTGATTTTTTGGGTTAATAGGGGGACTATGTAACAACCGAGGTGCTTATAATTTTTTTCATTCTAAAATTTAGTTGTCAAATTCATTATAAATGCATGATGAAATAAGCAGTATTTATAGAAATTATTGAATTTAAACTGATGGAATAGTAAATCGAACATTAGGAATTGAAATATATCCAATAGAATTGTATCTTATCCTAATAACATATAAATAAAAACTATCCATCATATAAGTAAAAATATGATATATCTATAACATTTAACAAGAAAATATATATAGTTTTTGAAAATTATAAATTATGTATAAGTATTTTGTGGGTTATAAATATTTAATTACTACTTTATAATTAATATGATGTTATAAAATAAAATATATTTTTATAAAATAGATTTATAAATTATTATTTTGTTTTCATTTTATTATGAGATAATTTTATGAGTCTTTAATTAATTTTTCATTGTTTTATAAATTAAGTTATAGTTTTAAAAATTGTATTTATAAAATAAATGATGATTATAATTATAAATTAAAATTTTCATGTTTAGTAAATTTATTTCATAAAATGGAGTTCATTTTTGAAATATACGCATCGTAAAATAGTTAGGGTTAATTTTTTATTTTTCTGAAATAATTGATTTTTTGGTGAATAGTATTATACGATTATTTATGGTATTTACCAAATACAAGAGTTTTCTTGTAATAGATTATTTAAGGATGATGTAATCCCAAAATATAATACTATCATTCATTATTTTAGTATATTTACTGGTAATTATCAAATTATTTAGTGTCTTGATCAAAAATAATAATCTAAAGAATAAAATAATGAAAAAAATACCCTTTTCCTCTACTATACATACCGCTCCTCACCAAATCTTATCCTCAAACCTCAAAACCTTATATATTGTTTAATTTATGTCGAATTACCTTTTTAGATTCTTCAAAACTTCCAAGACATTATTTGCTGACAAAAATCCCAAAACCAAGGGCCTTAAAGAGATTCTTAAGGAGGAGATTTCAATATGTAAAATCCTCTTTATTTTTCTTTTCTTTCATTTTCTTTTATTATACTCTCTTCATATAACCTTATCTAAGTGGCATGAAAACTCCATTATCTTATATATATATAGTTATATTATCATTTTTATGGAAACTGTTTCATCAAAGTTACTCTCCTCTCCCTTTTATTTGAAAAATGTGAATATCATCCATGATCTATCGATTTAGAACCATCATGAACTATACACTTTTATTTTTGGTCAACGCCTACGAAGTTGGTCATAAAACCAATATTATAGTAAAATATGATTCTATTAAACATATTATAACTTATTTGTTTCTGTAACTATTATTGTAACATGATCTAAATTAAATGATTTAAATTCATGATGGTCAAAGAAACCACCAAAATAAACTAATTAATTCTCATTAATGTTTTATCTAAGGATTCATAATTATTTGAGAGAGAAAAAAGTATATGGTATCATTAAAAATTCTAGGAACATGTTAACACCATTTCATTCTACTTTAAGAGTTTTTATTTCAGTCCACAAGAAAACCCACAAATATCGAACCATGGAGACTACAAAATAAATGCACCTGTAATAATGAAAATAAAAAAATAATAAATGGGTGGAAATAATTTATAATAATATAAGATAAGTTGTTATAATTATGAATATTATTTTTTAATATATTAATATCACACTTTAGACCATGATATAAGAGTTTGGACCTTTTTTAGTAAGAATAACCTGAGGTAAGGGAATTTTAACCCAATTCCATTCTATGGGTTAACGTTCAACTTCATTGATTATACAGTACTATGATTATTTGTGATATTCATTTTGATTATATAATTTTTTATTATGTTTATTTATATTTTATACACATATTTTGTTTTATTATCATTTATCACCTCTAATATATGATATTTGAATGGGACTCTTCTTTAAAAATCATCTTAAAATTTTCTATTTTAAAAAAAGCAAAAAGAATGTTTTTATGTAAGTATTATTTTGTTATGGTTATTTAATAGTTCTTCAGAATTTTTTATGATGATGGGTGGTAATTATATCTGAATTTAATTCATTGATTATTATTTTGTAGGCTACCTGTATGGATACAGAAGTGTATCTATGACAGTTACACTATAAGGTAGCCACGAGGGTTACAACATATGGTAGTCTTGAGGGTTACATTATAAGGTAACCATGAGGGTTTCAAATCATATGGTAGCTATGAGGGTTACAAAAAGAAGTTTATTATTACCAAACTTATATTTATGGAAGTATTTACTTTTTCTATGTTTTAGGGAAATATATTGTTTTCTCAAAGTAACTATACGATACCTTTTGAGTGATAATTATTTCTATGTGAAAATGATTTCGTATCTTATAATGATTCAGGTAATAATGGTTTCCATCCTTATTTTTATGTCCCATTATGATATTTTCGTTCTCATCCCATGTTTTGAAATGTTTTTCATAGTATTTAAGGATGTGTAAGAGAAATGGGGATGCCAAGATGAATGTTGTGAAGACTTTTCATGATAATATTTCATGTGTTTTTTAAAAAATTGTATTACAGATGAAATGAATACTACTTTAGTAATAACCAGTTTTTATGCATGTTTATTGATATGTATGTATAATTTCCTAATTTTATAAAACTAAAAACAGAAAATATATTTGGGAATGTAATATGTTTTTTCTAGTTGAATTAATTAGATTATGTTATTTTTAAGGTTGTATCTTTATAGTTGGAATCCAATCATAGTTTAGATAATGTTAAGGGTTAGGATGATGTTAATAAAATACTATAAATGATTTTTACCTTGTATTTATGTTGAAATGATATATCCTTTTAATATTACCACATTGTTTCAAATAAGATATGTCTTTTTAGAATGGTTTTATATAGAATAAATAGAGAAGATATAGTAGAAAGGAACCGAGAGGATGATATATTTCTGAATATGCATCCTAGAATGGTGAGATTTAGAATCAAATATTTTTTTATATTAATATATTAGCTTTTATAGACTATAAATGGAGGTAAAATCCTAGCAAAAGAATAAACCAAGATACATTAAAGAAAATTATGATAGTGGAACATTTAATGAGGGAAAACCCTCCTTCTTTCAGTGTATCATCTGACCTAGTGGTGGTTTAATGGTAGATTTAATCCCTTGGAAATAGACTTAATGTCATGGGGTGTTCATATAATCAAAATTTTAGTCTTGAAATTTTTCGTTTTAAAGGTGAACCAAATCGATAGTGATCAATGGTCAAGAATATCATGGAAAATTAAGAGATTGATTCCTTAGAATGAGTTGAATTTCGAAAAATTTTCCATGAAAAATATATTCCTTAGGTGGTTCTACTAACTATGGAAAATAAATTCCTTGTATTAAGAAAATTAGTAGGATTCAGTGGTCGTCTATGAAGGAAACTTCGCCTTATTATCATGGTACTCTCCAAATCATATTCGAGACCAGGATATAAAAATAAATCATTTTTTACTTAGGATTGAAGCCAAGATATCAAAGGGAATTGGAATTCTGTGAAATAATAAGTAATGAGAAACTTTTTTGATGTGATAAGAGGGTAGAAAAATTGATTTATTATGATCACATTAAAACAAAAAGAAGAAGATGTATAGATGGTATGTTAGGGGTAAGAATCAATCAATGAAATATGAACGTAATAAATTCCAGTTTCTAGTTTGTGAAATGTGTAGTAAAAAGAACTCTAGGGAATTCCTTAAAAACATAGGAGTGTTTTTATGTGGTAAGTTTAGATATATGGCCCTTTATTGTAATGAAAAATATCACAAGATTAATTCTAATAAGAAAACTATAATGTTCTATAAATGTGGTGAGATGGGTCGTTATGAAAATGCCTTCTAGAAGAAAGATATAACTAATGGAAATAAGATAGATTATAAGAAGAAAGGTGTAGTGAGATCTGATTCAACTAAATTCGTAGATATTGGGGAATACAATGAAATAGAATCAGAAACAGATGAACATATTGGTGAATGCTCATGTTTTTTACCATCCTTCTAGAAATTGGGAATTTTTCATCTATAATAATCCTTCATTGAAAGGACTTTGTTTTGTTATGATATATAATGATCAGTTAATTGCTTATAATTCTAGATAATTAAAACCTCAGGAGTTCAATTATCCCACACATGATTAAGAATTAGAATATTTTGTTTTCTATTTCAAAATTTGGAGGAATAATTTATAGAGAGACAATTTTGTAATATATGATGACCATAAAATTACATAGTATATATTAAAATAAAACGAGTCAAACATGAGGAATATAATATGGATTGAACTAATAAAGGATTAATATTTCATTATAAATTACCATCTTGGGAAAGAAGATAATGTGGTGGATTCCTTGAGTCTACAACATCATTCATCATTAACCATGTTACGTTTGTATCAAGACCCCTAGATAAATGATTTAATTACTTTTGGATTGCATGTTGTTTTTATTGGAAATACCACTATTTTTTTAAGGTTTTACTATAGTCATCTCTATCAGACAAAATTAAGAAAATTATAAATGAAGACAATGAGTTATAGAAAAAAATATAATTGGTGAAAAGGGTATGTTTCCAGGATTTAATGTTGATAAAGATTCTGTTTTATGATTTAGGAAGAGGTTAGGTGTGCCTTGGGATTCCCAGTAGAAGAAAGAATTTTTGTGTGAAGCTCATAGTTCTCCTTTTTAAATACATCCTAGAAGTATAAAGATGTACATAGAAATTCATGATTATTTCTATTAGGACTGAATGAATATATATTGAATATATTTCCATGAAATGATTGACATGTAAATATATTAAATCTAAATTAAAATTACTAAAAGGGATGCTTTAGCCTTTTCCAATGCTAGAGTGTAAATTGGAAAATATATCCATGGACCTAATGGTTGGACTACCAAATACTTCCAGATGTAACAATGTGATTTTGGTTATTATTGAATAACTGAATAAATCTACTCATTTCCTTACAATTAGTGAGACTATGTCTTTACATCTTCTTTCTCGACAAAAATTCAAAGAGATTGTTAGGTTACATTAGTCTCTATTTCCATTGTATATTTTTATGATTTAATGTTCCCTTCTATATTTTCTAAAGGTCTTTTAATGTCATTGGGCATAGAATTAAACTTCAGAACTACTTTTTAACCTCAATATGATGGATAAACAGGGTTAAAAATTCAATGATTGGAGGATATACCTCAGGATAGATCAATCAAGAAATAGAGAAGTTAGTATCAACATCTTTCTTTAGTTATGTTTTTATATTATAACAATTTTCATTATAGTATACATATGAAATATTTTGAGGCATTACATGGAATGTGGTGTTGAAGAACAATTATTTGGGATGATGCTTGGGAAGGGATGTTGATGTGACCAGAATTAGTATATGAATTAGCTGAGAAATTAAAAATTATCTAGAAACATATGCGGAAAACTAAGAGCTGGTAGAAAAGATATGCAGATAACAAGAGGAAATACTTTTTTTCTCGGTAGATGATCATGTTTATCATGTAATCTCACCTTGGAATTGATTGATGCATTCTAATAAGCATGGAAAGCTAATTCCATGGTTCATTGGACCTTATTAAATCCAGTATAAAGTTGGATCAGTCTCATACTGAGTATTTTTGCCTCATAGTTTACATTAGGTACATAATGTTTTTAATAATTCATTATTGAGAATGTATGTGACAGATTCATCTCATGTTCTGAACCAAGAAGTATTATAGAAAGAAGGGAACCATTCTTTTGAAGAGAAACCTATTTAGATTATTCATTATAGAGAGAAATTATTACAGAATAAGGCCATTCACCTGGTTAAGGTTTTGTGGAGAATCTATATAGATGAAGAAGAACCATCGGAATCTGAAAATGCTATGAAAGAAAAGGTACACTCACTTTTTTAATAATTAAAAAAATTTCATGGAAAAAATTTCAAAAAGGTGGAGAGAGCGTAAAAACCCAGGTACTTATAAAATATGTTTTTTTTTCATTCTAGAATTATGTAGTAAAATTCATTATAAATGTATAATGAAATAAGTGATATTTATAGAAATTATGGAATTTAAACTATTGGAATAGTAATATGACCATTAGTAATAGTAATCTAGAAAGATTAATAGTAACCTCACCTAAAAATTTGAAAAAAAATCCATCTTATTAGTGAAAAATTAAATGTAGGTATTTTATGAGTTATAAATATATAATTACAATTTAATAATTCATATAATGATTTAAAATAAAATATATTTTCATAAATTATATTAATAAATTAATATTTTGTTGTCTTATGGTTATAAGATTATTTTATGAGACTTTATTTTATTTTTTAAAGTGATAAAAATTCAGTTATACTTTTAAAATTAGTATTTATGAAATAAATTATAATTTGAATTAAAAAAATAAATTCAACATATTTTGAAATTTACTTTCATAAAATGTATTACAGTTTTTGAATGATACACATCAAACACTAGTAGGTGGTAATTTTTGGTATTTTTCTGAAATACTTAAGTTTTAGGTAAATAGTAAAATATGACAATTTATGGTATTTAACAAATACATGATTTTTAGGTTAATAGATGATGTAAGGCTGAAAAAAGTCCAAAATTTGGAACAATCCTTAATTTTGTAATATATTTTGTGATAATGCTAAAGTTATTCATAGTCTTAATCCAAAATAATAATCTAATGAATATAATAATGAGAAAATACCCATGTCCTCTACTATAAATACCAAACCTCACCACCTCTTATCCTCACACCTCAAAAGACTGCGATATTTTTTAATTTATACCCAATTCCCTTTCAAATATTCTTCCCCATGTACAGGACCTACTTGCCCACCTAAATTCTAAAACCAAGGTTTTTAAGATGTTTCTCAGAGAGGATCATTCAAGAGGTAAAATTCACTTTATTTTTTATTTACATTTAATTTTATTTTCTATTATTATACACTCTTCATCACCCCTTATCTAAGTGGCATGAGAAATATAGTGTCTTATGTATACTATAATTTTATCATGTTTCTAAAAAAATTATTTTTTAACTTCTTCTCCTTTCATTTTTATTCGAAAAATGATGAACATCTTCTATGGTGTCTCAATTTACCACCATCATGGATGATAGAAATTAATTTTTCATTATATATTTCATTGGTAGTCCTAAAAACATTAATAAGGTTAAATAATATTTTTTATACATATTATAATTTATTTAATATTCTAGAACAATTATATAAATAAGATATTGAATAAAATTATTAATGATCAGGATGGTCAAAAAAACACCAAAATAAACTAATTCATTATCATTAATATTTTATACAATCATTCATCCACATATCAGAAAATAAAATTACACATTGTTTAATTTAAAACTTTTGATACATTTTGACACCATTTGATTCCACTTTTGAAGTTTCTCTTTCATTTGAAAATAAAATCCATATTGAACCAATCCTGGGAACCAT
Source organism: Viscum album (assembly GCA_963277665.1). Classification (NCBI taxonomy): domain Eukaryota; kingdom Viridiplantae; phylum Streptophyta; class Magnoliopsida; order Santalales; family Viscaceae; genus Viscum; species Viscum album. Next base: position 124,495,649 of record OY728133.1, on the reverse strand, counting down.
AAAATAAATGAACTCAAAACAATGATAAAAATATTAATAAATGTGTGGAAATATGTTGTAATAATATCATAAATGTAATTATAAAAATTAATATGGTTATATAATATATTAATAACACCATTTAAACAACTATAAAATACGTTTGAACAGGTTTTAATTAAGACAAACCCAAGGTAAGTGAATTCCTAATACAATTTATTTTCATTTGGTTAACCTTATAATTCATTGATTATGTGTTACTACGATTATTTACCAAATTAAATGGTATTATATTATGATTTATTATGTTTATTTATAGATTATAAAAATAGTAAATTACTTTATCTTTTCTTACATAAAATATATGATACTTGTAAGTCAGTTTTCATTAGAAATCCTCTTTTAAATTTATATTTTTACAAAATTCATAATAAATGGTTTTATGCAAGTAGAATTATCTTATGATTATGCTATAATTATTGGGAATTGTTTATGATAATGGGTGGGACCTATATCTACCTCTAATTCATTGGTTATGTTTATTTTTCAAGTAGAATGTATGGTTACTCCTAGTGTAAATTAGATTGTTACACCAAAAGGTAGCTCTGAGGGATACATCATAAGGTAGGTGTTACAGTTACATTATAATGTAGTCATGAGGGTTAAAAATAAAATGGTAGACATGAGGGTTAAAATCATCAATAATTAATGAACATACTTACCGTTATGGTATTATTTATTTTTTCTATGTTTTAGGGAAATATCTTGTTTTCACAAAGTAACAATATGATACTTTTTAGGTGATAAGTCTGTCTTCATAAAAATATTTTCATATGTTTATAAGTATTAATGTTTTTACAATTTCACTCCTTATTTTTATGTCACTTATTGAGTTTTCCATGCACATCCCATGTTTTAAAATGTTTTTTATTGGGTTTAAGGATGGGTAAGTGAAAAGAAGAAGACAAGATGAATGTAGTGAAACATTTTCAGGAAAATATTTAATGTTTTTATTAAAAACTTTTTTATTTTGAATGAAATTGATATTTTTTTAGTATTACCCACTTTTCATAGTTATGGGTTGATCTGTATGAATAATTTCATAATTTTCTAATATTTTAAATTGAAAATATATTTGGAAAATAATAAGTGTTTTCTAGTACAATTAATTAGATTTTGTAATGTTTTAGGGTGGGTCCTTATAAACTATATTTCCATTTTAAATTATTGTAATAAAAATAGTTAATATCAATTTATTTAGTTGGAATCATTAGATTCCAAGAATAGAAATACCTTCAGATAACCTATATTATGGATAGAGGGAGAAAATTCAATGGGTATTAGGATATGTCATAGACGTAAGATATTGAATCATGTTAGAATTAATATAATGTAGTTAAATTATTCTCAGATAATGAACCTATCATATATATTTTTAAAATTCATTCCTTATGATATTTTGGTGGGTGACCATGTATTATTATGAGTGCCTCCTCAGTCAGGAAAATAATTCATTGATAAAAAAGATAAGTTTGATCTTATGTTTATAGAGGTTTTTTATGGACATCAAAGGAATTATTACCTTGGTAAATCAATTAGATATTCATTAAAGATTCTATTCAATTATATATGTATTCCATGTATCCCCACATCAATGATATCATCTCAACCCCTAGAATTTTATCATCATTGATGAGGTTGAGTTAGAGAAAAATGTGTTGTTTAAAATAGTATAAGTTCCCATAGTGGATCTGAGTGTGAAAAATCAAAGTAAGAATAAATTATCTCTAGTTATGGTGTAATTTTATCCCAACTATATCTAATGGGAGAGAAATAAGTGGTATTATGATATTGATGAGTAGTGGAAAAATCTTTTCTTCAGTGGGGATTGCTGATAATAAATAATAAAACTCAAAAATAAGCATTATTATGGTGTGGAAGGTGTAACTACCCACATTTTAACAAGGTAATAAGTCAATGTATTTTTTAACAATGATTATGTATTTCATTGACATTTCTATTATGGAGGTGTTGGTGGTGTCTTGGGGGTCCATTTCGGGAGAAAAATATTGATATTAGGACTTCTGTATATTGAAAAATGCCACATAATATGGAGTAGACTAATATCAATTATATAATGGACTGATTAAAGTACCCAGTTTAGGTGACCATTTCTTAAAGTGGATGAGGATACTAGAGTGGGTAACTGGTGGATATCTAGAAGGTACCAATTGGATTCTTGAATATTTTCAAATTTCATAAAATAATTAGTTTAATAATAATTTTTAATAATTGAAATAATCACCCCATTCTCCCGACCTCATAGTATCCAAACACACCTAATCTATTATTCTTTGGTCTTGAATTTCAATGTTTTTATCAACTTTTATCATCAATGGATTCAAGATATATTAGTCCCAGTGAGTATAATACTATAAGTATATGAATCATGTTTTATCTAATAAACATTTCCCTTATTATTTACCATTTGTTATTGGTTACATTTATTTTTAAGGGTTTTTTAAAAATATATTTTTCAATTTATTTCCAATAAATAAGCCTAATGATTCTTATTTTATATACCATACAAGACATATGTAGCTTTTTTCTTTTCATCCCGTTATAATTTTCACACACATTATGTTTCATAAGAAATGTGTAAAATTATTGTTTATTTTGAATTCTAAAATAAAAATGTAATTAGTTTTCATTATATTTACTTAGTTCAATTGGAAACTAGAATGGTAGTGAGTTGTTGTAGAGAGGTTTTTTCAATTCCATTAGTCGCTGATGATCATTTTCCAGATGAGTTTAAAAGTGAATGAATTAATTTTTTTGGGTGAAGTGTTATTATACATGATACATGTGATTAGAAACCTTATCAGGTGTTCTATTAAATTTCTTGGTGTGGTTTGGAGAAGTAAAATATTAGGATATGTGTATTCTATCCTATGTGAGATAAATTTAATGGGGAAGTTGTTTAAGAGAATGAACCCATATATGTTTGGATTAATTGATAATTAAATGTAATTACTTATAAATGATAATTTTTTTATTTTTTTTGTTATTGGATCCTCATCCACCTGTTTGTGGTTTTTGTTTTCGATACTTTATCTACTTAATATCGGTAAGTAGTGGTGAGTTATCAACCAAAGTAGTTGCCTTGGTGGTATATCATTCATTCAGAAATTTTTGTTAGAGGTGTCTAATATAACTTAGGATTCATGTATGTCATATACTATCAATAAACCCCAATGTTCTTATGTAGTAATTTTTCATAATAAATTTTATTTCATTTATATATTTCATTACACGCAACACCGCAATTTTATGAAACACGAAAAACTATTCAAACATTATTATTTACTATGATTGTTATTGAATAGATGTTGGAATGGAGGATATGAATTGGATTAAAAATATTATGATAATATATTCTTTTAAAAAGTATATATACTGAATTTTAATATGACCAATTAATTAGAAGTGAAAATAAAAACCATTTGAAGAAAGGAAATCTTTTTTGGAAAAAACTATTTTTATGCACACAAATTTGTTTTACCTAAATAAATTATAAAAATACCTTTTTGTGAATGAATATAATTAAATATATATATTATATATTCATTAAAATATTTTTACATTCATATTTCTGTTTTTGGGAATGATATATGAATAAATAAAATTTTACCATTGAAAATTGTATTTTTCAATAAAATATTTCCTTCATCTTTTACAAAATTATTTGAGAATTTATTTTTTCTAATTTTATAGAATATATATATAAATATTAAAAAAATTATTAATATTTTTTAAATTACATTTTAGATAATCTTTGAGAATTTATTGAAATGATATTATTTTCAGTGAATGGTTAAAAATACTAGTTTTTATTAAAAATGATTTTTCATTGAACAAATTTTCAAAATATATTATTTAAATATGATTTTAAAAGAAAAATTAGTTTAATTATATATTAGATAATATAATTTAGGTCATTGTAATCAATTTCAAATTTAAGTTTTATATAAAAACCTTTTGAACTTTTAAAAAATTTCTTTCTGGAAAACTATTTTCCATCATGTCTGCAAGATTAATTTTAAAATTAAAATTTCAAACTATGTGAACATAAATAATAATTTTTTATATATTTTTAATAATAATTATTTAGTTTTTATATTTTTATATGGTTAATTTTTTTAAACAAATATTAGAAATACTTTAAATCAATTATCACAGTTAAGATTGAAACGAGTTTACTAAGGGGCTAGACTAAAAAGATAGGTTGTAAAATGACCTATAAAGTTGAAAAAACAATTTTATGGTCATATTTATACCTAATAACCTATTATTTTTACTAATTTTCAATTTTTGAGCTTTTTATTTTTTGAAAGCTGTTGGTACACTTTATTATTTTTAATTAATACTTTTGTGTCCTCTCCCCCACTTATAAAAGGCCACCCACTCTTCTCTCTTATCCACACATCTAAAACCATTTTTTATAATACCTAACCAAATGTATTCCTTAATTATATAAAGAGATACTACAGCCCTTGGTGATTTCATAAAGACAATTTAGGATTCATTTATATTAAAACTATAGAGGTTCTCTGAAGAAGAGGTAATGTTTTTAACTATGCGTCTTGGTCTAAATTCTTATTCTAAATTCTTAAAAAAATTTAAAACATGGTAAAATTATATAAATAGTATATAATTCATACTTATATACAATTATTTTATTTTAAAAACATAAATCCATGTCCACTTCATTCTATTTTGTTAGGAAAGCATTATTCGTGTGTACAAAGAACTAACGCCTCGCAAACCAATGCTATTCGTTTTCCATCACCACATCTCACGGATGGATATAATAGTGAATTTATTGTATATATAAGATATTTATTATATTATTAAACCTATTTAATTATAATATCCAATTTATCATCTTACCAAATAACCCATTGGAAATAAATAACATCTCTCTTGTGTATGAAAGACTATCATCTCGTGAACTAATGTGATGTGTTTCTCATTTCTATTTTACATAGAAGGTTATAAAGAGATGTTAAATTAAATAATAAATTATTTTTTACATAATTATACTTAAATAATTATTATATCACATATACCTTCATAAATTCCATTCCATAGGGGATATGATAACGTCGTTCGTGTATACGAAAGACTACCACTTCACAAAGTGATGTGATTCATTTCCGCTAAAGTTATTCATAAAAGGTAATATAGATAAATTTAGTTAATTTTTATGATATATATGAAATAATAATGAATATATATTATAATTATTGATTACCTTTCTTTCAATATATTCATTGAGAAAATGGAAGCATTCCTCTTGCATACATACAACCTACCATCTCCATGATTAATGTATTTTATTTTCTATCTCTAACATTTATTGATTACTCTAAAAGAATTTATAATAAATATAATTCATATTTATATACTGGTTAAAAATTTAGATATGATATAACCACGATCATTGTAAGAGTTCCACAAATAAAAAAACAAAACATATGTGAAAAACAAACTAGTCATTACCCAAATTGTTATTTTAAAAAAGAATTGTTAATAAACATGTAATAAAATCTCATAAGTAAATCATATATGGTATGATATATATAATTATGGTTCTACAATATATTTATAAAAAAATTAAATTTATTATAGAGAAGGTTATAAATTTGGTGAATGAATTTTACACTTAAAGTAAGATATTTTTGTCTCAATTTAACTATTTTGAGACATATATTTTTTTATATATACATCTTCTTGTATAATGTGTATATATAGAATATTTAACATGTAATATCATTAATTTATTTATTCTCACGATATTTTAATTTTCATTTAATTGTATTCCTTCATGGGGATTATGATTCAAAGTTACAAAATTGGTAATTGTTTTATGATACAGTCTAATAATTTATAATGATTGCTTATATTTATTTTTATGATAATAAAATATTATGATTTATCACTAAATAAACTAAAAAATGTTTCTTATCATATGGTAATTTCCAAATAATAAATATTTTATTTCATTTTACCCTCTTTATTTACTCATGATTCTAAAGGAATGTTTTTAAGGAAAACCTCAATTACTTCTCTCATCATTCAAGAACTATTATTTATTCCATATCCATGTTTTTTTTAAAAAAAGTATTTTTTAATTTTACTATAGGTCTTTTAAATTCAATTTTACCCTTGTTTTAATTTCTTAAAAATGTTTTAAAATGAATCATCATGTCATTTCCAAAACAAGGTATGCTATTATTTTAATAAAAATATTAAATGAATCATTGTCTTAATGTGTAAAACATTTTCTTCCATTATTACCAATCAATGTGTAAAACCTTAATTTATATGTTTAAAATATTATTTTCAAATAAATATTTTTAATTTTTTTACAAATGATTAGTTTTAAAATTATTTTAATTAATGTTTATTTTCCTATAGAAATGATTTAAGTGATTGTTAAATCATTATTTACAATTTTCAAATGAAATTTTCAATGAAAATGATTTCAAATTTTTTTATATATTAAAAAGTAATTTTCAAAGTGGAAAGGATTTTTTCTTTGAGAAATGTTTTATATTATTTTTAATTCTTCCTTTCAATGTTTACAATTTTATTTTCAAAGAAAATAATTTTGAAAATGATTTCTATTTTAAAAAGTGTTTTTCAAACAAGAAATTAAATTTTCCTCTAGAAATGTTTTATGTGATCTTTGAAAATAATTTTCCATATATAGTAAAATACATTGATGATTCTAATTCTTTAAAAGGGATATGATCACATGATAATGTTCCTTTTTTTACCTGAATTGTTTATATTTATAATGACATTATGCTTATGAAACTGGTTTCTCTTTTATATTGCCAATGCTATGATGAAATAATGAAATGATTAGGATTTTTTTTCTTTTACATAGTTTAAGAAATGATTAAATGTTTATTAAAACCATTAATTTTTATGGTATCTTATATAGTAAAATTTTTATGGTCTTCTAGCACACGTATGAAAAAATTGGATTATGTGAATGGTGGGACCTATTTCTTACACCTGAAAGAGGGTACATGGGTTGTTATCCCACACCTGAAAGAGGGTACAAGAAAAGTTATCTCAATTCATAAAGAGGGTATAAAAGTGGATATCCCAAGCTCAAAATAGGTTCCAAAGTGGTTATCCCAAAAATAACATGATATGAATGAATTGGTGGGTATCCTTAACATCAGGGTTTCTATGCTTATGTGTTTTCCAAAAATCTATGTATTATAAAAATTATATTCTCTCCTGGATGATGGTATCTGATTCCACTATGATTCATGGATTATAAACTAAAAATATTTATTCCATGACCCTTTTGATGATCTATTAAATGTTCAATTTTGTTTTTAAAACTTATTCTCATGTTGTCATACCCATATTCTTATGTTATACTAATATCTACATTGTTTTCCAATAATGAGTATATGAGATCACCATTTCTCAAGTTTTATTTCCATGGGTTGTGATGAAAGGTTTAATGAAGGGTATGTTTATGAAGAGTAAAAATTTGGAAAACCATTATCAGAGATATTGAAGATCATTCAAGAAATAAGAATATTATGTACCTATAATCCAATGGAAATAAACTATTATTTTCCTTGGGGTTGTACCTGTAAAATGTATTTAATATTCATTTAAAATAATGATATATTTTTATATGATAAGATTTAGTGTCTAATGTTGGTATCATAGGAAATGTTTAGTTAATAATTAAAAACTATGATGAGAAAACATTAGATACATCTATAGGGATATTATTAAGAATATGTATATGTATATGATCAAGGATAAGTCTATGGATAATTCAATGTATAGGAAAAAATATAGAATTTTGGTGAATGATAGAGAGAGTGTTTTTAAAGATATTACATCCCTACCTATATACTATATGCTGATGTTTCTCTGGAATAGATATGAATATAGGTAATAACTCTGAAGAGGATGCATTAAGCTGGAATCAATCGTCACATTGTGAATGAAAATAAGCTATTTTGTACCCCAAGTTTGAAACTCCCGGGGGATATGTTTTAAAAATTAACAATATTTAAGGGCCATCATGAAGGATTTGAATAATTCCCTTGAATGAAATAGTTTACACCTATGGTATCATAAATTTTAAAAATGATTTAATTATTTAGAAGTTTAATAAGTTATTTTCATTATTTTTTGGTTTTACACTATCATTATTATTTCTCACACTATTTTTTTGGTTTTATTAAATGGTAGAAAATATAAGGAACTTGGTTAAAATTCAATTTGTTGTTTAATGTGTTGATGAGAAACCAAATGGTATGGTGACTTGAGTAATGGATATGGTGATTATTCCTAATTATTTATCATGATAAATGATACATAACTTACACCTTCACTAACTATTTGACTCACCAAAGAAGAGAAGGATGGTGTTCACTAAGATTTGAAGTGGTGGATACCACTGATCAAATGATGATTTATTTTCCTATAATTCGATAATGTGGGAAGAAATACCCAAGGGAATGTCCTAAATAGATGAGAAGATTTTTTTAGCGTGGAAATGAATGAAAAAATAATCTAATTTCTGAGTAAAAATTAAATGCTTGATTAATGCAGCAAATGATAATAATGGTCGCTCGAAGGTATCATCAATGATTAAATGTTTTAAATGTGGAAGGTATGGGAATTATGTAAATATATTCCCTAGTGGGAATGATTGTGAAGAAAATCATCAAGGTTTTATGAGTAACAGTTATACTAAAGATGTTGATGATAATTATAATGACATATAAAAGGTAAGGGATGTTTATACAGTATAGTTTATGTTAAGTGTAATAAGTATGATTAAATTGAGATATATTAATTTTAAAAAATGACTAATATTTCAACTTTTAGTAAAGTGATATTGAAGAATAATATGATGGAGACTAGTTAATGTTTTTTAAACGAAGTGTAATTTTTTAAGTTTCCATCTATTGGAATTAAATAATTTCGTTATATGAGTCATTAAATATATAAGGATTATTTGGAAGAATCTTTTCCTTTAGGTTGTGAACTAATATATTGATTTTTATTTATGACCAAGAGAAGTGATTCATTTAAAAGGTGGAATTTTATGAAAAAACCTAATTATGTTAAAGATATACATTAATATTTTCCTAATGATGAGATATTTTGATTTTGTTGGGATAAATAGATTTTTGATATGGATAATGTAAATTAGATAGTATTTATGACCTTGTAAATAATTAGTGATTTGATAAACATATATATTAAATTATCTATGATTATGTTTCAACATTTTTAAATTTAAGGAATATATTATATAATCTTTTTTTATCTAAGAAATGGATAAAGAGTTAATTTTTCTAATAAGGTGTGTTTTCATTGTTGTTTTAAGGTAATTCAGTTATTACGATGTTTTAAGAGAATATATGAATAAATAATTTACATATCTAGAATGTGGCCATTAATAGTTTATTAATGATATTTGAGGGATAAATATTATTTACATTTTTATAATTTTAGAAACCTTATTTATATATTCTGAATTTTGGTAATGTCATAATGTTAAACAATTATGAAATGGATTGTGTTGATATTTTGATATGGTTTTGGATAATATTGTATTATTTAATCATATGTAGATTAATCTATATTATATAAAATGTTCCAACCGTATTCTTCGCTGATATATAGTGATATAAAAAATGAAATATCATTCTATTATGGATATTTTGATTCTGTAGTGCTTCACACATGAAAAATTCATCCTCATTTTACGGAGTAAGAGATAAATTCCAAATTGATCGAAGAACAAACAAAGCATTAGATTATGCTTATTAAAAACATCATGTCAGTATATATTATAGTGTACTATATCATGATATTAAAAAATTCTTGAACTTTAGGAATACATATAATGGGGAAAAAATTTACTACTACATTAATTCATATTGAATCAATAGTCATTTAACCTATCATTGATTTATGATTTTGATGTCATTAACATTTTCATGTCTATGTTCTATATCACTCCCTATTAGTATTTGGGTGTTAGTTTTATTTACATGCCCATATTTTTACATCACAATATTTTTCTCTTAGTTGGGAACCTAGTTATGTGATGACCTTCGTAATTTATTATCCCTCATTTCTAGAGGTACTTTTATTAACCCTTTTTTTTATATTAGTTTTCCATGATGGAATTTTCAAATTTAAGATGAATAATTACCGAGATCATGATTAAATGGAAATGAAATAGTATATTTAGGGGGTATAATGTAACAACATGAGATTTTATGAAATAAATATTTTTCGAAATAATTTAATTTCATTAATAGTTTGAGTTACCGACAACACCGTGTTTTAATGAGACATGACATATAATTAAAATATTATTATTTAACATGGTAGTTATCGCCTGACAAATCGAATAGAGAGTATGAGTTTGATTAACTAAAAATTTAAAATATATGTTTTAAACATTTAAATAAAATTAGTTCTTTTCTGACAAATTAATTTTAACTGAAAAAAAATCCATTTAAAAATTAAAGAAATCCTTTTCTGGAAAACTATTATTTTGTGAAAAATGTGTTTTACCAATTTTTTTTTAAAAAATCACTTTTGGTAAATGATTTTAATGAAATTTATATATTATATATTCAATAAAATATTTAACACTCATATTATGTTATTTATTGTAACGGGAGTCAAATAAATTCAATTTTATGCCAAAAAATACGTTTTTATAAAATATATGGGTTTTCACATTTTGTGAACTTATTTTAAGATAAAATTTTCTAATTTATAAATAATTATTTTAACAATTTAAATTCATTTTTAAATTTATTATTTCAATTTTATGTTAGAGTGATTTTTTAGATAATTATTCGAAAATATATTTATTTTACTGAATGGTGATAAATAAATGTTTTTATTAAAAATTAACTTTTAATTCGAATAATTTACAAGATAAAATTTATATTAATATATTTTCAAAATAAATTTAGTTAGATTATATATATATTAATATAATTTATTACATTTTAATCAATTTCATATGTACTTTTATATAAAAAATGGTTAAACATTTAAAAATCTTCTCTTTAGAAACCCTTTTTTCATCAGATCTATGAGAGAAATTTAAAATTAAAATTTGAGAAATCTATAAATATAATAAAGAAATATATTCCATATTTGGAATCAAAATAATTCATTTTATATAATAATATCATCTTAATATTAGGTAAAATTTAATATTAAAAACTATAAAAATTGATTACCTTGGTAAAGATTAAAACGGGATTAACAATGGTTAAAATAAAAAGATAAAGGAGTAAAATTACATAAAAACATTTCCAAAACGTATTTAATGGAAGTATTTAGAACATATCACTATTAATTATTGATAATGGTCCATTTTTATCCTCTTATACTGTAAAAAATGTTGGTACACTTAATTCTATTCAAATATTACATGTGTGTCCTCTACCCCACTTATAAAAGGACACCCTATCTCCTCTCATTTTTACTTATAAAAAATACTTTTATTCTGCCAATATATAACCCAATTTATTATTTAATTCCTTCATCACATCCTATAATACTTTTTATATCATAAATCCGATCTATGAAGGGTTTACGTTAGACCAAAAGATATTTTCTGAAGAATATGTAATGTTTTTTACTATTGATCTTTCTTTTTCCTATTCTTAAAAATATATAATAGTTTTTTAAATTACCTGAAAAAAATTAGCTTTTATATTCCAATATTATATTACATTAATATAATAATTTAAATCCATGTTTTATTCAATCAAATGGTACACAAAATAATCATTTTGTGTGTATGGTATGCTAACACCTTGTGAAAAGATGTTATTCATTTTCTGTCATCACCTCCAATGGATGGATATAATGGTAGATATAATGTTTTTATATATATATTTTATTTATGATATTATTATACCTATTTATTTATAATAAAATATTTACCTTATTACCTCCCAACCCATTGGAAAAAAATAATGTCGCATGTGTGTACAAAGCACTACAACATCACGAATCGACGTGATGTCTTTCTCAATTCTATTTTACTAGGATGGTAATAATAAAAAATATAATGAATATATGTACTATATTTAACATAATTATATTTATAAAAATTTGATATCACATATACCTACATAATTTTTGTTCCTTGGGGGATACAATAACGATGTTCGTTGTACGGTGGACTACGGCCTCTTGAAGTAATGTGATTCATTTTTTAGTAACAAATTGAATGGACAGTTATAAAAATAATTTTAATGAATAAATTTTATACATAAGAAAATAATTACCCAATAAAGGAGAATTTTTATTTAACTTTAATTCATTCCATTCATTGAGAAAATGGAAATATTTTTCATGCATACGTGCGACCTACCGTCTCTATGAATAGTTTATTTCATTCTTATATCAAACTTTTATAGATTAATAAAAATAAATATAAAGTAAATATATAGGAAATTTATGTCTTAGTTAAAATTATTAATATGATGTAACCATGATCAAATTAACATGATTTAAAATCAAAAATAAAAAAACATGAAAAATATGTTACTAACTGAAATGTTATTTTATTATGGAATTGTTAATAAACAGGTAATAAAAGGTCATATGTAAATCATATATGGTATGTTAAATATAAGTATGGTTATCTAATATTTTAATAATAAACTTATATTTATTTTAATATGTCTTCAAACATGTACAATGAAATTAGAGACTAAAGGTAAGGGATTTTTGTCCTAATTTTCTTTTTTGAGGCATATGCTTTGTTATGCACCTAAATTCTTTTATGAGGTGTATATACATCCTCTTTGGTGTGTAATATGTTGAATTTATTTATTATGATTACATTTTAAGTTTATATTTATTGTTATTCCTTCATGTTTTTTATGATTCAATGTTAAAAAGGTGAAAAGGTTTTTATGATATAGTCTCATCACTTATCATGGTTGTTTATGTTTTTTTTCATTTGTTGACAAAATATTTTGATTTATCTCTCATGTAACACATAGAATTTATTTTCCAAAGGTTTTTTAAGAATAAATGTTTTAAATTAATTTTAATATAATTACTTAATATTTAAAAATAATGTTTCAAATAATAGAGACATTATTTCCTTCTTCAGTCAAAAACTTTTTTTCTTCCAAATCCGTGTTTTCTAAAAAGTTCATAAATTTTTTAATTTTCTCATGTGATTTTTTATATTTATTTATTACATTATATTACCTTTTTACATGTTCTTTAAAATTAATATTCATGTGTTTATCAAAATAAAACATATTTTGATTTTACTGGAAATGTGAAAGAATTATTTTTTTTAATTTGTATGTCATTTACATTTATCATGAGCACAAAATTTTTTAAGGATTAATTTAAATGTTTACAAAAACTTCAAGGAAAATGGATTCCAATTTTTTTTATTAATTTATATTTTAATGTTATATTTTAAATAATGTTTATTTTCCTTAAAAAAAATTAAATGATTTTTAAATCCTCCATTATATGATTTAAAGGTTATTTAAAAAAAGGTTTTTTAAATTTGTTTTCCTTTTAGAAAGTGTTTTTCAATGTGGAAATGATATTTTTACTCAATAAATTTTAAAGTGATTTTTAAATAATCCTTTATAAGATTCTATGGTTATTTAAAATTAATTGACATTGAAAATGTTTTATTTTTTAGAAAGTGTTTATATAAGTGGAAATGATATTTTCCTCATTAAATGTTCCAAGGGATCATTCAAAATCATTTTCCATCTAAGATGAAATCCATTATGTTTATTATTCTTTATATTGGATCTCAAAAAAATATATTATTATTATTATTTCTCTAAATGGTAAATTTTTAATATAACACCCCAAAACATTACAATATATTTATTTTTGAATAAATTTAATTTCCTCGATAGATTTTGATGGATGCAACAATGGGTTTAAAAAACACATGATTTCATCACTATTTGCACACTATTAAGAATTAAAATTTAATATTACAATAAATTTTATTTGACAAAGTAATCTTCAGTTTTGAAACCATCATGTGAAAATATTATTAAGGTTAATATTTTTTATTTTTATGAAAAAATTCATTTTTTTATGAATAGTGAAAAATACTAAATTCTAATTAAAAACAAACTTTTATATTAAATAAATTATAAATTTAAATTATATTTGGAATTATATATAAAGTAAAATTAGTTAAATTTTATATAAATTAAACCAATTTTTTCTATTTTAATAATTTTAGTATTTTTTGGATATAATAACATTTTAAACTTTTAATGATTTTCTCTTTATAATCCAGTTTTCTCATCACATCAGTGAGATTAATTTTAAATTAAAATCATTAAATTATGTGTGTTTAATTTTTAAAAACAAATTAAATTTATTGAATAATAATAAATTATAATTTATAATAAGTTGATATTACTTTTTTATGGGAATAAATTGTGAAAATATTAAAAATTATTTACTTTGGTTAAGGTAAAATTGGATTTTCTAGGGGTTAAACTAAACCAATAAGGGTTAAAATAACCTAAAAACATGTATAAAATTTATTTTAAGGCCATATTTAGACTATATAATGTTTTTTTCTCTAGAATAACTTATTTTGGTCCATTATTTCATTTCAATAACATAATTACACATTTTTTTAAAAAAATGTTACAGGTGTGCCACGCACCTAACTTTTAAAAAGCCACCCCTATCATCTGTTATTCACACATTAACACCCTTTTGTATTGTAAAATACCTATTAAATCACTCTAAAAATTCCCTCACATAGTACTATAATATTTAATTTGTGTATCAATCCAACCTATGATGTATTTTAATGAAAACATAAGGGGGTTCCCTGACAAAGTGGTAATATTTTTCAACAAGCGTCTTTATTTTATTTCATTACCCAAATCCTTAAATTAATTTTAAAATATGACAATATAAAATTATTATTATCTTAAATGTACTGTTATTTTTTTATATTTTTGTTCTTTAAGTACAAAAATTACTAATTCCATCAAATAGGTTACGAAATCATCATTCATGTGTACGATAGACCACCACCTTAACGAACCGATGTCATTCATTTTTTCTATTAACACCTATCATGGTTGGGTAAAATGATAGATATAAAGTATATATATGATATTTTTTATTTAATTATACAATTATATTCATTATATCATATATATTCATTTTTTACATTTTATCTTTTAAGGGATTAGATAACGTCACTCGTGTGTACGACCAACTACCACCTCACGAAGTGATGTGATTCGTCTTTCACTAATGTGTATCATGTAAGGTTATGAGGATAAATTTAGTGAATATATGTGATATAAATTATATTATGAATATATTAATGACATATTTATAATTATTAAAATATTATATATCATTCTATTACAGTGAAAAATGTATACATCGTTTGTGTACGTGTGGACTACATCTTTCCTAAAGTGACGTGACTCTCTTTTCATCATTACAACATAAAGATGATATATATATATGAATGTTTAAAGAATTATTCTAGTATTTATGATATTATTATAAAATTTTTAATATTAATTATTTCTTATTTCATTTTCATAATTATCATTGAATAATAGAAGCGTTACTCATGCATAAGTGTGGCCTGCTATCCCCACGATCGTAACATACTTCATTTCTAAAAACAATTTTTCATGATTGGATTTAAAATTATAATACATGTATAAATATTAAAATTATATCATGATTATTATTATTAATTTGATGGAACTATATAATATTCATATGAATCAAACTTTTTATAACAAATAATGAATGAGAAAACAAGGTGATTGACTCCAGAAGTAATGAAAATAAAGAATATAATTTAAAAAATGTAGTAAAATGTTATAAGGGGATCATGTATAACATTATAAATTTATGTATTGTTATTTTATAAATTAATAACATGATTTAAACTAATATAATAGATCATAATTCAATTCTTACTAAATTAAATCACTATATAAGAGATTTCATCTCTATTTAAATTCTACTGAGTCTTGTTTGTTATTATGAAACAATTCACATTTTTATGGCCTATATACTACCCCTTTGAGATTTATTTCATAAATCATTAATAAATCATTAATCATTATGTTTCAATATTAATTATTTCATCTAAGTGGATTTGACTTAAAAATTAACAAGTGGTAAATTTATTGAACAATCATACTTTATTTTTTGATTCTTAACTTTCTCTTGAAATTTTTACTTTCTTATAGGAATTTATCATTGAAAATTAAATTAATTTAAAATAACCATATTTTAAAATTATGGATATTTTTATTTCATAAATTTTATACCATTATTACATATATTGTATTCTTTTAATGTTATTTGATTAACCTGGGAAATATTGAAAAATCTGTGTACTTTACTTAATATGGATATTTGATTATAAGAATCATTGATTCATGAATCAAATCAATCATTCGATATGTGAGGAATAATTTGGACCAATAGTTGAAGGTGGGTCTGGTTATAATATACCCTCTTGATGAACTTATAGATCTCACGAGGGAAAAAAGTTGTCCAATATAAATGGGTTATAATCAATAGTATTTAAAATGTATTATGAAAGGCCTAAAAAGTAGAGGTTTAATGATGCATGGGATCATGGAATCCAATAATTAAGAATTTTCTTAATTGGGAATTTGTTAATGATTATTATCCATGATGTTTTCAAAATTATTTTCTCTCTAGATGCATTTAATTCTAACATTTCTGATAAAATGGAATGCATGTTCAGTTATTTAACATCCAATATTAATTTTTCAATATCAATTCATCCATCTATGTTATTTAATTGTAATGTCTATTTTTTAATTACCATTACAAATTTATTATTCTTTATATATTCTTGATAGGTTCCCCTATACGTAAACCTTAATGAGAATTTGATATCACCCATATTTTCTTTCATTTCCCCATGATATGAAGATGTGATATTTTAATGATTATTCAATGATAAAATTCATTTTCTTTTGTCATTTATTATTTTTTATTTTATATTCCCAACATAAAATTTCTAACACCTATATTTTTAATGAAATATTTTTTCTAAATATTTTTTATTCAGTCACTTTAATTTCCTAGAATCATGAGTCTAAATGAATCATTATATACCATTATTATAACATTTACATTTTAACATAGACATTAGGTCAGAAAGATTAAATATAACAAACTTATTAAAATGTATAGTGAAGTAATTCACTACAAATTATTATATATTTTTATTTTTGTATTAATAAATTGAGTGAATTAATAATACTAAATGAAATTAATAAAATATATATGTTATATATTTAATAAAAAAAATTCATATTCATCGAAGTGATTTTTTTCATAGAGTATGAATAAACCCTATTTGATGTATAAAAATAGATATTTTCCTACAGGGAAATTTTCACCTTTTTAATGGAAAATTCATTTTAAATTAATATTTTGACACATTAACAGTTTTTTTTTGAAAAAATAAACATTTTATTTGGTAGAATAATATAAATATATATTTTGGATTAAATATTAATATTTTTCTGACAACATTCATATTTTGATGAATAGAAAAATACCCTAAATTTTAATTGAAAACAACATTTTTATCGAAATAATTTATATAGATAAATCATAATATTTAATGGTTTTAGAGTGTAAATAGAATATATTTTTATCATTAAATATAATTTATTTATTTAGAATTAATTTTACATTAAATTTAGATGTAAGAACATTTCAATCATTTGAAATGATTTAAATTTTAATACTCATTCTCTCTTTTCATAAATGGGAATAATTTCAAATTAATAACTAAACCTTATGTGTTTTTAATATTTATAAATTTATTCCATATTTGTAATCATTAAGAATAAATTAGGTAAATAGATTTGTTTTTTGTGCATTATAAATAGTAACTTTGATAATTTTTAATAATGCAGTAGAAGGGTAAATAAAGTAATTAAGGGTACAAATACTATTATAAAATTACCATAAAACTTGTTTTAATATATTTGGATGATTTTTTACAACCTGAATCACCCATTGGGTTAAAATGGTATCCATTTTAATCTACCTGGATGAGATTTGAACATGTAATTGATTTTATTTAAAGAAACGTAAAATATGTGTCACTAAAATTGTAATAACTAAATCATTTATAATATACGAATATAAAATAGATAAATTATACTTTAAAAAATAACTTTAAATCTAAGATATTTATCGTTATCATGGTAATTTATATTAAATTTTTAGGAAATAATTAATTACCTTGATAGCTTATGCATTAATGATGTAGAAATTATTTAATTGATGAACAAATAAATAATATAGTTTTTATTAAAATAATAATGCCATTGAAATACCCAAACACTTGACCAAATCATATTTTTTGAGTAAATATTGATCATAATAATCCAAGGGTCTAGTTATTGACAAATTGGAGCTTTATATAAGGGATTATGACGCTTATATTATTTTATGTAATGTGATGTGATTGTTGTCGCATTCATAATTTAAAAAATACAACACTTTAAATATTTGATTTTCAACTAGATAAATTCGACTAAAAATATTATTATCAAATATAATAGATTTGCCTTTATCATACTACTTTAATTTTAATTTTTCTTCAACATATTAGTGTATTAAATATTTACACTAAATTGATGAAGTGATTATTTTATTAATAGAGATAAAAAGAAATGTTATAAAAAATATTAAAATAAATATAATTTGGATTAATTAATATTATTAATGAATTTTATAGATGACCTTTACCTTAAATAAATATGATAAAATAGTTGGTCTGATGTTAACTCATTATCTTAATATTTTTAAAAATCTATGAATTGAATAGTGTCAAAATTGACACTATTGATTATTTATCAAAATAACGTTTTATTAATTTTTCTAAAAATCATAATTTTTTGTAAAATTATACAATAATTATTATCCTGTATAAAATTTTCATATTTATTTATTTATCATCTATTTTATATTATATAATTAAATATTTTACTCTTTTAATATTGAATTATTTGTTACCCAAGTTAATGATTAAATTAAATAACCAAGTGTTAATTAAAAAGATAAGGTTTAAATTTATAGAAATACTTGTGAAATATTTATTATTTGATGTTATTTAACCCTTATCTAATATTAAAATTTGGTTCATTTTGAATGTTTTTTATGAAAATTTATATTATTACAAATTAATATTTTTGAAGATCCCAAAAGTGCCCTTATCCTCAATTATAAAAGTGAACCACCTCCCTCACCTCAGAACATCACTATAAGACTTAAAACTTGTCCATAACCTATCATTTTACATTATAAAATTCCCTATAATTACTCTATATGTTCTGTTCTTCTTCAATGACCAACTCTAGTTCTATATGAGAAGATTTAGATGAAGCACGTCGAGTAAGAGATTATCACCTCTAACGATTCTTTCAAACTTATTTCTTCTTCAACATCCTATTCACGAGTTGTTTCATTATAAAGTAAAAACACCAATATCAATTATAAATTTTTTTATAATTATTATGAAACAATTTTATTACATTTTCTATACATCCTATGAAAAAAAATCACCATGTATGCGTTTGTACGACTTACCATATCCACGTCGTGGTGTAATCTGTTTTTTCACCACCACCTAACTTGGATGGGTATAATGATGTAATTAATTACTATATTAGATCACTATTAAATGATATTGACTATTAAATATTATAAACCATCCAATTTTATAACATTAAACAATTATGTGAATAAAATCGTCCCTCATGCGTATGTACGACTTGCCATCTCCATGATGTGAAGCGATTAATTCTACCTGATATTCATTAAATAATGACTATATAAATTTAAAAATTGAATAAATATGGTATATATTATGTCAATGTCATTTTTAATGATACTAATATGACATAATAAGGAGAACCGTAATTTATTTTATAGAAGATGCATAAGAACAAAAAGTAGTTAAAATCTGAATAATGAGTAAAAATGAAATGTTATTAACAAATAAATGATAATATAATTATTAATTATAACATAAAAAAGATGAAGATTCTGAAATAATTCAATTAAATTATTTAACTCATTAAACATGAGGTTTAGAGACATACAAATGAAATCAGACCAAATGTAAGGAATAATTTCACAATCTCATTATTATTTGAGATTTTTTATATGTAAGTATATTATAGGGTATATTTTTCATCCACATACATGTTTCCAAAAAAATTAATATAAATTATATTATTCTACATATTTTTAATGTCAATTTTTCCCATTGGTTAATTTTTATTTAGCAGTATGAATGGAATCTTTTGTTGTTTTCTGTATGAGGCACTTTTTGACTTTTCTCACAAAAGTATGAGGAGAATGATTAATTAATATAAATAGAATGAAAGGATTATTACAGCTTTATAATTCCTTATTTCTATGAAGATTAATTTACAATAATTCATGTTTATTTTCAATTAAATTCTTTTATTACAAATTTCAAGGTATTTTGAGAAAAGAAAATGTTTTTTAAGAATAAATAATATTTTACTCAAAAATTAATTTCATGTGTTTTATCAAAATGATTTTCCATCTAAGATGACATTAATTAAATAGGGTTGGTTTTATATCCCTATTGTTACTGTTATTTTATTGTGTTTTTGATTATATTATTTTTATGAAATCCGTTTATTTTATATTCATTATTATAGAATGTTGTTTAAGAATCCCATTGTTGTTTCTTGTGTTATTCCAAGATGAGTAATTTATGTTTTTGTGGTACACATAATAAGGATTTCATTATGTGATGGGTGGGACCTATATCACCCTCCAATAAATTGAGTTAAGATTTATATCTCATGATATATACATGATTGGAGTGGAAAGTAAATTTGGTTCAGTAATATTGGTATGAAACTAGTGAACTCAGTTTAGTAATGGACTTTGTTCATTATGAAGTTTTTGGCAATGAAACATGACTAATATGAAATTATTTTCTATACATACGTGTATGCATAAAAATTAATGTCTTATTTTATTAATTTTTCTGTTACATTGATCTTTTATGATTTATCCAATGACATGATATCACGTTCTTTTATATGCAGGATAAGATTTTAAGATTTTATGTTTTTATGTCCTAGGATTATAATATGATTTATATCTCCTCTGTTTAGCCTTACAAAGAATTTGAGCTCACGCTTTCATATGTTTCTTTTCCCTACGTTATGAAGATGATTATTATATAAGAAATGTTACAAGGGAGTCTAGTTATGAATAACTAAGTTGGAGGCAATGTACATGTTATATGAAACAATAGTTTATGTTTCTCAGTTTCTATATTCATTATACATATGCATCCCTATCAAGGATTTATTATATTTTTTAATGGATATTTTTCAATTATTAAGTAATATCAATATATGTAATGTATGGGTCATTATAGTTGGCATTATATGAAATATATAGATAAACATTGGAAACTAAGATGAGATAACCTTATTCATAACAAAAAGGATATATCTATGTATAGGTTACAATCCTACTATTTTAGAAATGATCAAGAATAAATTTGGATAAAACCCATTGTGTCATAAATTTAAACACTATTATTTATTATGTGGTCATTCCTTTATGATTAGTGTTCCTCGCAATGTTCTTCTTGGTTTTAGTTAGTAACTAGAACTCAAGGAACCATGTTAATGCTGAATGTGATGAGAAATGAAAAGATTGTCCTCCTGAGCAACCAAATGTTATGGGATCTAGAAGGAAAAAACATGTAGTTCTGCCACACTTCATTATCAACCTATGGATCATACATGACATCCAAATGAGAAATGGATGGAACAAAATTATGTTGAGTCCTTTATGTGGTATCTTCCACCTTCTTTCTGTGGGACTTTTGATCCATTAGTGGATAAACAATGGGTTAGTACAACTGAAAATATATTTTCAGTTCTCTAATGTTTATGACAAGATAATGTCATCTTAGTGGCATATAATTTCAATAGAGAAGTTGATCTATGATGGAAACTTATCAATAATATGAGTAAAAGAGATGAAATTGATTATATGGAATGGGAAAAGTTTAAGAATATATTTTTCATTATGTAAATTCCTCATATTCATCAAAAAAAATATAGATATGGAGTTCTTTGAACTTAATAAAAATGAATATGAATCCATTGGTACCTATAATGAAATTTTTTAATGATTTTCAAAACATGCATATGGAATTATTATTCAACATGAGAGTAAAATTAATCGATTTTGTAGTCAAATAAAACCATGAATATTAATGGAATTATCTATAAGGGTCTTTTTATAGCTACAAGTAAATAATTAAATGTGATCTCATGGTTGAGATGATGATTGGGGCAACACATTAGTCCTATAGATTTGATATGAATAGAAAAATTTAATTCAAAGTAAAATATAATGATCACACTTAAAAGAAGAAGAGTTTTACCTTATGCTCAATGTGAGTAAGGAAACATGGATGAAATTGTCTTAAAGGGACCATAAAATGTTTTATGTGTGGAAAATAAGGATATTAGGATATTTAATACTTAAGTGATGAGAAAAATATGTCTAACGATGTGAATAGAGAAAAGGATACAAAATATGAACCTCTTATACATCAATGTTACAAGGGTAAGGAAATGGGGAATTATTCGAATAAATGCCATGATACAAGAGTTATTGATGATGATCAAAGTCAGTAAATAGTTAAGGTCAACAGTAATGGAAAAACACATGCAATCACTATTAGTGATGTGGAGTATGATAATGAAGTGGTTAAAGGTACGCTTACCATCCACTCTAAAGTTGAAAATGATATATTTAATTTTAGATTCACCGACTCTTTTATTTCTAAATAATTTTCTTTGATTTTCATAATATTACATCTCCAATTAGATATTGAGTTAGCTGTGACAACTTCTAATCGCACAACAGTTGCATCAAAAGTTTATAATTCTTATTGGGTTGATGAATGTGTGAATGTGCTTCCTGCAAATCTTGAGATATTTTGTTTAGTATAATTTTATGTGATTATTGGAATGGATTGTATTTCTCTATATGGATCTCATATCAATTTCCAAAGAAGGTAATTTACATTTTATATTCCACATCAGTCTATGGTCATATATCGATGTATGTATGAGTATGAACTTGCAGTGAAAATTTGTTTGATTTTATGGTTCTTAATCCCTATAAATGAAGGTTATATATCTCAAATGGTCTGTGAAAATCACACCATTAAGAATGTATCTACTGCATGGGTGTTTAATGGTGTATTTTTTGGAATAATTACATGTTATTACACCAAATAATGATGTTTAGTTTTCAATAGAACTCATACTGGATGCTATTCCAATTTCAAAAACACCATATAGAATGACCCTAATTGATTTGAAGGAATTGAAGAAGCAACTACAACAGAATCTTGACAAGGGATTTATATGCCCTAATGCATCACCTTGGGTAGAAACTATTGTATTTTTTAAAAATAAAGATGGATCAATGAGATTCAATATTGATTATTGAGAACTTATTAAGATCATAATTAAGAACAAATATCATCTTCCCTACATTAATGACTTATTTGACCAAAAACATAGAGCTGAAAACTTTTCAAAGATTTATCTTCATTTACAATATCATCAATTAAGGGAAAAGAAGTAGTATATACCAAAGACAGTATTCTGTAAAAGGTATTGAAAATATGTGTTTATAGTGACGCCTTTCTGTCTTACTAATTCACCCACTATATTCACAGATCTAATTAATATATTCTTTAGAGACTGCCTTGAATATTTTGTGGTAGTATTTATAAATGATATTATTGGGTAATTAAATGGAAAGTAAGAACATGATGATCAGCTGAGAATTATTTTGAAGACCCAGAGAAAGGAAAATATTTATGAAAAATTTACCAAGTGGGAATTTTGGTTACATAAATTTTAATTTTTTGGTCACATAATCCCAAGAGAGTGGATATCTGTGGATCCAGCAAAATAAATGTCATTTAAAGTTGTCTGTGACTAGAAAATATACCTGATATATTAATATTATCTGGTTTGGTTGGATATTATCAAAATTTTGGAAATGTTTTTTCATGATTATCTAATGCACTTCCCATGTTAACATGGAAAGGAGTTAAGTCCATGTTGTTGGAGGAATGTGATGATAGTTTGAAAGATCACATAATCAGGTTAGTGAGTCTAGTTGTTCTCACACAACCTTGTAGTGGAGAATGGTTTGTGATATATATTGATGCATCTAAGAAAGGGATAGTATGTTTTCTCATGAAAAATGATATAGTGATACCTTATGCCTCATGAAAATTGAAAATCCATGATCTTAATTACCAAAATCATGATTTCAAGATAGATTTGGTAATCTTTTCATTCAAGATATGGGGGCATTATGTTTATAGTGAAAAGTGTGATTTTTATACTGATTATAAGAGTTTAAACTATATTTTACAACAAAAGGATTTCATTATGCATTAAATAATATGGTCGGAGTTGATTAAATATTACGAATAATCAATACATTACCACCCTAGGAAAGTTAACAGTGTGGGAGATGATTTGAGTGGAAAGAACTATGATATCCTATCCATGATGAGGATAAAAAATATCAAATATTTATGGATTTGAAAAAGTATGAGTCTTGAAAATTTAATGGAATGGGGAAATCATCTCTTTATCAAATGAATTTTCAACCATCTATACAATTGAAGATTAATGAGGCACAAGATGAATATATAGAGCTATAACAGAAGGTGAGAAATGTTCCTGAATTCAACATTAGTTATGATGGAATAATAAGTTTCCGGAATCATTTTTGTGTTTATTAAATACCATAATTAAAGAAGGCGCTATTGGTTGAGGCTCATAGTTATTTATTCTCTATTCACATTGGAAGCACAAAGATGAACATGGATCAGAAAGGGTATTTCTATTGGGATTACCTGAAAAGATATGTTGAAGAATATGTCTCTCAGTACTTACTTTGACAGCAAGTTAATGCAGAGAGATAGAAGTCTAATGAGATGATAAAACCATTAACCATATCAGAATGGAAATGGGAAAACATCACTATGGACTTTTTCATCAAAATTTCCAAAACATCTCAAGGACATAATGAAATATGGGTTATATATAGTTTATCACCTTATGATGTCATCACACTTCAATGATATTAGAGAGGATTTATCTCCTGATTAGTTTTCCATGATATATATAAATAAAGTGGTATGATTTCATGGAGTACCATTTTCAATTATATCTAATCAGGAACAGATTTTTACCTCGATATTCTGGTGAAGTCATCAATAGGATCTGGATACATAGTTATGTTTCAATACTGCTTCTTATCCTCAGACGTATGGTCAGTATTAGAGGAAAATTAAAACTCTAGAAGAAATGATGATAGATTTATCTATGGATTTCAATGGTGGTTGGGATAAACACTTACCATTGGAGGAGTTTTCTTAAAATTATAGCTTTCACTGTAGTATTCAGACGGCTCCCTATGAATCCCTCTATGGAAATAAGTGTAGAACTACAACATACTAGGATGAAGTTGGGGAAGAAATATATTAGGACCTAATTTATTAATGATATAAAAGAAATTGTAAGACCTATTCAACAAAACATAATATCATCTTAGAGTTAGAACAAATGTTATGCTAAAAACCAAACTAAATACTGAGAGTTTGAAGTGGGTTACAAGGTGTTTCTATGAATATCTCCAGACAAGAGATCTATGAGATTTGGAAGGAAGATAAATATGAGACCTAGGTATATCAGCCCTCTTGAAATAATGGATTGTGTGGGGGAATTTAGCTTACTATTTAGTGCTTCTACTGTTCTATCTCAGGTTCAGGATGTGTTCCATGTATATATATTGGGAAAGTACGTACCTGATCATTTACAAGTACTAAACTCCGAAGTTGTACTGCTTGAAAAATATCTCCCTTATAAAGAAAAAAATAGAGATTATGGATCATAGTGAGAGTGTTCTATGAAACAATACCACTAGGTTGGTTAGTGTTTCATGGAGGAACCAACTATTTGGGGAAGCTTCATGGGATCTTGAGGATATTATTAGGGAGATATATACTCATCTATTTTTAAACAAGTGACTAACTTTGAGGGAGGAAATTAGTTTGCGGGGGGGGGGGGGGTTGAATGTAGCACCCATATGTTTTAATGAAATATTGTCTCTAAATAATTCCTATTCAATAGATTATATCACATAAAATCATGTGTTTGAAAGAACCATGAGATGCACATAGTATAAAATGACCAATTTAACCTAGATTTTAGGTTAGTGATAATAAATATAACTAACTTATAAAAATGTATAGTGAATATATTCCTTACCAATTATTATATATTTGAATTTTTGTATTAACAAATTGAGTGAATTAATAATAATAAGTTAAATTAAATAAATATACATGTTATATAATTAATAAAATATTTTTGATATTCATCATATAGATATTTTTATCTTAGATTATGAAGAAATTCTATTTTTTGTATAAAACCATTATTTCTCAAAAGTGTAATTTTCTACATTTAATTGGAGAACCCAAATTAAATTAATATGTTGTCACATTCATAATTTTTATATGGAAGCATAAAAATTTTATTTGATGAAAGAATATAAATATTTACATTGGATGAAATTTTAATATTTTTCTGATAACATTCAAATTTTCATGAATAGTAAATATACACTAAATTTTAATTCACACCCAATTTTATCTCAAAATGATTTAAATGGATAACTTATAATATTAAATGGTATTAAATTATAAATAGAATATTTTTTTATCATTCAATATAATTTATTTCATCAGCATTAATTTTTCCTTAAATTCAGATTTAAAAACATCTCAGTCTTTTGCAGTGTTTTATCTTTTAAAACTCATTACCTCTTTCTAAAAACATGAGGAATTTTAAATTACTTACTTATAGATCGGTATTTTAAATTTTTAAAAATGTATTACATATTTTTAATAATTAGGTCCAAATTATGTAAATTGATTTATTTTATTTTTGGCCATTATGAATAGTAACTTCTGTAATTTTTATTAATATGGTAAAAGGTTAAAACATGTAATTTAGGATAATAATAATATTATAAAATTACCCTAAAACATGTCTTAATGTAACTGTATGAGTGTGTTCTGAGCTAAATCATCCTTCAGTAAAAATGGTATTCATTTGAATCCACTTGGATGAGATTAGGACTTTTAATTTATTTTATTTAAAGAAAAGTTAAATATTTCTCACTAAAATTTTAACAACTACATAGTTTTTGATATAAAATTATAAATAGATAAATTCGACTATTAATAATAATTTTAAATATAATATGTTTTTATTTATCATGTAAATTTATTTTTAATTTTTCGGAAATAAAAAATTACCTTAATAGCTTATACATTAATGATGCAAAAATTATTTAATTGATTAAAAATCAATAATGTAGTTTTTATTAAAATAATAATACTCATTAAAAGACCCAAACACTTGAACAAATATTATATTGCAAATATATATTGACCATAATCACCCAATGGTCGATTTATTGACATTTTGGAGCCTTATATAAGGGATTATGATACATATATTATTTTATTTAAAGTGATGCTAATGTCTTCACATTCATAAATTAATATGTATAACATTTTAAATATGGGATTTACAAAAGATAAATTCCAATAAAAATATTATTCTAAAATATAACATATTTATCTTAATCATTGGGTTTTTTAAATTTTTATCCAAAAATAATTATATTAATTAATTATAAAAATTAATGTAGTGATTATTGTATTAAGAGAGATAACAAGAAAATGTTATAAAAAATATTAAAATAATTATTATTTGGAATAATTAATATTTAAAATGAATTTTATTGGTGACATTTACCTCATAGTAATATAATAAAATATTTGGTTCAAATTTAACTTATTATCTTAATATTTTGAAAAATCAATTAATTGAATAGTGTCAAAATTGACACTATTGATTATTTATCAAAATAATTTTTTATTAAATTATTTAAAAATAATAAAAAATTTAAAATATATATATTATAATTATAATAGAGAATAAAATTATCTGTTTTATTTATGCTCTATTTTACAACAAATAAGTAAATATTTTATTCTTTTAATATTGAATTAATTTTTACCCTAGTTAAAAAGTAAAAAGAATAACTAACTGTCATTTTAAATTATAAGGTTTATATTGATAGAAACACATGTCAAAAATTTAATTTTAATGATATTGAAACCTTATAAAATATAATAGTATATTTTGTGTCATTTTAGAGGTTTTTGGATAGGGATTTAGTTTATTATAAATTAATATTTTTGGACATCCCCAAAGTGCCCCTCACCTCAATTATAAAAGGGAACCTACTCCCGATCCTCTTCACTTCAATTTGAGAATTAATCCTCATCCATACCCTATAATTATCCATTATAAACTTCCCTATTAACTTTATAGAGGTTATTTTCTTCTTTAAATACCATCTCTAGTGTTGTATATGGAGATTTAGAGGAAAAACATCGAAGAAGTGGTAATCTCCTCTACTGGTACTTTCAAACTCATTTCTTATTGTACGTAATTTTAATGACTTGTTTCATTATAAATTAATAACTCCAGTATCAATTATATACTGGGATGTTATTATGATTATGAAAATACCATATTCTGTCTTTAATCCATCATATAAAAAATGAAATCTCGGCACGAGCATACGTACAACTTACCATCTCCTCGCCCTAGTGTAATCTATTTTTTCACCACCACATTACTTATATTAGAATAATGATGTAATTAATGATGATATATTATTATTATAAAATCATTTTTATTTTGAAATATTATACACCATCCACTTAAATACCATTCAATAATTATGGGAATGATATCGTCGCTCGTGCGTACGTACAAGTTTCCACTCCACTATGTGATGTTATTCATTCAATATGATCATTATTAAATAAAAATTATATAAAATTATATAATTAATAAATATGGTACATATCATTTTAATATAGTTTTTTAATGATATAACTATGAACTAATAAGGAGAAGAGGAATTTATTCTATAGGACATGCATAAGAACATAAAGTAGTAAATATCTAAATAACAAGTAAAAAATGAAATGTTATTAACAAAAAGATGATAATATGAACATATATGATAACAAAAAAATTAATATTAATCTTAAATAATTTAATTAAATTATTTAAATCATTATACATGAGGTTTGGAAACATACAGATGAAATCATACCTAAGGTAAGGGATAATTTTACATTCTCGTTATTATCGAAGATTATATATACATTAGTATTTACTAGGGTATATTTATCATTCATTACCATGTTTCCAAAAATATTTAATATTATTTATATTATTCTACAATTATTTTAATTAAATTTTTCCCGTTGGTGAATTTTTATTAAACAGTATGAAAGGAATCTTTTGTTGTTTCTGGTACACCACATTTTTTTACATTTACATAAAATGTACAAAGAAAAAGTTTTTTAACTTATACATCATGAATAGATTATCACACATTTATAGTGACTTATTTATATGAATATTCCATTATAATATTTCAATTTTAGTTTCAACAAGAAAAATTATTATAAAATTGGTTGGATTTTTTAAGAAAAGAAAATGTTGTTGAAAAAGAAGTGATGTTTTCCTCAAGAATTAATTTCAAGTGTTTTATCAAAATTATTTTCCATCTAAGATTAAATTATTAAAATAGAGTTATTTTTTATCCCAAATATTATTATGATTATATTTTGTTTATCATATAATTATTTTTTATGAAATTGATTTATTTTATATGGATTTCGATGGAATGATATTTAAGAAAACATATTTTGTTCCTTGGGTAATGCTAAGATGAATGATTTATCTTATTTTGGAACACATATAAATGATTTAATTATGAGATGGGTGGGACCTATATCTCCCTAAAACTAATTGGGTAAAGATTTATATCTCATGATATAGACAGAGTACAATAAAATGTAAATCTGGTTCAGTAATATAGGGTTGGAACGAGGAGTGAACTCAGTTCAGTAATGGAATTTTTACTCTATTATAATATTGGAAGTGAGCCTTGACTAATATGAAATAATTTTTTATGATTATGTGTCTGCCAAAAAAATTAATGTCTTATGTTATGACTTTTGGGATTATAGTGAACTTTTATGATTTATCCCATGACATGATATCACAATATTTTATATGTAGTATAAGATTTTCAAATGTTATGTCTTTCTATTCTATAATTATGATATTATTTATATATCCCCTATATACCCTTATTGATAATTTTATCTCACCTTTCATATGTTTCTTTTTCCTAGGTCATGAAGAGGGGTATTATGTAAGATTTGTCAAAAAAAAGTCCGGTTAGGAAGAAATGTGTGTGAGACAATGTAGATGTTTTATGAACCAGTTGTTTAGGTTTTCTAAATTATAAATTCAATATAACTATATAGTTGTGTCATGGATTTATTATATTTTGTAATCAATATTATTCAATTTTAATTTAATATCAATGTATGTAAATTGTGGGTCATTACAATATGGGTATCATGTTTATATCTGGTTATCAAAAAATTATAAACTGATCGGTCCTTCAAGATTTGATTATCTATATATATGATAATGTAATAAATTAAACACCAGCTCTATGTTACTAAGTTACGGGTTTCTTCAGTTAGTATCAAAGGAATGTTAGTATAAATAATGGAAACTATATTAAGGAAAACATATATTAGCAAACAAAACCATATGATAAACATTGTGGGTATGTATATAAGAACATCATAATGTTTTAGTATGTAAGAGACTATGTATTTCATTCTGGAAATACATCCTTGTATGGATAATAAAAGTGTATTTGGTTCTAGGGAAAATGTATCAATGGGTAATTACATTGAAAATAATACATTTGGATTTAACCAATCATTATTGGGGTACAAAAATGGGCCTTAATATACAACATGTTTAAAAATTCATTGATATATGCTTAGGACAATTCAAATTTTCTTTAAAAAACATTTTTAAGGATTTTAAAAAATATATATCATCGAATAAATAATGTTTATAATTTTGAGACTAATAGTGCATAAATTTTTATTTTTTCTATTTGCTACACCATATTTATAATTATACATTATGATTAAAAATTAAAAAAATTATTATCTAATACATTATATTCCATTATTTATAAATGGTACCTAGAAGGAAGATGGGTATCAATACTCATGTCGAATGTTGAAATTGACCTGTTGAGGAAGCTAATATAGCTAATATTATAAATGAGAAACTTATGGTCATATTAAGGAAACATCATCAAGTTATGACAAATAAACATGGCCATATAGATTAACCTATTCCATGGTGAGATTATACTATGGAGGATCACATTATGTGATACAATCCCCCATAAATTTGTTGGAATACTAATGCAGTGGTATCCGAGCAATATATTAAGTATCCGGAGAAGATATTTATGGATTTAGGATGAGGTGAAAATGAAATGGTTATGCATATATTTTATTATATCAAGGGAGATGTTGAAAAATGGTGGTTATTGATCCAGAATACTAGGCTGGAAGAGGAATAGCTCATGGAATGGAAAACATTGAAGGTTACATTCATCAAAAAATAATTCACTCATGATAAAAAATTGAAATGAATAGAAATATCCTTATTATAAATAAAAAATAATTTGAAAATGTTGAGGAGAATGGGGATACTTTTACAAGGTTACATAGGTATGCTATTGATCACATACACAACATAGAGGGAAATATTGAACATTTCTTTGAATGTCTTAATCCATTTATTTTATGGGAGATGGTCTATAACTATTTTTTAATATGATGATATAGTTTTATGTTCTATAAAAATAGAGAAGTAATTTTATATATCAAATATATTCAAGGGTAATCAAGAGAATATGATTTAATCTGAACACTATGATAAAGGGAATGTTTTAAAGATGAAATGGAGGATAGAGAAATATACATTATGAGAAAATTTTGGAAATAAACATCATGGGATGTTATCATATGGGATGGTAACATATTACAAGTGTGATGATAAGGGGAATCTAGCTCATGGATTCAAAGGTAAGGAAAAAAATAAATGATGTGAAGTGTCTCATCTATATAGAAATAGGTAATTATTCACAAAAACTTTCCAAGCGTTAAGGGAATCCACTATAAAAGAGTCCAAGGGGATAAGGCCAAGCTTATGTGATCAATACAACTTATGTGTAATGATGCAATTATGTGGTGGAAAACATATTAATACTATCTTAAAATATATCTTACTATTTATTTGAGTATATATCATAGAAATATTTTTTATCTAATATGTTTTACATCAATATTATATGTTTACCATTTAATTTAAAAAGGGATTTGTCCTTAAAAACTCATAGGGGACATCTCATTTAAATAAGGATGTGTTAGGAAGTCCCCATTATGACTCCTAAACAAGATCTATTTGTTCAAATTTTTATCATACCTATTATTGACTTTAATATAATCCTTGTTATGGAATGGATTTCAAAATATGTTAAAATTGTTTATTCATAGAAGAAGGAAATTATAATTTATAATGAAGAAATATAATTCCATATCATTATAGAAGAGACTTAATCATCTGAGGCATGTAAAGATCCACCCCTAGTATCTCTACTGAATCTAATTCATGGGGAAAAGAGAAAAAAAATAAAAATATAGAGATTGTAAAAACCAAATTAAAGATATACCTATTGTTCATGAATACATTGATGTATTTATTGACAATTTACATGTAAATTCCCCATTGCGTGAAGTTGTGTTTTCCATTGATTTAATATGTGATTTAATAAAAATATCAATGATTCCCAAAATAATTGAAACTTTATAGTTACTGGAGTTGAAGAAACAACTAGAGGATTTTGGTGATAAGTGATTTATTCTCCTTAGGGTTTCACCATCAGGATCCCATGTTATCGGCCTTAAGAATAAATACGGGTCCATGAGGTTGTTCATTTATTATAGGTAAATTAATTCTATTAAGATAAAAAAATAAGTATCATATGCCTCACACTAATGACTTATTTGATAAACTTCATAGATCCTAATATTTTTAAATGATTAGACTTCAATATTGGTATCATCAGTTGTGTGTAAAGAAGGAATACATTTTAAAGAATGCTTTTCGAAAAAAGGTATGGACATTTTGAGTTTATAGTAATTCCATTTGGTTTGACAAATGAACCCTCTATTTTATGTTCATAATGATTAAAGTATTGAAGTAATATCTTTATTTTTTTGTGGTATTAACTAATGATATTTTTTGGTATTTTAAAATCTATTTAGAAAAAAAATCACATACATATCATTCTTGAGTCTCATAAAAGGAATGAGTTATATGGAAAATTTTTTAAGTGTGTATTATGTCTTTAAGATGTTTCTTTTCTTGGACTTATTACCTTCAAGGTTGGAATATTATTTTTCCTTATGATGAAAAATGAAGATTTATGTTGGACTAAACAAAATAACATAACTATGGTGTGACTTTTTATTGTTTTGGAAGGTTACTATAAACAATTGATTCATAATTTTTCTCAATTACCTTACCCATTTACCATGTTTACACATAAATGGGTTACGTTTATTTGAAATAAGGAATGTAATTTTTTATGAAATAAATAGTATATTGGACAATTATATGATTCATACTCTACCATATGGAAATAATGGGTGTAACCCCCTGACTCAGGTTACCAAAAGTCATTGAATTATTACATAACCTTGGCATGATCACAAGGGATAAAATCCATAAATACTGATCAGTTTAGTGGCTTTAGAAGTATTAGATTAATACATAAGTTCTACATTACATTAAGAAGTGAAGAAAATAAACCTTGTGTCTCCTTTGAACACGGTAATATCCCTTAGCCTATTCCCGCAAGTCAATCATAATATACTTCCTCACATCCTGGGAAAAATGAAACATTAGAAAGGGGTGATTTCATATGCTCAGTAAGGATAACAATATAGCAAAAACATTAATAAATAAGCATACATATTTAAGGCAATGTATTAGACTAAAAAATCCTTTTAAACTTAAACTTTACTATAATATAGAAAATATAAATCAAATAATTCCATTTACTTATTCATATTTATATTCTACTAGTTGAATAATCACATGTAGTATCAATAACTAATTTCATAATGATGGAATGCATAATGTAGAGCATTAGAAGAACATATTCAAGGCCTCATGCCAAGACTAAAAATAATGATTTCTTTAAGGCCTTATGCTAAGACACTATTTTTGTCCCATGAGACCTATCTATGCATCTGGAGGCTATAGCAAGCTCCACCCATAATTTAATAAGTCAGATGCATTCCTTATATGAAAATGTTAAAACATAACATAAACATGTATATTAAAAATAGCATACAAAATTTTAATACTTTATCCATAAACCATGAATGGTATAAAAATAACACATCCCTAGTCAAAAAAATCTCAAAACAATCAATATAATATGGAAGATTGTATCGTAATAAATCAACATCAAACTTGTGTAAAATCCATCAAAGGATGTTGACATAGATGAAATCAAAACTAGTTGAGGGAAATATGTATTTATATTTTGAAATAATTTAAAAGTCACGTAACTGTAAAAGAAAACAATTATTTTGAAAAGATTCTTATATGCTTGTGTGGGAAGCTTAAAAGGTGATATAAAGGTGGAAAATAGCTACCTCCACCGAATAAGTAAAAAACGTCTTACCTTAATTTTTCAAAATTGTCATAAAGTACATTTTTTTGAAAACAAAATAAAGAATCCTTTCAAAACATTTTATAAAAATTCAAAAAAGGGTATAAATTAATTTAACCCTTATTCTAGTCAATAGTAAGAAAAATTCAGAAATACATTTTTAAGAAACAATGATGTGGATGATAACGAAGTCCCAGTAGATACTTACATATAAAGAACCTTAGATATATAAAGAGATTGTTAAATTAACCCTTACCGTGCACATTTCCTTAGTTGATGGAAGGTTAACATCTGGTATAATGGTGAAATTATTGTTATTAAATTATAAAATAATCCACATACCTAAATATTATATCATACATTATCCTAAAATATTTCATTGTTAATAATATTTCAGTAGTATCATTGTTTTTGGTGTTTACTAGTTTATTTTCCATTAAATGTTTTTGTAAAGTAAGTTATTTTTGTTAGAAATAGGATGTATTCGATTCATATCTATAATGATATTAAGTTATTAATAATTATTTTTAATAATCAAAGGAAAATTATTCTTTAATGGTTACGATGGGGAACACAATCTCATCGCGTCTTGGAGATGGTAATCCATATGTACAAACGAGCGACAATATCATTTTATTTGTGGTGAAATACTATGTAAATGGATGGTATATTATATATACAAAATCATTAACAAGTTATATTTATTATTTTCATCAACAATTATACCCATATAAATAATGAAGAGTTGAATAACAAACTACACCATGACATTGAGATGGAATGTCGTACGTACGCACGTATGGTGAATTTTTAATTCAGGGGATGGATAAAATAATGAATATAGTTTCATGATATTTATAATAACATATAAATATGTATAAGGTACTAGAGTTATTATTTTATTATGGAAACAACAAAGCAATAGGATGTGGAGTAAGAAAATAAATTTGAAAGAAGTGATGAAGTAATTATCTCTTCTTCGGGTTCTTCCTATTGATTTGAGAAAAAGTGCTCCTTAGGTTGGATTTCTGATCAAATTAAGGACTATAAGTTGATATAATAGAAGTTGGGAGGATTTTTTGGTAGGGTTTGGCCTATCCTAAAGGATTTGGATATGTTAATTTGATAGAAGGGTTGTTCCTTTTTATATGAGAGGTGAGGGGCACCTTAGGAAAATATTGAGTTATTATTCTATTATAAAGTCAGTTTGGTATCTAATGGCTCCAAAAGGATTTATTTCAAGGATAAAATGGGTATGGGTCGAAATATTCTCATCCAATAGGTTTTTGTAATGTTTAGGTCACTATATTAATTTTATATTTTAGATTTAATTATTAGTTAAATAGTTTAACTTTTACCATGTTTTTTTTATTTTTATATTATATGGTTAATAAACATACAATAAAATGCAAACAAAACCTCATGTGGTTAATTAATGACATATATAAATTTATATATGTCCGTTTACCAAACCTAATATTTTTAGGAATGTTATATCATTTAATAATATAGTATATGTATTAAAAACTCATTTATGTCGAATATGACAATATTTAGTATTTTTTAAAAGTAATAAAAATCCTGATTACTTAAAAAAATACATTTAATCGACCCTAACATGTCATATTAACCTAGAAAAATAGTGGAATGAATCAGAAGTCTCAATTTACATTTATTTTGGTATTTATAATATCAATTATATTAATATTTAATTAATATGGTAATTACTGCATCATCATTGGGTCATCAATAAATTTCACTATTTAAGGTCAAAAAATTATAAATAAAATACCATGATGTAGGAAATATTTTTATATTTATAATTATTATTTATAGATAATTTTATCCTATATATAAACCTATATTAAATATGGTTTAGTTATTAAACATTGAATTTTACACTTTTAACTCTTCATTAAATAAAATAATAATAAATGAACTCATCTAATCGAAGTGAATCAAAGAGGATAATATTTTATTACTGAGGTTGATTATTTTGAAACAAACTTATCCAATAGAATCGGTACATGTGTTAGGGTAATTATAATATCATTTTTACCTTTTAATTACCCAATTTTATTTTTAAATATGGTAAATAAAATTCCAAAGTTACTTTTCAAAAAAATTATTTTCTTCCTATTGAACCAAATTTTACATAATTATGTCAAACATGTCTCATGGATGTTTTAAATTCAATTAAGAAATGTGGTAAAATTACATTTTATGCAAATTTGAAAATGTGCCTAGACAGTGGGTAAAAAGCTTTAAATAGTTCAATAAAATTTTATATATCTAATATTATTATAAAATGACTCCAATGAATTACATAGAAATAATATAGGTTTTTTGTGTCTATTTTGACATTAAAATAAATTTAAATAAAAATAATGATTATTTAAATATAATTTCGTTTTAAAAAATGACATACTGTTTTTTCACTATTCATCAATAAATTGAATGTTTTCAGAAAAATACCAAAAATTTACTCTAAGCTAATTTTTATAATCCTAATCAAAAAATGAATTCCATTTTTAAAAATAAAATTTATAAAATTTTAGAATGTGGGTATTACTATTCGTAACGGCTAGTTTGATTGGTCGTGGTGTGCTTGAACTCGAAATTTCATACAATGCAAGCTATTGCATTATTCAAAGTGAAGTGTACCATAGAAGCTTGAATTGTTACATTCATCCCTCATAAAAATAATTTCTGCATTGAAGTTTCTAGAATATTACTGCATAATAAGATTCATGTGGTTCTTCATCATATGTTCATTGGGTTGCCACATTATCTCTTGCCTTTTCTGTCTTCTCCAAAAAAACTTTTACCAGACGAGTCGTCCTATTTCTCAACACTTGTTCTCTAGTATCAAAAATTCTAATAGGATCTTCGCAATAAGATAGATCGGGTTCCAGTTCTAATTCATAATAGGTGACTACATGTGTTGCGTCAGGCTTATATTTTCTCAATAGTGATACGTGGAACACATCATGACCTATAGAGAGACTTGGAGGAATTTATAAATGGTAAGCTACAATGCCAATTCATTATTGAATTTTAAAAGGTATGTTGTTCATGGGACTCAATTTACCCTTCTTACCGAATTGTACAACACCCATCGATGGAGATACCTTAAAGAAAACATGATCTTGTACTTGAAATTCCAAATCATTCTTCGATTATCGTCATAGATATTTTTCCTACATTGAGCTGCTTTGATGTGGGTTTGGATAATATTCATATATTCCATTGTTTCCTCAATAATTTCTGGGCCAACGAGTTTCCTTTCCCTAACATAATCCCAACAAGTTGGTGTGAAACATCTCTTTCTATATAAGACTTCATATGGTGCAATATGAATACTTGAATGGAAGCTATTGTTATAAGAACATTATATCAGAGGTAAACATTGATCCCACATACCTCGAGAGTCAGGTGAGAAATATCTCAACATGCCTTGTATGGTTTGAATAGTTAGTTCTGATTTTCCATCTGTTTGAGGGTGGTAGGTAGTGCTTAAATGAAGTTTAGTATCCATGGCCTTCTGAAGTGTTTTCTAAAATCTTGATGTAAAATGGGGATCAAAATAAGAAACAATCAATATGGGTACACTATGATGTCTTATAATTTAATTAATATATTGTCTTTCTAAATGTACAAATCGTAAATCTTCTCTTATTGAATGAAAATGTGCTCACATGTTAAGAAAATCAATAATGAACCATATTTCATCATTCGTTCTGGGAGTCTTTGGTAGCCCCGTTACAAAATCCATCGTAATATCATCCCATTTTAGCTCAAGTATGGGAATAGGTTTCATGACTCCCCTAGGATGTTGTCTTCCATCCTTCACCTATTGGAAAAACATACATCTTAACACCTAAACAGCGATATCCCTCTTCATGTTGTCCCATGAAAAATGTTTCTTCAAATAGCTATACATCTTAGTTCTACAAGGGTGTATAGAGAAATTGGAGCTATTCGAATCATCCTTAAAGTCCATTTTTAGATTAGGTATGTCAGGAACACAATGTCTCTTACCAAATATCAAAATTACATCTTTATATACGAAGTCGATCAATCTCCCATCATTCACAACTTTAGTTTTCTTTTTAAACACCTCATCATCAGTCTGAGAAATTCTTATCCTTTCTAGTAAATGTGGTTTTGAAACCATTTGAAAAAGTATTGATGTGTCACCTTCAAAGACTATTCTCAAATCCATCATTTCGAGATCCATGAATATAGAATCCCATTGAACTCTCAACTTTTTCATAACTCCATGATCATTTTAGATCAATGAATCAACCACCTTATTTTCCTTCCTTGTGTGGTAGTGTATAGTGAAATCATAATAATTGAGTAGTTAAAGACATCTCATTTGGCACATGTTGAGTTATTTTTCTGAGAGAATATACATAAAACTCTCGTGATTACTATAAATCTCACATTTTTAACCATAGAGATAGTGTCTTCGTATCTTTAGAGAAAATAATACAACTGCTAACTCCAGATAATGAGTGGGATAGTTTTGTTCATGAATTTTTAGGATATTTTATGCATAGTCAATAACCCTATCATTCTGTATAAGGACAGAACCTAGTCCTTTTATTGAAGCATCATCATAAATAACAAACCCATAATTCCCGAATGGTAGAGTCGTGATTTGATCATTTAATAATCTTATCTTTTTCTCTTCAAAACATTCTTCACTATCATTTATCCAAACAAAACTAACCCCTTTACCTATGATCTTGGTTAATGGGTTATCCAATCGAGAAACATTTGGGATGAAACACTGAAAGTAACTTGCTAAACCAATAAAACAGCGCACTGCAGTTATTCTTATCAGAGATGGCCATTATTTTATTGCCTTTTCATTAAAGGATAAATATATATTTTATCCTCAGAGACAATATATCCAAGAAAAGAAATCAAATGAATCCAGAATTAACACTTCATAAACTTCTAATATAATTATTTTCATTTAAGAGACTTTAGAATAGTGCACATGTGATTTTCATGATCTTCACTGCTTTAGGATTATACAAAGATTTCACTAATAAATAATACTAATTCATCAAGATATTATTTGAAAACTCTATTCATTAGATCCATGAAAATAGAGGGTTTATTAGTTAGTCCAAAAGGCATTACTATAAAATCGTAATGCCCATACCTTGTACAAAATGTTGTCTTGAGAATGTCCTCCTTCTTTACAAAAAACTAATGATATCCAAATTGAAGGTAAATATTTGAAAAATATTTAGCTTCATGAATTTGATCAGATAAATCATCAATGCGAGGTAGGGGATACTAGTTTTTTATTGCTATAGCATTGATCTCCCTGTAGTCAATGCCCAACCTCATAGATCCATATTTTTCTTAACAAAAAGAATAGGGTCTCCCCATGGAGATAAAATAGGTAAAATAAATCCTTTATTACCCAATTATTTTAGTTGTTTATTTAGTTACAGTAATTCTATAGTGTCCATTCTATAAGGGGTCTTTGATTTGGGTCTTGTACCAAAAATTATGTCAATGAAAAATTAAATTTCACTATCTGGAGAATGTCCATGTAAATCCTCTGGAATAACATCAACTTATTCTTGAACAATAGTTACATCCTCTATTTGTAGATTCCTCTCCTCACCCAAAGTTATTTCACTCCATTACTCACCAATAATTGAATTTAGTAGAGCTTCTGGGGGTGGATCTAGATTAGAATTAGATTGTAACGTTTTTTCTGTAATGATACGGTATTCCATATAATCATAAAAAATTGTATCCTTCTCCTTCTTATAATAAATTTTCACATCATGGTCTAAAATCCAACCCATATCGAGGATTATATCAAATAAAATCCTGGGTATGACAATAAGATCAAAAGATAAAGCACGTTTATATGACATAATGGTAACTGATTGAAAAAAATTTGTTACAATGATACTTCAATTAGGTGTTTTGACTGAAAATACATTGTTAAATAAAATTGAAAATATCTAATTTTCTTGGAAAACTGGGAAGATATGAAGGAATGTGACGATACAGAATCAAATAAAGCATTGGCTAAATTTGAGGAAACGATTAAAGTACCTTCCACCACATCATTAACAACATCAACCTCAAAACTAGTGATCATATATGCTTGGCCCTTCTCCCTTGGATTTTTTTATGTAATATTCCTTAGTGCGTAAAACATACATTTGAATAATTCCTCATTTCACTAAAATTATAG
This sequence comes from Viscum album, assembly GCA_963277665.1. Taxonomy (NCBI): domain Eukaryota; kingdom Viridiplantae; phylum Streptophyta; class Magnoliopsida; order Santalales; family Viscaceae; genus Viscum; species Viscum album. Next base: position 124,454,428 of record OY728133.1, on the reverse strand, counting down.
TATTAAACCTTGACAACATCATTCATTACCTTACAATCACATGCTTGGTGGCCTTTTCACCACATTTGAAACAATATCCCATTACCATTAGGAAAGTACCCAGGTGTTTCTTCCCACATTTTTTGTAGGATGGAAATTCAATCGTTTCCCGTCTTCCCATTATATCCATTTACAGAGTGTTCAACTGATCAATTATTATTGTTCTTTGCTTTAAACTCATAAGACTTATATAATTTTTTTTGTCTTGATAGTAGATGAGACTATATCATCGTATGGTGAGAAGGATTGTGAGATGAATGCTTGAAGGATAATTGGTATTAACCCATCAAATAATCGATCTATCATACTCCTTGGGTTACATATATAATCTAGGGTATTCCTTGTAGATCTTGTGATGTTAGCCTCATACATTGCGACATTATCATCCCCCTTTTTTCTCCGACACAAAAATTTTGTTTCCATATCCACTCGATGTTAATGAGGAAAGTATTTCTCTATGAAAAGATCATTAAAATATCTCCATTCCATATTTTATACTTCATTCTCCTTTATGTTTTGAATTAATGACCACCATTGATTTTCATCTCTTGTGGGGTGATAAAATTCCATTATAATGTTTTCCCTTTCAATACTCCCCAAAGCATGAAATATTTCCTCTAAGAAACATACCCATTGGTTAGATACAAATGGATTTGTAGTCCCATTTAATGTTTGTGGTTGTTTCTTTATGAAGAGATCTAAAATTGATCCTTATAATTGTGGAGCAGGGAGCTCCATACGAGTAGGGTTATTATTCATAACCTAAGTGAGTTTTCCCGGTATGGTTATATGTTTTAAAGAACTAGTTGCATCACCAGCTCCACTGTAATTATATTGAGTAGGAGGGAAATTCGTACATGGATTATGTGAATTGATAAATTTTCCATTACTTCCACTATGCTCCATTTCTATAAAATGGCATACACTAGGTTAGTTTATTAATCACCATTCATAATTCCAAACTTCTAAAATACCTAACATAAATTGAACATTTTTTGCATATTTTCCATAATCATAAGAAAAATTCCTTTGAGAAAGTATTTACTCCAAATTCATTCAAAATGGAATGTAAAAAATATGAATTGTATTAAGAATTTCCCCTAAGAGTGACGTAACTAAGAGTGCAGCAAGTCCCATTGTCGTGAAACAGTTCCCATTTGAGTCGAGCTCAAATCGGTGTTTTCAGGTTTTACCCCTAGATACATGTAACACCCTAGGTAAATATAGAATATGACATTTTTATATTTATCCATATTTTTGAATAAAAAATTAATATTACTTTTAAGGGGACGCTATGCTCGATGGCGTACCCAACACGCAACAACGAGTTTCTTGGGAGTCTTACGTTGCACTCTAATAATAAAATAAAATTATTTTAAATGGTAGTTAACATGTAGCCATTGTATTGGCGGGAATGGATTGAAATAACTAAAATATTATTATATATGTTTTTAAATGTTTTTACATTTATCCAATAAAGATAATGTCTTAAAATACGGAAAGAATTCAATTTTAGGCGTATATGCCCTAGTTTTCACTAAAGGTTCATTTATCACCTTTTGATGGCGAACCGTCATTAAATATAGTTTTGTTCACTCTATTAAATTTTAATGGAACAAATAAAACTCTTCTTGAGAATTGGGACATCAAAATTTACTTTGTGTAAATTTTTGGTATCTTTCCAATAAAGTTCATTTTTTTAATGAATAGTGTAAAATGTTGTATTTTAATTCAAAACAACTTTTTTATATAATTTTTTTATATAATTATATTATCTTTTGAATTGGTTTTAAAGTGAAATTAGAATATATTTTTACCATTAAATCCAATATTGGTCATTGGAATTAATTTCACTTTGAAATCAGACGTAAACTAGTGTCAATCTTTTGATACTTATTGTTTCATAAAAACACGGTATTTGCTTTGATAGCAGGAATTAATTATTAAATTAATTAATGTGACTTATATGTTTTGAATTTTGTAAAATAGACTTCATTTTTGAATTCGGAATATCAAATATAGATTAGGGTAAATTTTTTGGGATTTTTCTGAAAAACATCAGTTTTTTATGAATAGTGAAACCACTAAGTGGTACTTATAAAAACTGATTTTTCCGTTTAAATGAAATGTTTCCATCTTTGTGTTTTGAATTTCAAAAATTTGACATACATGGTTGTCATTAAGAAGTAAAATGTTGTTCAATGGGATACAAATAATTTTTGGTGAATAGTAACTTATTAAGTTTTTAATCGCGATTAGAGGTAATTAGTGTAGTTTATGGTAACAATAAAGTTTTAATAAAATGAAATGACATAGAAACATGTACTACCATCATTGGATATGTCATGGCCGACCAAGAAAGTCCATGGGTCAACTTGGGGACCCCATGGATCCAATTTGGTTGGAAAATGACATAAATATCTTTTTATTTAATGTTAAAGTAAAAAATGACACAAACATGAGATGTTTTACTAAATGAATTTTTAAATGGGGTTATACAAGTCATATTTTTGACTATAAATATTCATTTAAAAGATAAAAATATTTCCTACATCATAGTATTTTTGTTTATAATTTTTAGACATTAAATAAATTAAATTATTTAAGAAATCATGATGATGCAGCGATGACCTCATTATTTAACGAGTTAAATAAAATGGAAAGATAATGTAATATCTAAGACCTACACATGTACAAAACCTATTGGATGAGTGTATTTAGAATCATTATCACCTTATCCTCGAAATACATCAATTTGGGACCTTTAAAATCCGAAAATACTTTGAAAATAAAGTATCATTTTTTAACATTACAAGAGTGCCCCTCCTCTCCTCTTATAAAAGGCCCCCACCTCTACCTCCTTACCCACACTCCCAAAGCCTTTGACTCGGCAAAACCTTCCCATTTTGTCTCTCAACTTCCCTCTCATACCCCTTGAAGCCTCACAATGGGCATAAGTCATCTCAAGGAAGCCTTTGAGCTCAAACCAAAGGAAGTTACCCGATTTTAAGGTAATGGCTTCACTTGTGTCCTTTTTTTTATTTTGCTTCTCCAACCCCCTAAACTCTTTTTATAAATTTTCTTTGTAACAAATATAGTATCTTCAATATACTAGGATGTTGTTATAAGATGGATTTGATCTACACTTACACAAACCTACATCTAATGGTTAAAGAACATACTGTTTTCGTGGATGGCGAATTTCTGCCTCCCGAAACGATGATTGTTCAACATTCTTCTAACACCTTAAAAGGTGTCCATTAAGATGACACTATATTTAAATATGATACCTAATATATTTATGTTTTACTTAAGCTTCTGTATTTTTCATTTATGGCGTACCATTACGGTTTCCATTATGGGTAAACGCGATATCTTCATTTAAGGAAGTGCGGACTACCGCCCCCTGAAAGTGATTTGATTCGTTAATACCATATGTGGTATGTATAAAGGATATATTTAATGATATTATATATGATACCATACTGGAATTAAAATACTATTATGTATCATTATGTATTAATTCCATTAAATATGAAATAGAAATGGAAGTAGTGTTCATGCGTACGTACGGCCTACCGTCTCCATGAACGGTACATTTCATTTCTCATCTCAAAATGTTATGTAATATTATAAGTACATATATATAATGGATATATATGTAATATATTACATCTAAATTATGGATATCATTCTATAATTATAACAAATATATATCTCTCTCATTTTTTTTAATTCCATTAATAGGACAAAAAATGAAAGTAGCGTTCATGCGTACGTACGGCCTACCGTCACCCTGAACGGTGCTTTTCATCTTTTATCTCCAAATGATATGGAATAGTATAAAATGAATATTTACTGGATATATTTGATATTTTAATGATTAATACTATTCTGGAAATTATTTACTTATAACTACATGGGCAATCTTTTTTCAAACAAGTTCATTTTTGACTCATGTACCAAACATCGGCAAAAATGTCTGATATGAACTAACATTATTAAACTATTATTATAACATTATAATATGTTATATTAACTGAATAATAATATCTAAAGGAGGTGCTTAGGTAATTATTAATTGACCAACGTTTATTATTAAGGAATATAATGAAACGAACAAGACAAGTTGGACTTGAGTTAAGGGATCCTACTCCACTCTTTCTTTTTAAGTACACTCTTTTATGTCATTCCATTTAAAGATCATCTTTCTTGTTATTTGGATGTTATTTTATATTAATCCTACTGTTATTTTTATTTTCATGTGATGAGAGACCCTATTCTCTCTCATCAATCTATTTCGGAAGTTTTGAGTGGCGCCGTTAGGTTGCCAAATTTTCGTAAGAGATCTAATCTCTCTCATTCTTTTTATGTACTCTCCTTTATGTCACTTCTTTTAACCTCCTCTTTTTTATGTTGGGGGATGTTCTTTTATATTCCTCTTTCTATAGAATTTATGTTAATATGATGAGATACCCTATTTGATCTCATCAATCCATTTTTTGTAAGTTTTATGTGGCGTCGTTAGGTTGCCGAGTTTTCGTAAGGGATTTTTCATCTCACTTTTATTCCCGTGAGATTTATGCTACATTTTCCATAATTTCCTTTGAGTGGTGTATTTACTTCCCATTATTTTACTCATTATGTAATATACCTTCTTTTATGAGTATTTCCATCAATGTTGTATTGTCTTTCTTTCACGAGGTGTATGTTTCGAAAGATACCCATGTCGGTAACGGAACCTTTCACCCTTCTCTTTTTAAAAGACTTCTTTTGTTGGGTCTTTTAATTTACAAATTGTTATGATGGGATATGTTATCATATATCCTTATTGATGTAAATTTTATGTCCATGTGATGAGATTCCATTTTTTTATCTCTCATCAACTCATTTTGATGTGACGCCGTTAGGCTGTCAAGGGAACTTCTTAACCCAATTTCGATTTATTTGGGTTCAACATGTAGTTATTGAATATGTCATCCATTGAATATGTGTGAATGACCATTGATTATTTTACACTTTATATCCACTTATATATGGTGTATTCATTTGTCACACATAATTATGTAATTGATTTATCCTTAAACCAAGGATACTGTCTTTGTAAGGGACTTCGTCTCAATCTTCTTTCATTGATGCATATTCTGTTTTATACACAACCTTCTTTTATACGGTGTATAAACCCCTATGACTTTTACATTTATTCAAAACGAATATTTTTTATACGAAGTGTTTATTAAACGACAAAAGGGAATGTTTTTGTCGTATGTATGCGGTGACAACGACTTCTCCGCCGTCATGACCATTATTTGAGTTTTGGCTTCCTCTACAAGCCATACCTTTTTAAAAAAAGTAAAATAAATACCATGTTTTACTTTTCTTTTATTTTGGTATTAATAATGGATTTCATAATGTTTTTATATCAATTTGTTGTATTGATATCTTGTGATTGAATGGTGGAAATGTTATGTTTCCTTTATGCATGTTTTATGTGATACGATTATGTTGAGGTTCTTGGGCATTATTATGAAGACGGGTGGTTCCGTGATAAACTAAGGGTGGGTGAGCCCGATATAGCTCTCTAATGCATTGGGAAACGTGAAGGAGTGAAACATTAAGGTTTCTCTGAAGAGATTTAGGGAATATACTGTGGTGGGTATTCCAAACTTAACCAAGAGGGTTACTCCCTACGTAAGAATGTTATGAATGCCTCAAGTTACCTTTTATGTCTTATGATTTCTATGATTTATTCATGATTTTATGTGGTTTGTTAAAGTTCTTATGTTTTATGGGTAAAGTATGATTTCATTCTTATGTATATATGAACTCATGTTTGCTTTCCATATTTTTATAACCCTTACTGAGCTTATTATGCTCATCCCATGTTTTTGAAATGTTTTTCACAGGTCAAGGGAAAGGTACATGATGTGATGATAGTGTCAAGGATGTGTCAAGAAAGAATCCATGTTTTATTTTAAATATGTTTCCGTTGATGGGAATAATGATTAATGTCTTTTATGTAACCACTTTGTTTAAATGTGGAATGTAATGAAAGTTTCATGATCTAATTCTCTAAAACTCTAAACCTGAAAATATCCTCAATGTGTAATCTTGTAATAACTCATGATTAAGTAAGGTTTAAGGATGGGGCCTTATAGTTGGTATCAAAGGTTGGTTTAGATAACTTTAGAGGTTAGGGTATTCTTTAAGCATAAGTGGCATTACCATAATGGTTAGGATTTCAGAAAGAGTCCTAGGTTTAGATAAAGTGAATGAGTAAGTATATCTTAGTGTTTATCTTCCTCATTAGTACATGATGGTTTTTTTGATATACTCAGACAGACCTTTTTGGATTTAGTAAATGGGTGGATCTAGCAGGCACCAAAGTAACAGTTGATGTGAACGAAACTGTGACAGTTTTTTGAGCAAGCAACTGAATGATATGGGAGCTGCAATGAGAACTCTTGTGATTATCCTCAACCAACTATCTTGAGTCATGATTGACCACCTAAACCTTGGTAATTTCACTATGCCATCATATATGCAAGAAACAAATTCCTACGGAAGTATAGGTAATAATCATAAACGTAAGTGTGTTCAAAAACCTATGTGTCAAAGATATGGAAAGAAACACCTAGGAAAATGTTTCAAAGGGACAAAAATATGCTATAGATGTGTAAATGAAGGTCATAAAGCGAGAACCTGCCATGGAAAAAGGAAGCATCCAGTTGACTCGAGGAAAGGGAAAGAAGTTCTTTCTGAGGGATCAATTGAATGTTTTAAATGTAGTGTGCATGGTCATTATGAAAACACATGTCCTATGAAGAAGTTTCATGAATGGGATCACCAAGAGAATACAAATGTTCGTTTACCAATACCTAATGCCATTCCGATTGAGGATGAAGAAACTGACAATGACCAATCAAAGGTATATATTATTTCATGACTATTGTCTTCCTATTTTGGAATCTTAGGATATGATTCATGATTTTGTTTGTAGGAAAGAGGTATTTCGGAATAAGTTGGAAATGAATGGTTAATGGATCATGAAGAATATTGAATGAGTAAGATGTAAACATATAAGGGCTTCAAGAGTTATGGTGAAATTCTTAAGAGTATTAAGTCTCTTTTGATGATGGGGTTACATTAAACGACTTTTTATATTATGTGTAACCCTGATGTTTAATATATGCAAATTTTATTCAAGGAATAGTTATCTTTTCTTTTGTGGACATAGTCATAAAGAACCATTTGGGTTTATATGATCCTTACTTTTGAGGTAATTATGGGTTACTATATGTTATGATTGAAGTGAAAGGCATGAGATAAAATTGAGGTTAAATTATGTTATGGTTATTTTTGATGATTTTATCCCTTTTTGGGGAATTATTTGAGAATTATATAGTTTTGGAAAAAGGACAACACACAGACCGTGTGACTACGCGTCGCGTCGGACAAAGCTACGGGAATCGAACCCACAACCAAAGTGCGAGTGGTATTTATCACCTACCACTGGACTGCATGAAGTCCCTGGTTAGTTTGACTGATTCTTTTTAGTTATACGATTTTATGAATTAAGAGTAAGTTTATTTTGGGTTATTTATGAAAATTATTAACCTATCATGGATGATATGTGATTAGGTTAATTACTTTTCAATAAGAGACTTTAGGAGCAACTGATGTTGTTTGGAGATAAATGTTACGATTTAACTTGGAAGACTATGTGACTAAATCCTTCAAATATTTGGGTTTCAATCTTATATTGGTTTACTTTGAAGAATTTTATGGACAAATTGTTTATCATATGGTCCTCGTTGAACTTTGGGTTTTGTTGGACAAATTTTGGAGATTAAGCATAGATTTTCTTTTTAAAGGGTTATCGTTTTTTGGATTATCTAACCTTGTACTAACCTTTTTGGTTTTGGTTTTGGTTAAAGCCTAAAGACATGGGAAGTATATAGTTCTCTTTGGTGGATTAGGTGATTCTCTAGAAGTTGATTATAGTACTCTTAATGAGAACAAGTCTCCCTAAATACCCGTCTTTTGGAAAAAGTATGAGTTTGAATAAGGAATCTAGTAAAAGTTGAAAGTCAACATGATAAGTGATTATGTTTCCTTATGAATAAATTCCTCAATAAAAATTAACTTAAAACAAAAATGTTGTCTATTAACTTTTCCTACTGGGGAATCAGATACCGTTTAACCCATCACAAGTTTGTGATTTTCTTATGGTTAACTTTCTCCTAGACATGTTTACTAACACTCTCCCTCAAGAGCATGACCCTTTACTTTTTCTTCCATGTCCATGTTTTTCTACATGGAATCCTAGTATGGGTTAACTCGGGTGACCTCTGTACTTATCTTTCTTTATTTTAATGTGATTGTTTTATCGACTCTTGTTCTGATGTGGGACTTTCAAGGATGTTTCCAAGCTCAATTTTAAAAATTGCGAGGACGCAATTCCCAAAAGGGGGGAAGGATGTAACACCCCAGTTAAATAAAGAATATGACATTTTCATATTTATCCATATTTGTAAATAAAATATTAATATTACTTTAAAGGGGGCGCTATGCTCGATGGCGTACCCAACACACAACAACGAGTTTCTTGGTAATCTTACGTTGCACTATAATAATAAAATAATATTATTTTAAATGGTAGTTAACATGTAGCCATTGTATTGGAGGGAGTGGATAGAAATAACTAAAATATTATTATATATGTTTTTAAATGTTTTTACATTTATCCAATAAAAGATAAAGGCTTAAAATACGGAAAGAATTCAATTTTAGGCGTATATGCCCTAGTTTTCACTAAAGGGTCACTTATCGCCTTTTGATGGAAAACCGTCATTAAATATAGTTTTGTTAACTGTTATACATTCTATTAGACCAAATAAAAATCTTCTTAAGAATTGGGACATCAAAATTTACTTTCTGTAAATTTTTGGTATCTTTATGATAAAGTTCATTTTTTAATGAATAATGTAAATGTTGTATTTTAATTCAAAACCTCTTTTTAATATAATTTATTTATAAGATTATATTATCTTTTGAATTGGTTTTAAAGTGAAATTAGAATATATTTTTACCATAAAAACCAATAGTGGTCGTTGTAATTAATTTCACTTTGAAATCAGACTTAAACTAATGTCAATCTTTTGATACTTATTGTTTCATAAAAACACGCTATTTGCTCTGACAGCGGGAATTAATTATTAAATTAATTAATGTGACTTATATGTTTTGAATTTTTTAAAATAGACTTCATTTTTGAATTCATAATATCAAATATATCTCAGGGTGAACTTTTGGGATTTTTCTGAAAAACTTCAATTTTTGATGAATAGTGAAACCACTAAGTGGTACTTATAAAAACTGATTTTTCCGTTTAAATGAAATTTTTCCATCTTTTTATTTTGAATTTAAAAAATACGAAATAAATGGTTGTCATTAGAAAGTAATATGTGGTAAAATGGGATAAAAATAATTTTTGGTGAATAGTAACTTATTAAGTTGTTAATCACGATTAGAGGTAATTAGTGTAGTTTATGGTAAGAATAATGGTTTGATAAAATGAAATGAACTAGACACATGTCCTACCCTCATTGGATGTGTCATGGCCGACCAATAAAATCCATGGGTCAACTTGGGGACCCCATGGAGCCACATTGGTTGGAAAATGACATAAATATCTTTTTATTTATTGTTAAAGTAAAAATGACACAAACATGATATGTTTTACTAAAACAATTTTTACATGGGGTTATACAAGTCATAAATTTTACTATAAATACTAATTGGAAAGCTAAAAAGATTTCCTACATCATAGTATTTTTTTTATAATTTTTAGACATTAAATAAAATAAATTATTTTTGACATCATCATGATGCAGTGATGACCTCATTATTTAACGAGTTAAATAAAATGGAACGATAATGTAATATCTAACACCTACACATGTCCAAATCCTATTGGATGAGTGGATTGCGAACCCTTATCACCATATCCTATAAATACATCAATTTGGGACCTTTAAAATCCGAAACTCTTTTGAAAATAAAGTAACATTTTGTAACTTTACAAGAGTTCCCCTCCTCTTCTCTTATAAAAGGGCCCCACCTCTACCTCCTTACACACACTCCCAAAGACTCTGGATTGGACAACCCCTTCCCATTTTTTCTCTCCACTTCCCTCTTTTACTCTTTGAAGCCTCACTTTGGGCATAAGTCTTCCCGAGGAAGCCATTGTGCTCAAACCAAAGGAAGTTACCCGATTTTAAGGTAATGTCTTCACTTGTGTCCTTTTGTTTCATTTTGCTTCTCCAACCCCCTAAACTCTTTTTATTAAATTTTTTATAACAAATATAGTATCTTAAATATACTAGGATATTGTTATAAGAAATATTCGAGCTAAACTTACACACACCTACATCTAATGGTTAAAGAACATACTGTTTCCGTGGATGGTGAATTTCTGCCTCCCGAAACGATGATTGTTCAACATTCTTCTAACACCATCAAAGGTGGCCATTAAGATGACACTATATTTAAATATGATACCTTATATGTTTATTTCTTACTTAATCTTCTGTATTATTCATTTATGGTGTACCTTTATGGTTTCCATTATGGGTAAACGCGATATCTTCATTTAAGGAAGTGCGGACTACCGCCTCCTGAAAGTGATTTAATTCGATAATACCATATGTGGTACATATAAAGGATATATTTAATGATATTATATATGATACCATACTATAATTAAAATACTATTATGTATCATTATGTTTTAATTCCATTAAATATGAAATAGAAATGGAAGTAGCGTTCATGCGTACGTACGGCTTACCGTCTCCATGAACGGTACATTTCATTTCTTATCTCAAAATGTTATGTAATATTATAAGTACATATATAAAATGGATATATATGTAATATATTAAATCTAAATTATGGATATCATTCTGGAATTATAAAAAATATATATCTCTCTCATTTTGTTTTAATTCCATTAATATGACAAAAAAATGAAAGTAGCGTTCATGCGTACGTACGGCCTACCCTCACCATGAACGGTGCTTTTTGTTTTTTATCTCCAAATGATATGGAATAGTATAAAATGAATATTTACTCAATATATATGATATTTTAATAATTAATACTATTCTGGAAATTATTTACTTATAACTACATGGGAAATCTTTTTTCAAACAAGTTCATTTTTGACTCATGTACCAAACATCGGAAAAACGTCTGATATGAACTAACATTATTAAACAATTATTATAACATTATAATATGTGATATGAACTGAATAATAATATATAAAGGATTTACTTAGGAAATTATTAATTGACCAAAGTTTATTATTCAGGAATATAAAGAAATGAACAAGACAAGTTGGACTTGAGGTAAGGGATCCTACTCCACTCTTTCTTTTTAAGTACACTCTTTTATGTCATTCCATTTAAAGATCATCTTTCTTGTTAATGGGATGTTATTTTATATTAATCTTAATTTAATTTATATGTTCATGTTATGAGAGACCCTATTCTCTCTCATCAATCGATTTTGGATGTTTTGAGTGGCACCGTTAGGCTGCCAAATTTTCGTAAGAGATCTAATCAATCTCTTTCTTTTTAAGTACTCTCCTTTATGTCACTTCTTTTAAGATCCTATTTTTTTGTTGGGGGATGTTCTTTTATATTCCTCTTTCTATAAACTTTATGTTAATATGATGAGATACCCTATTTGATCTCATCAATCCATTTTTTTAGGTTTTATGTGGCGTCGTTAGGCTGCTGAGTTTTCGTAAGGGATTTTTCATCTCACTTTTATTCACGTGAGATTTATGATACATTTGCCATAATTACCTTTGAGTGGTGTATGTACTGCACATTATTTTACTCATTGTGTAAAATAATTTCTTTTATGAGTATTTACATCAATGTTGTATTGTCCTTCTTTCACGAGGTGTATGTTTCGAAAGATACCCATGTCGGTAAGGGAACCTTTCACCCTCCTCTTTTTAAAAGACTTCTTTTGTTGGGTCTTTTAATTTACATATTGTTATGTTGGGATATGTTATCATATATCCTTATTGATGTAAATTTTTTGTCCATGTGATGAGATACCATTTTTTTATCTCTCATAAACTCATTTTGATGTGACACCGCTAGGCTGTCAAGGGAACATCATAACCCAATTTCGATTTCTTTGGGTTCAACATGTAGTTATTGAATATGTCATCCTTTGAATATGTGTGAATGACATTTTATTATTTTATACTTAATATCTACTTATATTTGGTGTATTCGTTTGTCACACATTATTATGTAATTGATTTATCCTTAAACCAAGGATACAGTCATTGTAAGGGACTTCATCTGAATCTCCTTTCATTGAGGCATATTCTGTTTTATACACAACCTTCTTTTCTACAGTGTATAAACCCATTTGACTTTTACGTTTATGCAAAAGGAATCTTTTTATACGAAGTGTTTATTAAACGACAAAATGGAGTGTTTTTGTCGTACGTATGCGGCGACAACGACTTCTCCGCCGTCGTGACCATTATTTGAGTTTTGGCTTACTCTAGAAGCCATACCTTTTTTTAAAAGAAAAATAAATACCATGTTTTACATTTCTCTTATTTTGGTATTAAGAATGGTTTTCATAATTTTTTGTATATCAATGTGTTATATTGATATCTTGTGATTGAAAGGTGGAAATGTTATGTTTCCTTTATGCATGTCTTATGTGAGACGATTATGTTGAGGTTCTTGGGCATTATTATGAAGACGGGTGGTTCCATGATAAACTAAGGGTGGGTGAGCCCGATATAGCTCTCCAATGCATTGGGTAACGTGAAGGAGTGAAACGTTGAGGTTTCTCTGAAGAGATTTAGGGAATATACTGTGGTGGGTATTCCAAACGTAACCAAGAGGGTTACTCCCTACATAAGAATGTTATGAATACCTCAAGTTACCTTTTATGTCTTATGAGTTCTGTGATTTATTCATGATTTGATGAGGTATGTTAAAGTGCCTATGTTTTATGGGTAAAGTATGATTTCATTCTTATGTATATATGAACTCATGTTTCCTTTCCATATTTTTATAACCCTTACTGAGCTTTTTATGCTCATCCCAAGTTTTTGAAATGTTTTTCATAAGTCAAGGGAAAGGTACATGATGTGATGATAGTGTCAAGGATGTTTCAAGAAAGAATCCATGTTTTATTTTAAATATGTTTCCGTTGATGGGAAGAATGAATACTGTCTTTTATGTAACCACTTTGTTTAAATGTGAAATGTAATGCAAGTTTCATGATCTAATTCTCTAAAACTCTAAACCTGAAAAGATCCTCAATGTGTAATATTGTAATAACTCATGATTAAGTATTGTTTAAGGATGGGGCCTTGTAGTTGGTATCAAAGGTCGGTTTAGATAACTTTAGAGGTTAGGGTATTATTTAAGAATAAGTGGCATTACCATAATGGTTTGGATTTCAGAAAGATTCCTAGTTTTAGATAAAGTGAATGAGTAAGTATATCTTAGTGTTTATCTTCCTCATTAGTAAATGATGGTTTTTTTGATATACCCACACTGAACTTTTTGGTTTTAGAAAATGGATGGATCTAGCAGGCACCAATGTAACAGTGGATGTGAAGGAAACTGTGACAGTTTTTTGAGCAAGAAACTGAATTATATGGGAGCTGCAATGAAAACTATTGTGATTATCCTCAACCAACTATCTGGAGTCATGATTGACCACCTAAACCTTGGTGATTTATCTAAGGCATCATATATGCGAGAAACAAATCCCTACGGAAGTACATATAATAATCATAAAGGTAAGTGTGTTCAAAAACATATGTGTCAAAGATGTGGAAAGAAACACCTAGGAAAATGTTTCAAAGGGACAAAAATATGCTATAGATGTGGAAATGAAGGTCATAAAGCAAGAACATGCCATGGAAAAAGGAAGCATCCAGTTGACTCGAGGAAGGGAAAGAAGTTCTTTTTGAGGGATCAATTGAATGTTTTAAATGTGGTGTGCATGGTCATTATGCAAACACATGTCCTATGAATAAGTTTCGTGAATGGGATCACCAAGAGCGTACAAATGTTCCTTTACCAATACCTAATGCCATTCCGATTGAGGATGAATAAACTGACAATGACCAATCAAAGGTATGTATTATTTCATGACTATTGTTTTCCTATTTTGGAATCATAGGATATGATTCATGATTTTGTTTGTAGGAAAGAGGTATTTTGGAATAAGTTGGAAAGGAATGGTTAATGGATCATGAAGAATGTTTAATGAGTAAGATGTAAACATATAAGGGCTTCAAGAGTTATGGTGAAATTATTAAGATTATTAAGTCTCTTTTGATGATGGGGTTACATTAGAAGACTTTTTATATTATGTGTAACCCTGACGTTTAATATAAGAAAATTTTATTCAAGGAATAGTTATCTTTTCTTTTGTGGACATAGTTATAAATAACCATTTGGGTTTATATGATCCTTACTTTTGAGGTAATTATGGGTTACTATATGTTATGATTGAAGTGAAAGGAATGAGATAAAATTGAGGTTAAATTATGTTATGGCTATTTTTGATGATTTTATCCCTTTTGGGGAATGATTTGAGAATTATATAGTTTTGGAAAAAGGACAACACGAAAACCATGTGACTACTCATCGCGTCGAACAAAGCTGCGGGAATCGAACCCATAACCAAAGTGCGACTGGTATTTATCACCTACCACTGGACTACGTGAAGTCCCTAGATAGTTTGACTGATTCTTTTTAGTTATATGATTTTATGAATTATGAGTATGTTGATTTTGGGTTATTTATGAAAATGATTAACCTATCATGGAGGATATGTGATTAGGTTAATTACTTTTCAATACATGTCTTTAGGAGCAACTGATGTTGTTTGGAGATAAATGTTACGATTTAACTTGGAAGACTATGTTACAAAATCCTTCAAATATTTGGGTTTCAATCTTATATTGGTTTACTTTGAAGAATTTTATGGACAAATTGTTTATCGGATGGTCCTCGTTGAACTTTGGGTTTTGTTGGAAAATTTTTGGAGATTAAGCATATATTTTCTTTTTAAATGGTTATCCTTTTCTTGATTATCTGACCTTTTACTAACCTTTTTGGTTTCGGTTTTGGTTAAAGCCTAAAAACATGGGAAGTATATAGTTCTCTTTGGTGGATTATGTGATTCTCTAGAAGTTGATTATAGTACTCTTAATGCGAACAAGTCTCCCTAAATACTCGTCTTTTGGAAAAAGTATGAGTTTGATTAAGGAATCTAGTAAAAGTTCAAAGTCAACATGATAAGTGATTATGTTTCCTTATGAATAAATTCCTCAATAAAAAGAAACTTTAAACAAAAATGTTTTCTATTAACTTTTTGTATTGGGGAATCGAATACCGTTTAACCCATCACAAGTTTGTGATTTTCTTATGGTTAACTTATCCTAGACATGTTTACTATCACTCTCCCTCAAGAACATGACCCTTTGCTTTTTCTTCCATGTCTATGTTTTTCTACATGAAATCCTAGTATAAGTTAACTTGGGTGACCTCTGTATTTATCTTCCTTTATTTTAAAGTGATTGTTTTACCGACTCTTGTTCCGATGTGGGACTTTCAAGGATGTTTCCATGCTCAATTTTAAAAATTGTGAGGATGCAATTCCCAAAAGGGTGGAAGGATGTAACACCCCAGGTAAATAAAGAATATGGAATTTTCATATTTATCCATATTTATGAATAAAATATTAATATGACTTTAAAGGGGATTCTATGCTCGATGGCGTACCCAAAACGCAACAACGAGTTTATTGGGAATCTTATGTTGCACTGTAATAATAAAATAATATTATTTTAAATGGTAGTTAACATGTAGCCATTGTATTGGCAGGAATGGATAGAAATAACTAAAATATTATTATATATGTTTTTAAATGTTTTTACATTTATCCAATAAAATATAAATGCTTAAAATACGGAAAGAATTCAATTTTAGGCGTATATGCCCTAGTTTTCACTAAAGGTTCACTTATCTCCTTTTGATGGTGAACCGTCATTAAATATAGTTTTTTTCACTCGTATACATTCTATTGGACCAAATAAAACTCTTCTTAATAATTGGGACATCAAAATTTACTTTGTGTAAATTTTTGTATCTTTCCGATAAAGTTCATTTTTTTAATGAATAGTATAAAATGTTGTATTTTAATTCAAAACCTCTTTTTAATATAATTTATTTATATGATTATATTATATTTTGAATTGGTTTTAAAGTGAAATTAGAATATATTTTTACCATTAAATCCAATAGTGGTCGTTGGAATTAATTTCACTTTGAAATCAGACATAAACTAGTGTCAATCATTTGATACTTATTGTTTCATAAAAACATGCTATTTTCTCTGACAGCGGGAATTAATTATTAAATTAATTAATGTGACTTATGTGTTTTTAATTTTGTAAAATAGACTTCATTTTTGAATTCGGAATACCAAATATAGCTTAGGGTGAATTTTTGGGATTTTTCTGAAAAACTTCAATTTTGGATGAATAGTGAAACCACAAAGTGGTACTTATAAAAACTGATTTTTCCGTTTAAATGAAAATTTTCCATCTTTGTGTTTTATATTTCAAAAATCTGACATACATGGTTGTCATTAAGAAGTAAAATGTGGTTCAATGGGATAAAAATAATTTTTGGTGAATAGTAACTTATTAAGTTTTTAATCGCGATTGGAGGTAATTATTGTAGTTTATGGTAAGAATAATATTTTAATAAAATGAAATGACCTATACACACGTCCTAACCTCATTTGATGTGCCATGAACGACCAATACAATCCATGGGTCAACTTGGGGACCCCATGGAGCCACATTGGTTGGAAAATGACATAAATATCTTTTTATTTAATGTTAAAGTAAAAATGACACAAACATGAGATGTTTTACTAAAACAATTTTTACATGGGGTTATACAAGTCATATTTTTGACTATAAATATTAATTGTAAAGATAAAGAATATTTCCTACATCATAGTATTTTTTTTATAATTTTTATAAATTAAATAAATTAAATTATTTATGACATAATGATGATGCAGCAATGACCTCATTATTTAACGAGTTAAATAAAATGGAAAGATAATCTAATATCTAAGACCTAAACATTTGAAAAACCTATTGGATGAGTGGATTTTGAACCCTTATCACCTTATCTTCGAAATACATCAATGTGGGACCTTTAAAATCTGAAACTCGTTTGAAAATAAAGTAACATTTTGTAACTTTACAACAGTGCCCCTCCTCTCCTCTTATAAAGGCCCCCAGCTCTACCTCCTTACCCACACTCCCAAAGACTTTGGCTCAGCCAACCCATTCCCATTTTGTCTCTCCACTTCCCTCTATTACTCCTTGAAGCCTCAATTTGGGCAGAAGTCTTCCCAAGTAAGCCTTTGAGCTAAAACCAAAGGAAGTTACCCGATTTTAAGGTAATGTCTTCACTTGTGTCCTTTTGTTTTATTTTTCTTCTACAACCCCCAAAACTCTTTTTATTCATTTTTTTTGTAACAAATACAGTATCTTCAATATACTGGGATGTTTTTATAAGATTTATTCGAGCTACACTTACACACACCTACATCTAATGGTTAAAGAACATACTATTTCCATGGATGGCGAATTTCTGCCTCCCGAAACGATGATTGTTCAAAATTCTTCTAACACATTCAAAGGTGGCCATTAAGATGACAATATATTTAAATTTGATACCTAATATGTTTATGTTTTACTTAAGCTTCTGTATTTTTCATTTATGTCATACCTTTATGGTTTCAATTATGGGTAAACGCGATATCTTCATTTATGGAAGTGCGGACTACCGCCCCCTCAAAGTGATTTGATTCGTTAATACCATATGTGGTACTTATAAAGGATATATTTAATGATATTATATATGATAACATACTGGAATTAAAATAATATTATGTATCATTATGTATTAATTCCATTAAATATGAAACAGAAAAGGAAGTAGCGTTCATGCGTACGTACGGCTTACCGTGTCCATGAACGGTACATTTCATTTCTTATCTCAAAATGTTATGTAATATTATACGTACATATATATAATGGATATATATGTAATATATTACATCTAAATTATGGATATAATTCTGGAATTATAAAAAATATAGACCTCTATCATTTTTTTTTAATTCCATTAATATGACAAAAAATGAAAGTAGCGTTCAGCGTACGTACGGCCTACTGTCACCATGAACGGTGCTTTTCTTTTTTTATCTCCAAATGATAAGTAATAGTATAGAATGAAGATTTACTGGATATATATGATATTTTAATCATTAATACTATTCTGGAAATTATTTACGTATAACTACATGTGCAATGTTTTTTCAATCAAGTTCATTTTTGACTCATGTACCAAACATCGGCAAAAACGTCTGATATGATCTAACATTATTAAACAAATATTATTACATTATAATATGTGATATGAACTGAATAATAATATATAAAGGAGTTAATTTGGCAATTATTAATTGACCAAAGTTTATTATTCAAGAATATAAAGAAACGAACAAGACAAGTTGGACTCGAGGTAAGGGATCCCACTCCACTCATTCTTTTTAAGTACACTCTTTTATGTCTTTCCTTTTAAATATCATCTTTATTTTTATTGGGATTTTCATTTATATTAATATTACTATAATTTTTATGTTCATGTGATGAGAGACCCTATTCTCTATCATCAATCGATTTTGGAGGTTTTGAGTGGCGCCGTTAGGGTGCCAAATTTTCGTAAGAGATCTAATCTCTCTCTTTCTTTTTAAGTACTCTCCTTTATGTCACTTCTTTTAAGCTCCTCTTTTTTATGTTGGGGGATGTTCTTTTATATTCCTCTTTCTATAATCTTTAAGTTAATATGATGAGATACCCTGTTTGATCTCATTAATCCATTTTTGTAAGTTTTATGTGGCATCGTTAGGCTGCCGAGTTTTCGTAAGGGATTTTTCATCACACTTTTATTCCCGTGAGATTTACGATACATTTTCCATAATTTCCTTTGAGTGGTGTATGTACTGCCCATTATTTTACTCATTGTGTAATATAATTTATTTTATGAGTATTTACATCAATGTTGTATTGTCCTTCTTTCATGAGGTGTATGTTTTTAAAGATACCCATGTCGGTAAGGGAACCTTTCACCCTCCTCTTTTTAAAAGACTTCTTTTTTTGGGTCTTTTTATTTACATATTGTTATGTTGGGATATATTCTCATATATCCTTATTGATGTAAATTTTATGTCCAAGTGATGAGATACTATTTTTTATCTCTCATTAACTCATTTTGATGTGACGCCGTTAGGATGTCAAGGGAACTTCTTAACCCAATTTCGATTTCTTTGGGTTCAACATGTAGTTATTGAATATGTCATCATTTGAATATGTGTGAATGAACTTTTATTATTTTATACTTAATATCCACTTATATTTGGTGTATTAGTTTGTCACACATAATTATGCAATTGATTTATCCTTAAACCAAGGATATCATCTTTGTAAGGGACTTTGTCTCAATATCCTTTCATTGAGGCATATTCTGTTTTATACACAACCTTCTTTTATATGGTGTATAAACCCCTTTGAATTTTACGTTTATTCAAAAGGAATGTTTTTTATATGAAGTGTTTATTAAATGACAAAGGGGAATGTTTTTGTCGTACGTATGTGGCGACAATGACTTCTCCACCGTCGTGACCATTATTTGAGTTTTGGCTTCCTCTACAAGCCATACCTTTTTTTAAAGAAAAATAAATACCATGTTTTACTTTTATTTTATTTTGGTATTATGAATGGTTTTCATAATGTTTTTATGTCAATGTGTTGTATTGATATCTTGTGATTGAAAGGTGGAAACGTTATGTTTCCTTTATGCATGTTTTATGTGATATGATTATGTTGAGGTTCTTGGGCATTATTATTAAGACGGGTGGTTCCGTCATAAACTAAGGAAGGTGAGCCCAATATATCTCTCCAATGCATTGGGTAACGCGAAGGAGTGAAACGTTAAGGTTTCTCCAAAGAGATTTAGGGAATATACTGTGGTGGGTATTCCAAACGTAACCAAGAGGGTTACTCCCTACGCAAGAATGTTATGAATTCCTCAAGTTACCTTTTATGTCTTATGATTTATATGATTTATTCATGATTTGATGAGGTATTTTAACGTACCTATGTTTTATGGGTAAATTATGATTTCATTCTTATGTATATATGAACTCATTTTACCTTTCCATATTTTTATAACCCTTACTGATATTTTTATGCTCATCCCAAGTTTTTGAAATGTTTTTCACAGGTCAAGGGAAAGGTACATGATGTGATGATAGTGTCAAGGATGTTTCAAGAAAGAATCCATGTTTTAATTTAAATATGTTTCCGTTGATGGGAATAATGAGTACTGTTTTTTATGTAACCACTTTGTTTAAATGTGGAATGTAATACAAGTTTCAGGATCTAATTCTCTAAAACTCTAAACCTGAAAAGATCCTCAATGTGTAATCTTGTAATAACTTAAGATTAACTAAGGTTTAAGGTTGGGGCCTTATAATACATCTAGTCCAGAGCCACCACTATCTAATTTTATCCAGACAGGGATGTATTTCTTGGAAAATACACATAATCTTTAGGGTAATCCTCAATGTTTATCCTAGGGTAATGTTCTCTGATTATTGTTTTTATAAATCTCATTTCCTAGGTTTGTATTATACTTCCTCTGATACCAACTGTAATTCCCTAACACAAGTTACCCAGAGACAATTCCTTATTACAGAACATTTGGATGACCACAAGAGATAAATTCTCGAAAGACCAATTACTTTAGTAGCCTTGGATGTACTATATACATACCTAAGTTTTACATTACATCATGAAATAAAAAAACAACAACAACATTGTGTCAGCTTTTTTACACACTCATATACCTTAGCCTATCTCTACAGGTCAATCATAATTTACTTCTTCACGTATTGGGAAAAAGAAAACATAATAAAGGGGTGAGTTTAGATGCTCATAAAGGATAAAAATACAATAGAAACTATCATAAACAAGCATAAAAAATTAAGTCAATTTATAATACTAAAACAAAAGTCTTTTAATCATAAATTTCAGTATAATATGGAAAAGATGAATAAAATAATGTCATTTACATATTTACATGTATATTCTACTAGTTGAATAATCACGTATAATATCAATAGATAATTTTATAATGATGGAATGCATAATACTGGACATCATAAAACCATAGTCAAGGCAACATGCCAAGACTAAAAATAAGATTTTTTCAAGGCCTTGTTCCAAGACACTTGTTTCTCTTAGTAGACCTACCGATACATTGAGGAGCTATATCAGGCTCCACCAATCAATTATAAAGTCCAACTAATTCCTCATATAAAACGGTTGTAACATAACATAAACATTTGTATTAAAAGTAGGATCATAAATGTTAATAATTTAATTATAATCCATGAATGATATAAAAATAACACACCCACAATCAAACATATCACAAAAACTTCAATACAATATGGATGATTATATCATAATAAATCATCTTCTAACAACTGTAAAATCCTTCAAAGGAGGTTGAAAAAGATGAAATCAAAACTATTTGAGAGAAATTTATATTTAAATTTTGAAATCATTTAAAAGTTATGTAATTGTAAAAGTAAAAATTTATTTTAAAAATATTATTATAATCTTGTAAGGAAAAATTCTAATGTGTTATAACATTAGAAAATAGTCACACCCACCGTATAAGTTAAAAAAATTCTTTCCTTAATTTGTCGAAAAGGTCATAAAGTACCGTGTTTTGAAAATGAAGGAATTATTTCATTCAAAACATTTTATAAAAAGATAAAAAAGGTATAAAATAAATTAAACCATATTCTAGAAAATAATAATTTTTTTTAAATACTTTTTTTAAGAAACACAAATGAGGATGATAATAAAGTCTTAGTAGATACTTACATATAAACAACCTTGGATAAATAAATATATTGTAAAATTTACCCTTACCATGAACTTTTCCTTAGTCAAGGGTAGGTTAACCTCATGTATAATGGTTATATAGTTTTTTATTAAATTATAAAAGAATCCTCATACATAAATATGACATATTACACGATCCTATAATATTTCTTTGTTAACAATATTTTAGTAGTATCATTGTTTCAGGTGTTAAATAATTTTATTTTCATTTATATGTTTTATTAAATAAGTTAGTTTTGTTATATATAAAACGTATTTGATTCATATCCTGAATGATATAATGTTTTTAAAAGTTATTTTTATTCATCAATTGAAAATTATTATTGAATGGTTATGATGGGGAACAAAATTTCATCGCGTCGTGGATACAGTAAGCCGTATGTACGCACGAGCGACAATTTAATTTTATTAGTGGTGAAATAATATGTAATTGGATGGTATAATATATATAAAAAATAATTAACAAGTTATATTTATTGTTTACATCAATTATTACACCCATCTAATTAATGAAGTGTTGAATAACAAACTACATCATGACCTGGAGACGGTAAGTTGTACGTACGCACGCATGGTGACATTGTAATTCATAGGATGGATGAAATAATGAATATTATTTTAACATATTTGTAATAATATCTCATTATGTAGAAGGTACTAGATTCATTATTTTAGTATGGAAACAACAATGCAATAGGAAGTGGAGGAAGAAAAGAACATTGAAAGATGTAATGAAGTAATTACCTCTTCCTCATGTTCTTCTTTTTGATTTGATAAAAAGGGCACCATAGTTTTGATTTAGGATCAAAGTAAGGAATATATTTTTAAGTGAGGGTATTTGGGAGGATATTTGAGTAGGTTTTGGCCATGAAAAAATTCTTTGGATGTGTGAATCAAAGAGAAGAGAAGTTCCCATTTATAAGAGAGGTGAGGGATACCTTAGAGAAATATTGAAATACTATTTTATTATATATACATTTTCGATTTTTAATGGATACAAATGGATTTATTTCATGGATAAGGTGGTTATGGGTATAAATATTCTCCACCAATAGGTTTTGGAAAAATTTTCGTCCCTATATTAACCTTATCTTTTAGATTTAATTCCTAGTTAAATAGTTTATTTTTTTACTATGTCTTTTTTGTATTTTTATATTATATTGTTAATAAATATACTATAAAATTACAATAAAACCAAAAGTTGTTAATTAATGACATATATATCATTATATAAGTCCTTTGGCCGAACCATGTAATTTTATGAATATTATATCATTTAATAATATAGTATTTGTTTTAAAAACCCATTTATGTCAATTTTGACACTATAAGTATTTGGTTTTTGTGAAAGTCAAATAAAACATGATTACTTGTATGAAATTAATTTAAATAAAACCTAACATGTAATTTTAACATATTAAATTATTGGAATGAATCAAAAGTCTCAATATAAATTTTTTAAATTTATAATATTAATTATTCAAATCTTTCATTAATAATGTAATTACTGCATCATCGTTTTGTCATTAATTAATTAATTTAATTAATTTTATAATTTTATAGATAATATACCATGATATAAGAAGTATTTTTTGATTTATAATTAATATTTATATTAAAATTTATCTTATGTATATCGCTATATTAAGAAGGGTTTATTTATTAAACATTGAATTTTAAACTTTTACACTTCTTTAAATAAAATAATAATAAATGAATTTTCTAATCCATGTGGATCTAAAAGGATCATATTTTATTTTTAAGGTTGATTTTGGTCTAATAACACTTATAAAATATAATTAGAAAATGTTTTAGGGTAATTATAATATTATTTTTACATTTTAATTACCCTATTTACATTCGACCATGTTAAATAAAATTCAAAAATTACTATTCAATTTTTTTTTATCCTATTGAACCACATTTCAGTAACTGATGTCAACCATGTCTCTAAGATTTTTTAAATTATATTCAAAACAGCGGTAACATTACGTTTTATGAAAATTTGAAAATGTGCCTTTAAGGTGGGTAAAGGGGTTAAATATTTCAACAAAAATTTATATATCTAATATTATTATAAAATGACTCCAATGAATTACATTAAACTAATATAGGTATTTTGTATCTATTTTGAATTTAAAATAAATTTAAATAAAAATAATTATTATTTAAATAAATATTGGTTTTCAACAATAACACATTATTTTTCACTATTCCTAAAAAATTGAATGTTTTTAGAAAAATAACAAAAATTCACCCTAAGATAATTTTGAACTTCCAAATAAAAAAATGAAGTCCATTTTGAAAAATAAAATTTATAAAATTTCAAATAGTTGGTATTACTATTCAAAAGGATGGTTCGATTAATCAAGGTGTGCTAGAACTTGAAGTTGGGTACAATGTATGTTATTGCATTATTTAATGAGAACTATACTGAGGAATCTTGGGGTGTTATAATGGGTTTTTGATATATGGTGATGTATTAAATAATATAATTGGTCATTTTTCAAATGAAAAGTGATAATGTTATTGTATATGAATAATTTAAATTAAATAATTCGGATACAAAACTATCCAACCCATGATCTTGAGTTGGCAACTGTAATATTTTCTTTGAAGATTTAGAGAAATTATCTATATGTTAAAATATATGAGATATAAAATGACTATAAGATCCTGAAATAAATATTTTCCCAAAAATACCTCAACATGAGAGAAAGGCGATGACTTGAGCAACTCAAAGATTATTTTTTACCAATACAAAACCACCAAAGGAAAGAATGTATGGTAGTATATATATTGAGTTGGAAGGATCATCGAGTTCTAACCCAATTGAGGATTTTGAGAGATACTATGTTCATGCATATAATGAATATTAATATAGTGATTATTAAGGAAGGGATTCATCACCCATTTTTTAAATGATATTGAAAGAATATTTATTAGAAAAGATAAGACTTATCAATCTAGTGATGTGAAAATTTAGAAGTAAATTAATGTTTTGAATGATGGAAGATTAGAATACTTCATTTGTGAATATAATTTTACGAAATTATGAATAGATTATGTGTTCTTTTTATACCTGATAAAAAAGGGAATTTCTAAATGATTTTCATAGCAAAAATTTCTTTATACACTCTGTTAGCACAACAATGTGTTGATATTTGAGGGAACATTTTTGGTGAGAAAAATGATGTGGGAAATTTATAATTATGTATATAGATGTTTGGTTTGAAATCAAATAAAATCTATGATAAAATATATAAAAATTTCATGAAACCTCTTCATATTCTTTTGTGGAAATGGAAAGAAATTAATATGGACTTTTTCATAGGACAAACAAATAATCCTACAAGGAATGATGCAATATGGTTTATCATTGATCGCCTAACCAAAAAATCACATTCCCATCTATAATATCATATTTACATCTAGAAAACCCCATAAAGAACTATATTAATTATTTTGTTTACCTTCATGGAACACCTCTACCAATTGTGTCAAATCAATATAACAATTTTACATCAAAATTATATAAAAGTATTGAGGAGGATCATGATACTAAGCTTAATTTGAGAACTACCTAACATCCTAAAACTGATGATATTTTATAATGAACAATTTAAGTAATTGAGGAAATTTTTAGTTTCTTATCACTTGGATTTTTAAGAATGTGGGATCATTAATTACTTTAGGTAGAGTTTTCATATAACAATAGTTCTCATTAAAGTATTTAATTAACACCATATGAAGAGTTATATGGAAAAATATTTCATACTTTATCTTTTTGGGATGAATATTATTAAAGGAAACTCATAGACCCAATATTTCTTTATGAAACAAAAAAAGGTAAAGCATATTCATGATCACATTAATTTAGCTCAATGTAGTAAAAACAGTTATACTGATAATCAGAGGAAAGATATGTAATTCCAGGTGGGAGATTATATTTTCTTGAAATAATATCCATAATGGGAGTATTAAGTATTTATAAGACTTTAAAAATAATCCCTTTTTATATTATACCATTTTAAATTCTTGAATTAGTTGTAGTTCTCGCTTGTCGTTTAGAAATTACAGCAGTTCTCTAAAAAGTACATGATGTATACCATATAAAAATGAAAAAGAATTACATTCTAGACCCAAAGAATGTTATTAACTAGAGTGAAATATAATTGGATAATGATCTATTATACTATGAAGAACCCAAATATATTATTAATACTAGATAGAATGTATTGAGAAATTAGATGATGAGTTTGGTAAAGGTACTTTGGAGAAATCACAAAATGGAAGAAGAAACATGGGAACTGGAAGATCATATAAGAAAAAATACCCCAATTTTTTTAGAAACTAAGTGAAAAGATAATTTGAAGGAAAATTTATTATGAGGGAATAATGGGACACCCTAAAACATTACAATATATTTCCTTTATAATAAATTTATTTTCATCAATAGCGTCTAATGCATGCAACATTAGGAAAAAAACACAATTTAGTCGCTCTTTTCAAATTAATTAATTTTTTTTAACACAATTATATAATTTATTCCAAAAAATAATATTCAATTTCAATTTCATCATATAATAATTAACTTATAGTTAATTTCTGGGATTTTTCTAAAAATATATATTTTTTATGAATACTGAAAAATACTAAATTTTAAGTGAAAACACTCTTTTCATTACAAAAATTATAATTATAAATCATGTTTTAAATTAGTTTGAAAGTAAAATTCAAAATATTATATATCAATTAATCCAATTTATTTTATTTTAATCAATTTCATAATGAATTATTATAAAATAACATTTTAATCTTCTGATCATTTTCACTTTAATAACTGCTTTGTCATAACAATTGTGGTATTAATTTTAAATTAAAATTTACCACTAAAGTGAATGAAATTTTAAAAAATAGATTCATTGTTTGTAATATTAATAATATATATTTTATAAAAAGATATACAATATTTTTTTACCATAATGAATAGTGAAAATAGTAAAAAATATTTTCCGCAATTATTGTAAAAATAGATTTACTAGGGTGTTCAACCAAAACTATAATGATTTAAATCACCTAAAACCTTTTATAAAAACTATTTATGATAATATTTTAACCCAATAATGTATTATTGTTTATAACACTTCATTTTGGACCCTATTGGAATGTAAAAAAACATGGTTATACTATTTCATTTTAAGAAATTACTTCTGTTCCACTATCCTCACTTATAAAATGACAACTCCAATCCTCTATTATTGAATCCTTCAAAAATATTTAGTTCATCCAATACATGCCAAAATGAATCCCAAAAATCCCATACCTAATTCTACAAGTCATATGTTTTTTCATAAATCCAACCTAGGGAGGCCTTTGGTGCAATCTTATGGATGTTACCTGAAGATGAAATAATATTTTTCAATGAGGATATTTATTTTTTTTATTTATAGATGCTATTATTAAACCATAATAATATAATAAAATATGTATCCGTAATATATGATGATTTTATTATTTTAATAAATTACCTACAACAATTTCCACTTCCATTAAATGGGTTACAAAATCATCATTTCTATGTATGACAGACTACTGCCTCACGAAAAGATGTCATTTGTTCATTCATTATTACCTCTCACAGTTGTGTATGATAATGAATAAAAAGTTTATATAAGGTATGTATAACATAATTATAAATCTTTAGTCCTCATATCATAACTATATTTTTATTTCCCTTTATTTAGGGGATACAATAATGTAACTCTTGTGTAGGACGTAGTACTCCCTCGTAACGCAATGTGATTCGTCTTTCACTAATGCATAACATGGAAGGTGATAATGATAAATTTAATGAATATATGTGATATAAATGAAATAATTATGATATTAATGAAATATTTATCATTATTAAAATATAATAAATCATTTTCAGTTTCACACTAATAAATCATGACACATTTCATGTATGTGTGGACTACTGCCTTTATGAAGAGATGTGCCTCTATTTTCATCACCACACCACATGGATGATATATATAAGTTAATTTAAAGACATATTATTTTATTTATGATATTATTATCATCTTCAAAATATAAAATATTATTTATCCCTCCATAATGATCATTGTAATATTGAAATGTTTTTCATGTGTATGTACGGCCTATCATCTCCATGATCACGACATACTTCATTTCAAAACACCAAATTTCATGAATTGTTTTAAAAGTATAATTGGTGTATAAATATGATATTAATTTAATGAATATTATTTTATATATTTTAATAGTAAATAATATTCACATTATCCAAAACTTTCATAACATTACATGAACGAAAAAACAAGGTTATTATCACCCAAAACAATGAAAATAATGAAATATTATTGATAAACTGGTTGTAAATGATATAAGGGTACAATATATGATATTATAAATATTATTATTTTTCTTTTATAAATTAATGGCATTCTTATAAACTTAATGCAATAGGTGAAATCATGTTCCATTAATAAAAAGCGTGAGTTAAGATATTTTATCTCAATTTACAGTCCATTGAGAATTATTTGTTATTATAAACCAATTAATAATTATAATGTTTATATACTACCTCATGACATGTAATCTAGTGATCATTTCATAATTCATGTTATTTTATGTTATAATTTGACTTATTTCCTATAATTGGATTTTAATTGAAAACTATCAAGTGGTAAAATTTATTGAACAATTTCACTATCTTTTGTGATTGTTTACTATCTATTGAAATAACAACTTTCATGAAATAATTTTTCATTAGAAATTAAATTTCTCTTAAATATCAATATTTCGGTATAATTTATATGATTATGTCATAAACTAAATAATATTTATATATTCAATGATTACATTGAATGTTATTTGATTAACTGAGAAAATATTGAAAAATCTATATCCTTTACCTAATAAAACATTTTTATAATAAGACACATTGATTCATGAGTTAAATAAATCATCAAATATGGGAGAAATGAATTAGAATTATAGTTTTTGGGGGTACCTAATTAATACATCCCCTCTATGCATCGGTAGATTACATGAGACAAACAAGTTATCCAAATAAAACAAGTTATTACCTGTAATATTTAAAATATCTTGTTAATGGTATTGATAGTATAGGTATCATGATGCTTAAGATCATGGAATCTAATAATTACGCATTTCCATTATTGACAATTTAGTAATTATTATTATTCATTATATATTCACAATGATATTATCTCTGGATTCATTTCATTCTCATATTTTTGATTAAATGTATTCGGTGTTCACCAATTTAACTTCTATATTGAATGTGAATTATCTATTCATGTAGTCAAGTTATCTAATTAGAATTTTTGATTGGTTATATTCCATTATATATTAATTATTCTTTATTTATTTGTGATATATTACTATATACGTAACCCATAATAGGAATTTGAGCTCACACTTATTTTGTTTCATTTCTCAATGATATGAAGAACAAATATTTTAATATGTTTTCAAGGATGAAATTAATTTTATATTGTTATGTATGATGTTTTGTTTTCTTACACAAATTTAAAATGGGTATCATGTAGTTATGTGCTTCTCCAAAATTTCTTGACTAACTGGTTTTTTGGGATTTGATTATTTGTATCTATACTAATGTAATAATATAAACTACATGTCTGGCTTACTGGGGTTGGGGTCATTACATTTATGATGACCTGATGCTTATGAAACCTGCTTGTTTTTTTTCAATAGGTTATTCTATGATGTAATTAAGAAATGAT
The DNA here is from genome assembly GCA_963277665.1 of Viscum album. Lineage (NCBI taxonomy): Eukaryota > Viridiplantae > Streptophyta > Magnoliopsida > Santalales > Viscaceae > Viscum > Viscum album. The sequence continues at coordinate 124,424,455 of OY728133.1, read as the reverse complement.
TATTAAACCTATTTATTTTCCAAAAGTTATGTTATGATAAGATGTTTATGAAACTAATTTATTTTTGTGGGGTCTAATATGATTAGTTTTTAAATCTTTTACAACATGTATATACAATTTTTAGTATTTGATTGGTGGGACCTATATATTTATCCATTTCATTTTGTAATGATTAATGTTGTATGAGATCAAATTATATGTGGGAGGTTACCCCAAGATCAAATGATGGAACATGGGTGGTTATCCCAAGACATAAAGAGGGAACATGGGAGGTTATCCCATTCTTGAAAGAGGGTACATGGGTGGTTATCCCATGTCTGAAGTAGTTACATAGGTTGTTAGCACTAACCTAACATATACAGAATGCCTTTTTTGGGTATCCTTGACATAAGGTTTTATATGCATTTGTGTTTGGAAAAAATCTATGTTCTATTCAAATTTTATGCCCTCATGGATTGTGTTATTTAATTCAATTATGATATACTATAATTTACATCCAATATTTATTTCATTAATCATGTTCATGATTTATGATATACAGGGTATGATTTCTAAAAAAACTAATGTTGATATAACTATATGCTCATGTTTTATTGATATCTCCCTTTCTCCCCTTACTTAGTATCAAATCTCACCCTTTCTTATGTTTCCTTCCCCAATATTATGGTTAATGTTATTATTTTTTTCATGTTGATGAATATTATAAAAGAGGAATATCTTTATAGGATATTTTTATGATATTCGACTAAATACGAATAGTGTGAACCTAGTCACCTAAAGAACTAAACAATTATGATCATTGGAATTGTATTTTTTAATTATAATAAATATTCATCTAAAAATATGTGTTATCTGTATATAAGAATATTGGGTCACTACACCATCATCCTATGGGAGTTTTCATGGTAGGGTTTTATCTACATGATTATTGGTACTTGTTGTATATTATCCACTAATTATATTATATATGTGAATAATTAACCACATAAAGTCTTATAATAGTTGAACATCATCCACTTATATATTGATTCAAGTGGTGCATCTTCCAACCATGTTGTGCCATATTGGAGGTGTGTCATCCTCGAATGGTATATAATTATAGTTAATTATCCACTCAAGGATGGGATGTGGTGGTAAACCATGAACCAAGGATGGATGATACATTATTCACCATGAAATTTCCCATTCACCACTACTCATAACCACAACTATACGGCCCCCCTAGCCAACAATGGAAAGAAAGATGTGATCCATAATTATTTCCTCTAACAGGAAATGGGTTGGTACCTAGTTTCAAGGGTATAAAATAATTTCAAATTTGACGCATTTTCCTATTTATATAATTTTTTTGATACTTTACAAGATGATAATCAATAATTAACCTCACAATATTAATAAATAAGGTAACCTAATATATGAATGTAATATCCTGAAAACCTAAAACAAATTAAAATACAAAAAAACTCTTAGGAAGTTACCATGACCTCTATAACTACTAAATAATCACTACAAGCTAGTAATGGAAAACTAAATCCCCAACCATATCCTCCAAACCAGAATAAATTATATATAAAGAGATAGTGCATACTAATATACTCAGTAGGATCCACCCTAGAACCTGTTGTAAGAATGTTAATGAATCATACTAAATTCTAGTGTGTAAAAAATGAAACCAATCTATTACCTAAATATGTAAAACTACATCTCATGCCCCCAAGGATCTCTCACGAAGTAATCCATACTAGTTAGAATGAACACATAGAAACATATATGAATGAAAGGAACAATTCCTTCACTTCTCCACTAGTTTTTCATTTTCACCCTACGTAAAAACATATAAACTCTCACCACTTTGATATGTCATTCAACAACATGTCAATGCATAAATATTGCATTCTTCATCACATGAATATAATTACAAAGTCATCATTATCATATCATTAATAACCTATTGGTATATTTGAATGATACTAGAACCCATGCAACACATGTTTTACCTTAATCCATCACTTCCCATGCATGTACACCCATGATAACCCATTGGTAACATGTAAGGATATGAGTATATCCTATTACCTGAACCTGATACAACCTATAAAAACATGTATAGTAGAATTGTGATCCAATACAACCATTGTAGACACATACCATACACCTTATTCTATTACATACTAATTATAACTTCTCATGAGACAATGCTAAAGGGATATGGGGTAGAGGGGGAAGTCAACTATATGTTCCTTCGCCAAATTGGAAATTGTGGAAAATAACCATACCAAAAAAATTTGGGAATCATATTCTCTCCCAAAATAAGTGGTGGAGCATATGAAATAATAAAATATAAAAATACATGTATTCCATAACAAAATAATGGGAAACTACACAGATTTATAAAAATATGCATCTGACATCTCACGTAATATATTGCTTCCATCACTATGTCCAGGGAACATTATTCCAAAAAGAACACATGCATCAAGATATAATATCTTTAACCATTTTTATAGTTTTTAGGCATTATTCATCAATAATTATCAAATTATCAATTAATAATTAGTTAAACCTATTCTAGATTACAATTTAATCAATATACATCACATACTCATGCCAATAGGATTTCACAAACATAGACTAATTTGTTGATTTCCATATTATTCTCCGAGGAGAATTTTATTTTTCCATATCATGGTTCCATTTAATTTATTATTCATTAAAACCATCAATGAAACCCATCATATGAGTTCATTTATTATTCCATTCACCATTCTATTATTTTGGTTACTCAAGGACTCATCTTATGCTACTATGAGAAGATGCACTCACAATGAATAATATAAATACATAAGGTATATTGAAAAAATGTTAATTAACTATAAAAAAACCAAACATCCAAATAAACATCATGTAATATTGGAAACCCTAGATCATAGACTATAATATATCCCCCAATATCAACATCATTGAAATGATAGGCATCAAGAAACCCTTTCTCTCAAATTTTATCATCCCTTACTTTTCTAACAATCCTTATACACCAATCATAGTAAGGATATAATATTCAAGAACATGAATAATTGAAAATAATTATATTCAATATGGAAATCCCAAGAGTAATATAAGGCCATAACACTAAGGGATTCAAAGACTTTTATGAATAATAACAGGATGACTCAACTAAAAACAGTAGTCTATAGTGAAAATACTTTTCATTATTAGGTTGAATTAACCCTTATTTTATTCATATTTTTTAATATCAGGTAACCTCTAAATGGTACAACAATCCATAATTCAATAAATAACATTCTTCAATAATTAAATTCATATTAATCATTTTTTAAATAAGAAAGAAAATCATTTTCATATACAACGTTCATTAATCATTCCTTAATTTTAAACTAAAAACTTTTTATCAAATTTCAATTACAGAAACAATGCAACTAAACATTATAACAATGAAACTAAAGAGATATTACTATCTATAAAATTGAAATATCCATCATCAATAATAATCAACTCATGCAGTCACAATATCACATTCCATTTCATTTGTGATTCTTTTTATTATCGTTTCTAGCTTAATTACACCATTTTACAAAAGAATATAAAACTTTATAATTTCACATAAAAATATAAAATGGGGATGTAATCAATACCCTATATAAAAATATTCAATTTTTTATGATTAATAATATTAAAATAGGTGCAGAACTCTAATAAACTCTCCCACAATGAACTCATAATCCCTATGGATATTCCACTGTGGATTTTCAATCAAAAAACAACAGAAAACATATAAAAATGAAGGAAACCAACTATATAGCATAGACTGTGAGAAGAAGAGGTATATAAACCCAGAATAGAGGAATAATCTTGTGTCGAATCACCCAAATTTATCTCTAAGAGGAAACATCATTAAGCATGGGAATGAGGGATAAATGTATCTAAAAGAGGCCCATGAGTTTGTTGAGTTTTAATGGAGAAAGGGGGAAACAAGATATTTTAATGGATTTTAATAAATTATACCCAATATTAATTTTACAATCACTTTGGCCCAAACTCTTTGGCCACATTGAAATATATAGGGTGTTCACCAAAATCAATGTGTAGTATGAAAGGCCTTGTTTCAAGTGACCCTAGTCATACAAATAATTGAAACCCATATAGAAATATGTTGTGAATCTTCCCCCATATCCTACAAACCATGTTTAATACCATGGTGAAATGTACAAATTAAAATGCAGATAACCACAAATGGAAAGCGATAAGAAATATCATTCTCTTGATCCCCAGGTTACTGCCCACACCCAACATCATAGTTACCCTTCATAAGATAGTTACAGGAACCCCTAACCCTTAAGACCTATGGAACTACCCAACTCTATGATATAGATACCTCTAAATAGGAATAACAAGAAAAACCAATCCCCCAATTCATATAAACACAAGATCCATTCTATGCTTCAAGATCTTCATCCAATTTAAATTTCACATGATAACCAATTTCAATCTCCCATTCTATTCTAAAGCACAACTGAACACTCAAACAAACAAAGGGATTTAGAAATAATGATCCCTTATATTAGATACCTCCCCAAAATTATCATCCATGAGAATTTAAATTAAAACCCATAAATAAGGGAAATAGTAATAAAGAAGCCACCAAACATGATACCTCAACATATTATTTCTATATGATGGAAATGAAAATAAATATGGGGAAAGAATGAATAAATTTAAAATAACATCCATCTCATAATCATATAAGGATAAAACATATCATATCAATAGTAAATTGGATATAAAACATTGAATAACTTGGGATATTAAGTGGGAAAATGTCAATATTCTCCCATGTGATCTCCACCAATACACTATGCCACCATAAGACTTGAGACATATGAATTGAACACCCATGAAACATATTATCTTGATGGTATTGGATCACTACATGCCTATCATCAATGGTCGCACCATCTTCATCTCATAGCTATCAGAAGTTTATTTCTTGGGAATCATCATGATGATACCGGTGAAGTTGTGAAACATGGAAGACACTATAAATATGGATAGTATACAAGGTACATTCTATCATATATGGAAAACATGTAATGCATTTTAGAACCATTAAATGTCTAAAAATAGGGTAGAGATCTTATAAACTTGAAAAGTACCCTACTACCCATAATGAGAAGACCCATTCAAGAATATATGATATTCAACGTCACACTCATGAGGCCTCTTCCTATGCCTAATAGAAGACATATGATTATTTTAAACTTCCTTCATTCAGTATTGGATCACCAACACCAAATATGTTGTTTTCTATACCAAATGTGGTTCAAGAATCTATAAATCCCTTTTCAAGGGACAATTCAAAGGAGATCAAAAAGTTTATCCATACAACACTTCAAATGGGGAAACACTATTGGTAAAGTGAAAATTATTATTGAAAGAAAACTCCAAAAAGGGTATGTTACTCACCCATGAATCTCCAAAATATATATTTCTATTACACAATGTGAATTTAAGATTCTAGATATTAGACTATGTATGACCACTGTAATGTCCCGGACCCGAACAGCCTCTCGAATAGTGCTAGACGGGGCGAGTGTTACTACATTTGGCACAACTCCTTGAATGCCAAAGGCTAACAAATAATAGTGAGGGTATTATAGGTATAGTTGGGAGGCTATACCCTATCATAGGATAATAATGGTATTGGTCCAAGTATAATAATAAATATACAGCAGAATAAATGACTCAACATACTTGAACCAGACCTGCCGAGCGGAAGCATATCCAATATCGATAAACAATGGAAGAAATAAATATAAACAACAATAGAAGAATGTAAACAAAACTGCATGTTGGACACCACTTGAAACTACTAAAAAACCAAGCATGCATCTATAACATGTCAATATTTAAAAAGGGAGCCAATGGCTAACCAAGAGTAGATAAAATTAACAAGGTAAGCATGTTAATACAGGAAATAAACAAAAACAAGGTATAATCTATCTATGCAAGACATCAATGTCCATACCATCTCCATTTATTATCTAATGAAGTCCAACTTTTGATGTTGACCTCCTTCTAGAACATAAATCCAAAAAGTCTACATGCATCTCGAAGGGCCTGTGCAGGGTGTGAGACAAATCTCAGTAAGATACCACCCAACAGTGGGTACCTAATATAAGTGTTCAAGCATGAATGTAGATATAAGGAAAATAGTAAGTAGTATAATGTATAGATAAACATAAAAACCACTAGTGCTCTTCAACCACTATGAAGTTTCCCTTGCTTCGGCCAATGATGAATTCTCTATCATGTAACCTGACACCATGTGCCCCCTGACACCGTGTGTCTCAAGTACCAACGTTCTAAAGGAACACCCAAGAAATAGTAACACAGAGGAACAATGATTCCTTCCCACAAATAATTAACTGATGGGAAAGTGATATCTGCCCTTAATTTATGTAACCTGAGGGACATTGATATCTTCTCTCATATAATGTAATCGGAGGGATGGTGATTTCTTCCCTCAAATAACGGTGAGCCTCTTCCCCCAACCTGATTGCCTCGATGATGTTCCCTAAAGGCTCCTAAACTTCCACGTGGCCTCCTACGACAAGCACCTCCATACCAATAGTACCTAAACCAGAAATAGAAGGGGCCTCTACCTTCAAGAGTGGTCAAAAACACCTCATCATGGAGTCTCTCTGTATGAATAGTACTCAAAGATTCATATGAGATATAATCCCAAAAATTGTACCCAATCTACAACACCTTTGACACGTCGTGTTCCTACGACCGTGCCACTCATGTCTGAAGAACTCTCCATCCATGTAACTCGAGCCATGCCCAACCTTACAGTCATCTTACCTCAACCTGACATCCATGACACCCAATCTCATGGTTAGAACCACCCTATGTAACCCAAGCCAAGCCCAACAAGTAATCAGCATCCCTCACGAATATCTGAGCCATTCCCAACACAACCATAAGGGATCCATCATATGTAATTAAATAATTACAAATATAAACAAAATAATCACTCCTAAATAGGAAAAACAACTAAACAGTTGAAATGTTATAACCAAGTGTTGTACCATACTAGAACTGAGGCCTTTGAAGCCTACAACAATTCATATAAAGGATTAATAAAATAAACTCAAAAATTTAAAATAAAACAATTCAATTACAACCATTTTCCAATCCATGACCAAAATGCCATGATGATAAACGACCCCTCACCCAGTCCCACATAGGAAAAATAGGTAACATGCATACCAAAAGGCGTCCCTTTTGTCAAATAAACAATTAAACAAACAATATTAGGTAAAACATGGTCATGATGAAAATACCCGAAAACATGCCAAAGGTCACGCCACCCAAAATTATGTAAAAACACAAAAAGAGGTATGCACCACATACCTGAGACTCATAGACATATGATCATCTAAAATCGAGCTCTAATTTTAAGTCGATCTTCATAGATCTATGTTTCTATCAAATCATGACAATTACACTCGGATAAAAACTGTGACATGTGAGGAAAAGGATCAAGAACGGAAGAGGGTGTGCGGGTTTAGCATCGTTGTTGCGATCCCATATCCACCGAAATATTGAAGAACAAATTATGGATGAATAATCTATAAAAGAAACGTTTTCGACCCTTAGGAGAATCAAGGTCCGAAATGTGGAAGGAGAAGGTATTTTCTGGAATAAGAAGCGATGCCCATTCATTTAAGTGAATAAAAAATAAAAGTGCATAGTGTGTATTAAAAAATACATTCAGTGTAATATCCTTGTTGTGCTCCGACTTAAGAGAAGGTCGCTACACAACTTTGATACTCCACACGAGTTGACACAAGGCTTGAACTCAGCCGGTACACAGAAAGGAGGATACACGGTGTGTTGAGAAACACTACACACTGTGTAGTAGTAAATTCCTACATGGTCATCACAAGACATGTACTCAGTGAGCACACAGCTGGTATATGCCTAACCCATAAATGTTGTATACTCTCAAGTACACGGCGTGTAGTTTATAAATATCTAGAACATTCCAAATTTTCCCAGTTTCCTTAGAAACATGTTAAAATTTCAAATAGGGTCAGGATTTTGATCCGTTATAAAAACACGGGTTCTTAAAATATCACCACCTTAACATAGCATGTTCTCAACCAATCAAATGAAACCCAGAGGTGGCACCGAACATACCACACCAATTAAAGTAACCCGGAATACCTCGATCTCAAGGATTCTAGCTAAATTCATCATGGAGATCCCAAACATATGAACTACCTAACTCGGTCTAAAAAATAATTAACTCAACAAAGAAAGGGTTCACTAACCTGTTTCCTGACTCATGGTCCTCTCGTGATACATCGTCATACCTACGCCTCATTGGTGATCCTGTGTCGTTACCAACAACCCAAACATATCCTGCACCGCATCGGTGTCTACCTCCATGAGGTCCTCCATCCCATGGATGGTCAAAATGAACCTCGTGCCTAGCACCTCAACTAACAATCATTATTAATTCCCTAATGCGCAAGGCACCTCAAGTAACCTACATCCTTGATGCCCCGATGCCCAAGGAACCTCAAGTATCCCTCTTCCTCGATGCCCCGATGCCATGCAACTCAATATATATATATATATCACACACATGATATGCTTCCAATCACATTGAACATCATCTAGTCAGTCCACATAAATCTGGTGCACCTCGTGCACTCAAAAAGGACATGCCTCAATAGGTCATGCAAAAAAGAAACAAGAAATTCACGACTACATTAGAGGTGTACTTCTAAACGTCATCAGATAACCAAACTGTTCTACCCCAGGTAGCTCCATGATGTGCACTTGTCCTGAAGTAATGCCGCCTAATGACTGACCTCCCTATAGTGCTTCTCCAGTCACCAGCCACAGACCCCTAATATGGGTCCCGTTGTCCATGTCACATCCTATGTGTGCAGCTGATACTCGGATACCCTCTCTTGGTATCGAACCTGAACTAACTCCAGATTCCATAGTTGGTCCTGGTCCCTGCCTGCTAGTTGTCTAAGAAGGATACCTGCAGAACCATTCTAGATGCCCGACCTGTCCACATACCCATCACTCCATTGGAGGCCTATTGCACCGAGTCTGAATATGTCCTCACAGCCTAAACTAAAATAAAATCACTAAATAACTTATACGATGTGGGATATGTGAGTCCTTATTTTAACCACCCTATTGGGAATAACCCCACCCTCACTTCCTGGTATCTGAACCATCAACTGAACCTGTCTTCCAGCCAACCTAGGGCATATCCCTCTGGTTACCCTCTGCTATTAGTTCCTGACTCACCGCCTCTGAGAATGAACCCATCCTAGAGATATTCACCTGGATCCGAATGGCATGTCGCAATCCATCCACGAAGCTCCTCACTCTTTCCATGCCATCACTTTCTATACCAGGTGCAAAGAGAAACATCTCAGTGAAAGTATCTTCATAGTCCATAACAGATATGTCTCTCTCCTAAAGGCTCATGTACTCCCGATATCTCTATTCCCTCAGTGTATCGGGGTAAAATTTCTTGAAAAACCCATCCTTGAAGTCTTTCTATGCTAGTCCCTCGTGCTTGCGAGCCTGAACCTACACATCCCCCCAGCGCTTTTCCAGTCCTCACAGAATGTACATCTCCATCTTGACACTCCACTCTAGAGGCATCTCAAGCTGCTCAAAGGTCGTCTGTATGCTCTCTATCCATTTCTCAGCCACCTATGGACCACCCTCACCCTGAAAAATTGGTTGGTTCTACACCTGGAACTCCCACGTCAGATATTCCATAGATGGATCTGTACCCAACACACCTCTATCAATACCCAACATGACACGTACAAAGATAGCTCAGATCTACTCATTGATACATGGTCTGAACGCTATCAAACCCTATATTTTCCCTACCTGCACTAGACCATAGAAGTATTCCTATCCCTGAGCATGTACCTGCGGCTCATGCTCTCCCTATGTCGGATCCTAAACTGGATCCTGCTCCTATGGCAGTGTACCATCTCTCTCCTGACAATTTATCTGAGTCGACTAAAAGGAACACGATGAATACCATAAATGGTAAGACAAACCACATATATATACAACTATATATTCAACACAGATGAGGAAAGCAGTAATGATGTAGTATAAAACAACTACCCAAACTTTCCACTATCGCAACCCATGTGTAGGATCGAAATAATGATGTAGATTCTCAATTTACAAGAGGGGGTGAATTGTAAACTTTAAAAATTCCTTTGGAACCTTTAAAGTTAGTTACAAATAACTATGTTTACCTTGAGCAAAAGAAAGGGCTAAGTTTAACAAAGTTAAACTTAAGCAAATTCACAACACCTCTAATACCAAATGAAAACTTGGAATGAGATTCCAAAAGTAGCTTCCAGAAATATGGTTCCGGAAATTGAAACTTAACAAAAGATTACAATATGAGATTCTACCTTAAAGCTTATAGAATCTAAATGAAAAAGAGTTCAAGTAATGAAGTTTGTGAAATTTATACTTTCCTTATAATACCAAATGCAGCGGAAAATAAACAAGTAGTAGAAATACAAGTAACAAGATATAAGTCTTTTAACCCAAAGAGAAGGGTATCCAACAACCTTGGATAAAGGTCCCTTGATTTATACTTTCAAGAAAGTCTGTCTTACCAACACCAGGGTAAGCCCTCAATACGAAGATCGGAGTCTATGTCTTGATATCCCCACAAGCCCCCAACTTCAAGGTAGTTGGTACCTCTGTCTTCCTCAGCATGGAAGCCCTTGAACTTCAAGTTAATTGGCACCTCTGTCTTCCTATCCCCGGAATCCCTTGAATGTAATCACCAACATTCGGTGTTGCACAAAGCTTTGAGAGTTAATAAGAGACTCTATCTCTAGAAATCACTTCAACAACATGTATGCACAAAACCAAGTTGTTCATCTATACCGAGCTCTTTCAAATGAGATCCTATTTATAGGAAAACTTCTAATGGTCAACTCCCTCTTCCAACGGTCATATTTTCCATAAAATTCGGAGGGACCTGTACATGTGTAACTTATCCAACAGTTAGTTTATAATAGAATAGACGACATAGTTTTATAACAAAACAAGTGAAACAGAATGTACGACACCATTTAAAAACTAACTCAAAAGTTCGGAATGAAGATTCGGAGTGTAAGAAAAAATAATTTTTCAGAGTCTAAATAAATACGGAGTGTATAAAAAAAAATTTATCAGATTTTGTTTAATAGTTGAATTCAGAATGAGAATTCAGAATGAGAATTCATCATCAGAATTCGTAATGATAATTCCTCATCAGAATTCGTAATGAGAATTCGTCATCAGAATTCGTAATGAGAATTCATCATTAGAATTCATAATGAGAATTCATCATTAGAATTCATAATGAGAATTCATCATCAGAATGCGTAATGAGAATTCCTCATCAGAATTCGTAATGAGAATTCATTGTCGAACTTCTTAAGGATTCGTATCCTGAATCTGGAGTAAAACTGTATCCGGAATTCGGAATGAAACTTTATCACAGTTCTCATTCTGGATTTCAGAGTGAAACTCTATCACAGTTCTTATCCAGAATTCGGATCCTAAAATAGAATACTTCATATCAAAGTTTCAAGCAATTCTGAGACAATAGAAATGAATCCGAATCTTATATTTAAGAAAAATATGGATGAAAATATGATAAGGATAATTTTCCTTATAAAAGCAATTTTCTTTATAAAAGCAATTTTTTTTATAAAAGCAATTTTCCATAAAGATAAGGTGTTTGTGATTTTCAAAACAATAAAGAATGGAAAAGTAATATGGAAAACCTTATTGACTCAACAATCTCCCCCTTTTTGGAAGGCACAAACATCCTTACGAAAAATAAATTCTAAGAAGAAAGAAAAACATTAAGGCTTATCTCCCTTTTCATTAAGGATATTGATGAATATGACTAACTCCCCCTTAGGCTTTGAAACTCTAAGGATCATATTCCAGATTTCCGGAGTGACATTTCATTACGAATAAGAAAGACTTCTTTAATGAAAAACTCTCCCTTAGATAAACTCTTATTAGATTTTTGTTTTCTTTCTCACCCTTTGTTAGGATTATTTTTCCCTTTCATTAGAGTTATTTTCCTTCTCCCCCTTTGTGATTTTCAAAAAGAATACAAGGGGAAAAATGACAAAGTACCTAAAAGATTATTAGTAACAACAAAAAGAAATGAGCAAGTAAAAATTTTTCATTAAGTTTGAAAATTTCAACAAGAAAAGAGTTAAGGTACAACAAAAGATCGGATCTATCTATTTGGGATCTTTCTCCTTCGCCATGAGACCTTTTAAAATAGACTTTATCTTCCTTCAGTATTTATGATCCTCTTCAGCTTTCTTCTCTAAGACCACTATCCTTACACTTTGGGCTTCCATATTTTCTTCCTGGGCTTGAATCTTTTCTTCCTAAGCTTTGATATTTTCTTCTTGAGCCTTCAATTTCTCTTCAAACTCAATCCGATGATCCCTTTCAAACATCCAGTTTTGATAAACGGAATTCAGCTTCCCATTCAGATCTCTCACATCTTGAATCCGGATGTTATTTTCATCTGTCAGCTTTTCTTCAAAGGATGAAGTCAGCTCATTTATCTTCCTGTCCTCAGTCTCAAAAGCATCTTTAACATTTTCTTGAAATTCATCAAATAGCCTCATCTCTTCCATAGTCTTCCTCGACCAGTTTGTCATCCTCTTGCATGATTTTCTATGAGATTCATAGCCAAGAAAAAATGTTTTGAACTGAGCCTCTATTTCAACACACTTTTCCATAACCATAGATACAGAGTCTGTTTTCTGATTCAAATCATGTTGGAGCATCTGAAATCTTGAGTCAATGCTTGAGAAGGTCGGAATAGAACCTACCAGCTTCTTTAAAGACTGAACAACAAAATCATGTCCTAACAAGGATGACTCTGAATCTGAAACTTTTCTTGGAGAATTTTCTTCCTCAACTAGGTCAAGCTTTTTCATTGAAGAACTACCAAATTCCATTCTCTTCCCCACTACTGAACTCGGAGTATCAGCAAAAATTTTCTTTCCCTTGTCTCTTTTCGGAATGGAGTCCTGTTCCAGAGTTCTCTTCTCACTATCAGAAACATAGACAACATTGTCTTCCTCATCAGCAACTTCCTGAGCACCAACCTCTATATTTTTTATTTGAGCAATATCATGTAGATGTTGTTCTTCCTCTGCATGATAAGCAACTTCTACTTCTCCTCTCTCTTCTTCCATTGCTGGAGTGACTAGCTTCGAAGATTTAGCTTCAGAAGTTCGGATCGACAAATGTTCCGAAGGTGTCCCTTTATAATCATCTACTTGCTTCAACACATCTCTAGTTTCAACACTTCCTTCAGAAACATCTTATTCTTCTTTCACTTGCTTAACTTTCTCTACTTCCTCAGGAGTCTTAGCTACTACCTCTTCTGGAGCAACAAAGTCCCTTCCTGGAGTCTCAGGTAGAGATTCCAATTAAAAAGATCTCGGAACAGGAATGTTCGCAGAAACCATCTCATTGAATTTTAACAAAGCCTGAGATACCTCAGCCTCAGACATATTCTTGTTGAGCGTCTATTCTTTTGCTTGTTTTTCAAGCTCATCAGCAGTTCTCTCCTTCAAGGCCTTAGCCTCCGCAGGGTCCAAGCCAAACTGAGGCTCCCCTTGCACTCTCTTCTCTTTCATCTCCCTCCATTTAGCAACTACCTCATCTGGGTAAACTTTCTTCTTCTTTGGTTTTGGAGGTGCAGAATGAACTTCCTTAGACATTGGATTCTCTCCTTATACTTCCACTTCTATAAACTTTCTCTTCCTTACTGGCTTAGAGGATTCCGGATCAGCAACTTTCGGAACGGCTTCTCCTTGAGCAGTTAGATCAATAAACTATCCAGACTCCTTGTTAAAGGCTATATCCATTCTTTTGAGTGTAACATCACTCACCAGCATAATCTTGCAAACTCTGGGCTTAGATTTTCAATCCTCCTTGAAAGACTCAAGGCACCGAACTATCAACTTCCAGAGGATTTCTGGATACATTATAATCTGAGCTCTAAGATCCCCTTTCTTCAAATTCTCAAGAGTGATAAGAATGTGCTTCATCAAATTAAACTTCCTCAGATTTATCAGAAAATCTAGGCTGTAGATCTCACTCTTCTCCAGACTATCTTTGTCACCCTTCCTCGGTATGATAAGACCCTGTACCCATAACTCTAGAATCCATAAATTTGTAGATAAATTGGAAATCATTGGAGCCTTGTCATCAGCCAGTCCGAGAGTTTCTAAGGCTTTTTCCTTGTCGAAGCTACCCTTAGAATCCAGCAACACATGAGAAATAAACTCAGCTTCACCTTCATTATTTAGCCATACCAAGCTGGCTTCCTTGGCATATGAAAGCTTATAAGTCTTACCATAAGACATAAAAGACAATTTCTCCTTTCCATATTCATTAAGAAAAGAAACTGTTTCATAGAATTCAACAAGTAAGTCTGAATACACTTCATCTTGGTTCCTGGGTTTTGACACCGCAACATCTTCCCAACCATTAAGCTTGATATTCTTGGAAATAAGAGAATCGTACCTGTTTAAGAAATCCGGATGAACCAGCCTCTCTCTATATACTAACAACTTTGAAATAGGTTTAGAAGAAGACATGTTTTGAGAAGCTGCTTCTACAGACATTCGGATTTGAAGACCTCTGAGACGTTCGGAACTGAAAAAGCTGAGGTTCGGAACGGTCTTAAAACAGAGAGGCAGCGCTTCGCTACGCTGGAGCTTGAAAACCGATGTGGGAAAATTATTTGGGGTCCCCTTTATATAGGCAACAAGAAAACGGTTCAACTTCCACGGTTGATCGAACGGTTGTGATAAGTTGAGATCATATCTGACAGTCGAAAACAAATTTTCTTGAATCCGATCTTTTGAGGTTTTTATTAAAACAAGGATTTAAGAAAACTATAATCCAGAATAAAAATGCTAGCAAGTAACGTATGACCATGAAAACTTTAGTAAGGAAATCATACCTTTCAGATTGGCTTAGGAGGATTATTCGTAATTGGTAACATTTTATGAAAACTACGGGGAAAAAAAACTTTACTACGAAATAGTTCGCAAAACTCATTACGAAAAATAATCTCAGTATGGAAAACTCAGTAAGTAAAAGTTATTATAAAATTTGAAAACTAAAAACACATTATTAATGATTCGGTATGAAAATCCCGTTATGAAAAAAAAACAGTACGAAATTTTCCATTCTGGATGTTTTCAATTTGAATACATCCATTCCAGAAGTTTTCTATACGAAAATATCCATTCTGGAAAATGTTTGTTCCGGAAATTCCATTCCGGAATTTTATGTTCCGAAAATATTGAAAACAAATTTTGGAAAAATTTGTTATTCTTACAATCAGATGTACTCCCCCTATGAAAAGGAATTTATTGCTGTAAGGAGACTTTTTTCAACAGATTGTTAATTGAGGAGGATTACCTTATGGTTATCATTCCTAACTTCTGTTTAATGTATTGAAATTTATCGGAAGGCAAATATTTTGTGAAAATATCAGCAATTTGATCTTGTGTTCCGATAAACTGATGAATAATATCTCATTTATGTGTGTGATCCCTAAGAAAGTGATGCCTAATATCTATGTGCTTTGCACAAGAGTGATGTGCAGGGTTCTTACTAAGGGAAATGGAACTTGTGTTGTCACACAAAATTTGAGTTTTAGTAAAACTCAAGCCATAGTCTGTGAGTGTGTGTCGCATCCACAACACTTGAGCACAACAACTTCCAGTTGCTACATATTCAGCTTTAGCAGTGGAGAGTGCTACAGAATGTTGCTTCTTGCAGGACCAAGAAACTAATGAATCTCCTAAGAAATGACAAGTTCCAGATGTACTTTTTCTATCCATTCTACATCCACCAAAGTCAGCATCAGAAAATCTTTTTAGAACAAAATCATTTCCAGAAGTATAAAATAATCCTAGATCCATGGTTCCCTTAAGGTAGCGAAAAATTCTTTTTACTGCCTTTAAGTGAGATTCCTTAGGATTGGATTGATATCTTGCACATAAGCATACTGAAAACATTAAGTCTTGTCGACTAGCTGTTAAGTAAAGTAAACTTCCTATCATACCTTTAAAAGATGTTTGATCTACTGGTTTCCCAGCTTCATCAAGATCTAAAGAGTTTGAGGTACCAATGGGAGTACTTATACTCTTAGTGTTGTCAAAACCATACTTTTTAAGAAGATATTTAATATACTTATGTTGAGATATGTAGGTTCTTTCTAGTTTTTGAAAAATTTTAAAATCAAGGAAAAAAGTTAACTCACCCATCATACTCATTTGAAACTCAGATTTCATTAGACTTGCAAAAGAGTCGGTCAAAGATTACTGAGTTGAACCAAATATGATGTCATCAACATAAATTTGAACAATCAAAACATTTTTCTTATCTTTCTTTATAAAAAGAGTTGGATCTGCATTTCCCTTAACATAGTTATTTTGATGCAAAAATCTAGTGAGTCTATCATTCCATGCTCGTGGGGCTTGTATAAGGCCATACAGAGCTTTGGTAAGTCTAAAAACATGATTAGGATTTTTTGTATCTTCATAGCCAAGAGGTTGTTCAACAAAAACTTCCTCTTGAACATAAACGTTATGAAAAGCACATTTCACATCCATTTGAAAAAGATTGAAATTAATGAAAGCTGAAAAGGCAAGTAGAATACTGATAAATTCAAGTCTACCTACTAGAGCATAGGTTTCTTCATAGTCTATTCCCTCTTGTTGATTATAGCCTTTAGCAACAAGTCTAGATTTATTTCTTACTATGACTCCATTTTCATCACATTTATTTCTGAAAACCCATTTTATTCCAAATACAGAAATTTCCTTAGGTCTTTCAACCAAGGTCCAGACTTTATTCCTTTTGAATTCATTTAGTTCATCTTGCATTGCTTTAATCCAATCATCATCACCTAAAGCTTCATCAGTGCTTTTAGGTTCTAATTGGGAAAGAAATTCTAGATGTTCTACTTAATTTCTTAAGGATCTTCTAGTCCTTACAGGTTGATTTACATCACCAATGATACTATCACTGGGATGATTCTTAAGAAACGCCTGATTTGGGTTTTGTAAAACCTGTTCATCAACATAGGGTAGAAAGTCTTCTAGGGTAAATATTTCAGAAATATCTTGTTGAACATTATCCTTATCAGAGGGTTCTTCTATCAAAGGTTGACAATCAGTTTTTGAAAACACATCTGAGGATGTAGGTTGGGATGGTTTAAAAACTAAAGGATCCGACTCATCAAATTTTACATGTACTATTTTTTCAACAGTACAAGTGTTTTTATTGAAAACTCTATAAGCCTTAGAAGTTGTGGAATAACCTAAGAAAATACCTTCATCATATTTAGGTGAAAATTTATGTAATTTATCTTTAGTATTCAAAATGTATACTTTGAAACCATAAACCTTGAAGTAGGATAGTCTTGGTTTTCTACCCTTCCATAACTCATAAAGAGTTTTATTAATAAATGGTCTAATCAAAACTCAATTTATAGTATAGCAAGCAGTACTTACAGCTTCATCCCATAAATGTCTAGCAATAGAATATTCACTCAACATGGTTCTAGTTATTTCTTGAAGAATTCTATTTCTTATTTCAACTACACCATTTTGTTGAGGAGTTCTAGGTGCTGAAAAATTGTGAGTAATACCTTTTTTACTACAAAATGTTTCAAAATCAGAATTTTGAAATTCTCCACCATGATCACTATGAATAGTTTTCAATGGAAGGTTTTTATCTTATTTAACATGAGCTCTAAAACTTTTGAAATAAGAAAAAGCTTCAGATTTCTTTTCTAGAATATAAACCCATGTAAATCTAGTGTAATCATCAACTAGAACAAACACTTAGTATTTGCCTTTAATACTTCCAGTTTGTGTTGGACCAAAAAGATCCATGTGCACTAACTGTAATGCATCAGTTGTTGAGACTACACCAATTGATTTAAAACTAGATTTATGTTTCTTTCCATATTGAAAAGGATCACAATCTCTAGAAGAATAAAATCTAAGCTCCGGTAGATCCTTAACTAGTTTCTTCTTAGATAGTTTACATAAATTCCTAAGATTACAGTGACCTAGTCTTCTATTCCATAACTAGGAATGATCTTCCATTGCACTAAGGCAAGGTAAATCTTGTATTCTAAGATCTTCTAAGTTTAAGGTGTAAACATTCTCTTGCCTATTGGCTGAGAGAATAAATTCTTCCTTGGAATTGTGAACTAAGCACTTATCATTACTAAAATTCACAAGGTAACCTTCATCACATAACTGGCATATGCTAATGAGGTTGTTCTTAAGACCCTTAACAAAAAGAACATTTGAAATCAAAGTTTTACCAAGAAAAACAATATTACCAATACCAACAATCTCACCCTTAGCATTATCTCCGAAAGTTACCTTACATACTTTCGTTTAGATAATCTTTTCAAAATAGCTTTTGTTACCAGTCATGTGCCGGAAACATCCACTATCCATGTACCATGTATTGTTGCTGGTACTTTCTTTATTTCCCTAAAATCAAGAAGAAAATTAGAATTTCGGAATCCAAACTTGTTTGGATCAGAGATTTTCAGATAATAAAATTTTAGGTACCAACATCTTCTTAGAAAAGTAGGCTTTATGAAAACCTAAGGATTGGGTTTTGTTGAAGGAACAATTCTTTTCCCAGTGACCACCACACTGACACTTGGTACAAAATGGGGCACTTTGAGGAACAAAATAATTGTTACTAAAAACTAGTTTTGCATGGGTATAACCAAATATGGATTTATTTCTTAAAGGTCGTATTTGGGAATACATTTTATCAAAATTTTCCTTACCATGGGTAATGTTTGATAAACACTTCCTTAAGGAAAAAATTTCGGACTTGAGTTTTACAACCAAGTTTCTATCCTCAAAATCATTAGTTTTAGAACTAGATCTAGGCTCGAAAACATTTTTCTTAGAAATTACTTTTCCAAATTCTTTATAAAGTTTGTTCTTCTCAGAACATACTTCCTCATTATTTTTTAAAATACTTTCAAAATCAGCATTTTTTCTATCATGATCTTTATAAAAATATGATATCTCTTTTGTAAGAATAGAATTCCAAGAGTTTGCCTTTTCAAGTTTCTTATT
Source organism: Viscum album (assembly GCA_963277665.1). Lineage (NCBI taxonomy): Eukaryota > Viridiplantae > Streptophyta > Magnoliopsida > Santalales > Viscaceae > Viscum > Viscum album. Next base: position 124,405,178 of record OY728133.1, on the reverse strand, counting down.
GAGTTTAGAATTCTCAATCTCTAGAAGTTCAGCAAACCTAGAGACTTCTTCATATGTAGGTAAAGTATTTTCCTCATCAAAAGACGATTCTTTATCAGAAGAGTTATAATACTTACTATCATTGGAATTTAAAGAAACATTGGTCAATGATTAAGCATTTAATACCTCAGCCATAAAACAATGATTATCAATTTGTAATCTGGCTATAAGACCAAGATTCTTCTGTCCTGAAGATTCATATTCAGAAGATTCATCTGAAGAGTCACCACCACTGGAACTCTAGGTTTCATTAGCTTTCAAAACTTTCTTAGCCTTGGCTTTATAATATTTCTTTCTGTTCCTGTCTGAATGCCTTTCTTTTCTTTCTTTCTTTTTGAGAATAGGGCAATCTGGCCTAATATGTCCAGCTTTTTTGCATTCATAACAAGTAACTTCTCCATCTTTTTTATCTTTCATGTCTTTTTTCTTATACTTAGATTGGAAATTTCTCTGGCTTGCTATCTTGTTCATCCTTCAAGCAAGATTAGCTAATTCATTTTCAGAGACTTCACTCACACTAGATTCATATTGGAAAATAACTTTCTTAGACTTGGATCTGGTTACTCTCTCAGGAGTCTTAGCTTTCATCTGATTTGATGTTGTTGTAAAAGCAATAGTACCATTTCCATTCTTCTTCTTGACGTTGTCAGCATCTCTCTTCATTCTGGTTTCATGTTTGAGAAGAGTTCCAAAAATCTCATCAAGAGAAATCTGGTCACTTTCCTGTTCTCATTTATAGAATTTCTTTTACATTCCCACTCATTGGGCATGATATCAATTATGTTATCTACAAGAGCTTGATCATCTAAAAATTTCTCTCCCATAGATTGTAGGCTGTTGACGATAGTCATAAATCTCTGTTATACTTTACAGATTGGTTCACCATAAGGAAAGTTGAAGCCATGATATTCAGCTCTAAGCATAGCTCTCCTAGTCTCAGTCACTTTAGAAGTCCCAAAGTGTGTAACTTCTAACTTCATCCAGATAAAATTAGTTTCTTTACAAGAAGAAATTTGGCTATTTATATTTCTGGTCATTGAACACAGTAAAGTATTGCGTACCTTATAGTTGAGTTGATATTATTGCTTTTCCTGGTTAGTAAAAGTTCTAACTTTTTTATCAGGAATTTTATAATCACCAGTAAGCATAACAAAATTTTCTACTCCAGTATTGATAAAAAAAGTCTTCATTCGATCTCTCCAGTACTCATAATAATTACCATCAAAGATTGGTGGTCTTGTAGGATTTAGATTATCAATAGAACCAACATTAATTCCTACCATAATAAAAATAACCTTTGGCACACAAACTTGTTAGTAGAAAAGATTCGTAATAACAATGTTCGAAATGAGAAAGTTCGGAATATGAATGTTCAGAATGATAAAATGAGCAAGAAAAACTTATTTGTGAGTATAAGTATTTCAGAAACCTCCATTTGATACCAATTGTAGGATCGAAATAATGATGTAGATGCTCAATTTAAAAGAGGGGGGTTGAATTGTAAACTTTAAAAATACATTTGGAACCTTTTAAGTTAGTTACAAATAACTATGTTTACCTTGAGAAAAGGAAAGGGCTATGTTTAACAAAGATAAACTTAAGGAAATTTACAACACCTCTGATACCAAATGAAAACATGGAAAGAGATTCCAAAAGTAGGTTCCAGAAATATGGTTCCGGAAATTGAAACTTAACAAAATATTACAATATGAGATTCTACCTTAAAGAGTATAGAATCTAAATGAAACAAAGTGAAAGTAAGGAAGTATAAGAAAGTTATACTTTCCTTATAATACAAAATGCAGCGGAAAATAAACAAGTAGTAGAACTACAAGTAACAAGATATAAGTCTTTTAACCCAAAGAGAAGGGTATCCAACAACCTTGGATAAAGGTCCCTTGATTTATACTTTCAAGCAAGTTTGTATTACCTACACCAGGGTAAGCCCTCGATACGAAGATCAGAGTCTCTGTCTTGCTATCCTCGCAAGCCCTCAACTTCAAGGTAGTTGGCACCTCTGTCTTCCTCAGCAAGGAAGCCCTCGAAATTCATGGTAGTCAGCACCTATGTATTCCTATCCCTGGAAGCCCTAGAATGTAATCACCAACATTCGGAGTCGCACAACGCTTTGAGAGTTAATAAGAGCCTCTCTCTCTAGAAATCACTTCAACATCATGTATGCACAAAACCAAGTTGTTCATCTGTACCGAGCTCTTTCAAATAAGCTCCTATTTATAGGAAAACATCCAACGGTCAACTCCCTCTTCCAACGGTCATATTTTCCATGAAATTAGGATGGACATGTACACGTGTAACATAGCCAACAGTTAGTTATAACAGAATAGTTGACATCGTTTTATAACAAAACAAGTGAAACAGAATTTACAACACCGTTTAAATACTAACTCAAAAGTTCAGAATGAAGATTCGGAGTGTAAGGAAAAATAATTTTTCGGAGTCTAAATAAATACGGAGTATATAAAACAAAGATGATCAGATTATGTTTAATATTTGAATTCGTAATGAGAATTCGGAATGAGAATTCATCATCAGAATTCATAATGAGAATTCCTCATCATAATTCGTAATGAGAATTCGTCATCAGAATTCGTAATGAGAATTCATCATGAGAATTCGTAATGAGAATTCATCATCATAATTTGTAATGAGAATTCATCATCAGAATTCGTAATGAGAATTCCTCATCAGAATTCATAATGAGAATTCATTGTCGAACTTCTTAAGGATTTGTATCCTGAATCTGGAGTAAAACTGTATCCGGAATTTGGAATGAAACATTATCATAGTTCTCATTCTCGATTTCATAGTGAAACTCTATCACAGTTCTTATCCAGAATTCGGATCCTAAAACAGAATACTTCATATCAAAGTTTCAATAAATTCCGAGAAAATAGAAATGAATCTGAATCTTATATTTAAGAAAAATATGGATGAAAATATGATAAGGATAATTTTACTTATAAAATAAATTTTCCTTATAAAAGCAATTTTCCTTATAAAAGCAATTTTCCTTATAAAAGCAATTTTCCTTATAAAATCAATTTTCCTTAAAGATAAGGTGTTTGTGATTTTGAAAACAAGAAGGAATGGAAAAGTCATAAGGAAAACCTTATTGACTCAACACCATGCCCATGGAATCTCGGCCTCATGGCCTCCTTACCCCCATGCTACAGAGCCAGGTATCAAAAGTTCCTTGGGCCATGCCCATCCTGACAACCAATGTTTCCTCAAACCGATGACTGACTCCCACAATCCAGGTGATCGTAATCACCAAAAATAATGTACATCCCTACTCATACAATATCCTGACCCAAATACCCTACCGCATGTAATTTTTCAAATATAAAAAGAAAAGAATAACACATTGCAATCAACAAATAATTCTATTAGGAATTTCACGTATTCAAATTTCAAAAGAATACAAAGAATGTAAGTAGAAATTATTTTCATGGTATTATCACATCACAAGGAAAACCTGTAGTTATGAAATTGAAATACCCTAAAATGTGCCTATCAAAAAGCCAAACAATCATGTCATTCCATACCTAGCCAAAGTCCAATTCTTGCTTACCGCACCAGGTCAAGGATTACATATCACAATCAATGACCTCACACACCAAGTGGGCCATAGAGGTGGATTTTATATAAACTATAATTTGAGAAAAAGAAAACGACAATTCCCACCCATGGCATCTTGGTCCATCCCACATACCTCGGGGTGGAGGCACAAAAGCACAAGATAGAAACCCTGTTCTAGTAATAACCTATCTCCAGTCTACCATATCCCAAATATTAAAACTAGCCATAATAAAAAATAAAGATTCATTATCATTAGTAGACATCAAAAAATGGATATTAAATCCCTATAAAAAACTCCTCTGATACCACTTTGTAACGACCCAGTCCCGAACAACCACCCAAACAGTGCTAGATAGGTCGACTGTTACTACCTTAAGCACACATACCCAAACTATAAATGTTTCCGACCAACAATGAGGGTGTTATAGGTATAGTGGGGAGGTTATACCCTCTTGGAGGATAATAATGGTACGGGTCCGAAAATTATAATAAATATGAAGTGGAATAAATGACTCAACAGACTCGAACTTGACCCGCAGAGCAGAAGAACATCCAATATTGATAAAAAACGGAAGCAATAAATATAAACAACAGCAACAGAAAGTAAACAGAACATCATGTTGAACACCACTTTCAACTACTAAACAAAACAGGCATGCATCTATAGAAAGTAATCATATAAAAAGGGTGCCAATGGATAACCAACAGTAGATATAATTAACTAGGTAAGCATAATTATACAGGAATCAAATCAACACAAGGTAAAATCCAGCTAGGCAAGACCTCAAGGTCTATATCATCTCCATGCAACAGCTAATGCAGTACAGATCCTAAATATGACATCGTTTCTGCACATAAATCCATAAAGTCTACACGTGTCTCGAAGGGCCCATGTATGGTGTGATAGGAATCTCTATAGGATAACACCCAACGATGAGTACCTAATATAAGTGTTCAAGCAGGAATGAAGTTATAAGGAAATAGTAAATAGTAAGATGCACAAATAAACATAAACTCCACTGGTGCTCTACAGCCACCATGCAGTGTCACTTGGTCCAATGCCAGAATCTCTGTCATGTAACCCAACACCATGTGCCCCCTGACACCACATGTCTAAAGTACCGACATATCTAAGGCATGCCCAAGAAATAGTAATTCTAAGGAAAAACGATTCCTATCCACAAATAATTAACCGGATGGACATCAATATCTACCCTAAAATAATGTAACAAGAGGGACAATTGTGTCTGCCCTCAGATAATGTAACAGCAGGGAAAACAATATCTACCCTCAAATAATGGCGAGTCACTTCCCCCAACTTGATAGCATCAATGTTATCCAATGAAGGATTCTCACCATCCCCGTGGCTTCATACGGCAAGCACCCCCAGAAAAATAGTACCAAAACTGCAACTAACATGGGACTCTACCCACAAGAGTGGTCAAAACTACATTATCATAGATTTTCACTATGTTCACACTACTCAATGTTCTGGGTGAGTAGGATTCCCCAAAATAGTACCCAAGCCACAACACCTCTGACACCTCGTGTCCCTATGACCATGCTGCTCAAGTCTGACATCCTCGCCAGCCACGTAACTCAGGGCATGCCCAACCTGACAGTCGTCCTGCCTCAAGCTAACGTCCATGACGCCCAATCCTTTGGTCAGAACCATCCAATGTAACCCGAACCATGGACAAACTATGACCAGCATCGCTCAAGAATATCTGGGCCACGCCCAACAAAACCACAAGGGTTCCAACATATGCAATTCAGCAATTACATATATAATCAATAGAATTAATTTTAAATAGAAAAAATTTCTAAATAGTTGAAATGCACTAACTATGTGTTGTCCAATAACAGCACTAAGGTCTTTATAGCCTCCAACTATTCATATCAAGGTTTAATAAACTAAATAATTTTTTTTTAAATAATATAATTCAATTATAACTATTTTGGCATTCCCCAGCCAAAATGCCCCCAATGAGAAACGACCACTCTCCTGGTCCCGCTCAATAAAAATAGGTAACATGCATACCCAAAGGAATCCCTTAGGTTAAATAAACAAATAAATAGGCAATACCATGTAAAACAGGTTCACACTCAAAATACTTGAAAACGCGCCAAAGGTCATGCTACCCAAAAGTCTACCAAAAAACATAAAGAGGTATGCACCACCTACCTGAGACTCGTAGATCTAGGAACATCTGATTTCGATCTCTAATTCGAAGATGATATCCATTGATCTACATTTCAATCAAATCTCTGAAATTCCTCTCGTGTGAAAACTATGATATGTGAGGAAAAGAATCAAGAACGGAACAGGTTGCATGGGTTTAGCCTCATTATTGAGATCCTACATCCACTGACGGATTGATGAACAAATGAAAGATAAAGAATATAGGAGAAGAAACGTTTTTAGCCTTCCAGAGCGTCAAGGTCCAAAAATGGGGAAGAAGAACGTATTTTCTAGAATAAGATGTGGTTCCCATTCATTTAAGTGAATAAAAAAAATAAAAGTACACGACCTATATTAAGGACTACACACTGTGTAGTAGCATTTTCCATACTCTGACATAAGGGGAGGTATCCACATGGATTAGATTCTCAACATGGTTCGACACATGGCTTGAACTCTATCAGTACACAGAAAGGAGGATACACGACATGTCGAGAAACACTACACATCGTGTAGTAGGAAATTCCTACACGGTCATCACACTGAATGTACTTGGAAAGCACACGACTAGTACACGCCTAACCCATACACGTAGTGAACATTAGAGTACATGGTGGATTGTTTGTAAATTTATAGAACATCCTATATTTTCAAGTTTCCTAAAAAAAATCAAAAATTAAAATAGGGTTGAGATTCTGACCTTTTCTAAAATCCCGAGTTCTTATAACCACCTCATTGCAGATGAATAGAGGTTCTAAGTCATTACTTGATGCCAAAATCACAATGGGGACCTAAAAAATCCCTATAGGTGAAACATGGATCTTAATAATAGATGGTCTTCATAAAAAAATTGATGTCTCGTCCCCTCATCTATTAATATCCCCAATAATTCATCCAATGATATCAACTCATTATTCATTATATATTTTGAGGTGACATTATCAAGTGGTTTATGATTTCCCATAGAACATTATATCCTCCATAAGTTTAAGGAAAAAATATGATGAAGTCCATTGATATTACCTCCCACTTCCAAAAGGGATTATCAAGTTACTGGAGCAACCCACCAATGAAAATATCTCAAGCTTCACCCTTTGAAAAAAATATTGACAGAAAAAATCTACTACCAATCATTTCATACAGACAAAAAAAAACTCTCACGGAGTGATGTATATTAATGAAATGAGGATGTAATCCAATGTAAGAATAATAAAACTCATAAAGAACCACAACATGATTTATTTATGTAATGAAAATATTTCCCAAAAAAACACCTGATTCTAGTCAGTGTCAAAACAATCTATAGTTGCAATACCACAAACATGTTGATCTCACAAGACATCCACCTAGGATCCCAATAGATGGGACTTCTCTACATGCTTCACCAAGGATTATTACATCATCATTGATTATATACATAAAATTCTATCAACTTTCCCCCTATCAATGTAAATTATAGAGTTTTCATCACATTCCACACATCACTAGACTCATGCACGACATCACTACATTGCTTACATCTCAAATTATTGACCGTCACTAAAAAATAATAATATTTCACTAGGTGAATACATAAATCAGGACCATGTGATTTGTAATGACCATAATGTACTCATTGATGAGGAAATTATTATAAAACCTTAGAGGAAACAAGATCATATGAGGGTCAAAATCATTCATGGTGTATTTAAATTCATGAGGTTCAAACTATAGAGACTCATAAGGGATAAACACTCTCTAATATTTCTTAACACAAAACAAGAAAGTACACAATGAATCAAAATAAACCACGAAAACAATAATATCATCTAGAAAATGTAGAACCATATCACTAATTAGCTTCTCCATTAATTACTCTAATGATTACTGGAGTTGTTCAGTTAAAAAAATATTAATAATATCTGGTAAAATCAATCTTTGTGGTCACAATATTAGGTATTTCAAGAAAGAACCTCATATAATAAATATATATACCAAGGAATACCGAAACCTATATAACATTTTTGGAGGTTTCCAATCAAACAACTACCTAAAATTATAAGCATTCCACAACTACTTCATGTTGAGATATGACATATACCAAGAAATTGACCTCATGGTCCCAAAAATAACATATTAGTAGATTAAAAAATTTATTCTCACAACAAATAATTCCCAAAATGGATCACATATTCTTAGTATTCTCCTCCTCCAACTTTGGAAATTTAAGGATTTTATTGACAAACACCTCCCTCAATCGATCAATAATCTTATGAAACACCATACTCATCATTATCATGAATAAATCTGGATAATATTTCAAACTAAATAGAATTACAATGAAATAATAATTACCCTATAGTAATATAATATTAGTCTTATTATTATCCTAATTATTTTCTCACACATAATTATATCTTTACCATAAATTGATCTATGAGGAACAACTAGATCCCTTTAGTTGATGGAATAAATCATTAATCTATAGGAGGGGGTGTAAGTTCACCAATACCATAATTTTAATATTTAAATTTTTTATAATGAAATATACACCACTATCTTCCTTCTTCCCAAAATGAAATAGATCACCCCCTTAAGAAAAAATAGGATGGATGAATCCTTTAATTAAAATATCATCAACCTGAATCCATAGTGGTCATAGCTAAGAATGAACCATCCTATATGGAGATATTTATATCGGAGTGATACTAGGTAGTATCTATATACAAATATCTTTCCCATGTTGAGGGTGTTTCATCACTACTGATTCTATAATTAAAACATTGTAGTCACCAAAAATATCATAAAATAAAACTAGTCTATCGTGTGCTAAACATTACATCATCCATAATATTAAACAAGATAATGATTAGACACACATCCAACCCATATTAGGGTCTTTATCACTAGTAGATGTAGCATTATATCTCTAAAACTATAGAATAATACTCTTCTCTTAAGGAAATTCCAAACAAATTGAACTGGATATAAATAATCTATGTCGAGGATGACATTGTATGATAGTATACATAATTAGGGTAAATATTATCAAGAGTGATGCATCCCAAGAATAAACTAACATTCACTATACACATCATACAATCTAGATCAACCTTTAATGGGAATAGTAATAACTAAGGGAAATTGCAGTATCTCATTCTAATGCCTTAAATAATAGATTAGTGCATTTGAAATTAAGCTGTGTGAAACTATTAAATAAAAAAAATGCAATCACCATAGTGGAATATAAAAAATAATACATTACACATTATCTTACTTATCAGGCGATGGAAACCCTAATGAATTTATCTAATCACGAATTTTTCAATAACCTATTTGATACTGATAGATACCACCTACATGGTTATACTCTACTAAAATCCTTGAGGTTGAGGGGAATCTCATGGTTGTCATCTCCCATTCCAATATACTCAATGTCGAAATAATCCTCGAGAGAAATGTTGTTTATACAACCTCATATGATACTATTAAAATGGTTGATCATGAAGAGGGCCTCTAACCCCACACTAACTATGATGGACAGTCAGTAAATCATGATAATTAAGTCAAAGATCATCTTATGAAAACCAACCATGTAAGATCCATAGGAAGGGGTTTGAAAATTTTCACCCCTGATGAAATGAGATGACGAGGGATGAAATAAAATCACTATTTTCAAAATCATATATTGACCAGGAGAATGGGACACTTTTTCCTCATCTACACTCTATATATATTACTAGAGAGCCCCATTCCATAATGAATTAGTTTTCTTTTTCACCCTCTTAATAACACATTACACCAATGGAACCTCGAGATATATAAAAAATATAAATACTGTGACCCGACACTAGATTTATGGATGCAACTTATCCACAAAGTGACTCACCCTATCCCCTCATATATTATTAAATTCAAAGGATAATATAATAGGTTTTATTCTAGGTTCTAAAATCCCAAATTTTGGAATCCACTAGAATAATGTAAGAATATATTACGACAAGTCACCTTAGTGTTTAATAAAATAAATACATCATGAAACCAATCAAGTAACACCTCCCATATAATAGACACCTCATTGTGATCCCTGAGGAAGAAGAGCAAAATATTTTTGGCTACTCCATTTAGTGTATTCACAACAAATGAATCCTAGTGATCCCTTTTAAAATGAATCGAACTAAATGAAATCTACACATACTCTAACCAAGATATTATATCATAATCTAAAATGTAGTTATCATACTACTATAGACCCTAATAATGAATCTCATAGATTTTCCCCCTCTTAGTGTAAACGTTATAAAACATATTTCTATGAAAATATACAGGCACATATTACTGAAATTATTTAGCCTAAACATGATGATGGTGTTGAATTAGGTTCATTTATAAAAAAGAAATAACATTAGGGGATCCTAAACATAGAATATAGAATATTTATGGTGAGTTAAATTATTCAATTTCAACCTAATTCCAATTTTCTATCCAATTATAAAAAAAGTGAATAAACTCATGATATATGATCTATACAGAGGTATCTACCCTATAAGTAACGTCACTTCATCTTGTATGTTTGAAAAACCTAAGGGTCCTAACACCATATCATACAGGCCCTAAATTCACATGTCCTTGCTATTATCCCATGTTTTCATCATGTACTATGTTTAGATGATATTATTGATATAAGAACACACATAATAATAACAATTCACTACCTATAAACTACAAAATATCTATTAACCATCAACTATGATACCACTCTATTATGATCCCCCACCACCATGGGTACCCCTCCTAGGCTGACAATGCAGAGAATGAGAATACATTGATGGTGACCTCAAATAGAACATGGTTTTATACCTATTTCTGGGGGTATTGAATGCATCCAAATGGTATAAATAACTTTATTTATTTAAATTTAAGGAACAAAGATAAGATAACCTCCACTAATCAACTATATAAAAAAATAAAAAATAATCACAGTATATGAATGTATCATTATAAAAAAATTTCCAAAAAAAATATATTCATAGGATGAAACTAATATATTAGAAACTATATAAAAATTACTTCAAGTTATTAATTCCTAGATTGATCACTAACAATCATAGGAAGACCTGAACAGAGTGAGCATATAAGTATACTCATATGAGTCCTACCAGAAACATCCTAGGAAATTATAAAAGAATAAAAATAACTCCAATTGAGTAAACAAATAAAAGTAACTCATTACCTAAAAAGGTAAAACAACATCCCATATTTCCAAGGTTAAATCAATATGTAACAAAAACATTTATAATATACATATCCTAATATATTTGTATGAAATGGACCACAAATCAAAACCCCAATAGTTTATTTCTCTCATACCCCAGTTCCAAATATCATTTTCTCTTATACGATAAATAACTCATATTTCAACTCATGAGTACATACCATATATTATTTGACATCTTATATATCCCTTTACATACTCATCACCATCTTCTCAAATATAACCAAATTATGAGTGCATGATCCATTATAACTCACGTATCAGGAATTGCACCTCATGTCATGACATCTCATTCTCGTACACCTATGGGAACCCACAGACCCTGCAATCAAATATAGGTATATATTATAATCAAAATACCTTATAGTAAACATATTCAATTATAGTCGATCTTTGATCAATTACAGCCATTTGAGAAACATACCCTATAACATAACCCATTTTAATGTGGACATGGCAACACATCCTGCAATACCAATGAGTGATTCAGTAAGATATATAATTCATCGATGTTTTTCTTCACCAACCTAGATGTTGTGGAAGAAAACCATACCCAAAACATTTTCGGCATATATTAATTCATTAATTGGGTGGTTGAGTATGTGAAATCATGAGATATAATTTATATAACACATCACAAATGTAAAAGAAACTAATTATTCTTATACTTGACTCCAAATATCGTCTCGTTTGATACCCCACACCACCACTAATGTATAGGGAACAAGATTATGAAAGAGTACCCAAGAATCAATAAAAGATATCATTAATTGTTTTCTCTTAGTAATTAACAATTAATATTCATTAGTTCTCCCAATATCAATTACAGATTAGTTGAACCCATTATAAAATATGGTTTAATCAATTTAAATAAAATCTTCATGCCAACCTAATTTTAAAAACATATTCTAGTTTCTTGATTTCAATCCATTAATCCTTTAAGAAGTAGGCTCAACAATCCCATGTTTTCAATTAATTTATTAATATTTTCCACCACCAATGAATCCCATCCCATGAGTTAATTATTTCTTCAATTCACTTTTACATTATTATGGGTACTCTATGAATAATACTAAGATATAATTAGAATATTAACTCAGAATGTATAAGATAAGTACATCATAAATATGTATACCATAACAAAAAAAATAGGCAACCAACCATGAAATGAAACAATATGACATATGGGAAATACCATCTTTCAAACAATACCATCTACCCCAACATCAAACTCATATCTATGATAAACATAAATGAAGTTACACACCAAACATCTAATACCCACTCCTTGTAAAAAAACCAACAAACAATCCATAAAAAGTCATTAGTATAATAAATAATGAATAAATATAAATAAAATTATTGTACATAAAAAATGAAAGGGGAAACTAATTACATAACACTATCTTATCCAATAATTTACTGAAAAAGGGCGAGATCACACTTTCCTAAATAATTATATCTAGAAAACAAAATTTTCATTACCATATTGAAATTAATGTTTCATTTTGCATATATTTTAGTAACAAAAAACCAAATCATTAGATGCTAATATATTCTTATAACCAAAAATGGTATTCCTTTAGGAAATACTTTCATTTTCAAATGTTTTCTTGGAAGAAAGGTAATCAATTTTACTAGTAACATTTAGATTTCATTCTATAGTTACCTATTTTACACTATTTTATCCATTTCATAAGAATAAACATTTCTATAAAACAACAAAAAAATATAATATAGATATAACACAATCTATAATGTCTTAAGAATAGACACTGACAAACATAAACACATACAATCATAATCATCTCATTCAATATCATTCTAAATTCTTTTTACTATCTTAATTTGGTTAATTTTCTACATTCACCAAAGGAAGCAAAAGTATAATACATTCAAATAGATAAATACAATGGATAATTAAAAATTCCACTACATGAAGACTATATGTGTTCTACTAGAAATAATTAAAACATAAGAACATACATCTGATCACTACTCTAACAAATAAGGAATGATCCCTATGGGAATACAACCATATATACTCTATTTGTTAATAATAGAAACCCCATAATAATTAAACGAAAAAAATTTCCATATCATGGAAGAATAGAACATTAGAGATCATAACCAACTAGAAGAGAAGAAAATAACATCATATCACCAATGAGAATCATAATAATTATGGGAGACGATGGCTAGAAAAGGGCCTCAATGTCTCAAATAAATGTGTATGGGTTAACTAGGGTTGCAAATAGAAAGAGTAAAATAATAGATTTATATTTTACATTATAATTTATTCCAAACTATAATTTAATAGCATCACTATGTAACCACAACTCGAACACTATAATATATAGGTTTTATCAGAGAAGTAAGGCTTGGTAATGAATACCACACCCTAATAGACCTTAGTCTAACATACCTCTATAATCCTTGGTGATATCTTAATTATATATTCCCCCATTAGGTTATAGATATAAGGTGAGGTTATAGAATAAAATATGAATTACATCACTGCCCCAAAATTTATAGAAATAAGAAAAATTAAGCCCTCGAGCCCCGCTATGTCTCCCATGACCTATATCATAGTTACTCTATATTAAGAAAAACCTAACATCCATCACTCATAATGCCTTACAGTGTAAAAAACATTCACAATATATATATATCTTGGAAAAACCCCACAAATACCAACCATCTCAAGTGTCCATGCTGGAAGAACTACACTATGCCAAAATATTATCTTCCATCTGATATTTAATATCAGTTCCACTTTCAGGATTCTATGCTTTTCCCAAACACCACCATTCACCAAAATAATGAAAATAAAATAAACCCAAATATAGTAAAATAGAGAAGGTGTTGAATTTATTACATTTTCATAAGATAGAAGGGATCAAATCACCAATGGTCAACCTGTTTGGTAGCTATAAAGAAACAAATACATTCATGATTCCCATATTTCATGGAAAATATCAGAAAAACTGTAGAATCATTTCCACGTGCTTGAAATTATTTATAAAATCATTATTTATATCTAGAGGAAATGAATAAAAATAAAGGGTGAGATCATATTATTAGTATTGGCTACATACAACACAAATGATCATAAGTAAATAAAGTAGAATTTATATATAAATTTAAATAACTGAAAACATGTTCCATTTATTCAGTGTCATGGCTATAAAATGAATACATGGATAATATCTATGCAGTAATCATATGTATATTGATGAATAAATTCTTAGTGGATTAAATGATTAATTTTGGATGTAATTATCTTATTAATAATGATATATTTACTATCAATACTTTTTTCAATGATAGATTCATCGATGGTTAGGTATATACCAAAATCCTACTTAATAAGTTTATACCATTAGTTTTTATCATGGTATATATTAATGAATATGAGGATATTTATAACATAACCCCACATGTCTCTACATATATAATCTATTCCTCAAATATTTTATGATCAATTTAATTCATATAAAATATACCTTATTAATAAATATCCAGATTGTGTAAATAATATGGAATATTATGATTTATCCACTCAATAAAATAACTTTTATATTTACATAATGTATGTTGAAATTTTATAATGTTCTATAAATAATCATATACATTATAAAAATAATATGGATATTTATGAGAAATGTGATTTCCAATGAAAAATGATAACAAAAATTTTAACATTTCAAGTTAAATTAAATAGCTGAAAAATTAATAAGAGATGAAAATTGTCTATCAATTAATAAAAGTAAATTTTTGGTACTAAAATCCCATCTTGTGGAGAAATAAAGAATTTGATGAAAACCATTAAAATACTCATTAATTGATTATTTTTCATTTTAAAACAATTGAAAACATTTAAAAGAATCTAAATAGTGTAAAATGGTTATGGAGAAGGTAAAATAATTTAAAACTATATACATTAAAATGAAACATCCCTTTTTTATTTTTGTAAATAAAATAAGAAATAAACCTTTTAGAAAACATTAAAAATATTCATTTACAACCATTTAAAAATTCAATTATAACATAAAATTTCATTAATAAATCATTTTTCAAAATATAATGTACTTTTGTAAGGAAATTTTGGAAAATATGTGCATGGAATAAAAATATACCTAATCAAAGGACAAATAATATATTTTTTTAAAACATTTATTTTATTTATTTAGGTTAAAAAGATATGAAATTTTTAAATAAAACATTAAATAACATTAAATATCAATAATATAAGAAATTACATAGACTTTATGAAGGATAAATTAAATGATTCATTCAATGAAAATAAGAACACTCCAATGAAAATGATATTGTGAAATAAATTCTTAAATCTTGGTTACTTTTATATTGTAACCCCTGGAATGATTGACTTGAATTTAAAATCTTTTATTAGTTAATTAATATATATTCACTTTAAGTATATAAAATAGTTAATAAATACACCACATAAAAGTAAAAAGCATCATATTACCCAATACATCTCAATGGAGTTGAAATTGAGGTGTAATACCATACCTAGATCACAACATTCTTGTGAGAATTACTCAATTTAGTGATTATCATTATGAAATGTAGATTAACATTATAATATTTATAATAAAATATAAAATAATAAATATTTATTTCAAAAATAATCATACCATATCAAAGACAATGGATAATTAATATGACCCAATGAAAAGAATTGAGTTATGAAATCCCTTACAAAGATAATATCATTGAGGTGATAATTAATTAATTAAGTTATTATTTGAAACAAATTTAAATCCACCAAAAAAATTAAAAAAAAAATTATAATACAATCATAGGAAATTCCACACATAATCACGAAATAACATAGACAATGAAGTATAAGTATAACCCAATGAGTGGATGTTGAGTTAAGAGTCCCCTAGCATAAATTTTTTACTTTCCCCATATGGAATTTCTACCTATTATTATTAAATTTTAATTTATCATAATTACATAAAAAATCATACACATATATATAATATCATATATTATCCATTTATAAAATAAGATCTCTCAATTTTTCAATAATCATTTATTACTATCATTTCATTGGGTGGTAACAAGTTTATTTTTTAGGTACGATTTGATTTGGAAGATATGGTTCATGTATTTTGTTAATGGTTATATCAAATAATTAATTATAATAATGATATAAAAAGAATAAAGATTTGTTATACTCATATTTAAAATCATCTATGATGAAGAGACATAGAAAATGAATCACATCACTTCATGGGGATGGTGGGTCATACATATACATGAGCAATGTTATCATTTTTAATGAGTGGATTGGAAAATCAGTGGATGATATATTATAATTAAAAAATTATAATTATTCCATATTTATCATATATATTAATTATTTACATCATTATGATAATCCATAAGAGGTCATAATAGAAATAACATTATATCGGTTCGCGAGGTGGT
Source organism: Viscum album (assembly GCA_963277665.1). NCBI lineage: Eukaryota > Viridiplantae > Streptophyta > Magnoliopsida > Santalales > Viscaceae > Viscum > Viscum album. Next base: position 124,388,640 of record OY728133.1, on the reverse strand, counting down.
AGTCCATCGTACACACGGGCAATGGTTTTTTTCTAATTTGATGAAGCTGGAAAAGGATGAATATTATTAAATAAATATAATAACATATCATTATATTTAAGATAATTATTTTATTATTTTGAAATAGATATGACATAATTGATTGAGATAAAATTAGAATAAAAATGAAAGTTCTGGGTGAGGATGATTACCTATTTTTAGAATGATATCATTTAGATATCTTATAAACAGACCCTATGTTTTCATTTTTTGAATAAAAAAACCACTAAAAATTGGATAATGATGTTTAGAATTTGTTTTGGTAGGGGATTTTCAAGATCAGTGGTCTAGGTTATTTATTGAATAGAGGATATATGGTTCCTTTTTATATTGAATGAAAGGAAACATATGGAATTAAAAAAAATATTTTAATACAATAAATTAAAATTCATGCTAATGTGACAAAATTTTGGAATAATTTTTAAGATAATAAAGGATATGGTTAAAATAAAGTTGACTAAAAATATTTCAGACAAGCATATATGGTATTTTAAACCTTATATTTTTGTTTAACCCATTAGTTGAAAAAATTTACCATTAATCGTGATAACTACTTTTTTAGTCATAAAGGGTTATAATTTTATGTATAAGGTAACAATTTTCTTAAAAATAGAAAATTTAACACTTGGCCAACAATTTTTTATCCTAATTTTCCTATTTAAATATTCTTCTTATTTATAAATAATTTTGTACAACTTTATTTTTTATCAAATATCATTAATCTCATTCGAAACACTATTCATTTCATTCACCTTTAAAGAAATTAATACAAACATGTAATTATAATATAATATTTTAAACCCCAAAAATTAATTATTATAGACTATAAAAGTTTTTATAACATAAATTCATTAATAAAACATTATTTTTAATGTTTTTAAAATTATTTACTTTGAATTTTCTACTAATTTCACAAGAATAGTCATAATTTAATTATATAATCACTAAAAATTATAAATAAATTAAATTTATAATTTTTTTATTATTATAAAAATAATGTTTAATATTTATTACCAACCTATTTTTATCCCTATGTAAACATATAAGATAAATTAAATCCAAGGGAGATATTGTTTGTGTTTATTATTTTAATAAAATAATATAAATGTCATTATCAAAGGAAAAATGGAACCAAAATGCCACATATCAGAAGTTATAATTGGTATAGTTTCATTCAAACCATAGAATGAAATAAAATACAGTGTTAGATATATATTTAATGCCTTAACACATAATTCTTGACCTCAATTACATGATTTATTCTTTACTAGGGTGATACATTTTACCAAGATTACTATTCACAATACATCAAATAAAAATGAAATATTTACCCAATTTTAAATCCATTGTTCCAAATAAGGAATCCATTTTATAAAATTCAAAGCTTATATGTTTAATAAATTAGTCTAAAATTTTACATACAAAAAAGATGAAAATATATTTCTAAGAAAATGTGTTTTAGACCTAAAAAATATCTTATATCAAAATCATGTAAAATAATGATACAAATGGAATTAACTAGATTATTATAAATAAATTTTATTTTATATAAATTTAATACCATTTAAAAAATATATTTTGACTTTTAAATTACTAGATTTAATGAAAATATTTGATTTTTTTACAAAAAAACTCATTATTTTACACTATTTATTGAAAAATAAATATTTTTAGAAAATTTCAAAAAATTAAACATAACTGAATATTGAAATGATAATTTCATAAATTATATAACTATCACATAATTATATTTGAGATGTTTTATTTGATCTTTAAAACTCAGTGTTGCGTTTAAATCATGTTATTAAAGAAGTTATATTTATTTAAAGATAAATATAACTTCAAATATTATGGTGTTACATTATACCCTATTAATAATAATTTTACATCAAAATTTCAGTCTACAATACAATCAACCGAGGATACATATGCCTCACCATATCCTTGGGTTCTCACACAGCTTCCTGAAATTTATAGTTTCACCATATAACATTGACCATATGAGTAGTATTGGTTACTTTAACATTCTCCCTATAATCCAAAATATTCATCCATTGTTACTCATAAGACATATATTTATCCACTAGAATATCCTATCAGTTTAGTATATGTTAATGATTCGGTATTTACTTCCTTAGGATAGATTCATAGAACACACCGTGGACTTGAGAGAGATTCAATTAAAGATCCACCTGATACGTTATTGCACCAATACGATCAAGAATTTATAATATATTGATATATCAATAGATCCAAATTACTTAATTTATAAATCACTTATCCTTTTTCTATGTATATATTCATATGAGTACCTTTTCCCGAATAATTCACTCTGTATCACACTGATGATTTCCAGAATAACTTTTTTTGTCAACTCTCAACTGTCCTTATGAGTTATTGACTGGATATAACATTTTCAATGATTTTCTTATATAGATTAGGTAATAATAGAATTATTTATCTAACTTTATCCCCACAAATTGATGTTGTGTTACTCCTTTTATAGAGGTCTTTATAACAAGCCATCCAAATTATTGAATAAATGTTATTATTATATAAACATTCTACCCAAGGAAGGTGTTGACCCATACCATCTTTGAAAGACATAGTTTTAGGTATTAACATGTATTCTAGAGTTATAATTTTCCTCTCCGAATGACTATCATTATAAGGATTATATGAAGTACCAAAACTCAATTATATATCTAGTGACTTATAAAGACTTCTCCAGAACATTGAGGTGAACCTCAAACCCCGATTATAAATGATTGGGAGTTGTACTCTATAAAATGTCCCAACATCCTTAATGTATAATAGAGTAATTTATTCATAAGAGAAACATTCTCTAAAAATGATAAAATTGGATAATTTCATAAGGTGGTTGACTACAATCAAAATTGAATTTTTCTCTTTATATATTTGGGATTTTGATAATAAAATACACAGTAATGTTTTCTCAATACCATTCTAGCATGAGTATTAGTTTTAACACCCCCTTATTCTTCATTCACATATCCTTTACATAATAACACACATTAAATAAGGATACATTCTATAAAATATCCATTTTGATTTTATACCACAAAAATTACTCTTTCAAGTATTTATACATATTTACACTTTCAAGATGAATAGATAATGATGAATTATGAGCATAATGCAATAACTTTTTCTTCATGTCTGGTATCGATAAACACATACCAAGCTTCTGAAACTTATCTTTATATTATGATCATAGTTGAACTGAGTAACATTTCTGACTTTATTTTTTAATTCTGAATCATCCATATTCACCTTCTTAATCCTCTTATGGATGGATGGTTAAGAATTAATAAGTGAAAGATATGATATTAACCATTTTAATAAGATTTCAAGATCTAACTTCTACGAATTCAAAAATAATGGATCACCTTCAGTCAATATCATGTAAAAAATGCATAGTCTATTTTACTATGAGCATCATACACCATGTTCACCTTCCCATAGAGGTAATTTTTTTACAATACATAATACTTGATCAAATCTAAACCTTTTACTATATATAAAATTAATCCAAATCGTTATTGAAAAAAAAACCACTGCAACATCCAAATCAGGAGTCATGAAATGTTTGTCATTATTTTTTAATTATTAAGAGGAATAAGTTATTACCATATCATTCTTTATAAGGATGTATCCAACACCCTTATTTTAATAAACACAATATATCATGGAGGATTCTTCCTTATAGATTAGTGTATGCATAAGAATTTTATCCAACCTTATCTTTAGTTATTTAAAACTATCCTCACATTTATATATCCAAAAAACATGGCTCAGATTTAGGTTAACAAGGTGAGTGGATTAGATAGTTATGGGAATTTTTTACAAATCATAGGTAGTATCCGTCCAATATAATAAATATATAGATCTTTATTTCCATGTAATTTCTAGTCCATTTATAAATAAAATCTATCATTGAATGATCCATCGATATACATGTATATGACATTATATAACTTAAGAAAGAGATTTTTTTTGTGAAAATTTACACTTGGTAAAATTGATATATATATTACCCTTCCTCAGAGTCATCAAAAAATCATCAAATATTCTTCATTCAAGTCCTTCATCTTCATGTATATAAGAATATTATTTGTAAAGACTACAAAAACATCATGGTATTCTTAAAGACTATATTCATTAAATAAAAGAACATAATATGATCATATATAATACCAAATGGAATTACTATAAATTTATGATGACTATACCTTATATGGAATCTCATCTTAGTTATATCCTCCTTCTTGAACCATAGTTGATTATTTCTAGATAAAAGATAAATCTTTGAAAAATATTGATATCCAAATAGCTGATAAAAATAGTTCATTGATACAGGGTGAAGGATACTTATTCTTAATAGTGATTTTATTAGTTCCTGGAAATCACTGAAAAGACGCATAGACCAACCATTAGTTTTAACAAAATGGAATGGTTCACCCCGTGGGGAAGTACTATAAAGAATTAATCCCTTATTTATATTCTCATTGTGTTACTTATTCAATTCCTTAAAATCAATATCATACATTCTATATGGGGTATTAGAAATTTTTGTAGCACCATGCATGAGATCTGTTGAAAAATCAACATCACAAGTCAGGGGAGACTAAGGAAATCTTCAAGGAAGACATCAAAAAACTCCCATATGAAATAAATATCATCCATGTTGATTCTCTCCCTAACCAAATTAGATAAATATCCATCATCAATAGGTAGTAGACCACATATTATGGAAGTAATTTCCATTGAGAATTCAGGTTATTATTCTTAATCATAGATTATCAGAGGTTGATTCATAAAATTTAATAAAACTTATATTCCTTTATAGATGATATGATATCTATATTGGGAGATGAAATCCATGCCCAAAAATATATAAAATTAAACTAAAATAAGAAAAAAATTATTAGTAAAAAAGAAAAGTACCAAAAACTTCTATCAGATAATAACTATAGACTTGATATGTGATAACTATACCATTAGGGTTTTTACATCTAAATCAATATATAATCAATAAGGTGGTGAGGGGATAACCTAAAAAAATAAATCATATATAAAATAGTGGGTATAACTTGAATCAAATAACATATTTTCACTTTTTTAGTGGATGATAAGTGTATATATCACCACATCTCTAGGAACATAAAATTTGGCTATTATAATTCCATATTCATGGCCTTCTCTCATTTGGATTATTCTATAGTAATTTTCCTTTATATTTACTGAATTGGTTTTAATAATTCCCATTCTGTTTAAAGATGAAGAACCAAATAACAACAGTTTCATTCTTTTCCTTATATTAATTATCCAAATGACCCTTATCTCAACACATGTAACAAATTCCCTGACCTTCAATAATTTTCTATGATGTTTTCTTCTAGAATTTTTAAATAATGTAAATATTTTCTTTTCCTTCTTCTTCATTGATGTGTTCCATTTTTATGGGTTCTCATCCAAAATATTATTTTTGTTTATTTCCCTTAAATATATAGGATATATAATATTATTTCTTTATCTTAATGAGACTTGATACTATATCATCGTATAATAAAATTTTTCATATAATAGTTCCCATAAGTGATTCATCTTAATCCCATCAAAAAAATTGTCAATATTTATTTCTATAGTATGTTTTAGTTTGAAGCATTCATAGAATATCTTATAATTTTATCCTCATACTCTGCCACACATTATTATTCCTTTATCTTTAATGTGATAAAATTTTTCCCTATTTCATCTCACTATTCACGTTGGAATTATTTTTTAATATTATTAATTTAAATGTTATCTATTAAATTCTTTCTATTTAGTCAAACACATTAGTGCTCTGGATCAAAGAAAACCATTAATCAAATATTCCCATAAGAAATAACCTTCCCAAATAACCTTTTAAATTTCATTACATCATAAATCATAGAATTTCTTCTCAAGGGACTTAAACCATATCTCGGGTTCCAAAAAATTAGAAGTTCCACAAAAATATAAAGGTTTTTTTTCACATAAAGAGACCCACATAAGTGAATCAATTTTTTGAATAACTTTTTACACTATACCTATGACACCCTTAATTTTAAATGTATTTTTAAGTTATTATTTTTGGGATTCGGGTTCTCTCATCGAGGATCAGGTTGAACGTGGGGTTAAATTTTTTGATTTTTGATAGTATTGGTGGGTTTCAGACCAAGAAAAATGAACCACATGGTTATTGGAAACTACGTTGTCTCCCCATGTTCTTGTGCAGGTGCCCATGTGGTTTGTGTTGAGGCACGCAACTTGCGTTCTTTTTATTAATCCGTGTGATGAGAAAGTGGTTATGAGTTTTTAAAATATGTAGTATGATTTCATAGAAAATTAAATGAAATGGAAAATGAAATGAAATAAAATGAAAATGAGATAAATAAAATAAATAATAATTTTAAAAGAATATTTGATAATAATAATAATAATATGTTGTTGTTATTATTATTATTATAATTATTAATATTATTATTGTATTATTATTATTGTTATTATGATTATTTTGAAAAAAAATGATTATAATTATTATTTAAAATTTTGTTATTATATTAATCGTATTATTATTACTATTATTATTATATTATTACTGTTATTATAAAATGGAAAAGGGGAAACTCTAACCCTCCCCTGGTTCTCTTCCCTCACCCTCCGTGGTCCGTACTCACCCATCTACGTTCCAGCCTCACCCATCTATGATCTAACCAGTCGGCCATTCCGTGCTCTGACTTCGCCCCTCACTTCTTCAGCTAGTAGTTTCACCCCCTCCTGGTCTAACCTCATATGCCATCGTACCTCCTCTAACCTAGAACCCTCTCATTGGTTTTTTGACCTCTCAATGACAACATCCCGGTGGCCCGACCATACCTCACCGACCCTCGTCTCCAGTGGCCAGTAGTGATGGCGGACCCCCTGCTCCCTCTCCCACTCTGGTCAGCTACATCCATTTCCAGCAAACCCAAACCCCCCGGTTCTGGTTGTCTTCCAATGAGAACCCAAACCCCCTTCGTAGCAGCTCCACCTCCCCTCCAGCGCACAGACTCCTCTCATATGGTGTGTCTTCCCTTTAGAAATTTTCCACTTTTTTGACTAATCCCTAATGTAATTATTTTTAATTCATGTGTTTTTCTCATTGTTGTTGGTGTGTGGTTGGTCTGTAGGGGGTTGTTCATCCTTATGATGAAGTAGCATCATGATCACATGCCATTGAGGTTAGAGAATCCATTTTTTTCAATTCCAATTAAGTCCATTTAATTCTTTATTTTTTTTAATTAATTTGTTTACTTGATCCTCACATTTGGAATATATTTTGTTAACCGTATATATTGTTCCAAAGTGCATTGGTTTTGATAAAAATAGTTTTGAACTTTTTCTCCTGTTTATGTTTTCATGTGCGTCTAGAGATTGTGTTCATTATATTTTAAAATATGTATTCATTGTTTTTTAAACATGAAAGACACCTTCATGATACTCTCAAGTAGTTTATCATCATGTTTTCTAGTTTGTGCAATATTTTGATCTATTTTTGGAATTTTTTAAAATTTGTTTTATTTTTTATATACTTTCTAGTAAACTATTTGGGTATTTTATAAAATTATTTATGCATTGTTTTTCCTACTTGAAATTTTTTTCATAAAATGGTTATTTTGTTTATAAAATTTTTTATAAAAGGGTTGGGTTGTTTATATAATTTTCTATAAATTATATTGTTGTTTTGTATAATTTTTGATAAAATGCTTGGTTTGATTTATAATTTTGTCATCATTTAATATTTTTAAAGAGTATTATAAAAATTATTTGATGTGAGTTTGGAAAAGAAAAATTCCCACATAGAAAATATGAGTTAATTGTGTGTGTTCTTGAATGTATCGATTTAAGGGGTCATTTGGTTTGTTTAACTAGTTGATTGTTTTTCAAAAAAAGAGGAATTTTGAAATATTCATGGAAAATGTATTTTGGTTGTGGAAATGTTAAAGGCCCATTTGGATCATCCAACACACAGGTGAAGTTGTTTTAATATTTTGAATTGTTTTTGTTAAGAAATTATGTCTTTTTTATTGGGGTTTTAAATGTTATTAGAAAATGGTTTCGATATGGAAATGACGTGACAACCCTGTTGGCACCATAAATGACATGAAAAATACAGTTCTGTTATATATATATATATATATATATATATATATATATCTAGTGGGAACCTCTTTAAGTGGTATATACATTTATGGGTTATTATATAGGGTGTTTGTGTTTGTGGTAGGCTAGTGTTGTGATGGAAGGTAAGATGAGTTATGCTTGTGAGTCTCTCCTACATAGAGAGTATTACTACCTCCATGGATTCCTAGGAGTCTTTTAGATAACCAAGTGATGGTTTCTTTTTAGCCCTGATAATATGGGTTAGTACTCCATGGAGTTGTAGACAAGTCAGGTGGGATGCACCATTAGTGAGGCCAGTTTATAGAGGCTAGATGGTTATTGACATAAGGGATTCACCATATGTAAGTAGGTGGTTCTAAACCAAGTACGTCCATGATTCATCTAGGGATGTTTAGGCTCACCCATATTTATTATTCATGTGTTTTTTTGTTTTCTTATGTATTATTTTCTATTCTATACTACTCACTTATTTATTTTAATACTTCCATGTTTTCATTATTTGATTTTTTTGTAAAATGGTAATTTGATTCAAAAATGGTATGTGGTGTGCGTTGGGTTTTAAAGGGGAAATTGATGTTGAATTATTAAAATGTGGAAAAACTACTTTTATAAATATATTTGAATTTGGTGTTAATGAATTTTTTTGGGAAATGATGATCTTGGATTCAATGGTTTATTTTTGGAATACCTAATGAGAATATTGGTTCTCATGCCTATTATATCTTTTCAATTGCAGGTTCATCTTTTTTTAGGTTCCCTGGTAGTTGCTCGATGTAGAGAAAGATTGAGTCTTCGAGTTGGAGGTGACCAAGGGGTCACATGGAGATCACAAGTAGTGGTTTGGTATCTCTTTCATTAGATTCCAGTCTATTTATCTGTGCCTTGTAATTGAATCTATTTATTTATATTCATTTAAGAGTTAGTTGTCATTTTACTGCATGCTTATTTTGTTTATTTGGGTTATTTGATATGGTTTTGGGGCCAAATCTTTCCCATTGGTTGTTACATTGATTCCCAACATAGGTTGTCATCCCAGGGGGACCATGAACACCCCTCACGCTATGTCGTGGACTGACACAGGTGACCTGTTTAGGGTTGACCCTGACTGGTTAGTAATAATATAGGAAAACTTATTTTTCATAACCTGATTCAGTTGCCCTAAAATGGACATAATATACTCAATTATAACACCATTTGTATTTTATTTATCATTAGGGAATATCCAAAATTTACTGCAAGTGTTGATTTACATTAGTTAGTTTGGATTCATCACTAAATAATGTAACACATTGAGTTAGCTCATAATCATTATGAATATTGAGTGATAAAATAAAAATCCCTCTAATGGTAAAATTTCTCTAAGACTCTAAGGAATGATCATAATTACATTATTATATATGTTTATTTAAAATATATTTCCCATGCTTTATACTAAACTTTCTCTAATACCAACTACAATAAACCCAAATCTTGTAACCTAGAGCTGATGTACACTTTATAACATTGGAATATGATTCAAGGGATAATATCACAATAGATCTATCAGTTTAGTAGTCTTTAAGAACATGATATATACTTTATTCACATATTATATTGGATATATAAAAAAATCATATGAAAATTTATCAGATCCTTGATATTATTCATAATATCCTTCATTGTACCCTAGGGAAATAAAAAAATGTTTGATTTTAGATGCTCAGTAATGCTTTCTACATAAGAATTTCTATGGAATAAATAAGTAATAATGAATATACCATGGTAAATAATAGAAAACAGACATCATTTAATCAATTAATTGTCCATAAAATGAATCCATAGATCATATCAATTTAGTAATTTCATGAGTAATAATAATAGAATTTTTAATAATGGAAATTCTTAATGATATACATCTTGATATTAGACATCATGATATCATTACCATTAAGGACTTATTCTAATATAGTTTAATTGATGCATATGTATACACATTCCCTCATCTAGAGTGGGGATTGCATATAGAGATTTAGTCCTTGGACATGAAATGGACATTTATTACAACTTAGTTCATATGGGTCTATCGACTTTGTAAAGGTATCCCTCAACCAGTAAAAGGGTATTATAAAATTAATAAAAATATATAAATGCTTCATGATTTAAATCATAATTATAATAAAAAAACCCAATTAAAAAGATTGACTAGCTAGTTTATCTCACAGGTCTTGTCGATACATCATGGGGATACCTATAAATACGCACTACCCATCAGTACATGTCAAATTCATTCATCATATTAAATTAATATAAAATATGAATAATCAAAAAAATATCCATATTGATTAAATAACCTGGAATATTTAGATTTTACTAATCAATCAAATAACATTCATAGTAAAACATCACAAGTATAAATGGTAAATTATTTAGGAAATAATCAAATCCATGATACGAAGAATATGTATATTCAAGATAAATATAATTTCTAATCACAAATGATCCCAATAATGTGATTATTACAAAATAATTTTAATGACCTTGAATTTAATAAGATATAAAAATGACTATCAATCCATCAAAAATATATTATTTATACTAAAAATCATGACCTTTGAAGAAATAATAAAAATTTAATCAACCCATTAGAATAATATTTCATTAATATTTTTCATTTGAAAACCATTTAAAAATTTTAGAATAAAAAATAGTTTAAAATGGTTATGTTGGATGGAAAATATATTAATTTTTATTTTATAACGAAAAAATTCCTTTTGAAATATGTTATGAAATTCATAAATGAAACATTATAAACCATTATAAAAATTCCTTAAAAATATACTAAAAAGGTAAGTATAACATAATTTTTTTTAATAAATAATTTCAATAAATAAAAATGAATTTAGAAAAAAATTGAAATATATGGGTGAGGAAAAAATGTACCCTATCAAAATAAAAATAAGATCATATTTTATTTAAACAATAAATTTTATTTATTAAATAGACAATGTGACAATAAAATTGGAAGAAAACATGGAAAATATTTCAATAACGAGAGGATGATAAAATATTTAGAGTTTTTTAAGGATAGAATTTAATATTACTATAATAAAAAAGTTATATCTTAAAAAATAACATTGTAAAATAAATTGTTACCTATTTGGTAAATTTTAAATTGTAACCCCTGGAAATAGTAAAATTAATTTATACATTAGTAATCATGAATAAATATATGTTCATTTAAATTACATAAAAGGGTTACCATATACACCACATAAAATTAAATTTGTATATAGAATAAAATATGCCGCATTGGAGTGGAAATTGAGATAAAATTCATTACAATGATCATAACATTGATGTTGGAATTAATCAATGAATTGATTATGTTTATAAAATTTAAATACAAATAATACAATTATAGATTTTAAAATAAAATAAATAAATGTCATTAGACACATAATATTATCATATTAAATAAAATGATGATGTAATAGAACCTTTTAAATAGAAATTGTGTTACAAAATCCCTTATAGAGAACATATCATTTAAGTTATAATTAATCATTAAATTGATTATTTTTATCTAATTTAAATAAAAAACAAGTTTAAATACATCATAATAAAAGTTTAAGTCACTTCGCAAATACTCATGGATTTAAATAGTCTGTGATGTTGAAGTATGTCCCAATGAATGAAATTTGAGTTTAGAAAACTATTACCTAATTTTTGAGCTTCCTCATAAGTTATTTTATCCTCTTTTATAACAAATTTATATTTATTATAAATTAATAACATAATACTATAAATAATTATAATATCATATATTATCGATCTATGACATCTTATCTCATATTTGATAAAAATAATTAATTATTATCATTGTTTCGATTGTTAACTTCGTATATTTTCATGTTTGTTTTGATTCAGAAGTTATGGTCCATGTGTATTGGTCATGGTTATATGATATCCATTTTTTTAATCATGATATAAAAATCATTAATATTAATTATATACATATTTAGAATCTTCCATTAGAAATAGACCTGTGAAATGAATCACATCCCAACGTAGAGCTGATAGATAGTACGTACCCACAAGCAACATTGTCATTTATTAAGGGGTGAAAGGGTAATGAAGTAGATGATATATTATTATTCAAAAACTATAATCATGTATTATTATTATTATATATATATACATCAATTATTTATATAATTATGAAAATTCAAGTGTGGTGGTAATGGAAAAAAAATTATATTGGCTAACTGGGCGGAAGTCCACCTTACACATGAGTGATATTTTTGTATCCCATTTTATGGAGAAGGAGATGGATAAATATTATTCTAAAAAATTAATAGAATATTATTTCATGGGAGAAAATTTTGTTATTATATTTGAATTTTTATATCATATTTATAGTGGTAAAAGGGGAATAAAATGAAATTTATTGATTAGTATGATTACCTATTCATTGATAGAACTCCTTTAGATATCATCTTAAGGGACCTGGGGTTTATATTTTTCAACCACCATAACCTTTGAAACAATGATAAGGATTTTTGTAAGAGGTTATGATAGGGTTTGGATTAGATAAGTGGCTCTAGGAGGTGTATTTTAGAGGGGATAGGTGGTACCTTTTTATAGATAAGGAAAGCATAAACATGAAATTAAAAAAAAAAAATTAATATAATAAATTAATTTTCATGTGAAAATGGCACCATGTGGATTTAATTTCAAATATAATGTTGAATAAGGTTGAAATTACATCAAATAATAAATTTTTTAAACGTTTAAGTTATGTTTTAAGCCTTATCATCTTGTTTAACCCATTTATTAATAAATTTCAACCTTATCCATGGTAACAAATTTCTCATAGATGGTAACAGAAGTAACAAATATCTGTAGAATTTTTTTAGGGAGAGTGTTTTAAATAGAATAAGTTATTTTTTGGTGATTTTTTGATATCATATTTTGTGTCTACTTCATAGTTAATCTTTTTGGTATCTCACTTTTTCCTTATGTGGTTTGATAATAAAAAAATTAAATTTCATTCAATGTCATTTTGGCACTATTAAATTTATTTCCCTATAAAAATTCATGAAAAATATATAACTAAAATATAATCTTTTTAATCAATAATTATTAATTTTAATTAACTATAAAATTTTTGTATACCCATAATTCATAAAAAAATTCTATTGATTTTAAAACAATTTACTTTGATTTCTCCATTTCTTTCTCTGGTACTGTGTCTATGTTGTATATGTTCTTAAAGTAAATATATAATCAATAACAATTATAAAAATATAACAACCATTGAAATAATTTCATTATTATAAAAATAACATTTAATATTCATTCAAAAATTATGTTTATCCCTTTTTAACAAATAAGACACATTTAAGACAAGAGAATGAAATTTTTTGTTGATCTATTTCTTAAAATAATATAAATGTCATTCAAAAAGAAAAATTGCACCAAAATGACATATATTTGAATTTATGATTGGTATGAATGAATTATCTCATCCAAAGAAATAATGGAAATCATTGGATATATTCTTAATGAATTATCATATATTTATTACCTTAATTACCAAATTTATGCTTTACCGAGTTGATAACATTTACCAAAGTTACCATTTATAATACATAAAAATAAAAGGGTCATAGTTACCAAATTTTATCATACTAATTATAAATATGGAATCCATTTTATCAAATTCATATCCTATAAGTTTTAGAAATTAATTTAAATTTAAACATGTAAAATGCAATGAAAACCAGCTTTCCAAAAAATATAATTTTAAGCCTAATGATTCACTTATATCAAGAAAAATGTAAATTGATGTTCTTAATAGAATCAATTATATAATTATATAATAAATGTAACTTAAATCACTCTAATACCAATTAAAAAAATAGAATTATATTTTTAAATTACTATATTTAATGAAAATAAATAATCATTTTAAAAAATTCAGTATTTTTACTATCCATAAAAAGGGATTATTTCTAGAAAAATATTCAAAAATAAACCTATTATAATATTAAAATTATACTTTCAAAATATATATAACTATATTATAATAATATTTAAATATTGATTTTGTTTTACTTAAATACGATGTTGCATGTTAAACTAGATATCAAAGAAAATCAATTTATTAAAAGAGAAATATATCATAAAATATCGGTGTCTTACACAAAGAAAGGGCTTAAGAAATACATGCCCTTGTATCATTAACATTTGATTGGTGGTGGATCATTCGTCTTTATGTTTTTTAGTTGTGATTCATTATTCACCTAACAGATTTGATAGTGATAACTCATTAAACTAAACTATGATTCCTAGACTAATATATCAATCATACAGAAGGTTTGATCAGATAATGGCTCTTTCATATTATTCAAGAACTAAGAGAATTTGGTATAGACACAATGTTTTATGTTTTTGAATTATTTGTATTGGTGGGTTATTTATTATTATCCTTATTATAATTCCATATTGATAAAGAATGTTTATTTACTAGACTTATTAGGGACACTATTGGTGGTGGCCTTATAAATTATATTCCCATTATGTTGGATCACTGTAATACCCAAATATACATTATGTTTTGTGACCTCAGAAAGGGTAAGGGACCTACTATATCATATTATTTATTTGAGATGTAATTTCTATGTTGAGATATGAGACCACACATTATCTCGAGATCATTTTTTTAAATACCCCTTACTTTTTCCTAATTTTGGATAATGCTATATTTCATATTCCCAAAATAGATCATGTTTATATAATGTGACTCATATGACATGTAAAAGAGTACATTTACATATATCATATTGATTAATATTTACGTTTTTTATTTTAAATTTTTCATAGATTCATATTTTATAGATATTTTATGATGCTTTAGTCATGACATTTGTTATGTTGTGTTTTATTATTATCTATTACTAATGGTATTGTCACCCCCACTATCACAAATATAATAACGCCACTAGTCTCAAGCATTTGGTATATAGGTAGTTTCTTTTGAGTTATATAGATAATAAATTAAATCATAGTGGCGGTGAACTAGATCAAGTATGTTACAATGGTGTCTTAGAGGACTCCTAGATATTGGACTTAGGGGATGATACATGATTAAGTGTACATTTCATTTATTGATATATTATGTTGGGTTAACTAGAAAAGCACTATGTGGAATGGTTATTATTATAATGGATTAAATGATTCTATAAGAGATTAATTATTCCTCATTATGTCATTGGGAAGAGGATAATGTTTTTTTCATCCTATTTGGCATAATGTATGGATTTTTAAAGTAGTGTGAATGATAATGGTACTTAATAGGTAACATAAATTTTTATAATAGACCTCGAGATAGAGTATGGAAACTAATCAGAGAAAATATCTTGTATGGCCTTTGAGATCGATGTTTAACTCAATGAGAGTGATTTTTTATTTTGAGGTATTGTATGCTATTTTTACATGTCCTTATATGCATTAATTTAGAAGTTTTTATTCCTCACTAGTATTTAAACAAATAGTGATAACTGAAAACACACTATGGGATATGGTAGATAACCCATATGAGCTGATGGTGGGATGTATAAAATATATCTAGCCTTGATAATCTAATAGAGGAACTTTATGTAAGACCATGGGCATGTAATAGACATTAGTTTTAGTGTAAATGATTGTTTTGATGTATAATCCAAGTTATTAGGGTGAAATGAGTGAAATATACAATTATGTATTTGAAAAGAGAATCAATTATGTCATTTGATATATATAATTTAGTTAGTGGTTCTATATGGGTATCCTAGAAGAAATCTCCCATTGTGATACCAAAAGTTTTGGTGTGAGAGACCAGATTGTTATTTCATGGAGTTTTTACATGCTCTTTAGTTTTACCCTTTTAATTGTAATGGGATTATTATTTTTATTATATTAAACATTTTTCAAAATTTTACTATCCATATATTGTTTTTTATTTATTGATATGTGATTTATTGTCTGGACCTCATGGATTTCCCAATTTTACGACTCTTTCTTTGATCATTATCACACTTTATTTTCAAGGGTTTTGTTTATTGTTAGGTAATGAGATTATTAAGGAGTCATGTGAAAATTTTATGAACTAGTTCCATTAACATGTGATTCCCTCTTAGTGATTATTTCCTCCTAGATGATAGTAGTTTTGGGGAATACCATATTGAGTGATAAGGCCTTATGGGATATCTATAAAAGTAAAGTTTGTCTAATAATGAGTTAGTTAATACCAGTGTGATTTTTAATGTTGTGTGAGATTCCCAACTATACGAGCTCATATTCATTTCACATGTATATTATGTGTTGTATCTATATGTGTTATGTCATTAAACAGTAACCTGTATAGTCTTCTAATATCATTAGTAACATATGATTGATCATAATAATACTTAGTCTATCCAGGTGAGTAGGGGAATCCCATTGGTTTGTTAGAATCACCCATACCCTTATACACGACATGGGTTTGGATGTACATTTTTAGAACGTCATAATTTATTTCTCACATAGGTTTCACCTTAGAGTTGGATGGATGTTTCATGATGAGAATGACATTAGAGGCTATAAATTTGTTAAGATTTTATCTTCTGAGATAGTTTGGAGGATATTTTATATTTACTTTTCAAAAATGTTATTTAAGTATTGTCTATTTTTCCAATTATTTGTTGCTATACAATTTATTGAATATTATTTCATGTTATGTATATTTAAATAATTATATATTATTATAGACTGTGAATTTAATGATATTTCAATACCTATAAATTTTATTCTATGAGATCCCCATCTCTTTATATTTCATGTCTATAGGTTATTAGAATGTTCACCATATAGAATAGTCATGTTGAGTTCTTTATTGATTTAGGAAAGAAACATTATCTTACATTTGAGGTTGTAGTATCCTGATGAGTGTTTCATAACCTAACTATAATATGAAATCCCCTGGAATATGGTAGGAGGATATATATTATAATATAGTATATTATGGATTTAGAGGCAGTCAAAATCATGCTCAGATGATATTTCATTAGTTTAAACCCATGTTATTAGTGGATATCCAGTGTTGGGAGTAGGAACTCAAGGTATGAGTCATATTACTGACCAAGAATTGAAATACTGTACAGATAAGACTCCAAATGTTTCATGTGAATACCGAGGAGTCGTTGAGTAGTGTATTCATCATGATAGTATAATAATTAGAGAATTATACACTTTCATATAGATATATTTTTCATATATGGAAACCCTTGTATCCACTAATAATTAATGAAAATTATCATCTATTTATTTTTTTCACATATAAAATATAATTGGATATTATATTAATTTTTAAATGAGGGGATTCCTTGATCAGTACCTAATTGGGTATTTTGACCATAATATAAATATTGTTTTTAGACTTTGATTCTAGGGTAAATAACTATTTTGAATGAAAAATCATCTAGCGAAAAGTAGTGTGAGAAGAATAATTTTGGAATTATGGGTTTAAGATATTTGTTGAAATTTTTTTATATATATTTAAAATTATTTTAAAATTGATTTTGGGTTTAGGGTATTGATCAAAAAGCTATGAGATTTCAGTTTCAATGAAAAAAACTTGAATTCCAAAGGAATTTTAGATAATCATGATTTCTTTTTTTTATGTAAAGTGATTTTAGATTATTCTAAAAAATTGATCTACCTATGACTATGTAAACTATGTTTATTAAATTTCTATTATTGGAATTATAGTAACTTGAGTTTCATAAATTGGGTGTTTTTCAGATGTGTTTTGTTATAATTTTGATGGAGAGCTTTATTCAATATTTATGAGAATTGTTTTGATATGGGGATAGAGTAGTTATATTTGATTATAGTTTTTAAGATCTGACCATTGGTTTATGTTTTTATTAAAAAATTACAACGGTAGGGATAACCATTTTCCAAAATTAGTATTGTTAGTTATTTCTTATGGTAAGTTAAAATATAAGGTTAGGTATTGATTGATTGTTAACAATTAAATGTTTTGGTATCAATGATTGCGTGTGAATAATATTAATGTTTTAATATTGAGTATGGGTAGGTTTATCGGTTTTTCTAAATTGGATCATGAGAATGTTAGTGGATAGTATAGAGTAAAATGAACCTGGTGAGGCAATATTGGTTGTGGTTCAATAGGTTAACATCTATATGATTTGGCTACAAGTATTCTATAGGTTTGTTATGTTTAGGTATTGATGTTTAAAAAAGATACTATTTTTTGAATTTAGATATAGGAGAAAATAGTTTAGAAGCTAATTGGCGGCCAAGGGAAGTTGATATTTATTATTCAGGGACCACTCCTACTTTTTAAGTATATGAAGCATTGTGGTAGGGAGTTTGTAATTACCCATATATTTTTGTATTGTCGATCTAAGAGGAGAGTCTATTTTTTCATTTTAGAGGTAATGTGTATTTTATTTTATTTTTGTTTTGGATCATGTGGAGGATATTATGGATGTATCTTGGATATTTATATGGGTATTTTGGAGTTATATTTTTTCATGTAAAATGATTAGTGGGGAATTATATCACGAGCAAGAAGGTACTTTGTTCAATAACTTGTATCAAGAGGCCACTGAAACTGCAATTACACACCACCAATTTTTTTGTCGTGTAGAAAGTGGATACTATCTATAACCCCAAATTTCTAGTAGTTTAACACCAATGTTCTATTTTGATGATCATTGGTATTGTACCACTTCCCTTATAATTTCATGTCTAATGGTAGCCACTAAATATTCAGTGTAAGTTTGGTTAATTTTTTTGAGGTTGGAAATTGGAGTCCTTCCCTTTTATATACAACAACTCCAATGGATTCCTTGTTTAAGTAGTTGTGATAACGGGGGAAGCCACTCTAATTCCTTTATTCCTCATGTTTTCCCCTATTTGATTCATATTCTTCATGTGTGGTAATTTATTTCAATCAGAGTTAAATAACATTCCACTCTTCCTAATTTGGTCCCAATCACCCCTCTTCATTGACTAAGGTGTAGTTACCATGGGATTTGGCATGTATTTACAATGAGTCTTGTCATTTCATGCCCAGTGAGTTAGGTTTTTTTATCAAAATGTTATTCATATTTTTTGTATGTTTGGTAAAATTGATTATTGATTTGAGGGAATAATTTTTGGTTTTTCATAGTATAGACTGTGGTGCAAGTCAAGAGTGGAACACACACCATTTTATAGAGTTTTGGCATCTTTGGATAACATGGTGAGTAGGTACTATATTTAAAAAATATAGGAAATAAATTTTAAATAGATAAATTATTTAATTTAATAATGTTTTGTTTGATACGGGTCCTTACGAGATCATTTTATAAGGTATGAGATTGATATTGGTTATAAATTATCACATACTATTGGTTGACTTTAAATAAGGGATTATATTTTCTTTTTTAATTTATATATGTTTCTTTGATCATTATTGATATACTTTTCAAATTTATATGAAATTCATGATCATTATTTATAAAAATATGATAATATGAAGACAAAATAATAATCTATAACGTCATAAAACATAAAAAATATATTATTATTGCTTCTCAGGTTGAATGAGTATATGTGGATCCTTTATCAGGATTTTTTTTGGTTTAAGTGTTAAGAGTAAGGATTAAAAATGATTTAGTTTATATAAAATAAAGTTTTAACAAAATACATTTTCATTGTGATTTTTAATGGAGATAGTAATTTGAGTAATGGTTTCAAAATGCTATTTCAATTCAAGAAATAAAGTGTGGTTTATATGAGGAATTTGGCTGTGTAAATATAAAATATAGTGAATGTTTTAAGGAAATTGTAAGAATAATTATGGATTTTGTTTTGAAATGAAATTAAAGTGATGGTTTTTCTTTTATTGTAAAGGAAACATGGAAGATAGTTGTTTGATTTGATTTTTTTGTATTTTCCCTAATGAGGCTTGTGAACATTTTTCCAAAAAAATATTCTTTTATATTTTCTTCTTTATGTTTTTTATGAATTCTGTCTCATTTTTAGGATGTTTAATTACAACATAGGTCCCATATATGGATCTATACCTTGGGTGAGGGTTGTGTTCAACTATAGATATGTTACTTGAGAATTCTTTTGGAATTAGTCAATAGGATCCTTGGGATACTCATGATACTAGATTGAAACATGATAATGTAATGAGTTATTGGAGTGATTTTAATTGTTACCCTTTGGTAATTTCATGAAATTATTAATGAGTTATATAATATCCATGAATTCATAGTAGAGATCATCAATATTGGCGACAATGATTAGGGTGGGATTTTATTCTAGTGTTTCTGAAGGATAAATCAGTACAATTTGTTAGATATAGATACTATGCGATGATGATACTAATAATGGATCTTGTTGAGGGGTAAAATGTGAGAGATGACTCATTGCGTTATGGAGGAGGATGGTATGGTTCCCTTCTTATTGGAGTTATATATGGTTTTTAGCACATGAAATGTGAATTTAAATAGAGAGTTAGAATGATTATTTATGATGAACATTTGATTAACGTGTTGACACCCATGAGTGGTTACTTCTATGATAACCTTTAGGGTGTATTTTTGGGTTTAGGGGAATGATATTTTTATTTATGAGGTGACGTGTATTGTTTTTTTAAGTGGATATATCTATTTATCTAGATGTTTCACTTCACCATTGTCATTTAAAAAATTTATAAGCAATGAGGATCTAGGAATGATAGTGGATGACATCTAGGAGACATTGATTGGCCATATAAATTTGATCTGATCTAAATATTCCAAACTACCAACATGGTGTGTGTCTCTATCCCTATAGAAAACTAGATTATTTATTTTGATGATGGTTTTGATGCAAGATATACGTAATAATGATATAGTGACATATCTACACAATTAGGATATTGGATTCATACCATAAGATTATATGTGATTTATAATATAGATACAAAATTTTCTATGGGTAATCTTGTAGACAACCTAAAAAAGAATCATTGAAATTATATAGGAGAAGATGTCAGTGCTGAGATTTTTATTTGATATTATTTATCCATACTATTTGGTTTACCCATTTTTTATCATAGGATTACTGATCAATGTTATTTAATAATTTGTGCCCTTATTTATTGTATGTTTCTATTTTTTAAATTGTTTTAAAGTGATTGATAGATGGTACTTTAATAATATCCTTACTTTTTAATCCTATTAAGATAATTGTTTTCAACAATATTTCGAGGTTCATATTATTAGAAGATTTTGATATGACTGATGTGGTTCATTAGACTCTAATTGAAGAGGTTTCAAGGAAGAGTGATAATACTTTGATGATTCTTTCAATTGAGATGAGAGTTTCTCTAGGGCATACCCCATCGATTAGAATGTTATATGGATTATTGATCATAGGTAAGTTAGTCTTGTTCAGAGGTTGCGTAGTACTACTGTGATTTATTAGGGTTCATGATTATTCTAGACATTATGTGACACAAAACAAATCTTGTCACCATAAAAACTAGCACTATACCCAGCCTGGGACAAGGTTTGAAGAGTGTTACATATCTCCACAAGCTATAACAAGTGTTTGGGTATCATAGATTTTGGTTTGGGAATGATTTCTCCAAGTATGGAAACATAATACATCAAAACAAATCGATAATCCGAATCTAAATATTCATGCCAAACAAGACATAAACAAATTACAGAACTAAATACATAGGTCTAAACATAACACAATAGGTCCAAAGTCACATAAAAACAGATAAAACATTCCTAAGGACTCCACACGACAAGGGGTCATCACCCATAAGTCATCTCCACAATGCCGCACCATGGAAGGGAACTAACAAACTGAACTGTCGTCACCCAAAGCCACTCTTTTACCTACATCAAACATGACCAAGTATACATACACAAAAGGGGTTTAAGTAGGGTGTGATCCTAATCTCAATAGGATATCACCAAGAGATTATATATCGTAAACAATACAAGACAAAAATAATTCCTTTCTTTTAATAAGCAACAAAGAGTGGTAATAATTTCTAAAGAATGAATCTTTTATATGTAAATAGTTTTTCAAAGGTAATTTCCATGAATGAACACATTTAACTAAAACATGTAAGGTACATTATTTTCTACAAAAACCACCATATTCCAAATATAAATACAGGAGGGTTAATGAGAACCAATCTCAGAATCACCCCTAGGCACTAGGTAGTCTCGGGCCCCATGTACAACGTACCTCGGTGTAAACTAACCATATAAAAATCCATTATCATAAACAATCCACTAGTAGGGAACATACCTATAACCTTGAAATCCCTAATTATCATCAATATTTTTAGTGTTGTAATTGTCCATCTTTCATAGTGAAACATGGACAAAACCTATCCAGATCACTAGCGTACTAGTACATATCCTCCCAACTAGGTACCCGGGTTTCTCCCTTTGTGCTCAAATCATTATCCCAAGATAAAAAAATCCATTATTACATAAACACATTAGTTATGGTCATAATAAACTCAAAACAATAGCTACACATGTTTTTAACCACTTACACCACTCAATAAAACCTTTAGGATTTTAATAAAATAACTTCACAAAAGATAACAATGTTTTGAACACAAAATCCCTTAAAAACCCCAACTTGTACACCATTTTCATACCCATATTCATCAAAATAAGATTTCAGTCAGCCAAAATATTTCTAAAAAACCATTATTTTAGTTATAAAACAACCTCAATTTTCATAACTTAAAATAGACATGTAAAAAACCCAACTTTTCACAAAATTGCCACCTAAAAATCATTTACATAACAAATTTCACCAAAAAAAAGTTTTCTCAGAAATTATAATGAAGGATAAGTGGGATAAAAAAAGAAATTCAGAAATACTAACTCATATAGCATTGAATAACCATCGAATCACCTAAGAGAAGTGTCAAAACCCTTGAATCATTCTTGGAAAATTAAACTGCACCCACGCCACACCACATGGGACATAGATCAAGCCTAAAACCAAAATAATAGACCAATAAACCCAAGATAAAACCCTAGGTTCTAAACCCTACTTTCTGGAAAAAAGGTAACATCACGAAAAGGAATGAAAACCAATGTAAGATGGTTGATACCAAGAAGGAATTCATTTACTTGAAATATCGTTAGTTTTCTCTACCACAAACCCCTTAAAAAATTATTTCCAAGGGAGGTTTGGAGAGCTTGGAGATTTCACATGGCTGCTAGGGTCGAAATGGGAAGGGATGGGTGGATTTGTGGTTATTTTGGAAGGGAAAAATTGGAATTAAAAAATGTTTTTAATGAGATGGATAGGGCTTCATGGTTTGGATTCATTGTTTAACAAACTTTACGGCCTATTAGGGACACCCAAAATAATTCCATTTTTCTCTATATTCAATGGGGAACATGAGGGGATTAAATAGGGATAGATAGGCCAAAGATAGGGAAAATAATACCAAAAATAAAACCACCCTTTCACCCCAAGACTCATCCAACTCAAGGGTATAAAATACCCCAAAAAAATACCCCACAAGAGGTTCCACTAGGAGTGTCACAAATTTGCATCCAAAACACCTCATCCTAAATTCTTACCTTTAGGAAATGACATGTCCAAAAACCATCCAATACATTTAATAAAATTTACTTCGATCAAGAACAATCATAAGACAAAATCTAATCCCGGAACACCCAGAGATGAAGGTAAAACCAAGAACAAAAGGTGGTTTTGAAACAAAGGACTGAAATTGAAAATTTGTGTGTGAAACTTCACCACAAAGTAATGCTTTTCACCTATGGAAATCCACAACAACACCAGATGTAAAAAAAATCTCAAATGATAGATTAAGTCATACTCATTTGCCACTTTTTCACTGGCCTCTAAAAGGCCAAACACCTCTAGCTGATAAAACAAAGGAAGAGAATAATCTCACAAACAAAATCATAACCAACTTACATGAAATGATCAAACATATTCAAACAAAATCAAAAAACAAAACACCTAAAACAATTCTAGATAATGCTCAATAAATCCACCTAAAAAGAACAACATACACGAATAAATCTACCACGACCTTACTAAAACAATAACATTGCGAGTGCTCAAATCCCACATTTACCCAAGTGAGAAATTGGGGGCTAGATATCCTCAAAAAAGACTACCTGAAACCTAGAAAACACCATGGAGAAAAATGAGTCACTGATACGGGGTGACCCAAATCGACTTCCCACCACAAGGGACAACAAAATTTCTAAGACATAATAAGGACACCAATTGGGGGGGCCAAAACAGTCTCCACAACTTAAGGGGTAAAATAACATATGAAGTTTTCCAAGAGAACGTAAATGAGACCCATGATGGGTCTCCCCACTATAAGAACCAACAATATTAATTGATCAGCATGGGCCGGTATGAAAAGAACCAAAATTTAAAAAGTTGGAACGACTGCACGGTTATTCCCCACAGTTTAGGAAATTTTGTGATAACTATGAAAATAATTATATCCAAAGGGGAAGCTTTACATGGTTACATGGACCAAGGCGCATGACCATGTAGAGACCATGCAGTAGCTTCTGTCTCTTATCGCACAATTTCCTAGGTTGGTGCATGATTACTACTAACCATGCACAAACTGTGCTCTTCAATATGTTTAGCCCAAATTTCATCATTTTCTCTAAAAATTCAAAGGAAATCCAATAGAATAACATGAAACCAGGCTATAACATGGAATCAAGTTCCTCCCACCTCTACCACCGAATGTGAAAACTAGAATAAGATGATGACACTAGAGGTTTAAACTATTTCCATCTTTCATAATAAGGATAGTAATTTGACCAATGGTTTGAATGACTCTAGGATTTCCACTAACTAAATGAAATCTTCACTCTGGGACCTATGGCTAGAGATCAGATGATTGAAGAATCTCTTGCCTCACAATTAGGCATTAGAAACCCCCAAACGAAACTTCTTCTTCCAGTTCAACAGACAATAACATTGTGATCTCAAATGGTCTCAATGAAACATGACACACTTCAAACCCACTTTACCCCAATCCATCATTTTACCAAAACAAGGGATTAGAGTATGCACACATGTAACCCATTGTTTATTTGGATGGAAGAAATCCTAATGAAATGACACATAGAGACACCTTCTTCTAGAACATAAGATTTCAGAATTCTCTAAAGGGAGGCCCACATCTGAAAAAACAGATACTCTCATTATATTGAACAATACTGACCCTTATACTCAAATGGACACATGACATCGCAAGGTCTCACTGACCATGACCTTTTATACTGAAAAAACACATAGAGAGGGACATTAGGCTGAGTCCCAAACAACACATTATTTAAGAAAGTGGCCATAACATCCACTCTTTTCTAGATTTTCCACACTGGTGGCCTGACATAAACTCTTTCTTCGATGAGACTAAAGAAAGACCCAAATTCCCTTTAAGACATCATTCTACACTGTCAAACCTGAACTGAATTCACCTTCAATGACTCAAGAAAAATAAGAAACTAAGGTCTATTTCATCCTCTTAAAACCACTATACCTCTAAAGGGGGATCCACATAATCTAAAAAGAAAAGAGGTAAACTCAATATCTAAAGCTCATTATGAAAGTCCTTATGTTGATCAAATAGAGGACCATCCAACGACGATTCAACTTGGGCCGCACATGAACCATACATTAATAATTTTTAGGGGCGTACACTAGAAAACATGAAAACCCAAGGACCCAAAAAATATGGTCAGTTAGTCACAACATACCACAAACCTGGACTTAACAAATGAGGGGAGCATCCAAATTGGCCCCCTAAACTTTTCCTCCAAAGAGACCACTAACCAAAACTTCATTCAAACTTATCAATGAAACACCAACACAAAATATATATTAAAAAAATGTGTTCTTGAACTCAAAACATCCCACAATAACAGTCATGAAAAAAAATAATGCATACATCCCAACCAAGTATTATAAAAAAACACATTCCTTCAAAAGAATTCTTAAAAAACAGTGATGGTTGGTTTTTAATTTACCAATGGTATCTCATGAGCCTCCCACATTCATGTTCACATTCCATACAGGGCACCCAACTCAGATCCATCCTGAAACTCATCCTGTTGTGCTATTAACTATCCATATTCCCATATAAACCCACATATGTTGTCACCCATGAGAACACCAAAGACCAAAAAAAACTTTTCCTCTTTTTAAATTCAAAACCCTTTTAACCACACATTCCCTTTCTCAAAACTTCCAACCATAAAATCAAAACCCAATTTAAATATTACAAAAAAATTTAGAAAAACACATCTAATTCAAAAAAAATTAATATTCATCCCTGGAAAAACTATTTCAAAACATTTATACCCATTTCAAAATACTTCTAATTTCATGAAAAACCACATTCCATAAGTTTTTATTTAATTATGAACTCATCTCTTATCATTTCAAAACAAGGTTATAAAATTTCATAAAACATTTCAAATACACAGTATTTTCGAAATCAAGGTCCATCTTCAACCCCAACACATAAATTGTAGAACACATAATTCAATTAAAAACACTTTTCCATGGTTTAGATAATTCAATAGGAAACACATTTTAAAAACCCCTTTAACATAATTCATACATTCAAAAGACGTGTAAAAACATTATTTACCTTTTCAAATTATTTATAAAATTTCATTAATATTATTTCAGAAATAAAACCATTTTCACATTACTAGAAAATCACTTCAGAAAAATTCGCACTCCTTAAAATCAAGTCATTTTTTACTTAAAAACCATGTTTCTAATATTCCAAAACAAAGAGACCTAAAAAATGTGAGAGGAAACTAGTGTCAGTGGGTGAGTTGGAAATAATGTTGGTGGCAATATTACAATAAATTAACTATCAATGAGAGTGTTTTTTTTGGAAATATCCCTGGCTCCACAAGGATTTTTTGGCCTTTCAAGCTTGCTGATACCATTCACCCAACTCTCTATTCATTTACCCCAATCATCAATAAACTGTGAGAAATAATGAACTCAGATAAAAAAATCACATAGAAAATTGAATACCATCACGAGATGTTATATCTAGGAACATTAACCCTATCTGGAATGCCAAGTCTCAAAAATACTAGTTCCAGACTATCCTGACTCTTCCCCAAATAACTTGACCCAAAGAGTAAACCTCCTCTGATACCATTTTGTCATGAACCAAATATTGTCACCATAAAAACTACCACTAAAACAATCACTTAATTAGTCTTGAAGGTTGTTCCATATCCCCATAGGCTAGAAAAACTGCCCTGGTATATTATTTTATAGGTTGATAATGATTTAACCAAGAATGGAAACATCAAACATCAAAACCAATCGATAAACAGAAGCTGAAAATTCATGCCAAACAAGACTTAGAAAAAATCAGAACATAATAAATAGGTCTAAACATAATAAAAGTTTTCAAAAGTCACATAAAAACACCCCCCATGGACTCCACATGACAATGGGTAATCACAAAAAATGCATCTGCACAACACCACACCATGGAAGGGAACTAACTACCCGAACCACCGTCACCCAAAGCCTTTCCTTTACACACATTAAACATGACCAAGTGTACTTACACCCAAGGGGTTTATATAGGGTGTGATACTAATCCCAAAAGTATACCACTAAGATATTCCATAGGGAAAACAATACAATATAAAAATCATGCTTCTTTTTTGATAAGAAAGAAATGGTGGAAATAATTTCTAAAGGGTAAAATTTTAAAATGTAAACATATTTTCAAAGGGAATTTTCCATGAATGAAAAAATTTAATTAAAAAATGTAATCTAATATGTTTTCCAATAAAAAACCATATTATAAAGATAAATATACAAGATTCAATGAGAAAAAATCTCCGGAACACAACTAGGCACTAGGTAGTCTCGGCCCCCATGTACCTCATACTTTGGTGTAAAGTAACCATAGAAAAATTTGTTCTCATGCATGAACAACTAGTAGGAAACATACCAATAACCTAGTGGTACCCAATAATCATCAAAATAGTTTTTTTAGTGCTTTAGTTTTCCATCTTTCTCAGTGAAACAATGATAAAACCCACCCAGATCACCTGCATACTAGTACATATCTACCCCCTAGGTAACTAGGTTTTCCCTTTTGTGCTCATACCATTATCTCATGATACCAAATACATTATCAAATAAACACATCATTTTTGTACATAATAAACTCAATACAGTATCTACACATGTTTTTCACCACTTACACCTCTCAATAAAAACATTAGGATTTCAATAAAAAAACTTCACAAAACTTAACAATGTTTTGCACATAAAATCCATTTAAAACCCCATAGTGAACACCATGTGAGTACCCATATTCATCAATACTGAATTTTTAGCACCCAAAATATTTCTACAAAACCATCACATGAGTCATAAAACAATCTCAATTGGAATAACATAAAATAGAGATGTAAAACACCCAATTTAACACAAATTTGGTACCTAAAAATAACATGCTTAACAAACATCACCAAAACCAAATTTTTAGACAAGTATTATGAATTATAAATGTGCTAAAAAATAAATTCATTAAATCAAACTCATGTAGAATTTATTTCCTCTATAATCACCTACCACATGTGTCAAAAATATTGAATTGTTGTGGGAAAATTAAACTGCACCACCACCGCACCACAAGGGACATAGATCAAGCCTAAAAAAAAATAAACCAATAAACCCAAGATCAAACCCTAGGTTCTAAACACTACCTTTTTGAAAATGGGATATTCAGGAAAAATAAATAAAACAAATGTATTATTGAAGATACCATGAATGAATTCATTAACTTGAAATATCCTGCGTTTTCTCCACCAAAAAACCCTTCAAAAATGAGTTCCAAGGGAGGTTTGGGGAGCTTGGAGATCTACAATTGCTACTATAGTCCAAATGGGGAAGGGATGGGCAGATATGGGTTTATTCTAGAAGGGTAAAATGGGAATAGAAAAATGTTTTTAATGATCTAGACATGGCTGCATGGTTTGACAAACCATGCGTCCAAACCGTGCGACCTATTCTGGACACCCAAAAACATTCCATATTGATCTAGATTCAAGAGGGAACTTGGGGTATTCATGGAGAATAGAAAGGCCAATTATTGGGGGAAATAAAACCCAAAATAAAACCACCCTTTCACCAAAAGACACATCTAACTCAAGGGTATATACCACCCCAACAACATACCCATTAAGATGTTCCACTAGGAGTGTCACAAATTTGTTTCCAAAACACCTCATCCTCATTACTTCCCTTTAAGAAAAAAATTCCAAATACCATAAAATAATTCCATGAAAAATTACTTAGATTAATAACACCTGCAACAACAAATCTAATATCAGAACACCCAAAGACCAACAAAAAACCAAGAACCAAAAGTTATTTTGAAAAAAAGAATGGAAATTGAAAATACGAGTGTGAAAATTCACCACACAATAAATATTTGTGACCCCAAAAAACAAAAGAAACACCATATCTAAAAACCAGGACCAAAAGATAGAACCAGACTAACACCATTGACATATTTTCACCCACCTCTAAAAGGCCAAACACCTATATTTGATCAAACAAAGGAATAGAATACTCTCACCAACCAAAACATACCCCACATACATAAAATGATCAAACATATTCAAAAAAAATCCCAGAAAAACCCTTAAAAATACTAGATGATGCTCAAGCAATCCACCCGAAACAAACAACAAACCTGAATAATGCTACCACAACCTTACTTAATCAAAACCAATGGGAGTGCTCCAATACCACATTTACCCAAGTTTGAAATTGGTGGCTAGATAGACTTGAACAAGACTACCTCTGACCAAGAAAACACCCATGAGTAAACTGTGTCACTAATATGGGGTGACCCAAATAGGCTTCCCACCATAATGGAAAACATAATTTCTGATACATCATCTAGAAACCAATTAGGGGAGTCCTGGATAGTCTCCCAAACATAATGGGTGAACTAACATTAGGCTTTTTCCAAGAGAATATATGTGAGACCCATGATGTGTCTCCCCACCATAATAAATAACCATCTCAACTGAACAACATGGGAAAGCACGGAGAACCCCAAAATTTAATGTGTTCGAATGACCATGTGGTTAGTCCGCACAGTTTAGGAAACTATGCGTAAACCGTGAAAATATTTTTTTCCTAAGGGAAAGATTCATGTGGTTGCATGGGCCAAGTTTCACGGCCGTGTAGAGATAGTGCGGTAGGTTTAGTCTTTTATCACGTGGTTTTCTAGGTTGGTTCATGGTTACTATTAACTTTGTGCAAATTGTGATCATCAATATTCATAGAAAAAATTTCATGTTTTTTCTCTAAAAATTTAAAGGAAACCCAAGGGAATAACATGAACTCGAGATATAACATGGAAACAAGTTCATCACACCTCTACCACCGAACGTGAAAAAATGGAACATGATGAACACACTAGAGAATGAAAATATTCACATCTTTCATACTGAGGATAGGACTTTGACCTATGTTTTGAACAACTCTAGGAATTCCCCTAACTATGTGCATGCTTCACTCTGAGACATATGGCTGGAGCTCAGATGATTGAAGCATCTCTTGGCTCGCTGTCAGTCTTTAGAAACCCCCAAAATGGAACTTATTCTTCTAGTGCCACAAACAATTACATTGTGATCTCATATGGTCTCAATGAGACATGACACGCTTCAAACCCAATTTACCTCAACCCATCATTTTACCAAAACAAGGTCTTAGAGGGTGCACACACATCACCCCTTGCTTATTTGGATGGGAAACAACAGAATGAAAGGACACATAGAAACAACTACCTCTAGAACATATTATTTCATAATTTTATAAAGGGAGACATGAATCCGATAAAACCGAGACTCTCATAATATTGCACAATTGTGGCTCTTATAGTTAAATGAACATACGACATCGAAAGGCATCACCGAACATGAACACTGCTACTAAAAAAACATGGAGGGGGACCATATGCTGAGTACCAAATAGAACATGATTTCAGCAAGCATCCATAACACCAAATCTTGGATAGATTTTCCACACAGGTGGCCTAACTTGAACTCTTACTTCAATGAGACTGACAAAAGACTCAAAGGCCCCTTAATATATCATTCTACACTGACAACCCTGAACTGCATTCACCTTCGACGACTAAGGCAACATAATAAACTAAAGTCTATTTCAACCACCCACAAAAACTCTCCCTCTACAAGGGGATCCACATAATTGAATAATAAGAGGGGGTAAACTCAATCTCTAAATCCCACTAATAAAGTCCTTATGTTGATCAATTGGAGGATCATTAAATGAAGATTGACCATGGGCCACACATGAATCATACATTAACACTTTATGGGGAAATACCCTATCAAGAAAAACCAAGGACCCAACCATTATGGTCATTTGGTCCCAACATTCAACAAAACTGAACTGAACACATGAAGGGAGCCACCACATTGTCCTCCAAAACATTTCCTCATAAGAGAACACTAAAAAATGCATTATTCCAACATATCAATGAAACACCAACCCAAAACATATTTTAAACAAGACGAGTTCTAGGAATCAGAACATCCCACAATAACAATACTGAAAACACATAATCCACACCTCCCAGCCACATATTATCAAAACAAAACATTTTCTTTCAAAATCATTTTTAAAAAACAGATTCGGTGGGTTTTGAATTTCCCAATGGTATCTCATGAGCCTCACTATCACAAACCAGCCCAGGTACCCTGGTAACCAGATAACTAAGCTAGCCCTGACATATCTCGAATGAAATTCTAGATCCCCATGTGTCGGTGATTAGTACATGGCATCGTACAACATACAAGTGGGAATGATTTTTCCAAAAAAAAATCAATAGAAAAATAAAATAAAGTAGTATAGTTAGAGAAAGATACTCCATTCGGAGTGATATATGAGAATAAAACATGGCCTAAAAATCCCAAAGTACTATAACCCATGTACTAAAATGGGAAAAACAACCCCAAAGTCCCTAAGGACATAACATATCAAGATCAAATCTCAACAGCTGGACCCACCTCCAAGAGATCCCTTCCCATGACTCAAACCTGGACGAAGAAAGTATACAAACACCCAAAGGCAATATTAGGGTGTGAGCCTAATCCTAGTAGGATACCACCAATAGTTCTTTAATAGATTCCAAATATGGATTATCCAATGTTATGCTTTTAATTTTCCAATAAATGGTTTTGAAAATTGAAAATAATTTTTAAACAAAACATGTTATACATTTTCAAAATGATAGAAAATACATTCAAATCATAGGATTTAATTTACAAGAGATAGAATATTTCTATAAAATTGTTAACGTAAAATAGTTTTATAAAATAGTTTATATAAATTCGAAAGGTATGTAAATCAGTTCCAAAAACATTGAAATAAATTTATATCAAAAATATAAATAAAAAATATATCAACATGGTCATCTTCTAAAATGAATGTTAGTATTAACCAGCTATATTATTCTTCACCCTCTATGGGAACATAGAGAAATGTGTATACACATGTCCCTATGACACTAGCCAATGGAGACTCATCCCCAACCATTCGTGTATGTGACCCACCACACGTATGTTTTAGAATCATTTCGTTGTGTAGAGTGTATCCAAATAACTCACTAACTACCTCAAGATTGCATGTACTCTTACATGATGGGTAAACTATTTTGAGACTCCTTAAATTTAAGATCAATCCCATTATTCCATTTCAATAGTGTCAATTTCTTTCTATTTAAAACCAAAACAGGTTTTATACAAAAACATGCTTTTTTGCAAGATAAATCCAATGGGTTTATATCAAGTAATTTTGATCCATTTTCACTATTTTATAATCCATTCAAATCCCATTCCACCATTACATAATTTATTTCAACAATTAAATTCCATAATTTTATTGAAATCATTTCCATCAAATCCATAATTTAAATTAAACAATTTAAATCATCTAATTTCCATAAACGCACCCAATTCATGGGAATTGGGGGTTTTCAGAATTTCTAGGCTATAACCACTTCAAATATCTTGATTAATTGGAATCATGTTTTATTCAGTTTAATTGAAATTAAATTTGAGCAATTTAATTTATATCAACAATTGAGAAAAATCATGAAAAATGTGGAAAATCAATTTGGATATTCAGAATGGAACCACCTACCTCAAGGTCATCGATATCAAAGACAATGATAAACAACCATGTGGGATTCAATACGCCTTCTCATAGCCTTAATAATTAAACTTCGACATGCCAAAGTTAGATGTTTGTTAAAGGTTCCTAAAACCAAAACATATATTTTATTTCACAAGGAAGTAAAATTTTACATGCGATTACATTTTCTCTCTCCTAGATAACATCTAGATTAACATTTTATGTTAACACGTATAATCACAAGAAATATTCAAAAGAATTATTATAAACCTCATTTGATAATTATTTCCCTCTATTTTATTTCTGATGGTAATAAAATATCTCAGGAGATTACATTGTCTCTCTCCTTGATAATATATGGATTATAATTTTATGTTAACACATGCAATCACAAGAAATATCCATAAGAATAACTATAAATAGTATTCAATAATTATATCCCTCTATTTTATTTCACTAGAAAATAAAATGTTACACGCAATTTCATTTTCTCTCTTCTCGATAATTCTTGAATTATCATTTTGATTATCATATGCGATAATACTTCTAATTCCCATGATAAAATTACATGTTATCATTTTATATCAACACATATGTTCACAATATTTTCCTTAGAATAATTATATACCACATTTGATATTATAATATCTTTAGATTAAAATGATAATACATGGGGTAGTCCATTATAATTATTTATTGAAAATTTTAATAATTATCCTTCGATTAATTATTTAAATAAATATTATACATAAAAATCATGATTATCTCATGATTATTCATTGTAATTATCATTTAATAAATATTTATAATTATCATTTCAACAAAAAGTTATAATTATCATTTTATGAATCATCATAATTATTATTCGATAATTTGACATAATTATCTTTTGATAATTTCTTTTTAAATTACCCTCAATAATTAATGTAAATATATTTTGATAAAACATTACAATTATCCATGAAAATTTCTAGAATATACTTCCTTATAAAACCTCACAATTATCTTTAATAATACACCACAATTATCTTTTCATAACAATAATTTGTTTTTCTTTTTCTTCTATTATTTTTAGAATAGAAGGAGAAACATAAATAAAAATAAATAAAAATAAAAAACATTGATATTCTCTTATCCGAAGCTTTTATATAAAGGGATAAGGTCGATCGAGGAACCAAATCAATAACACCGGGTTTACCAATCGTGTAAAATGGTGTCTTGGGTCATCGAAACTTAGAGAAATCAATCAACAATCAATGAGGATTGATTCAGCTATTTAATAAACCCCAAAATCACATGAAATAATACCACCATTGTAAACACCAATTTTAATATTTTTTTTTCACCTGAAATTAATGGTGGAGTTGATATATTAGCAGTAGGGAGTTATTGGCATAATTGTTTGGTCAAAACATGTGAAGATTGATGGTTTAGAAAACTGCCAGGTGTGATAATGGCAGTACTGCCCAAATGGAGAAAATGAACCAACATATTACATTTAATTAAATATTTAATTATTTAACCTAAAATTTAAATAACATCAAATTTCTACTACATGTTAATGTTATGACCCAACTAAGGAAAACACCCCGTTCCAGGCACAACTGTTGTCTCAGATTTCTTATATGACACACCGTTTGAATGATATTAATGATTTATTAATTAAAAATTAGAATAAATAAATAATTAAAAGAAAAATGGTTATTTTGTCAAGCGATGCATCCAAATTCCCAACACTAACTAATTTTATACATTGTCTAGGGTAAACCCCTCATCCCAGACC
This sequence comes from Viscum album, assembly GCA_963277665.1. NCBI lineage: Eukaryota > Viridiplantae > Streptophyta > Magnoliopsida > Santalales > Viscaceae > Viscum > Viscum album. Next base: position 124,353,314 of record OY728133.1, on the reverse strand, counting down.
CATCGATTGTCCCAAATTTTCTATATGATTCACCATTTGGTACATATTTTATTATTTTTAATAAATAATATATTAAATAATATTTAATAACTATATCTCGCGAGTGAGGCATCCAAATTTCTATCCCCTTAGAAATTAATACCCTTTCTAGGGTAAACACCATATTTCGAAAATAATAGTGGTATTAGATTTCTCAAATGACACATTATTTTGGGGTTATTTAAATATTTTGAGTAAAAAGTGCACACTAAATATATTTTAATTAATAATAATATTTCATTTTTACTGAGAGATTGTGGGCCTTATAATCATGCACCAACTAAGTGTAGTTCTCAAAAAAATATTTAATTGAGTATTCTGAAGTATTAATTGGATGTTTTACCATTCCATGATATGTTTAAAAAATAAGTCTTTTCACTGAAAAACTATTTTTTCCCATTTAATTTAATAACAATATTAGATAAGAAGGTTTAGAAATACCTAGCAGTAATGGGATGTTACAACCTCCCCACCATAAGAACATTCTATCCCTAGAAAGCCTGCGAAGATGCCTCCATGTAAAAATAGACCAGGCCACTATTCACTCATCAGTGCCTCCCTCTCTCATGTCTCATGAGAATAAGAACCTTGCTAACATAGAACATGGTCCAATTTGATCATACCCCCCCCCCAAAGTACCTTGGTCTCTAAATCAACAACCCTTACTGGTCCTTTAGTCATAAATAAATCAGGTTCAATCTCAAGATCACTCCATCTCATAACATGCGATGGATCAGAGAGATACTTTCACTGCTACGATGCATGAAAACAATTATGAACCGATTTCAGTTGTGGTGGAAGTTCATAATGGTATGAAACCTCCACCACTAGATCAATATTCTCTAAAGGACCCATAAAATGAGGAGAAATCTCCCCTTGTCTCCCAATCCATCGATAACCTAACCGGGGTGAAACCTTCAAGAATACATGATCACCAAAACTGCTACCTCAAGTCGTAGAATGCCTTAGTGATTTCTTGATGCATAACCCATTAGTAAAAATAGACAATCCTCAATTATATATTTACCTATCTCTAATAATGTATAAAAATAGTTTGGATAACACAGAACACCCTCTTTGGAGAATGACCACTGGGCATCAGTCTTTGCACCATAAAGAGAGTCTCTAATGCATGTATAATTCATCAAAAAGATTATGTTCCTGAAGAATGATATCAAGAAGAGAAGATGTCAGAGAACCATTAGCTTTCATGGAAGAGAGAATCAATGTTACCCCAGGTGACACACAAGGGTGAATAAAGTCTGTCTTAAGAGGATCGTCCAACTAGTTCATTAGTTCTTTCTGTTTAACTGGAGATATTTGGTAAGAGGGAAATAAAACTAGTTGAGTACTGCACATTAATTCAATAGAAAAATCATCCTTTATTAATGGTATAAAATCAGAGAATTCATAATGAAACACATCTAGAAACTCATCAATGACAGGAGGGGGAGTACCACTCATTGAATCTCGACCTAGATCAAAATTAAATGATGGTATCAATTTCCCAAAATCTGGATAAAAAGGTTGAACATTGTTCAAATATTGGTCAAATTATTATTAAAGGATAAGAGGCACAAGACTAGGTGTAGTAATGTAGACCCATCAATAATAAAAATAAATTTTCGCTATATTGGTAATGAACCAATCCATCACAAATATGATGTTAAGAGATTTGATGTCAAGTACCAAAAAACACCAATAATGTTTTACAACTGTTAGAGAGAAGACCCCGGAGGGATTTGGAAGGCCTTACTCACTCTTTATAAAGAGGATATAGTAATATCCATTGAAAAAGATAAAATCTCAACTGAAAGATTTAGCATATTAATAGTACGGGTAGAAATAAACGAGTGAGATGCACCCGTATCAAAAATAGTAATCGTTGAAGAAAAATATAAAACAATGGTACCAATCATGATCGTTGAACCACTATCTACTTCCTATAGAGACTCTTCTATTGTGTGAAGAAGCATCATTCCAGATGTAAGTGGATGGAACCTTTTTAAATGAGGAGAAATTTATTTCCCCATAGTTTTTAATGGTGTCGATGATCTCATGTCACTACGTGGAGTGGGAAAGTTGTGCTAGAACTTTTGCAAGTTCATCAAATATCCAGAGGTGCCAAAATTCATTCAGCCTACTCAATCTTGAAAAATTCCACAGCTTTGAAAAAAAGCATTCACTCTAGATAGAGATATTCGGTGAAAAGAACCTTGAAGTGCTTCCAATTAAGCCCCCATGTTTCTTTATCTTCACTACCATGTCCCTCCATCTCCTTCTTGGTCCCTATAACAACAAGGTGGCACAATTCACCTAGATATCGTCCAGTGTCTACAAGAACTCAAAAATAAGTTCTATCCTACCCAACCAATCCCCATCATGTTAAGGATTGGTTGAGCCTTATAAAACTATTGGTTTCTGATGAAAGAACTCTTGAGAAAAAATTTCAAAGAGCACCCCCCATGTTCCACAACTAGAGCCTGAATGGGGATTAGAGGTGATACCTATCCCAAACTTGGATAGTGCACACAACCACCTCAACTAGGCACAGGTCCACTAGAGGATCATCTCACAGATGTTTAGAAGTGTCCCCATCCTGGATCTGATTCACACATCTTCTTTGAGGAATGATGTTACACGAAATCATCAGGCATTAACAGAGACATTATATAAATCTCATACATATCAACGAGGGAAACATGATCCCGACCGGTAGAAAATACATGATTTTCATTTCACTCTATAGAAATAAAAATAGGAAACTGGGTATAACTAATCCACAAGATGTCTTTCCCTAACCACCCTTGGTGACTTAAGGTTCATTGCAGTGAGAGTTGGTCAAGAACTTAATCGCAAATACCTCCTATATCCCGACAAGAATACTCAAATGCATACTGTAATCAAGATAAGAGGGTTAACCTCTATTTGATACCATTTTGTCACAAACCATCCCAAGTACCCTGGTAACTCAATAACTGAGCTGACCCTAACATATCCCAATGGGAATTCCTGATTCCCACGGGTCGACAAAAAGTACCTAGAATCGCACAACATTCAAGTGGGAATTATTTTTCCACAAGAATGCTGTAGAAAAAGAAAATGAAGTAGTACACATAACAAAAGAAACTCCACTAGGAGTGATGTACCAAAATACAACATGGCATAAAAAGACCAAGGAACTAAAACCCCAGTACTGAAATGGGAAAACAACCTGAAGGTCTCGAAGGACCCAACTCACCAAGACCAAATATCAAAAATTGGATCCACCTTTCAGAGATACCTTACCTTTGCTCAAACCTGGAAGAAAAAAGCCTACAAACACCTGAAGGAAATAGTTTGGTGTAAGCCTAATCCAAATAGGATACCACCAATATTTCCACAATAGATGCCAAAAATAGATTATCCAAAGTAATGATTTCAATTTTCAAATAAACATATTTGGAAATTCAAAAGCATTTAAAAAAACATGTTATAAATTTTTAAAATGATGGAATATACATTCAATGAAGAGGCTTTACTTTATAAGATATGGAATATTTATAAACAATGGATTAAGTAAACAATTTATATAAAATTATTTATATAAATTCAATAGGCATGTAAATTAGTTCCAACAAACATTGGTATACATTTATATCTCAAATAAAAATAAACAAGAAAGAAACATGGTCATCTTCCAAAATGTACGTTAGTATTAAACAACTATAGGATTTTGCGCTCTCTATGTGAACTCATCAAAATGTGTATACACACGTCCCTATGACACTGGCCAAAGGAGACTCATCCCCAACATATTGGAGATGTGACCCACCACAAGTATGTTTTAGAACATTTTCCTAGCATCGAGTGTATCCATATTACTCACAAACTACCTAAGGATTTCATTCTCTCTTACAAGATAGGTGAACTATTTTAAGACTACTTTAAAATACGATCCATCCCATTCTTCGATTTCAAGTGTGCCAATTTTCTTTCATTGAAAACAAAAAACATGTTTTATTTAAAAAAATGAATTTTACATGATAAAATCAATGGGTTTCTATCAAATCATATTATGCAATTTTCATTAGTTTGAAATCAATTCAAAACCAGCTCCATAATTAAACAAATTATTTCCATATTTAAATTCAACAATTTATTTGAAACAATTTCCATCAAATATATAATTTAAATTAAAAATTTTAAATTTTACAATTTCCATAAACACACCCAATTCATTAGGTTCATAGGTTTCCCTAATTTCCATGCCAAAACCATTTCAAATATCTCAATTAACTAGAATAAATTTTTTATCAATTTAATTGAAGTTGGATTTGAGAAATTGAATTTAAATAAAAAATTGAGATAAATCATGAAAAACAAGGATAATTTATTTGGATAATCATAATGGATCCACCGACCTCAAGGTCGTCGATATCAACGACAAAGATAAACCACCATGTGTTGTTCAATACACCTTGTCATGACATTAATAATGAAAATGTCAACATGCCAAAGTTCGATTTTCATCAAGGGGTCTTAGAACCAAGCCCTACATTTTATTTCACAAGGATGTAAAATATTACATGCGATTACATTTTATCTCTCCTAGATAATCTCTATGATATCATTTTATGATACCACATGAAATCCCAAGAAATATACCTATGAATAATTATAAACCTCATTTGATAATTATATCCCTGTATTTTTTCTCAAGGAAATAAAATATCACTACGATTACATTTTCTCTCTCTCGGAGAATCATTAGATTATCATTTTATGTTAATTCTTGCAATCACAAGAAATATCCATATGAATAATTATAAAAATTATTTGATATGTATATCCCTCTATTTAATTTCACAAAAATATAATATATTACATGTGATTGCCTTTTCTATTTTCTCGATAATTCTTGAATTATCATTTAGATTATCACATGTGCTAATACTTCCAATATCCTTGGTGAAATTAAAAATTATCATTTTATGTCAACAAATATGTTGACAATATTTTCATTAAAATAATTATAAACCACATTTGATATTATAAAATCTATAAATTCAAATGATAATACATATAGTAGTCCTTTATAATTATTCATTGATTATTTAAATAATTATCCCTCGATAAATTCTTTTAATAATTATCATATGGAAAACTCATGATTATATCATGATTATTCATTGTAATTATCCTTTGTTAAGTATTTATGATTATCATTTCAACAAAAAGATCGAATTATCATTTGATGATTCATCATAATTATTATTGGACAATAAACATAATTATATTTTGATAATGTGTTTATAAATAACCCTCAATAATTAACGTAATTATCATTTGGTAAAATTTTACAACTATCTATGAAAATTTCCAGAATATATTGCTTTATAAAACCCCACATTTATCCTTAATAATAACCCACAATTATATTTCTATAATAATATTCATTTTTATTTTTCTTCTATGATTTTTATAATAGAAGGAGAAACATAAATATAAAGAAATAAAAATAAAACTCACCGCTTTTCTCTTAGGCAGAGCTTGTATATGGAGGGATAAGGTTGATTGGGGTACAAAATCAACACAATTGGGTTCACTAATCATGAACAATAGAGTCTCGAGGTTATCAAGACTTATAGAAATCGACCTAAAATCAAAGCGAATAAATTCATCTATTTAATAAACCTCAAAATAGGATGAAATAAAACCACCATTTTAAACACCCATTTTAATCCTCAGTTTCCCCTAAAATTAATTATCGAGTCGATAGATTTATGGAAGTGAATTGTTAACATCAATTTTCGGTCAAAACATGTGAATTTTGAAGTTTTAAAAGCTTCCCAGTGTGCTAATGGTGGTTTTTCCCAAATGAGGAAGATTAACCAACATATTACATTTAATTAAATAAAAAATTATTTAACGTAAAAGTTAAATAACATCAAACGTCTGATACTCGTGAATGTTATGGCCCGACTAGGGTAAACACACCATTTTGTACACAACAGTAGTCTCATATTTCTCATAGGATGCACGGTTTGAATGATAATAATGATTTATTAATTAAAAATCAAAATAAATAAATAATTAAAATAAAAAAGGTTATATTTGCGAGCATGGAATCCAAACGCCCAACACTAACAAATATTATAACTTGTATAGGGTAAACCCCTCATTCCAGACCCATCGATGGTCTCAGAATTTCCATTTAATTAACTGTTTGGGAGATATTTAATTATTTTTAATAATTAATATATTAAATATTATTTAATAACTTTATATAACTAGTGGGGCATCCAAATGCCTAGTGACTTCGAATGTTATACCGCATCTAGGGTAAACCCCATATTTCGTACATAACATTGGTCTCATATTTCTAAAACGACACATTGTTTTGGACTATTGTAAATATTTTGAATAAAAACTTAACAATTAATATGTTCTATTTAATGATTTTATTTTATCTTTATCAAGCCTTTACGGGCCTCAGAATCATGCACTAACTCAGTGTAGAACTCCAAAAATATTTAATTGAATATTTTGACGTATTAATTGGGATTCATACCATTTCGGGATGTGTTTAACAAAACTGGAACGTTTCACTGATAAACTATTTTTCCCCATTTAATATTATAATAATTTAACACAAGCAGGTTTAGAAATACTTGAACACTAAAAGGATGTTACACTCACACATGCATGTTCACATTCCACACAGAGCACCCACCTCATATCCATCCTGACACTCATCCAGTCATTCCATTAACCATCGATATTCCTATATAAACCAATACATGTGGTCACCCTTAATAACACAAAAGTCCAAAACCAAACCTTTTCTCTTTTCAAAGTCAAAACCTTTTTAACCACACTTTCCAATTCCCAAAACCACTACCCACAAAATCATATCCCAATTTAAATCCTACAAACCAATTTAAAAAAGGACCCATAATTAAATAAAAAAAATCAATTTCATGCCTTTCACAAATGTTTCAAAACATCTCAACCCTTTTCAAAACCCTTCGAATTTCATGAAAAAAACAAATTTGTAAATCTCCATTTAATTACGAAGTCAACTCTTCTCATTTAAAAACAAGGTTCTAAATTTTCATCAAACTTTTCAAATACATAGTATCTACCAAATAAAAATTCATATTCAACCACACATATATATTCTAGAACACTTAATTCAAATCAAATTTTTTTTCCATGGTTTAGAAAAATCAACTAGAAACACATTTCAAAAAAACCCATTTAACATAAATAATACTTTCAAAAAATGTGTAAACACATAAATACCCATTCGAAATAATTCAAAATTTTCATTTTTATACTTTCAAAAATAAAACCAATTACTAGAAAATCACCTAAAAATTCACACTCCTTAAAACCAAATCAAATTTGCTTTAAAAACCAAGTTTCATGATTCCAAAACAAAGAGACATAAGACAATGTGAGAGGAAACTAGTTACAGTTGGCGACTTAAACGTATGGTTAGATTCCATATTCCAATCACTTCACTATCATAGAGACTGTTTTATAGAAATATCACAGGCTCCACATGTCTTGTGAGGCCCTACGACCTCATTGATAGTGTTGACCCAACTCTCTTTTCATTTCCCACAATCATGAGTGAACCATGATAAATAATGAACTTAGATAAAACCCAAAATCACATGAAAAAATTAATACCTTCATGAGGTGTGTTGTGTAGGCACAATACCGATAACCAGAATGTCAAGTCCATACAATCCTAGCTCTATACAGATTCGAATCTTCATCATATAACATGACACGAATAGTGAACCTCCTCCGATAACATTTGGTCAGGAACCGAATATGGTCGCCATCAAAACCATCAAAAAACCTAGACCATGACAAGTCCTAAATGGAATTTCATATCCCTAGAGGCTGAAATAAGTGCCTAGGTATTATAAATTGTTGTTTGGGAATGATTTTCCTGAGTATGGAAACATAAATCATCAAAACCAATCGATAAAGTGAATCCGAAAATTCATGCCATAGAAGACTTAAAGAAATATAGAACAGAAAAAATATGTCTAAAAATAATAAAATATGTCCAAATAATTATAAAAAAGTATCCAAACATCCCATGGTACACCACAAAACAAGGGGTCATCACCCACAAGTCGTCTCCACAACGCCACACCATGGAAGGGAACTAACAACCTGAACGACCATCATCCAAAGCCTTTCCTTTACCAACATCATACATGAAAATGTATAATTACACATAATAAGTTTAATTAGAGTGGAAACCTAAGAACAATAGGATACCACCATGATATTCCATAGTGTAAAAAATAGAAGATAAAAAGCATTACATTTTTTGATAAGCATGAAATGATAGAAATAATTTCTAAAGAATGATACTTTTAAAAGTAATTTTTTTTCAAAGGGAATTTCCATGAAAGAATACATTTAAGTAAAACATGTAAGATATTGTATTTTCCAAAAAAACCCTATTACAATGATAAATACACAAGAGTCAATGAGACCCAATCTCGTGAACACCCCTAGGCACTAGGTAGTCTCGAGCCCCATGTACCTCGTACCTCGGTGCAATGTAACCATAGAAAAATCCATTCACATGAACGAGAAACTAGTAGGTAACATACTCCTAACCTAGTGGTCCCAAATAATCAACAATATAGTTTTTAGTGTTTCTTTTTCCCATATTGCTCAGTGAACCAGGGATAAAACCCATTTAGATCCCTAGTGTTCTAGTACATATCCACCCTCCTAGGTACTCGGGTTTCCCCCTTTGTGCCCAAACCATTATATCATGATATTAAAAGCCATAATCACATAAAAACATCAGTTATGGTAATAAAAACTAAAAACATTAGGTACACATGTTTTTCACCACTTACACCACTCAATAAAACCTTTAGGATAACAAATAAATAACTTCACATAAATTAACAATGTTTTCCCCACAAAATCCATTAAAAAACCCACTTTGGACACCATTTGTGTAACCATATTCATAAAAAATATTTCAGAACCCAAAATAACACTAAAAACCCATTACATTAGTTAAAAAGCATCCTCAATTGAAAAAACATAAATTAGGAATGTAAAACACCGAATTTAACACAAAATTTGTACCTAAAAATCATTTTCTTAACAAAAGTCACCAAAACCAGATTTATCAGCAAGTATAATGAGGTATAAGAGTGATAAAAACATAAATTAAGAAAAGGCAACTCATATAGAATTTATTACCCATTGAATCACCTACTGCAAGGGTCCAAACCCTTGAACATTTGTACAAAAATTCAATAGCACCACTGATGCACTACATGGGACTTAGATCAATCCTAAACCTAGTAGAATAGAACAAGAAACCCAATATAAAACCCTAGGATAAAAACCCTTCTTTCTAGGGAAAAGGTAGCTTCATAAAAAAGAAATAAAACTAAAGAAATAATGAAGATACCAAGAAGTAATTCACTTACTTGAAAGATCTTGAGGTTTATCTACGAAAACCCTCTTCAAAAATGAGTTCCAAGGGATGTTTTGGGAGCATGGAGGCTGGTAGGGTTGAAATGGGGAAGGAATGGGAAGATTTTATTTAATTAAGAAAGTTTAAAATGGGAATTACAAAATGTTTTAATGAGCTGGATAGGGCTGCAAGGTTTGGGTGCATGGTTTAACAAACCGTGTAGCCAAACAGTGCGGCCTATCCTGGCCGCCCAAAAACATGCCATTTTTCTGTACATTTAAGGGGGAACATGGGGGGATTCAAGAGGGAGATATAGTAGAGGTATAGGGTAAATAAAAAAAAATATAAACTCCCTTTAACCCCAAGACTCATCCAACTCAAGGGTATAAACCACCCCAACAACATACCCCACAAGAGGTGCTGCTAGGAGTGATACAAATTTGTTTCCAAAAAACATCATCCTCATACCATTACTTTAGGAATAGGAAAATAAAAATATCATACCATACATTCAATAATAACTACATAGATCATGAACACTCGTGACACCAAATCTAATCTAGAAACAACCGGATTCGAAGAGAAAACCAAGAACCAAAAGTGGTTTAGAAACAAAGGATGAAAATTGAAAATCTGGGTGTGACATTAAGTCTCAATTTTTTTTGAATGTAAAATGTTTGATTTATTCGTGAGCATGAGTTTCACCCAAAAATTACCTATACACTATTTTGTGAACTTTATGCACATCCACATGATAAAAACCCACTTTTTGTGTCATAGAATATTGGGGAATAATACTAGCTTTTTTTACTCTACTTCTACCCACATAAATGGCTTGAGTTTTGATGTAAATGGTTATACCTTTTTTATGATAGGTATCTCTTTAATAACATGTTTTTAAGAAATTAATATTCTATGTAAGTGATATTATTTCTATTTAATAAAATGTTCTTATATATTTAAGAATCATAACACGTTCGTTTTTGCATGATCTTTTCCCCATACATGAACGATATTGTAAAGTTTATATCAGGGATGAAATTCATAATATATAAACTGTAAATGTGATTTAATAATGATTGATCATATAATTTTCCATCATTATGTAGTGGTAATATTCAAAAGTACATTCACTAATAGATTGTTTTTTTAAGTCTCTAATTGTTAAAAATGAAATCTTCTTACATATTCCATGAAAAACTTATCATAAATGGAAGGTTAATGTAAAACAATATCAAATAAAAATAAATCACATATATGGGAATTATATAGATAATAAAAAATGAAAAATAATCATCTACTAGGACATATCTACCAAATCTAGTATAAAACGAATGGAATATATAAACCTAAATGTTTATTTTAACAGAGAATGATTTATAAATGAGTAATAGAAATTATAAATTAATGGGATTGATAAATAAGTAAATATTATTATTATATGGATTAATAAAATATAATAATTTATTATAAATGTGGTTATAGAGCATCTAGAAATTAGGGAATCCAAGGTAATGGTTTCATAGAGAAAAGTCACTTTATTGATATTTTCTCCATGTTCACAAAAAATTTATTGGTTTAAATAATTCCCCATGGATTTATTTTTTTAATAATTTTTATGTAATTCATTGGATTTCAAATTCCATATCTGGATCACTCTATAAATTAATTTTTATAAAAAAGATAACAAAACCTAAAATGATTCATCCTAATATCATGTTGAAATCAAGATTTTATATGACTAAGTATCCATTAGGGTAAATTGATTATTGTTTACACACAAAACCCTATCTATTTTATTCATCTATATTTTTTTTGTGGTTAGATTTCCTCTAAAAATTTCACCACTATTTGGTTTACTATTTAAATTAATGGATTATTTTATATGGATCTAAAGTTATATTTTATTTTCATTAGGCCATATTTCTCTTCAATGTACACATTTTACATATGGATTAATGAATGTACTAATCACTACATCAATAAATTAATATATTTAATATCTGTTGAATTTTAATTACATCAAAAAGAAATAATGTAATCATTTTTTCATGTTAACTACACTATGGATTTGTCCTGATGGTTTTTTCAATTTAGTCTATGATAATTAATTTCAAGGTTTTACTTGTTTACAAAAAATTATTCACATTCTTATTTTTTAAACTACTATTTTATAAATTATTTCATTTCAAAATAAATTTTATCAAAATATTATAGAAATTTCTTTTCACATTCAATGTTATTTTCAAATACACGTCTAAATTGTTTTTCATCCATTTTAGTGTCCTTTAATGTTCTTTGTGATTAAGTGGGGACATGAACTAATGGAACTATTAAAATTCATTCTATGTATGAATTATAAATATTATTAAAGAAAATATTTATGAAACCCATTTCATTCTCATGGGATGTGTATGTTATGGTTTATTTATTAATTATATCATGTTTATATGGCACACATATGTATTGTCTTTCCTTATGTGATTATAGGATGTTAAAATATATCTCCCTATAATATATTGTGCAATTGTATATGTCTTAGGAGAATATATGTAATTCTAATTGAACTGAAGCACTGAAGAGACTCCATCAACTATATCATGGGTGGGCCCAAAATTATATATCCCTCTAATACATTATAAAAATACTTATATCTCATAATATAACATGTTAGGGACTAAGGAGTGAATCAAATCCACTACTGCAATCTTACCACTATAGGGAAATACCCTTGGTAGTGATACTAATTATAAATGATTATTTTTGTTAACTTATTTATTTACAACATCTATATTATATAAACTTATGTTATAAAGTATTTATATATTATGTTTCCATTATTCATGATTATTTACACCAATTTCCACTCTTCCATGAACTATGCTTTATTTCATATCAAATGACTTACGTTATGATTCATGATTTATGATCTATGTTATATTGTGTTTCATTTCATTAAGGTATGTTCATACATAAGGATTATGTTATCAAACCCCATTTCCATCTCATGTGCACTTAGGATAAATGATATTTACCTCTTATGTTCTCCTTAAATGATAATTTGAGGTCACTATTTTATTATAAATCCATTAACTCTATTATAAAGAAGATTGTGACATATAATATGTCTCTAATGGGGTCTAGAGTTGTGTGACTATGGAGAAATGTTGACATTATTTTAAAATATATATTTTATTATTTAAAATCCAAAAAATAAACCTATAAGTCATGGCATGTGATTTATTGTGAAATTTAATGAATATTTATATAAAATGATGTAAAATATATATATGTTTAGGTTTGGTCATCTTTGTCTATATCTAAACAAAAAAAATGGTTACTTTTTTGGATTGGGTTATATTGAATAGGTGTATAGACCATAAAACAACCATTAACCCAAATGTGATACAAGGTGAACCTACAATTTTATTAATTTAAAAAACAGGGCCATAATTTAGCACATATTAGGATTTATTTTCTTTATCATACGATTATATACTAAAAATATTTTCTTAATAATATCTATAACTAGATAGGTTATATTATGTGACTTTGGAAGAAAATCATGAACATTGGGTGGTGATAAGGACCCATAATAGTGAAAACTAATTATTTAAGACTAGTTAATATATTTAATATATTACTGAAACATATCTTGGAGTTATCCAATTCTTGAGTAGCTACATAGAGTATTGAAATTTAAAACTCCAAGTGGTATGATTATTTCTTCTCAATTCTATAATTCAATTCAAATAGAATTTTTTTGTAATGGGCTTCTGGAAAATCATATTAATCCCCCAATTTTTGAATTACATATGCTTTGTGGCATGAGTTATCACTCTCTAAAAATAGTCTTTTTTTAATTTTTAGTATTGGGAATCAAATTTCATGTCCTAAAAAACCTATGACAATATATCGATTCAAGGATAACTATAAACTGACAATGAGAATTAAATAAATTATATGGCTCTTGACACCCAATAACAAGGGGGTATTTGGATAAAATAGTTAGGAAGACACTCAATATCATGTATATTCTAATTATTAATGAACACATTATTGTTTTTTTCCGGAAAAGAAATGTGGAAATTCCCCAAGATTGTGAGGTTTAGTTTTCTATATAACTCATACCAACTATTATGCCTGTATCAAAGACTACTTTTTCAATAGGCTCAATTTTATTATATGAGTAAAATAAGAATCTAAAATTTAATAAGGATATGGGTTTTATATTACCTAGTGATCCACTATTTGGTTTACCAGTCTTATTTGTTAATAATAATGATGGATCAATACATCTATGTTTTGATTATCCCGAACATGACAACATTATAATCAATATCTGGTAACTTATATCCCATATTGATGAATTGTTAAACCAACTGCAAGGGGATAAATATTTATCAATAGTAAAACTCTAATCCAGATATCATTAATTATGGGTGAAAATAAAGGATGCACCCTCTAATTCTTTTCATATATGATATGGCCTCTATTATTTCATTGTGATTCTATTAGGACATAAAAATTCATCTACTATTTTTACTGACCCACTAAATATATCCTTTAGAGATTACCATAATTAATATTATCTATTATTAATTGATACTTTTCTCATATATTCATTAACAAATGAATATCATGGTCATAATATATGGATTTCAATGAAGACCATTATTATTTGGTCATGTAATTATACGCGGAATTGTATGTTTGGATTGTTCAAAAAACAATGGTAATTACAGAATTTCCCAGACCGACTACTGTGATAAAGATCCAAAATAGTATAATATTAGGTTGATATTATCGATGATTTTTGGGAAAATTTCAAGATTATCAGTTCCACTAACCATGTTAATTTTTAAGGGAGTAAATTTCCTTTTTTGCCTATGAATGTGATGACAATTTCAAGGACCTTCTGAGAAAGTTGGTAATTGTACCTTTACTCACACTACCATATATTGGATATGTTTTTTGTGATATATAAAAATGTTTTGAAGACCAAAATGATGTTTTTACTCTTTATAAATAAAAATACAGTAGCTTATGAATCATTTAAAATAAAATCCATTATAAAATTTACCAAAAATATGATTTGTAGCTAGAAAATGTAATATATTAATCAATTGTATAGATTCATTATTTCTATAGTAATTTTTTTGAATTA